>OZ010787.1:559611713-561001990 GCA_963932465.1 Maratus speciosus | reverse complement strand
CTGAATGTATATTTTTTTGCGCTTCATAAGTGCATAGTCTGAAACATCATTAAAATGCACTTGCAATAACTTTTTCCCATTGGCCGTAATGTAACGGAAAACTTTTGACTGTCCCTGTAATTAAACTATACATCCGATTTTCATAAAATTGGACATGGCTCGACAAAATTTTGCAACAATTATATCTTTAAAATTTCAGACCATTCGGAAGACTGTAGCATCATTAAAATTCACTTGCAATAATTTTTCCCATTGGCCGTAATGATGTAAAGAAAAACTTTTGAGTGTCCCTGTAAAGTATACATCCGATTTTCATAAAATTTGAAATGGCTCGACAAAATTTTGCAACAATCATATATTTAAAATTTCAGGCTATTCGGTTGGGTAGTTTTTGCTCTGTTATATGCGGACGGACAGACGGACAGACAGACAGACGGACTGAACGACGGCTATAGGTGCTACGTATTTTTATAATTACGAACGCACCTAAAAAGAGTTATAATCTATGAACTAAGAATAATAAACCAAATGCAGACGATGATTAAAATGGTTATAATTATTATTTTAATTCAAGAACATTTTTCAAAAATAAGATATGATGAAAATGAGCAGAAAAAGGTAAAACACCAAAAGTAAATTGTGTTATTTTGAAACGAATATTTCTTATACAAGTGTTTAGAGACACACAAAAAATAAAATAAAACGCGGAAATCAGAGGAATCGGAGAGAAAAGAAGAAGCACAGTTAAAAGAGACAGTAGAAATAATCATCATGATTATATGGAGCAGATGTAATGATACGGCTTCGCAACTTAAAAGTTCACGGTCCAAGTCTACATTTTTTTTTAATAATTTAATCAACTATTAAATCATTATATGAATGTGTGATCAATTATCTCTTTCATTTCGTTGGCCTAACGTCAAGCTAATATGTGCAGAATTCACAAAATATGTACAATCAAGAAAAAATACAATAAGAAGAAGCTATGTAGTGTGAAACGCAATTAAAAAGAAAACGTCCGTAATTTGAATGAATTTTTCCGTTGGTTATTTTTCGCTAAAACACGAAAACTCTGCCTTGTTTTGCCCATTTTTCCTTAAAACACAGAAAGTTCCCTCACAGGGGTGGCCAAGCAAATATGTTGCTCAGTACTTTTTTGTGTTAGAAACGGAATTCTTTCGCAAAAAAATTACTCTCAATCAAAAGCTGCATTTTCGTCAAATCACAGGAACGTCCAAGCAAATGTGCAGTTTAGTACTTTTTTGTGTTAGAAACGGAATTCTTACGCATTTCTTTCTTCTCTCTAAACACGAAAAATTCGCAAATCAAAACTCAAAATTTCCTGAAATTCTTCAGCCAAAAGTTAGAAATTGCTTCAGATAGCAGAAAAATACCTTCCAATTCTAATCCAGAAACTTGCTACCTGTTTTTTTTTTACGAAATTTTTCAGACGAAATTATTTTGAGAGCGCACCTTTTCAAGGACACGATACCACAATATAATGGAATCGCAATGACTTCATCTATGATAAAATGCACAATATTTGATCATATTTACCTGCTCGATTATTTGCGAGAAACATTCTAATTTAAAGAATCGAATTTGGAAATACATCAGAAACATACTGGAATACAAAATATTGCAGATGCAATGCAAACATGGAAACAATAAAAAAATATGAAAAAATGAGTATATATATAAAGGACACGATACCAGAATATAATAAAATCGCAATGACTTTATCTATGATAAAATGTACAATATTTGATCACATTTGCCTGCCTGATTATTTGCGAAAACCATTCTAATTCAAAGATTTGAATTTCGAAATGCATCAGAAACGTACTCGAATACAAAATATTGCAGAATGCAATGCAAATATGAAAACAATAAGAAAAATATGAAAAAATGAATACATATATATATATATATATATAAAGGTTTACGCAGCTTACAGTATTGTTGATACGTTTTAAAATAACTATCCAAGATATACGTAACCATTCATTTAATATTCATAGAAATCTAATATTATTACTAAAATAAAGCTACAAATTTGAGCTGCACTATACAAAGCGCACATCCTCTCTCTTATCCTCTAAAAGTAGCTCAAGTACTTATTGAATGCAAAGAGATGCGGAGGGGGGAAATTCGGTTAGTTGAATTCTTATTGATAAATAGCACCTTGTTAATGGAGCTCTTGAGAAGAATAAAGTCATCATTGATCTTAAAAATATATGAATTGAATCTCACGTTGGAACTTCCAAAATAAAATATGAAAATGTCATTGAAAAGTGTAAAATTGCAATTTTTCTAAAAAAAGCTGCGACTAGCAAAAATATACAGAGATTTTTATACTGATTCGTATTGTTTAGAAAGAGAGTTTGTCTCTTTCGGGAGAAATACAGAAGAGATGTTTATTTAATTATATATTATATCTTTTGAAGAATTTAGAATTCTTATTTAGACAAATCTAAATATAGAATAAGGTATGGAATGCAAATCCCAATTTGGTTTAGTTTGATACTCTGGGGGGGGGGGGACATAAAGAAAAAATATTGAATAAAACCCCGTTGATTTTACGGGAAATCTGTCAGCTAGAATACCGATAAAAAGGCATTTATTTCACTGGATAAAATTGCTTACTTACGAAATTTCTGAATTTAACAGTGAAAAAAAAACGGCTATAAACAATTTTCCTCGCAAAACAAACGTTTTTTCACTGGTGTCGTAGCTCGCAGGTTTTCTTTCATAAAATCAATAAATATTCTTTTACAATGTACGCTCTATTTTATCCTAAAAGATTAGAGAATCAATACCTTTAGAAAAGACTTTTGTAGGAAAAGTGAACCGAATGTTTCTGCAGTGTAAATCCTGGAATGCTTGCACAGTCATTTTGTCTGAACTCATGGAATCATATTCTCCGTGCCGAACTCTTTACATTTTTGACCGATACATTTTGACGATAGCAACCGAGAAAAATGATGACGCCGAAAAGTCTTGCCATCTAAAAGATAATTTTATTAAAGCGATTCTCAAAACACAATTTTTGAGGCCAGCCAAACCAAATGAAACCCTCTGAACAAAGTATAACTTTTTAACGAATCACGTCACTTTTTAACGAATTCAGGTACTTCAGATACCTATAGGTAAGTATGAAATTGATAAACACGCTAATTGAAGTGACTTGGAATTGAATAGCGTTTGTCATTTACAATAAATGTGTTCAATTTCATTTATAATGCTGTACAGCAGCTTATTATATGTTCAATTGTCCAACAAAAAGTTCTATTGGGAATTTAAATAATTCGTTCGCTATTTATAAAAACGCAAGTCTTTTGAATACCACCGGGTGCAATAATGAGGTGTCTAATGTGAGTAGATAATTAGATGTAGCGGACTGAATTCATTGGTTGTTTCTAGATGCGCGCGTAAGAATAGACCTCAACGTCGTGTTTTTTCCGTAAATGTTCTGTTACATTATCAAAGTTTATTTTCAAACAAGAATTTGTTCAAGGAAGTGAGAAGACTGTTTTCAGGGCCTGATTACTGCACAGGTCAACCAGACCATGGCCTTGGGCCCATTGCTGAGGAGGGTGGGGTGGGGGAATTTTTATAAAATGATTTAGAAAAAAAATCTTAATTGGAGTTTCTTGTGATTGTTTTCTCAAAAGCCAAAAACGATTTTGGTTAACTTAGCAACAACAATATGATAATGTAACGATAATCCCTCGAATACTCCCGGGAAAAAAACTATTTTGGTACGAAGGAGGCTCCAAATAGGGGTGGGCCTTGGGCCCCTGCACCCTTAATCTGGTTCTCACTGTTTTGTGGGATGTTGGGTGAACTGTATGAACTATCCGATTTAACAATTAATCAAACAATGCAGCGATTTCGCAACAACCACACAATAACCTCACTTGCTGAAATGATCCTTCGTGAACATGATTAAACATGTAATTGCCTAAACTATTATTTTAACACAATCAAACTGATTGGTAAAGTTATCATACGAATTGAATATTTCCAACTGAGCGAAAATTTACCTGCGGTTTATTCAACTTTACCTGCGGTTTATTCTGTTGAGCTGTCTACATGACAGACTAGATGTTACTACCAATAAGCTTTTCTGAGCGAAATATGATGGCTGGTTGTCGACCCAGTTAGCTTAAAAGGTAAAGCATTGGCCTTGTAAGCCAAGGATCTGGGTTCGATTCCCAGCCTGGACATTTTTTCGCTCAGTTGGAAATATTCAATTCGTATATAATTGCCTGTCTAGAAGTAGGAGGAAGGAAATTTGAATGTTTATTGTAGTTAAGAACAAATAAATACATTTGTGGAATTCCTTTGTAATTTTTTTCAAAATTTCACAAGTACTTTCTTTTTTGGGGGGGAGGGGGGGGGTGTATGGGGACACACACTGCATTACAGCTTGTTTGCACAGCTAATTTACATTGCTTTTTGGAGTCGAAAACTGTATGACTATTACACTTCTTAGTTTCTGAATAAGAGCACTTCTAAATTTAGAGTATTTGCTGTGAAAAATGACTTCGTGAATATGTGAGAAAGTAGCACTTTTAAATCTGAAAACAGCCTTAAATTATTATTTTATAAATTGTTTGTGGCATATTTACGAAAAAAAAAAACACTGGACATTTTCTTTAAAATATCCCTTAATGTTGGTGGTCAATGAGATCTCAAATTCCCTTCCCAGTCCTCCATGTTTTCATATCTTTGGGGGCAGGAAAACACAATGGTAAACCTACGAGTCAACCGTTAAAATCTGGTTTTCGGGTGTTTTCTACCAAGATATGACTTGGCAGACCATTTGCGTTTTAATATGCGAATCGAGTTTTAACTAATTATGGAATTTCAGCCATGACGTCGATGAGTGGTTGTCTGTGCTGTCGCCTCCCGGTCAATATATTACGCTGCTTAAAATCTCCAGCTAACTGTCTAGTCATTCATCTGTTTTTGTAAATAACGGATCATATTATGAAGCATTCTTATTGGTCAGAATTGATTAAAATTATGTTTAAGTAACCGTTTTCTATAAAACGGTCGTTTGACTGAACAGTTGGCTGCAATTTTTTTTTTCATTGCATAGAATATTAGTATAAAGATATTTTCTATATAAAAGTTTAATATATAAGGGATATTTGAGCAGAAAGGGTTAAGAATGTATATCCGCCCACCTTCAAAATTAAACAAATATATTTCTTCTGCCTGAAATATCCAGCAAACTGTCTAGTCATTGATCCTTTTTTGTAAATAACGGATCATATGAGAAAGCATTCTTATTGCTCAGAATTGATTAAAATTATGTTTAAGTAACCGTTACCTCTAAAACGGTCGTTTGACTGAACAGTTGGTTGCAAATTTTTTAAAGTGTGTAGAATATCAATATAAAAAGTATTTTCTTTATAAAAGTTTAATATATAAGGGATATTTGAGCAGAAAGGGTTAAAAATGTATATCCGTCCCCCTTCAAAATTAAACAAATATATTTCATCTGCCTGAAATATCCAGCAAACTGTCTAGTCATTGATCCGTTTTTGTAAATAACGGACCATATTATAATGCATTCTTATTGGTCAGAATTGATTAAATTATGTTTAAGTAACCGTTATCTATAAAACGGTCATTTGACTGAACAGTTGGCTGCAAATTTTTTTTCCGTGTATAGAATATCAGTATAAAAATATTTTCTATATAAAAGTTTAATATATAAGGGATATTTGAGCAGAAAAAGTTAAAAATGTATATCCGTCCCCCTTCAAAATTAAACAAATATATTTCTACTGCTTGTCCAATCAGCTACATAAAAAAAAGTTATTTATGAGGAAGAAGATATCGTCTGTATATTATGAAATATCTATGCAAAAATAGTTTTCGGTATTAAGGTTTAATATATAAGGGATATTTGAGCAGAAAGGGTTAAAAATGCATGTCCGCTCCCCTTCAAAATTAAACAAATATATTTCTACTGCCTGTCAAATCATGCTACATTTAAAAAAGACTATTTATGAGGAAGAATATATCGTCTGTATATTATGAAATATCCATGCAAAAATAGTTTTTGATATAAAGGTTTAATATATAAGGGATATTTGAGCAGAGAGGGTTAAGAGGGTACACCTTCCCACTCTAAATTAAACAAATATATTTCTACTGCCTATGAAATCATGCTTTATGTTGCAAAAATCAATTTGTCAAGGAGAGCGTACCGTTTGCGCTTTCAAAAAAGTTTCTATCTAGTTTATATAGACATGAAAGTTCTCGGATTTCCTTCCTCTACATCGACTTCTGGCCATGACAGGAGGTTCGTGTTATGTAGGATGATGAGTTGTAGATGAAGCAGAAGACAAAAGAGGACCCCTCTTGTGCAGCGAGCCAAGATAGATCTACAGGGGTGGAATGGTAAATCGAAGTTCGTTTCATTAGTTGCTGGGAGACACCACTTCAAGTATGTCATTTCAGCAAGAAAATTTCGTTGTCTTTCCAGTTATTGCTAATGCCAGGGGTCTTAATGAAGTGATATCGACTTTTGGAAAGGAGAGATATTGCACTCATAATGAACTCATTTGAATGCCAAGGGCAAAAATCATTTAATTATTTATTGACGTTTTGAATGACTTTTTTCGCAGATAGGATCTAATGAATAATGAGCATCATTTGTTACATTATTTATAAAAAGTTGCGATATCGTGCTCTGCTAGTGATTTATGTGTAATGCATTATAGAATATGAAAGACAAATTATATAGAATATTTACCTTAACTCTAAATTACCTTATAAGTATTATATATAAGGGAATTAATAACTAAGGATAATGTACTTTTCAAAATTAGACAATTATATAACCTCTTCACTCCCTAGGTCCACATATCTGGTCCTAATTATTTATTGACGTTTTGAATGACTTTTTTCGCAGATATGATCTAATGAATAATGAACATCATTTGTTACATTATTTATAAAAAGTTGCGATATCGCGCTTTTCTAGTGATTGAGGTATAATTAATTATAGAATATCTAAGACAAATTATATAGAATATTTACCGTAACTTTCAATTGCCTTATACGTATTTATATATAATATATTCATATAATAATTCATAACTAAGGCAAATATTCTTTTCAAAATTAGGCAATTATATAACCTCTTTACTCCCTAGGTCCACATATGTGGTCCTAATTATTTATTGACGTTTTGAATGACTTTATTCGCAGATAGGATCTAATGAATAATGAGCATCATTTGTTACATTATTTATAAAATGTTGTGATATCGCGATTTTCTAGTGATTTATGTGTAATTCATTATAGAATATGAAAGACAAATTACATAGAATATTTACCTTAACTCTAAATTACCTTATAAGTATTATATATAAGCGAATTAATAACTAAGGCTAATATACTTTTCAAAATTTGACAATTATATAACCTCTTCACTCCCTAGGTCCACATATGTGGTCCTAATTATTTATTGACGTTTTGAATGACTTTTTTTGCAGATATGATCTAATGAATAATGAGCATCATTTGTTACGTTATTTATAAAAAGTTGCGATATCGCGATTTTCTAGTGATTTATGTGTAACTCATTATAGAATATAAAAGAAAAATTATATAGAATATTTACCTTAACTCTGAATTGCCTTATAAATATTATATATAAGGGAATTCATAACTAAGGATAATATACTTTTCAAAATTTGACAATTATATAACCTCTTCACTCCCTAGGTCCACATATGTGGTCCTAATTATTTATTGACGTTTGGAATGACTTTTTTCGCACATAGGATCTAATGAATAATGAGCATCATTTGTTACATTATTTATAAAATGTTGTGATATCGCGATTTTCTAGGGATTTATGCGTAATTCATTATAGAATATGAAAGACAAATTATATAGAATATTTACCGCAACTCTAAATTGCCTTAAAAGTATTATATATAAGGGAATTCATAACTAAGGATAATATACTTTTCAAAATTAGACAATTATATAACCTCTTTACTTCCTAGGTCCACATATGTTGTCCTAATTATTTATTAACGTTTTGAATGACTTTTTTCGCAGGTGATCTGATGAATAATGAGCATCATTTGTTACGTTATTTATAAAAAGTTGCGATATCGTGCTTTGCTAGTGATTTAGGTGTAATTCCTTATAGAATAGCTAATACAAATTATATAGAATATTTTCCTTAACTTTAAATTGTCTTATAAGTATTATACATAAGGGAATTCATAACTAAAGCAAATATTCTTTTCAAAATTAGGCAATTATATAACCTCTTCACTCCATAGCTCCGCATATTTGGACCTCAATTCTTTCCGATTTTTAAAAAAAGGTACTCCAACGTAATTGCAATTCCAATATAAGAATGCTATGCTTCTATATCCAATATTCAAAACAATGCAAATAAATAAACTCTTGCTCTGCAGTTAAATTTAAGAAGAAATAATTCTGCAATAATGAATATATGAATAATATATGAATAATATTACAGTAATACTCAATAGTGAAGCGGATAAGACAAAAATCATTTATTTATTTATTGACGATTTTAATGAGATTTTCGCAGATATAGTCTAATGAATAATGAACGTCGTTACATTACTCATGCAAAGTTGCGATATTCGTCTTTTCTGGTAATTTGGGTGCAATATCTTAGGTAGAATATCCAAGGTAAAATGTACAGAATTAAGATTGAAACCGAAACCGAATTTCGATAATTTTCCTATTTTCGGCCGAAAACGAAAACAAAAATGTCCAGTTTTTTAAGTAAGTGATACATAACCTAATAAGTATACGTAATTTTTAAATAATTATACGTGTTTATTAAATATACATTATTGAATTATACGTGTGGCTCAAGTTGGCTCTCTGTGCCTAGGACCAAAACTTTTTATTAACATATAAAATAAAATGTAATTAATTCAGCAAATACACGGGGCAATTATATAATTATGCGAATTTCATGTAATTAAAAAAAGGTTTTAGGTATACATCCCTCAAATTATCATTTATAATGATTTTTGTAAATGATCATCAGTTGTACTAGAACTTTCTCAAAGAATATTCGAAACATTTCTGTGGTTTCAAACTAAAATTTTTCCATTGCTGTTAAATCTGCAACTTTTAATGAGCACGTGAAAAGCGTTTTCAAAGTTTAGTCATACATTGCTTGCTTTATAATTTGAGCTCACGTCTTGAATCAGCCGTGACCTGATAATTATAAACAGTGTTCATAGCAATAAATAAAGAGTGTCTTATTTGAGCCGATACAGCTCAAATCAATGAATAATATTGAAAATTTCCGAAAGAAGAAACGAGATTTTTGGAATACAGATAGCTTCGGTCAAGTTTTAGTCCGGCCAAATTTTGACAGCATTTTTGCCGAAAATTCGTTTTCGGCGAAACTCTGATTTTGAGACGAAAACGAAACCGAATTTTCGATCGATCTCTATATAGAATATTTGCCTTAGGTCTAAATGGCTTTATAGGTACTCTATATAATGCAAATTATATCTAACTAAATGTTCTTTTCACAGTAAGGCAATTTATATAAGACAAAAACCATTTAACTATTTATTTACGCTTTAAATGTTTTTTTCCGCAGATACGATCTAATGAATAATGAACGTCATTTGTTGCATTCTTCATTAGAAAAGGTAGCGATATCTCGCTTTTCTAATGATTTAGGTGCAACTCCTTATAAGTTATCTTTGGCAAAATAGATAGAATATTTCTCTTAGCTATAAATTGCCTTTTAAGGCTTTATTCTGTATAAGTTAATTTATAAGTGAGGCAAATAATCTTTTCACAATAAGACAATTTATACAAACCAAAAATCATTTTACTTTCATTCATTTACCATTTAACTATTGACGTTTCAAATGAAGTTTTTCGCAATCTGATGAATATTGTCAGTCATTTGTTACATGTTTCATAAAAAAAGTTAGTATTTTGTGATACCAGGCTTTTGTTGAAATTTAGTTGTAATATAATATCTTTTTATAATATCTTTATTATTAAATATTTTTTCATTACGCACTGGACTCTACAAGTGGTACGAACATCTGAAAAAAATACTTAAAAGTACACAAATTCAGTTCTCTCAACTCTACACTGTAAAAAAACCACTGTAGATTTGCCAGAACAAACTCGATCACAGTGAATGTGCTGTATCTTTCTTTGGTTTCCTTATTATATTAACATGGAAAATACAGTAGTTGCTTAAAATTAACAGCACAATGTGCTGGCAATTTGGACGCATTTTTTTACAGCACAAACTGCTGGCGTCCAAATTGCCAGCACATTATGCTGTTAATTTTTCGCAACTACTGTATTTTCCATGTTAATATAGTCAGGAAACTAAAGAAAGATACAGCATATCACTGTGATCGAGTTTGTGCGCGAGATGAACAGTACTTTGTACTGTAAAAATGTCGTTTTTTTTTGTTTTTTTTTTTACAGTGAACGTATTATGTTATTTACTCACTTTATGAGAGAATCATTCATTTTCACAAAAATTCCTGTATTTGTTTCAGAAAGTTACGTGGAACAATTCAGAGATGTTTCATAATGGTGAAAATACATTGGTTTTGGATAGAGAATCCACATTAGTTCAACAGAAAATTTATAAAGCACTTTCGATTTTGTTTTAGCCTGCAAAATATTTAATAAAAGTACGAATGTTAATCATACTTTATTTAGGCGTAAATATTAAATGGCTAAAAATAGTTTATAAAAAGGACGAAATTGTGACACAATTCGAAATTTCGTTGTTTTTCTGATTATTGTCAATGATAGGTTCCACCAACTTCTGGAAGGATATATATATATTTTTCATAATGAACTCTTTTTAATGTTAAAGGCAAAAATAATTTATTTTTTTATTGATGTTTTGGATGACTTTTTTCGTTGTACCGTCTATGAATAATGAGGGTCCCTTGTTTTACGTCTGATATGAATATAAATATATAAGTATTTGATAGCTTGCTTTACTTAGCGGGAATATGATTTCGGTTTAATACAATAAAGAATAACTTTATTATCATAAATATTTTTTATTATATATATCGCTTTTTAAAGACAACGACGTAACAAAAATGCCACAAATTTTAAGTTTTTTTTTTTATTATTCAAAAAATCTTTATATAAGCTTTAATTTGCATTATATATCTGCCTGCTGAAAACTCGCCAACATATGGTTTTCAATGTTGTTTTAACGTCTAAAGAATCAGTTTTATATTAATACCTATCGAGAACTTTACATACTCTCCAAAAAATGTAAGACCTTTAGGCATTACAATTATTACTACTTAACCCCTTAACGGTTGCATTAAATTACGGTTTAAAAATTCAAATTGCTTATTGGCACCACTTTTTTGAAAAGGAAATATTCACCTTATTTAATTACAGGTAATATGACACCTTAATAAAGCCAAATACGCTATTTTATAAAACTGCTGGAAATCAAGCAATCTGAATAAAAGACACAATCCGTGATTATCACGGGAGCGAAAATTAAGAGGTAAAATTAGTCTATAAAGTTTGCCAACTAGGTTCATTCAAGTATTTGGTATTCAAACAAAAATAGTCGATGGCATATTTAACAACGTCGAATTTTTTGAGTAATTATATTTTTGTATTTATAGAGCGATATATACAGACAGTAGTAGGTTTTTGAAGATATTTGCGAAACTTTTAATAAAGGTGATTGGAAATTTAAGCAAAAAATAAACTTGGCAAAAAGATTAGAGGTTATTTTGCTTTTCCTTGAAAAAAAAAAAAAAAAAAAAAAAAAAAAAAAACTTTTAAAAAATGCAAATGATTTCTGACTTGGAGAGAAAACTAACGTTGTACATTGTAGCCACATTTCCACAGGAGAAAAACAGTTTGTCAGAAATTACAGTCATAACAGTCAGAAATTGCAAGTAATTTGTACTCTTATGTACAGTAATATCTTACTGTTATCTCGTTGTTAAAACTCATATAAATTCAAGGCCATAGTCAATGGGAGGATGACTAGGGTTTGATCCACCTCCAAAATTTCTGCCAAAATGAATATAAATATGTTATTAACTATCGGTAAACACAGTCAAGATTCGTAAATATACTGCATTCAAGATTAAAAAATCATATTTTTATTGTTTTATTCGGTTAGTATGTTTAAAAAAAATGCTGTTTTTAAGAAATCTTTAAAGTTCATTTGATGTTTTCTGAAATGGGACATTGTAAAAGCCGAATATTAACTCAGTCAAAATAAAATGACTACAGCATTTTGTAGCTTGGTACAGATAGTTAGACTTGTTTAGCCCAAATTTTTGAAAAATGCAAGTAAAATTATTTAGCTGTTTCAATATAAGCTACTAAAAGATTTCTTTAGTAATAAAACATTTGTATGTGAATGTAATAAAGCATATGTATGTAATAAAACATTTGTATGTGAATGTAATAAAACATATGTACGTAATAAAGCATTTGTATGTGAAAAATGTCAGACATTAGTATGTTTGAGACTAAATAAAGTCAACTCGTCACCGAAGAATTATCTAAGTGATATTATAATTTTATTTGGAATGAAAAATACTTACATTTTCTTTTTAATTATTTTAAATTAAATTACTTGAATTCACAATAAATATTAATAAGACTGTTAATAACACTCAATATTGAAAAAAAAAAATCTAAAATGAGATCATTATCCTAAATCCCCCTCCGAAATATTTTTCTGATTACGGCCTTGTATAAATTGCAGTTATATCTTTTAGAAGGAAGTTCGCTTAACGTACTATCTTTTATGGGGCCATCCATTAATTACGTAGCACTTCGAGAAAGGGGGATCCAAGCACAAATTGTGACATTGCGGGGCAAAGGGTTAACATATTGTGCAATCAAACCTGAAACCTGAAAACTATTACGTAGGTGTTCTTTTTAAGCTTTATAACAAAGTTTATTTAAAAAATATGTATTTTTATTGAGGTAGCAATACTTATATTTTTCCTTTTATTTGAATTTCAATAGCTTGAAGTAAAAGATCTTAAGAGTTTTATAATATGTAAATAAGTATGTAATAAATCACATATAACGTATTTTTATATAAAATCAGCGCTAAAATTAGGGTTGCAGAAACCTCACAAAACGCCTCCTGTTGTGCAACAGGGGGTAGTATCACTCGATTATAACAGCATGCAGGGGTTGGAAAATACATCATTTTACTCGCCAATGGCGAGTGAATTTTCTGACAGGGCGGGTGACTTTTTAGGTAATCTTTGAAAATTGCAAACTATAGAGGTATGCCGAAAACGTTTTTTTTTATTTACTAGTTAGCTATATTTTTCAACTTTCCTAATTAATGCGATGTAAACATGGTATGAAGTTCTACTTTATATTAAACTTTCCTCTCTTGTTTATATTTCTTAATTATATAGGAAAAAATATATGAAAATGCATTATAGTAATAGTAAACAACTATTTTTGAGTTGGATAATTTTGTTATAAAAATTTTCAACAGTACATTGCATTTTACTGGCTCGTGAAATAAATCCTTGGCTGGTAAGATTTTCTAGAAATTCCCCACCCCTGAGCACGTGACATAGAGGTAGAGAGGAATTAAGACACCAGAAAATTCGTGTCGTATTTATACGATGGCCCCCTAGGCAGCTTTCTCATTGGTAAAATAATTCTTTCCAAAATAAAGTTAATGTAGAATTAAATTATTACTATCTCTTCCTTTTTAACACGCCCAGTTTTTCGAAAACGTATATTTTTGAACTGTGAATCTATTTTGTTTTTTGCCGACACTTCTATTATGTTTCCTTCAAAAAGAAAATGTATGTTTCAGAGTTGTTATTATTCGATGGATACTCCAGATAAAAATGCGTTTGAAAGTTTTGAAGAAAGCCTATTTCTTTCTCCCTTCAACTTTTGTACAGGTGCCAAATTTTGTTAATTCACGTTGGATGTTTTTCTAGCTGTAATCTTTGGACAAATCCTGATTGGTTGTGACTAATTAAAAAATACACTTGTGAAAATGTGTAAAAATACTGGTCCTCTCTTCTCCCCCGCCACCCCTGAATAAAGAGAACTAATTATCTTTACATACCTCCCAACTTCGCTTCGTGAAGAGGATGATCAAATTCTGTTTCGTCTTTCCTCAAATTTACCTCCCCCGCCTATATTAGTACAACGTTACATAAAGGTATGTTTTCTCTCACAGTTAAAAAATATCTGAAAAAAATACATATATATTCAGATGTTTTTTAACTATGGGAGAAAACAGACGTTATAATTATACTTCCACAGGGAAAAACCGACAGTCGCTGCCAGAATTGCAAATTGTATCTCACTCTTAAGGGGTCTGGTCAATCAGCTTCTGATTTCCCCTCAATAATGAAAAGTCTATCGTCATTTGATCCATTCGTATATTTAAAATATCTCCTCAGGAAATTAATATTTTTAACTTTTAATTTTTGTGTATACTTCCTAAAAGATGTCTCCCTTTTCTTAGTTCTCAAAATATTTCTAAAGTATAGACTTAATTTTATATGAAGTGTTAAAATCTTACTCACAGTTCGCCCGCTTTTAACACATAACATATTAAATTCAGCACAGATTTTAGAACTATTTTGAAAACGAAGAAAAAAAGAGATGAGTACACAGGAAAAAGATGTCAAAAATATGAATTTCCGGAGAAGATATTTTAAATATACGATTGCATCAAAAGTCCATAGACTTAACATTACGGAGGAGAATTCCAAAGCTGAGTGACCAGCCTCCTTAAGTGAATATATTTATATCTTTTTAAAAGAACTCCGCTCAAGGCACCATCTCCTCATTTGTGGATTAATATTTTCTAAAATAATATAATTATAAAACTAAATCATTGCTACCTCTTGATTTTTAAAACGTCCAGGTTTACAAAAACGAGTATTTTATAGGTATCAATTCCGTTTCTTCCCGACACATCTATTCTGTTTTCTTACCGAAAGAAAATATATGTTCCTCAGTTGTTTTTATTCGCAGGAAGTTTCACTCGAGACACTCTTGATAAAAATATGTTTGAAAGCCTTTGAATAGAGTCTATTTTTTTCCCCCTTCATCTTTTGTACAGGTGCCAAATTTTGTTATTCACGTTGGACGCTTTTCTATCAGCAATCTTTGGACGAGTCCTGATTGGTTGCGACCGATTGAGAAATACACTTGGGAAAATGTGTAAAAATGCTGTTCCTCTCTTCTCCTCCGTCACCCTCCGAATAAAGAGTATCATCTTTGCATCCCGTCCATCTTCGCTTCGTGTAGAGGACGATCGAACTTTCTTTTGTCTTTTCTCCCATTTACCTCCCTCGCCTTATACTATCATAGAGTCTATCTATAGGAGTGGTTGAACAGAGTGGAGAATCCTTGGACACTCAGCACATTTTTATCAAGAGATGTTTCCTATTTGCTGACCGGGATTTTTTCGCAAAAATGCTTTGTAAATCGCTGATCAAAATGAAGTCCTTTTGTGCCTATTTGTTTGGTGGGGGCTATTATCGACGACTTCGTATAAATTGGGTAAAGGCTTAAATGTCGAAGCATTTTTAGGATGATATTTTAATTTCGCCTCGCGTGACGTTTCGAAATTTTTATTGTGCTCTGAGATAATGGTATTAATTAAGGGATGGGATCCAAAAAGGAAATATGCTAAGCTGATTTATTTGTATAATAGGAGACCTTGAAGAAATATGTCCTAGAATTGAAATTTTATAAATAGAAATAAAATGAAGAATATACATATATACATACATACATATATTGTTAAATTATGCGCTGCATTGTATTACAAGAGATTTTTGTGATTTTCACGTTTAGGATTATTATGCTTGGTTTTCGCAAGTGATAAGGCGTTATATAATTTTTTTAATTGCAAATTATCATAGACTTCTTGATTACTTGACGCATTTGCTTATATTTGTGTAAAAATGCCTCTAACAAAATTTCTTATGGTGTGTCATTTTGTTTATTTCTGTTTTTTTAAACAGGTATATGTACATTTTTAGTTTTTTTAAGAGACTAAACAGACGTATAGAAAGGTCTTATTTAACTCGATTCTTATTCTCAAGGATAAGAGCGCTACGACCTAAATGACCGATTGCTACTTCTAAATTTTAATAGTATTTTTCGCAGTATTTAATGACAGAATTTCTGAGATTTAATAAAGCAAAGTTTACTATTACAATTTAGAGGTGAAAATCAACCATTTGGGTCGGAGCGCTCTTATACATGTATTCCACATTGATAAATATTAATTGTGAAAATAATTATGTATGTTACATGTATATCGATTTAAAAAAATTCCATATTAAAATTGGCGCTCTATCACAAAATACTTATTTTGATCCGACGCAATTATGGTATAAAACACTCAACGTGTAATTTATCGCTTAGTCGTAAAGTCTATGAGCTTCGGTAAATTTTTGTGCAAATGTGTCTTTCACATTCGTTAATAAGACATCGATTTTGTTCTAAAGCATTTTTTTATCCGTTAGAATTATTTTGTAAAGTAACGTCTTTCAGCATGATTATTAGTGCTATATAATATCTGTTATCGTATCTACATATAATTAAAAAAATATCCTTGATTAATTACGGAATGCAACTAAAAACTGGTTTCTTAATAAGTTTCTATCGGCTGACGCGGATTTACGTCGGCATGTGTAATTTCACCCACAGTCGGTACTTTCGCATTTTATGTGTTACATTATTTCTCAAAAACTTACACAATATTCGTGTTTTCACAATTAGCTTACTATACACACAAATATTTCCATTAGAAACAGTACTATTACTACATACATTCATTCATACACTGTAAAAAAATTATGTAACGTTACTCCATAAAATTGGTGGCAACATGCTACCTCCAATTTTATGGAGTAATTTAACTTATATATGGTGTAACGCATTTAACTGGTAAAATATTACACATTAGTGTAACGTAACACCAGTTATATCTGGTAAATCACTAAATACAATGGAACCAGCTAGGGTGCCACCAATTTTATGGGGTAACGTTACATAAATTTTTTACCGTGTAACATAAACACGAACACAAAAGATCTTTTTGTGAAATAATGTGACATGAAACAATAACGCCCATAGGCGGGGCTATCTGTTTAGAAGACGAAAACTAGCTTTCAGAAATCTGTTGAGAACACAAACATGGGAAGTGACAGAAAATCTGGAAATATTGATACTTTCCGATTATTTACTTTACCTTCCGATATTAATGCATAGTCAACATACGGGAAAAGAAGGAAAAACCAAATCACGTCAAGTCTTTTATCAAAAAATCGAAATATGGAGAATTCGAACCATTCCTTCCATCCATCTTTCCCCTTTCACCTTCCTCTCGTTTTATTTTCGTTCTCACTAATCATTGGTTTCAAGATTTTCCCAACACAATACTATGTGAGCAATAACTCTGAACATTAATTTTCGCTGTTGTTCAATTTATTTCATATTTTTGTTGTTGTTGTTGTTTAACGCGTGATTCTAACAGAATATTATTGATACATATAAAATAGAAAAAATATCGTTTTAGTGAAATACAAAGTATTATAGATGCTATTGCGAGATGTCCCGCATAAATCGGGGTTCCATGCTCTGGACACCAGTATTTTAAAGTAATTTGCTTCGCCTTATCTAGTGGCAGAATTATCTGCGATTAACCCATTAAGGGGGCTGGTCACTCAGCTTCGGAATTCTACTCCGTAATGTTAAGTCTATGGACTTTTGATGCATTCGTATATTTACAGTATCTTCTCAGAAAATTCAAATTTTTAACAACTTTTTTCTGTGTACTCTTCTTAAAGGATGTCACTTTTTTTCTTAGTTTTCAAAATATTTCTAAAATTTATGCTGAATTTAATATTTTATGTTTTAAAAGCGGGCAAATTTGTGAGTAAGATTTGAACACTTCCTATAAAATTAAGTCTATACTTAAGAAATATTTTGAGAACTAAGAAAAAAAAGAGACATCTTTTAGGAAGTGTGCACAAAAAATAGAAGTTAAAAATGTTAATTTCCCGAGGAGATATTTTAAATATACGAATGTACCCAATGCCCATAGACTTTACATTAGTGAGGGAAAATCGGAAGACGAGTGACTTGCCCCTTTAAGACTGACGTTGCATTTTCGTAACATTGTATTTGTAATTTTTTAATTTTTTTGATACCAGTAAAAGAGAAAAGTAAAATTTGCCTTATTTAAATAACACATTTCAGTGATTTATAAAGTAAAAGTAAGTGTTTAACAAAAAATGGTATGAACTGAATAAAATTCCTGTAAAACATGATGATCCTTAATGGGTTAACGATGGCGAAATAAACTGTAAGAAGTTAGTGGTGTCCAGAGCATTTGGAGCCCCGATTTACGCGAGACATTTGGCAACAGTAATGGTAACTAACGAAATTTTTAAATCTTTTGATTGGTTGAAAATAGTCAGCACGTCACAATTATTTCCTAGGTTTTTGACAAAATTAGGATTTGTACGCTGCTGAAAAAGGCAATATTTTGTTGCATTTTTAGTGGAAACATGAAAACCAATTTGTTGACTTAGATATTTAAAAATTGCCCTAAGAGTCAAATGAGTATAAAAAGATTAAAACAATAGTATTTTTCTATTTTAGATAACTTTAAAAACGACTTCTTCCTAGTACTTGTTATGGTCAATTTTAGTACTAATTCATTATTATTAATAATTACATTGCTTTTGATATTACACAGTTTAATAGTTAAATTATTTTTCAGCCTCAATTTATGGCCTATTTGAGGACATATTTTTAACACATATACTTTATATTTTATGAATAATGTATTTGAAGATTTCTGCTTTACAATTTTTTACCTATATCTAGTAAAATTGACACAATTATTTAAGCGTTATATTTTACGTCGAACCACAATTGGGCAGATTTGTAATTGCAATTATCTGCATTGTGATTACAATTTAATTGTATGTAATTAATTATAGTTAAAATTACATGCCGTAAAAAGTTCTTGCAGCACTGCAGCTATAACCGCCCTCATCCCATTATTTCACCAAATTTCTGTGTTTGAATATGTTTAACTATAATCAATTAGTACATGCAACTAACTCTTAATTACATTGTGAATAACTGAGATTACAAATTTGCTCAACTCTGCGTCGAACTATTTTCAGTATGGAAGAAAGACTTTTTTTGTGTAACTATAATAAATTTGATACAACTATTTAAACTTTAACTTTTTATTTAGGACTATCACCAGTTTATTAGAATATTTTTTATTTTTATTTTATATTCATTTTGGCTCAGCAAATATTACTTCGCTAGTGGAAATTGGCTCCATCTATTTATTCTTTATTTTATCCCTGTAAATAAAACGAAAGATATGAAAAATATCTTTAAGTGATTCATTTTCTATTTCTTCGTCCCAGGGAGTATCTTTTTTCTCTTCTGTGATTTCACTTGTCTGTGAACTGATTTCATTTGGCTTCGGTATTTTCAGGTTTAAAGCGTAAGGTCGTGAAATCTTCGTCGGGACGAATCAGCTGTATTAAAAGCTTTTTAACACTTCCCAACACAATTGAAAAGTGTTTGTGAATTCGGTTTGCCTGTCTGCCCTTCGTCTGTCTGTCCCTGCTCTAACTCTTGTAAATATACTCGGATTTCCATAAAATTTATATATGTTAACCCATTAACCGCCGAAACTATAACATAAGGATTTTCGCCTTTTTTTGGAGAAAAACGTTTGCCACCACAAATTTGAAACATAATCTTCAGTTTGTTTAATCATTCAAGTGTCTGATATTAAATAAGGCAATTTTTTTAATTCAAAAATAGTGGTAGACAGAAAAAAGAAACAAATATTTCTTAACCCTTTACCTACTGACGGTACTTATAAGTACCGTTAAAATAATTTATTATAAAATTCATTTAACAGATCGATTAGCCGTAATACAGTTTAGAATGAGACATAGATGCATTGCTTTATCTTTTTCCAACATCATTATTGGTTACACAAAACAAAAATATTTTTAAAAGATTGATTTCTTTTGCCTTTGCATCTTTTCAGCTTTCTTGGTCTTAGTGCAGGGGGGGGGGATTTTTAATTTGGAAATATTTCTATGTTTCTATTGTAAGAACATTATATTTGTACATTTCCTAATTCAGCAAAAAACTAAGAAAAATATTTAAAATAAAAGATTTGAGTGGGGTTATAAATGTTGCACGAAATTTTTATAAATTAAAATTTAATTAATCCTTCTAAATCCTCCAGTCCTAAGATCCTTCAAAAATTTATTAAATGATTATGTAAATCTTCTAATGTAGTTTCCAAAATTCACGAAAAATGCTTTAGATGATAAAATTTTCATGAAGTCATAATTCAGTACACAAAGAGCTAATGTAAACATAAGCGTGGACATTTATTTTTTACCGTTGCGTCAACGCAACAACAGAGGGCAATGGTTTAATGATGTTTACTATGGAATGTTCGGTACTGAAAATGATGTATTTAGCGTTAAATGTTCATTTACAGGGACACTAAAAAAAAAAAAAAAAAATCCGTTACATGACGGCCTATGGGAGGAAATTGTTTGGGGTGTATTTTAATCACGTTTCACTATTTCAAACATATTGAAATTGATATATATCACTGAGGTGCACTACATGAGACTTACTATAGAATAAGGTGCACATAGCATTTATAGTTCATTTACAAGGACGCACAAAAGAGCCCGGTTACAGTATTATCTAAGAACAATAATATAGGGACGTGTGTTTAAAGTTGTGGTACGCGTTTTGGAAAGAAACTATTATTTTGCGTATTACATGGTGTGTATAGGGGTAAATATCACAAAATTTGAGATTTTGAAAACAAAAATTTTGAAAATTTAAATCGTTTCAAAGCTTCTGATTAAAAATATATATATATATATTGATTGAACAGCTGAATAAAGGAATTTATATGCAAAATTGTTAAAGTTTGAAGAGCGTAAGTTCATTTCTATGCAGTTATAATTATATGTTATTTTCTTGGCATATGTATGGCAGGATAATGGCAATTTCATTCTAAAACATTTTTCACATTCTTGTTTCTTTTATTTTTAGATCTAACATTTTAATTTTGTTTAAAGGAGAACATTTCCTCTATAGTACTTCAAATTCAGAGTAATGGTGAGTTTTATTTGTAATTTATAGAATCCAGGAAAATGGCATAAAAAAAGTCTACTTAATTTTCACAAAGCCTTTAAACACATTATTCTCAAAGAAATATCTAAAAGATCTTGCTGGTAGTAATCATTTTACTACTTCTGACTTGAACTATGTCAAGAACATGAAGAATTCCTCTGAAGCGCCATCTTTATACCTCATAAAGAAGTAAAATGAGCAGGCCAGGACAATAACAGTCATTTTCTGTGACAATTATATTTTAATTATTTAAATTTTTTTGTAAAATACAGAATTTGTTACCTTCCACATATATGTGTTATATAAGGTTTAATTATTAATTAGAAATTAAAAAAAAACTAGAAAAATATATTTGTACATGATATCAGAAAGCCTTTTGCTTTGCACACATCACAGTGTGGCAAGCCAGGAAAATGACCATCAATTGGTTTACTTTTGTGTTATTATGAATAGCTCTTGAAAATACTTCTAAAAATACTTTTTATTAGAATGTAAAAAAAGAAAATTGCATTATATAACATTAAATAGAAATTTTATTGTGCGGACTGCAATTTGCGTATTTTGTGACCCATAGATTCTATAGATGATAAAAAGGCCAGCACGAAAGATATTGAATACATTTCCGTTTATCGACGAAAAGTGCTGAAGGGTAATTTACAACTGTGCTGTGTGTTACCTAACTGAATTAAATTTTAGGAACTACGTAGTATGTATAAAAATCTATAAATTATATATAGGGCTGCACAAAGAATTTGGATATTTTTCCGGCTATTGATGATAATTTCCGAAATTTGGTTTCAAATGAGTTATGTGTTTTCCAAATGGTTCACTTAGACATCGTCATTCACCTTATTAAAATGTGAAGTTTTGTTAAGGGTGTAGGATACCTTTAAACCTTCAAAATTTTCAAAAATTTTTTATACATATTTTGATTCCGTAATCATATCTGAACAATATGAAAAAAAAACGCATTAAAAAATTCCCATTAGTTTACTAATTATGGCTGTTTTATTAAGACTAAATATTAAGACTACACACGATAATTAAACTTTGCGTTGCGTTTATTCAAAACGATGAATTTTGATACTGCGCGCAGTGTTACTAAAAAACTATGCATGGCAATCAAAAAACTTTTCACCACATATTCATTACTGTATTATCTACAACTTAAAACCAGAAAAAGGTAAGACTTTATTTTATTTTTTGTTTTTTACTTTGGAAATATTTTTAAAAAAATGAAAAATTTTAATTTTTTGTTAATTTTTTAATTTAGTCAATATTTTTTACAAATATTCCGATTTTAGTATGAAGGTAACAGTATTATGTATTTATTTTCACCAAAATTTCTTCTTTATATGCATATTTTCCGATTTTATTATGCGCGCAAGATTTTTTTCTCTCATTATCATATATTTTTAAACTTATCATTTCAATATTTATTTATGAATTTACAATTATATATATATATATATATGTTTTAAATATAAATATAAATATGAGCTATTTATATATATATAGCTAATATATATAGCTTATATATAATATATATATATATATATAAATATGAGATATTTAAATGAAGTTTGATTTTTATTTGTGACTTATTACACAAGTTTTGAAGCTTAGAACAAGTGGTATTTTTTCTTTTTTCAACATGTTCAAAGGTATCCTACCCCCTTAAATTATTATGGAAGTGTTGGAAAGTGTTTCATAATCTATGCTTAATGCATGATTTTTCGTTCTTGTTTTAGTTACAGTCGTAATTAGTGTTTAAAAATATTATATTTAGACAAAAAATCGAATACAGTTTTCCCAGAATGCTTTTAGTGGATAGACTGTAAAAAGAAACAAATATTTCTTAACCCTTTATCTACTGGCAGTACTTATAATTACCATTAAAATAACTTGTTATAAAATTCATTTAATACATCGATTAGTAGTAATACAGTTTAGAATGAGTTACAGATACATTACTTTATCTTGTTCCAAAAGCATTATTGGTTACACAAAGCAAAAATGTTTTTAAAAGGATGATTTCTTTAGCCTTTGCATCTTTTCAGATTTCTTGGCATTGGAGGGGGGGGGGGGGGGGTTCAATTCGGAAATATTTCTATATTTATATTATAAGAACATCGCATTTGTACATTTCCCAATTCTACAAAATACTAAGATAAATATTTAAAATAAAAGATTTGAGTGGGGTTATAAATATTGTACACAATCTCTATAAATTCAAATTTAATTAATCCTTCTAAATCCTTGAAAAATCCTTCTAACATTAATGAAATGATTATGTAAATCTTCCAATGTAGTTTCAAAAATTTGCGAAAATGCTTTAGAAGATAAAATTTTCATGAATTCATAATTCAATACTTAAAGGGTTAAGCTACGAAAATATAATATATAACCACATACAAAAATATACAATAACCCTTCACGAGTTACCTACTATTCCGAAAACCGTTTTTTATCTTTAATAACCTCAAAAACCGATCTATTTTGGAGATTTAAGGAAGCATTTATAAAAACATAGTTTCTTTTGCTGCCAGAGATTTTCAGAAACGTTTCCGAGTATTTTTTATAGAGTATTAGTGAATTTTCTGAATCCGGAATATCCGTTTCTTGGATGCTATTCATTCCCGATTAAACATTTTCAGCTGCGTAACTGAATTTATACATACGCAAGAATAACAAAATAATATTAATGTTAATGTTGTTAATTTATCGTATTTTTCTGTAAAGCATATTTGTTGAACATGAAAATTTTTACTTGAGAATTGATATCATCTAAAAAATCTATATGCCAAGTTAAGGAATCGGATAAATGCACTTGTAAAATTGCTCGGATGCGTTTCTAAAAGCCAGTGGCAGTAAATAAACTTTGTTTTTATAAATGCTTCTTTAAATCTCGAACATGCTACCGAACTCTTTTCGTAATAATGGTATGTTCGGAAATCGGCCCGGAATCGGTTATTGTATATTTTAGTTTCTGGTTATATCATATTTTCCTAGATTACAAAACATTTGTCTCTTTTTACAGCACAGTTATTCAGATTTATTTCAATATTTCAAATGCAATGAAATACCTCTGTATGAAAACAAATTTTTCCTTATAAAGGAAATCTTCATTCATCACGTTATAGGGAAGGTGGGGTAAGATAGCGAATGGGGATATAGGTCGAATTTACTATTTCTCACAGTTAATCACAGATGCTAGAAAGTCGCAGCCACCAAAAGAGTCCCCTGGAGGCAGGGCATGCGCATCACTAGAATAAACATGCGTATCACTGGGATAAACACGCACATCACTAGGATGAACACGCGCATATCCACTTTGAGGAAAGTTATGTGTATTAGTTCTTTTTCAGCGTGTTTCCCTAAAATGTTTGACAATGTAAGGAACCAATGTAAAGGAACCACCATTCTAAGGTAAGTTTTTCAAAATTGTCACTACAGTATTTTATAAGTAAAACTCAAGACCTACAAATTCGAAAGGGATCCGTTTATTTTGAAATATATTGGTTACTGGTTAAAAAAAAAGGTAATTTTCGTCATTTTACTCCATGGCTAGGGAACGCTGACGAAAATTACCTTTTTTGGATAGTCTCGCGGTTTACCCCTTTAAAGTTAAAAGAGGCAATTGAAAATATTAATTGTATTACACTGTTAAAAATTTGCAGCATTCTGTCCAGTCATTCGACCGTTTTTTGTAAAAACGGTTTCATAACTGTAATTTAACTAAATTCTGACCATAAAATGGCCAATAATAGGGTCAGAATAGTGTTAAATTACGGTTGTGTAACCGTTTTCGATAAAAACGGTCAAATGACTGGACAGAATGTTGCAAAATTTTAACAGTGTAGGTAAGGTATGGACAAAGTTTTCATTCAAATATCAGTTCATAAATCCATTCACAACAGCTAGGAAAAATTGTAGAACATCGTCATCCTTTCCCTACATTTCGTTATCTTAGTAATGGAAGACAAACTTTTTTGTGCGATTATAGTAAAATTGATACAATTATTTACGTTTATTCTTTATTTCGCATTATCACCAGTTTGTCATACTAAATATTTCTTAATTTTAATGTATATTTATTTTGAGTGGGTAAATGTTACTGTGAGAGAGGAAATTGGCTACATCTATTTATTTTATCATTTTATTCATGTAAATAAGATAAAAGAAAAGGAGAAAAATCTTCAAGAGATTCACTTTGTTTTTCTTCAGCCCAGGGAGGATCTTTTTTTTTCTTCTCTGAATTTACTTGTATGTGAATTGTTTTATTCGACTTCAGTATTTTCAGATTTAAAACGTCAGGTTCTAAAATCTTCATTCGTATGAAAGAGTTTTTCTTATTGTAGTCATAGTCGTATTTAAAATAGTTATCACATTTAGACAAAAAGTCAAATACAATTTTCTCTTGATGCTGTAGTCACAATTTACAGTCGTAGGTGCATTTGAATTTCATTAAGAACCCGCACTAGTCAATGGAAGAAACGCTCAAGTTAATGTTAACCCTGTGGGAGTGTTCTTTTGAAATATCGCGCTCGCATTTAAATATTTGCCGCACCAGTGGCTGAAAGGTTCTGCTCTCAAACCTGGTAGACGGAAGGTGCTGGGTTCGAACACAATTGCGCCCTTTGGCCTAATCGTTCTGAGTTTTCCATGGTTTTCTTTGAGCCATGCGTAAATACGGGTTAGGGTCCCTTAGAAAGATCACCACGGATGACATTCCTCCTCGTCCATATATCCCTAGTGTAGGTAATCGGTCGTCATAAACAACAACATCATTTTAACCCTTAAATGCCTGATTTTTCAAAAATCTTTGTAATAATGTTTTTCGGCTTTCATTTTTTAAATAAATCATGGGAAAAATACTTTAAAAAATCATATTTTGTTTTAAGTGTGGTTTTCGGCTAAAAAACAGTTTGTTACTAATCGGCAATACTGGTCTTTAATTGAAAAAAAAATTTTCCTTGATAAAATTCTATAATATTAAACACACAAGAATTTTAGGAACTATAATAAGAAATAAATTTTACTTGCTCACTACAGAACAAAATAGGGTATTTCGCAAGCTTCCAAACAAAACAAAAAGAACAAGTAGCAACAATTGAAAAAATAAATCTATATTTATTCTTAAACAGCACAAGTGTTGTCATCTACATGTTGAAAATAGATTTAATAATATTTTCAGAATGTATTTTATTGGCAACATTAAGCATTATAACTTCAATATTATTCCAATAGTATTTTAGAGCCTAAATTGGGTATGTTGCCGAAAAGCAACACCCGGCATTTAAGGGTTAATATTTCAAATGCTTTATTTTACCTAGGACACACGAGGTTCACAACCACTGTAGTGCGTTTGTACTTTTTCAATTTTACATGTATTATTTTATTTCCGGATTTTTTCACTTTTGGAACTGAATAGAACCGGTTCGGAAAGTGAAACTATTCGAAAAGGTATACACGTACAAAAATAAATATTTACCTCAGGCATCCTATGTAAAAAAATCATTTAAAAATAATAAATTCAAGTGAGAAATCTGAAAAGGTTTATCCCATAGTTTTAACACTGGTGTTTGAATATCTTCACGTGTTTGAATTTCTGCCCAAAGAAAGTTACTTGTCTTTTCTGTACAAGTAAAGCTTTCAATGCTTTTTTTTTCAGAATAGATTTTAAGAAAATTGTTCGGATTGATAACCTACTTCTTAAAGGGGGGGAGACGATTGTACTTTGTGCCAATGTATTAAAAAGAGAGAAACAACGTATTTAAAACACAAATGTAACTGATTTTAAAAAGCATATAGCTATTTCGAAGCCTCTAAGGCCTCATCATCAGTGCTTATAAATAAAAGATAAAATTAAAATTAAAATTAAAATAGACTGTGCCACAGTCTATTTTAATTTTATCTTTTATTTATAAGCACTGGTGGTGAGGCCTTAGAGGCTTCGAAATATCTATATGCTTTTTTAAATTATTTACATTTGTGTTTTAAATACGTTGTTTCTCTCTTTTTAACCTACTTCTTCCCATTTAAAATTATGTTTCCTCCCGCGAATTGAATATATGTGATTATGTATATACATTTATAGAATCTCTGTGGACGCAAACGTGCTCGGGGAAATGGATCTATGAATAAAGATGAGAAAATATAGTTTAGTAAGTAAGTAAGCACCCACCCTGGGAACCCGCTTTTGGCTTATGGTTAGTATGTTGGTGTAACCCCCAAGCCCAGGGCAGGGAAAAGTTTTACTACCTGCGGAAACCCTTGAATGATTTTTTTTTTTCTTTTTACAGTTTAGGAGAAATAACAATGTTAGATGTATGAGAATTATTGACAGTGTGAGCAATAAATATTTACAGATGACCCCTGTAATTGCAGAGAATTTGAGAGAAATATTCATTATTATATCATATAAATATGCATAGTTTTTAGAATTTGATATTAAACTTTTTTGATCACAATTACCTACATATTTACAACACTTTTATGTTATTTTCCTGATCCACAATACTAACATCAATTTAAACCATGTACAAATGTGATATTTGCAACACTTAAAGCTAGTGAAGTAACTGAGAATGTAGTCACAGGATGGCGACTCTTTTTTCGTTACAACGGAACAACAAAGCTGGTTACGCTGAGAAAAACTTCCACCAGTAAATTTGAATAGAAATTTTAGCCTCATTTAAATGCCTTATTTTGCAAAATTTCTGTCTTAAATAAGACAAAAAGTTCTATTCGTTTTTACTGGTGAAAGTTTGCACCGTCGGTATTTTAATCGCTTTCAGTGACATTGGCAGGAGGAGAGTTTAAGTAGTTGCAATACGGACAGAGCCTAACTACCGCTGGGGCAAAACTTCCACCAGTAAAAACTAATAGATATTTTTGCCTGAATTATGTTGGAAATACTGCATGAATAAGGTGTTTAAATAAGGAGAAATTTTCTATTTATATTTCCTGGTGAAAGTTTGCCCCGGTGGTAATTAGCCCTTACAGAACCGGTTACAGTTGAAGCTTCGCTTTGAGGATACGTCGGTTCCTCTTTAATCACAGTTCCATGCTCGGACGCGCGCGATTGATGAATCCTTCTTTAGTGACCATAAAACAATTTAGAAAAAACAATTTGCACATTCCATGACTTCTGTTTTAACTTATGATATTTCTAACTTCGTTTACATAAATTGTCATCATCTTGTACATTACATTATATTATTAATGGACGAATACACATATTTATGTGTTCCTCAATTAATCCTTTCCTTATGTGTCTGTAATAAAATTGAAAGAATTATTTAACCTTTTAAGTTTACTTTGCGATATCACCAGTTTGCCAGATTATTCCTCATTTTGATTTTAAATTCTTTTTGACTGAACGAATGTTACTCTGCGAATGGAAATTGACTCAGCCTATTTATTCTTTATTTCATCCTCGTAAATAAAACAAAATAAAGAACAAAAAATCTTTAGGAAAATCACTTTCTTTTCGTCCACCCAGGGAGAATCTTTTTCCTCTTCTCCGATTTTACTTGTCTGAGAATTTATTTCATTCGACTTCGGTGTTTTCAGGTTTTAAATGCAAGGACCTAAAATCTTCATTTGGACGAATAAGCTTTATTTTTTGCTTCTGTAATATGCAGTCGTATTCAGTATTTAACCCTTTATGTCCCAAATTATTAAATAATGATGATTTCTTCTTATAATGCATTTTTCCTGGATTTTTGAAAATTCATTAGGATATTTATACAGTCAATTAATAAATTTTAGAAGAATATTGCCAATTAAAATTAATCAACGAAATATTTATTAATGAAAATTAAAATTCTTGTCCTATATTCACCTTGAGTTAAATAATTAAAATGTACATAAAGTACAAATAATTGTACAAAAATTACTTTCAGAAGCATAAATATAATATAAAGATATTTAAAATACAAATTTAAACTATCTCAAAATACATCACAAAATCTAGAACATTTTCAATCATTACAATGTCTTCAGTAGGACTGAAATGCTGTTACAGAGTTGCCAAGTCTCCAGCTTTTTGCACAGCATTTTTATTATAGTAGTGAAAAGGTTGTTCTTTTAAATCTCCGAAATGTTCCAATTAAATAAAAGAACATTTTTTGTATTAAAATACTGGTATCCTAAAAGCCGGAGACTTGGCAGATCTGCTGTTATTATTTTCTTTGCGCTTGTTCGAGAATTGTCCGGAAGAAAACATTGTAGTTTTTAATAATTTGCTTAAATTTAAATTACAATGTTTTCTTCTGGGCAATTCTCGAATAAGCGCAAAGAAAATGATAACAGTATTTAAATCCTACTGAATACGGCCTTGTAATGGTTGAAAATGTTCTAGGTTTTCCTGATTATTTTGAGATATTTTAAATTTGTATTTAAGGGGACTTGTACCTTTTAAAGGCGACGAAAATTAACGAAAAAATTCAAAGTTTGAATTAGTCTATCTTCAAAACTTTATTATGTATAAACAGGAAATTCTGTATATTGATTAAACAGATTGTGCTTTGTAATTTGGTACTATTAGAAATTGATTAGCATTTTACAGAATTTGTGTATTGTTGAAATTAAAATAGGTCTTTCTTTATTCCGAAAGTCATTGCGCGCATGATATTTTGAGGAGGTATGTATAGTTTGTTATGAAGTTTGTTGTAGATTCTAAGCATATATATGTGTTTAAAATGATCTACTTTTAAGTATTTACATCGGTAATATTTTTAGTTATAACAATTTTTATTCATTAAAAATTGTAATTTTTTTTTTTTTTTTTTTTTTTTTTTTTTTTTTTTTTTTTTTTTTTTTTTTTACAAAAATATATTTTTTAAATAGTTAATGAAATATTTTTGACCTAAAAGTAGACCATTTAAAAAATACATATGTGCTTATTATATACATAAAATTTTATAACAATCCATACACAAGTTTTCAAGATATCATGCGCGCAATGACTTACGGAGTAACAAAAAGAACTTTTTTAATTTCATCAATATACAAATTCTGTAAATCACTAGTCTGTTTCTAGTGGAATTGTATGAAAAATATCATAATCTGTTTAATTCATAGTCAAAATTTCATGTTTATACATAAAAAATTAGTGAAGATACACTAATTCAAACTTTCAACGTTTTTGTTGATTTTCAACAAGTTTAAAAGGTAACAAGACCCCTTAAATAGCTTTATATTATATTTGCGCACCTGAAATTAATTTTTGTAGAAATATTTATTTATGGGGAATTTGTACAATATTTACAACTCTACTCAAATCGTTTTTATAAAATCTTTAAAAATTATTTTATAGTATTAGGAAACGTACAAATATAATGCCCTTAAAATAGAAATATAGAAACATTTAAGAACTGAAACTTTCTACTCACAATCTTCCAATATCAAGAAAGATGAACATATAAGATATATCACCCGTTTAAAAACATTTTTGTTTTGTGCAACAAATAAAGCTTTTGGAACAAAATAAAGTTTCTAGAACTCATTGTAAATTGCATGTATTACGGATAATCGATGTACTAAATTATTTTATAACACTGTTTTAATGGTACTTTAAAGTACCGTCGGGTCATAAAGGGTTAAACAAAATCGCATTTAGACACAAGGACGAACTGAAAAACACCATATTATTATAAATTACGGCTTTAAATCTTTTAGTATAATAGCTGAAATAATTTAACATATCACAATGATTCCCGATGTTTTTGGTAAAATTGACACCAGGATACGGATATAAAAGGAAATACATTAATTTCCTTTGTAGCAGAAAAATAGGCACTAATTAGGTTTCTTAATATTTAAAAATTGACGAAAGATTAAAATGATGATAAAGAAATAAATACTAGTGTTTGTCTTTCAGATAACAATAAAAATGAATATTTTGTAATATTTTCATTAATTATTTATAATATTAATTCATTACAAACAATAGGTACACTGTAAAAAATTTTGGTCAAAAAATACGGTGCATATACTGGCAACTTCGTGACCAGTATATGTACCGTAATTTAACTGGACGGTATATGTACCGTAAAATATTTAAAGTATATGTACTGTAAAAAAAATATTCGTACAGTATACATACCGTATGTTAAATATACAGTATATATACCGTAGGTTAAATATACAGTATATGTACCGTAAAAAACAATTATACAGCATATATACTGTGGGTTAAATATGTACTGTAAAAAATATTCATACAACATATATACCGTAAATTAAATGTGGGGTACATATACCGTAAAAGTATCGTAATCAGTATATGTACCGTAAATGAAATATATGGTATATATACCATAAAAGTACAGGATGACCCCAAAAAAGCTCCCACATTTGACAGGATAAAAAACAAAAAGGACTGTAGAGAGAAACTTGTTTGTTCAAAAATATACAATAGGTATGACAAGAGTTTAAAATGACTATTTTTCAGAAATGATGTCTGGTAAGCGTTGTCCATTGCGAGAAATATACAATTCAAGACGATTTCTGAAAACTATCAACACCGACGCCTCGTCTTGTGGAATAGCTGCTACTTTCACCTGAATGGGGAACCTCTTGGGGTCAGAATAAGCGTAGGTCTTATGTCTCAAGAGTAATTCAAGCGGAGGTAGCACCTTCCAGAATACACGATGTGTCAGGGGATGATAGATTTCAGATTTGTCTTAAAATGTATATTGCTTGCAATGGACAACGCTAACCAAACATCATTTCTAAAACAGTCATTTTAAACTCTTCTTATACCCATTGTATATTTTAAAACAAACAAGTTTCTCTCTGCAATCCTTTTTGTTTTATATTATTACTTTATATTTAGAAAAAGTAGTTTGTAAGAAAAACTGTCAAAAATATATTGGATAATATTTAATCTATAGGAAAATGAAAGGTATAATGAGTATATCATAAATAATTTGGATTTCTGTACGGATACTTCAACTTTAAATAATCATTTAAAGAATTAATAGTTTTAGAAATGCATTTAATTTTTGTTTCTGCATTTTTGGTGAGAATGAAACATTGATATTCTTTAATGGAAGTGCCCATAACTTCTGCAATATAAATTTATGCACAGCTATTTCGAGTCAGACTCGGCATGATCTTTCTTTGCAAAATTTGTTTTTAACATGAGAAATAAGGGAAAATAAAATTTTCCTTTAAGTTTAGTAAAATAAGTAAATTAATATTTATAGTACTGGTTGATATAGAAACAATACACCATATCTACACATTTTTTAAAACAAAACTACTACCATAATTGGATAAAAAATACTTCTGAACATCTACATGTTAAAAAAAAATTATGTTCATCATACCTTCTTTACTCATTTCTTTTCTTAACAAACTTAATCATAATAAATAGCTTGATAAAACAAACTTTTACAAACCAAACAATTTGAAAATTTACAAGAATTTTTTATAACCCAGATAAAACGTTGATAGACAGCACATTAAGTAACAAAAAACCTTTAAAAATGCATTTTTATTTTATCAGAAATTAAATGAAAATCTTTATTAAAATTTTTCAGGCTATAAAAATAGGTTTCACTTAGCAATTATTCAATTTAAATTGAGATTAAAGTTGAAAGGTAATTTTAATTATTGATTTAAATATTTAAATGTATTTCCAGACTATATGACCAGATACTGTCAATGAAACTGTTTAGATTTTAAACAATGTAAAATTTATTAACTACTGAAAAAAGTAATAATTTTTTTTCTCCCCAAAATCTACTTGCATTAATGAAAATATCAAGTAAGTAGTTTTAACACCACTGGATCAGTTAAACAATCAGAAGCAAATTTTACTAATTGAAAACTGCATTCTAATCTGAAAGGAAAATATGAACTTGTGAAGAGTACTTGTAAAGATTCTTAAAAATGAAAAGCAAAATAAGGAAATATAAGCACTTTGTTACAATTGGAACCCAGTTGCAGGTAAAAAAAAAAAAATAATAATAATATTTAAAAATCAAAAATTTTCCATGATCTATCACAAAGAAAGTAATCTTTGGCAGTTTTTTTTTCATTCCTCAGTGCTGTGTCACTTAATTAAAAAATAAGAGTATGCAATAAAAAAAAAATCAGAGTTGGTAAATACGTATGTGCATTTTTTTTTTTTAAGTTAGCAAAAACAACCTGATCTCAAATACTGACTGAAGACGTTAATAATAGAATAGAAAAACTCGAAAAGAGTTTAGAGCGGAATGCCACATTCATCCTGCATTAATATAACTAAAATAATCATCAATTTTCTAAAAAAAGGTGCTTAAAATTTATTTACTATTCCGTTACAAATGAACTGGTCTTAAAAACTCAAAATCATTGATATTAAAAACATATGTAAAGAAAAGAAAGATGACATGTTCATTAACCCTGAGATCTAACGATCACAAATATGATAATTTTCATGTGATTTTTTGTGTGACAGCTATCCTTTCAAAAGATCTCTGAGTTAATGTAAGACCTCTCTTTTCTTTACATATGTTTTTAATATCAATGGTTTTAAGTTTTAAAAATCAGTTTATGACGTTAATAATATTCACCATCATATTTGAAATTCAAAAATTTAAGCATAACTAATGTGACAATAAATATAAATAATAAATACTTAGTTGTGTATTTTTGTTCTGTTTAAAAAACTAACAATTATACAGTAAAAGAACATTTATTTAAAACAAAACTACAAGTCAAATTGTTTTAACAAGCACATACATGTTGCTAGCAACAACGAAACTAGCTTTGTAACGCATTTCTCTGAAAACAACTGCTACCTCATTAATATACAAGGACAGCATCATATCCTTTTTCACATTCCAATTGCTATTAGACAAGGAGGGTTGCCTTTAACTGGAATGGAGTTGCCCACAGCAGTATTATCCTGTAATAATAATATTAACAAATTTTACTGAACTAATTGCTAGTCATTATGTACATTTAATTGGACAAAAACAGAAGAGAAGCAAGTAATGATTAATACCTCAGTGATTAAAAAAAAAATTATACAATTTGAAAAAAAATTCAAGTTTACAGGGTTTTAAAACTACATATTTTCACATTTAAGGAAACTTTTGAAAACTCTTATTTTCCAAATCTGTCCATAAATAAATTATATTAATAATTTGTTATTTACATGTTCACAAAAACATAATGAGATCTCTACATAATATGAATAAAAATACTTTTGAATGACCTACACTTAATTATTTAAAAGTTTCCCATATCCTTGCAGAAAATCTCCATTTTTTTGCATTAAGAAAAATCAGTACTTTTCAGTTAGACGGCTGCCAGTGTTATATATATACAATATATGATATACATATATGTGTGTATATAAATATATACAATATATGTATTGTAACGGAGCCGATGTCGTAAGGTGGTGTAGTAGCGGGCAACTTCAACGGCCTAGTCTTATCAATATCGAAAAAATATTTTATTGTTTCACAAACAGTTAAATAAGAATTTCTTGATTAAATAATTCATAATTACAACATTTTTCATATAAGGGTTCGAGTTCAGCTGACGATAATATGTTTATAGAATCAAGTCCAGTCCTCGAATAATAGATCGCTTTCAGTGTAGTCAGTCTCTTACTTATCCAATGTCCACTATTTTCGAAGATAGAGCTCGCGATGCTCGACAGGAATGTCGCACTTTTGTAGGTGTTTAACCGAGGTTTAGGAACCTCCGATCTTCCACTCCGTGATGGAGATATCTTAACAGCCACACCTGGCTTTCGCTTTTCTGTGCTTCGGAGTATGCCCCGATGCCGTCGACCCGTGAGAGATTTCCACTCTGCACGACCAGAAACACCTTGAAGTCTCAACTTCAACAGCAGGGAAAATTAAGCTCCCGAGAATGCTCTCGCATCCTCTTTTATCAGTTTCGTTTTTCCGTCTAGGACCAAAGCCACTCCCATTAGCCACTCACCATCCGTGGGCCATGATCTCATAGGCCAGCCCTTTCTCTATAGGCTGCCGTCCGGAACTTCCGCGTCCGGCTTCATCTCTGGTTTCACTTTCTACTTTCCCACGGGAACGAGGCCCTCGTGAACATCAAAAGAATATTTCTCTCGCTAGATAAAAGAGTTCCTTTCACCCTAGTGTCATCTGCGAAGATTGATAGAAATTGAGGTATTTGTTTCATCTCTAGCGACATTTTTTAGGACTCTGAAGAAATTTGGAGGCTAGGTGAAAATACATTAGCTTCCCTATGCTGGCTTTTGCCTTGTAAATTGAGAGTTTCAATGTGAGATATCGTCGAATTCTCACAGTATATATACATATGTGTATACATACATCTATATATAACACTGGTGCCCGGCTAACTGAAAAGTACCTAAAAATCAAATAAGATTTAAATATTTTCCAATTTGTAAATATATGCATTAATCACTTGATATGTTTCACAATGTATTCAGTGTGTGCATTGTAACAATGTGATGTGTAAGCTGACATTCTTTATTTTTAATTTAGAATTTTTAATCTTTAAATGTGATATTTGATTAAGGTGTAAAAAAATCATTTTTTTTTTTTAAATTGATCTTTTTTATTTAAATCAGATTTTTTTAAATTTAAATCAGAATTTTATGATTTTTTTCCCATCGTTCAAATACAGAATAGCTACCAACAGTTTTAGGTTTCCAAAACAAACCTCTAATTGCAAATGCAGAGATTCCCCTAGACAGTTTCAGGAGAGTGCTGCACCCTACCTGCCCTTACGTTTACAAAATAGCACCTTTCTTGCCCCTGATGAAAAACATTAGCATCCTTGTTGCCCCCAGCTGAAAAAAATGCCTTTACTCCTTTGTTTATTAAAAAATTTACTTGCATAGTAAAAATTGACTCATTACTGTCTTTTAAATAGCGTCCTGCCTATTAAATATTAAAAGTAGTTTTAAAAATCAAAAGAATACCTTTAAAAAATTTTTAAAAAGTGCCTTTCAGAATCCAAAAGTGCCCTTTTCCTACAAGAAGCACCCTGCCCTTTTTTAAACCTGGGGGAAACTCTGGCAAATGTAACCTGTGTTTTTACACTTTAATAAAATTATAATTATTAGTAATTACATAAATTATAAACTGCAAATTAGTAGTTTTATTAGTTAGTAGCATACAATAATGTTATATACATTGATATTTTGTAATAATTATGTAAAACTAAATTATACTAGTGATTTACATTTATTAAAATTATTAATAACTGCATTTAATCTTAAATTGTTTAACACTATTTAAAATTAATAATTATTAAACAATTAACTCTGTAATTAGGAACATAACATACATCTTTATGAATTAATTCATAATATGATAATTGATAATTTACAATTCATGGTAGAAAGTAAAAAGGACAGGATGCTATTTCATGAGGAAATATATAATTACTAAACACATTAGTGGTAATACAAGAAAAAAAAATAATAACTTCTTAGTATAATAAATAAAATGTCATTTATTTTATGAATTACAAATTGAAAAATACAATTAAATAACATGTTTTATTTTTTTTTTCTAAAGAAATAAAGTTCTATCCTTTTTGCAAGGTCTTATGCACATATATTTAGAAATACTACTGTGGAATTCGGAAATTTTTTACATGAAATCTCAGTCTACAGCTACAGATGAATTTCATTATTTTTCAAAAATTAAGGGTGCTTTTTGTCAATTTCAAATGGGGCAGGTTGTGGTGCCCTTAAAAAAGGACCTAGAGGAAACAGTAATTATAGAATTTATAAAAACTGCAAAAAAGTTATTTCATTAGTTAATAGCACAAACAACAAAGCTATCAAAAACATTATTTGCAACTCAGTTTGCATTTGTACTGTTAATCACCTAAATCTAAACTTACACACATGTATGCATATGCTACCCCCCCCCCACCCCCCGGGCAAAAATAATGTATATATATATATATATATGAAAATGTTTTAACCAAACATACACACATACAGAATAAATATAAGGAATAGCCAGTTATATCTGTAATCCTCAAAACATTAAACAGCAGTATCATTAACACTCAGTGCGAAATCTCAGCATTTTGTGTTTCAAACAGTTTTGCCTAGTTTTTAATCCCTAACAATTTTTATTTAGTGTATACAAGTATTTAAAAAAATAAAAATAAAAAAATAAATAAATCAACATTTACTTAAGATCTTTCTCTGCTTAACATTTTATACCAATTGGTTCCTTTTCTCTTATACATTCTTTTACAATAGCGGCTTAGCCGATGTCATTCTTTCATTCATCTTTAGCTCCAGTATTTGATATAAATTTATAATTGCAAAAGTAGAATGAGAAAATAAAATTCTTGCTATTTTATTCTTTTACTTGCAGAAATTTATTATATTTGCTGCGCTTATTTTATATAAAAAAATGAATAATTTGATTACTAAAAGGAAATTTATAAAAACTAAGCTTTTCACAAGCTTGCTGTATTTGAACTTTTTACAATAGTCAGGAATTAAGCTTAAAAACAATTATTTAAAGTTTTTTTGTGTATTCATGAATCATGAGTCAAAATACCTGTAGAAACTTTCCAAATTATGTTCACCTCAGATTTTAAACATTTAGAAAAATTATGATTTTAATCAGTGATTTTTTTTTAATCAATTGATAAAAATCACGATTTAATCGCTGATTAAACTAATTAAAACCATTAACACCCTATATTTGATTCAAGTAAAAAAAAAAAAATAGCATCGTTTTTCAGTTCCCAGCCTCTCCCACTTTTAAGTATGACTTTATGATATTTTAAGTATACCATGCAATTTTTAAAATGTGTCAGATTTTCTCCAGAATGCTGCTCAACTTTTTAAAATATACCAAGTAACATCTCAACTCTACTACGTTCATGACCATCAATGTTCAAACTTGCCTTAGGGGATGTGCATATATAACGTTATCAGTTTAGGGGGGGGGGAGGGGCCTGGCACATGATATCGTAAGGTATCGCTAGGGGGAGGGGGGCTGTCTTTTTATATCGTTATCAGTTTTGATCCAACCAAAATTTTCTCTTTTTATTTGTAACTTGTTTTTTTTACATCAAAATAGCCTTATCTGTTTTTTATGGAAATACAAACTTATGATTAAAATCTTAAATGATAAAAATATTTAATTCCAAAATATGGAATACCCCACCATTTAGCATTCCTATTCTTCTGTCATATGTTATGCATACATAATTGGTTACATCTGCGGTTCGAGAAACCAATTGATGATACCTGTTATGTTTATTAGTAGTAAATGAATGAGAAAGAATGTTGTCCATCTGTTTTGTTGAAAATGCTTTGTAAATCGCTGATCAAAATGAAGTCCTTTTGTGCCTATTTGTTTGGTGGGGGCTATTATCGACGACTTCATATAAATTGGGTAAAGGCTTAAATGTCGAAGCATTTTTAGGATGATATTTTAATTTCGCCTCGCGTGACGTTTCCAAATTTTTATTGTGCTCTGAGATAATGGTGTTAATTAAGGGATGGGATCCAAAAAGGAAATATGCTAAGCTGATTTATTTGTATAATAGGAGACCTTGAAGAAATATGTCCTAGAATTGAAATTTTATAAATAGAAATAAAATGAAGAATATACATATATACATACATACATATATTGTTAAATTATGCGCTGCATTGTATTACAAGAGATTTTTGTGATTTTCACGTTTAGGATTAATATGCTTGGTTTTCGCAAGTGATAAGGCGTTATGTATTTTTTTTTAATTGCAAATTATCATAGACTTCTTGATTACTTGACTCATTTGCTTATATTTGTGGAAAAATGCCTCTAACAAAATTTCTTATAGTGTGTCATTTTGTTTATTTCTGTTTTTTTAAACAGGTATATGTACATTTTTAGTTTTTTTTAAGAGACTAAACAGACGTATAGCCAGGTCTTATTAAACTCGTTTCTTATTCTCAAGGATAAGAGCGCTACGACCTAAATGACCGATTGCTACTTCTAAATTTTAATAGTATTTCTCGCAGTATTAGTGGCAGAATTTCTGAGATTTAATAAAGCAAAGTTTACTATTACAATTTAGAAGTGAAAATCAACCATTTGGGTCGGAGCGCTCTCATACCTGTATTCCACATTGATAAATATTAATTGTGAAAATAATTATGTATGTTACATGTATATCGATTTAAAAAAATTCCATATTACAATTGGCGCTCTATCACAAAATACTTATTTTGATCCGACGCAATTACGGTATAAAACACTCAACGTGTAATTTATCGCTTAGTCGTAAAGTCTATGAGCTTAGGTAAATTTTTGTGCAAATGTGTCTTTCACATTCGTTAATAAGACTTCTATGCTTTGTTCTAAAGCATTTTTTTTATCCGTTACAATTATTTTGTAAAGTAACGTCTTTCAGCATGATTATTAGTGCTATATAATATCTGATATCGTATCTACATATAATAATTAAAAAAAAATCCTTGATTAATTACGGAATGCAACTAAAAACTGGTTTCTTAATGAGTTTCTATCGGCTGACGCGGATTTACGTCGGCATGTGTAATTTCACCCACAATCGGTACTTTCGCATTTTATGTGTTACATTATTTCTCAAAAACTTACACAATATTCGTGTTTTCACAATTAACTTACTATACACATAAATATTTCCATTAGAAACTATTAGTACTATTACTACATAAATTCATTCATACACTGTAAAAAAATTATGTAACGTTACTCCATAAAATTGGTGGCAACATGCTGCCTCCAATTTTATGGAGTAATTTAACTTATATATGGTGTAATTTAAACGCATTTAACTGGTGTAATATTACACATCAGTGTAACGTAACACCAGTTGTATCTGGTAAATTACTCAATGCAATGGAACCAGCTATGCTGCCACCAATTTTATGGGGTAACGTTACATAATTTTTTTGCAGTGTAACATAAACACGAACACAAAAGATCTTTTTGTGAAATAATGTGACATGAAACAGTAACGGCCATAGGCGAGGCTATCTGTTTAAAAGACGAAAACTAGCTTTCAGAAATGTGTTGAGAACACAAACACGGGAATCGACAGAAAATCTGGAAATATTGATACTTTCCGATTTATTTTAATGCATAGTCAACATACGGGAAAAGAAGGAAAAACCAAATCACGTCAAGTCTTTTATCAAAAAATCGAAATATGGAGAATTCGAACCATTCCTTCCATCCATCTTACCCCTTTCACCTTCCTCTCGTTTTATTTTCGTTCTCACTAATCATTGGTTTCAAGACTTTCCCAACACAATACTATGTGAGCAATAACTCTGAACATTAATTTTCGCTGTTGTTCAATTTATTTCACATTTTTGTTGTTGTTGTTGTTTAACGCGTGATTCTAACAGAATATTATTGATACATATAAAATAGAAAAAATATCGTTTTAGTGAAATACAAAGTATTATAGATACTATTGCGAGATGTCCCGCATAAATCGGGGCTCCATGCTCTGGACACCAGTATTTTAAAGTAATTTGCTTCGCCTTATCTAGTGGCAGAATTATCTGCGATTAACCCATTAAGGGGGCTGGTCACTCAGCTTCGGAATTCTACTCCGTAATGTTAAGTCTATGGACTTTTGATGCATTCGTATGTTTACAGTATCTTCTCAGAAAATTCAAATTTTTAACAACTTTTTTCTGTGTACTCTTCTTAAAGGATGTCACTTTTTTTCTTAGTTTTCAAAATATTTCTAAAATTTATGCTGAATTTAATATTTTATGTTTTAAAAGCGGGCAAATTTGTGAGTAAGATTTTAACACTTCCTATAAAATTAAGCCTATACTTAAGAAATATTTTGAGAACTAAGAAAAAAAAGAGACATCTTTTAGGAAGTGTACACAAAAAATAGAAGTTAAAAATATTAATTTCCCGAGGAGATATTTTAAATATACGAATGTACCCAATGCCCATAGACTTTACATTAGTGAGGGAAAATCGGAAGCTGAGTGACTTGCCCCTTTAAGTCTGACGTTGCAGTTTCGCAACAATGTATTTGTAATTTTTTAATTTTTTTTGATACCAGTAAAAGAGAAAAGTAAAATTTGCCTTATTTAAATAACACATATCAGTGATTTATAAAGTAAAGGTAAGTGTTTAACAAAAAATGGTATGAACTGAATAAAATTCCTGTAAAACATGCTGATCCTTAATGGGTTAACGATGGCGAAATAAACTGTAAGAAGTTAGTGGTGTCCAGAGCATTTGGAGCCCCGATTTACGCGAGACATTTGGCAACAGTAATGGTAACTAACGAAATTTTTAAATCTTTTGATTGGTTGAAAATAGTCAGCACGTCACAATGATTTCCTAGGTTTTTGACAAAATTAGGATTTGTACGCTGCTGAAAAAGGCAATATTTTGTTGCATTTTTAGTGGAAACATGAAAACCAATTTGTTGACTTAGCTATTTAAAAATTGCCCTAAGAGTCAAATGAGTATAAAAAGATTAAAACAATAGTATTTTTCTATTTTAGATAACTTTAAAAACGACTTTTTCCTAGTACTTGTTATGGTCAATTTTAGTACTAATTCATTATTATTAATAATTACATTGCTTTTGATATTACACAGTTTAATAGTTAAATTATTTTTCAGCCTCAATTTATGGCCTATTTGAGGACATATTTTTAGCACATATACTTTATATTTCATGAATAATTTATTTGAAGATTTCTGCTTTACAATTTTTTACCTATATCTAGTAAAATTGACACAATTATTTAAGCGTTATATTTTACGTCGAACCACAATTGGGCAGATTTGTAATTGCAATTATCTGCATTGTGATTACAATTCAATTGTATGTAATTATTATAGTTAAAATTACATGCCGTAAAAAGTTCTTGCAGCACTGCAGCTATAACCGCCCTCATCCCATTATTTCACCAAATTTCTGTGTTTGAATATGTTTAACTATAATCAATTAGTACATGCAACTAACTCTTAATTACATTGTGAATAACTGAGATTACAAATTTGCCCAACTCTGCGTCGAACTATTTTCAGTATGGAAGAAAGACTTTTTTGTGTGTAACTATAATAAATTTGATACAACTATTTAAACTTTAACTTTTTATTTAGGACTATCACCAGTTTATTAGAATATTTTTTATTTTTATTTTATATTCATTTTGGCTCAGCAAATATTACTTCGCTAGTGGAAATTGGCTCCATCTATTTATTCTTTATTTTATCCCTGTAAATAAAACGAAAGAGATGAAAAATATCTTTAAGTGATTCATTTTCTATTTCTTCGTCCCAGGGAGTATCTTTTTTCTCTTCTGTGATTTCACTTGTCTGTGAACTGATTTCATTTGGCTTCGGTATTTTCAGGTTTAAAGCGTAAGGTCCTGAAATCTTCGTCCGGACGAATCAGCTGTATTAAAAGCTTTTTAACCCTTCCCAACATAATTGAAAAGTGTTTGTGAATTCGGTTTGCCTGTCTGTCTTTCGCCTGTCTGTCCCTGCTCTAACTCTTGTAAATATACTCGGATTTCCATAAAATTTATATATGTTAACCCATTAACCGCCGAAACTATAACATAAGGATTTTCGCCATTTTTTGGAGAAAAACGTTTGCCACCACAAATTTGAAACATAATCTTCAGTTTGTTTAATCATTCAAGTGTCTGATATTAAATAAGGCAATTTTTTAAATTCAAAAATAGTGGTAGACAGTAAAAAGAAACATATATTTCTTAACCCTTTACCTACTGACGGTAAAATAATTTATTATAAAATTCATTTAACAGATCGATTAGCCGTAATACAGTTTAGAATGAGATATAGATGCATTGCTTTATCTTTTTCCAACATCATTATTGGTTACACAAAACAAAAATATTTTTAAAAGAATGATTTCTTTTGCCTTTGCATCTTTTCAGCTTTCTTAGTCTTAGTGCAGGGGGGGGGGGGGGGATTTTTAATTTGGAAATATTTCTATGTTTCTATTGTAAGAACATTATATTTGTACATTTCCTAATTCATCAAAAAACTAAGAAAAATATTTAAAATAAAAGATTTGAGTGGGGTTATAAATGTTGCACGAAATTCTTATAAATTAAAATTTAATTAATCCTTCTAAATCCTCCAGTCCTAAGATCCTTCAAAAATGTATTAAATGATTATGTAAATCTTCTAATGTAGTTTCCAAAATTCACGAAAAATGCTTTAGATGATAAAATTTTCATGAAGTCATAATTCAGTACACAAAGAGCTAATGTAAACATAAGCGTGGACATTTATTTTTTACCGTTGCTTCAACGCAACAACAGCGGGCAATGGTTTAATGATGTTTACTATGGAATGTTCGGTACTGAAAATGATGTATTTAGCGTTAAATGTTCATTTACAGGGAAACTAAAAAAAAAAAAAAAAAAAAAAAAAAAAAAAAAAAATCCGTTACATGACGGCCTATGGGAGGAAATTGTTTGGGGTGTATTTTAATCACGTTTCACTATTTCAAACATATTGAAATTGATATATATCACTGAGGTGCACTACATGAGACTTACTATAGAATAAGGTGTACATAGCATTTATAGTTCATTTACAAGGACGCACAAAAGAGCCCGGTTACAGTACTATCTAAGAACGATAATATAGAGAAGTGTGTTTTAATTTGTAGTACGCGTTTTGGAAAGAAACTATTATTTTGCGTATTACATGGTGTGTATAGGGGTAAATATTACAAAATTTGAGATTTTGAAAACAAAAATTTTGAAAATTTAAATCGTTTCAAAGGCCAGAGGTGCCAAGTTCGCACTAATCTTCCGTAATGCGTGGATTAGTTTAACCCAGTTTAACAACGTTTCGAACCAGAAAAATTTTTTGAAGAACCTTTATTTACTTAATTCCAGTTTTCTACGTGTAACTTATTTAATTTCCTCACTGAAAAAAAAAATCTGGTGCGAAATGTATTAAACCAGGGTTAAATTAACCCACATATTACGGAGGATTAGTGGCAACTTGGCACCTATGCAAAGCTTCTGATTAAAAATATATATATATATATTGATTGAACAGCTGAATAAAGGAAATTATATGCAAAATTGTTAAAGTTTGAAGAGCGTAAGTTCATTTCTATGCAGTTATAATTATATGTTATTTTCTTGGCATATGTATGCCAGGATAATGGCAATTTCATTCTAAAACATTTTTCACATTCTTGTTTTTTTTTTATTTTTAGATCTAACATTTTAATTTTGTTTAAAGGAGCATATTTCCTCTATAGTACTTCAAATTCAGAGTAATGTTGAGTTTTATTTGTAATTTATAGAATCCAGGAAAATGACATAAAAAAAGTCTACTTAATTTTCACAAAGCCTTTAAACACATTATTCTCAAAGAAATATCTAAAAGATCTTGCTGGTAGTAATCATTTTACTACTTCTGACTTGAACTATGTCAAGAACATGAAGAATTCCTCTGAAGCGCCATCTTTATACCTCATAAAGAAGTAAAATGAGCAGGCCAGGACAATAACAGTCATTTTCTGTGACAATTATATTTTAATTATTTAAAATTTTTTGTAAAATACAGAATTTGTTACCTTCCACATATATGTGTTATATAAGGTTTAATTATTAATTAGAAATTAAAAAAAACTAGAAAAAGATATTTGTACATGATATCAGAAAGCCTTTTGCTTTGCACACATCACAGTGTGGCAAGCCAGGAAAATGACCATCAATTGGTTTATTTTTGTGTTATTATGAATAGCTCTTGAAAATACTTCTAAAAATACTTTTTATTAGAATGTAAAAAAAGAAAATTGCATTATATAACATTAAATAGAAATTTTATTGTGCGGACTGCAATTTGCGTATTTTGTGACCCATAGATTCTATAGATGATAAAAAGGCCAGCACGAAAGATATTGAATACATTTCCGTTTATCGACGAAAAGTGCTGAAGGGTAATTTACAACTGTGCTGTGTGTTACCTAACTGAATTAAATTTTAGGAACTACGTAGTATGTATTAAAATCTATAAATTATATATAGGGCTGCACAAAGAATTTGGATATTTTTCCGGCTATTGATGATAATTTCCGAAATTTGGTTTCAAATGTGTTATGTGTTTTCTAATGGTTCACTTAGACATCGTCATTCACCTTATTAAAATGTGAAGTTTTGTTAAAGGGGTAGGATACCTTTAAACCTTCAAAATATTCAAAATATTTAAATAAATATTTTGATTACGTAATCATATCTGAACAATATGAAAAAACCGCATTAAAAAATTCCCATTAGTTTACTAATTATGGCTTTTTTATTAAGATTAAATATTAAGACTACACAGGATAATTAAACTTTGCATTGTGTTTATTCAAAACGATTAATTTTGATACTGCGCGCAGTGTTTCTAAAAAACTATGCATGGCAATCAAAAAACTTTTCACCACATATTCATTACTGTATTATCTACAACTTAAAACCAGAAAAAGGTAAGACTTTATTTTATTTTTTGTTTTTTACTTTGGAAATATTTTTTAAAAAGGGAAAAATTTTAATTTTTTGTTAATTTTTTAATTTAGTCAATATTTTTTACAAATATTCTGATTTTAGTATGAAGGTAACAGTATTATGTATTTGTTTTCATCAAAATTTCCTCTTTATATGCATATTTTCCGATTTTATAATGCGCGCAAGATTTTTTTCTCTCATTATCATATATTTTTAAACTTATCATTTCAATATTTATTTATGAATTTACAATTATATATATATATATTTTAAATATAAATATAAATATGAGCTATTTATGTATATATAGCTCATATATATAGCTTATATATAATATATATATAAATGTTTGATTTTTATTTTTGACTTATTACACAAGTTTTGAAGCTTAGAACAAGTGGTATTTTTTCTTTTTTCAACATGTTCAAAGGTATCCTACCCCCTTAAATTATTATGGAAGTGTTGGAAAGTGTTTCATAATCTATGCTTAATGCATGATTTTTCGTTCTTGTTTTAGTTACAGTCGTAATTAGTGTTTAAAAATATTATATTTAGACAAAAAATCGAATACAGTTTTCACAGAATGCTGTTAGTGGATAGACTGTAAAAAGAAACAAATATTTCTTAACCCTTTATCTACTGACGGTACTTATAATTACCATTAAAATAACTTGTTATAAAGTTCGTTTAATACATCGATTAGTAGTAATACAGTTTAGAATGAGTTATAGATACATTACTTTATCTTCTTCCAAAAGCATTATTGGTTACACAAAACAAAAATGTTTTTAAAAGGATGATTTCTTTAGCCTTTGCATCTTTTCAGCTTTCTTGGCATTGGGAGGAGGGGGGAGGGGGGGGGGGTCAATTCGGAAATATTTCTATATTTATATTGTAAGAACATCGCATTTGTAAATTTCCCAATTCTACAAAATACTAAGAAAAAGATTTAAAATAAAAGATTTGAGTGGGGTTATAAATATTGCACACAATCCCTATAAATTCAAATTTAATTAATCCTTCTAAATCCTTCAAAAATCCTTTTAAAATTTATTAAATGATTATGCAAGTCTTCCAATGTAGTTTCAAAAATTCGCGAAAATGTTTTAGAAGTTAAAATTTTCATGAATTCATAATTCAATACATAAAGGGTTAATCTTCGAAAATATAATATATAACCACATACAAAAATATACAATTACCCTTTACGAGTTATCTACGATTCCGAAAACAGTTTTTTATCTTTAATAATCTCAAAAACCGATCTATATTGGAGATTTAAGGAAGTATTTATAAAAATACAGTTTCTTTTGCTGCCAGAGATATTCGGAAACGTTTCCGAGTAATTTTTATAGAGTATTAATGAATTTTCTGAATACGGAATATCCGTTTCTAGGATTCTATTCATTCTCAATTAAACATTTTCAGCTGCGTAACTGAATTTATACATACGCAAGAATAACAAAATAATATTAATGTTAATGTTGTTAATTTATCGTATTTTTCTGTAAAGCATATTTGTTGAACATGAAAATTTTTACTTGAGAATTGATATCATCTAAAAAATCTATAGGCCAAGTTAAGGAATCGGATAAATGCACTAGTAAAATTGCTCGGATGCGTTTCTAAAAGCCAGTGGCAGTAAAAGAAACTTTGTTTTTATAAATGCTTCTTTAAATCTCGAACATGCTACCGAACTCTTTTCGTAATCATGGTATGTTCGGAAATCGGCCCGGAATCGGTTATTGTATATTTTAGTTTCTGATTATATCATATTTTCCTAGTTTACAAAACATTTGTCTCTTTTTACAGCACAGTTATTCAGATTTATTTCAATATTTCAAATGTAATGAAATACCTCTGTATGAAAACAAATTTTTCCTTATAAAGGAAATCTTCATTCATCACGTTATAGGGGAAGGTGGGGTAAGATAGCGAATGGGGATATAGGTCGAATTTACTATTTCTCACAGTTAATCACAGATGCTAGAAAGTCGTAGCCACCAAAAGAGTCCCCTGGGGGCAGGAAATGCACATCACTAGAATAAACATGCGTATCACTGGGATAAACACACGCATCACTAGGATAAGCACGCGCATATCCACTTTGAGGGGAAGTTATGTGTATTAGTTCTTTTTCAGCGTGTTTCCCTAAAATGTTTGACAATGTAAGGAACCAATGTAAAGGAACCACAATTCTAAGGTAAGTTTTTCAAAATTGTCACTACAATATTTTATAAGTAAAACTCAAGACCTACAAATTCGAAAGGGATCCGTTTATTTTGAAATATATTGGTTACTGGTTAAAAAAAAAGGTAATTTTCGTCATCTTACTCCATGGCTAGGGAACGCTGACGAAAATTACCTTTTTTGGATAGTCTCGCGGTTTACCCCTTTAAAGTTAAAAGAGGCAATTGAAAATATTAATTGTATTAGGTAAGGTATGGACAAAGCTTTCATTCAAATATCAGTTCATAAATCCATTCACAGCAGCTAGGAAAAATTGTAGAGCATCGTCATCCCTTCCCTACATTTCGTTATCTTATTAATCGAAGACAAACTTTTTTATGCAATTATAGTAAAATTGATAGAATTATTTACGTTTATTCTTTATTTAGCACTATCACCAGTTTGTCATACTAAATATTTCTTAATTTTAATTTATATTTATTTTGAATGGGTGAATGTTACTATGAGAGAGGAAATTGGCTACATCTATTTATTTTATCATTTTATTCATGTAAATAAGATAAAAGAAAAGGAGAAAAATCTTCAAGAGATTCACTTTGTTTTTCTTCAGCCCAGGGAGGATCTTTTTTTTTCTTCTCTGAATTTACTTGTATGTGAATTGTTTTATTCGACTTCAGTATTTTCAGATTTAAAACGTCAGGTTCTAAAATCTTCATTCGTACGAAAGAGTTTTTCTTATTGTAGTCATATTCGTATTTAAAATAGTTATCACATTTAGACAATTAGTCAAATACAATTTTCCCTTGATGCTGTAGTCACAATTCTTTTTACTGTACTAGGTGCATTCGAATTTCATTAAGAACCCACACTAGTCAATGGAAGAAACGCTCAAGTTAATGTTAACCCTATGGGAGTGTTCTTTTCAAATATCGCACTCGCATTTAAATATTTGGCCCACCAGTGGCTGAAAGGTTCTGCTCTCAAACCTGGTAGACGGAAGGTGCTGGGTTCGAACCCAATTGCGCCCTTTGGCCTAATCGTTCTGAGTTTTCCGTGGTTTTCTTTGAACCATGCCTAAATACGGGTTACACTCTAAAATTGGGAGGAGTGAAAAGTTCACTTTTTGAAAGAGTGACAGGCATTTTTACTCTTTTTGGAGTGAGTTTTATAAAAATACACTCCTTAAAGAGTGGAGTTCTCCACTCTCTAGAAAGGAGTGAGATGTCTCACTCCTGAAAGAAGAGTGACTTACGTGTGCATTGCTTATTAACCAATCAGAGCAGCAAGGCGACGACACCCTTTAAAGATAAGAAAAATGATCACTTTTTCGTCCGCCATTTTAAGATTAACAGATTAGGATATCATTAAAATTATTCTTTGGAATACATAAAATGAAGGTAAGTCTTGTTTAATTTTAAGCATTTATCCGTGTAAATATGTGAATGTCCAGATTATGAGCTAAATACTTGTATGTTTGTATAGCAAAAGATTGATCGTGGAGTATTCATAAGTGATTGTGAGATTTCTTCATGTAGCGATTTGAAATGTAATTGTTTTAAGGGGACCGGGAAAGCCGTATCTCCGCCATGTTAAATTCACCAACTTTATGTACCTTTTTCTCAGAAATGGTGAAAGACAGAGGTCTAGATTTTTTAGAGTAGTTTGAATAACATATGCTTTACGTTTTTTAACTGACCATTTTCGTTCTAAAGTGATTGTGAGATTTCTTCATGTAGCGGACTGAAATGTGATTGTTTTAAGGGGACCGGGAAAGCCGTATCTCCGCCATGTTAAATTCACCAACTTTATGTACATTTTTCTCAGAAATGGTGAAAGATAGAGGTCTAGATTTTTTAGAGTAGTTTGAATAACATGTTTTACATATTTTAACAGACCATTTTTGTTCTAAGTAAAATTCAAAATTAATTATTAATTATTTATTGAAAGTCATTTTTAAATTAGCACTTTTTGGTAAGATTTCACTGCCTAAAATAAATAATTCTCAACAAATCATTAAATCCCTGTGTATACAATATAACATAGTATAAGTATTTAAAAAAAATCTGAGTTCTTATGTTTAACAGATATTGAAACAAGTTGGACATTGCTCCCCAAACGTGGCAAATGAGGTGCGTTCGTACTATAACTAGTTTTAGAAATATTTTTTGCAACGCATATTGTACTGAATGTATATTTTAGTGCAATACATAAGTGCATATCCATTTCATTCTGTTCTGAAAGGCTGTAACATCCTTAAAATGCACTTAAAATATTTTTTTTTCCCATTGGCCGTCATGTAACGGAAAACTTTTGACTGTCCTTGCAATTAAACTATGCATCCGATTTTCCTGAAATTTGAAATGAGCCTACAAAATTTTGCAACAAATATATATTTAAAATTTTAGATCATTCGGAAGGCTGTAACATCATTAAAATATACTTGCAATAATTTATTCCCATTGGCCGTAATATAACGGAAAACTTTTGACTGTCCCTGTAATTAAACTATACATCCGATTTTTATGAAATTTGAAATGACTCGACAAAAGTTTGCAGCAATTATATATTTAAAATTTCAGACCATTCGGTTGGGTAGTTTTTGCTCTGTTATATGCGGGTGTTGAATTCAGACCCTTATCTTCGGGAGGGATTTCTGGGGTTCCGGAGGGAAGGGGGACATTATAGAGTTCCGAGGGGGGGGGGGATTGCACTTTTTGACCATTGAAAACACAAAATCTCAAATCTTCCGGAGGGGAAATGCCCCCCCCCCCCCGGGCCAACCCCTGAAATCAACACTGACAGACAGACTAAACGACGAATATAGGGGCTACGTATTTATATAATTACGAACGCACCTAAAAAAGGAACATAAATATGAAAAATCCAAGTTTTGAGAAAAAGTCGATTCAAGATTTATTGCCATTAAGCTGTGAAGTACTCTTAGAAAGAATGAATAATTTCAACACTTATTTTTTATATATATAAACATGTGTGACACATCGTTGGAAAGACAAAAGTTTAAACTATTTAATGATATAAAAAAATAAAAATCGCTTTTTAGGTGCGTTCGTAGTTATATAAATACGTAGCACCTATAGTCGTCGTTCAGTCTGTCTGTCTGTCCGTCTGCCCGCATATAACAGCGCAAAAACTACCCAACCGAATCGTTTGAAATTTAAAATATATAATTGTTGTATAATTCTGTCGCGTCATTTCAAATTTTATGAAAATCGGATGTATCGTTTAATTACAGGGACAGTCAAATTTTTCTGTTACATTACGGCCAATGGGAAAAATTATTGCAAGTGCATTTTAATGTTGTTACAGCCTTCCGAATGGTCTGAAATTTTAAATAGGGCAGATGTGCCAGTAATGGTCACCCTTTGATGTTTTTGGTTCATAAAAAATAAGTAATAAATATTTAACTTTAATTAATTTTTTCATAATTTCCCCTTGCATGTTTTATAAAACTGGGTTATTGTTGACACTTTTAATCAAACCAATTAGGAAGTAGGAAATAATGTTTCAAAGTTTTGCTGTTTTTCTGTGAAAATCTTAATGAAGAGGCTAAGAGCTGGCTTCGTTTAATTAATTTATATAATATTTATTTTCTTGGAAAATTTGAATGCTTTTGTTTGAGTAGCAATAGAAAACTTAGACTTTTATATACTAACGGTCATTTATGAAATTTCATTTATTTTTAAGGTTTTAAGAGAGGGTGTCTATTACTAGAATGGTTAATTAGTCATTTTCCATCAAAACTTTTTAAATAGCTGCTTTTAAGTTAGTTTATGTGATTAATAAAATTTCAATATTTTATTCTTTTTTTTATGTATATATACTTTGCTATTTTAAAATCTGACAATCAAACCAGCTAGGTAGTAGAAAATATTGTTTAAGAGCACAGCCAAAGACGGGCTCATAGGGCTTAATACCTCTCCTTTTAAATAAAAGCAATTAAGTTACAGAAGCTATTAAAAATCTATTTTCTGTGTTAAATGTTTGGTTATTCTTATCTGAAAAAAAGAAAAAGAAGGGAAAAAAAGTAATATTCCTTAATTTATAGGCAATATTCATGAAACTGGTAAATCTGCAGATCAGTGGCCTCAAACATCAGTTCTACAGTTTTATTTTGAAATTATTTTACTTAGCATTTAAAATATTCAACTCACAATATCATTTCTTTCATATTTGCAATATTAATTATTATAAATGATATATCAAGTAGTCTCTCGAAGATTAATTGTTAAAAATAGCGAGGCAAAACTAAACATCACTAACATTCCAAAACTTTTTTTTATTATTATTGCCTTTTAAATCCCCCACTGTTTCAATAATTTAGTAGCTGTAATTGCCTGATATTTAGTATTTTAAACTATCCATCTAAAATAATTAAAACATTGATCGTCTGATAATTACAATAACTGATGCAAACAGTAAATGATCATCACAAATATTTTATTAATTACTGGTATCCTTATTGTTAATTTTATTTGAAAATAACCATTTTGTTTCATTAGTATGTTTTCATTAAATTCTGGTTCTAAATACAGTCATAAAAACAATTATATTTATTACTTTTTATGGGTTGTCCATTACTGGGCCAGAGGGTGTCCATTACTGGGCTTTTGGGTGTTTTGGTATATTTCTGTTATTTAAAATTAAATTTCGATTCACATTGGGAAATGAGACTATAAGAATGGCTAAATATTGTTGATAGATTAATATAATATTGAAAAAACTGGAATGTAATAATTATAACTACTAATAAAAAAATAATTTTAAAAGAAATTCCTTAAGAGTGTCCATTACTAGCACATCTACCCTATTTAATTGTTGCAAAATTTTGCCGAGTGGTTTCAGATTTTATGAAAATCGGATGTACAGTTTAATTACAGGGAGTCAAAAGCTTTCCGTTAACTTTAAGGTTAATGGGAAAAAATTATTTCAAGTGCATTTTAATGATTTTACAGTCTTTTGAACAGAATGAAATTGATATGCACTTATAAAGTTCACCAAAATATACATTCAGCACAATATGCGGTGCAAAAAATATTTATAAAATTAGTTATAGTACGAATGCACGTCATTTGCCCCGTTTGACGAGCAATTTCCAACTTGTTTCTACTTCCGAGGTCAATATTTTCCTATAAAACATATAAAATCTATTTTGCTCATATTCACAAAATACAATATCTACGCGAATAAAAAAATTAAATTAAACATGGCTTATCGCGTCATTTCATTAATAAGTATTGTATTAATTTCATTTTTCGGCAATAACGGACGAAAATTAGAAATCATGATTAAGTTAAGGAATATGTTTAACAGAAAAATATATACATATTCCAGATAAATTAAAAGTTTAACTTTAGACTCCATGTTCATATTAAATAAAACAAAAGCAAATGACAGCGGGTAAAAAATATATATACATTCTTAATATTTAAATCATGCTTAGAACTTATTTAAAAAAAGATGTGAGTTTATAAGTATTGTTTTTTAAATGGAAAAATTAAAAATATTTTAGAACAATAGGACTTTGCAAAAATAGCAATAATTTAAAGAAAAAGTACGGTTTTATATTTAAAACAAAAATTAAAATCAAATCAAACATTGTTAAACAAATAACATCCGCTCATTAAAAAGTTATTAATAAAACTTTAAAAGTAATATCTTTATAGGGCATGCAATAAAAGCAAACACAAAGGATAAGATTGGAATTAAATATTTTAGTTTATTACTATTAGTAATCTAATTTAAATTCGTATGTAACTTTAACTGAATTTTTCCCTAAAAGTTCAATTAGTGTTACAAACTATGAATTAAATAAATATTGCTAATAAAGTATTTTATTCCAATCTTTACTACGCTTGTATCTATTTTCATTGCATGCTGTAAAAGATGTGATTCTTTTTAAATGACCATAGAAGCAAAAAAAAAAAAAAAAAAAAAAAAACGACTACATAAAAAATGAACATTCACTTTTATGAAAGAGTGACTATTCACTTCTACCAGGGGTGAAAAACCGCACTCTTTTAGCAAGAGTGAATAGTCACTCCTCCGAAAAAGTGATTATCCACATCTGTTTAGAGTGAATATTCACTTTCCAGGAGTGACTATTCACTCTTTCAGAGAGTCAAAAATTTCACTTTTGCTCAGAGTGAATAGTCACTCTAAAGAGGTTGGGCATATTTTGACTCTGCGATAGAGTGACTATTCACTCCTTTTTATTTAGAGTGTAGGGTCCCTTAGAAAGATCACCACGGATGACATTCCTCCTCGTCCATATATCCCTAGTGTAGGTAATCGGTCGTCATAAACAACAACATCATTTTAACCCTTAAATGCCTGATTTTTCAAAAAACTTGTAATAATGTTTTTCGGCTTTCATTTTTTAAATAAATCATGGGAAAATACTTAAAAAAAAACATATTTTGTTTCAAGTGTGGTTTACGGCTAAAAAACAGTTTGTTACTAATCGGCAATACTAGTCTTTAGTTGAAAAAATAATTTTCCTTGATAAAATTCTATAATATTAAACACACAAGAATTTTAGGAACTATGATAAGAAATAAATTTTACTTGCTCACTGCAGAACAAAATAGGGTATTTCGCAAGCTTCCAAACAAAACAAAAAGAACAAGTAGCAACAATTGAAAAAAATAAATCTATCTTTATTTTTAAACAGCACAAGTGTTGCCATCTACGTGCTGAAAATAGATTTAATAATATTTTCAGAATGTATTTTATTGGCAACATTAGGCATTATAGCTTCAGTATTATTCCAATAGTATTTTAGAGCGTAAATTGGGTATGTTGCCGAAAAGCAACACCCGGCATTTAAGGGTTAATATTTCAAATGCTTTATTTTACCTAGGACACACGAGGTTCAAAACCACTGTAGTGCGTTTGTACTTTTTCAATTTTGCATGCATTATTTTATCTGCGGATTCTTTCCCTTTTGGAACTGAATAGAACCGGTTCGGAAAGTGAAACTATTCAAAAAAGTTCACACGCACAAAAATAAATATCGACCTCACGCATCCTATGTAAAAAAATCATTTAAAAATAATAAAATGCAAGTGAGAAATCTGAAAAGGTTTCTCCCATAGTCTTAAGGGTTTATTCGAAAAAATATTTTTCCACCCTCAACAGCTTGAAATTTTCTGAGACATTTTCAGACTCATTTTTAAAAGTAAAAACATGAAACTTGCTGAGGTGATTTTTGAAGAGATGTATAAGAGGCCGTGTGATTTCATTTTTCACTCAATTAATTAGAATTTGAGTTTTAAACAATTATTTTCTCAATATGACCATATTTTTTCATTCCAGGATCTCCCGATTCGTAAAATTCGGTTCAAAACGTCAACTTAGACAGCATTTTTTACAATATTTTCTGCATTTATCAAAAAATCGAGAAGCACGGCACATTATGCAGTTTCTAAATAAGAGAATTTCCTAGTTTGATGCATTTGAGAGCAAAAATGAATTTAAAAATGTATCAGAAAGTAAGCAATTTGGATTGGAATACACCCTTAACATTGGCGTTTGAATTTCTTCACGTGTTTGAATTTCTGCCCAAAGAAAGTTACTTGTCTTTTCTGTACAAGTAAAGCTTTCAATGCTTTTTTTCAGAATAGATTTTAAGAAAATTGTTCAGATTGATAACCTACTTCTTCCCATTTAAAATCATGTTTCCTCCTACGAATTGAATATATGTGATTATGTATATAACATTTATAGAATCTCTGTGGACGCAAACGTGCTCGGGGAAATGGATCTATGAATAAAGGTGAGAAGATATAGTTTAGTGTCCAGTAGTTGCTAGTGAAGTAAATGAGAATGTAGTCACAGGATGGCGACGTTTTTCGTTACAACGGAACAGCAAAGCTGGTTACGCCGAGGAAAACTTCCACAAGTAAATTTGAATAGAAATTTTAGCCTCATTTAAACGCCTTATTTTGCAAAATTTCTGTCTTAAATAAGACATAAAGTTCTATTCGTTTTTACTGGTGAAAGTTTGCATCGGCGGTATTTTAATCGCTTTCAGTGACATTGACAGGAGGAGAGTTTAAGTAGTTGCAATGTGGACAGAGAGACTACCGCTGGGGCAAAACTTCCACCAGTAAAAACTAATAGATATTTTTGCCTGAATTATGTTAGAAATACTGCATGAATAAGGCGTTTAAATAAGGAGAAATTTTCTATTTATATTTCCTGGTGAAAGTTTGCCCCGGTGGTAATTAGCCCTTACAGAACCGGTTACAGTTGAAGCTTCGCTTTGAGGATACGTCGGTTCCTCTTTAATCACAGTTCCATGCTCGGACGCCTGCGATTGATGAATCCTTCTTTAGTGACCATAAAACAATTTAGAAAAAACAATTTGCACATTCCAGGACTTCTGTTTTTAACTTATGATATTTCTAATATCGTATACATAAATTGTCATCATCTTGTACATTACATTATCTTATTAATGGACGAATACACATATTTATGTGTTCCTCAATTAATCATTTCCTTATGTGTCTGCAATAAAATGGAAAGAATTATTTAAGGCGTCTCGGGACTCTTAAAATTGGAAAAAATGAAAAAAAAGACCATTTTTAACATTTAATATCTTAAATTGTATTTGATTTTAAGACACAATTTTAATTGGAATAAAATATATAAGTATGTTCTTTCATTTCATGTATTTAAAAAATTATAAGATGCAGAATTAGCATTTACAGGGGGCTCCAAAATGTTAGACGTTTGACGAGCAAAAAATCGGCATAACAGCTTACGCGCACGATTACGAAATAAGTATTGCAACTAGAATGAAAATTTTGGTGCCTACTTATACTTCAGATTGTAATAATTACACTGAACCCAAATAAATTTGTATTTAAAGCTTTTTTATATTTTCAATACAAAGTTGTATTTAGCTAATGCAAAATTAAGAAAATTTCAACAGTATAATCACCTAAAAAAATATTGTTTTGAACAATAAAAAGGAAATTTTAGGTTCAGTTTATACAAACTAAAATGAAACATATGTTTTGAAAATTTCATGAAAAAATATTCATAAGTTTTTGAGATATCGTGCGCGTTATGCCCAAAAACGTCATTTGGAGAAAAATTGCTTCAAAGTTTCCGAAACGACGCTTCCGCTATAGAACGTGTATAAATGTAAAAGCCATAACTTCAGTTCTAATAGGAATTTCAAGGAAATATTTATATCAAAATGTTCAGAAAAGATATGAGTTTAACATCTAAAAAAAATAAAATTTCGAAAATTTTAAAGCTTTAAGAGTCCTGAGACCCCTTAACCTTTTAAGTTTACTTTGCGCTATCACCAGTTTGCCAGATTATTCCTCATTTTGATTTTAAATTCTTTTGACTGAACGAATGTTACTCTGCGAATGGAAATTGACTCAGCCTATTTATTCTTTATTTCAACCTCGTAAATAAAACAAAATAAAGAACAAAAAATCTTTAGGAAAATCACTTTCTTTTCGTCCACCCAGAGAGAATCTTTTTCCTCTTCTCCGATTTTACTTGTCTGAGAATTTATTTCATTCGACTTCGGTGTTTTCAGGTTTGAAATGCAAGGACCTAAAATCTTCATTTGGACGAATAAGCTTTATTTTTTTGCTTCTGTAATATGCAGTCGTATTCAGTATTTAACCCTTTATGTCCCAAATTATTAAATAATGATGATTTCTTCTTCTAATGCATTTTTCCTGGATTTTTGAAAATTCATTAGGATATTTATACAGTCAATTAATAAATTTTAGAAGGATATTGCCGATTAAAATTAATCAACGAAATATTTATTAATGAAAATTAAAATTCTTGTCCTATATTCACCTTGAGTTAAATAATTAAAATATACATAAAGTACAAATAATTGTACAAAAATTACTTTCAGAAGCATAAATATAATATAAAGATATTTAAAATACAAATTTAAACTATCTCAAAATACATCACAAAAACTAGAACATTTTCAATCATTACAATGCCGTCTTTAGTAGGACTGAAATGCTGTTACAGAGTTGCCAAGTCTCCAGCTTTTTGCACACCATTATTATCTTAGTCAAAAGGTTGTTCTTTTAAATCTCCGAAATGTTCCAATTAAATAAAAGAACATTTTTTTATATTAAAATACTGGTATCCTAAAAGCCGGAGACTTGGCAGATCTGCTGTTATTATTTTCTTTGCGCTTCTTCGAGAATTGTCCGGAAGAAAACATTGTAGTTTTAAATAATTTGCTTAAATTTAAATTACAATGTTTTCTTCTGGGCAATTCTCGAATAAGTGCAAAGAAAATGATAACAGTATTTAAATCCTACTGAAGACGGCCTTGTAATGGTGGAAAATATTCTAGGTTTTCCTGATTATTTTGAGATATTTTAAATTTGTATTTTAAGGGGACTTGTACCTTTTAAAGGCGACGAAAATTAACGAAAAAATTCAAAGTTTGAATTAGTCTATCTTCAAAACTTTTTTTTATGTACAAACAGGAAATTCTGTATATTGATTAAACAGATTGTGCTTTGTAATTTGCTACTATTAGAAATTGATTAGCATTTTACAGAATTTGTGTATTGTTGAAATTAAAATAGCTCTTTTTTTTATTCCGAAAGTCATTGCGCGCATGATATTTTGAGGAGGTATGTATAGTTTGTTATGAAGTTTGTTGTAGATTCTAAGCATGTATATGTGTTTAAAATGATCTACTTTTAAGTATTTACATTGGTAATATTTTTAGTTATGATAATTTTTATTCATTAAAAAATGTAAAATTTCGATTTTTTTTTTTTTTTTTTTACAAAATTATTTTTTTAAATATTTAATGAAATAATTTTGACCTAAGAGTAGACCATTTAAAAAATACATATGTGCTTATTATATATATAAAATTTTATAACAATCCATACACAAGTTTTCAAGATATCATGCGCGCAATGACTTACGGAGTAAAAAAAAAAGAACTTTTTTAATTTCATCAGTATACAAATTCTGTAAATCAGTAGTCTGTTTCTAGTGGAATTGTATGAAAAATATCATAATCTGTTTAATTCATAGTCAAAATTTCGTGTTTATACATAAAAAATTAGTGAAGATACACTAATTCAAACTTTGAACGTTTTTGTTGATTTTCAACAAGTTTAAAAGGTAACAAGACCCCTTGAATATCTTTATATTATATTTGTGCACCTGAAATTAATTTTTGTAGAAATATTTATTTATGGGGCATTTGTACAATATTTACAACTCTACTCAAACCGTTTTTATAAAATCTTTAAAAATTATTTTATAGAATTAGGAAATGTACAAATATAATGCCCTTAAAATAGAAATATAGAAACATTTAAGAACTGAAACTTTCCACCCACAATCTTCCAATATCAAGAAAGATGAACAGATAAGATAAATCACCCGTTTAAAAACATTTTTGTTTTGTGCAACAAATAAAGCTTTTGGAACAAAATAAAGTTTCTAGAACTCATTGTAAATTGCATGTATTACTGATAATCGATGTACTAAATTATTTTATAACACTGTTTTAATGGTACTTTAAAGTACCGTCGGACATAAAGGGTTAAACAAAATCGCATTTAGACACAATGACGAACTGAAAAACACCATATTATTATAAATTACGGCTTTGAATCTTTTAATATAATAGCTGAAATAATTTAACATATCACAATGATTCCCGATGTTTTTGGTAAAATTGGCACCAGGATACGGATATAAAAGGAAATACATTAATTTCCTTTGTAGCAGAAAATAGGCACTAATTAGGTTTCTTAATATTTAAAAATTGACGAAAGATTAAAATGATGATAAAGAAATAAATCCTAGTGTTTGTCTTTCAGATAACAATAAAAATGAATATTCTGTAATATTTTCATTAATTATTTATAATATTAATTCATTACAAACAATAGGTACATTGTTTTTCGATATAAATTTTGGACCTCCATTTAGAAGTTTATACACATTTTAGTTTACAGGCTTTCTGTTTTTAATTTGTGATATTTCAGCCATTGGTTGTATAAACTTTCGCAAAGTTATAAATTTCCTTAATTTAGAGAGGTTCGCAACTAGCTTATATTTTGGATACCAGTATTTCCAAATAGTTATTTTTGCATTATTGAAACATAGAATTTCTAATATTAAATTAAAGGAAGCCAACTATTCAAGAATACTCGAAGCCACAATATAGACTAATTGGAACTCCTTTTATTCTGTTACTGGAACAGACATTTTTTATAACACCATAGTAAAATTGTTCCAATTATTTAAGATTTATATTTTATTTTGTACAGTCACCACTTTGCTAGAATAGTTGTTATTTTGATTTTTCTATTCATTCTGACTGAGCTGTTACTGTGTAAGTAGAAATTGGCTCCATCTATTTATTCCTTATTTTATCCTTGTAAATAAAATGAAAGAAAATAAAAATATTTTTAAGATATTCACTTTCTTTTTCTTCTGCCCTGGGAGAATATTTTTTCTTCTTCTAAGATTTTACTTGTCTGTGAATTGATTTCATTTCACTTCGGTGTTTTCAGATTTAAATCGTAAGGCTTTAAAATCTTCGTTTGGGCTAATAAGATTTATTTGTTGGTTTTTTTAAATTTACAATAGCACTGACATAAATATTTAAAAATTTCAGAAAGATTCAAACAATTATGAAGATATAAATGCATTTATTTTCACATAATACACTGAAAAAAATGAAGTACTCAAAAATGAGTAAATCGACGTACTCATATCGAATTGAGTATTTTCGGATCAAAAATGAACATATGCTTTCTCAATTTTGAAACATCACATGTTATCAAACCCAAAGAAAACGATAATTTTGTACCCTGTAATGGTTTATTTCATTTATAGCGGCATAAATAATGTCTATTAATGTAAATATGCATACTATTTTAAATAATTTAAAAGTGCTTTTAAATAATGTTTTTGTCATTAAAATATTCGATTTGGGTATCTTGTTAATAATTTTGTGATTTTTCTTAATAAATAATCAATTAAACGTTTCTTGTTAATAACTTTGATCGGGAAATAAATGTCAGTACATTTTTACTTTAAATTTTAGGTTTAGGGGGGCAGTACATAACGATTCATACTTGAACACAACCATGGAACAAAAAATGAGTACATGTGTTTGTCAAATTTGAGTACATTTGGATCGGAGTTATTTTGAGTATGTGACGTATTTAAAATTCAGTACTTTTTATTCAATTTTGAGTACCCATTTTTTTTTTTCAGTATAAACGAATTTTTACTAATATTTCCATTTATTAGTTTTAATGATAATCTATTACTATTAATTGTTTTTGTAGTATTAAATTAAACAGCTACATTGATTTTTCACTCTCAATTTTTGGTCTATTTTGAGGACATTTTTTTTTTTTTTATTTGAATTAACACCCTCTGAATGATATATTCTGCAATATTTGTTTTTAATGGATGATTTTTCAATCCTTACTTCTATAAATTTTTATCATGTTATGCATTTCATAATTTTCTTAATGGAAAGGGACATTTTGTAGGTGACAACTCTCTCAAAACTAGTTTCATCAAACAACATTAAAAGTAGAAGCAGCAAGTTGCCGGAATACCTCTGTGATTAAAAGAATTATTTTTTATGTTATTTGAAGAAATTTCCGTCTCTTGACTGGAGAATTTCAGGAAATTTTGAGCGTAGGTTCGCAAACTTTTCGTGTTCTGGGCAAAAAAGACTGCTTATAATGCGAAAAATTAACAGGCAGCACAGTTGCCGGAAAACCACTGTGATTTGATGAAAATACACCTTTATATGAGAGATTTTAAGAGATATTTACGTTTGATTAGCGAATTTTCTGTATTTTTGGTGGTAAATGGGAAATTCAAAGCGGATTTTTTTTTTTGTGTGTGTGTGTGTGTGTGTGTGTGTTATAACGAAGAAAAGAGCAAGGAAAAAAAAAAAAACATCAATTCATTGATTGTTTTGAGGGTGTGTAAAGAAACTGACATAATTATTTTGTCTTTATATTTTATTTATTACCCTGTAAAAAGAATCTGTAAAGTTACTAAGATTTTTCTAGGAAACTAGAATTCCTAGAACTTTTTATGTAACGGCAACAATAAAAATTCATGGAATTCACTATTGCACAGTAAATCAAAATATCTGTAAGGTTACCAAGAATTTTTTAGGAAACGCGGATGACTAGAACTTTTTATGTAACTGCAAACCGGGTTACAGATAAAATTTTAGTAAGATTACTGTAATTTTAGTAGATTCTTTTGTCAAGCTACAGATTTCTGTAGCTTTACAAAAACTAGTTTTGTAGATTTACATCTTTTTTTGTACAGTGTACAGATAAAATTTTAGTGAGAATACAAATTTCTGTACCATTACATCTGTAGGATTACAGATTTTTTTTACAGTGTAACATTTACTATTATGGAAGAACAGACCTTTTTTATGTTACTAAAATAAAATATATATAATTACTTAATCCACTAATTTTATTCCTCACCACCACTAGTATGGAAGAATGGACGTTTTTCTGTGAATATAGCAAAAATAATATAATTGTTTAAACTTTATATTCTATTTTGCATTCTCACCAGTTTCTCAGGCAATAATCTTATTTCAATTTTATATTGATTTTGACTGAGCGATCATTACTATGCGAGTGGAAATTGGTTCTATCTATTTATTCTTAATTTTATCCTTGTAAATAAAACGGAAGAAAAAGAAATATCTTTAAAAGATTCAATTTCTTTTTCTTCCGTCCATGGGAGGTTCTTTTTTATCTTCTCTGATTTTGCTTGTCTCTGAATTGATTTCATTTTACTTCCGTGTTTTCAGGTTTAAAACGTAAAGTTCTAAAATCTTCGTTTAAGGGGGTCCAGGACACATTTTAAAATAATTTTTATTTATTGAGTTAAAATTCTGATTTTTTTTTTTTGTGGTAGTTAACCTTATTATTTGTAAACAAAATCACATGATAAAACTTCTCAGAATTAAAAAAAAAATTAAATTTAAAATTTATTCAAAAAGTGGGGTAATTTAAAATCGTTATAACTCGAAATATTATTCATAGATTTTAATTTTTTTTTCATGTAAATAAACAGATAGATATAAGTTTTAATTTTGATTCAGCATTTTTAAAAATATTAATTTATAAAAAAATTAAAAATATTTAACGAAAAAATTTCAAAAAAAGTGGTGCAACTTTTTTTAAAAATATCATATTTTCAAAAGTAATTTTTTTTTAATATGCTGAATCAAAATTAAAGTAAAACAATTGATAAAGATATGTTCGAAGTTTGAACGCTGTATCTTTAACGGTTCTCGAGTTATAAGAATTTAAATATGAGAAATGATGAAAAACCTATCATGAAGAAAAGCGCATTTTTACAAGAAGTCGTTTCCATTGACAGCCATTGCTTGAAAGCTAGATTTTGAAAACGAACCGAAACGAAAAAATTGATATTTTTTGTTCTAATTCAGATAGAAACATGATTTAAATGTCATTTTAAGCAGGAAAAAACAGAGAAATTTTTTATGAAATAAAATGTTTTTGAAAAATTTGAAGATTTTTGTGTCCCGGACCCCCTTAAACGAATAAGCTTTACTTTTTTAATTTATAGCCGTATTCAATCTTTAAAAAAGTCGTCTCTAGAAAAACAGTCGAAATGAAAACTAATTATTATAGCTAGTTTTCTTTCGTCTGTAAATCTTTTGCTATATTAACTGAAATGATTCAACGTATCACAATGATTTCCATGTCATTGGAAAACACACTGAAAAAATGTGTACTCAAAATTGAGTAAAAGTACTCAATTTTAAGTACATCACATACTAAAAATAGCTCTGATCCAAATGTACTCAAAATTGAGAAACACATGTAACTCATTTTTGATTCCGTGGTTGTGTTCAAATATGTATCGCTATGTGCTGTCTTCTGAACCTACAAATTAAACTAAAAATATACGACATTTATTTCCCGTTGAAAGGTATTAACAAGAAACATTTAAATGATTATTTATTAAGAAAAATAGAAAAATTATTAACAAAATACTCAAATCGATTATTTTTATGACAAGAACATTATTTGCATGCACTTTTAAATTATTTTAAAATACTGAGCATAATTTAATATTTACATTAATAAACATCTTTTATGCCGCAATAAATAAAATAAATTATTACAGGGTACAAAATTACCGTTTTGTTTGAGTTTAATAACACGTGATGTTTCAAAATTGAGAAAGCATATGTTCATTTTTGATCCAAACATACTCAATTCCATATGAGTATATTGGTATACTCATTTTTGAGTACTTCTTTTTTTTTCAGTGCATTAGCACCAAAATACAGCTAGGAAAGAAAATATTTTTATTTCATCTTTAGTAGTTGATTATGCACAATTTTGGAGACATAAATATTTAAAAATTCTCGAAAAATTCAAATAATGATAAAGATATAATTGCAATTGCCGTTTTTCACAGATAACTTTGAAATAACTGTTTTCTGATATTTCCATTATTTTTAATACTTATTCATTAGTATTAATAAATACATTGCTTTCCCTAGCATGAAGTTTAATAACTGTTTTATACTACTTTTGAATATAAATTGTTTACCTGGTTTGAGTATATTTTATACTTTTTTACACATTTTATTTTTATTTTACGCTTCCAAAATTTTCAGTTGGGTATAGCTAACTTTTGGTTCTACAATAGCTGCAACCATAAAATGGTGAAAACTTGTTCCAACATTTAGATCTATAGTTCAACCGGAGCTTCTAACGTTAGAACTAGACTTAAACATCTTATAATTGCAGCTGCCACCGCACCAAAAGGTGGTTCAACTCAGCACAAAATATCTAACAGTGAACGAATGATCTATTTCATGATTTCTGTTTTTAAGGTAGCTCTCAAATTCCCTGCTCAACAACGCGAAACTTTCCGATTCATTTTTAAACGTAGAAGCTTAAAATTGGCAGGCTGTTGAAGAGATTTGGAATAGAATAGACACACACACACACTTTTTTCAATAAATAAATTACTTATTGAGTTATAAGTGATTCTTGTCACGTGACGACAATTTTTTACCCTTTGTCGTGCTGCTCGTCGGGGATTCGGTTCAAAACGCCGACTTTGATAGTATTTTCTAAAAGATCTTTTGTCTTTACGAAAAAAATGGAAAACGCTACTCGGTTACATAGTTTCTGAATAAGAATATCTGCCAATTTCATACGTTTTCAAACAAAAATGAATTAAAAAATGTATCAGAAAGCAGCTCCATCGGTTTGAGAACAGCCTTAATTTATAAGATTTCAGCTTTTGCTTGTATAAATTCTTATCACATTATACATATCATTACTTTATTAAGGGAAGATAGTAACAATTGTAAGTTAAAAAGACACATTTACTTAAACTATTTCGCACTATAACGTTTATGGAAAAACATACTTTTTATGTGACCATAGAGACATAGATACAATTATTTAAGCTTTATTTTTCATTTCGAACTATAACCTATATCGAAGACTGGACAATTTTTATGTGATTATAGTAAAATTACACTACTATTTAATTTTTTTCTCTAACAGCATTTTCTTTACTATTTTTTATTTTTATGTTATATTCATTTTGACTGAGTGAATGTTACTGGAAATTGGCTCCATCTATTTATTCTTTATTTTATCCCTGTAAATAAAATGAAAGAAAAAGAATCTTTAAGAGATTCATTTTCTTTTTTTGCCGCCCAGAGAGGATCTTTTTCCTCTTCTCTGATTTTACTTGTCTGTGAATTGATTTCATTTGACATCGGTGTTTTCAGGTTTAAAACGTAAGGTTCTAAAATTTTCGTTCGGTCGAGTTAACTTTTCTATTCTTTTTTCTTTTATTTACAGTCTTATTCATTATTTTGAAAATTTCATTTAGACCAAAGTCGAATATAATTTTCTCAGGATGGTGTACGATGCCAGGATGCATTTTATTTCCATATTGAAGACGCAATAAAATACGTCTACATCAAAACAATTTTTTAAGAGAAAATCATTATTCTGAAATGAATATAAAATATCTACACTGTAAAAAAAAAAAAAAAAAAAAAAAAAAAAAGACAGATATTTCTTAACCCATTTGTGCCTAACTTTTTGTTTTCTCAAATTTGTTGGTAAGATCACTTTAAAATGTCGCAAAATGAACTGGGAAAATACTAAAAAAATTACGCTGAAATTTTTTTGTGTTTATTCGATAAAATGTAAGCGTACTAAATATGGGAATATGCATAATATTTCTACTAGTACAATATGCATAATTATATGTTTCGTCAAAATTTATATAAAATAAGATTTTAAATAGTACGTTATATACTATAATTATTTTTATGAACTACTAAAAAGATATATTTATTTCTTTACAGAGACTAATAAAATTATAAGTATTATTATTAATAAAATATGAATAATCGTATTTGAGACTTAAAAACAATTTATTTCATAATCATCTTGAAAAGCATTTTACATAAATATTTGTCCCCTAAATGGGTAATAAAATTTGCACCCATTCGTGCCTAGCACCCTATATTTTGTAAGTTTCAAAAATGCATAAAAAATTGGCTTGAACATATAATTTAGCAATTTAAAAAAATACGTACTTCAAATAAGTCTACAAGCTAAGATTATGACTTATTTATTTGGATCCTTGATAGAAAAAAATCAAATAAACTCGCTTTTTGCATTTCGCAATATTTAAAAATGAAAAATCTATAAACACCGAAAAAAGCCTTCATTTAAGCAAATAAATATTCATCTTATATCGTCACCTCTCGGTAATAGATAAAGACATTTATAGATAATTATTTCATATAATTTTGATGTTATAAAGAAAAAGAAAATTGTACAAATTTATTAAAATTTGAAACGTCCCAAAAAATGGGACGGGAGGCATAAATGCGTTAATCTAGGAAAATATAACATAACCACGATCAAATATATACAACAACCCCCTCCGAGATAACCACGATTTCGAAAAACATTCCTTATTTTTAAAGACCTGAGAAGACCTAGAAAACCTTTAAAGAAGTATTTATTAAAATAATTTCATTTGCTGCCACTGATTTTCGGAAACTTTTTTGACTAATTGTTTTAATGTGTTAATCAGTTTTCTCACACCAAAATATCGATTTTTAAGATGCGATCCACAATTTTACATAGGGGAAAATGAAATATTTGCTTAAGAAACAAATATTTCCATTTCATAAACATGTTTTACAGGCAAACATGATAAATTAACTGCATTAACATTAACATTAACATTAATATTGTTTTGTTTTCAATTGCATGTATATAAATTCAGCTACGCAGCTTAAAATATTTTATTGAGAATAGATAACATCCTAGAAACCAATATTCCCATTTAAGAAAAAATATTAATGTACCACAAAAACTATCCGGAAACGTTTCCGAAAATCAGTGCCAGCAAAAGAAACTTTGCATATGAGTCATTCTCTGAAAAGTGGCTGTTTTTTTTTTAAATTGAGCCCCAATAAAATTGTCTTAAAAATCTCAAAATTTAGCCTGCAAGAACCTTATTGCTATATTTATGAAAAAATAATATGAACCAAACTGTACCTGATAGATCTTCTGGGATTTTGATTATTTTAATAATTGAAAAAATGAGGGAATGAGAGATCACCATTAAAATTTACTGTTTTCATATAACACACTAGTTTTGATGTAATTATTAGCAGATAAGAATAAAATATATTATTTTCAAAATGGTTTATTTGATTATAGTGGCATTTTCATCCATAAATAATCACATGTAAAATTATCTATCAAATTTATGCTGGCTTGCTCTGCTATTGCAAGGAGTAGGCCGAGGCCGTTTTGGATGCCTGGAAAAATTCCTGTGTGTAATACCTTAATAAATGAAATACTTTTTGGAGATGTTACTGGAATACAATTTGAATTCTTGCTACACGTTGGCTGTTACATATCATCTGTATCTATAGCCTGTTCACTGCATTTCTTCTGTCGATAATATTTGGAATTTTTTTTCCGATGTTTTCTTTTTTGACGTAATTCATGCCGAGTCCTTTTATTTACTGGTTTGACATGCCATTTCTCAATTTTTTTAAAAATATTTTAACCTTTATCTTTTCTTTTAATTTTGCAAGCAACACTGGATCTGTTTTTTTTTTCTTTTGATTCTATCATACTCTTTCTTTTTTCAGCCTTAATTCTTCCTTAGATAATTTCCCCATCGTAGTTTTATTCTTTAAAAAAGAAAAAAATAATAATTAGAAGTCATGCTGTCAATAAATAATTTTTTTTTTTACTCTATTTCAATTGAAAAAATAAAGATAAAGCATTAACATTTAGCAGAGTTAATGTTTATTTGAATTAGTACAATATTTTTTTTAAATTTATTTTTAAGCTCTCCCGGTAAAATAATTAAAATTAAAAATGTATTAGCTTTACTTACTGTAATTAAAAATCTTATGAGATTTTTCATGTGTATTTTATTGCATTAGATTTTCTTATTTTACTGTTTAGTACACATATAAATGGATTCAGATTATTCCTTCATATATAAAAATTATGAGAGAATGATGAAATCTTCTAAAAACCATGTTATACAAACATGATTAGTCTGAGGTATATTTTCAATTACTAAATATCTTTTGAAACACATTTCTAATAATATAACAACATAAAAAGTCATTTAATTAGTTTTTATTAAATTTATAAAAGATAAGAGAATGACGGGTAATAAAAATACTTACTTTGATCTAGTACTTGAAAGACATGTGGTGCAAGTTATTCAGGAATGTCTTTGAGCAAACAACAAGATGTCTGTATAACTTTGCTCATGTACAAACTGTTCTAGACTTATATAATGCATGTGCTGCTTTCTACTAAGTAAATAGTGGCATATTTATAGTTATGTGAAGAAATGATGACAAACACTAGGGACATCATTAAAAAGTACCCTAATACTTTCATTGCATAAAATATAAATATAATTAAATGGCTAAATATTTATTTAAGTATATTTAATGGATTTAAAAATATATATATATTATAAACATACATGCTGTAATGGCAGAGAAAGCATTTCCGTTTCTACATGTGTGAATTGAAACATAGTGAGAGAATGATATTTGCATTAAAAAATAAATAAATAAAATATTATATTTCAATTTCAATAAGCAAAAAATTACAGTTTATATGTATAACTGATTAATATTTATGGTTTAAATCACCTTTTCTTTTTGTAATTTTAAAAATATGTCTTCAAGATCGCTGGGACATAAAATTGCCACTATTCAGAGAATGACTCATATATAAATGCTTAATGTAAATTTCGAAAATACAGGGTGTCCCAAAACGACCGCATAAACTCTGCACAGCTAGATTCCTCGTTGGGAGTACATAAAAACTGCCCAAAGAAGCGTTCCTGTACGATCCATAGTTTACGAAAAAAATACGAAAAACAAAGTATGACGTCACTGCCGGTGCAAGAAAAAAAACACTTTATTGGACATATCAACAACAGTATTTGCATATCTTTCCAGACGATAATGTTTAAACACACAATTGTGCACAATTTAAAGTCAGGTACATGTCGCAGTAGTCACGAACGGAATACATGGACACCATACGGAGACTACCGGTAGCTGCAAGATGCAGGCTTTTAAAAATTCGAGTTCAACGTCGGCTTAACGTCATTCCATGGCGCGCGCGCGCGCGCATGCATGACGCGATATGCGCGGCGAACATTTTAAACATTATCGTCTATGGAAAGATATGCAAATACTGTTGTTGATATGTCCAATAAAGTGTTTTTTTCTTGCACCGGCAGTGACGTCATACTTTGTTTTTCGTATTTTTCTCGTAAACTATGGATCGTACAGGAACACTTCTTTGGGCAGTTTTATGTACTACTACGAGGAATCTAGCTGTGCAGAGTTTATGCGGTCGTTTTGAGATACCCTGTATATTGGTGGTAATTTTTGAGGTTTCTAAAGATAACTAACGGTTTCGTTAATCGTGGGTAAATAGAAGAGATTATTGTACATTTTAGTTCGTGGTTATATTACGTTTTTGTAGATTAGGAATTATTTGTCTTTTTTTACTGTTTAGAAAAGCTTTACTTGTAAAATTTTAGCATATAAATAAGGAATTAATACTAACAGCACTACTAACATCCAATATTTTATCACTGCAACAATTCGTGCATCACTAAATTTTTCTTAACTCTTTTCATTCAGGAATTATGAAAAAATATAAGAAAACTTGTTTGTGTATTGGTGCACATAAAAGGTTATTATAAATTGTGTAGGAAAAGAATAACTTGTTTAGGCAATCGAATTAACCATTTATGCCCCGATGATACATTTAACAGGTCTTAGGGCTCTTAAAATTGGAAAAAAAGAAAAAACCGGACCATATTCAACATTTAATATCTTAAAATGTATAAGATTTTAAAACACAATTTTTATTGCGATTAAAGATATAAGTATTTTCTTTCATTTCATGTATTTAAAAAATTGCAAAATTCAGAATTAGAATTTACAGGGGGCCCCAAAATTTGAGACATTTGACGAGTTGAAAATTGGTATAACAGCTTACGTGCAGGATTACTAAATAAATGTTGCAGCTAAACAAAAATTTTGGTGCCTACTTATACTTCAGACTGTAATAATTACACTGAGCCTAAATAAATTTGTATTTAAAGCATTTTTATATTTTTTTATATAAAGTTGTATTTAGCTAATACAAAATTTTGAAAATTTTAACAGTATAATCGTCTAAAAATATATTTTTTTAAACAATAATTTAACAATAATAAAACAAAGGAAATTTTAGTTTCAGTTCATACAGGCTAACATGAAACATATATTTTGAAAATTTCATGAAAAAATATTCAGGATTTTTTTGAGATATCCTGCGCGTTATGCCCAAAAATATCATTTGGAGAAGAATGACTTCAAAGTTTCGGAAACGCCGCTTCAGCTATTGAGCGGGTATAATTCTAAAAGACATAACTTCTGTTCTAATGGGATTTTCAAGGAAACAATTTTATCAAAATGATCAGAAATGATAGGAGTTTACAATATAAAAAAATTAAAATTTCGAAAATTTTGAAGTTTTAAGAGTCTTGAGACCCCTTAAGTACCATAAAAAGACTTGTTATAGAACCCATTTAACACTTTGATTTGGAAAGCATTACAATGTAGGTCGAGTTCTAGATACATTATTTTATCATGTTCTAAAAGTATTATTTATTGCACAAAGTTAAAATCGATTTTATAAAGCAAAAATATGTCCGTGAGTAATGCTGACGTCATATTGACGGCGGCAACACCTGAGCAATAAATTTAGTTCTTACTGAGATTTTTCAAACTTCCGAACATCGTACAATTTCAATTTTTACACCATCGAATAGATAGAAAATTGTTTTTTCAAATGCACTTTGTTTTAAAACAATGTATTAATTTACTGAATTTTTTATAGACTTTAAAATAATTTTTAAACATGATTTCTTTAAAAATTTATGCGTACAGCCCGATTACGAAAAATTAACCCATTTCACTTTAAACATTAATAAATTGTTTATCATCTACATCTGGCTAATATTCCACAGCGAAATAATAACTTCATTAGTAAACAAATAAAATAATAAAATACTATAAATAAAACACAATTTTAAAACACATGTAATCGAACTTTAAAAGATATGTAATCGAAATTTTCGGTTATTAACTCCTGGCATGCGGCTAATACGAAAGTATAGCTTTTATTAAATTTCAAAATTTTATTTCAATATATTATTTCTATTTCTCATATAAAAGTGATTTTTAGGTGCGTTCGTAATTATATAAATACGTAGCACCTATAGTCGTCGTTCGGTCCGTCTGTCTGTCTGTCCGTCCGCATATAACAGAGCAAAAACTACTCAACCGAATTGTCTGAAATTTTAAATATATAATTGTTGCAAAATTTTGTCGAGTCATTTCAAATTTTATGAAAATCGGATGTATAATTTAATTTCAGGGGCAGTCAAAATGTTTCCGCAACATTACGGCAATGGAAAAAAAAATATTTCAAGTGCATTTTAATGATGTTACAGCCTTTCGAACAGAATGAAATTGATATGCATTTATGAAGTGCGCTGCATTTATGAAGTGCGCACATTCAGTACAATATGCGGTGCAAAAAATATTTATAAAACTAGTTATAGTACGAACGCCACCTCATTTGCCACGCTTGACGTGCAATTTCCAACTTGTTGGTGGTTGATAAAAATAAATTAAATGCAAAAAAAAAAAAAAAAAATTATTATATTTTTCAATAAAATACGGTTTTCACCTGTAATTTGTAATCTGGGAAACCTGGTTGGGTCTCCGCGTATTTTTAAACGAATAACTTATTATCCGATTATAATTGCTCAGTGCTCAAACTTTGTTGGCCTGGAAATCAAGTCTTGGAAAAAACCTCTTGTGTTCATATGTTTTTAAAACTTAAGACAAATTTGAAGCCACACATGAAATCTCATAGCTTTAGAGATGTCAGACAAAGTAAAAGTTAAGACTGAAGAATTTTCAAACCACTATTCTTATAACTAAAGTTGGAAAACACTATGAGGATTAAGTTAGCGAGAGGGTTAAAAAAATACCCCCAAAACGGACCATAAATTGATTCTGAAATATTCATTTTTATTGATTTGGTATGAAAAATATAACCGCTTTATCAAAATTTGAAATATTTGTTTGAATATTGTACGCTGTTAAAAATTTACAGCAAAATGTCCAGTGATTCGATCGTTTTTATAGAAAACGGTTACATAATCGTTATTTAACGCTATTCTGACCATATTATTGCCCATGTTATGGTCAGAATAGTGTTAAATTACGGTTATGTAATCTTTTTCTATAAAAACGATCGGATGACAGGACAGCTTGCGGCAAACATATAACAGAGTAGTGTATTTTTCATTTAAAGTTGTTCTCAAAAAATATTTTCCCGTATCAACAACGTGAAATTTTCTGACGTATGCACAGAGTTATTTATGCACGTAAAAACAGGAAGCTTGCAGTCATAGCTTTTGAAGTGATTTACAATTGAATCAATTTAATAAACAAATTTATTACATCTTAAGAAACAGTGTAATGGATTAAAATTTTAGGAAAAATAATATAAAATATTAATTTAAACGGCGTTGTCCCGTGAAGCTCCCGTTAAGTTTTGCTGGGAAAATCTTATCAGTTTCTAAGAAAGTTTAGCTAATACTATTATGTAACTGTTATGAAGAGCGATGTAACGATTGCACTATTGAACTATGAATGAAGAGGAACTGACCTAGCCTCAAAATAGTGAAGCTTCAACTGTAACCGAGTCCGCAGTGTTTCATTACCACCGTGGCAAACTTCCAAAAGTGATATTGAATAGAAATTTTCTCCTTATTTATCGCTTTATTAATGCAGAATTTCAGTCATAATTATTGCCAAAAACACATAGAGAAAAAGGTCCAAATACCGGCTACGGTCCAAATACCGGCTACTAGGTGTTCTGAGAACTGAGCGCAGCGCAGCCAAGCGGTGATATGCAGAGTTTGTAACTTTAATTGAGAGAAGAAAGTTACGAAAAGTACGTCGCTGAAGTCTGTGTAATTTACAAATAGTAAATGCAAAAGTGTCGAATCTACGTAATCTGGTACATCAAAAGTTTTTCAGATATGTGTTTCTCATTTTTTTTTAAATATAGTCATCGTATATTGTCTTGAATTATTGATAAGGTTATTTTCTAGACATATTTAGCTCTCAGTTGCCACCCGCACATTATTGGTATTTTATTATATGAATGAATAACACCGGTTTTAATTTAAACATAGCAGTGGTCCGAATACCGGCTACCGAGAGTGGTCTAAGTGCCGGCTAGCCGGTATTTGGACCTCTCTCGGTTGCTCTGCTTGAGGGGGAGGAAAATAAATTAATTTAAATAGTTCCATAAATAATAAATTAATTTAAATGGTTCAGAAATAGTTCCAGTCCCATTTCGCAATATCAAAAAAGCAACCATGTCCGTAATTCTTCAGGACCGACACTGGTTACCGGATCACTTTCCAAAAAAGCGCTGTTGGATACTACAAAATTGCCTGTAATAAATGTGAAGAGAAAGAAAAAAAATGACGGAGTAAACCAGGCGAAAGAGGCAGAAATTTTACTTTAACCCTTTCGCTGCGCAACTCGAGATTCCCTCCGGGATGCACTTTTTCCGTCTAATTAACCCTCCTTGATTATTCCCATCAGTTATTTTTTTATTATAAATTTTGCCTTATTTAATCGGAGCATTTTCCCGGTTAAATTAGACAAAAATTTTTGTTTTGAAAAACCGGTGACAAAAGAATAAAAATTAGAGAAAAGAATAAAAGACGCTCGTTGCGAAGGTGTTAAATACGCAATTTTTGAAGCTATTTTGATAAAACAATTACGCAGCGAGAGGGTTAAAAAAGTGAAATAGGAAAATGTCCAACAGAGGAAGATGATAAATTTGTGTCTTCTGCAAGGGTGCTTTCTCTGTAGACAAGAATGGGGGAGGGGATTCTGGGTTCAATGTTAAGAATGCGATACGTGGGCTGATAGGGACCATACCGACGACGCAGTGAGTGATATTATGTTTTTGATTTTTTTTTAGATAAAATAATTCTTATTTCAATCAGCAAGTTTTTTTTTGTTTTACGCGTTAAAAAACAAAATTAGAAACATAATGGGAAGAAGACTGTGAGAGATAGTCGTAAAGAATTTTAGAAATTTGTATTTTTTCAGCGCATAAGAAATGTTATTAATAAATACAATTTGTTAAAATAATATTCTTATTGCTTAATAATTGTCATTAGCTCTATTTGTGTGATCTTTTGGAAAAAAACTTAGGTGGCCGGTATTTAGACCCCATTTTAAAAACTCAAAATTTGAAGACTTTCGGAATTTTGCTTTTTATAAACAGAAAACGCCTTTTAAACTGATTTTTTTCTCTCTAAACGGGTGTAAAACGTGTCAAAGTACCCTGCTGTCACTTTTTATTTTATTAATTTTGAAAATTGCGTGATCTAGATTGAAAAAAAAAAGTGGCAGCCGGTATTTGGAACTTTTCCACTATTAATTTTTACTGGTGGAAGTCTACTTCGGCATTAGTCAGGCCCTGCTTTCCCGCCATATTGTGACAACCTGAACAACCTCCTGTCAGTGTCATTGAAAAAGTTTATAGTAGGGGAAACCGGGGTTAGTTGGCTACGGGGGTAAGTAGGCGCAGTCCTCATAAATCGCTGTTTGTGGATAGATTGCGCAACCAGTCACAGAGTACCTTGCTTCTTGCTTTTGACAATCCTCATTGTAGTTTTGGAGCATTACCTAAGTGCGGTGGACATTTATTACGATTTTTCTGTTTTTTGCACTCGTAAGTAATTTTTTGTTGCTTCATTCTTTTTCTAATTTCTAATACTTATCTTAATACTTACGATTTAACTTGTGCAGTTTTTCTTAGTGTAGAATTAACTGTACCTACATTAACTGTACAGTACCAATTAACTGTACTGTACAAGTATCAGTATTTTTTTACAGAAAAATAAATCTAGGTTAAACGCGCGAAATTTCGCCTTATTTAGGAAGAAATTTTCTGTAAGAAAATACCGGTACCAAAGAATCTCCTGTTGTTGAAATTTCAGGACAACTACGATCCCTGCTCGACCCTTTCGAGGGTGTTGTCCTTAAAAAAGGACACCTAATTTTAATTCCAAAACTGACAAACGGCAACAAGAATATTTAATTAAAATTTTTCTTTTATAATTTACGTGAAAATAAGCAAGTTCTTATTTTCTAATAACTTCGTTTATAAATTCTGGTGTCAGTCCATTATTTCATCCATTTATAAACAGAATTACTCCACGCCGAAAAGGGTTAAGTCATTTACTTATTTATTTTAAGAATTGGTTTCATTAAATGTGAAGGATAACTTCAGAATGACAGTTGTTTAAACGGGATTTCTTGTATGTGCTGAACTTGATAGAGAAAAATATATGCATAAAATTTTGAAACCGTAATAGCCGGTAACGGGTAGAGCTAAAAATAACATTGTTGTCTCAATATGAATCTCTCCAACATGTTTAGTGCTAAGGAGTGTTTTTTAAACTTAGGTAACCTTTGAACAGTTAATTTACGTAAACAGTTATTAAAGGAAATTTTTGTCAATCTTGATTACTCCCAGTACACGGGAAGTAAAGTATGCTTACATAAGTAGGGGAAACCGGGGCTAGTTGGCTACAGGGGTAAGTAGGCGCAGTCCTCATAAATTGCCTGTTTGTGGATAGATTGCGCAACCAGCCACAGAGTACCTTTCTTCTTGCTTTTTATAATCCTCATTCTAGTTTTGCAGCGTTATCTACGTGCAGTGGACATTTATTACGATTTTTCTGTTTTTTGCACTCATAAGTAATTTTTTGTTGCTTCATTCTTTTTCAAATTTCTAATACATATCTTAATAATTGCGATTTAACTTGTGCAGTTTTTCTTAGTATTTGATTAACTTTACCTACCCCACATGTGATTTACTTGGATTATTTATGCTTAGATGGTTACGTGTCCCTTTTGTGAAGAAATTAATAATGGGGCTAGTAGGCGCATTGAACACAGGGCAAGTTGGCTCGGTGTCTGGTGTGTGCTGGTAGCTTGAAAAACAGCAAACACCGAGAAAGTGGTTGCAATGCAAGATTTTGGGCACACGAGGCTTGCCTAAACGGAGATACTCGATTTTGTATTTGTGACAACTGTAACTCTGATGATGATATCGAGTAAGATAGAAGCTGCTCAGTGTTAATGTTTTATTCATTATTTTTATGTCTGTATTATTTAGAATTTATATTGTACGGCGATAACGCCTTTGCTTAAACTTACTGGTAATAATGAAATTGATTTCTCTTAACTGAGTCTTTTATTTGTGTTTCATTTAAATTTTTATAAAGCGTGTGCCAACTTACCCCATAGTTATAGGCAACTTGCCCCATGACGAAGTAGGTTACCGCACAATTTTCTTTTTTTTTAGGCTTCCGTTAAGCATAAACTACAAAAGCTACAAACTCAAAACTCCGGTTATTTATAGCCCAATGCCTTTTCTTTAAAAGTACAGTTAAAGTTTCATAAAAAACTTAAATAAAAAATTAATAAAAATTAATAACTAAAAACTGCGCCTACTAGCCCCGGTCTCCCCTACCCACGCCAACTTCCTCCAGTATAAACGAATAGAAATTTGTGAGAGAAATTTTGGATGAATAAGCCTCTAAAATAAAGTTAAAGTTTCTATTCAAAATTTACTGGTGGAAGTTTGCCCCGGTGGTAATCAGAAACTATTGATACGATGTAAAATATCAGCCGCCATCTTGTGATAACTTCCTCAGTTACTTTACTCGCAACTGATAGTCTATACACTATATGCCTCGTCCTCCTTATTCACAACTCCATTCAATTGCACAAATGGTACCATCATCTTCTAATATGTTTACAGGCACAAAAAAACCAGTTCTTCAAACCACATTTTTCATACTATTTACTCACATTTATGAAAGAGTCGGTTAATTATCGCACAGATACCTTTGTTTGTTTCAGAAAGGTACTAAGAACGATTTACACATCTTTCACGAGTAGGAAAATGTATTGATTTAACCCGTTAATTCTCGCGCCCACGCTGTGTATGCTACTTTTTTAAAATTCAGATTGTTTCATTCCCACCAGTTTTTTAAATTAGTGTAATTTACTTTATTCTCGCATCCTTTTATCTGCCATTAAATAATTTGAATATTTCTACTTCAAAAAAGGGGTGGCAATCAAACAATCTGAATTTTAAAAAAGTAGCCTACAGGCGCGACGCTTAAGGGGTTGAAAGCAATCGTTAACAGAAAATAGATTTATATGAATCAGTTTTAATTTTATTTTACCCTACAAATTTTGTAATAAATGTACGGATGATAATCTTATTTATCTAGATATGACTACCTTAAAACTAAGAGTTACTTATGAAAAGGACTTTGGCACTTTTCAATATTAATTTTAACATAACTCCTTACTTTTACTATAGCTTAAAAGAATAAATAATTACTTTCGAAATTGATAAAATGTGTTACTCTGTTTAATCTCTTTAGTGATGGAAATGGAACGGTTCGAGAAGTGAGAGTTGAAAAAGAATTTTTAATATGCTCCAGATTTAATTATATTGTAAATATATTGAATTAAAGTGATAAGTTTTCAAATTCTCTAGATTTTTATATTTTGAAAAGTTTTTTTAACGTAAAAAATATATTTTTACTTCCATTTAACTTCTTTTTCTATTATTTTAAAGTATTCTGGGTGCGTTGCTATTTGAATCCTGGTTCAATTTTAGAAAATTAGCATACATTAAAATTATACGGCATAAATTAATACCATTTACCAATGTCGCCTGTTTGTTCTTGTAGTTGCTCAAGGCGCAGATTTAGAAATAATTGCCTAAAAATTAATAGAAACATCAATATTGAGCTAGATTTCGTGGTTTCAAAATCACGCTCGTGTAAGTTTTTCACCTCCAGATACGATCTTAAGTAGTTTCCGTATCTGGAAACCTGAAGTACAAATCTACGTATCTATGATTTGACAGCGCCTCGTAACATTAACTAACTTTCCTTAGATAAAATGTAACAGAGAAGTTTATTATTTATATGCGGCACTACATGTGTGATATTGAATCACGTATAATTTTAAACTATCCATTTTTGCTAAATTCCTATAATAGTTTATCTAAATTAAATTCTTAATATCAAAGATTTCAATTAAACTAATAAAACAAAATAAAGTATATTGTTCAATTGTTCCCCCCTTTCATTATCTGCATACGCGCAAATAAAAAACAATTCCTTTTATGCTCAATCTTTTAGTCGTAACTGTCTACATTTAAAAAATACACTGCTCAAAACAATTAGAGGAGCACATGGTTTTAACAAAATTACGCAAATATTTACAAAGATAAGCAAAGTAAAATAAAACATCCATAATTTAAAGCGTAGTAGAAAACAGATAAAAAAACTTCACATGCAAATTAAAGTTTATGACGTCAAAAAGTAAAAAAAGGAGATAAGTTTAGAAACCGGGATTCTGCAGACACGTCTGTTTCACTGTCTCAGTTGTAAAATTCAATTACTCAGCGTGTGTTTTGAGAAAAGGTAACTTGAAAATGTCACAACAATGTGATTCAACGAAATCCATGGCTTGGCGTATTACCGGGACAGTTGAATCTATGGAAACACAACGAAGTGTATCGGACGCTGTTGGGGTCGCAAGAAGTGTCAATGCAAGGCTGTGGAATCGATTCCAAGACACATGGAATGGTAAACATAGACAAGGGCAAGTTAGGCCATGTGATACCACGGAAACCGATGACCGATATATCCTGTTAACAGCTCGTCGAGAGGGAACGGGCAATGCTACTCTGCTGAAAACACAGTTGTTTTTGGCCACAGGACGAAGGGTGTCCAGCCAAACAGTCCTAAATAGGCTTCATCAGGGTGGTCTCTATGCACGTAAGCCAATGGTCTCTCTTCCGTTGGTTTCAAGCAACTGTGCGGCCCAAAGAAGTTGGGCAACTGAACATCGAGTTTGGAGGCAAAGTTGTTGGAGTCAAATTTTGTTTACAGACGAGGCCGATTCAGTCTGTATGTGACATCTGATGTGTTTTGGCATGGAGAGAAAGAGGCACTCAAGATAATCCCACATTCGTTCGTGAAAGATCACATTACAGACGAGGTGGGTTGATGCAATGGGCTGGAATCAGCATAGGTGGACGTACGGGCCTACATATCATTCGGAATGGCACTTTGACGGTCCGAAATTATACAGACGAGATACTGAGACTTCATGTCGTATTGTATGTTGCAGCAATTAGTGATTTTTTTTCATTGCATGATAATGCCAGACATCATACAGTTCGCCTTGTGGAAAACATGCTTGAAGATAAAACAATACTGCGTATGGGATGATCAGCATGCTCTCCTGACCTAAATCCGATTGAGCATGTTTAAGACATACTCAGATGACGCATTGCTTTGAGACCAAGGCCTTCTTTTACTGTCCGGGACTTGGAGATTGCAATTCTTGAGCAGTGGAAGAGTATTCCCCAAAGTCTTATCGATAACCTCACCGCATCCATGGAAAACAGGTGTGCAGCAGTCTTAGCTGTTCGAGGAGACCACACGCCATATTAAAAATCTTGCATCATTTCTAAACAATACTTTTTTTTATCATTTACATGAAACCATATTGTTGACCTAAACCATCTTTTCCCGTTCTTTCAAAGAATAAAACCTACCTTACAAATTTTTTTGCGTCTTTTTTTCTGTATTGCGCATTGATACACGTGTACTATCCATTTTATGCTCTTACATGGCTGTCTTGCTCTGTTTTCTTCACTTTTTTGCTTGCTCCCCTAATTATTTTGAGCAGTGTATATAAATAGAATCTTTATTCTGCATTTAACTTTTCTGTCGTTCTAAATATTGTTATGGTGTACTCTTCAGTTAAAGTACATGGCATGCTTTTTCTTTTCATCATTATCCAGCTCTTGCATCTTAATCAAACAAAAAATAAATTAAATAATATAACTCTTTGTTTTGAAATTATGATTTTATATACAAATATGCTAGATACTTCTTTCTGGATAAACACAAGCGACTTTTAATTGTAACCATTATGATTATCTAAATCTTCGTAGAAACTGTAACGTACATCTTGGCAGCCTAGCAACAGGGTTGTAATCAAAAGACTAAAATTTTATTTTTAATACCACTATTTTCGATGAGAATAGTTCACCTGATGCAATCGTATAATTTCTGTAATTAAATAAGACTATTTCTATATGAAAATAGTGGTATTAAAAAGGAAATTTTAGTAATTTCCTAAAAACCACGCCTGGCATTGCATACGATAAAAATTAAAACCCTTAACCTATTTAAAATTCTATACTTCAGAATTTAACGGTCAGTGTTTTCTGTAACTCGCATGCTCTTTAAAAATTACCACTAATTAGTAATATGACGGCTATGTCATTTCATTTTAATCATCAGTTTCTTACTATTTGTCAGGCTGTAAATATATTGTTACTCACTGGCTGTCACCGTGCCATATGCTACTTGTGCTCCTGGATAAGTGCTAATTCTCATCCTGGTATATATGACAATGAAAGAATATTTTACTGTTTTACCGAAAATTCATCTAATATCCTGACAATGGATTACACTGTAAAAAAACCACTGTAGATTTGCCAGAACAAACTCGATCACAGTGAATGTGCTATATCTTTCTTTGGTTTCCTTGCGATATTAACTTGGAAAATACAGTAGTTGCGTAAAATTAACAGCACAACGTGTTGGCAATTTGCACGCATTTTTTTACAGCACAAACTGCTGTCTTCCGCTGTTAATTTTACGCAACTACTGTATTTTCCATGTTAATATAGTCAGGAAACCAAAGACAAATACAGCGCATACACTGTGATCGAGTTTGTGCGCGAGATGAACAGTACTTTGTACTGTAAAAATGTCGTTTTTTTTACAGTGTACACCAGGGTGTCGTGGAGGGTATACGATGTTATACGCGATATGCCTTCACGATTTTTTTAGAAGGTAAGTATATAGTGTTGCCAGGTGTCTCGCGTAAATCGAGGCTCCAGATGCTGTGGACACCACTAACTTCTTATAAGTTATTTCGCCATCATTAAGCGCAGATAATTCTGCCATTAGAAAACGCGAAGAAAATTACTTTAAAATACTGGTGTCTAGAGCATTTCGATCGCCGATTTACGTGGGATACCTGTCAATACTACAAGTATACCCTCTGTTTCTTCAATAACTCTATAGCATGCACTCTGTAGATTACAGTCTATAGCTTATATCCTTTGCCAATAGCATATACCTTCTGGATTTTTTAAGACAACATCGCTGGGATACGCGATAGAGGATACAAGTACTTACGATCTCGGATTTTGAAACCTTCATATACCATACTACTTTCTGTGCGATGTATTACTATATATAAATTCCCAATTTTATATATAGTATATAATATATTTACATCCCCTATTTTCCTGATAGATTTTACTTATTTTTTAAAGATTGAGGAAATTATAATTAATCAAAGTATTCGTTTTGCTGGTATACACGTATATCCTTTTGCGGATTAATAGGCAACACACTCTTACTTAAAATTAAGCTTCTGTAGGTTAAAAAAATATATATATTATATAGGAACTAGGATCACAATCCATTTACTCAATCAAAAATAGAGGGTGTCTCATTGCTCATATCTTTAACAATAATGAAAGTAATTTAAAGAAATTTTCAACTGGCTTACACTTTATGAGAAACGAGTTACCATTACGAAAAGGCTGGAAAAATACAGTTCGGGCACTGACACCAAAATGTATTTCGAATTATTTTCTGAAACATGGCTCGTCTATTTCTGCTCTCTTTTGAGGCGGATGATAATCATTTATGCCATTTTTATTGCAAATGTTTCATTTTACGAAAAGGAAGGTAAGTCTTCTGCAAATTTTATTTTAAGTTGTGAACAAAAAATCTGTGTTTGAAATGTAGTGACATCCTCTGAATTTTTAACTGAATCAGTGGATTTCCTAGATTTCAATTCAAATACTGTTTATTGTAGTATACTCTATATCCCCTCGAAGTTTGTAGGCGGAATTCAGGGACATCTTATAATAACTTTTTTAAAAAGTTTGGTATATTTAGGATTTCATAGACAACATCACACCATTTAAACATTAAGCTAAACTTAGAGATGTTTTGTTATCATTTGGAATTCAATGAATCTACAAAATCTGAGTAAAAGCTAGTCAACTTGGAGATTACCTAAATATTACTTAGGGAACATAGGTATATTTGAGATCCTGCCATACTCGTGAATTGTTATATTTGGAATTCAGTAATAGTTAATGTCTGTTTAAAAATTGGCTCTGTCAAATTCTGTAGTATTCAGCACCATTTTTCAAATTTTTGAAACATTCTGAATAAAAAATCTAGCTACGCTTTAATCAGGGCCTGATTAATGCACGGGCCTCCGGGGCCTCGGCCCTGGGCCCACCAATTTCAGGGGCCCACAAATTTGTGTGTATTTTCTCACAATTTAAGTTTTTCCACTGTTTGCATTTTATATTTTGGTCCCTGACAGTAAAAACAAAGTTTTACTGTAATAAAAAACCTCCATATTTATTTTTTCTGTGAAAGTCTTTTTCAATTTGAGAATACCTATAATTTTCAAAACTTGTCGTATCCAGAAAATCAAATTTGGAGAAAATGCCAAAAACTGTATACTGTGTCTATTGATTTCAATATGAACGAGGATTTTACAATGTCAGAATTATAGTTTAAAATGATTACTAGACTGCTAGGAAAAACACAATTTTTATGATTTTGGATAAATCGAGTTTTGAAAAAGACGTACTCATTTACTCTGCAACATAAACTGTGGATCATAGATGTTTGTGAATTATACAAATGCTTATTTGAAAAAGTGGACGGTAATTCATTTTCTTGATTATTCTTGTAAATTATTTTTTTTTTTTTTGTAAACTTGAAACATTCACCCAAACAACTTTGTCAAGACTCATCAAATAAACCTACGTTTTTTTTCTGAAAGTGTCCCCGGGAATGGGGAGGTAGGGGAGGGGCCCAACTTTTTAACAGGCCCTGGGCCCAACTTCAGCTTGATCGGGTTCTGGCTTTAATTATAAGTCGATATGTTTTTACTCTTAATCTTTTCCACTTTAAGTATCTTATAATAACTTTTTTAAAAAGTTTGGTATATTTAGGATTTCATAGACAGCATCACACCATTTAAACATTAAGCTAAACTTAGAGATGTTTTGTTATCATTTGGAATTCAATGAATCTACAAAATCTGAGTAAAAGCTAGTCAACTTGGAGATTACCTAAATATTACTTAGAGAACATAGCTATATTTGAGATCCTGCCATACTCGTGAATTTTTATATTTGGAATTCAGTAATAGTTAATGTCTGTTTAAAAATTGGCTCTGTCAAATTCTGTAGTATTCAGCACCATTTTTCAAATTTTTGAAACATTCTGAATAAAAAATCTAGCTACGCTTTAATTATAAGTCGATATGTTTTTACTCTTAATCTTTTCCACTTTAAGTATCATTTTAATTTAGCCTTACTTAATAAATATATTCTGCTTGTTAATTAAGGGTATTTGTTAAGTAAAGATTTTATCTTAAGCTTTAAGAGATGAAGGAAAAATTAATCATTTAGTTTTTAATCTATAACATTAGAAAAAAGGAATACTCAAATATGATACACTTTATTACAAGTGAAAGTAGCTCAATATTAGATCTGTTGTATATTAAAAACATGTTTAAAATAGGTTTGTTCAAGCCATGCAAAACTGTATTTACCGATTGGCGAGACATTTGTTTGCAAATTTTTGTAATCCTAATAAGCAACTTACAGATACATTTTCAAGCACAACTTTTCAACAAGCACAAATTTATCGCGACGAAATGTTTTAAAATTTAGGAAATAGGTAAATAAAAACTTTAAATAAATTTTATTTCATATTCAACAACTTGATATAGAATGTATAGATCTCTAAAAGCCCAGACAGTTGAAGTGACGTCACAATCGTCACACATGGGCACAGTCACAACAGTGACCAAAATATGGCCTCTTTATTTAGTCTCAGATGGTTGCCACTTCGTGTGTCTATTGTAAAATCACCGAGAGTGATTTTTAAGACATTTGCAGCTCGTCACAAATGGAACATGTCGACATTACAGTGACGTAGATACCACGTGTATTTTTCAATGTTATAATACCACTGTGGATAGTAAGGCGCATCCCACACTAAGGCGACACATAAGACATGTCGCTTGAATTCGCTGGAAAAACTGGTTTAAAACAGGTTTGAAACAACTTCGTTTTTTGTTTCGACCGGTTCATGTGCTACATGTTTCGGCTTCATGTCGCTTGTCGTCTCAGTGTGGGATGCCCCTTAGAGTTTCATTTGGGTCGTAGATCTTTCACATTTTAGTCACTTTTATGTTTAGTATCAATAGCGAAGTCTTTGAGAAGAGTGTTCTAGCTAAATAATCTATTCTAAACTATTCAGATAGAAATTAGTTAATAGAATTGAGTAATGTCGAATATTTTGAGGTTTTACAAGATATAAAAAATTATACTAAAATAGCAAATATAATACAAATCACACGAAAGTAATGTTTGACAACAGCATCTAGTTGCACAGTCGTACTAAAATTGTTCAATTTTTTTTCCATTTGAGCATTACATGATATAAATAAAATTTCGATAATTGTGATTTTTCTAATTGAAATGTAAATACTTTTTTTTTTCTTATTACTCCTCGTTTTTAAACACCTTTTTAGAGAAAAATTACGGTTTAAATATTTTTTTCTGGAAATTAATTGCATTAATAAGTTTGAAATACTTTAATTTATTAACAATGTTATTTCTACAATATATACAGTTTTGAAGTAAAAACTTAAGAAAATAAAACAGAAGCTTATATTTGGAAATTTACAGCACATTTCTTTTCTTCTGAAAAAATAGTTTATTTATTTATTTATTTTTTTAAACTATAAATTAAAATTTTTAATATTCACTTAAAAATAATCAGAAATGATATTTTAAAAAGAATAGTAATTAAAAAGAAATTAAGATATTGAGTTCCTTTAAATCGAATAAATAATAAATGTTTAGCAAAATCAAAAAAATTCCGTCTTGTTCCGTAATTTGTTTAACAATTCTATTTTAGTGCCATATTATCATAATTTAGTATGTGCGCATCTGTCAGAGTTACTTATCTCATGATAAATGTATTTTTTTATTATTTCAAAATTTACTTTTCAGGTTTCAAAGAACAGAAAAAAATCGTACGTGGACAGCTTTAAAGAAATATTTTCAATATTTACCAATACTCAATTATTATTTTCTAGAAACTAATAATTTCTCCGTTGCATGCTGTTGAGAGATATACACTCCACATACGACGAGAAATTGAAGTAATTTCAATCTATATGTCCAATATGAAAACTCAAATATTCAGGTTAAAAATAAACTTCAAATATCCTTGAAACAATAAAAATAGCAAAACATGAACAAACAGATTTTTTGCCTGTTCAATTTGATTTTGAAAATATGTTTCTATCTATCGATATTCTGTTATATATGAAAAATATAACAAAGTGAAAATAGCGTGTACCTCGAAATATATAAAAGCATCACATGAATTTAAGTTTAGTTTAAGCTGAATTGTTAGCGCCAGTTTCAGAAAGGACATACAGAGACAAAGAATGAACTAAGGATAATCACAATAAATTACAGGAACATTTATATTAAATGCGTCACCTGCTTCAACATCAACAACTACATTAACTCAAATAGGTAAACCTTAATTCTTAAAAATACTATTGATAAAAGTTAGGTATTCTAAGAAGATGCATACTTCTGATTAAACGTTGCAGCATGAGTGTAATTTTCAGTAAATTTCAGTAATCGCTCCCAGATTTTCAATAAATTTGTAATATAAAACAACCAAACTTTTCAGATAGAAATAGGGACATGCTTCAAACTGTACGAGAAAGAAAAATTAATGATTTCGAAGAATCCAGAATGGTTGGTATCTTTGTACGAAGAAATGTTAGTCGAAGCTGTTTATGATTTAGACAAGAAATATTATCTAATGTTACTGAGATTTGGAAACAGGGCCGAAACAAGGGGGGGGGGGGGGGGTGGAGGGCAGAGGGGGCACGTGCCCCGGACGCATATATATATATATATATATATATATATATACACTCTAAATAAAAAGGAGTGACTATTCACTCCAGAGGAGTGAATAGTCACTCTATCGTAGAGTCAAAATATGCCCAACCTCTTTAGAGTGACTATTCACTCTGAGCAAAAGTGAAATTTTTGACTCTCTGAAAGAGTGAATAGTCACTCTTTCATAGAAGCGAATGTTCATTTTTTTATGGAGTCAATTCTTTTTTTATTTTGCTTTTATGGGCATTTTAAAAGAATCACATATTTTACAGCATGCAATGAAAATAGATACAAGCGTGGTAAAGATTAGAATAAAATACTTTATCAGCAATATTTATTTAATTCATAGTTTGTAACACTAATTGAACTTTTAAGGGAAAAATCAGTTAAAGTTACATATGAATTTAATTTAGATTACTGACAGAAATAAACTAATATATTTTATTCCAATTTTATTAAAAATATTACTTTTAAAGTTTTATAAATAACTTTTTAATAGGTGGATATTATATGTTTAACAATGTTTGATGTCATTTAAATTTTGGTTTTAAATATAAAACCGTACTTTTTCCGTAAATTATTGCTATTTTTGCAAAGTCCTATTGTTCTAAAACATTTTTCATTTTTTTACTTAAAAACAATGCTTATCAACTTACAAATTTTTTTTAAATGAGTTCCAAGTATGATTTAAATATTAAGAATGTTTATTTTTTCCGCTGTGATTTGCTTTTGTTTTATTTAATATGATCATGTAGTCTAAATTTTAAGTTCTCTGGAATATGTATATATATTTCTTTTAAACATATTCCTTAACTTAATCATGATTTCTAATTTTGGCCCATTATTGTTGAAAACAATACTTATTAATGAAACGACACGGTAAGTCATATTTAATTTAAATTTTTTATTCCCGTAGATATTGTATTTTGGGAATATGAGCAAAATAGATTTGATACGTTTTATAGGAAAAGATTGACCTAGGAAATAGAAAAAAATAAATATAAAAATAAACGCATTACATTTATTTTTATCTGTATGAATTTTAATAAAAATAAAGTAAATGACTGCATATAAAAGTTCTTATTGTTTGAAAAACATTTTAATGTAAAAAAGTAGTTATTAATCTCTTAAAAAAAAATTCAGTCCTAAATTATGTAAGAAAATATGAACTTTTTAAAAAATATACTAAAGCTGTCTTATCGATAAACTTCAAAACAGGCATAAAAAACATTTTATTTCAATACTTAAATATCATGTTTTATTTTTAGTGCCAAAAATTACGTGCATCAAAAACGTAGAAAATGCGTTTAAATTGAAGGAAATTTAATAACTGATGCAGAATGTCTATAATTATTTTTTTTTTATGTTACTCAGTCTCGAAATTTTAAAATCATAACCCGCAGAAAAATGTTTAGATACAATTTAAAAAAATTAATATACAGTAAAACCTCCCTAAAACGACCACGTACTGTTCCAATAAAAATTGGTCTCTCCGAGAGGTGGTCTCTTAATGGAGGTCATGTTTAAATCTAGATTTTAATTGTTGAAAAATGGTAACAATGTTACTTAAATTTATTTTTCACACTAGGAAAAAATATAAAAAATTAACAAAGAGAGGGCCAACCTTGTTAATCACAGATTTTGATTATTTTAATATATGTTGTAGGGTAGACACCCCTTAGTGTCAGGTTCAACGGATTTTATCCAATGCCCCTTAATTCTTGAAAAACCAGGGGGTCTAATATTAGTACAGAACTTAAATACTTACTTAGCAACCAAAATGACAGGCTAGTCGTAGCTCAGTTGGCATGGAGTTTGCCAGCTGATCCGAGGTCCCGTGTTCGATACCTGAATGCGCTACATTTGTTTTTCTCATTTTTTGTTTTATAAATATAGTTATAATTATAATTTAATAATTTCAATTAAAACTTTTAACACCATACATTAATTATAATGTTAGCAAACTTAAATTTATCATTTCTTATTTGTAAACTATTATTTCTCATCCATTAAAGAGGTTTAAAAAGAAATTGGATCTATTATTGAACGATAAAAATTCCAAAATCATTACAAATTCTGTTGTGGTGCCATCTAGTTATGATTAAAAAAAAAAAAAAAGGAATATTCAAATAAATCAAAAATAAAAGCAGGAAAAAAAAATAAAGGGGAAAGCAAAATAATTGAAAGCACAAGCATACTTATTACAAATTTAAAAATCTTTAATATGCAAAAAATCGGTTGTAATTTAATTCTGATGCTAATTTTTAAAATGATTATGCTTGTTACTTTAAAAACAGAATAATACTATTATCGCATTGACTTCTTTTTTTTAAAGCAATGCGTAAATGCTGTTTCTTTAAAATCACGAATTGACACAATTGCTCAATATCATTGCATTGATAAAGAATATATGAAATACATTTTAAAAGTGATTTAAAAAAAATAATAACAGATTTATGATCTTTTATTTCAACTATTTAGTTAAAAGTAAAAAATTAAATAGGTTAAAATTATAATTGATATACAATATTAAAAATTTTAATTGACAGTGAGATTATTAAGTTATACTTACAAGTAAATTTATAAAATAGAAAATGAGAAAAACAAATGTAGCGCATTCAGGTATCGATTCCGGACCCGCGAATCAGACGGTAAACACCATACCAACTGAGCTACGACTGACCTATCATTGTTGTTGCAAAGTAAGTATTTAAGTTGTGTACTAATATTAGACCCCCCGGTTTTTCCAGAACTAAGGAGCATTGGATAAAATCCGTTGAACCTGACACTAAGGGACTTCTACCCTACAACATATATTAAAATAATCAAAATCTGTGATTAACAAGGTTGGCCCTCTCCTTGTAAGTATCAAAGTAAAAGTTAATTATATAAGTTAATTACTGCAGAGTTTAAAAAATGAACACATTGAGCTTTGCTTTAATTTTACAGTTTTATATTTTATAATTTTTATTTCCAAGTCCTTTCGAAGTTCAGTAAACAATTGCATTTTTTTTTTTTTTTTCTTGTGGACGGGAACAAATAATGACGATTTCATTACTTTATCTATTTCTTTGAGAGTTTTCCGACACAACAGGGCAGAGGAGTTTATTAACCGTCAGTCTTAATTTGTAATCAGAGTTAAATTCATTGATTAAAAAGGCAAAAAGGGGTTTAAACACTTAAAAGTTACCGGGATTTAAAAAAAAAAAAATCTAAACTTAGTTTAGAAGCTTGATGAATAATGCACTCTCCGGAATTATTTTTTTAATAAAACCTTCTTCAAGCGACCAGGAAAAACAGAAACTTTTTCATTTTCTTCAAAGAAATCGGTCTCTCATGGAGGGGGTTCAACTGGGATGGTCTCTGAATGGAGGTCAAATTAGTATCGAGCCTATGGGAATAAATTTCGTTCCATGAAAAAATGGTCGTTGAGGGAGGTGGTCGCCTAGTAGAGTTGGTCACACAGGGAGGTTTCACTGTACCAACCTTTTCGTAATATCATAAACATAAAAATATCATATTTAAATCCGAAACAATAATAAATACTCTTAACTGTATATAATCCGAAAAAAAAAAAAAAAAAAAAAAAAAAAAATCTCATAGAACGGCAAATTAATGTTTTCGAAATGTGTCTGCTACGATTGAGAAAATCTATTTCTACTTATGAGTCAGCCATCCTTTCAAACGAAATAGATAAAACTTCTTTGTTTTGGTCGTTGGTAAAAGTTTTATAATTTGCAAACAGAGCATTGAAAGGGAATAAAAAATATTTTCACTCATTTCTTTTTTTATTTACATTTCCCGAACTAATGAACTTTGGATTATTATTATTATTATTATTATTTGCTAAGCATTGTGCGCTTAGAGGTCTGCACGGGCCGAAATTTCCAAGGACCCGGCCCGGCTCATAGAAAAAAAATTCGGCCCAGCCCGTAGAAAAAAAATTGGTCCGGCCCGGTAAAAAACTTAAAAGTTCTGCCCGAGCCCGGCCCAGAAAAAGGTTAAAATCTCGGCCCGATCCCGGCCCGGCCCGACTGAATTTCAACAAAACATTGATTTTTTTATTTTTTTTTAGTGTTAAAAATGTGGAAAATGCTATACAGTAAGATGGAATTGTATAGAAAAGAAAAAAAAATGCGTTATAGACAAGTTCTCTTCTTAGCGAGTATAAATGTATTATATATTCTTTTCTTATGTATTAGTATATTAATTATATGCATGGATCAATACGTTAGTGAGTTTAAAACTGGGTTCCGTCATACGCAGGTTCTTTTCACACGTTTTACTATGTTTTAATTTAGCTATATTTTAATAAGCGCAGAAATCTAGTGTTCTTTAAAAATAATAAATTTTAATGTTTAAGGGTAGAATAATGACGATTTAAAAATGTATGCATTTTTTGCAAACATTTTTGGGGCAGACCTAATTTTACTGACCTTTGAACAGACCAGGCCACGCTGAGACAATGATTTTCATACGTGCTAGGTCAAAATTAGGACTGAAAATTTTGGGTCGTTAAGACTTGGAATGAACCAGTCCCGGCTTTGTACAGAAAAAAAAGGTAGGCTCGGCCCGAGCCTTCAGAAAAAGTGTGGCCCGGGACCGGCCCGAGTTCCGTGCGTGTAAATCGGCCCGAGCACGAGCCGGCCCATGCAGATCTCTAGTGCGCATTCCATTGTTAAACGAATTATATATCAAACAGCTACATGAAGAAGTATAACAGACAATCACTTTTGAACACTCTAACGATCAATCTTTTTCTATAGAACATACAACTATTTAGTGCATAATCTTAACATATCTACACGAATAAATGGTTAAAATTAAATAAGACATACCTTTATTTTATGTATTCCATTAAGAATAATTTTAACGATATCCTAAACTGTTAATCCTAAGATGGCGAACCAAACGAAAATGTGATCATTTTACTTATCTTACGAGGGCGCTGACGCCTTGCTGTTCTGATTGGCTAATAAGCAATGCATACGTAAGCCACTCTTTCGGGAGTGACAACTTCACTCTCGGTAACGGAGTGAGATATTGCACTCCTTTCTAGAGAGTGGGAAATTCCACACTTTAAGGAGTGTATTTTTACAAAATTCACTCCAAAAAGAGTGCAAAGGCCTGTCACTCTTTCAAAAAGTGAACTTTTCACTCTTCCCAGTTTTAGAGTGTATATATATATATATACATATATATGTACGAAATTTGTATAAAAATGTCTAGCAGCCGGAAATTTTAAAAGGAAAACTGAACCAAATGCATTAAACTTTACAAATAGATAAAAAGATTCATCTACAATACAAAATTGCACATGAATAAGAAAAAAGAACTGTTCTCTTGGGCCTTTTTCATCCTCCCATTCCAAAAGTATCATGTCTATGCCTTTGCCTCCTATCTTTTAAATCACTTCCTGTGTAGGAGAATCACTACCGTTTTTCAAGGTTAGTCTATTGTGGGACACTGTCCACGACGGTTAACTACAAACGCGAAGCGACCTCTCAGTCTGACTTTTCTATTAGATAAAAAAATTCCATGAAATTTGTTTTTTTTTCGCTGAGCAGCGTTGAGCTTCCCTTTTTTTTTTCGTCTTGCCGTGGGCGATGACTGCCCAGGACAATAAAAACAAACGGGAGGGGGAATGCACAAAGTAAAATTCTTAGTAAAATTTTTTTTTTCTAGATATCGGATTCATTTAGCCTACACAGAAAAAAAAATGTTTAAAAAGTCTAAAATACAATTCGGCTCCTTTTGATTCCGTTTTCAAGGTTTTAACGAATCCATGTATGACAAATCTGATTACGTAGTTAGTTTTATATATTTTTAATTTAAAAGTAAATCGTCTATTAGATACTTAATAAAATTCTTTTTGTAAATTTACTTTGTGGTGTAGAGAGGGTGGGGGGTTAGGGGGAGGCGCCAAAATCCATGTTTGCCCCGGGCGCCAAAAAGGCTAGTTTCGGCCCTGTTTGGAAATGAATATCTAATTTAAAATGTCACAATATGGTTACAACATTAGCATTTAGAATTTAATAGCTTTTTTCATAAAAATAATAATAATTATTATTATTAATATTACAATCTTAAAGAGCCAAATCAGTGTCTAAAGATTAATCCATTTTTCCATGGGTGCAAACATTCATCCTAGGAACTATAATTAAAAAACTTTTCAGAAAATTTCTACTATTATTGAACAAGATTAGATTTATTCACCTAAAGAGAGATAAGTTGATCAATAAAATAAAAAAAACAGCCACTTCATTAATTAATAATTGACTTTTATAAAAAAAAAAGAGGGGGGGGGGTGTTACTTTCCATTTTATCTCATAATAGTAAGTTTTCTATTTAGCTTTCTGAAAAATTATGAATCATCATCATCAGCTCAAAACATCCGCAATCATGCCACTCCCGTTTAAGCTTAGAAGCAACAATGTGTAGGTTTACCGTAACATATTATTTTTGATTAGAGTACACAGGTGAAATATAACTCCTTTGATGTCTCATATTTCTTTCTATAAAAAGAAAGAAAAAGAAGAATGGGATCAATATAAAAAAAGAAAAAAAAATAATTTCATATTTTTTTAAGGATGACCGTTAATTTTCAGGTTCCTTTGCAGAATTCTAATTAGGTATCCGACAGTCAGTATCAAGTTTGCTTAAAATCACCGAGGGATGCCTGTAGATTATTACCACCAACAGAAATTTAGAGATTTTATACAAATCTACCCCCCCCCCCCCAATTAGTATATTCTTGCTAATTTAGTGATTTATGTTTAAGGTTTTACCAGGAATTTCTTAATGACATGGAGGAGGTCATGACGTTTAATAGAAGTACTTATAGGTCTGAAATACATATATAAATCAAGTTAAAAAGAAAAGTTAATTTTAATGTATGTCGGATCTGGTCGGCGGAGTGTTAATTTCTAAGGAGGAAAACTCACGAATCATTTGCAAACTTACACAGTTATTCATTTCACAGTTTCACAAATCTATAATAAATTACATCACGCATTTTAATATCTGATCGAAGTCGGAGAGAGGGTGTTGGATTAGCGCAACAGAAATATTACCAAAAGTACAAATGCAGATGTACAATTAATATTTTAATTCCTACATACATAAATAATACACTAGAATGGTATGTCCCTTAACCCATAAATACGTGATTTTTTATTTTGTTTCGAAGAAGTTATATATGATTCACTGAAAGATTTATCCCACAAGAAAAATAATGAAAAAAATCAGAGATACGTTTTTCATATAATACGTCAATCTTTTTTTCTGTTGCACATCTGCAATATAAGTAGAAACTACTGTCGTGTGGCTGTTTTACGCTAAAATATTGCAAATTAGTAAATATTTTAAGTAGTTATTTATTTTATAAAACTTTATCTTTAACCCTTTAATTCCCATGATGGAATGCGTTCTAGGAGTTACGCAGTTCAGAAAATCTGACTTTATACAAGAAAGTTTCAATGATTAATTTCGCTTTCTTTAAATATCTGTTAATATCTGTTATTAATTAAAGCAAATATTGCTATTTAAATTTTCTGGTGTGAATTAGGTATGTACGGATAAAAAAATCTATTAAATTCAAAATACTGGTGTTTGCATATATGCAAAGTTGCGGACTAAAGGGTTAAGTGGTTATATCAATAAAATATTTAAAAAGGATTCTATATTAATGTACTTGTGACTATATCAAGAGTGAGTATGTTAATAAAGTATTAAAAAAATATCCTCACCTCTTTTGTGAAATATGCAAACCCTTTTTTAAGTAACCAAAAATTAGCTGAGATAAGGAGTATGAGATCATCTATTCCATTTAAAAATGCTGAACTGCTGTTATTTTCATAATGCAACCTACTGAATAAACTACGATAAAATTTTTCATGTTTGCAAAAAGTAGCCACTTATGTCATTAAATCCAGGGGATCTTTGAACAATTAATTAAAAAAAGGGTTTAAAGCTTCGTAAAACAGTTCTAGATTTCCCACTAAAACCGAAATTTTAGTAAAATCAACAAAATATTTTTATTTATAAAAAAGAAATATACGAGATTATATTGTTTACTTATTTTTTATTTGAAAATTTTCAATGCACGAGCACTTGAATTGTACTTTTCTCTCTTTTTTTTCGATTTTTTTAGCTTAGTTTTAGACGAAAACAAGTGCATTGGAGTCTATCATTTTTATTTAAAGCGTTTTATTTCTGCATTTTGTTAGACATCAGGATTTACAAAATTGGGAAATTCTACGAAGGGCTCTTCCGAAGAATATCTTATCCTTTCAAGTAGGGTATTTCACTATGGATGTAGAATTTTCTAACGGCTAATGAATTGGGACTCTCCACTCCAATAGGACAGTCCCCTTGAAGGGATCGTTTCAAGTGAGGGTCCTCTTTTGTCTTTTGATTTTCTATGGATCATGATTCTGATGAAGTTCAGAATGTTGTCGCAGCCGAAGGCGGAATTGTGGAGAAGTGGTTGGGGGAGATTTGAGTAGATCTGCACGGATTATTATCCGGATTGGGCGAAAAAAGGATTCAGGTAATGTTCTTTTATGTTTTATTTCTTACCAGTGGGCCTTGAGCGATTACCTATATCCATGAAGATCGAACTAAACTCAGAAATCCATTGGCAGGAGAATAATATTCATGCTTTTTCCATATTTTTTAAAAGAAATGAAAATTGCAATAATAAGCAGGCCTGCTACAGGCGACTATTTTTATATTCTGTTGGCACCACTATTTTTTAAAAATGCATTTTTTTTAGTATATTTCCTTTACACCTGTTGTCAAAGTGTGTGTAAAAGTTTTTTTGCTTTCAAAAAGCTGTGCGAAATACAATTAAAAAATAGTCGCCTGTGGCAGCCCTGTACATGATACTGAATTTATACATAATAACATACATTTAGAAAATATTTTTAAATTGGTATTAAATTTTAATTTCAAATCATAAATCGACCGGATTTGAATATGGCGGCATCGGCCCGGTTTACTATACGGGTTAGGCGAAAAAAAAAAGAGGTTTCAGGTAATGTTGTTTTATGTTTTATTTCTTAAGGCTGTTCTTAACTGCTCTGCTCAACGAGCGGAAACAGTTTTGACATATTTACAAATTAATTTTTTAACGGAAAGATATAAAATTTGGAAGCCTGGCCATGGAAGTGACTTTGAATTGAACTGTTTTTTCCATTTTTTGATCAATCAATTACCTATTGAGTTATAAGCAAATTCGATCACGTGACAAACATGTTTTTCGACCGCTCTTGGATGCTCTTTCTCCCTTCGCGCGGAAATTCGGTTCAAAACGCCCACTTTGACACAATTTTCTGAAAGATCTATTGCGTTTGCAAAAAAAATGGAAAAAACAGCTCAATTACATAGTTTCTGAACAACAACACCAGCTAGTTTCATGCATTTTCGAACAAAAATAAATTAAAACTTATGTCAGAAAGTTGCCCTTTTGTATTTGAGAACACCCTTAATGAACGAATACCTGTATAATTGTGGAAGAATGGTTGGCGGATATTTCAGTAGATCTGCACGGATTATTCTCCGGATTGGGCGGAAAAAGGATTCAGGTAATGTTCCTTTATGTTTTATTTCTTACCAGTGGGCCTTGAGCGATTACCTATAGCCATGAAGAACGAACTAAACTCAGACATCCACAGGCAGAAGAATAATATTAATGCTTTTTCCACATTTTGTATAAGAAAAGAAAATTGGAATTATATGATACTGAATTTGTACAAAATAACATATATTTAGAAGATATTTTTATATTGAAATTAAAATTTAATTTCAAATTATGCATCAACCAGATTTGACTATGTCAATATCGGCCGAGATTATTATCAGGTAATGTTCTTCTACGTTTTATTTCTTACCAGTGGGCCTTGAAGTATTACCTATATCCAGTGGCAAATCGTGCCAATCTTCACTGGTGGGGCCCGGTCCTCATAACATATTGTAAATTTTTATGTATTAATATTTGTTGTTTAAACATGAAAACAAATTATTTAAAACTAACTATTATTTAAAACTTTTATTTCTTACTTTTGTAAAAAAAAAATTAATTATTTTTTCAAGTAATCAACGTTAATTTCAAATTTATCAAATTAATTACAATTTTTAACATACCATTAATTGCCATTATTAACATTGAACATACTTTGATCAATCATTATTTAATTAAAAAACAAATATACAAAATAATAATAATAATAAGAAGAAGAAGAAGAAGAATAATAATAATAATAGTAATAATAACAATCTCACAACGTTACAGAAAAAAAATATAAACTTTACTTGCAAACATTGAAACTGTTCAGAAATTAAAATTTAGTACATTATTTAAATAAAAGTTTGGTATGTTTTTAGATGCGCAAATCTTTCACTTTTAAATTTAATTACCATTATTCACATTAAACTTACTCTGGTTAAACATTATCAAATTAAAAAACAAATTCACAAATCAAACAAAAAATAATTATCTCATAATTTAATAGAAAAAAATACATATTTTTCTTGCAGAGATTTAATCCATTCACAAATTAAAATTTAATGCATTATTTAAATAGAAATTAGGCACGTCGATTTTTTTCGACTAGCAAATCTTTCACTTACTTTTACATCAAATTCTGATATTGTACTAATAAAATCTTTGTGGACTGAAAGAACAGCAAGAGTGTGCTTAATCGTTCCTGTCCCATAGAGTTTTTCAAAAATGTTTTAAAATTTTCTCTCATTCGCTCTTGAACTCCAGTATGACACCCGCTCACAACAGCGCACCGTCATATGCTTGCGCAACAAGCTTATCTTAAAACTTTTCTAAATTTTGAGTTAAGATTATAGTAAGTCCCTCTGCTGTTTTATCATAGACATCAATAAATTGAACAAACCTTTTCAAGGGTTTGTTGTTTTTTATATATCGTAAAATGATAACAAATTGCGAAGTGCAGCTTACATCAATATAGTTTCGTCAGCTTGTAAATCTACAAAATTAGAAGCAGAAATCTCATTTTTAACTTCATGCATGTACGTTTCATATATACAATCCAACAGCTCATATTGTATAGTTTTTTTTAAAGTATTTTTAGATACTGTAGCATTGTTTAAATGGTCTTCCAATATAGTGTCCAGTTTTGAGGCGTATGTGACCAATTCTAAAATCATACCTCGGTTTACGATTTAGCACATACCTGTTCTTCTCAACCATTTCATTATATTTTTGTAATGAAATCCTGTAACCTTCATCCAACTGCACTACAATATTGACAGTTCCGAAGGTTTTATAGTTAAAAGCATTATTTAAATGAGTAGTATTCATTTCATATTTTTTTACTCTTTCAGAAAAATGCTTCAAATCGTTACAACCGGCCATACTCCATAATTTCATCCCTCCAAACAATAAAAAATAAAAACAGAACAATGCTTTTTTTTTCTTCACTTGCTGAAATACACAGAAATTTTTTATACCACTGTGTAGAGAAATAGCGTAGTTTTCCCCCATCTTTTCGTTGCATTTCAAAATTCTTCGGTTGATAAGGTCCCAGGCGTTTAATTTCAAGTTTTTCTTCCAAATTCATTGTTGAAAAGGGCATAATAAATCATCTACAGAATTCATTTTTTTATTTCAAGAATTTAAGGGCGTGTTCGAAAAAATATTTTTCCACCCTCAACAGCTCGAAATTTTCTGGGACACTTTCAGACTCATTTTTAAAAGTAAAAACATGAAACTTGCTGAGATGATTTTTGAAGTGATGTTTAAGAAGCCGTGTGGTTTCATTTTTCGCTCAATTCAATAGAAATTGATTTTAAAACAATTATTTTCTCATTAGGACCCTTTTTTTCATCCCCAGATCTCCCGCTTCAGAAAATTCGGTTCAAAACTCCCACTTTGATAGCATTTTTTTTGCAATATTTTCTGCATTTTTCAAAAAATCGACAAGCACGTCCCATTATGTAGTTTCTAAATAAGAGAATTTGCCAGTTTGATGCGTTTGAGAGTAAAAATGAATTTAAAAATAAATCAGAAAATAAGCAGTTTGGATTGGAATACACCTTAACAATAACATGTGTCTCCGTTTAAAGAGAGTACAGAGTACTTAAAGATCGCGTAATTCAACGAATAAGCAGCAATAGTAATTCAAATGTCGACGAATATTTTTGAGAATCCCCGTATAACAAACTTTGGATCAAGGGCACTCTCGCCCAGTGCCCCACATTGCAAAAAAAATACGGAAGATTTAGCTCTAAAAGAGCAGTACATCGCCAAAATTGAATGACACGTGAGGGAGGGAAATACTCACTATCGCGCCAAATGGGCACAAATGTCTTGTGCCCCGATACAGTAACCTTGGTGTTCAGAAGTAAGTAGTGGCCAGTAAAGTGATTTATTGCCTCTGAGAAAGAAATAGATGCTGAGAGTCGATGAGTGGAGAGGATGGTGTGATGAGGATGAGTGGGCACGATGTACGATGGAGTTTCTTTGCAATATATTTTTAGTAAACGGTTCTTTTTTTTTTTTTAATTTTAAATTAAAAATATGAATCAAAAATTTTTTTAATGAACAGAAAATTCTAGTGGGGCCTGGCCCCAGTGGCCCCAATGGACCGGCCGCCCCTGCCTATATCCATGAAGATCGAACTAAACTCAGACGTCCACTGACAGAAGAATAATATTAATGCTTTTTCGACATTTTGTAAAAGAAAGGAAAATTGGAATTATATGATACTGAATTTGTACAAAATAACATATATTTAGAAAATATTTTTATATTGAAATTAAAATTTAATTTAAAATTATGCATGAACCAGATTTGACTATGTCACCATCGGCCCAGATTATTATCAGGTAATGTTCTTTTATGTTTTATTTCTTACCAGTGGGCCTTGAGCGATTACCTGTATCCATGAAGAACGTACTAAACTCAGACATTCACCCACAGAAGAAGAATTTTAATGATTTTTCCTCATTTTGTAAAATAAAATAAAATTGGAATTATATGATATTGAATTTATACAAAATAATAGAAAATATTTTTATATTGAAATCAAAATTTAATTTCAAATTATGCATCGATCAGATTTAACTATGTCACCATCGGCCCAGATTATTATCACGTAATGTTCTTTTATGTTTTAGCGTGTTAACAGTGGTCTTGAGCGATTAACTAGATCCATGAAGAACGAACTATACTCAGACATTCACTGACAGAAGAATAATAGGAATGCTTTTTCCACATCTTGTATAAGAAATGAAAATTGGAATTATATGATTCTGAATTTGTACAAAATAACATATATTTAGAAAATATTTTTGTATTGAAATTAAATGTAATTTCAAATTATGCATCAACCAGATTTCCCTATGTCACCATCGGCCCAGATTATTTATAGGTAATGTTCTTTTATGTTTAATTTCTTAAGAGTGGGCCTTGACCGATTATATCATGGTTATATACTTATAACCATGAAGAAGGAACTAAACTCAGACGTCCACTGACGAGAATAATATTAATGCTTTTTCCACATTTTTTAAATGAAAGGAAATGTGGAATTATATGATACTGAATTTATACAAAATAACATACATTTAGAAAATATTTTAAAATTGAAATTAAAATTTAATTTCAAATTGTGTATCAACCGGGTTTGATTATGTCGACATCGGCCCAGATTATTATTCGGACTGGACGAAAAACAAAGGATTCAGATAATGTTGTTTTATATTTTATTACTTGAAATTAATCCTTGAACGAGTACTAAAGTCTGCGGTGGTTATGTTTTTTAATTTTTGATAATTGATTTTTATGTATTTTTTAGCGCTGAATTGGAAAGGGATCTTCATTTTTAACCATGACTTCTTTATTTTTCGCAAATCGTGCATTTCAAATATAAAAGGTAAAAAAAATAACGGAAATCTAATACTATAAGATAGATGTGACGGTTGTGTTTTTTAATGTTTGATAATATTTTTTAATAGATTTTGTTTGCGTTGAATCCGATAATGACCTCCATTTTTAACCATCACGTCAGGAGTTTTCGAAAATCGTAAATTTTAAAGTTAAAAAGTAAAAAAATAGCAAAAATTTGTCAAAGCCTTACCAAAAGAAGGCAAATGTTTTAAATATATCTGCGACAAATTTCTAGCCTTATCAACCACGAAAATAAAAAAAAGACAACGAGGAAAAAATCCCATAGAGAATATTAAAGAAAAATAACAAGGCAGAGCATGTGCGATTGAAAGAAACTTCAACACATGGAATAAAATTGTAAGGATTTTAAATACCCAATGACTTACATATTTAGCTATAAAAAGGCGTAGTATAAGTCAAAAGATGAATAAATATACGTAAAAAAAATTACGTCTATTTTATGGTATCAGATTTTCACAATATTTCGACTTTTAAAAACTTAAAAATTAGCGATTTGCAAAAAATCCTGACTTGGCAACAAATCAAGGTCATTTTCAGATTCTACGCTACAAAATACAGAATAATCAATTATCAAAAGCTAAAAACACAACCATTATATCTAATTTATAGTTCCAGATTTTCGCTATTTTTTTACTTTTTAACTTTGAAATTTACGATTTGCGAAATAACCTGATATGATTGTTAAAAATAAAGATCAATATATATATATATATATAGATAGATATATATATGATCTATATATATATATATAGATCAATATATGTGTGTAATATATATATATATATTACACAACCCAAATTTTGCAGGCCAGTGCAGATTCCCAAATGGTCCGCCAACTGAATACCAATATTTTTTTAGAAAAATTTTCTGTTAAGATTTTTCTTGCTAACCGCCCCGGAATCACATTTGAAAGTTAATTCTAGCGGAAACCTACCATAAAATTTTCTGTTAAAATTTATTGGTATTCAGTTGGCGGACAATTTGGGAGTCCTGCTAGTGTTACCTATATAGATCGGGATCGACTAAATTTTCGAATAATTTTCCTGTAGGAATAACAAAATAATACTTGAGTTAACGCTTAGTTAGTTCATCAAGTCACTCGGTTAAACGTACAGTAAATTCGACCTGGATGTAGCGACATTCGATAGCAAAAAAAAATCAACTAAAAGAACACTTCTTGAAACCACAGATAAGATCTACATTTAAGAAATGCATAAAAAAAGAAACAATAGACAAGAGTGGTTTAAATTTACTAAAAGTTACATAAATATTCTAATTTTATAGTCAATATTTATTTTATTATTTAACTTAGGAGCGCTTTTAAATAATTTCTGCAAAATTAAAAACTCCGCTACAACAAAGTTCCGTTAGATGAAACATATTTTAATAAATATCTAAGCAGAAAATTTAAATCTAAATTGAACTGGACGGAGTATTATCTGATTTGGGCGAAAAAAAAAGATTGAGGTAATTTTCTTTATCTCTTTACTAGCGGTCCTTGGGTGATTAACTATATTACATACTTGGATATCGAATTAAACTCATATTGACTGCCAAAAGAATAATATAAAAAAATTAAACAGAAAGCTTTTCCCAGTTTTTATTATTATTATCATTATTATTATTATTATTATTATTATTATTACTATTTTCTTTTTTACTGCAATCTGTATAATTTAAAAACAAAGCGGATCCGGAAAGACCGATTTTGGATGATCTGAGCATACGCACCGAGTAACTTATAGGTGTTTTTCTGTTGCTAAAAGGAGATGGAAAAACGAATTTTTAGTTGGTTTCATTTCACAAGGACAATGAGAGAAGTGCAGATGGTTGAGTGGTCTAAAGCGCCAGAAAGAGGAATTCTGTTTCTCTAAAGGGAACAAGAGTTCAAATCACAACCCTGGCATAAGATGTTTCCCAGATATTATTAGTGTTCTGGTTACTCAATTCAATAGTGTAAATGATATTTTATTTTAAGAGGTCAAGTTATAGAATTTGTTTTCTTTTACACTATTATTAAGTAAAATTTCCCACCACACTATTTTTGTAATTTATATTTTTGCATTGAAAATTTTAAATAAATATTTTGGCATGTAGTTAGCGGAAATAAATAAAAAAATGGTCCACAATTTTTGGTATATTTTTATTACAGTTGATCGATAAGGCATACACACTAACGAAGTAGGTAATTATTTTTCGGAAAAGAAAAGAAAACAGAAAGAAGGAAACATATTTATATAAAAAACTGTGGTGCCATGTACTGGTATTTTAATGCAGTTAAATGTTTATAATTGGAAAAAATAATAAAATTTTAACTTCAAAAATTTTTTATCCGTAGAATTTCTAAGGAAAAAAAAAACCTTTTTGTTGCTCTTTTTTGAATCTGAAAACTGAATTTTCTAGGAACTGCTCTGTTTTCTTTATCCATGTAAAGAGGGTTTATATTCATCTGGTCTCCAGACCGGTTAAAATTAAGAGGTTTCTATTACTTTTAACTATTCCTTACAAATATTTTGTAAAAAATTTGGACATTTTAATGATGTTCTGAACCTTTTTCTGTAGAACCTTTAAGTGGTTTACCGTGAACTTTTGAAAGGTACTATCAAGTTAGAATTTTTTTGCAAACGCAATAGATCTTTCAGAAAATAGTGTCAAAGTTGACGTTTTGAACCAAAGTTCCCGAAGAAAGGAGAAAACCCAGTCAGCGAAGGGAGAAAAACGTGTTTTTCACGTGATAAAAATTGCTTAAAACTCAATAGGTAATTTATTTATAAAAAAATGGAAAACACAGTTCGATTCCAAATCGCTTCCATAGTCAGGCCTTCCAATTTTATATCTTTTCGTTAACAAATGAATATGTAAATGTGTCAAAACATTTTGCGCTTGTTGAGCAAAGCAGTTAAGAACAGACTTAAACGTAAATTTCTTCTAACTTACACGCAGCCAACGAGGGAGATATTGTACTCTACCAACCCCTGCTTATTTTTAGCCTATCTCCATCACATGGAAATAAATTCAACAATTGGTGAAAACCAGCCTATCTTGGTAATGTGACAGTCAAGTATGTTGGAAGCATCGCGTTTCTTTAGTTGGCCGCGTATTTGCATAATAAAACATATATATGTATTCTCTAATGCAATTATATATGAACCTGTTATTAAATTTAACTCATTCTACTTTAATAAGTTTCTTGTTATACATTTCTTGCACATTTCATTTGGGATTTCAAAAAACTTATTTGGAATTAGTTTTTCTTTCTATCAAATTTCGCTTTAATGAAATCGAATACTTTATGTTTAACTGAGTGGTTGATAAAGCAAACCCTAAAGCACATAAAGGTTTATTATTCATCCGGGTAAATTATTTAGAAAACTTAGAAGGTAATGATCTATTTATCGATTATTTTTATTGGCATGTGGAGTTCCGGCGGGAAAAGTAGTACAAGTCAAATACTGAGAAAAATGGATTAGGCAGACTTCTAAATTTGACATTAAGTTATCTCTACTCAAGAGAAATTATATCCAAAGTTGTTTGTTATATCTAAAGGGTATTTTGTTATAGATATCTACATTAGTTATACGATAGAAATGTGGAGTAATACTATTTGAACAAATAATTCATATTTACATTCGTGCACTTGAAAATTAATCAAAAGTTTTTGAAATATTGAATAATATTGCTGAAGTATTTTTCAAGATTAGCAAAAGAAAAATTACACTAGTATCAATACAATATTGGCTATATCTTCACTCAAGTTTGGGCTAATATTGTATACATTGGCAAAAAATACTACAGTAATATTGGGACCTTCTTATTTTCTAATATTCCACCAATATTGACAAGAAATATATAGCATATATAAAGCCCAAGAATTGGAGTAATATTGTCGTTCTTTGGTATAATTTTCCATGTAATGCCAATATTTCCTAAATATTGGTTTTACATTGGAGATATTTCAATTTAACACCAATATGCTTTAAATAGTGGCTTTGCATAGGAAATATGCAAAGTTAAATGCAAATATTGCACGTATGTTTACTATATATTATAACTATTTCCAATGACAATGTCAATATTGCATCAATATTGATTTATTAGCCTTATATGGGTTAGATATAATGCCAATGCCCCAATTTTAGGGCAATATTTAATGCCAATTAATTCAGTACGGGAAAAATATTGGGCCAAGGGATAACAAATATTAGCTTGCGAAAATAGTACATTGAGCTTTGGGAAGACACTTGAAAAATAATTGGAAATATTAAGGGAATTTATTATTTATACAGATTGTGAAAAATATAGGCATACAATTATTCAGGTTAAAGAATTTCAGTTCGGTTTTTAGGATTTATTTACCTATGGAACTTCAATGTATCTAGCACACTTTTCAAAATTACATTTTTTCCCCTTTATGTTAAAAATTCTTTCATGATCGTGTGATCAAAAATGTTGGACATAAACATAGATTCAAGGTATCAACAGTCGATGTCTTTTTGAGGCAACAAACGTAATTATGTTTTATCTTATTAGCGAAATCCCGTGATAAAACTTTTATGACACATCCTTTATAACCAAACAGACGAACGTTAGCATCAAACAGGATAAGTAATAAATGCACACAGAGTATTTTTTAGTACGGAATCGCACAGTATTTACGCTTTGCGATTTATCTTAAAAAGTTTTTTTAAAAATAGTATTTCGTTACAGCAGACAGGTTTTGCCTAAGATGTATATATATGTATAAATATAATGCGTAGAGTAATGAATTATTATATGAAAAAGCAATACTAATTACTAAAAAAAAAAAAAAAAAAAAAAAAAAAAAAAACAACAACATATATACCTGCAAAAAAAAAAAAGTCATAGTAATTGTAATATTTACCGCTTTATCAGATTTGCTTGTTCCATAGGTGCTAAAATCTAAGATTTTATCACTAATACATTTTTTAACATTTCCCTTATATGAAAAGTTTTCTAATGACCTCTTTGTTTTCGGAAGTATATATTTCTCAAACTAATTATTTCACTTCTTGAAGTTAATTTTGGTTTAAAATTTTTAAATAAGATGAAAAAAATATTAAAACTATTAAACTAAAAAAAATATTAAAATTTAATATCTGGCATCAAATGTCGTTATAATGTTAAAATATAAAAAATGTTATTTTTAAATACTTCATATTAAATATTTATAGTTTAACTAAAAGAGTTTCAAAACAGTATAAAAAAATTTGCAGAAAAAAGTGAAGATCATTTGAATAAGTATTAAAAGAAAAAAAAAAGGTTTGAATTAGCTTATACCTGCATCATTGTAAATGCATATGAAATAACAGAAAAAAAAAACTGTAAAAAGTATGCAAACATTTTTATAAAGTAATTCTTCTAAATTACAACTAATTTTAAATTAAAAAATGTAATAAAGTAAAATGACAAAATATAAAATAAATGACATTAAGCGATAAATATAATTGAAAAATTAAAGTTTTTATTGTTTAGTTTTGCTTTCTATGAAACGCTATTTCTTTCAATATTTTACAAATAATTTTGTTATTTTAAAACGGTATTTTTTAAATTCTGTCTAAAACTGATGAATGTTAAACACACACTGTTAAAAATTTTGCAGCATTCTGGCAGGTCATTCGACCGTTTTTTGAAAAAACGGTTTCATAACCATAATTTAACTATATTCTGACCATAAAATGGCCAATAATATGGTCAGAATAGTGTTAAAATTACGGTTGTGTAACCGTTTTCGGAAAAAACGGCCAAATGACCTGCCAGAATGCTGCAAATTTTTAGCAGTGCATAATTCATTTGGGTCTTAATTGAAGCTAATTTTTAGCAAACGGAATTCTTTAGCAAATGTTGCAGTATTACAGATACTTGATCCTCATTGAAAACTGGTTATTTGTAAAAACTTGTATCCCCTAGTATGATTTACGAAATTAATTATTAAAATAATGTAAGTGTCAGTTTTTAAGCCTCTTAGTTAACTGATTCTATAATTATTCAAATTTCATGTCGTCTCTCCTTTAACGTTGGAGAAAATTCCACATGGTAGATTTTAAATTATAAATGGTAATTATGATTTTATAGCCCTTTTTTGGGAGCGCGAACACTGCACAATAGGAATACAGTATACACCGACAAAACAGGTTATGTTTGGAGACTTGTCAGGATTGCAGTGAAGCTTATTTACTATATTTTCTTTTAATCATAAGAGAAAATGTAATAAAAAAAAATCTTAAATAGTTTTTATTACGTTCATAGCTTTGTATACACTGTGAGTATAATTTATAAAATCCTCTGTTAAAATGACGTAAGTGTCAATTACTTAGAAAAATTTTAACGAATCTTGTTACTTTCCAAGGCATTCAAGTCTAATATTATTGCGAACTCCATAACTCCTAAATTATCACAAACATCACAAACTATTAATTATCACAAACTAAATTATCACAAACTAAATTATCGCAAAATTTAAAGATGCCAACCAAATGAGGGAATTACTCCAAGTTTCATTATTTTTTGTCCCAGTCTGCTCGCGGTACCGCAGTTAACAGATGGGTTTAGGCAATTCTAGGAAATATACACTCAAATAGTCTTAATGCTTGGAGCTACAGTTCGGTGGTCCCTATTCTTATCACTTTACTTTGCCTCCTACAATGCTAAAGAAAAATTAACATAACAAATTTTATTTTAATAATGGCGGCTAAGATTTTGGAGTGTTTTTCTTTCAACGAAAACACTGCCTAATTGCTGAACTTTTGAAAACTTTCATTCATCAGAAATGCAAATATATATATACATATATAATAAATATAATATATGATTTATTATAGACAAATGTGGGAAAACACAATTAAAAACATGGAAGATGAAACTCAAACCAGTTATGAAAAATATATAGTATTGATAAATGAATAAATTAAATATGATATGGTGGAGCCATAGCAGAATTATCAAGCCCAAATTAACATAGATGCGTCAAAACACGTACTATTTTATCCTTGTACGAATTATAATAAGCTAAATATGTGACAGACTTGGTATATCGTATATTTAAAATACCAAAAATTATTTATTAAATAATATGTATGTGTGCGTAAAAATATTTATACCGCTTCTTTTACATACGCAGACTTGTATACACCGCTAGTATCATTTAAGAAATCCCCCATTGGAATAAAAAAACATCAGATTTTGTTACTAAATTTTAATCTTATCCATATTGTGTCTCCCCTGTAACGTTGGAAAAACATCCACATACCAGTGTCATATAAATATTGGCGGTTATAATTTTAGAGCCGTTTTCTTCCAGCGCGAGCACTGTACAATTACGGCACTTTCGAAACATTTTATACATAAAATCAAAAAAAAAAAAAAAATTACTCGGATTCCAATGACATTTATTCTTCATACTTTTTTTAAACCAAAAGAGAAAATTAAAGGAATTTGAAAAGAGGTTTAAATTGTATCAATTACATACATAGCTTAGTATTCCCCAAAAGTATCATTTATGAAATCACATCATTAAAATCAAGTGAGTATCAATTTTTGAGTGCATTTGTTAACTATCACTATTTGTTAATTATCACTATCCAGACTTTATTTTGCCTCTCTGTAACACTAGAGAAAAATCGACTTACCAGATTTTATATTAATAATGGCGATTGTGATTTTGAACCTTTTTCTTCCAACGCGGGCACTGTATAATTACTGCACTTTCGAAACACTTCATTCATCAAATCGACAAAAAAGGACTTGGATCTCAGTGAGACTTATTCACTATACTTTCTTTTAATCAAAAGAGAAAATCAAAGGAAGCCGGGTACTCTTAATGAGATAACTTGTTGACATGAAAAATGAATCGTTATCCTTTGAACCTGAAGCCTTTTTTAACTTCAATCCCTCTGACTTAATTTTATATCGTGATTTATAAATCTATAGAGAGTGTAACTGACAGGCGCCTATAAATTTTATCGGACCACCCCCAAAGGTGATTCTCTTTCAGCCATCAATGGTTTATTTCAATTGCTTGCTTGCAAGTAGACTTTTTCTCTTCACAGCAGGAAGTGTGCGTGATAGGTGTAGTAGTAATTTTTTGCCAGAGGATCAAATCTTTACAAATAAGGAAAGCTATGTATAATTATTCAGTTTCTTATCTTTGGAAGCTACGTGCTTTCAGTGCAATGACGATAAATATAAAAACGGAGTATTTTGTAATGTAGCAGAATATCTAAATTCACAGCTGGGTAAATGGATAATTATAGTGCTTTTAAATTTTGTAACATGTGAATGTATTTTTTTTTTTTTTCCATTTCATATGTTACCAGTTTTAATCACGAAATTTATTCTTCAAAAAACCACATTTTTATGGTTAGATATAATTAAAGCAGTTATTTAAAAAGTCATTCATATTAAGTTTACTAAAAAAATCACGAGGAAACCACATCTACTTAAAATTAACCTTTGAAACGATATGGCAGGCATGGAGATAATAAAATTATTTAACAACCATATTAGCACAGCCAGTCGATGTGACGTCACAAATAGTTACAAACACTACTGTGGTCGACATATGGTAACTTTATCATGATTCTTAGGTGACCATATTTCGCGACTCCACTGTGAAGTCACCATGACCTTTTTCTAGTCATTTGCACTTCGTCACAGAATGGACTTTACAGTGACACGGATAAAAAATTTCCGTGTCACGTGAAACAAAGTGTACAATAAAAGGTGCATTTTGGTAGAGCTGCTTTCACGTTTTGGGATGCATTCACATATTCATGCCACAATGCTTTTAGAAAGGTGTCTCTATCTCTCCTTATAGGAGTACACACACAAGTACACATGTGCCTTTACATACAGGGTGTTTCTTTAACTCTGTTTCGCGTCAAATAAATGACTAACCAAATTAGTTTCAAACATGAGCGTTATGCCTAGGCATAGTAAAACGGGTATAAGCAACACGATGTGGTATCTGGCAGCGCTTCCATGAGACAAACGGCGGAGTTAGTATCCCCTTGAAAACGGAACTTGATACGGGAAAACAGTCAATTTGTTATAGGGTGTCCTTTATTTAGTATGAAATGTCTTACATGTAAAAATAAGTTGATTAGAAGCCCCGAAATGTATTTTTTTGTATCCAACCATTAGCTTTAGAAGTGTGGGTTTTTAAGAAAGATGCAAAATTATTAATAAAACTAAAAAAAGTAATCAAGGAACAGCTTATTTTAATAAGAATATCGAGTTAAGTATACTCAGTGTGTTCGCCATACCTATACATACGTATACATATATATTTACATATATATTTATAATATACGTATACATATATATTTGCATAATTTTATGGCTTTTTGCACAGTGATAAGAAAAAAAAATTCAGGATTCATATAATTAAAACACTGAAGGTCGATTTATTGTTATTCTACAATCAAAACTCTTTTTTTTTTTTTTTTTAATTTCATACTAATTTATGCAAAAATTACAGCCTTTTAAATTAAAGCCTTTTTTTAGATTGTATGTCAATAATACATAGAAAATAAGATTAATATCCGTGTAATAATATTCACTTAGACAGTTATGCACACGAGAACTCATTAAAAATTAGTGTAATTTAGAGCGACAAAGAAAAGTATTATTAAAAAAATCATAACTTTGAAGTTCTGCACGCTAAAAAATAAATGCGTAAATTAGCCACTTTTGCGCGTGTACATGTGTAAATTTGTGAAATTACACGCTTTTCATAAAAATTACACGATTGTCCTAAAACATGTGCTGGTTTTTATGTGTGTTTAGCTTATGAATGGAAATGAGTATTTTGTTATAATTTTTTCATCTAATTACTTAGACCAGTGCGCAATTATGTAATTTCAAAATGCATAGATTTATCCGAATTGGCATGCTATTGTAATTTACGCACAGTTATATGTTCAGCAATAACTGTGTAAATGTTAAAAGGCTGCGTCTAAGCGCATAGTCTAAAATTCAAAGAGAAAACAAATCTTGGAAAAAGAAGCAATAATTTTAATGCATTAATACATATAATTTCTTAATACATTTTTTATGCATGTTACATATAAGGCTAAAATTTATCTTTTATAACACATCAATTAAAAGAGCCAAATATTTAAAATTTTGGAAATAAATTTGTAAAAAGATCAGAATTATACTCACAAGGGAACCACTTTGGGTGCTGTTCGCACCTATCATTAAGACCTTGTGCATTTTAAATCCCCATATTAGGAAGTTTGAGAATCGACAAAATTTTTCTGTTAAAATCATATTTTTTGATTTTACAGCAGCACAACTTTCTGAAAATGCGATTTTCGAAACCACTTGCCCCACCAGTGGCTCAGAGGTTCTGCTCTCGAAGCTGGTAGATGGGAGGTGCTGGGTTCGAACCCCATCCTGCCCGTCGGCCTAACCGTTTCAGAGTTTTCGTGGTTTTCTTCGAAACCTTGGATTTCCCTGCGTAAATACGGGTTAGGTTCCCTTAGAAAGACCCCCACGGAGGGCACTCCCCCCTGGGCCTATATCCCTCATGCAGATAATTGGCCGTCAAAAATCAACCAACCAACCATCGAAACCACTTATCGGACTATTAACATAGAATTTTTTTTAAAAAGAAAAGCATTTAAAAGTACAAATTAGTCAATAATAAGCATAAAATATTGAAAAAAATTAAAAATTCCTTCAAGAGCCTACGAATTTGATTTTGAAAAATTGCATGGTTATATTCACATTTTTGACGGGGGAAAATATGGCGTTTTATTTTTCAAAAGTAGAGTTTTTGCCGGCAACCCTAGCTGAATGTCATAGCTGCTTCTCGTGTGTGATGATTGAATTTCACTAGAAATTTTAATGTCCGACATAATTAAGCACAATAGATTTTCCAAATTGTATAAAAATATCAATTTACTTTATGATTATTTTTACCAAAAGACACAACATTTAATACAACAATTCCTTTTAAACATTCGAAACTTTATTCCATCCGACTTCAAAATAAAATAGTTTGCTTGTTTTGCATTTCACTAAAATAATAGTTTTCAATGACCTTGAAAACTTTTAACAGAAATTATATTTACTATTTATACATTTATCGTCTGCATAGAAAAAAAAACTAATTCTTATTTCTTATGCTATACATTATCAAACAAATCGCAATCTGATTTAATTCTAATACGTACCATACATATACACCAAGGATAAAGTGAGGGAAGAATTTGTAGTGCCCTATTTGGCGACTTAACTCTCTTTTGGCGTCAAATAAACAAATAAAAATCCAATAATAAAACAATTAAAAGTATAAAAATATATATAATATGATTTTAACAGAGAAATTTTATAGGTTCTCTGACTTTTATGTATAGGGCTGCAAAATGCACCAGGTCTCGATGCTAGGTGCGAGCAGCACCAAACGTGATTCCCTTGTCAGTTGGGAAAAAATCTGCCAAGAAAGATATTTTCCATGACACCGTATTTTGGCTCCTTGGATATGTTTGATAAAAAGCATCTAAATTAAGTAATGATATTTGAATATTCTGCTTTTGCAATCGTAGTTTAATGGACGAAGTAGTACTCTGCAAAACCACAGTTCCCTAGTTCGTATCCCGTTGTGTATAAGTATTGCTTCTTTACTTTACATTAAAAAAATATATAGCGAATTTTTACTCTTAATGTAAATGTGTCTTTGAAAAATGATAATTTAAATTCACAGAGATGTAATTTTGTCCTTGAAAAGTTATATTTTGTTCTTTAAAGGTTTTTGAATGGTAATTTTGAAACTTGGAAATAGTATATAAAAAAAATGGATGAAAAAAATGAAAAATTTCCTGGTATTTATGGAAAAGCATTCCGTTAAAGTACGGAAATAGTACTGGCATCGCAATTGCCAGTACAATTTCAATATATTAATGGAAAATTTTTCTAAAGTGTGTGTAATTTGCATATTGTAAAGGAATATTTGTGCAAGAACAGAATATCACTCAAAAATATGTTTGAGAGTATTATACACAAATATGTGCATTTTTAAGTCTAAAAAATGTATTGGTTTCTGAAGGTTTTAATAATAAAGAAATATTTCGGAATCGTGGGTTACTTGAAAGATTTTTGTATAGATATTTTCCTTCGTGGTTATATTATATTTACGTAGATTAAGGGTGTATTCAAATCCAAATAGCTTATTTTCCGATTCAATTTTAAATTAATTTTTGTTCTGAAACGCATCAAATTGGCAAATTCATTTATTCAGAAACTATATCTAATGTGTAGTGCTTGTCGATTTTTTGATAAAGGTTGACTTTATTGCAAAGAATGCTGTCAAAGTTGGCGTTATGAACCTAATTTTCCGAAACGAGAGAGCTGGGAACGAAAAAAAAAATGGTCATAATCAGAAAATAATTATTTATAAATCAAGTTCTAATTCATTGTGCGAAAAATGAAAACACACGGCTTCTAATACATCTCTTCAAAAATCACGTCAGCAATTCATGTTTTTACTTTTAAAAATGATGGTACTTTTACTTTTTTATCACGTAAAAGCATCTTTTTAAAGAGCTTATGTGTAGAAATGCATTTATTTATATCACGTGCACGCTTTTATGAGTAGCATTATTTTCCTTGGCAGATAACATTAATTGCTCACATATGTTTCACAAGAAAACGAATTTTCTTAACTGAACTTGTGTAAAAGAGTGCAAAATTTCAAAATAAAGCAGAATATTAAATAAGGGTGCGTACATTTATAGCACAGATTTTGAAAAGAATTTTTCGCCTTTATTAATCTCAGAAAAAAATATTACGAATTCTGTGATTAAACGCAGTAATTACTGTTTCTACTTTTTAAATATTAAATATAAATTGAGTAATCTAAACTGTAAAAAAAAAAAAAAAAAAAACGGACTAAAAAATGGAAATACTACTGGCAATCTAGACGCCAGTGCTGTTTCCGTTTTTTTACGGGAATTTTTACCCATCAATAACAGAAAATTTTCCGTAATTAATCAGAAAAACGGAAAAATTTCTGTAATTTATGGGTAAAAATTCCCGTAAAAAACGGAAATAGTACTGGCGTCTAGATTGCCAGTAGTATTTCCGTTTTTCACTCCATTTTTTTTTACAGTGTAACATAGTCCTTTCAGACTCTTTTGGGAATTCCTAGGATTGTTCTCAAATTGATTAACACAAACACACATGCACAACATATAGGAAAAATTAATATTATTATAAAAACTTAATATATAATATAACTAAAATTGTCAACTGGATTTGTATCACTATCGCTTTTAATATTTTTAGGCCTATAAAATATTCTTTAAAAAAACCTCTATTCAAAAAATATAATAAAAATAACAAAATAGTATTTGAAGGATTATTCAGAACCATTTAAGTTTATTGACTTTGTTTTATCACATAAAACATGTTTAAATTTTTTTTTATGTAATTACAAGTATATTAAAACATTACACAAGTTTACTAAAATATTGTGCAACGTTTACTTAATATACCGCTTTATTTTGAAATTTTGTATTCTTTCATGTAAGTTCAATTTAGAAAACTCATTACTGCAAATTTTTCTTTTCCTTGTTAGACATATGTAAACAATTAAAGTAGTCTTCAAATGTTCTTCAGCAAAATTTCTTAATTTAGAATACTTATCTCCCATTCTCTTCATTTGAAACTAAGCTATTTGCGCCTAATTTGAAATAAGTTTGAAAAATTTTTCGGTTATTCCAATTTCTCTCATGAAAGTTTCTGCATTAAATGTATTCTAACTTCAGCAATGGTTTTGAAAATGGGTTTAAATTTTCTACTTGAATAGCTGCGATGCAAAAGATTCGTTAGCTTATTATTACAAATAAACAAACATGGAATTGCTTGAAGTTCAGAATTTTATTTGATAATTTTGTTTTCTTCCAGCATTTTTTTAATATTAGCTTCGTTTTTCTGGAGTACTATTATCAATCATTATTTTTATTGTTGTTTAATATTGTTAAACACATTTCTTTTGTTTGTTTTTACATGTACCACGATTTGACTGTTAGTATAAACCCTCCCCTTTCTTAAAACATCTTATAGATTTTAATATAGCCTCTTCTAGGTGATAAAAGAATACATTGCTTATAGGGAAGACTAGGGAGGGTTGACCATAAGGGATTCTTGACCCACTGGTCAGTTTTCATATTTAAAAGAATTTCAAAGTTTTATCAATAGATGTCAACCAAAGCTACTAGAATGTTCAAACAACAGTCTTTGTTTCATACAGATAATCGAAATAGGTGTGGAAAAAATGCACTGTGAGGCGTTTTCAACCTAAAAGTTGTGTTTTTTAGAAATATTTTGTAAGCTTTTTTTCACATAAAATATATCATAGAAATTTAGATAAGTAGGTTTTAAGTAATGCATAAATATCGAGCTTTCATTCCAGGCATAAAGATTGTACAGTAAGTTAGGCTTAACATAACAATGTGCTATTCTTTATTAAAGTGCTATGTGGGGAGACTTGACCCAGTCAATGTGAGGGAGGGTTGATCAGATGCTCAAGGCTCTCTTAATTAAGTGTTTTTTGGAAATCTTTTTATTATACACTGTGCATAATAAAAGATTAATGATTATATATAAAAAATTATGTAACTTTATTCAGTAAAGCTACAGTAAAATGGGCTGATAGAAAGGAAAGTGTTTAAAACTGATTACAGAAAGATGTGAAAAATTGCTATAGTATCCACTCCAGGAAAACTATTAATGAAATTTAATTGGGAAAATTGATAGGAACTATTTTCCATTTAAATATTACTTGGTATAAGTAAATAGAAACAGTGGATAAGACTAGATAGGACTAGAAAGTATGAAAGCTGCAGTCTTAATCCTTTTAGGGGCAGTTATATGTTTATGAAACCAGTTAATTTTAATTCCCAAACGCCACAGAGACCAGAATTTTGCTAAAATCTTTTCCATCTAATATGTGTGTGAAATATAGCCTTTCTTTTATTTCTAAATAAATTTCTACGTAAATTCCGCTGCCAGTCATTTATTTCAACATTTTAATACTGAAAGTACTAATTAACAACTAAAAGTGTTAAAAGATGTTAATAATTAGTTAAGTGCTCATGCGGCTGCAAAATAACATAGCAGTGATCAAAAAACTTTATGAAGGTATGTAGGCAGATTTCACCAGGGTGAATACAGTGAGATGAAGTCAAACTATGTGACATCTACAGTTGTCAGGTCGAGTGTCACAAAAAGTTGGACAAGGAGACAAAAAATGCGGGACAGTTGCTCCTAAATCTGGACATGATAATCTATGAAACCCTATGAAAACTGAACCTGTCTCTAACGGAATACTGTTTTAAATGTTAAATTTTCATTTTCCCTGCTGTACAGTTATACCTGCTCTTACAAAATCCCGTTTAAAACAAAATTTTTCTCCTCTGACTTGCTATTGCGTTTAAACAGGTTTGTTTAAGCATCATGTTTTCAAAAATATTTTTTTATAATAATTAAATCATGTAGCATAAAGTTATTTTTCTTTTTTTAAGCTGATTTTATTTCTCTTCATAAACATTTCAATATAAACCAAAGTGGATCAAGCCTCCCATATAGTGGGTCAAACCTCCCATATGTAGGGAGCCTTGACCCATTATTTTCTCTTGATTAAAATCAATCATTTTTCAAATTTCTTATATATTACACTTATATAGCAATTTCACTTTCATAACTGATTGCATAACAAATAAAATGATATATAAAACTTTATTCTGCGTTCAATATTTAAAAAATAAAAAATCATTTTGTAAAAAGTGGGTCAATCCTCCCTAGTCTTTCTTATACTCTGGTGAAAACAATTAAATGGACAAACGGTTTTTTTTTTAAACAAAACAAAATAAGTTATCCCTATACGCAAATAAGGTATCAGATGATAGTTAAGCACGTCGCGGACACACCTGCCACGCAGTGGTATGTGTGGTCATAAGAAAGTGGCGCTGTGATCGCTTTTGTACACAGGTGCCTCATTTGACCATCGAAGCTTGTAGCGGAAGGGCGTTTTGAAGCATCGTAGCATAAACCAATCTTTTTTTTTTATTTCTTTGTTTACCCATCGTTAGTAGGGCTAGTCGACATCGTCTAGATGATGCCACAAGATGGCAGATTGTTGGAAGACTCGAGGCCGGCCAATCACAGGCTACCTGTTCTAAGGACCTCGGTGTTCCGTGAAATGTGGTGTCTACTCTGTGGAAACAGCTCACACAGACCGAAACAGTGATTCCCGGACCTGGTCAAGGCCTAAAAAGGGCAATACCGGCGGCTGAAGACCATTATTTGAGACTTTTAACCAAAAGGGATAGGTCCGCGACAGTGAAACAACTGTCTCGTCACCTGTATAATGCTACAGGAACATCCATTTCACGGAAAACAGTCGCCCAGAGACTTAATGCAGGTGGCCTGTATGCCAGGTGCCCTGTAGTCTGCATTCCTTTGGCTGTGAACCACAAAAAGTCCCGTCTAGCATGGTACCAAGAACACTTGTCTTGGACAGAGGATAGTTTGGGGCGGTTCTGTACAGTGATGAGTCGTGATTCAGTCTGGACAGCGACTCGAGACGTGTTCTCATCTGGAGAGAACCCGAGAGTCGATATCGGCCCTCTAACATTGTCGAAAATGATCCCTATGCTGGAGGTGGTCTGATGGTCTGGCAGGCATCAAGGCAGACGGGCGTACCGACCATAATGTGTTTGATAGAGGTACTCTGACAGGTCAGCGGTACAGGGACGAGATTCTTGCACAATCTTTAGGACTTTTCCGCGGAGCATATGGTCCAAATTTCGTTTTTATGGACGATAACGCCCGTCCACATAGGTAATAGTTGGTGGACGAATAACTCGAATCGTAGGATGTTCAACGAATGGAGTGACCTGCGATGTCCCCTGACCTTAATCTCATCGAACACATATGGGACGCCCTTGGACGATCAATTGCAGCTCGAAGACCAGCACCAAGGACCATCGATTAGCTCAAGGGTGCCTTTGTGCAAGAGTGGGTGCAAATGACATAGAGATTGATAAGGACCCTGGTAGCAATATAAGACGCCGATGCGAGCGTTGTGTAGTTGTTACAGACGATTATACACTCTATTAGACATGTTTTTCTCTGACTGACAGGGTGTCGGTCAGCTGCTGTGCTGGACACGTGACCAGTTACCTTATTTAAGGTGTAGGTTGTGCCCATTTTTGTTTTCCCGTATATTGGTCTTATATCGAATACTATTTTGGCCAAGTTTGGTTTTATTTGCTTTGTTATTTTTTTTTATTGCAAAAAAAAAAAAAAAACATTTGTCCCTATAATTGTTTTCACCAGTGTATAATTTCGTTATAAAAATCGTCTACTGTATTACTAAATAACGATTTCACACAAAATATGGCTCTATTTTTTAGCTTCAAATTATTTTTAATGTTTCGAATATCATGCAATAACTTGTTTTACAACGTGTTAATAAATTAACAAATTCGCTAAGTTTTATACTACTGATTGTGTTGCTTTTACAACCGAAGTTTCTTAGCATGAAAACATAAATATCACTAAATTATCATAGCCAAAATAAAAAAATTCAAACCTTCTTACAAAGGAAGTGCAAGAAATATTACGCGCCGATTTTGACGAGGGTGGTGTTGTTGGAAAGAACTAGTCGCAAGGAGTAAAAAATCCAACGTATCGTCGCAAATCAACCCTTTTCAGGATATACTTTACTTCGGGATATACTTTATTTCACGCAATTTGTTTATTTATTAAAATGTATTTATGCTGTAACATTTGTTATGTTGTTATTTTTATAATTTCTGCTGTTAAATGGCTTCCTGCACACTATTATATAGAAGACCACAACCACCGGTAAACACAACAAATGTCCAGCATCAAGAAACACACACACAGCACATCAGTGTTACCAGATTGGGGACTTTTTAATTGAGATTATTGGACTGTCACCACTTTTTTTAAATCGTATAATTCGCCTTCTTTTTCAGAATTTTTAATCTATTTCTAAATAGGTCGAATATTTCTATTTCAAAAAAGCGGTGACAATCAACAATGTGGGGCCAAAGATGTCCTCTATTTGGCAACACTGCAGCACACGAAACAATTCATTTACAAGGTTACTGTTGGGGACTATTTTTTTAAATTCATCTCACACCACTTTCTCAAATAAAAATCTTTCACATGTACTTTGACAAGATGTGCAAGAGAAATGTACTGCAAAATTTATTTTTTGAAAAATAGTGGTGTAAATAGAATATATAAATTGTCGCATCCCTGCATTTACAGCCATTAACTTCTCTCCATTTTTTCCCCAATTTTTTTTTTTTTTTTTTTTTTTTTTTTTTTGCATATTTAATTTATAAACTTAAGTTACATAATTAAGTTAACATGAAGCCATTTAACAGCAAAAAGTAAAATTTTAACGATATGACAAATCTAACACCATAAATGCATTGTAATAAATAAACAAATTGCGTGACATAAATTGTCGAATATCTCAAAAACGGTTGATTTGCGACGGGTAGTTTCATTGAGTTTTTTACTCCCTACGACGAGACCTTTCCAACGATAGCATTCTCGTCAAAATCGGTGCGTAACACTTCTTGCACTTTCCTAGTTAGTAACAATAATAAATTTTCAATCCCATAAGTTATCACGAAATTAAAATTAACAAGTTTTAACATGTTTTTCACAACACATGCAAAATAAATCAAAACAGCATTAGATACAGGCATTTTTATAAATTTACATCCTAATATTCTGTTAAAAATTTCTTTGGGTTGGTTTTATAAGTTATAGATGTTTCACACACAATAATATTTTTATAACTTAAGTAGTAAAGTTTTGTAAATTGTTAAATCAATAAAATTAACAAATAAATAGTGGTGCAACTTAATCAACAGAAAATAAGGAATGGAATATTCTGCCGTTTTTGTAGTTGATTTTGAACTCAAAATATAGCTCAATTTCTTACGTACAGATTGTTATAAATATTATGAAATAAGTACATAAACATTGAGCAACGGGTATACAAGTTTAACTAGTGGGATGTGGCAATTCCAAAACTTTCTTCGATATCATACATGTTAATACTTCCTGAAAAATGCATTATAACAGAGGCACCGGTTGGGTGGTTTACACCAAAATCTAATCAGCAACAACTTATATAAATTCCTAATTGGAATTTGAAGTTTCATGAAAATCCGTGCATTAGTTTTTCAGTTAGAGCTATTGAGGAAATCATGAAAAATTTTGCATAGCAGTGGTACCTTCTGGGCAATTTACACCAAAAACTTAACAGTATCAATTTATATCAGGGACTAACTGAATCTAAAGTTTGATGAAAATTCATGCATTTGTTCCTGGGATACGGCTACTGCGGAAATCGTGAAAAATGCAGCATAGTAACGTCACCTGTTTGGCAATTTACACGAAAAACTAAACAACACTAATTTATATCAGGGTCTAACTGAATCCAAAGTTTGAAGTAAATTCGCGCTTTAGTTCTTGAGATAGAGCTATTGCGATAATCATGAATAATTCAGCATAGCAGCGCCACCTATTAGGCGATTTACACCAAAGTGTTATCAGCAACAAATTATATCAAGGACTAACTGAATCTGAAGTTTTTTGAAAGCATGAATAATGCAGTACAGCAGCGCCACCTGCTGGGCGATTTACGCCAAAAAGTAAACAGCACCAATTTATATCAGGTGCTAACGGAATCTAAAATTTTATTAAATTCCGTTCATTAGTTCTTGAGATAGAGCACCCACAAAATTTGTGTCACACACAGACAGACATTTTGTAAAAACATGTTTTTCGGGATCTCTGACCCCTAAAACATGTAAATCAAGATAGAAGAAAGTAAGAAGTTCGTCTGAATCAGTCTAAAATTATGACTCTTCTTACATTATTCCTATTATGCATGTAGATATTTATTTATTTGTTAAAGTAACTCTTGACAGAAATGTTAGAAAGAAAGACTGAAATGTTAGACAGAAATGTTTTGACTCCGGCGTTCATGTTTAATCTCTCTATTATTTTTCAGAGGAAGTGTAATATGTCAAGAAATACTTTTTGGTATTATATTTATTTTAAATGTGTCTTTTCTCAGAAAAATATACCTCAAAATATTTTTATCGAGTGGATACAGGCAGAGTATAAAAAATAACTTTAGGACGTTTAGGACAGAAAACATATGTGACGTAGCTGAAATTCAATTCATTTGATGATAGGCATTGGGGAATATTCCTAGTCTTTGCTTAAAACTTAATAATAAAATATAATAAAACTTTTCGGATAAAACGATAAGATTCATATTATAAAATAGCCCGAAAAAGTATTTCCGTAATTTATGACATATGTAATATGCATAAGTCGTACTACTTTCTTTTTAATGGTAAATATAGTTTAACTAGTAAGTTAGAAAAACTGTTCTCTCTCTCTCTGTGTTTATTTTATTTAATTTCCTTTTTTGCCTTATTTGAAGGAGGTTATACCTAGACTTGTGGATATTCCGCTAAAAAATTCCACAATAGTTTCATGATATCTAAGAAACCTTAACATGTGTTCAGTGTAACACTCGTAGTCGCACAAGATTCTAAAACGTTTTACCTTATCCATAGAAAGATCAGAATTATCCAATAGAAGAGAAACAATAGAAACCACTCAAACTATAGGTTACAGATATTAACAGAAAAATCTTTTGCTAAAATTTACAAGCAGCAAAGGGGATTTTATTTCAGAAATGCTTCCACCTGATTATCACAAGGGCAAATAAAGCTATTGTGCTCGCTTTTTTAAGTAATGCCTAGAAATGGTGTTTTCATTTGGCCACCAAGATGATTCGATTTAACATCATTAGCCACTGGATGGGACTTCACTGTGTCGCATACTCTAAACAAATTGTTACAGTGAATTGGTGACCAAAAGATAGTATGTTTATATCGAAACATTGTTACTTTCAGGGTCTCAGGAGAACTTCCCTTTTTAGCCCTTTATCTACTGACGGTACTTATAAGTACCACTCACTTTAAACTTTCATCCCATAGTGAATATTACTGATATTCTAATGGTACTTTGCAAAACCACTATTTTAACTGTACTTTATCCGGATACATGGCAGCAGTAGTTCTAGGTTTGTTATTTTAGAGAGGAAGGAGGCTATTTTTAACACCGTCGATGAGTTTTTTGCCGACATTTTGTAAAGATTGTCATGCTCGTCTTTTTATTGCTGCAAACACAGTAAAGGATATAAGATAGGTGTTGGATTTTTTTAATGTGTTCATCATGATCTTAGACTACAGTTTGGCTAGCTATTTTAGGTGAAAAGTGCATGTATTTGACTTAACAGTTGAATTACTCGGTGATACTTATAAGTACCGTCAGTACACTGTGTGTTGGAGAAAAACTTCTTGTTTAATTTTCGTCTATGTAGTTATCCATCGTTTTCATCTGCTTTAAAATGCAATTACTAAAATGTAGTGTAGTAATGATTTCTCTGCTATTTCTTTTCTGTTTCATTGTTATTTTTTATAGGAAATTGAAAAAGTTGTGACACCGGCACGTTTTTGCTATGCTAGAAATAGCATATGTAAATTCGTATATTGCATATGTGGAGATGCGAAAGAACATGCTATCCCTGCAATATAGACGTCACATAACTGAAGGACTGCTAACACGATCGAAGCCTAAAAAAATAGTTTTACTTTTAACCCTTTCAGGGAAAAAGCATTTTCAATGCTAAAGTGTTGAAATAAATGATTGGTCCCCGATTTGCCAAAAGGTTTATTTGTAAGTAAGAAAAAGCCTATATTTCACATACTTATTAAATCGAAAATATTTTCTGGTGCCATTTGAAATACCTTGTGGGTTTTCTGTTACGATATTTTTGTCATAATGTACTGGCGGTACTTTAAAGTACCACTTTAATTAATTACCTCTAAATAATTAAATTTATCACGGGTGTGTATTTTTTTATGTTTATCCTTTAATTTTCATTGCAGTAACTGCAAAAAAATATTACATGAAAAAATTGCAGTAGATCATAATGCAGTAGATAAAGGGTTAACGTCAATGTGATGCCAGCGTGGCCGATTTTTGAGTCATTTGCACTAAGTGCCAAAATGGGACATTCATCATCAGAGTGACGTAGTTACGACACATTTTACAGTTCATCTCATGACAATGTGGATAGTAAGAGTCAGGGTTCGTTCACATTTGGTCACATTCGGGGCACGGTACTATTACATTAGAATTGTGCAACTTTTTGCATAGACTTTTCAAGATGTTTGCATTTTAATAACATTTCTCAAACATAAAATAGTAAGAAAATAATCACACATAGGGAATTAAAGACAATACCATTTTTAGTTCATTACACAGTTGCTTTTAATACATTGATGAATATTTTCCATGGATTTTTAATGAAAACTTAAAGATTAACTGTTGGTAGTAGCTTTTTAAACGGACATCTTTTTGCATTTTTATCAATTTAACACCTAACAAACTATGGATTTTAAAATAATACTCTTTTCGCCAAAACAACATGTCTGTAATTTAATAATACTTAATAACATAACATTAATTGTAAAAAACATATTTTAACATTATATAACAGTAATTGGCAAAAGGTAGAAATGGAAAAAAAAAATCTTTTTAATAAGCGAATCACTTTGGGATTAAAATAAAACGATTAAATTTGATGCGAAATCTCCCTTTGAAGTTCCTAAATTTCTAATATATATGTATATATATATATATATCAGGCATACACTTTTTATTTATTTAATAAAGTGTATATTTATAACTTTCGCTTTAATTCCTTCCTTTCTTTCCCGCCTTGTGTATATATTAATATTCTATCTATGTATTTAATAAAAGTTATGAAAAAAGTGCTAAACTATATGAAAATCAAAATCCAGATTGAATTAAACAATGAGTTTAAAATTTTTCATAATATGAAAATTTGAAGGCAAATTTAATTATCAACCCTATATTGTTTAAACAACATTTTTATGCTAATGAAAATGTGTGATAATTATAGATCTTCTCATTTATTTCAAATGAGAGAATTTTTCTGAAATTATTCCTAAATTTAAATGCAAAAAAAAAGTCTTATGTAAACTAATTAATTAGAAAAGAACTCGAAAGTCTCTCATTTATAACAGATGCTCAGTTTGGAATTTATATCAAAACTGTTTAAGTATTATTACGCAAAGACTCAACAATAGTAAATACCAAACAGATTCTGCTCAAAATGTATACCTTTTTTTTTTTTTTTTTTTTTTTTAATTTAAAGGGCGTTATTTTCGTTGCATTGTTTATATTTTTAAATTTAATATTGAACATATTCCCTCAAATGTTTATAAAAGGAATAAATAAATTTACTCTCGAGAATTTCAGATATTTACATTCGTTTGTTTAAATTTTAATTAGTATAACAGTTGTTTTAATTCTGAAATAAAAGAATTATAACATTAAAATCAAACCAGTTCTTCGTAAATTATTTCTAGATTTTCAATCCTTTCTATGATTTTGTAAACCGGATCTGCAATCCAATTTCGATGGTTGTTCACAAAAAGCAATGAAAAAGCACACTATGCAGAATTTAGCACCACTATTTCATGACAAATGGTCTGTGGTTTAGTAGTGATAATTAAGTAATACGAGGTTCATCCAGAAAATAAGTTTCGCACTGCCCTTAAAAAGAAACAAAACATAATTATCTGAAAAAATTTATTTAAAAACATGCAGCAATTTTTCAGATACTTCTCAGTATAAGGACAACCGGAATTGTAAAAATTGTCATAGTGTGTCATAGTTTTTTTAGTCCAGTGTCATTTTGGAGCCAGTTTATCACAGTTGTCAACACACGTTTCATCGCCCGTAACTATCCTGTTGAGGTACTCGTTGTCCTCATCGTGGTATCGCGGCAAAAAGATCAATGCTGCTTCAATGCTTTTGGTTTTGTGTTCGAGTTTAAGGTTCTTTGGTTTACAATTGTCGCACACCACCTGGCGCACAATTTCCGAAACAACAGGGGTTTCGTGATGATTTCATGCATCTCCGATCTTTTCTGCAGCGATACCACGATGAGGGCAACGAGTACTTCAGCAGGATCGTTAAGGCTGATGAAACGTGAGTTGAAAACTGCGACAGGCTGGCTCCATCTGCAGGTGGAAGACTTCTGTGACACTGGACTACAAAAACGTATCCCACGCTATGACAAGTGTTAAAATTCCGGTGGTTCTTATGTTCAGAAGTAGCTGAAATGCTGCATCTTTTGCAATTTCCGTGCAATTTCCGTTTAAATATTTCCGTGCAATTATGTTTTGTTTCTTTTTATGGGTCGAGATAATTTTATTTTCTGGATGATCTCGTAATAATAAATAACAGTAAGTAACTAACAATAAATAAATATACATTAGCAGTAATAAAGTGTTATTTAATGTTACATGCAGTGGTAATAACAAAAACGGTTCATTAATAAAATGATAAAAAAGACTGAAATTTACCAAAGCTAATTTTAGATATTTACAGAAGTTTAAATAAATTTTAACTAGAATAACAGTTGTTTGAATTCGAAAATAAAACGAATTCTAGCTTTAAAATCAAACTATATTTAGATTTTCAAAAATTCTTTGTCGCTTTGTAATCGCCACCATTTTATGGCGAATTTTTAATGGTTTAGTAAAGTTGAATATTATACACAAGACTATTTCAGGGTTCATACGGGTACCGTTATTTTCAAGGACCAATATCAGAATATTTTTATAGAAAAATAAATTTAGTTTAAACGGACGAGATTTCGCCTTATTTCAGCAGAGATTTTCCATAAGAAAATACTGGTATCGAAGAATTTCATGGTCATGAAATTCAAGCACCCGTACGAACCCTGTATTTCTATAAAATGGTACCTTAATCGACTTTTAAAAATGACACGGGTATGTCACTTTATAAAAAAAGTGGAAGAACAATATATCAGTGACTGTGCTCCCTAAAATATTCAAAAGTAAGCGATGAATAAAAAATCATTAAAAATAAAAATGGAACAGTGCTAACAAGTTTAAAATATGAGGTAATTTAAGACATATATTAATCTTTTTTTATTTTCCTGTCTTTTTTTACAGCTTTTACAGTTGTTATTTTTCGAAAATGAAATTGTACTACTTTTTATCATATTACCGTACTATTTTTTACATTAGTTTACGTACATTTTAATTAGAACAATATTTTTTTTATTTGAAAACAAATAAAATTCTAGCATTAAATTCAAAACAGTTCTTCGTAAAATATTTTTTAGATTTTGAAATCAACATTTTTATCGCTTTATAAACCGTATTCAATTTTTTGATTTCAATGGTTGTTGCGAAAAAAAGTAAAAAAATGGAAACACAGTATGCAATATATTTATCACCACCGTTTGATGACGAATTATTTATGGTTTGGTAAGTGCGAATATTATATTCAAAACTATTTCTATAATTTTTTTTTGTTTTGTTTTTTGTAATAGGCTTTTAAAAATGCCACGGTTGCATCACTTTATAAAAAAAGAAACAAAAATAACACATCTGTGTCTGTATTCTCTGAAACAAAAAAAAGTGGTTAATAGACAAAAAAAAAAAAAAAAAAAAAAAAAAAAAAAAAAAAAAACTCACGAAAATAAAAACGGAACCATTCTAACAGTTTAAAATATGATAAATTTTACGCCTATATTTAGTTGCTTTTTTATTTAACTGTATTTTAAAACAGCTTTTCCATTTTTTGTTTTTCACGAATAAAACTATACTAATTTTCAGTACAGCTATAATTACTCTTTTACTTTTTAATATTACTCCTAATGTTGGAGTTAATACTGTATTATCTTTTATATTAGTCAATTTAGAACAATTACATTGTAATAGAACAACTGTTACTTGGATTCATAAATAAATAGAATTCTAACATTAAAATAAAAAAAGCTCTTTCTAAAATATTTTTAGGTTTTCAAAAAAAAAAAAAAAAAAAAAAAAAAAAAAAAAAAAAAAAAGAAAAAAAAGAAAAAAAAAAAGAAAAACATTTCTATCGCTTTGTAATCCGGATCCATTTTTCAATTTCAACGGTGTTGTGAAAAAGCGATAAAACGAAAACACACTATGCAGTATTTATCGCCAGCGTTTGATGACGAATTGTTTATGGTTTGGTAAATTCGAATATTATACCCCAGACTATTTCTATAAAATGATTCTTTCTATAATCGACTTTTAAAAATGTCATGGGTGTATCACTTTATAAAAATAGAAAGAAAACAACATATATGTGAATGTAATGTCTGAAATGGAATGTTTGGGCTACAAATAAAGAAAAAAAACATAAAAAACAGAAATACAACGATGATAATAAGTTTAAATATGGGGAATTTTAAAAAGTATATTAGCTTAGCTGCTTCTTTTTATTTGACTGCCTTTTCTACTTCTTTTCTGTTTGTTGTTTTCGCGAATCGAATTGGAATATTTTTACCAAATTATTGCAAAGGGGTTTTTTCGGTGCTTATATTTAAAAATCTGAGTGTGTGGTTTAAGACGATTATGAATTAGCACCGTAAATGCATATAAAATTATACACATAAAATTATATCTATAATGTGTCGCGGTTGATCGAGCAATTTGAATATAGTACTTTCGCCTTAATCGCTTATTATATTCATACATATATCATTTTAGACTCACTTATATTATGGAATATTGTCTTTAATAAAATGTTAAACTATATAAATTTCCCTTTTATTTGAAGTGTTATTATAATCGGTTTATGGGTTTATTTCTCTCCATTCCCTCCTTTTATAATCGGTACATTTAACAGATTGGATATAGGTTCTCTATCGTATTCTGATTACTTATTAACTGCAAAAAGTTTTAATATATTAAAGAGAGAGTGAAAGAGAGAGAATCGATAAAAATGGAAAGTGTTAAAATATATTAATGTACATATTATTATAAAAAATTATTATATAAAAGTTATTATTAAAAAAAAACTATCTCGGTGTATGAGCCCCTAGCTATCATACCGTTCACAGAAACTGAATGGAATTTTGATTTAAAGTACTATAAGGTATGCGCTTAAGAATCATATGAAAACAATGGTTAAACTCTAACAATTACGGGGTTAAAGTGACACAAAATTTCGAAAATTTCAAATTGCAACAACTATTTTTTTTATTTGAATGTGATCGCCCTAGTGAAAAACCATAACAAGCTAGCTCAAAAATCGCTGTCGCTAGACAGAGTAAGAAGAAAAGAGTGTGGCGCTCACCAGAGAACAACTTTCTTTTCTAATGACGTCACATTTTACACTGTGCCTTCGGCTCTGATCCTAGCCTACTGATTCTCCCTCGAAACGAGAAGAAGAGACCAAGGTACGCAGATTTCCTGGTTCGACGTAAGACACCGTCATTGCACTAAATGAAAGAAAAGGCACTGTGAAGTGCGTGCCGCGTTTCTTGCTTTCTTGCACTCTCAACAACATGACGCCTACAGGGAAAGAACGTGGGGAAATTGTAAAGATTTATTACATGAATGGGAAAAATGCCGCAGAAGCAGCGCGTGTCTACCCCAAACCACGGGCTATGCCGATGCCCGTGTACTGTAAAAGCTGTACGGGACTTCATACACAACTTTGAAGAAACTGGTTGCACATGCGATCGATCTGGCCTGGACGACCTTCCGTTCCCGTGGAGGCTGTTGAATGAAGAGAAGCCCATGAGACGATAAGCAAAGTTCCTCATGCAAGTGCACGCGGTGTTTCACGCGTTCTGCGGTTGCCGAATTCTGTGGTCCGCAACATTCTGCTCTGTGTTCTCCACGTGTTTCTGTATCGGTTCCAGCATGTCCAGAAGTTGCAAGCGTGTGAGAAGCAACAACGGCTAGAATTTGCGAATCAATTTCTCATCCGGTACGACGAGGATGACAGCTGTCCTTTACGCATTCTGTAGACGGACGCGGCCCATTTCTCGTTGACTGCTAACGTTAATTCGAAGAACTGCATGCACTGGGCAGATAATAATTCTCATGATGTGGTTGCATTTCCTTTATATGAAGAAAACGTGACTGTGTGGTGTGGTATAGTAAGGGCACCTTCACCCTCGGCCCCTACTTTTTTGAAAAAGTTACTGCCGCAGGTCTACGATACTCTGTAAAAAATAAAAAAAAAATACGACCAGTTTTCCTGTAGGAATCGGAAAAATAGTTGCCCTTATAGTACCGGAAAAATTTCCGACCCAGCTCGGAATAAAATCCGTAAAATCGGAATAAAATCCGCAAAATACCGTTTTATTGACTATTTCCCTTTTTTTACGGATTTTATTCCGAGCTGGGTTGGAAATTTTTCCGGTACGATAAGGGAAACTATTTTTACGATTCCTACAGAAAAACTGGTCGGATTTTCTTTACAGTGTAGCTCGCTATCTAGAAATGTTGACTGATTACTTAATTAACCAATTTGCAACAACGAAATGCTCTATCTATCGCAAGATGTGGATGCAAGATGGCGCTACCCCACACGTGAGGTCTTCTGTCAAACGTTTTTTAACACAACAGTCTGGTGACAGAGTTATCTCCCTCCATTTCATTTTTCCATGCCCGCCAAGGTCCCCCAATCTCAGTCCAATGAATTTCAGCCTGTGGATATACCTGAAATACAAATTGTACGCATTTAATCCGCGAACTGCATCCGATTTTAAACATGCCATGCCAGGTTCAACAGATTCCTCTTGCTGTCGGTGCGTCGGTGTTATCCACCATCTGTCGCATGCAAAATGTCTTCGTGTATGAAGGACGTAATGTGGAAAATTTGTGAAACACAATTCTTTCGCAAAATTTAGCTTTCTGTTGCTTCTCTGTCCTTATTGGTTGTTTCACTTTTCATTTTAATCTGTCTAGCACCGGCGATTTTCGCGCTACAGGTACCGTTCCAACGTTGTTAATGGTTTTTCACTATGGAAATTACATTCCAATAAAAAAAGTAGGTGTTGGCAATTAAAATTTTCGAAATTTTGTCACTGTAACTATAACAATTAGAGTTTGACTGTTGTTTTTCAAAGGAATTCTTGAGCGTATACTTCAAAATACAGTGAAGCACCGTTTATACGTTTTTCAAGGGACCAAGAAAAAAACGTATAAATGAAAAAACGTATAAACGAAATTCACAAAAGTACGAAAATTTCCGTAATTACCAACAATAAAAAAATCAGTGATAAATTAAAATACATGAAATACAAGAACTATGTAATACTAAACTTCCTATTCTAGATATAATTTACAACTTACTACTATACATATTCATTCACCATGTACAAAATATTTTGTTATACGGAATTTTAGAAATTGTTGTACGGAATTTTTGGAATGCACAGAAAAAGTTCATTGTTCACAGTTAAAAGTGCCATCTTAACATTATCATTCAAATCACTGCTAATAAGGTATTCTTGCATGGTGTTAAAACCTGCCAAAGCTTGTTGAAAACTTGGCAGTGGCTTTTCAGTGGAGTTATCCTCAGTGGTGTAATCGTAAATAAAACAGAGGATATACGTTCTAAGCAGAGGGTATACGCTCAAGGCAGAGGTTATACCCTAGTGTATATATGCTATACACTGTAAAAAAAAAAAATACGACCAGTTTTCCTGTAGGAATCGGAAAAATAGTTGCCTTATCGTACCGGAAAAATTTCCGACCCAGCTAGAAATAAAATCCGTAAAATCGGAATAAAATCCGTAAAATACCGTTTTATTGACTATTTCCTTTTTTTTACGGATTTTATTCCGAGCTGGGTCGGAAAATTTTCCGGTACGATAAGGGCAACTATTTTTCCGATTCCTACAGGAAAACTGGTTGTATTTTTTTACAGTGTAGCTTTCTTGAGAAACCGAGGGTATACGGTGCACCTTAAAAAAATCCAGAAGTTATACGGCGTATACCCCCGTATACCCCCCACTACATCCCTGGTTATCCTCTTCTTCGCTGCTAGTTTCCTCATTTGGATCATTTCATTGATTGTTAGAAGAGAACACGTTGCAAGCTCCGAATCACATTGCATAAAATCTTCAAATGTATTAACATCACCTAAATTTGACCAGTTTTCTGGTGGAGCAAAATGATCAGGGTCGGTGTTTTCAATGGGATTGACATCCACTGGAGTTAAAAATCCGCTAAGGCCGAACCAGGTTTTTATCGTTTTGGGTAAAACATTTTGCCAAGTCATCATTATGAAATTCATAGCTTGTAAGATGTTAATGTTCATATTTTCGAAGTCACCGTGGTCTAAACTGGCGATAGCTGTTTTCACCAAAAGTTTTCGATAATGTTATTTCAGGAATTTTATGACTTCTAAATCCAGTGACTGCGATTTGCTGGTGCAATTTGTAGGGAAGAATTTGACAGTTATGTTTTTTAGAAAGTCCGTATCAGGTGGATGGGCTGGACACTGATCGATGAATAAAATGATTAGCTGTTTCTGGTTTAGCATTTTATCATCTAATTCTTTAACCAATCGGTAAAGAAGGACATTGTCATCCATGATTTTTTATTGGCCAGGTACATTGTTGATAATGCTTTCACATTTTTGAAGCAGCGGGGCTTTTTTGATTTGCCAATAATCAAAGGAGACAATTTTTCTGATCCATCGGCATTGGCACACAATAACACTGTTAATCGCACTTGGCTCTTTTTTCCACCATAACACGTATCCGATTTGATTGTAAGAGTTTTAGATGGCAGAAGATTATAAAACAAACCGGTTTCATCTGCATTTAAAATGTCTTTTCCTTCATATCCTTTTATCAGATCTGGCAATTGGTTTTGAATCCAATCATCCGCTCTTTCGCAATCAACATCTCCAGACTCTCCACTTACAGTTCTGCCATGTCTTAATTTAAACTTGTGAAGTCATCCTGAAGAAAATGATGCATTGCATTCCACATTCAGGTTCTTCAAAATTTCTCGTGCTTTCTCCATAACCAAAGGACCGCTGATGGGAATTTTTACACTACGTCACTGATTAAACCACTGTAAAATCAATTTTTCAACATCAGCGAATTTTCCGCTTTGGACTCAAAGTTTTTTTGAAGCACTACAACCGCTTTGATTATGGCTTTCCTCGATGATCTTTAAGCTTATAAATTAGCGTATTTAAAGTTGAAACTGGTAAACCTAATTTTTGGCAAGATCCATTCTTTTGAATGTTGGTTTTCATCCACTTTTTTAAAAATGCACAGATTTTCCTTTAACGAGTGAGATTTTCTATTCCGTGAAGTCATCGTGAACCGCTAGTGAACGATACAAATCCAGACACTGAAGCTGCCAGGAAAAGAACTTGCCCTGATGGGCCTGGGGGAGAGCACAATAACAACCCTTACCTATAGAAAGTGAGATATTCACATTCCTTAGAGTAAGGCTTTTGTTCAACTGGACAGGTGTTGGTTAAGGTCACGTGCCTTTTGTAAGACTGTACAATCGGGAGTTGGGAATATGAGGTTTAAATGCGCATTTTCTGTCTTCTTGAATTGTTGAAAAAAATGTATAAATGAAATCTGCGCTTTAAGTAAAAATGTATAAATGAAATTATTTAACGTTAATATCCATTGGATTTTTCCGGAACCATTAAAAAAACGTATAAATGATAAAAATGTATAAACGAAAAACGTATAAGCGGTGCTCCACTGTATTTTTAACCAAAGTTTCATTCAGTTTCTGCAGACAGTATGATAGCCATGGGCTCGTATTTTGCGATAGAATTTTTTATAATCACCTAATTGTATATATATATATATATAATAAATTAGAAATCACAATATATATATATATATGCGTATGTGTGATATGAAAGCATTTAAACCCAAAAAGAACATTTAAACTACACTGGAATTCAAATTCTCAGAAAATTAAAGGAATTATTTTCGGTAAATGTAACATCTATATATTTTATATTTTAAAAATTCCAATTTCCATCAATATTATATAAAGTTTTAAATTTCAGAAAATCATTGTATAGCAAATATAAAAGCTTTTAGTCCTCCTTATGTCATGAAGTGCCTATATTATTATCAAATTGTGATACTTATTTCCACGTAGTTTCAAGGGCAGAGAAGAAAACTAAATGAAGAAAAAAAAATCATGCATTAAACGCTGACAATATTTTACATTTCGGTATAACAAATATTACTTAAGTAATTAAATATCGTGAAGTAAATGGAAAATGAAGGATTCCCAAGGCGAATTTTAACATAATTATCGAAAGGTAAAATGTAAAACCAGAAAAGTTATAGTCCTTTAATTTTTTTTTCCATTAAATATAGTTTATGTATTTTGATAGTTATATCAAGTTCAAAATTGATTCATTAGTTACGCAATACATGTAGTATCAAAGTGATATAATTCCACAATATGATTGCGTAATCGCTTACGTAATTTTATCAATACAGTAATATAGGATAAAAGCACCAGTGATGGTCAGGTTAAGGACGAATATTTCAGATTTTAGCTAATAATTACTATGCCGTGCGAATTGTTTTCGTGCCGATGATAAAAATATACCAAGAAAGGATGGAAGAAAACTTTAGTGTCAAGAAAATCAACAAAATATAAATTTATTCCTTTACAAGATTTGTTTTATTAAAAAGTACAAAAACATCAGTAATGGCCCGCTTTGCATTCGTAATGGCCCATCATTGCATTAGTGATGGCCCACCGAATTCGATTCTTCTTTTTCTGATTATTTAACCAGGATTTGGCCCTGATATTTTGGTAACTTCTTTGTTGGTCATCTTGACTCTTTTGTTGGCCATCTCAGCTTCTTATTTTTCGTTTTACAGCTTTTTCAATCTGTTTTACTTCTTTTTGTTGCAATTCTTCTTGTTTCTTCCGTTCCTTGTCTTTCAGCACCTCGTTCCATATTTGCGATGTTAAGATGAAAGATCTCCGATCTCCTTTTCCCTTTCTTTTCTGGACTTTGCGGCCATTCAAGGATTTATTTTAACCGTTGAGAAGTAGTATTGTTTTTATTTTCTGGCTCTGAAAAACTGTCTTCGTTGAAATTCTTCGGCTCCTGCTGAACAATTTTGAGATTCAGAGGAATTATTTCGAAAGTGATGCTGTTACTGAAGCTCGTAATGGGCTTGGGTACCATGATGTCTACTTTTTCTGAGGAATCTTCTTCAGTTGCGATCCGTTGCCGTTTCTGTAAGCCTGGTTTGAATGTTTGGTTTATTCTTCAGAATATTATACAAACGGCGTAAAGCTTCCAATTTTTCTCTTGGTGGTTGTTGAGTATTTTCGACTTTCTTCATTACATTATCACCGACGACTTGATGGAAGTCCTCAATCGATATATTTAGCAGTGTAGTATTTGGAGCCTCATTGCATGCGGTTTTAGTTGAAACATCACCCACCATAATCACATCATTGATCACATCATTGATGTGACCCTTGCACTTTGAATAGTCTACAGCATCTGCACTGAATGGATAAAGATCTTTTGCCCTGAAGCAATTTTTATTGCCATTGTCATGTCGTTTTCTAGTGGGATTTTCAGGATTGGAGAGATGTGCTCTTTAGTCACAGCTTCATGGATGATTTTTGCGCCAGCGAAGAAGGAACTTGTTCCACTGAGCTTTTAGCGGACGAAAAGCAGCTACGCCCGCTACAATCCTGAAAATCACCTTACCTTTCGTAAAACTTGTTTTCACTTCAGGTTGTAACTCTAAAACTGCCTTGACTCTCTCTGTAACATCTCACTTGCATTTGGGTAATCCTTTCCTTGCACAGTGAATAATCAGATCCTTTAGGAGAATTTCCGCTTCGGTTTTCAAATTTGAGGGAGGTCCTCCTTGTGGTTTTTTTTTCACTAAATTTATGCCTCAATGTAGACATTGGTATTTTAAACCAAGATTCTGCAGTTCTTACAAACATTCCATGTTTAACAGCACCAACTGCCTTCTCAACTCCATCCTCATGTTCTTTACTCAATTTCTTTGGAGCCATTATCTCTATTCTAAAATAAAAAAGAGATAGCTGTACTAACGCAGCAGGAATCGCAGATTTAAAGATTTATTGTTTGCTTAGCTTGATGCTAAAAGAAAAAATAATGGAAATGTATCATCCCATGCAACGAATTAGTTATTAGATACCTACACACTATCGTGTACAGAGTAAAAGTAACATGCAAATCGAAATATCAGTTTCTCTAAACAATTCCAAGTAATTCGTAATTTAGAGTGTTTTCAGTTCATTTAAGTTTTTTAAATGTTGATATATTTTAGAAATCGTTCTTATATTTCTCTTCATTTATACCTTATAAATAAACACTATGAGAATTTTTAGTTTCTAGACCCTACAATATCAAAGAAATGGAAGCTTTGGAACATTTCTTTGCTCCTGCACCCTTTTAAATTACGATTTTTAAAAAACAGTTTTGTGCTAGAATTTATATCTTAATTGTAACAGCCACGTCAAATTTAAAGTTTATATTCCAAACAAGAGCATAGAAATCGTAATTGAAACCGTTTGCTACTCATTTGACCCTTTTAAATCAAAATTTGTTTATAAACTATTCTTGACGAGCACTTGCATCTTAACCACCATAACACGTGTCAAGTTTCTAGCTCCTTCAGTATCACGAAAATCGGAATTTTAGAACTATTTCACCACACATTTCTCTTTAAAAAATACTGTCTTGTGCGTACATTTGCGATTAAAAAATATCAGCCATGTTAAGTTTAAATTTTATATCCTTAACAATTCGATAGAAATCATAATTCTATAGATAACGTTGTCTGCGAATTTAAATCCTTTTAGAGTTTTTAATGGTTTAGAAACTGTTTTTAGAGAGTATTTATATCTTGCAAGTTACCATCAAGTCAAATTTCTAATTTTTATACCCTTCAAAATCACAAAAATATGCATTTTAGAAAGATTTAGCTCCTGCATTCCGTTGGGATTATGGTACCAACATAAAATATAACCTATGGTGAAGTGCAGACTGTCACCATCATTTTGCCAACATTACTTTTGAAATGGGTTTTTAGTTCCGTAGATTAACCCTTACAAACAAACGTTTCTTCATTATAATATTAGTATAAAAATAATATTTAAAAAGATTTAAAGTTAAAATTGTGTTGTATTATTTTTATAACTTAATTAAAAATACTGAAAATAAAAATTTTTCTTTTTTCAAGATTTTTGCTTACTAGATACGAAGCTCGGTCTAGATATGAATCCCTCTTGAGCAAATGCCATAACACACTACCTAGCACTCTAGAAAGCTTAAAGCTAAATTTTAAATATTCATCATTGGCTATAGACGCTTGTTGTGATACCAAAGATAGGCAATTAGGGTGTAGATTCTAGCCTAAAAGAGTAGTCAATTATGCCATTTACAAAGGAATGTCGCGAGTACAAAAGTATCGAATAAAGTGAACATAAATAAGCGGAATATGCAAATATAAATTTGTTATCAAACACTTTGCTTTAAATAGTTGAAAGAAATAGATGTATTAAAATCTTTAATTAATACACCTAGCTATAAAATATAAAAAGTAAGTGTGGGCCATCACTACTGCGATAATAAAAAAATAGCATCAGTAGTGGCCTACCCCTGTAGCTGGCTTAATAAGCTTATTTTGATAATACCAATATGTTTACAGATTCCTTAAACTTTATACAACCCTTGGCAAAAAGTTTCCGATCAGTGTTATCAAGTTTATGATTTTTGCATTTCGAAGCATATATTTCGCGATTTATGAGTATAGGGGTGTTTTACAATATGCCAAATAAAAGAACACGTATTAAAATGTAAATGAAAAGTGAATTCAATATAACAATCATATAATTTACAATTACACTGCAGGCGAAAAAGTCTTCTCGTGAGAAAAAAATATCCGATCAAGACGGAAGTTGGAAAAAAGTAATCGATCACTGAGGAAACAGGTTTGAAATTTGCATATTAAAGACAGATAAGAGCGCCTGCGAATGCGTACAGTATCTGAATCCTATTTAAAAGAAGAAATCTTCCAGCTACGAGATCAAATGCAGCTTGGAAGTGCTGGACAATGGTTCGTGTGAAAAACCTGTCTAGCGATTTAAAAATCCTCATGATTAAATTGTTGCAAGAGGGAAATTCACAAAGGAAAGTGGCTACTTTATTAAATTGTACTCAAAGTACGATATGCGATATTTTGTAAAAATATCAGTTGACTAACAGCGTTGAAAATTTACCTCGAAGTGGACGTCCACGAAGGAGGACGCCTAGGGAGGACAGAAAACATGTGGAAATAGCAAAAAGAAAGCGGAGAGCAACCTCAAAACAACTCAATTCCGAATGGTCTAAGTATAACGTAAAGGTATGTGACCTCACTGTACGTAATCGTCTAAATGCAGCAGAATTTAAATTCTGTAAAGCTAAAACGAAACCTTACTTGACAAAGAAGCATAGAAAAGAGCGCTTGCAATGGTGTTAAAAACATGTACACTGGTCACTTGATAAATGGAATAAAGTTATTTTTAGCGATGAATCTTGCATATCTCTTGGAACAGGTGATGACTGTGGAATATTTGTTTGGAGGAGAGTTGGTGAAAAGTTCAGTGATAAATGTGTCAATACGAGGACTAAATTTTCACCTGCATTTACAGTTTGGAGTTGTGTGACATCACAAGGCGTCGGTAAGTTGTGTATTGTGTTACGTACAGTAAACTCCGAAGTTTACATTGACATTTTAGAGAATTGTTTGCTTCCCAGCATCGATCAATGGTTCGGGGATCAAAATGACTTCTTATTTCAAGATGACAACGCCGCTCCACATCGCACCAAATCAGTGAAGAAATTTCTACAAAATGCAGGTAATAATCCAATTAAAACCATGACTTGGCCGCCCAATAGTTCGGATCTTAATCCCATCGAAAATCTGTGGAATACATTAAAAAGAAAAATCGATTTTCGAAGGATCACGAATTTTATCGAACAACGTAAAGCTATAAGGGAATGCCCTTGCAAAACTGCTCCCAAGTGTAAACAGCTTATTCCAAGTCCATTCCACGAAGAATTTCGGCTGTCATCTGAGCTAAAGATGGATTTACTAAATATTGATTACAGTGATCGGTTATTTCTTTCCAAATCAAAGCGTGATTGGATATTTTTTCTTATGTGTTTAAAATTCAATCACCATTTTTCTGTTTATAAATTGATGTATAGTGATTTTTCTTTATTGCATATTATTGTGCATTATATATAATACAAATGTATTATCGCTAATAATCGTTTAATTTTTATACAGTGAGAATAAATAATCCTTTCTTACAAAAAATGATAGTGTTGGCGTAATGATCGGAAACTTTGTGCCAAGGGTTGTATAAGTTATTAAAACTTACTTTTTTTCGTTTATCCTTCATGAAAATTTCGTACACAGCACGAAATCCGGCTTTGTTCACTAAAAATCTTGCTAAGAAACCACAGCGGAAAGAGGGAAAAAAGTAGCTTCGGTAGGAACAGCCACTGTTCACGCTACGTGCGTTGATTTCTCAAAACAAAAGCATAATGTAGCAGTCGAAAGACCCTTTTATCACTTCTGATTGGCGTTAAGTTCAAATGTTGGGCATTTCGCGTCTAGCGTCGTAGGAATATTTAATGGGCCACTATAGGTATATGGGTCATGATAGGCGATTTTACCCTAATAGTTATAACAAATTGATTATTTTATTTCTATTAAATAATACTGAATTACTATTCCGCATTACCAATATGAAATATTCAATTTGTGTAACATTTTAATATACGGTATTAGATAAACAATGGCGTGATTATTTAAAAAATGAAAGAAATTCATAAACAATATGAATTTAACTGTGCAAGATTGTGCCTAAAATGATTTTTGTTTTCAAGCAAGGTATTTTGTATTACTTACAGTATTAGAAACAAAAGATTTCAATATGGTGTGCGTTCAGAAGCAATTAAAAAATCATCTGAACCTTTACAAATAGCATGAAATCTAAAATAATATATGTATATTTTTTTCACAGCACTTACTTAAAAAATGTATATCCTTTACTGTACTTTGTATTATGTAATAATAATAGATCTTTTATATTTCTGCATATGCATTACATTTTTACACTGTGAGTCTTGTTCACTTTTGGAGCAATTAGATAATTTCCATATTACCAATAAACTTGATTGAACCTTACCAATAAACTAAACTGCTCAAAAAAATTAGGAGAACAAGCAAATAAGTGAAGAGAACAATGCAAAACAGCAATGTATGGGCATAAAATGGATAGTACACGTAAGCAATGCGCAATACATAAAAAAAGACGCAAAAAATGGTAAGGGAGCTTTTATTTTTTGAAAAGATGAAAAGAACATGAAAAGATGGTTTAGGGCAACAATTCGGTTTCATGTAATCATGAAAAAAGCATTGTTTAGAAATGATGCAAGATTTTTAATATGGCGTGTGGTCTCCTCGAACAGCTAAGACTGCTGCACACCTGTTTTCCATGGATGCGATGAGGTTATCGATAAGACTTTGGGGAATACTGTTTCACTGCTCAAGAATTGCAATCTCCAAGTCCCGGAGAGTAAAAGAAGGCCTCCGTTTTGCAGCAATGCATCGTTTGAGTATGTCCCAAACATGCTCGATCAGATTTAGGTCAGGAGAGCATGCTGGTCATTCCATATGCTGTATTGTTTTAGCTTCAAGCATGTTTTCCACAAGACGAACTGTATGAGGTCTGGCATTATCATGCATGGAAAAAAAGAAATCACTAATTACTGCAACATGAAATACGACATGAGGTCTCGGTATCTCGTCTGTATTACTCCGGACCCGTCAAAGTGCAATTCCGAATGATATGCAGGCCCGTACATCCACCTATGCTGATTACAGTCAAGAGCATCAACCCACCTCGTCTGTAATGTGATCTTTAGACGAGTGTGAGATTATTTTGAGTGCCTCTTTCTCTCCATGCCAAAACACATCAGATGTCACATCCAGACTGAATAGGGACTCGTTTGTACACAGAATTTCACTCCAACAACGTTGAATCCAAACTCGATGTTCAGTTCCCCACCTTCTTTGGGCCGCACAGTGGCTTGAGGTCAACGGAATACAGTCCATTGGCTTACGTGCATAGAGGCCACCCTGATGAAGCCTATTTCGAACTGTTTGGCTGGACACCATTCGTCCTTTGACCAAGAACAACTGTGTTTGCAGCTGAGTAACATTGCCCGTACCGTACCGACGGGCTGTTAACAGGATATATCTGTCATCAGTTTCTGTGTTAGCACATTTTCGACCTTGCACTTGTCGATGACTACCATTCCATGTGTCTTGGAATCGATTCCACAGCCTTTCATGGACACTTCTGGCGACTCCAACAGCGTCCACTACACTTCGTTGTGTTTCCCCAAATTCATCTGTCCCTATAACACGCCAAGCCATGGATTGCGGTAAATCATGTTATTGTGACATTTTCAAGCCACATTTTCTCAAAACACGAGCTGAACAATTGAATTTTACAACTCAGGCAGTGAAACAGACATTTCTGCAAAATCCCGATTTCTGCACTTATCACCCTTTTCCAGTTTTTGACGTCATAAACTTTAATTTACGTGTGAAGTTTCTCTTTATCTGTTTTCTACAGCACTTTAAATTATGGATGTTTTATTTTACGTGACTTATCGGTGTAAATATTTGCGTAATTTCGTTAAAACCATGTGCTCCCCTAATTGTTTTGACCAGTCTATATTGATAAGTATTACACGTTTTGTTTTACAAATATATAGAAGGCTTTACTAGCAAAAATTATTTTTTTCTTAATAAATGCTCAAAGATAGAAAAGTGAACCAATACCAAGTGAATTATATAGACTTCTATTAATTATATTGAGCTCTAAACTACGTCTGTCAGAGGGCATTTTTTAATGAATTATACATTTTAAAAAGTTTTTACGCTTTATTTTTTTTTTCGGGTTAAATAAGACAAATATACAGACCACCCCCTGAAAAAAAAATAAAGCGTAAAAACTTTTAAAAATTATTGGTTTTCGAATATACGGACCGTACAAACTCTGGAAAAAAAAATCCACCTACGCCAGCAGCCATTTTTATCTCAGGCCTAGTATTCGTGGCTAAATGTTTAATTTATTTTTTAAAAAACACCCTCTGGTGGCGAAATTTTGAACTAATTTTTTTTCGCTCAAATAAATTCCCATTTGTTCATTATGTCCGTCACAAAATTTCACAACTTTCTGACCAATAGTTTCCTATGTAGACAACTTTAAAGTAGGGTTGTTTAATTATGGACACCGTGTATATAAATTGTACTTTGTGTCCCTTTTTAACCTTTTTCCGTTACCAACATGACGCCGACAAATGGTATACGACGACTTTCATTACTTATGAAGGTTCTCAGACCAGGAAATCGAGTCTGTAGAGCACAGTGTCTCCCTCCTAAGGTCCTTAAAAATTAAAAATACAATAATGGTCAGCCTAATCTGAACCCGCCGCTAAACGCTACGAGGGGCGGAATTGAAAATAATTCAGTTTTGAAAAAGTAATAAAAACAAACTACGGTCAAAGATCAGATCGCCATAGGTCGGCCCTGCCAGGAACGAACCCTTTACGCGACAGGCGGCATGGATGAGTAGAAGTTGTGGATTGGGAATGGAAGCTGATGGCTTCAGAGTGAGAGATTTGTGATAAAAAATATAGATTTTGAGTAGTTTTCTGTTAAGGTTGTGCCTATTTGAAGAAAAAGGCACACGAGTGTCTTGAGCTGAAATTAACGCACGCAACATGTATTTATTAAACAATACGCACATTCCAACCTATCCAATCAGTAAATGAAAGAGCGCCTTTATTGTCAGGAAGGTCAAATTCAGGGGCGAGAGTCATAAATTATTTATCTGAGTTTTTTATAGGGATCTATAGCCAGTTGTGACCTTTTTTTATTGCTCATTGTTAGCATACAAAATCAACAAAAGAAATTCTCCACAGGGGAGATGATAAGCATGTCAGTACTCCGGTGTTCGACGCATTCCTTTGAAATGGGATAAAAGAATAGAACCATCAAAGAAACCGAAAAAAGTACCGCCTACTGTCGCGTAGATGCGGGTCGAACTGAACGGTATGGATAAGGTAAAACTGCGTGTAGTGTTTACGCATGAAATGCATGAATTTTGTTTGCAGAGATATCGGCTCACGACAATCGTGTGCGATTTATCGGCATCGTGTCAGTGAAACAAAAAGGACATTTTCCTTCAAAGAACGATATGGATAGGCAAAAATGAAAGGTGTATATGAATGTATTTTGTGGGAATCGATGTTGGCTCTTGACAATCTTATGCGATAAATTAGTGTATGTCGATGAAAGAAATAGTAACCTTTGCTTCCAAGGATAGGAAAAAAAGATCGTATTGTATGTAAATTACCAGGATAAAAAGATCGTAGTGTATATAAATTCAATTTGTGTTCACGAATACAGGCTCCAGACAACAGTGTATGATTTACCGGTAAAGAAATGAGCGTTTTTTGCTGTCATGACCATTAAAGCTCATGATTTTCTCTGAAAATTTGAATCAATACTCTAAAAAATATTAATTATTTTTCTGCATCATTTAAATATTATCATGTAGTTTTATTTTCCTTAAATATAAAAGCGTCATGCTGTAAAAGTTTAAAAATTATTTGTATGGAATTTTATATGTACGTTTTCTTCATATAATGCGCTAAAAACCTTTCTAAAACGAGAAGACACTTTACATATAATATCATGTAATACATGTTATCGCATTATTTTAAACAAAATCTTAAATTTGCATCAACTTCAACATAACTATTTTGAGAAAATAACGAAAGCATAATTAGATCAGATGACCGCTTTGTAATAAGACCTTCTCTCGCGGGAAAATAATTCTGACACATTCCCTGACATCTAGCATACCTCCAACTCGACGAACAAAAATCAATTCTCGCGTTGGAGCACTATCCGCTGTTTTATATTAATTATCCGCGTAGGAAAATGGAAGAAGGTCTTCCTTTTTTCCAACGTTCAATACTGTAGGGCGTGAAAAAATTGATTTCAAAACTTGTTTGCATTTTAGCGTTCTTTTCATTCCCCCCCTTTTTTTTTTCGTGTCGCCAGAGGGAGCGGCGTATTATTTTTCAAATTATGTTTTAGTGTTTTATGGACGACGGAAAGCAGATACGCAAGGCAACAAATAATTATTACAAAAAGTTACCTTAACAAGAAACTTTTCTTCACGTGAAGCTTTTCGCTATTTTTATTACAATGCATTAATTATATATCTTTAAAGATATATCATTTTTACTCAATAATACTGTACACAGCATACTTACTTCTTTTCATAAATACATGTAACACATCACTAAATTTATATTTTAGTGGTTCCTGAACGACGAAGAATATATCGCTCACCCGCAAGAAAAGTAAGACATCTCGACAAAAGTAAAATTTAAAGGAAAAGCAAAAAAAAAAAAAAAAAAAAAAAAAAAAAAAAAAAGCATGATTTTACTGTAACATGAAATTATAGCTCTTAGCTGTGCATGCAGGATAAAAAACGTGCATAAAAGCATAAAACCCTTAAAAATGAAATGAAGACGTAGGATGAGGTTTGGAGGATTGGGTAATTTTACCCGCCCCCACGCTTTCCCGCCCTCTTCTGTGGTTACAAATGGTCATCTAGCGTAATAAAGTGATTTTCCGTATAGCTACACTTATGAAACTGCTTGTGTAGCAAGGCGCACCTATGACAGACCTATTAGTGTAATAAAACGCAAAATGAATTTTTGCGAGATGTGTCACTTTTCTTGCGATATGTAAGGCAACAACTACTTATTCCAAAATGTCAGCAGAGTGGCTCATCTCCCAGCAATGCTTAGCAATTGAAGATTTATTGGTTACTGGCATTTAATATTATAACTCATTGGGCATTTATAGTATTAATTACCAGTGCGGTCTTTCCTATATTAGCCCGACCAAACTTGGTTTAAAATTTCGTATTAAAGAACACTAACAATAAATTAAAAAACCGGAAACCAATAAATCTTCGATTGCTAAACATTGCTGGGAGATGAACCACTCTTTTGATTTCAGTTCAGCTAAAATCATCTCTTTATCCACATCTATGCATGAACTTAACTTTCTTGAAGTATTTCATATCTATAAAAATTATGACAATATTGTTAATTGTGAATTCGCTATTCCTCCTTTATCAGATTGTTGGAAATATTACATAAAAATATCTTTTTTTATAATTACTACCAGCATCTTTCACACTTTTGGATGCATTTCCTATACTATTCTCCTATTGGCTGGTAACCGTATTTTCCCGTTTTCCTATCGGTTAATGAACTTCTCACTTGAATCCCTTTCTCTCCTATATAATTGAACAAGTTTCCGTTACACTTTGCACTGAGGACGGTACGCTAAACGCTACCGAAACTATTCTGCTCAAAGTTATGCATTTTCTGTCGTTTTTGACTTTGTTTTTAAATTTATATTATATTATAAATGGTGGCTCTCGAAGTTCATTCCTTTTCAAAGTTTTCTTGAATGTTGAAGCAGCCTGAAATCACCAAGGTTAATGCTGCAAGCTGATTGAATCACCTGTTCCAGTTCGACTGTTTACAAATTATCTTCGTTTCAACTTCCCAAATATTCGGTCGCGAATATGTGTTCAAATGTAACCAATTTTAGTCCGGCAATTCCAAAAGCTTAGCCTCGTTGCTGATATACCGGGACGTGTATTATTTTTAGGAGATTCCGAGCCATCTAAGTCTGAATTTATTTGTCTCTAGCTGATTTATTTACATAAACATCATGAAAAATTAGGTTGATAGAAACAACAGGTGCTTAAGGCTGTTCTCAAGTTCACTGCTCAACAACAGTGAAACATTCTGACACAATGACAGACCCATTTTTAAGCGTATAAGTATAAAAATTGACAATCCTGACTATGGAAGTGATTTGGAATCGAACTGAATTTTCCATTTTTAGATAAATAAGTTATCTATATCGAGTTATAAGCTATTTTGATCACGTGACAAACATTTTTCTCCTTTTTGGTTTTTCTCCTTTCGTCCGGAAATTATGTTCCAAACGCCTACTTCTAGAGTATTTTTTGAAAGATTTATTGCGAATACAACCGGAAACGTCTTTCAATGACATAATTTTTGAATAACAACACCTGCAGGTTTCATGCGTTTCCGAATAAAAATGAATTAAAACTTATGTCATAAAATTGATCCTTTGGATTTGAGAACAGCCTTGACAATCATGCATTCTTAACTTTCGATTACTTCTCTTTGTATCAGTTCGATACAATGAATTTTTTTCTGGCTGCAAAAACTTCTTTGGAGACGACAATTTGGTATAGAGGAGAGTAGCCGAATTTGGACCACTTCACTTATTTTCCGATGTAACTCAATTTTCGGAATATCTGCAAAACTTCACTGCACAGGATCAATCTATTCATCTAGTAACTAAATAAATCTTTAGATGAATTTCTTTTTGAAAATCTTCAGTTTTATTTTAATTTGAAAAATTTGTAAAAAGTGGTCCAAATGCAGCAACTGGTCGCCTAAGTTGGGCCTCCGTTCTCCTAAACTGGACCAAACAATATCAGGTTGTTTTAATGACTAGGGAATATAAATAATATTATCAAAAGCAAAGTTTGCATTTAATGAAACAATAAAAAAAAGAACAGCAATGAAATATAATGAAATCAAATATCTGAAAATAAGAGTAATTGTTTTAAAACAAAATGTATTCAAAATATAAGTCAAAGTTATCCGTAATTAAGAAAAGAAATTATGGAACTATTTGCCAGTTACTTGAATATCATGTAAGAAGTGATGCAAAACTTACACATGAATTTCCTTTTTTCATTTTTTATTCCAGCGCACACAACATGGAACTGCATTTCGCAATCTGAACACTGAATCATTTCTGTTATTTTATTTTTCTTACAAATTAGGCAAAACCAATCATCACTGTCTAGATTTTTCTTTTTAGATTATGAATCAATAGACTTTTTTTTCAGCAGAATTTTTCATTACCTTAAGTTTGTAGTTCTTCCCTTCCATCATTTTCTTTCCAATTGCATTAAGCCTATTTTTTTTTAAACTTATTTCAATTTCTCTTGTTGTTGTTTTTTCATTTCAAGGTTTACTTTATATGGAAAAGATGTTAACACAGCTGTTTTTTGGCTCCATATGTACTTTGATTTAACTGATTTTAGTAAGGGAGATAACATTTCTAATGATTCTTTGACTTTTTGGAGGGAGTTGTAACAGCAGCCTTCTTGCAGGTCAATTTCTTCACAATTTACTCTCTCCTTTTCGTTTCCTATATCTTTAACAGCTTTTGCTGTCACGGGTGCTTTTCTTCCAGGCAGTTTGTCTGTGTCGTTTTCAACATTTTTCAATTATATTAAAAAGGTGTTTGAAAAATATGCTATATTGAAAAAAAATGCGCTACGATAAATCAAACGCAAAGCATTATATATTCAGACAGTGATGAATTCAGGGGATCCCCCCCGGAGTCTTGAAATACCCCCCTCTTCCGGAAGATTTGAGATTTTATGCGTTTTAATGGCAAAAAGTGTAATTCCACCCTCCATAACTGTAAAAATTCTGCCTCCCCCTCTCAAGGAACCGCAAACATCCTCCAGGGGGAAATGTTTGAATTCAACTCTGTAAATCAAATACACCGTAGGAATAAAGAAATCAAAGGAAATAAATACGAGTACAAACAAGATAAAAGAAATTGCAAACAAAATTTATTGCATAAACATGTAAAAATATTTTTGTGTTTTTATAGGCCTAAACTGTATAAAGAAATTGATCTAGATAAAAAAAAAAAAAATTCAAAAACTTGCACTATAAAATATTAAAAAATAAAAAAATTGTATACAAAGTGTACATTCCACGAAATTCTTTACTTACTTTTCAAAATTATGATCGTATATCTGGTCCAATTTAAGCAACTTAAATTGGCCCAATTGAGGCAACTGCGCCATTTTTTAAAACAGGTGATCGCCAGACTAAGAACAAAAACGAAATCAAACAAATATGCTTGAAAATTATGCGCAATAAACAGATGAATTTAAATATGTATATGAAAACATAACAACTTACCTTAGTTTTAAATTATTCACTTCCGTTTAGTAGGAAAAAATTAGATCAAAACAGGTAATTTTAGATTTTTTAAAATTGTGTGGAAAAAACACGTGGTAGGCGGGTGCTTCTTCTAAACATAAATGACGTCATTTTGAGGAGTAGGATTTCAGTAGTAGATGGCGTATATTTCTGTAAGTAACGGCAGAATGGCAACGGTCCATTTAAAGCGGCGGTCCAAATATGGCTACTCTCCCCTATTTTTTAGTTTTTGTGATTAAAGGCAAAAGAACATACACTTCTAATCAATTACTATCTTTTCCTGAAATATAAAGTGTATAAACATGGAAATTACATCATGGGATAACACAGATACAACGACAGCAATACCGTAAGATTTTTGAGGATAGTAATCGAGTGTTAATAAACTGGTTTTAAATATACTGTAAATAATATTTCTGTATAATTATAACAATGTAACAAGTTTATATAATTTTAATGAAAAAATATAATACTACACTTTAAAAATAACCTTAGATCTTAGCAATTAAATAGTGAAAAAATAATAGTAATAGCGATCTAAACTCTGTAAAATACATTTATGTCGACAAACATTTAATGAAAACATGCAAGTCCAAACCGTATCGTGCTAAGTTTATTATGGCTTTTATACAGTTTCGAATTTTATTCGAAATAAAAAGTAATGTTTTTTAGAGCACCACAGCTCCCCTAACCGGTTTGAAAAGCAGTTTTTTAATGAAATAGGGCAACTCATGATAATTTTGTATATCACTCTACTTGAATGTGGACTATGATTTACCTTATTTTATATTAAATGTTTTGCTTATTATTTGCTGCTACCAAATTAAAAAGATTATGTATGTAAGTCGTATAGAAACACCTCTCTACTTACCCAATAAGAATATTTAAGGAGGCCAAGCCAGTAAAATCATTTCTCAGTATTGTCAGCACTGTTACTGCAATATACATGAACAATTAAAATTTATTTAAAGGATTTATAATACATTAGTTGTCCATAATATTAATTAAACTGCCATTTTACATTTGTATTTATATATGTGTTTATAAATAAATCACATGCATATATGTTATTTATTGAATGAATTTGTCTAGTTGTTTATAGGGTAAGGTGCCCTATTATCGTCCCCCAGTCAATTTTAGGGCCTTGGACGTTCTAATTTTCAGTGAAAATCTGCCAAATTTGGATTTTACATAGAATAGCTAACCACGCTCATAGAAACAGAGGCAAATGTCGTATAAAAAATTTTAACAATGCGAAAAATTGTTTTTTTCAAAAGTATCTAAAAAATGCAAAAGAAAAAAAATGGTCCCAATTTCGTCCCCCCCAAAAATCCAATAAGCATACAATATGTTACAATATGTCATGGAAAAGCATTCCTAATTTCGTCCCCGAGACGAAAATGAGAACTGCAAGGTGGCGAATTTGGGACCGCGCTACTTCCCAATATGACGGAGCTTCAGTTCCCGTAAGGTGAACTGAGCGTCCTAAAACTCACTATATGCTACTGTCAGCATCTTATCAACGTGAAATACATGCAATGAATAAGAAATACATACTTACAGTACAGTAAATAACGTTCTACAAACGACGTAGTAAGAACTCGGGTCTTCTAAAAATAGGAAATTCGCTGTCTTTAACTTATGTATGCGTCTTGGCGATCGAAACTTTCAGCACTGACCCCTTTTATCTCCCTTCCCTGTGCCTTGCGTCATAAGTGGCGCCACTTTCGCAGAAGCGGAGAAGTTAAGGGGGACGAAATATGGGCAGTTCACCCTTTATTTAAAATTTATATTAGCTTTTCTCAAATCTTTTGTGAAAATTTTCTAAATAGCTAATACAAATTCTCATTTTAACAACTTAAGTGAACATTCTACTATGCCATAAAGATTTCCTCAAATATTATGGCGAACAGCATATATTTTTTTTACTAAAATATACTGCCTATATACAGAGTGACACAAAAATAATAAGAAAAGTAAAATTCAAGAAGTCGAAAAATATAAATAGTTGACACGATGGTTTTTCGCATAAATGCTCAAAACAAAAGCATGAAAATATTTTAATAAGGAAAATTTTACTGCCAGAATAGTTACGTTCGCTACCCACAAGTTGAAATGTTCAAATAAGAATGCCCGTCAAACGTGCTGCGTTATAGCGAGCTCCATAACAGAAAGGAGAGCTAACTCACCGGTCCACTTTCTGCCGCGACGGCATCCCACTTTTAATGAGCGCAAGTAATGAATCCTCCACTCTTCGGACACATATATTAGGGGCATTTTTTTCAAAAATCTCTTCAAGCTTGCACAACGACATAGCACAATTTGCAATAGAGATAAGGAAAAGGTAGCTGACGCCACTGTTGGTGAAATTACTGTGGATCAGCAAGAAACACCTGCCCGTTCTTTATGACTCTTACTGTGCATATGAGTTCATTCAATTTGATTGGTCTACGTTTAACAGGTCTATAATATGATTGGCCTACGTCGGCAAGATGATTCCTGCAATGTTCACTAAATGTAGTGCTAGATTGGTGGACGAAAGTGTTTGTATGTAAACATGTCATTTCCTTATAGTATAGACGCTTTCACTGGTGACGTCAGTCGTGACGTTTTGCTTGGAATCTGACCCCAAACAAAAGGTTACTATGTTGTATTTTCTATTTTGTTTGTATATTATAGCTATATCTCACAAATAAGCGTTTATATACTTTGTATGCCGTGGTAACGTTTTCTACTATTTATATTTATAAGAAATGAAACATAAACTTCATGCTGATGTCACACTGAAAGCGTTTATTGCAAATGCTCAATGAGAATGGCCGTCAAACGTGGAGCAACTACTGAGCTCCATAATAGAACGGAGAGCTAACTCACGAGTCCACTTTCTGCCGCGACCCACTTAAATGCGCAAAAGCAATGAATCTGCATTCTTATTAATATCAGAGGCATTTTTCGAAACATTTCCGCATACATTGCATCACTTTTGCTTCACACTTTATCACACATTTTTTACCTTTTTTCATATTTTTATGAGCAATACTTAATTTTTTTTTTCGAGTTTACATAAAATTTTATTTTTAATTATTACCAAATTAAATATTTGTTATGTAATTAAATAAAACTGTAGTTTAAAAAAATACATATCAGTGAAAATGTTAATAACTTTGTCAGATTTGTAAAAGAAAATTCAATTTGAATATATCTACCCCACACACTGAAAGAAAAAAAATATACCGCCTTCATCTAGAACGAATAGTTATAATTTTCTAAACCCCTAAACTAGAAATATAGATTTCCGAGTTATGCGAATAAGGTAAACAAATAAACTGAATAGACGAAATGATCGAGAATTTCTAATCAATAGTTTTCTGAAACGATACATTATATTATGAATCGTTTGAATTGCGAGAAATTATCATTTGGTTTAATTAATTCATAAAATAGAATTATAGTTACTAAAACCCACTTCTTCTGTTCGCATTTATTTGCAGAGATTTTTAAATAAATTTGACCACGATAATTCAGGAAAATGTCCTTGAATTTTAATAGGGATGACTAGAACTCTCTAGCAAAGGGAACTATAGTTCTTTTTGCTTTGTTCTCGTATAAATTCTATAGAATTTATAAAGATGACATGGAACTATTTTTGCTAGAGGCACAATTTCTTTTCTAGATGCCAGTGGCAGAATATTTTTCAGTGCATTACTCTATGGAAGGAAATCTGTGTTTCTCCATAAATTTACCTCCAATATTCTATGGCATTTTATTCAATTGTGGGCCCGCTGGATTCAATGCAACAGAATAGTGAGTTAGCTCTCGGTACTATTGTGGAGCTCAGCGCAAGAAAATGGGATTGCGCAAGAAAATGGATTGGCTGCTCAAAGGATTTAGATTGAACGATTCCCGGGTCAGATTCTGCCGGAACATTTGAGCGTCTTCATTAGGAGTTGTGCGCGAGTGGATCGTTTTATTCTACCAGGCGTGGTAAGGGCACTGTAAGATATCGCAGAATTCCTGCAGTGGAAGAAGCAGTATTACGCACAGTAGAGGATAGTATTTCTACAAGCTCAAAAGTTGTTGGACGTGCGTTGGGTGTGAACCATTTCCTTACTTAGCCCCATACGTGAAATGCATTTCGGCAATCTCCGCATTGGTGTAAACGATGTATGTTGCTCGAAATCCGTGAGGGAATGACGATTCAAACCAGAGAAGTGCTTTCATCTACCGAACGCAACAGCGCCCTCTACTGCCTCAACTCTGCATTTCTGCACTCACATTCCTATAATAAATCTGCTTAATTAGATCCCCTTTACTTGCCTTTACATTTCTGACATATAATTTTGAAACACCCTGTATAGCGACATGCAACATTTCCGGAATTGTCACAGCAGCATATCTTGGAGTTAAATACAGGTGTTCTAGCAATAAATTCGTTTTATGATAAAATATCCTTTTATCATCTGTATATTTCTAGGAAAATCGTAAGCGCAAACATCACGGGGTCGAAATAGACAATCACGCATATCTCTACTGCTAATTTTAAAGAGTTTTTTTTTTGTCTTATAGAATCACTGTCATTGATTAAGACAAAATAAACATTTTAAAATCAGTAGAGGAATTTGCCTGATTTGTCCCCGCTGGTGAAAGCCGCAGTGCGCTACAATCAATACTGTTAACGTTATGGAATTTTTACTTTTTGGTTACTTTTTAACCACCTAGTATATAGAAAGAAAGGATGTTTTAGCTAATTTCTAAAAACGCATGAACAGAAACACTCTTTCCGAATCACAATTAATGAGCACTGAAATGTGACATTATGTAATACAAAAAATACAAAATTAAACTGATTTAGAAGTTGGTAAACCTTCAGAGAATCCTAAAAGGCTAATGACGTCAAAAGCATTTTCTTTTCTAGTCAGTTACTTAAGCTACTGGGTCATCAGATGTAATTCAATAGTTCTTAATTCATTTAGACGTATACCTTGATGCTAATGGCTTTAGCTAGATTGCAAAGCTGGACGACATTAACTAGAAAAAACGCCTTCTTTCTTTTTGTTGCTTCAAAAAACCTTTTTATTGTTACTTAAAGCAGGAGAACACGATTATAATAAATAAATAAATATCCTGTAGAAATTTTAATATTATGTGACATGTCATGATTATATTTTGTGTCCCGTGACTAAAAATGGGGTTAATGGTTTCAATTTTTCACCTCAAGGCATTTATTTGCATTGATGAATGACTAAGAACATTTTAAAACGGTGTGAATTTCAATGGATTTAATCATTTCTTCCGCATTCAGTAACGTTACTGCCAGACTTTTATGAATATTTGTAAGTGATCTGAAATTTTATTTGTATATAATTTTTAATCTTTTTTGAAGTTTTCGTCGCATGTTGTGGTTTAATAAGCATCAAATATCATACTTCTCCTTCTTACATTGTAATATATTCGAAAATTATCATAATTCGTGATGATTATTTAATGACATTTTTCGGTATTTACATCCAGTTTAATGTGCTTTAACTTATTTTCTCTTTAAACAAATCAAATTACACGACCTGCTGTTTATTATTCTACTTAATGTGCACGTTCTGTAATATTAATATCATGTTCATTAACACTCGATTACTATCTTAAGAAGCCTTACATTATTGTTGTCGTTGTATCAGTGAGATCAAATGACTTCATTTCCATATTTACATGCTTTATACACTGCTGTTTCAAGGAAAGTTATTAATTGACTAAAAGTGTATATGTTCTTTTGCTTTTAATCACAAAAACTAAAAATCTATATCGAATTGGTATTTCCGAAGACGCCTTTTCTGCCTATAAAATAGATCACTGTACCTTACCGATACATAACGATAGTTGTCGAGTGTTAAACAATTGGGATTATTTAAATATATTTTACTATAAATTCCTCTATGAAGTTCATTCTTAAAGAGACATTGTACACACTGTTAAAAGAAAACGTGGATTGTCAATACAGTTTCTGTAATTTTTAGGAGGTTTTTTTTCGATTAAATGGTTTCGTGAATGTGTCAGTATTTAGTGAATATGGATTAAAAAATATCCTTGACAGATAACAGTGTTTAAAGCTTGTTAAACTGTCGTTTTGCTTGGGTTTTTTTTATATATATTTTTACATTCTAAACAGAATTTCTGTATTTTGCCAGAACAATTTCCGTTTTTTTTTTTTTTTTTTTTTTTTTTTTTTTTACCGATTTTGATTCTTTCGCAGTTTAACAATAAAAAATAAATCCCACAGATTTAAAGAAAATGAGAATTTAGCATTGTCTGTAAAAGTTATTAAGTTATTTTCAAATCCATACTTTTTGAAGCTTTTACGAAATCGCTTTCATCGGGAAAAAAAAAATAATACGTAAAAATACGGGAATTGTACTGGCATTCAATGGATTTTTTCTTTAAAATGCATAGTCTTTCTTTATTTCTGCATTATCTTGCGTACAATATCTTGAGAACAATATCAATATTGTTAAACCGTTTGTGGTTAAAAAAAAGAAAAAAAAAAAAAAAAAAAAAAAACAGAAACCCAGCTCAAGGACAAGCTATTTCTTAGGTAAATTACAAGTTTCAATTAAGCTGTAATGGCACTCAAAACTGTATCATATGAAGCTTCAAGATAGACTCAAAGAATATTAAAAAATGAATGTGAGGAGTAGGTGCCCAAATCTTACTTGAAAAAAAACAAACAAAAGAATAAAAAAACAGTGTAGAGATATCGTTGAGTAGCTTACAAAAAGTGAGGTTTATCAATTACTCAAGGGTAGGAGCAATCCTCTTGAATGCAAAAAAAAGATCAAAAGAAGTGCTTTACCCTTCAGCTTCCGTTTTAGTTTCAGAGTCGGTTATTAACAGCTTATTAAACAACTATTACTGCTCCTTTCTTTGTTTCTGCTCTTTTTTTTCAGTACTTTATTTTCCTAAAATTTTTGCGACTGTCAGGAAGTCGAAGCTTTTCATTAAACGCTTTCGATTTTTAACCAACTAGTATTGCTAGTGATTATATTTTATACATATATATATTTGCTTTAGGCGGTTCTCAAGTTTCCTGCTCAATGCACGCGAAATTTAGTGACACATTTTCTGACTCATTTTTAAACGCAACAGTACAAAATTAGTAGGCCTGACTATTGAACCGATTTGAAATTGAAATGAATTTTTCAATTATTCATAAATAAATTAGTTTTCGAGTTATAAGCGATTTTGTTCACGTGACATCAGGTTTTTCTCTTTCCTCCGGCTGGGGCGTCAATGTCCACAGTATTTTTTCGAAAGATCTTTTGCATTTACCAAAAAATGGAAAACTTCTTTTGATTACATAGTTTCTTAATAATAACACCTGCCAATTTCATGCGTTTCCGAACAAAAATGAATTAAAAAATGGGTCACAAGTTTTCTCCTTTGGATTTGAGAACAGCCTTAGATGAAAATAAAACACCTTTGCTAGTAGGTGTTTATTTTCATGTTGATACAAAAAGCGTGCAAATATACGTTCGACTGACATTAGCCTGTAGGTGTTTCTTTTTTCATGCTGGAAAAAAAAAAGCGTGCAAATAGACTTTCGTCTGACATTAGCCTAAGAGTCACACGGCACAACTTGCAAGATAATGTCAATCCTATGAGAGAGTTCTTTTGAAATTTCCCGTTTACATTTTAATATTTTAAAACTATTTTTTTTAATACAATGTAAGAAGAAAAACTGTTTCTTAATCTACAAAAATATTATATAACAACGAAAGAAAATAAACAATAACCTCTTGCAAGTTATCCACTATTCAGAAAAGAGTTCTTTGTACTTAGAAACCCAAGAAACCAATATATTTTCGATATTTAAAGAATTATTTATAAAAAATAAAGTTTCTTTTGCTGCCACTGATTCTCGGAAACGTTTCTGAGTAGTTTTTATAGTGTATTAATCAGTTTTATCAAAGCAAAATGCAGGATTATAAGATGCTATCAATTCTAAGGCCAATGTGAGACGGACGTCGCCCGTCTGACATTGACCTAAATTAAACATTTTCTGCTGTATAATGGGCTATATTCCAAATCTGGGTTCGAGGATAAAAAAAGTCACGTGGTACTGACAATTTACTCAAAGAACTTCTAACTGATAAGAAAGGAAGCTACTACTCCTTTACCCCATGAATACTTTTACTGACTAACTGGGATTTACATTACGTCTACGGAGCCTTCCTTTCTTCACGCTAGTAGCTTTTTGCCTTGACCACATGATCGTGACGTAGATGGAATATCCTCGCTTGAATTTGTACATGCGGGAGTAGCACAATAATATTATTTTTAATGTTAATGGTATTAATTTATCATGTGTGTCTATAAACAAATGTTCGTTGAGCAGGAAAGTGTTTACTTGGGAATGGATAGCATCCGGAAACTATATTGCGGGTTAAGAAAACTGATTAATACACGATAAAAACTACTCGAAAACGTTTCCGAAAATCACTGGCAGCAAAAAGAAATATCACTCACCCGCAAGAAAAGAGAAACAACTCGCAAAAATTCATTTTGTGTTTTATTCCACTAATAGGCCGGTCCTTGCTACAAAAAAGCTTCAAAAATCGCTTTTTTACGCTTCATGTCCATTTGTCACCACAGAAGGGGTCAAACTGTGTGGCCCTAAAAATCTCATCTACGTGTTAATTGTTAAGGGTTTTACGCTTTTATGCACGTTTTTACCGCTGCACGCCTAAGCGCTATAATTTCATGTTATAGTAAAAACATGCAAATATTTTTTTGCCTCCCCTGTAAAATTTACTTTTATCGACCTATGTCACTGTTTTCTATCAGGTAAGCCATATGTTTATATAAATAACTCACTGAATATCGAACTGAAGTTTCTAAACTTAAAGAACACTTTCCGGAATCATGGTTAACGCCGAAGAGGTTACTGTATACTTTAGTTCGTGATTGTTTTACATTTTTCTAGATTAAAAAAACATTTGTCTTTATTTACACCGTAAAGTAACTGATGTCAATTCCTAACTAGACAGTTTTTTTTAGTTTTCCGATTTCGGTTGCCTTTTTTGTTTTCTGTTTATGGACTTCCACTTACGAAACCGGTTCCGAAATAAACAGTGACCTCAAAAGAAAAAAAAAATCTGCTGGCAAATTCGAAAAACAAAAATGGGCCCAGTTACAGAGCAACCGCAACTATCTAGTGCAATATAAATAAATAAATAAATAAAAATAAAAATAAAATAAATAAAAAAACATTTAAAAATATTGAAATGCAAAAGAAAAATTTGAAAAGGACACTCCCATAGTTTTCTCATTATCTTACGTTTGTCGTCACGTGACTATCGTAGGTAGTTTAGAGATATTTTCAAAAATTTATGTAATTACAAATTGACAAAAACATTTTACTAATTTGACGTTACTTCTAAATATTTAATGCATTTTAATGGTGTTTTTGCGTTTTTATTGAGTTTCTCTATTTCATGTCTTTTATATGCAAAAAATCGTATCACAAATTTTGCTGTATGAAAAATAGCAACTATTTAATAAATAATTTCAAATTCTAATAAAAATAGAAATTTTTAACTCCTTAATTCCTTCGTTTAATTATTTACATAAAAGAAGATACTCAGAATTAAATATTCATCATTAAACAGGGGGAACTTTCACTTATCACCGACTAATTAGTTCTAATTAGTTTTTAATTAAGGTATTTGGCGCTTTCACTTCTGTACCACACCTTGCTCTCAAAACATTTACAGAAAATTGTTTCTTTCTATTTCTTCATTTTGTATTAGTGCACTCGTTTTAAATAAACGAAAATTATTTCGGAAAGACAGTTTGTAATTTTTGTCAGGAATCTGCTCATAAGACGATGTGGCATGTTGTTTTCAAAGTTGTCTTTATGTATCTAGTCAGTTTTTCGGTGTTAATCTTTTCAGAATATAATAACCTTCCAACTAATCATGTTTAGATTTGCCTTCAAAATTAAATTATATAAAAAAATCATAAAGTTTATATTTCAAATCATCCGATGTTAAAAAAATTACAGAAGTTATTGTCTTGAGCTTTGTCCAATATGATGATTCATAATATTACATACGAGAAAAATGGCCAATAAAAAATTCATTTTATATTTAAGTTTGAAATGGATTTTTAACGCGGTGTCTTGGTTCATGCATGGTTAAGTATGCCAAATGTTGTCTAATCGAGTCCCATAACATTTTAATGTAGTCATCATTCAGTCTAGATTTGTATCTCTTCGACTTTTTTCTTCAAAATGTGTTTTTTTTTATAAAAAAAAGGGCTCGTGGGACCATCTTTCCTTCTTTCCAAGGATTAACAGAGGCTTGTGCTATAAAGTGGTGGAAAGAATTCTGGATTCATCTGCATGAAATTGTACACCAACAACGAGCGCATATTAACTGACTATGCTGATTGATCGTGAAATATATAAAAAATCTTTTGCAAGATATATATTTTTTGAGTGATTTTAAGTATATGACATCTAGTGTACTTCTATGTATACGAAGGTCAGCAAATTTCTATACACATTTCATTGTAATTTTTCTACGAAGGATGGCGAAAAATATAAATAATTATTCCACATTCGTCAGTCTGTTTTTAATTATACATTCTTAGGTAATTAGAATTGATTTATTGTAAATGAGAAATTTGAACACGTTATTAATTGCAGAATATCTATATTTTTGAGCAAAATCATGTCCGGGAGAAACGTTGACGTAATATTGACGTTGGAAACACCTGACCAATAAATTTCACCTACACTGCAATTTTTGTTTCTTCTAACCATCACACAATTTCAATTTTTTGCATCGTCGAAAAGAGAAAAAATTCTTTCAAATACAATTTGTTTGAAAATTATACCGTAATCCATGTTATTTGAAATAATTTACAAGCATGGATTTTTTTTTTAAATCTATTTCGATCACGAGCAGTCCGATTACAAAACATTTCTTAATTTAAATCTAAAAAAGTCTTATGTATACTAATTAATCATGGAATAAGCATGAATGTCTCTCACTAATTACTGATGCTCACTTTGGGGTTTTTATCAAAATTGTTTAATTATCATTAGGCAAAGCCTCAAAAATCGTAAATATCAAATAGATTCTGCTCAGAATGTACACTTTTTATTTAAAAAGGGCCATTGTCATTGCATAGTTTACAAATTTTAATTTAAACTCGATCTTATTCCCCAAAAAATTTATAAAAATACTACATTAGAGAATTTACGATATTCACATCCGTTTGTTTAAATTTTAAGCAGTATAACAGTTGTTTTAATTCGGAAATAAAGGAATTGCAACATTAAAATCAAAATCGTAAAATATTTTTAGATTTCAATAGCTTTTCTATCATTTTCTATCATTTTCTATCATCTATTTTTTAAATTTCAATAGTTGATTCCCCCACACACAAAAAAAGAAAATCAATACTCTCTACGCAGTATTTATCGTCACTTTTTGATGATGAATTGTTTGTGGTGCTGTAATAACAAGTAAGTAATAATAAATAACTGTACATTAGTAGTAATGATTAGTAGTATATAATGTTAGATGTAGCGGTAATAACAAAATGTGGTTCATTAAAAAATCATAAAAAAGACAAAAATTTTATACCAGATAATTTTAGATATTTATATTAGTTTAGAGTAATTTTAAGTAGAATAACAGTTGTTTGAATTTGAAAATAAAATGAATTCTAGCATTAAAATCAAAACAGCTCTTCACGAAATATCTTTAGATTTTCAAAAACTTCTCTATCGCTTTGTAATCCAGATCCATTTTTCAATATCAATGGTTGTTGCGAAAAGAGATAAAAGGCAAACACACCATACCGTATTTATCGCCACCATTTCATGACGAATTTTTTATGGTTTAGTAAATTCGAATATTATACCCAAGACTATTTCTATAAAATGATTCTTTCGGTAATCGACTTTTAAAAATGCCACGGGTGTGTCACTTTATAAAAAAACAGTGGAAGAACAATACATCTGTGATTGGACTCTCTAAAATATTAAAAAGTGGGTGATAAATAAATAAAAATGCAACGATTATAATAAGTTTAAAATATCAGGAACTGTAAGACATTTATTAATCTTTTTTTTTTTCTGACTCTCTTCCCGTCTTTTGATTTCAGATTTTACCAAGTGTTGTTTATCACGTACTGCTTTTTATCATATTACTATCTTTCACATTAGTTTACATAAATTTTAATTCAAACATTAGTTATTTTTTCGGAAATAAATAAAACTCTAGCATTAAAATCAAATCAGTTCTTCGTAAAATATTTTTTAGATTTTGAAATAAACTCTTTTATCGCTTTATAAACTGTATCCATTTTTTTTTATTTCTGTGGTTGTTGCGAAAACATTTTAAAAAGAACGCGCACTATGCAATATTTTTCACTACCAGTTGATGACGAATTATTTATGGTTTGATAAGTGCGAATATTATACACAAAACTATTTCTATAAAAAAGTTTTTTTTAATCGACTTTTAAAAATTCCACGGTAGTATCACTTTATAGAGAAACAGAAAAAATAACATACATGTGACTATATTCTCTAAAACTGAAAGAGTGTGTTAAAAATAAAGAAATAAAAAACGAATGGAATTGAAAACGGAACCGTTCTAACAAGTTTAAAATGTGAGAAATTTTAAGACTGTACATGTTAGTTATTTTTTATTTTAGCTGTTTATTAAAGCAACATTCCCATTTTTTTTTCACGATTGAAACAATAATTTTTTGTAGAACAATACTTACTATTTTAATTTTTAATACTACTACTAATGTAAAAGATAATATTGTATCACCTTTTATATTAGTCCGTTTAACTTTTATTTCGAACAACAATCTGGATTCATCTTCATGAAATCATACACCAACAAGGCACACATATTAACTGACATTGCTGATTGATCGCGAACATTTTTTGCAACTATTGTAATGTAATTATATACAAAATCTTTCGCATGATTATTGTTTTTATGAGTCATTTTAAGTATATGATTTACTAGTGTGATTCCCTGCATACGAAGGTCAACAAATTTCTAGACACATTTCATTATAGTTTTTCTCCAAAGGATATCAAAAAAAGTAAAAATATTTTTATAGGCATATTTTGGAGCTTTCTGCAGAAAAAAGTTTTTCAGTGACATAATAGCTGAAAAAATTACTTTATAATTCCACATTCGTAAGAATATTTTTATTTATACATTCTTCGGTAATTGGGATTGGTCTACTCTAAATGAGAAATTTGAACACGTTATTAATTTCGATATATCTGTATTAAAAAACAAAAATATTTCCGTGACAAAAGACTGACGTCATATTGACGTTGGCAACACCCGCCCGATAAATTTCACTTCCAATGAAATTATTTTAACTTCTAAACATCACACAATTTCAACTTTTGCATCGTCGAATAGGAAAAAAAAGTTCTTTCAATTCCAAATTGGTTTGAGAACTGTACCGTAATTCAAGGTTTTTGAAATAATTTTTAAACACGATTTTTTTTTAAATCTTACTCTATCAAGTGCAGCCCGATTAAAAATATTTATTCGTTTTCACTAAAAGCATGTCAATAGCTTAGTATTTCTTTCGGGTTAATATTCCATATCGAAAATAAAAGTTCATCAATAAATAAATAAAATACAAATTTAATGGACATGTAATCGAACTATGCGCTTAAACCACTGAAATTATCACAATCATGAAGTCTACAGTAAGTAGCGAAATCTTTGCGATTTCTTTCGCCATTGTTCTTGGCATGCCATCCTGCGATTTTACTCCTGTCATGCAATAGTATGGAAGAATCGCTTTTAAGAAATTTCGAAACTTTATTTATATGCATAATCAATATTTTTCATATTAAAAGGCTTTTTGGTGTTATAAGTGGGCAATCTAAAAGTATATTAAAATAAAAAAAATCTATGAAAATTTAGAATAAAATAATTGGTTTTCACCTATATCCTGTAAATCTGGAATTCCGGTACTAGTATCTTCAAAATCCAGAAGCTATTTAATCTCAATCCAAAACGTTTACAAGTACGGTGAAAACGCCATTATCTGGACAAATGTTTTCTTGATGTAATCAGAATAATTACAGCCATCATCATAAAAAAATACTATGTTGTGAATTTAAAAATTTTGAAAAATTGTTTTTACATACTCAGAAAGTAGGCCTAATGTACTGAAGTTACATTTGGCCAAATGTTTAATAATATTATATTTATTTTTAAATAAATAAATAATTAATTAAAAATACTCTATTTTAATATATTTAGATGTTTTTGTTCAGGGGTCTTCAATCATTTTACTGAAAGTTGTTTACCACTATACAAAGAGCCATTACATTATGAGCACCTGTTTAGTATGGCGTAGGACCATGTTTTGCCCTCAAAACCCCAAACACCCGACCTGGTATCAACACTACAAAGTTTTTATAGATAGTATAAGGTATCTAGTACCAAGAGCTTATCAACTGGTCCTAAAATTCACACATATTGCAAGGTGGTAGCGTGGCAACACGAATTGGGATTCCCAGGTGGAACCACAGATGTTATTTTGGATTCATGTCAAGTGAATTTGGAGGCTAGGACATGACTTGAAACTCACTAGAATGTTCTTCGAAGCACTGCCTGACGATTCGACCCATATGACATGGTGCATTAACCTGTTGGTAAATGCAATAACCCGCCGGAAACATTGTTGTCATTAATGGGTGTACCTGGTCTGAAACGATGTTCAGGTAGCGCACATACGTCTGGATTATTCTACGGGGATTATGAGTTCTAATGTGCTCCATAAAAACATCGTCCACATGATAATATAGCCTCCACAGACTGGTCGCCAACCAACTGCGCATCCGGAAGCCAAGGTTACCGTTGGAAATCGGCATATTCGCACGTGCCTGTCGATATGATGGACTAGAAAACGTGATTCGTTGGACCATGCATCTTTCTTCCATTATTCTATGGTCCAATTAGGATGTTCATGGAGCCGTTGCAGGTGCTGCTGGGAATGGCGTGCTTTCAGTGCAGGAACGTGCTTAGGCCCATGCGCAGCAGTGCATGCGGCACTGTGCGTTGAGAAACACTGTCTGGGTCGCCACTGTAGTAGCTGTTGGTGATTTCGGCTGCTGCATCTCTTCGGTTACGACGAATAATGCGTAACAATCTCCGTTCTCCTCTGGAATCAATGTGCCGCGGGCGACACACCGCTAGCCGGGGACTAGTCGTTTCACCATCCATACACCACTTTCGGTACATGCTCGCAATGACTGCACGTGTACAGCCCACCAAATGCAACGTTTCCAGTTGCCGAGCCATAAGGATTTGACCTTTATCAAAGTCTGATAAATCTGCTGCTTTTCCCATTAAGTCGCTAATCATACTATGTTCTGAAATACAATGCATGGGCGCTTTATACACCCTAATATCAGCCGTTCTCGCGCCGTGGTTTTGTTTCAGGACGAGCTTATTTTTATAGATGGATGGTGGTCATAATGTAAAGGCTCTTTGGTGTAAATCCCGAAAGGTAATATTCACCTGATTTAATCGCAAAGTTTTACTAATAAATAAGGCATTTATTTCTTTTCTACAATTGTGGTAACTGGTTAGCCCGAGGTCGACAGGTTGAAGTCCTCTATGTTAGTTTAACACGTTCAAAAGATTTAATTGTTTTACCGTAGACATTAAATACTATTTTAGAGTCATCCAAATATAGATTTCGAAATTAAATATATATATACAGTCAGTACCGGATATTTGGTCACCCACTTATAAAGTCACCCCGCTTATAAGGTCACTTTTCATAAGTCCGGACTGACTGAATAGGTATTATGTGTCAAAATACACCGCCTATATCGTCAGACTTTAATGGCTACTATCAGATATATGGTCTTTTCCGAAAATTTAAGCCATTCATTTCCGAAAATTTAAAAAAAATCAGTCACCAATCCGAAAATTCGGACATAAACTATATCCAGAATTTTGACAAATGGTCGCCGAAAAAAATTAATTTTGTCAATCGTTTGCAGAAAAATCTCCAATTTCGTCAAAGGAACGTGGGGAAAATGCAAATTTTGTCAAAGAAATGCTGAAAAAACGCAAGTTTCGTCCAAGAATCGCGAAAAAACTTCAAATTTCGCCAAAAGATCACGAAAAAAACCAACAAATTTCGTCAAAAGATTGCGAAAAAAACCCGCAAACTTTGTCAAAATATCGCGAAAAATTCACTAATTTCGTAAAAAGATCGCGAAAAAACCCCAAATTTCGTCAAAAGATCTCAAAAAACTGAAATTTCGTCAAAGGATCGCGAAAAAAACGTCAATTTCGTCAAAGGGCCGCGGAAAAACACATAGTTAGTGCCGGGAGTGGATTTTCCCGCCCCCCCCCCCCCTCCGCTGTAACTTTTCAGAACATTTGCTGTGATTTTCAGATTTTTTTTTTATTTTTTACTCAGAATCACTCCTGATGGTCGCATTGTGTCACTTTTTTTATTGAGAAATGTCCTATCCTTCTATGTTTTTTCCTTTTCCTAAGCAATCTCCAGAAGGATTTTTATCAAAAGTAGTAGGTTCTGACCTTGTGATGTTTTTATTTCGATGAATGCGGGCTGTTCTTTTGTGTTTTGCCAGATAAAAGTGTTACTTTTTAAAACGAAAAATGCAGTGGTGGGAAGAAAAACAAAAAACCGATTAACTGTTTTATTAGCAGAGAATTTGGATGGCTCAGAGAATTAGACTCCATTAGTTATTGGTAAATTTCTCAAGCCTATTTGTTTGAAAGACTGTAAATCATTGCCTGCATCTTACGATGCGGGCCGAAAAGTCTGGGTGACAACAAACATTTGGGTAAAATAAATTCGCCGATTGGACAAAACTTGGACTAGCAAAAAAAGAAAAGTGGCTATCATTGCAAACAACTGTACTGCCCATTAAATTCGATTGAACTTCTTTCCATGCTTCCAAACTACACTACTGTTGCATAACCCTTAGATCAAGGAATATTTAAAATTTCAAGATACATTTTAGAAAGGAGGTTCTAAAAGACTTCAGTTGATCATTTTGCTGCAAACGATAAAAAAAATTAGATTGCATAAACCAGAGTTGGAATATGGTATCAAAGCAGACCATTAAATATTTTCCTAGACATACTTGGATCCAGAATGTGAATATTTATCTTTCGAAGACGATGATGATGATGATGATGATGAACAATACAAGACGAGCTGGCATACGCAGGTATTGGCAGTGAGATGGCTTATATGTTGAAGCTTCCATACCAGAAATCGTTTAAGAAGTTTTAAATATAAACACTGATGTAAATTATGATAAGGACAGTGAATCTGAAGTAGATACAACAACGCAAGCAGAATCTCTCAAAGCATAAGAACATTTTAAAACTGTTCATGAATTAGAAATAATCAACCTTAACAACTATGATAAAAAAAACAGATTACTCTACATAAAAGATTATTTTAAATAAAGAAGTAAGTTTTATTATCATACTAGCTGATCCACCGGCGTTGTCCGGGCCGCTAAAATAAACTAAAACAGAACTCAAATTTCTATGATTTTATATCTTTGGGAAATCTTTCAAATGAACCTAGTTTTGGGACCGCATTGCATTCACAGCATACGGTGTTTCAAATAAACTTAGTTCCGGGGACCCAATACCTTCCGCAACATCTAGTATGATCCCAACAAATCTCTTCCAAACGAAACTGTGACACGAGTCCCCGCTGTCTAACGCAGCGTATACCGGGAGTGTACCGCAAGTGCTGGAAACAATCGAAAACAAAGATGAAGGAGCCAAATCCAGTAGTAATCGGCTCAATAGAACCCGAGATAAGAATGCGTCCTCTGGCGATGGAAGGTGGAACTAAAATCTGCAAAACAATCGTAAGCTAAGTTGGATGAACCTATTTCCGTTAAAATTTAGCCCAATGAAACCGAGAAAAGAATGTGATGTTAATTTTCGGAAACAGTAGTAACAGAAGTCTAAAAGAAACTTTCATATGGCAGAAAGTAGCTGAATCGTCATCGAAGTTGAATTAAAGAATTCCCGTTGAAATCGGGCCCATAGTACCCAAGCAAAGAATGCGCCTCTAAGAGGCGTAAGGTGCCCCCTGTAAACTTAACGAATTATCTTTAACATTAACGCGATATTTAACTGACAGATGCAATCCGTCCCCTCTAAAGTTAACCACTTACCTTTAACAGTAACGCGATTTATAATTTATGGCTATAGTAAGTAAACGTAAGTTAATGCCGAAAAAGAAGATTAATATTCGAAAAATATGGTACCTGGGATATAAGGAAATTTTTTAATAGTTTATAAAGTAGCTGGGAGACCCTAGAACTGCGTTAAAGAAAATCGCTAGAGAATCGGATAATTTTTTAAAAAGCTGCACCAAGAGCCTCAAGCTGACGATTAATATTCAAAATTGGTGGTAGCTGAAGTATGAGAAATTTTTTGGTCGTTCATATAGTAGCTGGACCACTCAAGAATTTGTTAGGAAAAAAAAGGCCAAGGGAGATAAAATAGGGGGGGGGGAAACTTATAGTTCAGAAGAGGGTATTAAGATGAAAACATGTTAAAAGATCCTAGTACTTAGAGCTATAGATCTTCAATAAGGCGAAATTAAGCATAAGGTAGGAATTAATCATTAGATTAAAATTTAAAAGAAATATGCAAAATATGGGAGGAAATGCTTAAACGGGGGACCCAAGTGGCCCTGTACTAGACTTCAGTGAGCCAGGATCTTGACTGGAATGTAGAAACGACTATGTAAACGACCGGGTGGTCGTTCGTGTGGGCTTTTAAGAAAAAGTGGCCAATCCTGGAACATGACACATTTATTAAACCAAGAGGAAGACAATGTGGACACGTAATATCACAAACAATGACACATAACACTAATAATATCAATAAATTTTGTAAAGTTTCATTTTGATTCTCTACAACTGGCGGTGGCCAAAGCCGTTCTATTCCTTTTTTAACTCACCTTCTTAGGCGAAGCTATCCCAGGTTCTGATCTGTTTTTCCTCTTTCTACTACAAAATAGGGCGCTGCTGAAGCAGAGGGGGCGTGCGCGAACGTCACAGACTAAATGGAGAAATGGCCCCAAAAACGAAAAACATCGGATAAAAGGGGTGCAAGTTATTAACAATTTAGGGCAAAAAATTTAAAGGGGCCCGGCCCTTACAAATCAAAAATCTGAGCATTGGGTCATCAGGTTTGGGCTATCCTCACCTAAATTTTCAGACTTCTACTTGAGGTAAACTTTACTAGCTATCGCAGACAGACGGACACACACCGAACGAAACTATGTTTTATTAATAAAGACTATATTACTCATCAATTCGAAAATTTAAGTATAAAGAAATTATTGTTTATACCTTTTCTTTTATAAATTGTGTTTTCATAACTAGTTTGTACATTATTTTACTAATATAACTAACATATTGTTTAAATTTTATTGTTTAAATAGAATTCATGCTTACACCGCATATAAGGTCACCCCGCTTATAAGGTCATATTTTTCAGGAACGCATGGGTGACCATATAAACGATACTGACTGTATATATATATATATATATATATATATATGTATATATATGAATTTTAATGTCGGTTCAAATAGCAGTTTAAAAGAAATTATACTTTTACGAACGAATATTCAAAATTAGCGTGTCATTAATGCTCTTTTTACTTTTTTCTGAAATGCAATTTTTCACTTCGTGATATCGACCTGGATAATGAACTATTCGGATTACAGGAGCCAGGGTACTTCAAGTTTTACTATGCATAGGGTGTTCTAGTACAACTTTAACAAGGTTTAAGAGGTGGTAGAGCACAAGCACACTTCCACAAACAATTTTTGTATAGGAAATCAGGGTCGAAATCTGTATCATTCAGGGAAAATTAAAAGGTGCTTCACATCAATCTGATCAATGATTTTTGGTCGTATGCAGTGTTTCTAGTTCCCTACATTTTAAAATTCGGATTGCTTGACTGCTACCACTGTTTTTTTTTGTTTGTTTGTTTGTTTTTTTGGTAGAAACATTCCCTTTATTTAGTGGCTAGATTAAATAATGGAAAAATAAGGCAAATTATACTGCTTTTAAAAAGCGGTGGCAATCAAGCAATCTGAATAAAAATAAAGTAGCAGACTTGAAAAACCGGTCGTAATTTTAAAAAAAAACTGAAGATATTTTTTACGAAATTTACAACAGAATAATTTGTTATTTGCGAAATGCGAAGAAAAGTGATAAGTCCGGAAAAGTGCTAAGACGTTCACAATAATCGGCTAATTGTACAATACGTATTTTCAAATACATTCCAAACGTGGATCTCCTAATTTAAAGATGATTGGTTGCGGATGGACTTTCGCCCACATGTAGTGATATTGTTTTATATAAGGGGATCGAAGCGACAACCATCCACATAAATTAGAACTTAATTTGAAGATCCACTATTCTGATTACAACTGATATTGCGCACGGTGCACTGACCGAATTAGTGTGCTCATCTTTCGCATTTCCTGATTTAATACAGCTTTGTACGCAGCAAGTTAATTCTGTTGTAAATATCATTAAAATATATTTATGGTTATTAAATTATGACCAAAAATTCGGGTTTAGTGCAAAATGAAACCCGATTAAGTTTGACTGAATCAGAAGATTACGACCCTGGCTCCTTATTCAAAAACAGTTTGTTACAGTGTATTCTACCACCTATTAAAGTTTTAAAACTTTATACTGAAACAGCCTGTATAATAACTCTTGTGGAAAAAATTTAGATGAGTATGAGATGAGTTTTAGCTTATTTAATAACATCTCTGTTCTACAGACATCCATAGGAACATTCAAAAATGAAATTTTCCGTATACAAATTTATTATTTGAAGCATTCAGGACAATGACCTTTTATTTGTGTACAATGCTTTGCACAAAAAAGAAAACCTTAGACCTTCTGCCGTTTTGTTTTTTCAAAAAAAAAAAAAAAAAAAAATTAAAAATACACTTTTACTGAAGACCACAGAAATAATCTTTCAAAACTTAATATAATATAATATAATATATATATATATATATATATATATAATAAAATTTTAATTACATTTCTGTTCTACAGACTTCCGTAGGAACATTCGAAAATGAAATTTTCCGTATACAAATTTATTATTTGAAGCTTTCAGGACAATAACCTTTTGTTTGTGTACAATACTTTGCACAAAAAAGAAAACCTTAGACCTTCTGCCGTTTCGTTCTTTCAAAATAAATAAATAAATAAATAAATAAATAAAATGAAAAATACACTTTTACAGAAGACCACAAAAATAATCTTTCAAAACTTAATATAATATATATATATATATATATATATATATTAGATTAAAAATAAAGGATTTTTTGACAAATGAAGTTCTTTTATAAAATGAAATTTTCAGCAAAGCTGTTATATTATTTTCCGTTATTTTATTTCAACAATACTTTAAGTACATAAAACACGAACAGAAATCTTAGAAAACAGAAAGAAACTTATATTGCAAAACCATAAATGAAAACCATTAAAGAAAATTCTTTTCAGAGTTAAACCAAAACAAAGTATCTGTTTTATTTGGATCTTCAGGGAATTATAACAACAGTATTATGAATAAAAGTGAGTATGTTTCATCATTTTCTTCGATAAAAATGTGCTATTTCTAGATCCAATAAAAATAAATTAGAATTCTTTTTTGATGTTGTAGCAATATGCACTTTAGGACATTTAAAATGAAACTTTTCCTAACTTTTCTACGAACAGAAAAAAGGTCTCTTTTGAAAAATGACGCTATACACAAAATCATAGACTTGCAACATTTTTAAAAATATATTTTTTTAAAACCCATTTTACTTTGATGAGTGAAAGCACCGTTAAACTTCAATAGAGAAATGGAATTTGTTTCATCTTGAAATGCTATTTATTTCTCATTTTAAAACTAATTGTACGTCCCAATAGCACCGTCAACCGATGTGAAGTTACAGTGATGCCACAAATAACCACAGGTGTAAGTCACAACATGTCCAAAATATGACTTATCTAGAGAGTCACGTTAGAGTCTGTTGCGACCACCATTAGGTGATTCGAATATGAAGTCACACTTTCTTCGTGACTTTCTTCATGGCTTTCTTACGTGAAGCACAATTGATCCCTTTACGATTGAGAAATGTTTACAGGCATTAGTTAATAGTTTACTTCAGTCACGCGTCAACATTTGCAAGCTAATTTTAAGCTATTGGAAGCGTACATTGCCAATTTGTCGTTTTAATTCCAATGTTTTTAAATGACTCATTTTTGCCTAGGATATCTGACGTAAGTCTAACGTTGTAGCTTTGTACTTTTTCGATTTTGGTTCCAGTGTCATCATGAGAACCCTTTTAATTTTGGAAATCAACCAACCATTTTTATAATTAAAATGTTCTGAGAATCAAACAATAATAAAATCCAAACAGCGCAAAGACACACTGTTATACACTGATCTGAGATATCCTATGGCATAAACAATCCTTTAACGATATTGAAATGTAAACGAGGAATTTATAAAGAATACTTACATTAGCTTAACATTAGCTTGCAAAAGTCTTCGCATGACTAGTGTTAGTTCTGGAGCAGTGTTCCAATAAATATTTTACTTAATCTGTAAATTTAATCTCATCACCAATCTTATCAACATCGCAGTCACTTTGACGCGTCTCATTTACCCCATTATATGGATAAAATAACATTCACAAATAACGGCATATTTTAGTAACAAATCAGAAAAAAAAATCGTTATGGAACCCAAAATTAAATCGGAGAAAAGCTTATGGAAAAAGCAAAGTTAGAGGTAAGATAGAAATACAGTCCGCTATTACATGGCACAAAAGTGAAGTACTGGAATCGAATCTCAAAATTGCGAAAGCTGCAGAAACATGCAAGTTTCATTACATAAAGTTAAAATTCATTATGGATTTTATAACCATGTTTTGGCTCGTGATAGTGGTCGCTTAAACATAATTAAAAACATTTTGGTATAATATGTGATATCATGTACTCCAAAAATATAGGTAAGCAAATAGCTATACACTTGGAAAGAAGAGTGGATCATGAGAATAAAGAATATATAGTAGTCTCCAGATTTAGATCATACAGCACAAATACAGTGTTATAAGTTATACGGCTACGACAACGGCTACGGCTGCCAGTGGCAGTGGTACGGAGTGAAATGTTAGGGGTGGAGTGAAATGGTCATATTGACTAGAAATAATACGTTAACACGTTCACGCAGGCGCGGTGGGTCACACTCGATCAAGGTTATTAGACATATAGGTTGGCTCGTCACTAAGGACGCTGCTCCGCCCACTCTCGTTGCTATGAGGGGTCATACGTCACAAGAATCCCAGAAGGACAATTCCCTATCTGCCGTAAGAATAAAATAGGAGTTTCGATTTATTAAAAATTGTACAAACTTTCATTTTTCAAATGCTAACACTCACATTTGACAGTTTATTTTACTTGAGTAAAGTAACTAGGTAAAGTATGTAGTTTATACACTTTTTCTTAAATCTTCATAGAGTTAGTAGGTTCAAAGTTTGAGGATACGAAAGTTAAACTTACATGGCAAATTTAAATTTATAGCTTCCCAAAAAAATCATCCGATTGAATTTTTTTCTTTTTTATTAAGATGCAATGAGTGGGCCCAAACATAATCTAGGCATTCCTTTTATTCAAAAACACATTTATATTTATAAAAATTATTATCAATAAGTGCATATTTAAAAATACTAAGGTATGCAACTCGGACTTATCAGATTAGTCCATAGGTAAAAATCATTTTTTAAATCGAAAACTCTAAATAGATTTTTTACATTTAATATATATATATATATATACACATTTAGATTGCCCACTGATAACACCAACAAGCATTTTTATATTCAAAATATCAGTAATGTATTCAAATAAGTTTTGAATTTTATTAAAAGTAATATTTTATTAAATGCATGTCTCCAGTTAATAGCCGAAGAAATCACCAAAAATTTCACTACTTACAGCGCCTTTCTGATTTTGATTATTTCACTGTTAGATTTGATATTATTTCACTGCGCGTAGTTCAAGTACATGTCTGCTAAATTTGAGTTTTATTTATATTATTTTATTCATTTATGAAGTTTTAATGTCGTTATGTAATATTAACCGGAAATAAATCCTGAACTATTTATAGTGTTTTAAGCGCAAACGGATTAAAGTTTCGTAATCGGGCTGTACGCGATGAACATAGATTTTAGTGCAAATCATTCTTAAAAATTATTTTAAGAACCACACAAAAATAAATAAATAAATAAATAAAAATAAACGAGGAAATTGAAATAAAGTTTTCAAACAAATTCTGTTTCAAAGAATTTTTTTCCCGATTCGGCAGTGTAAAAATTGAAATTGCTGCGATGTTTAGAAGTTATATCTCTCTCTATATATATATATTAGTAAAAGTGAAACTTATTGGTCAGGTGTTGCCACTGCCAATATGATGTAAATATTACTCACGATAATTTAAAATTTTTGTAATACTAGGGGGCTCTGCCCCCTACGTGCTACGCTCGTCAACCCCCGTTCAGACACCGCAGACTCTAACAGCACGCTAATTTGATCGGCTTTAAAAAGATTTCGGAAGATTGAATTATAATTTGAATCTGACAATTATAATCTGACGTAATTTTCACCAAACTTTTCTTTCTCTTTTTAATATTCACGTAAAAATACTTTTGTTAGAAATGAAATATTATGATCATCTTAAAATATCAAATAAATGTCTCGCGCAATTTTTTTTATTTCAACTGTTTTGCAATATTATTTTTTGTTCATTTTACGTAATAAGTGTAATGTGACGTAAATGTGACGTGAATTCTCCTACTTAAGACTTCTAATGCATCTTAGTGAATTTATTATTTTACAATATTCTATCTCTTTTAAAATTTACGTGTAAATATAGTTTTTATGACGTCATTTTCAACGAGTTCCTGCTTTTTATGTTTTCTGTTTATAATAGTCACGTGTAAAATAAATTTTTAATTTGAAGCAAATATTATTTTTTGCGCTGTTTATACAGTTGGCAACAGTTTAAATTAATGCAATTTTCTAAAATATCTAAAAAATATCTCTCGAAATGCTGAAAATTTGAATTTAAAATAGAAATAAAACCTCAAAAAATGAGTCAAATTAAAAAACTAAATGCAATCTGCACACCGGGAAATTCTGACGCATAAAATGATCTAAAATTTATTAAATTCCTATGTACAGTTTTTGCTCCTATAAAACTTTTTTAATGGAACGATTTTGTCCAACTTTGGCATCAAATATCTCTTAAAATAATTCTTCGATTTGAAAACTGTCTGCATTAACGTGTTTATCAAACATTTCTCTATAATACTACCGATTTTCATATTTTTGTATGCAACAGCTTTTTTTAACATTAACGAAGAAAGGCCATACTTAAGCATTCAAACTGGATGCCGATCTGCCGGAAATATCTACACAGATTTTCATTGGTCCATTTCCAAATCAAAACTTTTTTTATATATATAGAAGGATAAAATTCTAAAATGATTCTAAGTAAACAGAAAATTTAAATTTCACAATGGAGATCGTGCATCAAATAAAATAAGAAAAACTATTGTGTAGTTGTTTTTATTATAGAAAATAAAATGCTTTATGTTGTAATTAATATAATATCTGAATGATTGAAATATTGTAAATATGCTTTTTTTTTAATCATTGGTATATTATATTTTTAACAACAACTACAAAAAATCATGGTGCTATTAGTTATTGAGAGCGCTAATTTCTTCTCCCCCTCATTTGTATCAGCCTTTGCACATAGCTAATTCTTGGTTTTAAAGAACCCTGTAAAATTGCACTATGCATTTTTCATAAATATTTTTTTAAAGAGTAATAATTTCATATGTTGTATACATTTTTTTAAAGTTTTTCACAATTTAAAAATATTTAAAATTTTATTAGGCTTTATAAACGTAATTCTGAGAAGTTACTGTTTTGTTCTTTTCTAATTTGTAGAAGTTATTTATTAAAACATACATTTTAATTACATGAATTAAAGTTGCATCCCACTATTTTAATAATTTAATAAATAATCTAAAACAAAAATTTGGAAATAGGCAATTCATATTTAATATATATATATACTAATAAAATAATAAAATAAGAGAGAGAGAGAAAATAATAAGAACTATAGTGCAGCTATAATTTTTTTCCTTCCAAAAATGTTTTATTTATTTTTCCCTCCTGCGTCACTGTAAAGTTTTTAAAAATTAATAATTTTCTTTCCATATAGTTTTACAAACTAAGGTCTCTTATTTCTTTCAACGCGAAAAAAAAGTATTAATAATTTTTATTCAATTAGAATTGTATAGCATTTAACCGCATAGAGCCATAGAGCCAAGGCAAATTTCGACCCTAGTTTCGTTTCTTGGATTCTTGTGACGAAGCTGGGTGAGAGTCCTCCGATTGGAGGAAAACTTACGAGCCAACCTGTATGTCTAATAACCTTGAAACTCGATTGTCTCAGAGCTGCCAAGTCTCCGGCTTTTTGGATACCAGTATTTTAATACAGGGAATGTTGCTTTATTTAATTAGAACAATTGGGCGATTTAAAAGAACAACATTTTCTCTAAAATAACAGTGGTGTGCAAAAAGCCGGAGACTTGACAATTCTGAGACAGTCGAGTGTGACCAACCGCGCCGGCGTGAACGTGTTAAAAGAAGTGGTATAGTCATTCTGTGGCATTTCAACAATCGAGTACCGAACCTCAATTTTGATACAGCTTCTAAAATAGGTTGATTTTAAAATAATTAACTTCTCGGAAATTAATCGTACGAATTTCTTGAAAATTTGGATTTGGGCTAATTGAAGGGTGAACTTGGGTATTGCTATTGAAAAAAAAACGTTTAGGTTCATTTTAATATATAGAGGGCCCCTAAGCAAATTTTATATACATCATTTAAAAGTAGACTTTATTTCTAATCGTTTGGTGCCAGTAATTTTTTTTTTACAATATTGTGTTCCCGAGTTAGTAGGGGGTGTTTACATTTTTTCCCTCACGACCGTGCATCCATTTTTGGCATTTTAGAGATAACCACATTCTTTTTTTTAAATGCAACTCTGAACAGGTATTTTTTAGATATTATTGGTGGCAAACCCTGAATAGGTGCATGGACTAATTCATAAATTCATGCACTAATGCATAAGTGCATTGACTAATGGATAAGGAAAAAACATAATTTTAATGAAAATGTAAAATTTAAATTTTAAAAACAAGAAAGTGGATATCTCAAAAATGGACCTACCTCCTTCATTCTAGAAACCCGTCAATTCCATTCTTCTACGACAAAAACTCACCGAGTAATGATACTTTGCTGGAGCTTTCCGACACAAAAAAATTGTATAACAATTTTTAGTGCCGGAAAGCTTCAAACTTTCACAGATTTCAATATATCATATAGCTCGGTGAATTTTGGTGGTAGAAGAATGGATATTTCAGTGTTGTACTCGTCAAGACATGGTATTTTTTTTCTAAACATAACTTATAGACCGTATAAAAATACAAAAAGTATAACTTTTTGAAAATTTGAGACAAGACTATTTCATTTATACACTGTTAAAAATTTGCAGCATTCTGGCAGGTCATTTGACTGTTTATTCCGAAAACGGTTACACAACCGTAATTTTAACACTATTCTGACCATATTATTGCCCATTTTATGGTCAGAATATAGTTAAATTATGGTTATGAAACCGTCTTTTCAAAAAACGGTCGAATGACCTGCCAGAATGCTGCAAAATTTTTAACAGTGTATAATCTTATTTCTTACCTTATATTGAACACTTTTGGAATTTACATTGCCTACGCATTTCCAACAGGTGAAAAAAACACCAAAAAAAAGCGCGTTTCAATCTTTTTGGACCGCCTTGTATAAAACAGATTTCTTAAACCGAAAAAAGTATTTTAAATGTGACCAGATACTTTAATTTTATGCTTTTCATTTCATTCTAATTGATATCGCTGTATTTCGTAAATAACGCAATATTCCTTTTTTTTTTTTTTTTTTGGTTTTAAATTTTTTTTTACAAATTGATTTTAACCTTATTGTAAAACTATAAATGAAAAGAATAAAAGAAAATTTAATAAGAAACTTCTTTCCAAAGTTAAAGCAGAACAAAGTATCTATTTCATCTGGCGGCTTCGGGGAATTATAACGAAAGATTTAGGAGCAAAATTTAGTATGTTTCATCATTTCTTTCTTATAGATGTGGTAGCTAAAATTTATTTTGGACAAGTTTGGACAAATAATTCATATCTATTTTTGACAAAAGAGATTAAATTTCATATACCTATAAAATATTTTTTCAATTAAAAATTGTCTGTGAAATTGATTATTATCATTAATGAAACTAATAACATATATTAAGCTGAATTACAAGTCTCATTTCATAACGATATTTAGTCTGTCCCATAACTGACGTTATAAAACGAGGTGATTCAAACTAAATTAAGATTTACTTAAAGTGATAAAATACTGTTAACAAGGTAAAACATTGCCTTTATTTATTCATATTAGACATATGTTTCATTGCTTGCAATTGTTATATTATTGTATCAATAATTATTTCATTGATTTTCATAACATTTATAGAGGTGATTCAATTTAAAATATTTCACCAATTCTGCTATGTTTCCTATAAAGTGAGATATTTCAAATTGAACTAAAAAAAAAAAAAAAAAAAAAAAAAAAAAAAAAAAAAAAAAAATCCCCAAAAAAGCATTTATTTCTTTTAGTTTATTACACGCAGACGTTCTTTGTTAAAAGATTTATTGGGTCTGAGAATAAGCTAGACGTTTAAAGACATTGTTAACTACCAGCCATAAATATAACGGCTTAACATAATACTCTGATACTTTACTGTTCTATATTCATGCCGACATAACAACGGGAACTACATAAAGAAAATCATCCAGACTTCTAAACTAAGAAACCTCTCCCTACTGCTTTGTAAATATCATTTCAGGAGGACTTTATTTCCTCAGTTATGGCTTTTTCGTTTCGAGTCAAACAGAATCTGATTTAGCTAAAGCGTCTCTTTAAGAAAAGAATTTTAATAATCGAAGATGCTCATCCATGGAGTTAGGGGAGCAAATAAATAACTCAACCCTTTTTATCTAACTGCATTTTGGCCGGCGTCGAATTTACTTGTGGCTCAGTAAACATGCGGTCTCAGGACACTATTTCGACTAGAATAAAAATCTACCTTTTTACGCAAAAAATTGAATAATAACGCTCGTAAATAAAAAAGGGAGTTTTTGGATAAATCTATCTGGTTGTATTACGAGATTGGTTCAAGTCCCTTTTCTTCGCTTTATACTTTTCTCGACATTCTAGTTTTGAAGCAAAGAAAAAGACCATTCCATGAAGGATGAATTTCATTGAGTAATTTTCCCCCGCCTCTGTATGTATACTGCTCCTTTTTCTAATCTAAGTAATGCCTGTCTTGTTTTTTACGACTTTCGTGCACTGTAACTACTAAAACATGGACTTGCCAACTGCTCAAAAAAGTATTTTTTTCTATATTTCTCTAGATTTATAGTGTTCACTTCCCCATAGTTCGAAACATGACGTGATCACAGTCGACATTTCTCCAATTTTGTATCCGGAAATAAAAGGGGAAAATTTTTATCTTATTTTCCCTTCTCTCCCTTTTTCTATTTTAGCTTTCTCTTTTTTACGGATAGACTTTTATGTTTTATGAAAGGACAGCTAAGACAGCATTTATTTCAGTGTATTTCCGGTTGATTTATCATATTTTAAATTGAAAAGAACTTTAATTCACGTATTCCTCAAAATAATACTTAATTAGGCAACATTTATACAATTAATGTGAATATTAGAATACCTAAATTAAGATACACGCGTTGAATTGTGTGTTAGATTACTTATAGTAGTGCTTAGAATGTAAAAAAGCCGAAATATTTTACGGTGAAAAAATGAGAATTGTTCTTCATGTTTAGCATACTGTCAATCGTTTATAACCAGATTCTTCAATAAATATTTCTTTCCATAACATTACAAATAATTAACAGTAAAATCTTATTTGATAGCAAAAATAAATGTATATAAATTCTAGTAGAGTTTTTATGTTTGCATATTGTCGTAACACCTTTTGTGTTTTACTGAAATGTTTTCATAAACTCGAGATTTAAAAAAATATATTTATGAATAAATAAGTATTTTACACATGTAAAGTAATTGCTATTATTATAATATCGCTGTGGTTTCGCTGGGGGACTCGATTTTCACGTGTTAGGAAATATATGTATACAAATAAAGAAAACTTATTTTGAAAATCACTCGAAGCGAAAAAGTTTTTTAAAATTTAAAGTTGCTATCAGGGCGAATATAATTGGTCGCGATGGTCACAGTCGCGATAATTTTTTCTATTCAAAGAATGTTGTAAGTTTTTTTATTAGACTTTTATTAGTATAATAATAATAATAATAATAACGGAAGTACATCATACTCATGCAGTAAATAAAATATTTTTTCTACAACATTTTACTTCCTGAATTAATTTAGTTTTCCCTTATATACCGGGTGTCCCAAAAAGGACTGACTGATTTTAAAATTCAATAACTTGCAAACGGTAACAGATATTTAAAAAATTCTTGCAGGAGGGTTATGCATAAGGTCAAAAGTTTTATTACAGTGATTTTCAATTTTAGTTCGATTTACAAACAATAGATGGCGCTGTAAGCAATAGTCGCTAAATACAGCCTCGATTTTTGGTCCTTTATCTTGTTCCATGTAGAAAAAGGAGATGGAAATGTATTATCCGGGCCACGAAGTACCAAAAATCGAGCCTGAATTTAGCGACTATTGCTTACAGCGCCATCTATTGTTTGTAAATCGAATTAAAATTGAAAATCACTGTAATAAAACTTTTGACCTTATGCATAACCCTCCTGCAAGAATTTTTTTAATATCTGTCACCGTTTGCAAGTTATTGAATTTTAAAATCAGTCAGTCCTTTTTGGGACACCCGGTACGTATTTTCTATTTTCTATTATCTGTATGGTAGATCGTTTGGAAAGATAGGAGTGCAATTAGAGGTGAAAGATGTACTTTCCTCTGAACTAAAGTAACCCTGTTAAATGTCATTTTGACGTTATAATGTTCAATATACAGATCATAAGATATTTCGACGTTGATAATGTTCAATATACAGATCATAAGATATATAGGGGGAAGGGGGGGGGGAGGATTATAATTTCGATCAAGTCTCGCCCTTTCTTTCAGCTGCTCCGTAAAAATTGTATAATTTTACTACCCTATGAAAGATTACATTTTAAAATCCAATCAAATAACCTGCTTTTCACATTAATACTTCCACAAATTGTCTGCTTTTCTACTAGAAAAAAAAAACAATTTTCTTTTCGAATAACTTTCATCCTGTGATCTATTACTTTTCTTAAAGCTCATAAGGTATAATTTGATTTACATATGTTTTGATTTCTACTAAGTCAAAATATATTAATACATAATTTCGATTGATGCTTGTAATTGGATTTTTACATTCATGTTTTATTTAACACTTATCAATATAGTTAAAAGAGTTCATTACTTCTTTTCGTCAGCCTGTCTGATCCCCACTATACGCTTTAACTTTTATAAATTTAATCCGATTGCTACGGACTTAATGTATATGTTATTGATGTTTATTACAGGATGTTACACATAAAAAATGAAGCGTGTAATATTTATTGTTTGTTTAAAGGAATACACATAAAGGATTAAGATACAAAATGGACAAAATTTAAGGAGACAGTTTACCTTTTCAACAATTTTGTTTATTCAAAAAAAAAAAAAAAAAAAAAATCGCTGCATTTCAATGTTCAACTAAAAGTACATTTATAAAAACAAAAATTTTTAAGTGCATCTTTTAAATTAAAATTTTAAAAAAGTTAAAAATTTTTTTTTGAAATATTGATTTTTTTTTTTTTGGCTAAGATTAAGACGTCGCATGGGTTTTTAGGTACATCGAATGTTACATATAATTTAATTCTTTTACTGGTGTATATATAGTATAAAACGATGAAATCTAACACATCTTCATATACTTTTATTTTAAAAAATAACAAAAAGCCTAAAAGCTAATTCCATGCGCATATTTATCACACATAATAATAAAAAACATGTATAAAAATGTTTAAATCTCTATCTCAAATATAAAAAAAGGCCTTAGCATTTTTAAAACACGAAAGTGAAGAAAATATAAACATGGAGAAAAAAACCATTTAAAAATTTAATTTCTGTGGGTAATTGCACTGGGTGTATTAACCCTTCTAGTACCATTGGGGTCTTATTTGACTCCATTTTTTCTATTTTGAAATTTTTAATGTTTCAAACCAGAAAAATTGAATAATTTATATTTAATATATGAAATTAAATAGCCATCTCCTAGGAAGATATTATATATAATAAAATTAAATTTCTGGTTCAAATCATGTAAAACTAAGAACCCTGAAAGCTGGTACTAGCAGTGTTAACAAAATTTACAATATCTCGCGATGTAAAATGAGGTGTCAAAATATTCACAAATAAATAGCCTTTCATTTAATATTTCAAATAAAAAATAGATTTTAGATCAATTTTGGGGTAAACTCCCCCCTTAAGGACACACTTGTTTGAAATAAATTTTAGTAATGTCGCACTGTTTCATAAATTAGTTATATGAATTGTTGAGATGCACGATAACATATTCTCAACCAAAAATGGCTCATATAATATTTAATGCCATTTTAATGTACACGAAAAATAAATCAGGTACACTATTGTCTGTGTACGATAATTGAGGAAAGTGCATATTCAGGTTTAACCACTTTCGTACCAGTATATGCATATGAAGATTACGTGTAAAACCAGTTTTTAGGGCACTTAAATTTAAAATACCAAGTAATAAATTTCAGAAAAATGGGATGCTTTTATCCATATTAATAAGAAAAGATATATAAACACTTTCCAACATTTCTTATTATACGAGCTATACACAAACATATATCCCTGCAATAACGTTTTTAGCAGCAACGATAGAATAATGAATGGACATGGATCCATAAGTGGATCCACTGGCGTTTGTGGAAAATCAGACCATGAATCCATACGTGGATCTACTGGTACGGAAGTTTGTTAAATAAGTTTTAACCCTTTATGCACTGAATTATGAATTCATGAAAATGTTATCTTCTAAAGCATTTTTCCTGAATTGTTTAAACTACACTAAAATATTTACATAATCATTTAATAAATTTTCGAAGGATTTTTGAGGGATCGAATTATTTAGAAGGATTGATTAAATTTGAATTTATAGAATTTTGTGAAATATTTATAACCCCACACAAATCTTTTATTTTAAATATTTTTTTTCTTGGTATTTTGTAGAATTAAGAAATGTACAAATATAAATGTTCTTAGAATAGAAATATAGAAATATTTCCAAACTGAAAAATCACCCCTCCCCCAACGACAAGAAAGCTGAAAAGATGCAAAGGCAAAAGAAATCATCCTTTCAAAAATATTTTTGTTTTGTGTAACCAATAATGCTTTTGGAGCAATTTAAAGTAATGTATCTATAACTCATTCTAAACTGTATTACAACTAATCGATGTATTAAATGAATTTTATAACAAGTTATTTTAATGGTACTTATAATTACCGTCAATAGATAAAGGGTTAATATATTATATGATGCGTGTATGGGCCTTTATGCATGGGACTGCAAGAATGAATTTGGATATATTGCGGCCTCTGTATGTCAGCCCAAAAAATCTATTTTAAATTGTGATATACATTTCCAGCTTAATTAAATTATTGTATACAATGCGGTGAGTACAATAATCTATGTATCATTTGCATGGAAGTACAAATGAATTTGAATAAATTTTCAACTGTGTTACGTGTTTCCTAACTTGCTGGTATAGATAGTGACTTTCAAATAAGATTTCGTACAATATTCAGATAGTGTTGGATTTTATACACTATGCATGGCGTAATATTTTTTATCCTAATATTTTGTAAAATTTTCTTGGATTTCTCTTAATATTCTCTCAGTAAAGTCCTTTGTATTTTCAGAAAAGCTCAAAGTATTTTTGTAATAAAAATTAAATGCAATTATAATAAATGCTAATTACGGGGATATCAGCCAAAAGTATAAGCAATCCGCTTCTATGATCATCGCAAAAGGATTTCACATGCAGCACCGTAAGTGCTTAAAAATTTTTCTTCTTATGAACTTTAAAAAGTATATAAAGTGTTTATAAAAATTTCAGAAAATAATAATGAATGATATTTTAAAGAAAGGCTAAAATCTGGCATATCTATATTTAAAAGTCAATAAAATATAAACGATATTGGTGAGAGAGTTAGAAAAGTAAAAAATAGTCATTTTAATGAAAATCTATTGTAAATACCACAATTCCGATAATAAAACAAAAAAATATAATAATGGCGATTCACAGTTATTTATTGTGCGATGAAACCTAAATCTGAAATTACTGCTACCATTTAAATATTACAAATATCTTTGTAATGTACCATAAAAATTCATGCATATATGCACATATGAAAATAATTAATGCTAATATAAGTTTCTACTGAAAATAATTAACGTTTTATTTGTACAGTAGTGGAAAAAATATAAACACTAACCCCTACTAAATCTGAAACTAATTATAATAGAATAAAGTTATTGGTACCAAATGATTGGAAGTAAAGTCTGCTTTTAAATTATGTATATAAAATTTGATTAGGGGGCCATCTACAAGTGAAAACCAGACCAATTTTTTTTTCAATGGCAACACACAATTTTGACAATATGTTTAAAATCCTCGGTTCAAACTTTGCCTATAAACGAAATTTCAAGTCATTTGAATGATAAGTTTTTGAATTATAAACATTCAAAATTTAGAGCTTCTAATGTTAAATTACATTTTCATATTTTTATTACTATCTCCTGATATTATAATCCTAAAGTGATAATTACTTTGTGTGGCTATAATACTAAACAACCCAAACATAAATACATTGAATTTGTAATTTTAAAAATTTCATAATATGAATTATGAAATTAATATTCGAAAAAATATAAATTGCAACCGAAATTTTTTTGACAAATTTATGTTTATTGTGTTCTACTTTATGCGAATTCTCAATATCAATTTTTTCCCCCTAGTCGTTTTCGAATTATGATTAAAAAACCTCAAAATGATGGTTTATGGCAGTCTATGATGTGCAGTTGAGTCCTGCATCGGGTCGGGTTACCCGCTTTTACCCGAACACGACCTGACCCGCGTTCGGGTCGGGTCGGGTTGACTTTAATTTTTTTAGGTGCGGTTTGTGTTCGGGTCGGGTTGGCTTTCATTGTTTCGGGTTCGGGTCGGTTTCGGGTTGGCTTTTTTACTCTTGCGTGTCGGGTTCGGGATGACCCGCTTTTTTAAAAGAATATGGAAATTATTTTTCCCCTTAAAAGCTTATATAAACCGCAGATCAAAGTTTCACAAAAGCAAAATGTGTGCCTGCCTGTTTTGTCTTTAGTCATCCTTTCACACCAATCTTCGAAATAACAAACTGCATTATATTTTTATCGTATTTTAAAAATACAATGCACAGCAAAACTCTAAATGTTCCTTCCTGTCTAATGTATCAAGTGAATAATTTAATTGTGGTGATAGGCGATGCACTGTGTAAGACGGGAAAATTTTCAAAATAATAACTGCTGATAAACTAAAGGCAGATGGCCACTTGTGTAGAACAAGGTGTATCGTTATAAGCAGAACTTTCGAAACCGCAACTATTGTTAAAGCATATTTAAAGATTAGATTTTTTGTTTTATACTATTAGTCCTGCATCGGGTCGGGTCAGAGGTTTTACTATAGTTGAATATTAAAGAATATAGATTTGCTCATTCTTCTATATGCAAAACATAAAAAATGGCATTAGAGATTTAGAGGTCTGCACGGGCCGGAATTTCCAGGCCCGCCCCGCCCCGTCCCGTGTAAAACTTAAAAGTTCGGCCCTAGCCCGGCACAGCCAGTTTATAATTTTATCGGCTTCGTCTAAATGTTTATATCGGGCCGGCTGACCGGCTGAATTGTAGTTATCGGCTCGGCCTGGCAGGGCCGTTCAATTTTTTTGCCGGACCGGCCCGTTTATTTTGTTTATCAGCCCGGCCCGTTGAAAAAACTGTCCTAATAATGCGGCCTGGCTAGTTTGAAATTTTGCCGCCTCGCCACGGTCCGCGGGCCGGTCCGGTACAGACCTCTATTAGAGATACAATTGTAGATTATTTTTCATAATGGTGTTAAAACATGATTTGCTTTCCTAACATTGCGGGTTGAAATATTGCGGGTTCGGGTCGTGTGCGGGTTAATATACTTCGGGTTCGGGTCGAGTTGCGGGTTGCCTGAAATTATTTTTGCGGGTTCGGGTCGGGTTGCGGTTTGCCGAAAATTATTTTTGCGGGTTCGGGTCGGGTTGCGGGTTGACTTTAAATTGAATTTGTGGGTTCGGGTCGGGTAGAACCCGACCCGCGCAGGACTCTAATGTGCAGAAACGCATAATTTGAAAATATATATATATTTTACTCCTTTTATTGAAACATTTGGGCTGGCAATAGTCGAAACACGTTAAGCTAGTGAAAAAATCATATTGGCAAGAAATAATGCATTAATAAAAGCGACATAGTCATTCTGCAGCATTTCAAGAATCGAGTACCGAACTTCAATTTGGTTACAGCCCCTAAAGTATGCTTATTTTAAAATAATTAATTTCTCCGAAACTAATCATACGAATTTCATAGAAATTTGGATTTGGGCTAATTGAAAGGTGTCAAACTTGGATATTTCTATTGGAAAAAAAAAAAAAAAAAAAAACAGAATTTGGGTTCGTTTTGCTATGTAGATTTGCCCCCTAAACAAATTTTATATACATCACTTAAAAGTAGACTTTATTTCCAATAGTTTAGTACCAGTAATTTTCTGTTCAATAATTTGTTGCAGAGTTATCAGGGGGTGTTAACTTTTTTTCCGCGACTGTACGTTGTATTTTCTATTATTGTAGTTTACAATTTAAGTAAATATTATTGATTTCTATGCAGTAATAATAATTAATTTTTTGTTAGCTATAAATACACTTAATTGAAATATTCTGTCAAATATTTTACAAACATTGCCCCTTTTCCATCCGTAAATCATTGAAATGTTTCGGAAGATTTGGTATTTTATGCATGCTAATTAACGACTTTGAAGAGCAAATTATACCCAGAACTTCATAATGCCCCTTTTCCTAATGAGCTGTCAAAATATCTCCCGGTGAAAATGTCTAAATTCAACCGTGTACTATTGCTTGTGTTCTATAGTTTATCTTATGCCATTAATGAACCAAAAACGAAAAGCATTGTAAAAAAGATTCTGAGTCCCAAAGATATTAAAATACAAACTTTTTTTTTTTTTTTTTTACCTTGGTTTGAATGATTGTTTTAGGCTAATAAGACAGATAATATAAAACTTTTAATGCCTGTTAACGTGTAAATTGATGGAAAATAATCCTATGTTCTCAGCCATATGTTTTTTTAGTCTAAACAAAATATGTTGGTTTATGTATATTGTATATGTATGCATTACCAGCTGTGTACAATTACATCAATTTCCTCTATCAGCTAAAAAACACTGTCCAGTTAAAAGATAAATTCATTTTTACAGTCCCCGTGTTAAAAAGGATTATTATTTAGCAGTTGAAATCAAATGTGAATAAAAAATACAAGACTATAATATGGTGAACTTTTTTCTCATAAAAATATTCGTAATATATATAAACACATATGATTAGTTGTTATTTAATTAAAATATTAACTTTTATTTTATTTTTTACCTTGGTTTGAATGACTGTTTTAGGCTAATAAGACAGATAATTTGAAAACTTTTAATGCCTGCTAACGTGTAAATTGATGGAAAATAATCCTATGTTCTCAGCCATGTGGTTTTTTAGTCTAAACAAAATATGTTGGTTTATGTATATTGTATATGTATGCATTACCAGCTGTGTACAATTACATCAATTTCCTCTATTGGCTAAAAGACACTGTCCAGTTAAAAGATAAATTCATTTTTACAGTCCCCGTGTTAAAAAGGATTATTATTTAGCAGTTGAAATCAAATGTGAATAAAAAATACAAGACTATAATATGGTGAACTTGTTTCACATAAAACTATTCGTAATATATATAAACACATATGATTAGTTGTTATTTAATTATTGCAATTAATTGTGGGTACTTATAATTTAAAAATTTTTAATTAACCCAGATTTTGAAATTAGGGAAAAGGAATAGGGTTCAAAACATTTCGGTGACTATAGCCCTCCGCCATCTCCACCAAACAGATTCATCCGTTGCCTTTATATCTGTTCTCAAATATGTCTGAATTTAATTTTAGAAATGGATTTTTACAATATACAATTACAACAACAATAAACAAAATTTTAAATTAAAGTGTCCCTTTTATTGCACATCAAATATATCTCCTAGACGTTGTCTAAAATTCTAAAATACTTTTCTTTCTACGTATACATCTGCGGTTGTGCTTTCATTTGGTTATTGTGTTTGACGTCTTTCAATATTTTCCAATTGTTTTCAGTCACGACTCAGTCACTGTGATACTGGTAACAATGTAACACGTGATTGTTTCGATTTCTCGCCTTGTTTCAGTTATGGCATCGTGAACCATAAGTACTGCTTTATTATGGTAATACAGTGCGTGAAGACCGATCACAATTAACCATGTTGAACAATGCTATAATGATGCTCCACTAGTCTTGAATAGGCGATATTAGACTTAGTATATTATTAGACTAATATATTTCGACTTTCTCTTCGTTGCCTCCAATCTATAGTAATTGGAGGATCGAATTTAAAGCAAACTCTTTGCGCACTTTAATACCGTTGCCATGCCCCCCCCCCCCCCTCCAATGTCAGAACCTGAGTGAATAGAAGTGTTCTCCTACCGAATCGAAATGAGACAACGTGTTTAATGCAGTCGTAGAGGTATAATTAGTAGCTCCAGCGGGGAAACGGGAGCAGATAGAGTCTAGGACTAGGACAACAATATCTTTAAAAGCAAAACTCATTTCATGATAGAATACGCATGATAGAATTTATTTGCTAAAGGAAAATAATAAGTTCACTATACTCATTTGTAAATATACCTATGCAAATATGTTCAATTTACACCTATTAACCCTCAACAGTCCGTGACAGTACCTTATAATAATATCCCATGATAGTAATAAATCATTATGGGATTTGATAGTTATATTGGGGACCAATATCACGCCAATCTTGCATTTATTGCAAATATTTCTAATCAAACATTAATACTGGTAAAATATTGGTTTTACGTTAAAACCATTTGGAATACAGTGTTTTCCTGTTGCATAAATTTTAGCTTTGTATATGAATTATGATAAATTAAACGCGAAAATGGAGAAATATTGGCTTTACATTGGAAATATTGGCAATGCAATATAACAAATGTCATGCCAATATTAGAGCAAAATTGATGAAATATAAAACCCTCTACGTTGGAGCAATATTTCATGCCAATATTTGCAAAGATATAGCTAAGATACAGCTATTATTGGACAAGAAATAGCCAATGCAAACAATATTGGTCCAATATTGTTTTGAATTTAGGGTAAATATCTATTTGCGAAAAAATTCTATAATGTTTCATAAAAGCACGCATTTTGTGTATCTAACCACATTTAAAAAATCAATTTAATTATAAAATAATTATTGCTATATCAATGTGTAGCTAATTTTGTTGAAAACATTAAAAACAGCACGATTTAAAATAAGAGCATTATTGTAAACGTTGTTTTTCGCAGAGCTAATTTCTTCACCGTAAAAAGTGCTTAATTCACTTTATTGAACTTACCAGGTATGTTTGAATTTCAGAAGCTTCTGAAAATATTTTAAACATTTGATTTTTTTATGAATTTTGTAACTAGCCAAAATAAAGTCTAAACTTAATAAAGTTCGATTTCGTTAATTTTATACTTAATCCAGATTATTTATTTAATAAAAATAATAAAGAGGTGAAAATACAGAGGCCAAATATATTTTACTGCAGAAATCGCATGACTGCTAAGAGGGAAATACACTTTACTTCTCCAATCCGCCCAAATTCCAGAAATTACTTTAGCATTTGATCTTAAGGGCTTACATTCTCAAATATTGTTGTAATAAACTATATACTTATATCTTGGTTAGATAGTTTTTTTAAATATTTGAAAACACGAAATTGCCCCTATGCAGTTTCTGATATAAGCGCACTGTTAAGAAATTTCTGTGAAAATATAGAGAACCTACTGGTAATCCAATATCTTAAGTCTTATGTAAAATTACAGAGATGATAAAATCAGGGATTCTGTTAACTAACAGAGAAATTATTTAGTAAATTTACAGTTGACTCTGTAAATTTATTTAATTTATTTTTAATTTTTAATGATAATTTATTTTTAGAAATTAGTGAATTTTCCAGCTTCGAAGAAGTAGAATTTTATGAGCGAATTTAAACCGCTGTACCATTTATTTAATTTTTACAATATTTACTTCCAACTGACGTCGGGATTCGATCCAGAGTCCGCAGGGTTGGACACAAACATCTTATTGACTGTGCTATAGTGGCTGTTAACGCATTTGTGCCGAGCGTCCCATTTTTTGGACGCTTCGAATTTTAATAAATTGTATAATATTCTTCTTCTTTATAACATGAAAATTGAATGAAATAATTATCTATTAATGTCTTTACCTGTTACCGAAAGATGACAGCATAAGATGACTATTTAAATTTCTTCAATGAAGGCTTTTTTCGGAGTTTATAAATTTTTCACTTTTCGAGATGACGAAATGTAAAAAGCAAGTTTATTTCTGTTTTTTTTTCTATCAGAGATCCAAATAAATAATTTATAATCTTAGCTTGTAAACTTCTTTGAAATACCTATTTTTTTAATTGTGAGAATTTATGTTCAAGCCTATTTTTATGCATTCTTGTAACGTTCAAAATATAGGGCGCTAGGCATCAATGGATACATATTTTTATTAGCCATTTAGGGGACTTTATTTGTGTAAAGTCTTTTTCAAGATGATTATGGAATAAATTGTTTTTAAGTCTCAATTACGATTATTCTTAGTTTATTATTAATAATACTTATAATGTTATTAGTCTCTGTAAAGAAAACTAAATTTTTTAGTACATAAAAATACCAATTATAGTACATATATAATGTACAATTTAAAAGCTTATTTTACATAAATTTAAACAAAACATATAATTATGCATATTCCCATATTTAGAAGGTTTACATTTTATCAAAAATATACAAAAAAAATGTAGCGTATTTTTTTTAGTATTTTTCAAGTTCATTTTGCATCATTTTAAAGTGATTTTACAAACAAATTTGAGAAAACAAAAACTCAGGGATAAATGGGTTTAATCTGCATACAAAAGATGTCTTTTATCATTCAACAGGGAAATATCTTTAATTTACTTTTAATATTACCAAACTTCATGCACAAATACAAAGTGGTTGTCGAAAAAACTCCGCAGTGACGAACGTTTCCCTTTCTAAAATAGTCTACTTTTTGATAAAACTATTTTTAAACCAAATTTTCTTTGTTAGTATTTTTTTAGAAAAGTAAAATAATTTTAAAGCTATGTATTTTGAATTACAGGTTGTAAAAATGATAAAAATAGCTTTAAATAAAGACATGGAAATCCCTACAGGGTGTTTCATATAGGAAAAGGGAAAAGTCTGTAAATTGATGACCGAGAAACTCAGTAAATCGCATTTAACCGAGAACTGGTATAAATTTACAGAGAGTCCTGATTTTGTCTGTGTTTTTACAGAAATTTTTAACAGCGCAGTTCATTTTTCAAATGGTAAGTTAAATTTCTAGTAAAAATTAAGAACAAAAAATCTTCATAAAACACCGTCAAAACTGACCGAGAACTGACATAGACATAGAGACACTGACATACACAAATACTTACACTGACATAGAGAAATATAAAATTAGATTCTTTTATTTTATTTTCTATTGTTATTAAATGAAGCTAAATAACCTAAAATACCAAAAATAAGGTGAAAGAACGTTCCTTTTCCAGCCCTTTATACAATGACGCAGGTTAATTTTTTTCATTAATAATCCAATATTTTTTTTTATATTCAGTACATCCAATTTTCAACTAAAATTTAACTTGATGAGAATTTTAATTATGTAACAAAAGACGGGACACAAAAGAACTTTCTAATGCACTTCCTTTATATTTTAGCAGAATGGATATTTTTAAAAGAATATATAGTTCTAAATTTAAACAGCAAGAGCACTATAGTAAAGCCATTCAATTTTCCAATTATCCGTCAAAGCTTAAAGTTTTATGCAAGAGTCGAATCTTCATTAGAAACCGAATATATATCTATATTTTTTCACGAATTTTAATGCGTATAGTTAGTCAAGTTTAGTTAAATTATATAATTTAACTATTTACAGGTATCTTTTAAGAGTATTTTAGAAATTTATTTTAAATTTTAATTTAAATTCTATTTTATAAAAAGATTGAAGTCTGACTCTTTCAAAAAGTATTTTTTATCAAATATTATAAATCATCTTTTCTAAAAAAGAGCGATAAGTCTTTTTTTAACGTAATTATAATTAATATAAAAATGTCATAATATTTCATTTACTTTCAAAAGAAAGTTTGAAGATTTTATTTTTTACTTCAATTTTATTCATTTGTTATTAAAAATATATGTCTTTCAATTTATTTTCAAAAAGAGTTTTCAGATTTTTATAAAAAACAATTCAGTCTTCATTTTTAACCACTTCACCGGCGACAGGTATGGGGAAACGGTGCTTTAACCCCCGAGTTATCTCGGGGCAAACGGTGAAGTGTTTAATTAATAAAAAATGTAATGAACCTTTTTTTTCACGCAACAATAAAGATTAAAATGTTATACTAATATACAGGGTGTAATATGTTATCTATCGCCGACCTTTAATTAACCATTGGTCATTGACATATAGTTCCAATTTCAAAAACGTTTCAAATGAACTAAATATTCATGATGCGGCATTATTTAAAGTAAAAAATCAATTTTATAAAAATTACGAAATCTAACTTTTTATACGGCCCACACTCCCTATAGTTAGATTTAGTAAAAGTTTACACATATCATAACAGATATAACACAGAAAGTTTGACATCTGTACTAGAAAAATTGACATAGATATTAAATTTCAAATTTTGAGATTTTTGCACATGATTTTGTCTTTCATTGAGGGATCAGTTAAAAGATGAATTAAAGTAATTCGAGATCAAAATCAGGGTACTATGTCCTTTTTACCTCGAAACCACCTTTAGCCTATCTCCTAATCGGGGTATAACCAAAGAGGGTTATTTCATCTAAAAATTTGAGCTGACGTTTAGGGGTCGTATACAAAGCGAAGAATGAAATATTGAAATTAAACAGAAAAACAAATATCAATTTATTATAATATCAGAAAACGGTCTACTATAAAAAATGAATACATAAAACGCCGGAAACTACTAGAGATACTGCTCAACGTGTTCTCAATTGGTGGCAATGCACAGTTGAATGCTTAACAGTACTTAGTTCTGGACACGTTAGAACAGGGCATGAAATTTCAGCTGAAAAGGTGCTCGCCAGAGTAAAACTTTTGCTCGCCATTATTTTTACATTCATTCAGACAGCAGCGTCAGTCACCACACTTGCCTAGAAAATGAGCTATTTATGACAAACTGAATTTAAATTGACCGTTGTTAGAAGTGCTGTCTGTTAAATCAGGAATATTTTATGTTCATGAGAGATATGAACAATTTTTAAAGTGTTAACAGATGTAGTATGAACGACTTTTTGGTGACTGAAAGCCTTAAAAGAGTGCAGAAACTGATAAATCGAAACATATTTACTGCAAAAGAAAAACAATAATATTAACTCAAAATAAGGATTCACTGGTTGCAGAAATTGTTACATAGCACTAAAAAGTGATGAAAGAAAAAGTTCCTGTACTTTTAGAACTTTATGTTTGTGTATCATTGCCTTTCCGCCCTGAAATACCACTTATAAATCCGAGCTGTAGGGCCAAAATCTGTCAGGGTGGCCATTAATAGAAATTCTGAGTAAATCATCCAGTGTCTCAGTCTTCAGAGAGTTCCTGTATGCAGTTTTGAGTCTGTTGTGATAGCTGAAGCTTCTCGTACGAAGCTATGCTCACTGGAAGAACAGCACAAATTTTTCGAATCTGAAGCGAATTGGGGAATTTTGTTGAGTACTTTTCTGTGTCAAATTTTCCCAGCCTATCTTTCAGTGTTACTGAATGGAACATAAACTTGAATTCTGCCCATGCCAATACAATATCCACTTTTTCATTAAAGAGACTTCGGTTCAAATACATGACGAGCTTTTTTATTTCTTCTAACCCAAATTCAAGAATATTTTCTTTATGAGGCCAACACAAAGTGTCATAAACACGTAGTGGAGTTAACACATCTTTTAACATAGAATGCAGTCTTTCTGTTATGTATATCTTCCATGTTTAATTACTCTCCCTCTTGAAGTCTGAAACTCTTGCTCCCCATTTTTATTTGCCAGCTGTACAACCTTGATTATCCCTGAGATGGATAGTTGGTCCAAAAACGCCTGTTCGTTTGGTGCAACACTGGATTCGAGATCTGTCAGAACTGAGATGCAATGCTCAATTTTTATTTCCAGATGAAATGACAAGTTCCTTGTTTTAAAGGGTTCAATTTCCTGTAGAAATCGAAGAGGAGGTACAGAACTTAAAGAAATTTATAATCATTTAATCTTTTCAGGAAACACTTAGCTTTAACACTATCATTGTCTTTTCCGTGGGCCCCCTGTTCAAGATGAAAAAGATCTTTCACAGTATTTTCTTTGATGGATAATCATCCAATCACTTAGTTTAAGAGTTTCTTATCCTAGAATTTCTCCTGTCTCTTTTAACGAATGAGGTCTTTTAGCCGAAATATCGTAAAATTTAAAAATACTCCTAACCACTGAATCAAATGTTTTCCGATATTTAACTTCACCACATGCATCCAAAACAGCCAACTGCAAATGGTGTGCAAGGCAGTGAATGTTTATTAATTTAGCGCAAATAGGTTTCCTTTTCATAGCCAGTCCTGATTTGTATCCGACCCTATTTGGAGGACTATCAGTACCCAAGCCTACAATATAACACCTGTTTCTATATTCATTTGGACCTATATTCTTATCTATAAAATCAGTTATGACTGTGAAAATAACTGGATGAAGTCGAATTTGTCAGCTCTATTGCTCCTAAAATGTCCACTTTGATATGATTATCTTTTGCATCCACGTATCGAACATACACAATTTCATGTTCAATATCTGATCTATCTGTGTTACCATCAACCAGAATGCTGATATATGTACATTTTTTAAATTTTTCACTAAATCTAACTTCATAGTTTCATCAATAAAATCTATAAAATACCTGCATTGTTTTTTATTGCCATACTTTGTTAAAATATCCAAATTTTTCAGCAAATCACAAAAGATCTACAAGATCCGCATGTCGCTGGATTGAGGCACGATATTCTGAGCGTACATAGTTTGATTTAAAACCCAACATTTCAACCCTTTCACCGTCCGAGGGTTTTCCAATATTTTTATAATAAGGCTTGTAAATCCCAGGATATATATATTATTTAATCGCAGTTTGATGCCATAATATCTTTAATATCCCTTGTTTTTATGTAGGGTTCAAAATATAATTCTATTTAAAATATTTCTGTCTACAGCCATTTTAACATGATTTCTAGAAACGGAAAAATAAGAGGCAGCCAGTTAAAGGGTTAAAAAACAAAACTTACTCGCCAACCTTAAATATTTGCTCGCCATTGGCGAGCTGGCGAGCGGAAATTTCGTTAAAGTTAGAACATACCAGGTGTGCAATCTGTGCGATAATCAAGGGTGATGCGCGGCTTCAGATAAACCATAGAAGTAGTCTCAGTCACATAGACTTATGCTTTGATGTAATCTCAGAGGTAGAAGTCCATGGGAGTCAAGTCCGGCGAACGCGGTGGCCATTCTACCGGACTACAATATATAGGATCTGTTGACCGAATTCGGGGGCCGGATACGCCCGGACGTTTGCAGAGCGTTGTTTTATGTGGAGAGGGTCCCATCATGTTGAAACCAAACCCTTAATGCATGTCGGAGAGGCAGTCACGTACCGTATTTTGTAGCAGATTCAGGTAACGATCGCCCGTTAAGGTCCCATCGTAGAAGATGAGTCCAACAATCTAGGTTCCCCATATACTGAACCACACGTGCAGTACTGTCCAGGCGATGGCGAGGTTTCCAGGTCGCATCATCCTTCTGATTGTCGCACAGTTTGCATACATGCTATGCTCTAACGTGTCCAGGACTCAGTACTGTCACGCATTTAATTGTGCATTGCCACCAATGGAGAACACTTTGAGCAGTATCTCTAGTAGATTCCGGCGTTTGATGTATTCATTTTTTATAGTAGACCGTTTTCGGATATTATAATAAATTGATATTTATTTTTCTGTTTAACTTCAATATTTTATTACAGTAAAACCCGTTTAAGAAGTTCCCGCTTAGGAAGTTTTCCCGTTTAAGAAGTTTATATTTTCGATTCCCATTTTTCTCTTATTCTTACAATACTAAAATAACTCGTTTAAGAAGTTTAGTTCGAAACTCTTTCCCGCTTAAAAAGTTTTATTATTCCTTCTATTTTTGCTTTCAAAGCTCGTTTATTTTGTCTTTTTGATGATTATTTTATTTTCTGTGCTGAAATCTCTTCCTTTATTATTCTTCGCTATTCAAAAAGGTCAATGTTTAGGAATGATAGCAGATGTAGTCACCTCTATTTCACCTTAAAATCTGTTTAACGTGTTGGATGGAAATGGAATGTGGGCAAAGGATGGGACCCCCGTCACTGTAACAATAGTGACTGATAAAGAGAAAAGGGAATTGCTCGGCCCTACCGATGGGTGGTTCTTTCAGTTCAATAGTTACAACAGATTCTTTCCCACCACCCTATTCTATAAGTGTAATGTACCAAGGCTGCATTTGGTTTATTCATTTCACAGTTTTTAAGTCAGTGTAAAGTGCATAACATCAAAGCTTTCTCGTTAGAAAATACACGAACAAAAAATTCTGATTTTTTTCTCCCAAAAATGTCGGGCAAGGCAATTAAAAGGAAAGCCTTGTCAATTGAAGACAAAATAAAAATTTTGAAAGAAGTTGATAGTAATGCGAAAACAACAAGAATTGAAATTGCAAAGAAATGTGACTGGTACCGCTATCAATTAGTAATAAAGTATGAATTAATGCAATAACTTCTCTGTAAAAAGTACCGGGAATTGTTAAATAAAACGCAAAAAAATTATTTTTTCATCAAAATTTATTTTGCCACCTTCAAAGTACAGACCACAACTATGCCAGCGTAGGACCCAATCTTCCATTCTTTTCAGGTAGGTAGATTTTGCAGTGAATTTAACCCCTTCTGTGGATTTAGTTTTATGGCCTCAATATATATAAAATTATACATATTACTCGGAGTGTTTAATTTAAGCTTCGTGAACAGGAAAAAGTCATACAAGGCCATGCCAGGCGAGTGCGCCCTTCGGTCAGTGACATTAGTTGCATTTTTGACCAAAAACTCTTGCAGAACAATGGGAAAAAATTGAGCTCTTTCGAAACCAGTCGCGTGGCGATGGTTTCCAAAATATTTTTCCAATTCATGTCCAAAATATTAGTCATAATGTTATGAACGGGCTTAAAATATATGTGAGATATCTTGAGCCAACTCTATAAGACTCATACGACGATTTCCCAACAATAACTTCTTGATTTTATCAATGTTTAAGCCATTTCCAGACACTGAAGATCTACAAAAATGAGGAAAATCAACTATTACTTCTCGACCCTATTCGAATACTGTATACTATTCATACGCCTGTGTTTTTGGCATGCATGATTTACCGCATGCCTTCTGCAACATTTTTTATTATTACGCGCATGAAATTTTGATTGAAACATAAAACTTAAGACAAATTCTTTGTTGAACTAAATTTTCCATTCTAAAAATCGTAAAGTAAATCTGAACTCCCCAACAAAATATCGTAGAAGAAAGTTACTGGTACCGAACGATTGGAAATAAAGTCTATTTTTAAATGATGTATATAAAATTTGCTTAGGGGCCATCTACATATTAAAACGATCCATAATTTCTTTTTTTTCAATAGCAGTACACAATTCTGACAGCATAAATAAATCTACAGCCTTCAATTAGCCTAAAAACAAATTTTTATGCAATTCGTACGAAAGGTTTCCGAGAAATTAATTATTTTAAAACCAGCGTATTTTCAGGGTTGTATCCAAATTGAAGTTCGGTACTCGATTGTTAACCGAGAGCACCTTCTTGATCAAGGCACCTTAAGCAGTCAATGAAGCCTGCTAGATTACAGGACAGCAGAAGAAATTTCAAATTATTTAGTCACTTCTATCATAGACGGCCATCATATCACACCATCATTTTGCCGTTTTTTAAGAATAATTTGAAAACTACTTGGAAGGAAAATGTGAAATTTTGGATTTCCATAAAGCAGGACTTAATAAATCTAAATCCATCAAAAAACTGTAGGTTGCAATTCATAATTTTTTCGAATATTAATTTCATAACTCATAATTCATATCATAAAATTATAAAAATTGCAAATTCAACGTATTTATGTTTGGGTATATTAGTATTATTGCTACACAAAATATTAGCACATTAGAAGCATAATTTCAGCATAATTATAAATAAAAATATGAAAATGTAATTTAACATTAGAAGCACTAAATTTTGAATGTTTATAATTCAAAAACTTATCATTCAAAGGACTTGAAATTTGGTGTCTAAGCATAATTTGAACCAAACATTTCAAATATCTCGTTAAAATTGGGTATTGCCATTGAAAAAATGAAGTTTGGATTCGTTTTAATATGTAGATGGCCTCCTAAGCAAATATTATATACTTCATTTAAAAGTAGACTTTATTTCCAATCGTTCGGTACCAGTAACATTCGTCTACGATAATTTGTTGAGGAGTTAGTAGGGGGTGTTTCCTTTTTTTTCCACGACTGTACATAAAATTTTGTGTAGGGGTTCATCCACATAAAGAAATCGCCAGAAACTGAATAAAATTCAATACTAACGCATAATTTATGTGTCATACTTTTTCGTTAAACTTTTTATTTGATGCCATGAAGTCATTTGCGCAGATTGTTTAGGAATTACGGAGGTTTAAAATTTTTAACTCCTAGTGTTAGATTCATTTCTAATCGTTTCAAAACAGAATGCCATTAAGGGTATTTTGTAAAGCATAACTCAAAATCTAATGCGTAGCGAGCTATAATTTTTGATTCACGTATTGGATGCTTTTAGAAATTGATTTCTGTTAAAAATTCATACGTTAAAATTCCCATTTCTTTTCGAAAATATATTTCAATATATACATTCTTTTTTTCAAAATTAATTTTTGAAAGAAACATTTTTTAAAATTCTTCTAGGAAGAGACATATTTGCTATTCAATGAAACTGCCTTTTTACTATAACGAAACTGCCTTTTTCCTATAGTGAAACTGAGAACTATCTTTTTCATTATGCATACATACCCAAAACTTTAAACTAAGACATTTATAAAAGAAACGGTTTATTTTATTGGTTGATTTTCTGTTTATGACGCTTTACTCGTTTAGTCAGATTGTGTACGAATACATCTAACAATCGTCCACCTTCTAAAACTGAAATAAAATGTGAGCAGTTGCGAGATGTAAATTTTTTCGATGTCCCTTTGATTGTTTTTCTACTACAGAAAGGGGTGAGGATGAAAGAGGTAGAAATTACGCTTTATTTTAAGATTTTGTTTTTTGTTTTTTGTTCTTTGAAACATGCAACTGGGTACATATGTTATATCGATGCGCTGAAAACGGCAGCGCCACCTGTTTTGCGATATGCACCAAATCTAATCAGCACCAGTTTATATCAAAGTCAACAAAATAGGGTCATTCCATGCAAAATGAGCAAATCAGCTGTGGCAGACATGTCACAGATTTTAATGAAAATCAGTCTATATGTAGATCATATCTATTTATGAGTAAATGTAAAATAATAGATTTCAGGATTGTTTATTTAAGTAGTATTAAAATATACATTAAAAGTGAATGCAAAATCGAGGTACTGTCTACATGCTTAAAATTTCAATTCTGATTATTAGCCTTAGGAATGGAAAGACTATATTAAAAATTATTTATAATTAGGAATGAATAATAAGTAACAGATTGGCGTAAGTTAGTAATTGTATATTTATTCCGTAAAGAGAAAAAAAAAATTTCAAAAATTTTGAAGTAAAAATGCAATATTTCTACTGCTCATTTAAGCATGAAGGACAGCTTTGACAATTTTACTTTTCTTTGGCGTTATAGCTAAATGTATATATTTTAAATATCGAAAATTTCATTCCTGCCTTTTTATTCCTTAATGAGAAAAAAAATGAACAGTAAAAAATGTTGAGGGTAAAATGCAATAATTCTATCACTTCTTTTTAAGAGAAAAAAAGCTTTATTAAACTTTTAAATTATTTCATATTATAGATAAAAGTGTATATTTTAAATATAGAAACTTTAATTCTTGCTTTCAGTTTATTTTTGGCTATTAATATATTTATTTAAAACTACAGTAAAAATATATATATATATATTACTTTGAACAAAAAAATTATATATTTATCCTCTAAATCCATAGATGTCAGCACTGCATCTTTTTTCCCTTTGAAATCGTGCAATATTGTAAAAAAAACGCGCGCTTATTCAAAGAGTAAAGCTCTTCGAATGCAACAAATATTACTTTTTTAACCCAATTTTGTGACGTTAGAAATCAAAAGACAATCTTGATTTTTTTTTTTTTTTTTTTTTTTTTTTTTTTTTTTTTTTTTTTAGCATATCATGGACTTATTGATCTTTATGTCTGTGCAATAACTATAATTTCTGATCTTTCCTTCAATATTTTTTTTGCCTATCAATAAGAGAAAAAATAACAGTTTTGTCATTTTTTTTTAAGTTTCTAAATTTTTTTAAAGATGAAGGAAATACATGGCAACTTAAAAACTTTAGCAATTCGATCTTAATATGTAACACTACATCAGGCATAAATTTCACAGATGTTTTTGAATTCTTCTAATTTTTATAACGTTTTTAATTTTCTCAAAATTGAGAAATTTTCAATTTTTACAACAAATTTAAGATTAATCATGACGTTGCCAAATTATTATTATTAAAAAAAAATATGAAGATAATTTTCCAGAGATGACAATATTATAAAAAGATTTAATTTATGTTAAATAGTTTTCAAGATACGGAACTTCAAACTTGCAACTTTGAACGATTGTACACATGCCATTCTATGTCACTAGATTTAAAATGTCCAGAACTTCCAGATATTTTATTTTTTTGTCGAAATATTTTGCAATGCTCTATTTGAATATGAATTGAATCTGTGTATCAAATTTTATTAAAATCGGTTACTACGCAGCCACGACTTTTTTTAAATTTTTGCTCATTTTGTGTGGAATGACCCAATATGAATTTTGGGGAATTCTGTTAATTTACTTTTTGAATTAGAGAGGCCTCAAAGTTTTGTGACGAACACCGACAGACAGACATTTTTAAATAATCGTACGTAGAACGTCCAACAAAGTGTAAATGAACTAAAATTGGAAATCGAAAATTTCACGAATCAATTAAATATATATGACCCGCGCAGTGCTCTATAGAGCGAAGACATCAAACTATATAAACGTGCTACTATCTAGCTACTACAACAAAGTGCTACATCAAACTATATAAAAACTATACAAGACTATAGTACGAAGACATCAAACAATCGCAAATTTTTCCAATGTCGTTTTGATTGTTTTTCTGCTGCAGAAAAAAAGGGGGGGTGGGGAGGTAGCCATTAAGCTTTATTTTGAGATTCGTCTTTTTTACTTTGAAACTTGCAGCTGACTACATACGTTAAGGCGATGCGCTGAAAACGACAGCGTCACCTGTTTTGCGATACACACCAAAATCTAATCAGCATTACTTATGCCAAAGTCTAATGAAATATGAATTTTTGTGGAATTATGTTCACTTACTTCTTGAATCAGAGAGGACGCAAAGTTTGTGTCGAACACATACAGACATCTTTTTAAATAGTCAATTGGTATGCAGGGCGTCTTAAACAGTTTAAATCAATCGAAATAGGGAAACCGAAGTGTTTACGAATCAACTAATTTCTTATCTATACTAATAAAAGAAATTCTCGTTCTGTCTGTGTGCGTGTGCACTTGTCAGAGATGGTTAACGAAATGGACCGCATATGCAAGTTTGAAAATTTGCATGAGGGTAGGCAGGGCCTAGTGATCCTGAGGCTCAGATTTTTATTATTTGATAATTAGCCGATATATTAATTAGAAACTCGTCGAAAACTCATTATTTTTTAAGACAGTATTGGCAAGCGCGCCCGCGCATGTTCAGTCCTAGTCTTTGCTTTCTGGAACGCGTAGAAGAAAAGTATTAAGCCTTTTTTTTATTATTTTTTTTCTTGGCGGAATATTTTAACGCCCATCGACCGAACACCGCATTGTATACGGAAAAAATTAAGATATATTGTTTAATTTCGCATTTCTACGTCTTAATCTATTTGTGCCTGAATTTTTGTTTTCTCACATTTGTCAGTAAAATCACTTTAAAATGTCGCAAAATGAACTGGAAAAATACTAAAAAAATCTAAGCTAAAGAATTTTTGTATTTATTTGATAAAATGTAAGCGTACTAAATACGGGAATAAGCATCATATTTATAATAGTATAATATGCATAATTATATGATTTGTCTAAATTTATATAATTTCAAATTGTATATTATATACTATAATTAATATTTTTATGAACTACTAAAAATACGTATTTATTTCTTTACAGAGACTAATAACATTATAAGTATTATTAGTAATAAACTAAATATAATGGTATTTGAGTCTTAAAAATAATTTATTTCATAATCATCTTGCAAAGGACTTTTCATAAATAACTGTCCCCCAAATGGCCAATAAAAGTATGTACTCATTCGTGCCTAGCGCCTTATAATTTGTAAGTTACAAAATTGCATAAGAAATAGGCTTGAACATAAAATTTCCGAATAAAAAAAAATTACGTAATGCAAAGAAACCTACAAGCTAAGAATGACTTATTTATTTGTATCCTTGATAGAAAAAATACAAATAAACTCACATTTTACATTTCGCCATCTTGAAAAAAAAAAAAAATTCTAAACTCCAAAAAAAGCCTTCATTTAAGCAAATAAATATCGATCTTATGCTGTCATCTCTCGGTAACAAATAAAGACATTTATAGATAATTGTTTCATACAATTTTCATGTTATAAAGAAACAGAAAATTATACAAATTTATTAACATTTGAACCGCTCCAAAAATGGTACGCTAGGCACAAATGGGTTAAACGCCGCAATCATTTTGAAAAAATATTGTTGTTAACCCTTAAAAAATTTCAGAATGTTCGTTTTCGTGGTTGAATTTTCCTACCTTTTGGCGACGTTCCCCTAGGGCTCGATTTAAGAGGTACCGATTCACAAAAAATACATGTTTAAAGATAAGACCTTCTTCTTCTCGACTTTGAACTATTTTTTAAAAAGTATGAAACTACCCTAAGTGAGAAAATCAACAAAATGTCCCCGTACGAGCGTTTTACCACTAAATATCAATACTTTTTCGCGAATTTGTCATTTAAAAATATAAATTCCTACAAAAGTGGGTTAAATATATACAATCATAGAAATTTTGAAGTTTACTTAAGGTTATTATCACAGGCCCAGGCAACTCCGGGCGGGTCAGCTACTTATGAATATAGAAGAAAATTTAAAAAAAAAAGGTTTTTCACCTGAGTTCTATTTTAACCAAAGTATAACTGAAAACCTCTGCAATATTTTTCATCATACATATATACTTCAAACTTCAAACTGTGAGATTTATAAAAGAGACATTTCATTTTATTGGTTGCTTTTCTGTTTATAACGCCTTGCTCGCTCGGCTAGATTTCGTACGAAGACATCAAACAATCGCCCACCCTCTAAAACTGAAATGAAATGTGGGCAGCGCGAGAGTAAATTTTTCCGATGTCGTTTTGATTGTTTTTCTGCTACAGAAAAAAAGAGGGGGAGGGGGAGAGGTAGCCATTACGCTTTATTTTGAGATTAGTTTCTTGTTCTTTGAAACTTGCAACTTGGTACATATGTTAGGGCGATGCACCGAGGATACTAGTGGCTTGAGTCATTTTTCTTAGAGATATTTTCTCCTTTAACAATAAATAACGTTTTACCTTTCTCTTAGAATTTTTTTAAACTCTTAGACTTATTTTTTTCAGAAGAGTTTAAAAAAATATGTTTTGTAATACTTGAAAAATGATAGGTTAAATGAATGGTCGATCAGTTAATGTTGTAAATGTTATTATGGAATTGTTGAAATAAAGAGTTTCTAAAAAATAATCCATTATTTTTCGAAACTGATGTAAAACAATATTATTATTATACAGAAACAGTGTGTTTTATAGTTGTAATCAAATATATTAAATGGATTTCTTGAAAAGTTTTAGTAATTAATTTTTCAGAAATTTTTAAGAAAAGGTTTTGTAATAGTTGAAAACTAATAGCTTAGACTGTCCGTCGCTTATTATTGTCAATTTTACTGTAAAATTCTTAAAATAGAGAGTTTTCAGAAAATAATCCATTATTTTTAGAAACTGACATTAAATAATATTAATAAACAAACAGTATTTTTTATTGTCATTTTTTGTTAAAACAAGCTACCCAGCAAAGAAAGAAACAGTGGGCCATCAGCTGGAAAAAAGATGGCAGCCAGCAGTGCTATCAGCGGTAAAGTGCAGGGGTGCCATTACTTAAACCAGTCGAAAGGTGTCCGAGCCGAATGCAGCTGGCTCATCAGTGATGGTCAACAGCAGGCCAGCATTGGCATGCCATCACATTACTTCAATCCGGCACTTTTCCTGCAGTGCTAGTACCTATCCCACTGCTATTCCTTTGCTGGCCCAGCACTTTCCCTTACAAAAATTTCTTTTAAGAATTCTATAAAAAAACGAAGTATTATATAATTATGGCTCTTTTTTTCTATAATCTAGTTTCACCAAGAGCTATAGAAACATCTGTAGAAGTGTCTATAGAAATATTTGAACTGCATGTGGTCACCCTCCCAAGTACTGCCGCGCTCGATGTTGCTTGATTTTCGTGATCGGACATGAACAAGTGCTTCCAACGTACGCTACGATTGCTCGTGGTTTTCAAGCTCTCATTACACTATTTCAAGTTTGTTTCTTTTGTGATTTACGTTCCCATTCATTAAACTGGTATAGAAATTATTCTATTGTATAGAAATCGTATGTATTTTATACGCATTTTTTTTATTATTGATTCTAAACTGCGTAAATTATGAAAACCGAAATCCTTTGTAACCCAGTAAAACCAAATTTAAGGAGAAAAAAAAAGTGCGTTGAAATAAATAATTTATTTATTTATTCATTTACTTATTTATTTTGTTGGTGGCAGTGGTGCTATATTTTTTACAGTTTCAAAAAAAATTAGTTTCACAGCTTAAATTGTGTTAAGATATTCATTTCAGATTTGTGTTCAAATACTCAATGTCTTCGATATTCGCAGCGCCACCTAGCGTAAGAGTTCCCAGCAATAATACTGCAAAAGTTCGTGCACTTCCATGTAGTGGTGGGCCAGCGCATGAGATAAAAGGGATGCCCACCATAATTTTATCTGATGATTTCCAATAGCAAAGTTGACTGAAGCTGTCCAGCAGTGGTCATGCAGTGGTGGACCACCAGCCAGTACCTCTCCATCATTGCCAGCACCTATCTTGCTGCTGGCCAGCAATTTCCTCTTTGCTGGGCAGCTTCAAACAAGCTAAATGAATATCGTCAAATGTTTTAACTTTCTCTTAGTTATATCTTTTTTCGGATGATTAAAAAGAAATTGAAATATTTGACAAATAATAAGTAAATGAATGGTCGATAGTTTAATGCTGCAAATGTTATTACGTAATTCTTGAAATAAAGAGTTTCTAGAATGTAATCTCTTAATATTGTCAATTTTACTGTGAAATTGTTCAAATGATGAGTTTTCAGAAATTAATCCGTTATTTTTCGAACCGAATATTAAATAATAATAATAATAAACAGTGTTTTTTACTGTTATATTCAAACAAGCTAAATGAATATCTTGAAATGTTTTAACTTTCTCTTAGTCTTTTTTTTTCCGTAGAAAATTTAATATTTGATAAATAATAAGTAAATGACGGGTAGATAGCTTAACGCTGTAAATGTTATTATGGAATTCTGGAAATAAAAGTTTCTAGAATGTAATCCATTATCTTTCGAAATTCATCTAAAGAGAAAAATAAAGAAGAATAAATGTATTTAACAATTGTATTCAAACAAGTTAAATGAATATTTTGAAGTAGTTTCTGAAAAAAATGAATTAAGATATATTAGTGGATTTAGACAGAAATTTGTAGATACATATTCCTCTCAGTGTATCATAAGTATTTTAAATAGTATCCAGTGTATATACTAACTAAACTATATAAAAAAAATATGAAAACATTAAAAAAGGCTTCACTAAAATACATTACAAAATATACAAATGGTTTTCAAAATTAAAAACACTAGTTAAAAGTGTATATAAAAAGGTACTCTAAGCGCTTTCGGCTAATCCTAAGTCATTGTCAAGGAGAAATACTGATGGAAAAATCTCGATGTTGACTGATATATAGCGATAGGAAACATCTTCCACGATGTCCGCAGGAGGGAGAAACCATTAATAATGAAGGGGGGGGGGGGAGGTAAAGAAAGTCAATCGCTCGGGAGACCAAACTCTTCTGTAATATAAAGCAGATTAAACCAAATACGCGGAATTTAGTATGATAACACTTCATTACAACAATTGCCTGCTTGCGTTAAAATTTCCAAAGACTCCAGAATTGCACAACTATTAAAATCAGAAGGACGCATAATGATTCTCGCTCTATTGATAAGGATGTCAATATCTTTAGTTTGGAACTGTTTTGAGAGGATGGTAGCAGGTCTATTTTTATTTAAACTCCTGTTTGAAATTTTCTAGTGGTCACCCCAATGTAATTTAATATTTTATTTGTGTCTTTATTTGTGTAGATTATGATATAAACGCATGACTTATTTCCATACTAACAGGATCAACCCCTATTCTGTACAAGATTAATTAATTTAGTATTATTTCTAGCTATTAATATTATACTATATTTCCTTAGGCTGTATTTTAACTTTTCGTATAAGTGAGGTCGTATAAGCAGGCATCCTGGGAGATATTTCCTGTCATTGTATATCTGTCAACGTCGAGTTTTTTTCCATCAGTTTTTCTCCTTGACAATGGCTTAGGATTAGCCGAAAGCACTTGGAGTGCCTTTTTATATGTACTTTTAGCCTCTAGTGTTTTAAATTTTGAAAAACATTTGTATATTACGTCACATCCATTTTATTAATGTATTTTACTGAAGGATTGTTGAATGTTTCCATATTTTTTATATTGCAAACAAAAGTGAATTTAACGTTTCAAATGGACTATTTTTAAAGTCAGTTTACTAACTAAACTATCGCTGGAGCAAGGAATATATATTTTTTATAATTAACTTAATTGAAATCGAACTAATTCCCATACATATATTAGTCTCAGAAGTGACCAGGTTTACACATTTTGAATACCGCCATTTCCTAATAGTAACTTTCACCTTACTGAATCGCATATTTCTATCATTAAGTAATGAGAATAATAGAATTTGAAAAGAGTGGAATTTAAAAATCCGTAATCCTTGGCAAAAATGTAGTCTTTACATGAATATAAAATAACTTAGATTTATTATTAGTTTTACTTCTTTATGTATTATTTATTTTTATTTTAAAAATTTACCGTATATTTCGACGCATAACTATGTACATAAATAATACAATCGCATAAAAAATCGAAAGCACGTATGCATGTATTATTTTTTAGGTGACACTTACAAATCTAAAATTATTCGTAAAAAATAGATACTTTGGAAGTCGTCCTATATGCTATATCCACAATTTTTTTTAAAAAAGTTTGCAAATTGCCTTAACGGCTAGCAGAGTTATATAACGAAATATATAATATTAAACACATATTTTCTTTGAATTAACTCACAATTATCTAGTACATTGAAGCTTAATATATTAAATTATTAAATAAGTACAAGGCTATATTTCTAAATTCTTCGGTGAAATTTCTAAATCCTAAACTTCAAATCTTTAAACCTACAACATATATAATTTATAAATGTAAATTTTTTAAAAAAATTTCTGTTCAATGTGTATTTTCAACAAGCTGGAGTGGAATTTAAAAATCCGTAATCCTAGGCAAAAATGTAGTCTTTACACGAATATATTATGCAGACAATTTTAACTGACGAAATATACAGGTTGTTCATAATTAAACGACCCTACTTTAAAGTTGTCTACAGGCAAATCTATTGTTCATAAAGTTGTGAAATCTTCTGAAAGACATAATAAAGGGGTGGGAATTAGTTTCAGCTAAAAAACTATAAATAAAAATATTTCAAAATTTCACCACCACAGGGCGATTTAAAAAAAAATCGTACATTTAGCATTACGATAGTTTAGAAATTTTATTTATAAACTTAACCTTATTCAAAAGACAGCATTTCACGACATGCTCCTAGCCTTTCCCAGAACCCACTGCGGTCAACTGTTGAACATGCTATCTTACGATTCCAGATGGTATCTGAAAATGATGAAAGCCATGCAGAACATGTTTGGTTATAACAAAATTTGTTAAACTATCGTAAATGTACGCTAAATGTGTAATTCGTTAAAAAACGGCCTCTTATTTTTTTTTCGCTCAAAGAAATTCCCATGCTTTATTATGTCCTCCAAAAAATTTCACATCATTCTGAGCAATAGCTGCGTCTGTAGACCACTTTAAAATGCGGTCGTCTAATTATGAACATCCTGTAAATTGTGTAATTTGTTAAAAATCACCCTCTGGTGGCGAAATTTTGAACTATTTTTATTTATATTTTTTTTTTAGTTTAAACAAATTCCCATCCCTTTATGATGCCTTTCACAAAATTTCAAACTTTATGAACAATAGTTTTGTCTGTAGATAACTTTAAACTAGGGTCGTTTAATTATGGATACCCTGTATTTAATAAGCTTTCTGAAAATCTAATTCTTTTAAATACAATTAGAGTAGTTTCTACCAATGTTTCCACTATACTAGTGTTGTAACATGCATCTTTTAACTCGTGATTTCACAGTTTCAGTATTTCTCAGATAAAACCCGAAAGAAAAAATTCAACTCAGTTTTAATGCAGATTTTAGTTTGCAATTTTTTTGCTTCAAAAGTTAACCTTTTTGAAGAGAAAACTAATCAGCCTGAGCGAATGGTAATTTGTGTATCTATTTAATTCTGAACAAATACTATTTGCGTCATGATTATATAAGCGCATTCAAGGATAAATTTTATTCCACTCCACAACTTTAATGAGAATATAAATGCGAATTCAATTACTCTTCCGCGAGGTTTGTATTCCACATTAAACATAATGTAAAAATATATTCTTAACAAGCAAGTACATTTATGCATCATTATTTGTCTCAATTTTAAGATAACTAGTTTAAAAGCGCGTGAACAAAAATAAAATCATTGGCTGACCTGTCCGGCGTTGACTGGTCCCGAGGTAAAAAATCTCACATATTACTAGAATCAGTGATGAATTCAGACCACTTTTCCTCGGGAGAGATTTAGTGTTGGGGACCTTATTTACTTCGGCAGTGTACACCATTGAATTTGTATGATTTTACATTTGTAACAAAAATCTACTCAAACGAGCCTAGAATTGGGGACCCACTGTCTTCAGCAGCGTACATCCGGGCGTACTACGCACGTTCCAGTGTGATTTTGCAAATGAACCTCTAATTTGTCTGATTTTATATTTTTTAATTAATATCTTTTCAAATCCCTAGCGTTCTTTTAAAACGCGAAATGATGTCGCCGAGTTTCCAAGGAATTTTATCGGGAGAAATAATTCTTGGGAAATAAATTTTGATGTATCAACATTCTTCATGCAAAAATGAACAAAAATCCCCGGCGCATTCCTAGTAAAACATCAGATAAATATTTCCGAAGGAACTAAAAGGAAAAAAACCCGTCGATTGCAATAAACAACTTCCGGGTTTTTTTTCATTATAAAAAAGCAGCAAATATTCGTATTTTGTAAACGAAAGGTATCATTGGAAGCAGAAAAGAAATTTCTATTAGTGTTATTTATATTTTTATCTATTTATTTATTTGTTTAATTATTGTAATTCCATGCGGAACACGAAGATGACAATTTAAAACTGCAAAATAAACGGAAAACATGAAAATGAATATGACATCGACCTTTAGAAGGAATGTTTGTTTAAATAGTAAATATTAATATTTTTAAAAAGTAAACAATGCCGTTACAACGTTAGAAGGTACAGTGAAAATATTCGTATTATTTTTTTCATAAGTCCACGTGGGACACGGCAGTGGCGATTGCGATTTCAAAATGTAGAAAGAGCGAAACGTTTACTACGCCTGTGCTTAAAAAAGTAAGCTTGAAAGAGGTGCTAGGATGATCTAATGAGCTTACATTGGGAGTTTTCCCGCGCTTTTTAAAAGTATTAAGTAGATATGAAATACACGAAATATATAAATAGATATATAGACAGATATGTATAGAGATTTTTTTTCTGCATGTTGATTACTGAATTCTACAGTATGCAGTTACAGTTCAGTTAGAACTTAAATACTTTCTTTCGTCTTATGACTTAATTCAGACTTTGCAATGCCGTGCTGAGCATCCGGAAATCAGCCGAAAATGTCTGGTTAATCTTTGCCCAAATCAGTATCACAGTAAAGAAAAAAGGTTAATCATCTAAATTAGCAAGATAATAAAACGGCGCAAAGTAAAAATGGACTTCTTGTCGTATTCTTTAAAGGATGCCTAGAATTGGTGAGTGCTACAAGACGTGAATATCGAGGTATTTGTGTTTTACTTTGATCATTGTTTCAGGTGCTTTTTTTTAATTCATTGTTTAAATAATCTATGCAAAGCTGTTCTCAAATCCAAAGGGGCACCTTTATGACACAAGTTTTAGTTCATTTTTGTTCGGAAATGCATGAAATTAGCAGGTTTTGTTATTCAGAAACTATGTGATCGAAACATGTTTTCTATTTTTTAGTAAACGCAAAATAGCTTTCAGAAAATACTGTCAAAGTTGGAGTTTTGAATCGAAATTTCGGACGAACGGAGAAAAACTGGTTAGGCAAGGAGTAAAAATGGGTTGTCACGTGATCCAAAATCATTTATAACTCGATAAATAATTCATTTATCAAAAAATGGAAAACGTCTTTCCATTCCAAATCACTTCCATAGTCATCCCTGCCATTTTTCTGACATTTAGTTTAAAAATGAGTCAGTAAATGTGTCAGAAAGTTTCGCGCTTGTTGAACAGTGGACTTGAGAACCGCCTTATGGGGCTGGTCACTCAGCTTCGGAATTCTCCTCCGTAATGTTAAGTCTATGAACTTTTGGTACATTCGTATATTTAAAATACCTTCTCGGAAGTTCATATTTTTAACATCTTTTTTCTGTGTACTTTTTTTAAAGGATGTCTCATTTTTTCTTAGTTTTCAAAATATTTCTAAAATCTATGCTGAATTTAATATTTTATGTGTTAAAAGCGGACGAACTGTGAGTAAGATTTGAACACTTCCTATAGGATTAAGTCTATACTTTAGAAATATTTTGAGAACTAAGAAGAAAAGAGACATCTTTTAGGAAGTGTACACAAAAAATAGAAGTTTAAAATATTAATTTCCCGAGGAGATATTTTAAATATACGAATGCATCCAATGCCCATTGACTTTACATTAGTGAGGGGAAATTGGAAGATGAGTGACCAGCCCCCTTAAGTTTTTTCTACTTGTGTTGTTGTAGATGGCTTTAGATTTTAACCAAGAAATATTACTCTAGTAAGATACGACCGAAATGTCAAGATTTTGAAAATTATGAGAGTAATTAATTCTTTATTTTATTGATAATATTAATATGTGTGATTTTGATTTATTAATTAGCATTAACTGCAAGTACGTTTATGCAGTATCAACGGATTATTTTCATTGGTTTCGTTGCATTGTATTTATTTTGGCAAATAGTTTTTGTAATTAAAAATTTTTAATTGTTCACTTTAATTTTGGTTCTCTTCTTCGCATCATATTAATTATTTTATTTGTAGGCTCTTTTATTGTTAAAGTAAATTAAAATTAATGACCTACTCAAATTAATTATTTAATCCTGGTAATAAAGGATAGTCTTCAAATAAAAAATCACAACGCAACTCTTGGTAATGTTATTTCATAATTTTATAGCCTTCTTTAGACGATCTTTACGATCGCAGTTGAATGAAATTAAAGTAATTAACTGGTTGTTTGGGGAGCTGTTATATGTGCAGCCAGATATATGTAAATGTCCATTTTCTCTCCAGCATCTTTAAAATAAATGTTATCATGACCTTTTCAATCTTTTCTGATGTTTTTCTTTATGGCTCCATAGGTTTAGTTTAAACTTAATTCATTTTCATAAATTTTATAATTGTTCTGCTGCTTATAATTCAGTCAAGGTTGCTTTCTTTTCTTTTTCAAGTCATAGATACACTGTTAAAATTTTGCAGGAAACTGTCCAGTTATTCGAAAGTTTTTTAAAAGATAAGGGTTATGTAACTGTAATTTTAATCGTTCTGACCATAATGTGGTCGTAATACCTTCATAATATTGGTCGTAATAACTTCATAATATAATCATTTATTTGCTATTTGCTAAAACGGGCGAATGATTGGGCTTTGTGCTGCATGTTTTTAACAGTGTATTGTAACGGTTTCTCGCTGTTCTTACACGCATATCGTTGCGAATTCTCATTATGTATTACGAGTAAACATTTTTTTCTGATATCACTTTTACTTTGCTATTATAGTTAATACTGATATAGTTTAGTAAAGTCTTTTTTCCTTATTATACTTCCTTTTTCGCTTTTTTCAGATTAGTAAGAGTTATTAAATTTCCCTATGTGTTAATTGCTAACTTTTGTTCAGAGTAATAAGTTCATAGTTATCGTAATTTCTGGCCTAAAACTCGCGGCTAAAAAAAGTTTGTTTCAAATCAGAAATTTTATTTAATAAACGAAATCAAGTAAGTACCACGTAAAATTAAGTTACTTTTTATAAAATAAAATTTCTGGTTGGAAACACATTTATTTAAGTCGCGGCTTATTCGCCAGAATTTACAGTTTTACCAATCATTGTAACAGCCAATTTTAGAAACGGGTTTGCATATTGATTTCACAAATACAATTGTGGTTTGCATACTTCAATCAGGTAGATTTTCTCATGGTTCTATTTACATTTTTTCCCATGCAATTCTCATTATTGAAGAAGGGATATCTGATACTTTTACATTATTTTTCATGCAGATCGTGTTTGTATTACACTTTTTATATGTTTGCAAGATTGGAATCCATGTCAATATTTCTTTTTCAAACATACATTTTTCTGAGACTGTCAACGGTATTTACTTTACACATTATTGTACAATGTTTTTGACCTGTGATGATATTAATTCAGAGATATTGTTGTTCGTTAAGAAATCTTTTAAATTAAAAGCTATTATAATTTTTAGTTCAAAGCATTTAAATCATAAAGATGTTCGTTCAAAGTTAGTTTTCATATTTATCAAGGTTTTCTTGTCTGTTATGCATGTACCGTTCATGATTGTTTTAGTATGATTTGTGTTTACACAATTTTCTATACACATTTGCTTCCTCATGCCTTATTTTTTCCCTATAATTAAAACCCCTATAATTAAAATGATAGAATATTGAATACAATGTAAAATGCTTACAATCATTTTAGTTCACATTTAGCTTTGCACTAGCAGAGTTCGTACACTTCAGGGAATTTTTCATAGTAGGAGAGCTGTTGAACATTTTTGTGTAGGTATTTGAGGCACCCTGAAAATTTATGCAACACTTCTTTTGTAATGCCTGAATACAAAATCGTATGTCTGGCTGAAGGATCGTGGCCCAAAAACTGTGCCAACCACGTGTCAAGTGCCATTTTTTGACTACCCAGAAAAGGTATTTGAGGCACGCTGAGATTGAGACAGAATAATATTTATACTTAGAAAAAAATATTTTGAAAATGACAGACACTTTAGTCGGCCCAAAAACTGTGCCAGACACGTGTCAAGTGCCATTTTTTGACTACCCAAAAAAGGTTTGAGGCACGCTGAGATTGAGGCAGAATAATATTTATGCTTAGAAAAAAATATTTTGAAAATGACAGACACTTTAGTCTGCCCAAAATCTGTGCCAGACACGTATCAAGTGCCATTTTGAAAAATGGCACTTGACACGTGTCTGGGTAGTCAAAAAATGGAACTTGACAAGTGTCTGGCACAGTTTTTGGGCCACGATCCTTCAGCCAGACATTCGATTTTGTATTCCGCCATTACAAAAGAAGTGTTGCACAAATTTTCAGGGTGCCTCAAATACCTTCCCTAAAATGTTTAACAGCTCTTGGACTATCAGGACAAATATCAGTATTGTTTTATAGAAAAATAAATTTAGGTAAAACGCGCGAAAATTGTCCTTATTTAAGAAGATATTTTCTATAAGAAAATACTGGTACCGAAGAATTTCCTGGTCTTGAGATTTCAGGACGCGTTAGCATGAAAATTTCCCGCATTAATAGTATTTTTCGCATGATATCAATTTTTCTTCTTGTTATGTTATCGTCGAGGTTAAATTTTAACGATGTTACCTTATAGATTAATCTTTAGATGTTTCCCAGCTCACCTTGTATAATTTAAACTCTTTCAGATAAGTCTAAAAAATTTCTTTGTCAATAAATTGTTATTCAACATATATACTGGAGACTAGGGAGGGCTGACCCACTTTTTACGAAACGATTTTTTATTTTTTAAATAATGAACGTAGAATAAAGTTTTACATATCATTTTATTCGTTATACAATCAGTTATCAAAATAAAATTTCTACATAAGTGTAATATATAAGTAACTTGAAAAATTGTTGATTTTAATCATGAGAAAATAATGGGTCAAGACTCTCCAGATATGGGAGGTTTGACCCACTTTGTTTTATATTGAAATATTAGTGAGGAGAAATAAAATCAGTTAAAAAAAAGCAAAATAACGTTGTGCTAGATGCTTTAATTATTATTTAAAAATATTTTTGAAAATATGATGCTTCAACAAACCTGTTTAGGCACAATCGCATGTCAGAAGTGAAAATTTTTGTTTTAAACAGTATTTTATCTGAGCAGGAACAATTGTACAACAGGAAAAATGAAATTTTAACATTTAAGACAGTATTCCGTTAGAGACGGATTCGTTTTCATAGGGTTTCATACATTATTACGTCCGGATTCAGGAACCACTGTCCCGCTTTTTTTATCTCCTTGTCATACTTTTTGTGACACTCGACCTGACAACTGTAGTTGTCACAGTGTTTGGTTTCATTTCACTCTATTCATTACAGTCGTGGCCAAAAGTTTAGGACCACCGTGCAGAAACTAGCGTTTTTAAAATTGAAACCACTGATATCGTCACAAATGAAATCGATTTTCGTCAGATGGCGTCATTCCGTCTGACAGTGGAGTTACTGTATTCGCTTTTCTTTTGAACTTTGAGTAATACATGTCGCAGATGCAATTTATTGTCTGGATCTTACATTTCAGTGGTGGTCCTAAACTTATGGCCACGACTGTATGTTAAAATTTGTCTACATACCTTCCAAAAGTTTTTTGATCCATGCTATGACTTTTGAAGCCGCATGAGTATACTTAACTTATCATTAACATAATTTTTAACCCTTTCAGAGGCAAAGTAACTTCAGTACTGAAATGTTGAAATAAATGACTGGCATCGGAATATACGAACAAATTTATTTCGAAATATGAAAAAGGCTATATTTCACATACATATTAAATTGAAAAGATTTTTAATTCTGGTGCAATGGTGCAATTGTGGAGTTTGGGATTTAAAATAAAGTGGTTTCATAAACATATCGCTGCCCCTGAAACGGTTAAGATGCTGCTTTTGTACTATCTAGTATTTTGCACTGTTTCTATTTACCTATTGTAAGTAATATTCAAATGGATAAAAACTCCTATCAACTTTCCCATATATATTTTATTAACTTTTTCATGCAATGCAAATAGCAATTATTTACATCTTCTTTTATTAAATTTTAAATGTTTTCTTTTCCTTCACCCAATATTACTGTAAATTGCAGATTAAATTTACATTCATTTTCATATATAACCATTAATATCTCATTATGCACAGTGTATAATAAAAAGATTTCTAAAACCCCTTAATTAAGATACAGCCGAAGGGAAATTTTTATCAAATCTGAATTTTATAACTGTAGAAGCTCCTCCCCGTTCTGAAAGCCTTTTGTAAATTGGTGTTCTAGATACATTTCTCAAGTTTATGCATCGGTAAATATCTTTCAATGAACGAATTTAATATAAAATGTCTTACAATCTAAAAAAAAATGTACAACATAATATAAATGCATTTTCTGAAAGGTAGAAGCCACGCCCTTAGTCAATGATGTTTTTGAACGAAAACGAGAATTCTCGTTTCCCGCAGTGAATGTGTTAAGGGAGCCTTGAACATGTGTTCAACCCTCCCTCACATTTATTGTGTTAAGCCTTCCCACATAGCCTTTTTCTAAAAAATAGCACATTGTTATATTAAGCCTAACTTACTGTATAATCTTTATGCCTGCAATAAAAGCTCTATATTTCTGCATTACTTAAAACCTACTTAATTAAATTTCAATGATATATTTTATCTGAAAAAAAGCTTACAAAATATTTCTAAAAAACACAAGTTTTAGGTTCAAAACAACTTACAATTGATTTTTTCTACACCTATTTCGATTATCTGTATGAAACAGGGACTGTTGTTTGAGCATTCTGGTAGCTTTTGTTGACACCTATTGATAAAACTCTGAAATTCTTTTACATATGAATACTGATGAGCGGGTCAATCCTCCAGTATGATCACCCCCCCCCCCCTAGTCTCCCCTAAATAAGATATGCCGTTATCTTTTACATTTTTATAAGATAACCTTATATGCTCTATTTTATGTGCATTTTACTTTTATTTACAGTTTGTGCTTTATATACAACACTATTATTGTGCTGAAAAAAAGCCTCATATTATATGGCCTTAAATTGATTAATCGTTAATTTCATGTCTGGCGAAATGACCTATGAAATATGCCACAATTGCATATGCATAGAGAATAGGTCAAATAATTTACCACGTTTATATTTATGAAATAGTATATAATAATATGATATTTAATATTTGTGTTAAGTGACAGGTTTTCATGGTTATACATTACTTAAATCTGTTTATTCAAGTGCAAATTTACATTTTTCGGTCTCAATGTATTATTTAAAATACATTGACGAAATTCATGATTCCTCCTCCCCCATTACTCTATTTTACAGTTAAAGGGGGGGGGGGTATATGTAATCTTCAATCGCATATGTTTTAAATTATCCCCTTTTCCTTTATTTAAATTCTCATTTTTTTTAATTTATTGATTAACTTATTTTAAATTTTGTTTAATTTTAACTTATTTAATATTTAAATTCCATGTTTTGCTCTTCTAAACAAGTAGAAATTAAATTTAAAAAATTCAAAAACCCGACTGCGTAAAAAGTGAACTAATTATTTATTTCTCATCAATGTGAAACTATTTTTTATATTACTTGCCTATTTTTTTATTTACTTGTCTTTTAAGTTGTGTTTAATTCTTAGTTCCTATCTATAAAAGTATAAACACTATTTTGATGAGTCCTATAGATGTCTATGAAGGTTAGAGTTGTAGTAAAGCTAGAAATTTTACCTACACAACTTCCAGGTTGTGTAATATTTAAACGTAGCTTCTGGCTGTAAAATAGTCAGTGAAACAATGTCTTCATTTTGAAAGACCTATCCAATGATAGGGCAATCAATATGGCGCGTAATTTTTTTTTCGTTTCTACCGTTATTTTGTACTTAACAGACACCATTTTTAATTTATAAAAACAAACCCTAGCCTATAACCGTCGGATGATTAAGACGAATTGATAGAGACCCCATTCATTAAAATTCATCCAGCCATTGGGATTTTTCGAGGGTATAAAGAAATCTACATACCCAGATACGCGTGAAACACATAACCCTTCTTGGCAGTCGGGTAATAAATGAAAGAACAATTAAGTTATTTCTATAGTTAAACGCTCCTATGCAAATTCTAATCTATTTTCATCACTCGAAATCAACCGCATAAATCAGATGAAAAAAGAAAATATTTTTTTCAGCTACAGAAATATATTTTCTGTTCTGTTAGAGTTCGTTATAATTTGTCATTTATGCATTTGTTTCTTTCTGTAGGAAGACTAAGCCGTATACTTTCCTTCTTTTTATCTAATGATCTATGAGTTTCACATCGGGTTTCCAAAACTTTGTAACGCATTATTGGCATGATTTCAGTCTTATTAACTTATTAAGTTTATCCTTATAAATTCAAAAGTAGACGGTTATACCGAATGGATACCTTCTGATCCATACGCTCTTGCAAAATTAAATATGCTGGTAAATCAAAGAAAGAATTAAACTAATGATAATAAATGAATATAATGATAAATGACAGACAAATGAATGATACTTTGTAGCTCCAAGTCACTATGGACGCTGGGGAAGATACATAACAATTTTTATGCAGTATGATGCGGTAAAATAAGAATCCATGACAATTTTTATTTTTATATGGGTAAATTTTATTTTATTTGTAAGTTAAACGCTCAGAAAATTCTTTTTAAAAAAATGTTTTATAGATAATAGTTTCAGTTTATGAAAACTCATTCCTGCAAACATTCATGATATACTAAATACAACACAAAATGAAATCATTGAGCAATTTCGTCGTTTTTTTAAAAACAATAACTAAAGTGAATAGCTTAATTCTAAAGGCGTTAAGGTTCTTTTGGCCCACATGAATATATTTTATTTAGTTATTTATTTTTAAGAAGATTTTGCAGATTTGCCCCTGAGGACTAGAAAAAAAAAAACGAAAATCCCTGCGGAATACTTTAAAACATCAAGTAGATCGCTGGACACGGAGAAAGATACATAAGAGTTTTTTTTGCAATATGATGTGGTAAAATAACAATCAACAAAATTTTTATTCTTATATAGGGCAATTCCACAGAGAATTCTCATCTTGAGGAGGGGGGGGGGGAATAAAATTTATAATATGTTTAATTTAAGGGTGTGATTGGAAATCTGGATATTTTTATGTTCTATAACAAAATACCCATAAAAAGGCATTCTAAATTACTATTTACAAACTAAGTATCATTATTGTCTTTGTAAAGTAATAATATTACGTCAGTTACACAATAAAAGTTACGTCAGATACATGTGTAAATGCCTTTTTTCTTGTTCAGAAATTAATTAAAGAAGTTACTGTTATAATTTGTCATTACTTACTATTGTTGAGAACATCAAATAACTTTTTTAACGGGATAGGTTTGATAATTTTTATACTTCATTGAAGACAGAAAAAAAATGTTTGTCTATTTTATGTTACATCAGTTACAGAATTTTGAATTGCAATTTTTGGAACTAAAAGAGAGATTGAAATAATCTGCAGGTATTTGGGTACTAAGTCCTTAGTAAGAAACATTTTAAATTGTAAAAATGTGTTCTAGCTTTACTAGAAAATTTTCTACACAGTTTGAAAACAAAATTCGATGATAAAGTGTCACGTCAGTTACGATGGAATTGACCTATATGCAACATTTATTTTATTAATACATTAAATACGTAGATAATACTTCCTAAAAAACTTTTGAAGCTAATATTTTCTGTTTATGAAAATATTTTAAGTAAATATTTATAATTAACCGAATTTCCCCGAGAAATGAAATCATTTAATAATTTTATCATTATACTTCAACAGCATATCAAGGAATAAGGTGAATAGATTAATTTTCATAGTGTGCAAAGAATCTTTTAACCCGTAGAAGCTTATTTAAAATTTGTTTTCCATTTTTTATGGAGTTTTGGCAGATTCGTCCCAAACTTGAACAAAATCTTAATTCTTTCACATTAAACCTTTTAGGAGGAAGATTTATCAGCCTGTGGGAATTACAGTTCTTCTATCTAACTTTTTATGTCTGATTCTTTCACTGTAATAGATAAAATATTTTCAGATATACATATTATTCCAATGTTCAACTGTAACTCAGTGTTCAACTGCATTTTAAATGCAAATTCAATTATTCATCCGCGAGTTGTGTAACATAAATTAATACTCATCCTAATGAACAAGTACTTATAGTTAGTTACATTTACACAACATTAAATGTCTGAATTTTGAGATAATTTTTCAAATTTATAACATTTTTTTTTTTCATTCAATAACAATTTTTATTCTTATATGTTGCATCTATTTTATTGATAAATTAAATACTCACATTAAACTACCTAAGAATGTTTTCTTGAAAATAGTCTCAGCTTGTAAATACCAAATACAACAAGAAATGCAATCATTAAACCCGGGAGGAGTCGCCTGGGGTATGACATACCCCGGGTGCGTACGGTTTTTACAATTGTCACCACTATTTTTTGAAGAAGAATCTTCAACTTACTTTATAGCATAATTTGTAACAATTGTCTCCGCCTGAATAAGTTGACTTTTATTATTTGCACTTATTAGTGACAAACCGAAAACCGTTCATACCCTGGTTATGCCCGGGTTGACCGTTTCATCATTATACGCAAAGATTCTTTGACCCGTTGGATCTTATTTGCCTTTTTGTTTGTTTCACTTTTTATTCAGTTTTGGCAGATTCGTCTCAATCTTAAATAGAATCATAATTCAGTTTAATTAAACATTTTAGGAGGAAGATTTATCAGCCTGTGGGAATTACAATGTTGCTGTCTATTTAATTTTTTACATCCGCTTCTTTCACTATAATAAAGTGTTTTCAGATATACATATCAGTCCAATATTCAACTGTAATTGGGTTCTAAATGCAAATTCGATTATTTATCATCGAGTTCAGCCCTCTTCGCTAAACATAAACTAATACTCCTCCTACTAAGCAAGTAATTATAGTTAGTTACATTTTGACAATAGTATTTGTCTCAATTTTGATATAATTTTTCAAATTTCTAACAGTTATTTTCATTCAATAAAATTTTTTGTCTTTATATGGGCAATTTCACAGAAAACTATCATTTTTTCTGGGGGAAGGGGATAAGATTAATAATGTGTTTAATTTAAGGGTATGATTGGAAAACTTGATATTTTTATATTCTATAATAAAATCCTAATAAGAGGCATTGTAAATTACTGTTTACAAACTAAGTTAAGTACCATTTTTGTCTTTGTAAAGTCGCAATGTACACAATAAAAGTTACGTCAGTTACACATGTAAATGCCATTTTTTTTTCTTTTTTTATTAAACAATTAATTAAACAAGTTACTGTTATAATTTGGCATTACTTAGTGTTGTTGAGAACATTAAATCTCTTTTTTTTTTAACGGGGTAATTTTGATAATTTCTACACTTCAATGAAGACAGAAAAAACGTTTGTATATATTATGTCACGTCAGTTAATTTTGAATTGCAATTTTTGGGACTAAAAGAGAGATTGAAATAATCTGCAGGTATTTAGGTATACAGTCCTTAGTAAGAAATATTTGAAATTGTAAAAATTTGTTCTAGCTTTATTAGTAAATTTTCCATATAGTTTTGAAAACAAAATTCTATGATCAAATGCTACGTCAGTTACTATGGAATTGCCTATATACGTAACATCTATTTTATTCGTAAATTACATACTCATATTCAACTATTTAAGAATGTTTTCATGACAATAGTTTCCGCTTATGAATACCAAATACAACACGAAATACAGTCATTTAACCATTTCATCATTATACTTAAACAATATCTCAAGAAATCAAGCGAATACAGATTAATTCTAAAGAAAATTTTAGATTAATTCTAAATGTGCAAAGGTTCTTTTGGCCTGTAGAAATTTATCTATTTTATTTTTTTACGAAAATCGGGCAGGTAATTTTTCAAATTTATAACAATTATTTTCATTCAATAAAATTTCTATTCTTATATAAACAACATCTATTTCATTCGAAAATTAAATACTCACATTAAACTACTTAAGAATGTTTTCTTGAAAATAGTTGGAGCTTATGAATACCAAATACAACACGAAATGCAATCATTTAACCATTTCATCATTATTCTTAAACAATATCTCAAGAAATCAAGCGAATAGATTAATTCTAAGTGTGCAAAGATTCTTTTGGCCTGCACAAATTTATTTATTTTATTTTTTTTACGAAGCTTGGACGGATTCGTCCCCGAAGACGGGAAAGAAAACAGCCGAAAAGCCCTGCAGGAAATAAATGAATGATACTTTGAAGCTTCAAGTAGATCACTGGAGACTGTGGAAGAATAAAAAGCAGCAAAATTGAAAAGAAAAAGAAGACACCTTCTTACATTCGGTAAATTGAAACATCATTGCAGCAGGCAATTTTCTTAACAATTGAGTATCTGGCACGTTCAACCAATTATTTTGTTCTTCTTTTATTTGATTTTCAGACGGTTTTATGGATCTCTGTGCACCAAAGAAAAGACATTTAGTCAAAAGACACAAATTGTTATTAAAGCTCCATTTAGAAATTATAGTTTGTTTATAGCGGGTTATTGAGGAAAAGCGAACTAAGTTTAGCCTATGCACGAATAAGAAATATATAGGTATTGTTAGGCAGCATACGTATGTGTTTTAAAACTGGTGTCATATCCCCAGTACAAAAAGTATAACTTTCACCATTAAATTAGTTTTAATTTTTTTTTTTTCGTTCTCTTAGCCGATAAATATTTGAAAATCTCTAAAAATATTTATTTGCCTATTTTCCTATATATATATATATATTAATTTTTTAACAAGTACAAAGGATTTAAGAATAAGTTAAGGACTTAAGAATATAAAGAATTTATAATGTAATTTGCTAGGTTATATCTTTATATAAAACTAATGTACATATGCATATTAAAAATAGGTATATATTATTTTTTTTAGCTATATAATTTATGTATCTATTGATTATGAAATTTGGATGTATGGATATTTACGTATTTTTCCTAACATTTTGTAGTTATGGTTATAATTTTATAAAATTTTCTTTATTTCTGTAGCGTCCATATTTGTTTTCCCTTGTACTTAAAAAGTTGTTAATTCTATTAATAACATAATTTATAGAGAAAAATTTTTATAAAAAAATGTTTTGTTAACTAAAGATGGCTCATAAACAACGCTTGTTTAGGATTTTCATTTAAAAATATAGTTATGTAGCTGTTAAATTACTATGCAAATGAACATGACTCATAAATAGCTTCTATTATTTTCTAATTTAAGATTTAAATTCTAATTTAAGATCTAAATTAATGTATACCAGGCATCTTTTAAAGAATAAAACAAATCTATCGTATAATGTAACTTGTTTTTATCTTTAACTTTTAATCTTTAATTCAGGAGTTTCAGTCATGGAATATTTTTGTACATGGTATTTGTACAAAAAAATTCCTATTTCGTTCACTCGAATGATTCCAAGATTCCTCATACAAATGGGCTCAGTTACAAAAGAAATCTTTAGATATTTTAAAATGCATTTTCTTTATGTAATAATTTAAACTTTTTGCATAAATTATGAGACAATGATACATTAATCGACATACAGTGGTGGCCAAAATTGCGGACACTTATAGGGAGCTTTCATTACAAAAAGTAAAAAGCTACCTATTGCAGTCGTCCGAAGGAAAACACCTCGGGAAATTTTGCTATATTTTTGCCGATCATGACCCCCATATACCAATACCACCCTCCGTTGAAATGCTGACTTATCTATATAATCCATATATATATATATATTTATATCTTCAAATTTGTCATGCTATAACTCTCGAATTTTTTAACCAATTTGGATGAAATTTGTCATATGTATAGTACATACTAATGTCTGGACCGAGTTCGTTGACCAGCTTCATCCACCATCTTATTTCAAAATGGCGGCCATTTGAATTTTGTGGACACTTTTGGAAATTTTTAGGTTTCCTAACTTTTTCTTTAAAATGACCTATATTTTTAACTTACACTATGTGACTCTTTAAAATATCTTTTAATGTTTCTGACATTTTGTTTAAAAGGATACATTGTTTAGTTTCATTTACTCTGTAAATAAATAAATAAAGTTTATTACTCTGTAAATAAATAAATAAGGTTTTATTGAAACGTTCTAGAGTTTTGAAGTCACTTTAACTCTATAAAAGATTTCAAATAAACTTATAGGAAACCTCTAAAAAATAGGAATTTTTTACTTTGTTGAGACTTGGATTATTCAAAAAATATTCTTCAAAATATGCAGGAAAAACTTTCTAACTACTATTAAAAGACGTAAAAGACATTCGATCCTCAAAGTCTGCGCTGCAAAAACACAGGATGCACAAATATTTAAATTTGAAATTCTGTAGTGATTTTTTTATTCGTTGAACAATCGTACGATACCAATTTATTTTAATAACATTTTGCAGTGGAATTAAGGAATTTATTTTGTTTAGATGGTTACGTTTTTGACTAAATTTTACATTATAACTATCAATTATTTTCTTTTTAGGTTTTCTGTTGAAGTTTATTTTTATTGCAACATATAAGTACAATTTATTTTAGATTTTATAATAACTTACTTCAGTTGTTAAATGTATCTTATTTAGATTGTATTATTTGCATGTAAATTTATTAATAAAGGATTTTAAACTTATTAGTAAGACAGTAGAAAGTAGTACCAAGTTAGTACCCGTTTAAATCGAAGTATCAGATAAATTGAACTTGTTTAAATTTCCTTCAAATCCGAACATGTTGTAAGGAAACCCGTTATAACGAAATCTGCGCAAAACGTATAAATTTAAAGCTTCAATTTTGTTTTGCATTATCGATTTGCATTGTATTAATATATTATCAAATATTCATATAAAACAAATTTAATAGTGAAATATAATTTTCTAAATATTGTTAGATTTAAACATTTTTTTTAACGAAATAATTAATGTGTGTCTTTAAAATAGAGATACCATTAAAACTTAATTTTAAAGATATTTTTTTACAGAGATGTTTTACAATAATAAGAAAACGGAGTTTAATTTTTAATCACAAGTGAACGTAAACATCTCCATTTTATCAATGCTTGGATGCATTTCAACCAGGAGAAAACCTTTTTTCTTACATTGTGATATGCCCGTCGGAGGTAACAAATTGAAAGGAGAACATGACACAGATTTTAATAAACACAACAATTTATTTCTAATAGCAAACAGGGAAAGTTGCAGTGGAGTTGGCAGATTTAATGAAGACGACCAAAAGCAAGCTAAATTTGTGAAATATATTGAGGGGGGAGGTCTTTTGCCACAATTTGTTAAGTTTGAGAGCCATTATTTTGAAAATCAGACAAGTGCGATAGTTGTATTTTTTGTTTTGCTCGATATTTTTTTATGTGGAAGTAGATCACATTTAATGAATAATGTGCAATTTTGAAGCCATGAAAAAATTTTCCCTTCACTGTAAAAAATGTCAAAGTTCAAGGTTGTGACCGCCATTTTTCATGAAACGTGAAATGCGAGTATGTTTGCAGTGCTAAAGCTTGGGAAAGCAACGACATCCCAAAATTCTTTTGTGGAAATATGTTAGTATAACACTACCTGCTTAGTAAACTGCATTCGTTTCTATGGAGCATTGTTATTTGACATTGTTATGTTGCCTCAAAGTGCAATGAAAATGACGTTTTTGTCCGTTTTCCGCTCGTATTTTATTATTTAAGCAATAGTACCACAAACTTTTCTTATAGAATATCCAATTGTAGTACTAGGACAATCTAAATCATATAATACTTTACCGGTATATTGCTGCTGTTAGCAGAAATGGTTTGTTAAATATTCAAAAATTTCAAAATCGGCAACATTTCAATTAGACTTTTCTCAAAACAGCGTCACGGTTCAATAAAACAAAATGTATCACGTGGTAGTTGAAAATATGTACAAACACATGGAAAAGAAAAAAAAAGTGGGGCCTCGTCATATTTTTAGAAAAAAAAATAACAAAATTTACAAAAATTCACAGTCAAAATATCCCGTTTAAATTTCCCTTTTTTCCATTTAGAACAAGGAAGGGGAAAGAAAAAGGGATATTTCATTTTCTCATAGGGAAAAAAACATAGCTAGCGGAAAGAGAAACGGGATGTTTCGTTTTCTGATAGGGAAAAAGTATGATAAATGACTCTTTTTTGTGACTTTTGAAATTTTTTTTTTCTAAAAATATGATGAGGCCCCACTTTTTTTTCTTTTCCATGTGTTTGTACATACTTCCAACTACTACGTGATATATTTTGTTTTATTGAACCGTGACGCTGTTTTGAGAAAAGACTAATTGAAAAACTGCCTATTTTTAAATTTTTGAATATTTAACAGACTATTCCTTCTAACAGCAGCAATAGTCCGGTAAAGTTTTATATTACTTAGCTTGTCCTAGTAGTACACTTAGATATTCTATAATAAAAAGTTTGGGGTACTATTGCTTAAATGAGAAAATACGTGCGGAAAACGGACAAAAACGTCATTTTCATTGCATTTTGAGGCAACATAACAATGTAAAATAACAATGCCCCATAGAAAAGAATGCAGTTTACTAAGCAGGTAGTGTTATACTAACATATCACCACAAAAGAATTTTGGGATGTCGTTGCTTTCCCAAGCTTTAGCGCTGCAAACATACTCGCATTTCACGTTTCATGAAAAATGGCGGTCACAACCTTGAACTTTGACATTTTTTACAGTGAAGGGAAAATTTTTTCAGGGCTTCAAAATTGCACATTATTCATTAAATGTGATCTACTTCCACATAAAAAAAATATCGCGCAAATCAAAAAATACAACTATCACACTTGTCTGATTTTCAAAATAATGGCTCTAAAATTACTTAATTTGACAGCAAAAGTCCTCACAGTTCATTTTGCAAGAACCTAAAAAATTCAGTGTGGAAGTCACTATAACTTTAAATGGAATTCCATGGATTCCCGATGGCTCTTTATTTGAAGTAATAAGCTAAACTTCTTACCAAATTGGCAAAAACTCAGAGTATCGAAAAAATGTTGGCCGGAAACTCCACTTGAATTCAACCGAGAGAACTAAATGAACCGTGGCCGACATGCGTTCAGAATCCACTGATTCCATCTACTACTACCACTATATATAGCTAATATATAACCGCAGTTACCTAATTAACATACCATTGAAAAAAATAATCGTGTCAGCAATATTACTGTAGTAGATATATACGCACTTTTCGAAACTTAAAGAAATGACAGAATATGTCTCATTCACGCCTAAACGTTGGGATTCAGGACAACAAGATAGTACGCAGAATCTCAAAACTCATTACTTTTGCTAAAGCATTCTTATAAAAATTAAATAGGCACTCTGCCATAGCCCTCCTTTGGGATCTTTATGAAAAAAATCTCTCAATAAACATGTCCGAAATATATATTTTTTTAAATTCAGAGCTAAAAACCAATAAACGTATAATTTGCAATTTTTAAGACATTTTACCAAATTCAATTTTTTACTTTCAGTATATCTTACCCACCAATTATGTGGTTGTATACGCATTCAATTTCAAATAAACTTCCTTGATAATTTTAACGCGTAAATTCATTAACTTGTTGATCTCGCCGTATTTTTTCTCTCTGCGAAAATATTCGCAGAATTTACCTCATCACGTGCTATACGGCTGCGAAAGAAAGCCTCTACGAAACTACAAAATAACTGCAATCTCCTACGTTGCGTGTTCAGCATTCTACGTGCAAGCTCTAAATTCAAAATTCGCAAGTTACTCCTGCCTACTCTCTTAAAAAAATCCAGCGTTTTTAACTCAGACGGAGTTATTTTTCGCTCCTTTCCGGTATGGGAAATGCACTTATCCTATAGGAGTGAATTTCATCCATCTTGCGGAGTGTTTATTTTCACTCTTTTTCATAAGCCATTTTCAGTCTTTTTTGCGACTGCACCTCTTATTAAGAAGCTATTTTTTCACTCCTTTTTGACTAAATCACTATGCCAAAGAAGCGTTTTAACTTTTATTTTGATAAATTAGTACTTTTATTTTATTTTTTAACATATTTAATGCAAAAAAGAATGTTTTTTAAAAAATAGCTTCGATATTTTTTTTCAAAAATATCTTTAATGTATATTTGGATTAATTTTATATATTTCATTGATTTTTTTTTATTTCAATTTAATTTTTATCTTAGTTTTTTAATTTTATCATTTATTTTAATACGTATAAATGTCATGATTGGAGAGAAATTTTAGAAGAGATTTCAACCATTGGGATATAACATGTATGTGATACTATTAAAATTCAAACATATTTAATGGTAAAAATTCACAATTTTTTTCTTTTACTTATTAGTTTACTGTAAAAGCTAAACCTCGAATGATTAAAATATATAACTAAAATTACCTTTATTTTGTCATATATTAACTATGTTTTGGCAGATTTCAGATTTTATTAAATTTCACCCAAATCCACATTTTTGTGCACCCGCTTCCCCCACCCCCTCCCCGAATGCACAACTATTTTTTTAAACTCTTAATTTTTTTTTCTAATTTAATGCTGATGCAGAGAAATTTCGTCTTTTTTGTTTTCAAATGATAAACTAGGGAGAAAATATCGTACAATAAAGACTAGATTTTTCTCCTAACTTAGAATCCTAAGATGTATTGTTTTTATGTTATCTTTTTTATAATGATATATTTTGTTGTATTTATACATTGTATATATAATTTTAGCGGTACTTAACGTTGTTACCTTTAATATGAAAAATATTAATTTTTTCAGTTATTCCTTATATTATATAATAATATAGTTTACTTTATGACACTGAAAAATGTTTGTAGAATAAAGAATGCATAATAATAAAGATTTTTTTTTTGCTTGTGTTTTTTTTTTATTTATTTAGGATATATGTTCTATGTTTGTTAAAATGTTTAATCCATACAAGTATTTAATAACTTATGATTATTTATTTATGTATAAAGTTAACTACTGACAGGAAAGTGATTATTTTCTACTTGTCATATAAACGTACATTTGCAAATGCTTAAATGTAAAATTCAGCTTTTAGTGCACATAAAGGTGAATATATTTTAATAAATATTTGTATACTACGTGCTGAAAATTTTTAACAGAGAAATAGAACGGATATCCTATTTAAGAAATAAGAAAAAATACCTTTTATTATCATGTTCCAAAAATATTGCTCTGTATGATTAGCAAAATACGTTAATAAATAATCATGTAAACAAAAAATGATATTTGTTTACAGAAAGTAAATCTCAGTTAGAGTAATTATACAACTTGAATATAAAACAGTAATATTTTCAAGAATATTTTATAGATCATAATAAATTGCTTTAAACTTTCTAAAAGTAATTGCACTAAATCATAATATGAAATTTAGAAAATATATTAGAATACATTTATATAACAAAAAGACAGAAAAATCATAGAAATAAACATTTTCTGTTTAAAAATAATAACATTAACGCCAAAATAATATAGGGGAGAGCAGTACACAGTGAGACATGGTACACAGTGTGACAGTATCCACTTTGACAATAGTTGTAATTTTTTCTCCAAGCTGGCACATACACATAACAACCTCATCTTATGCAACACGCGGATGTAGTTTTGACACTTCAGTTATCCGTCCGACAAAATAGTAAATAATTCTTCATTTTATTGTGGTTAAAGTTACATAAACGTCTATTTTAGAATTCATTTCTTTCAATATGACATATATATATACTTAGCCAATCTAATAATAGACTATTTCGACAAAATGACATAAACTTTTTAAAGCGATGAAATTGATGTAACAGATCCATTTAGGTACAACGTAACAAAAGTACACACTGAGACACACATTTGTGGTATGCAGTGAAACATGTCTCATTGTGTACCTACTATGTGGTTCTGATGTTAAAACACGTTATTTATTAGTAAAAGAAGGTTTTTCTTTCTCTCTCTCTCTTTCTGTGTGTGTGTATGGGCGTGCGATGGCTAGAGAAATCTACTAAACGTAAGAGGGTGAAAATTTGCATGCCATTGTTCACCCTTCATTTTTAATATTTTGAAAATTTAGAAATATTAATTAGAAATCATAAACTGCATACAGTTATCGATAGAGTGTAAAAAGGTATGATTTATGAAAATAAATACATTGTCTCACTGTTTACCACAAGTTGTACACAGTGAGGCAATTTCCGATACTCCGTTATGCTGCTTCTGTGCTTTTATTAATAATTTTTTTAAAACCGTTTATACATTAATGTGTAGCGTATTTGTGTAGCTTAAAGATGTAGCAATTTTTTTTCAAAAGAATAAAAATCGTCGCCATTGGTTAAGAAATAATAATTTTCGTCTCACTATGTACTACCCTCCCCTATACAAAGTAAAAATGCAACAATAATATGAAAATACAACAGCGTTACCTCATAACACACTGCAGGCGAAAAATCTTGTTTTTTATAACCAGCCATCTTGTTTTCTGCCATTAGGCATCATGAATATAAAATATATATAGTACACACATATATATATATTAAACATAAAGTTGTATTAAGTGTTTTAATAATTCCTGTGATGTACGTTTTTTTTCTTCAAATTTTAGATCTTTAGATCTCAGTATTCAGCTAATGAATTTAAAATTAACTAAAAGTTATTGTTTACTGTATTTTAGTTACTTTTAGAGTTGTATTAATAGGTAGATGTTATATGTTTAACAATGTTTGATTTAATTTTAATTTTTGTTTTAAATATAAATTCCTATCTTTTACCGTACTTTTCCGTAAATTATTGCTATTTATGCAAAGTCCTATTGTTCTAAAATATTTTTAATTTTTCCCCGTAAAAAACAATACTTATAAACTCACACCTTTTTAAAATAAGTTCTAAGCATGACCTAAATATTAAGGATGTCTATTTTTTGTTTTTTATCCGTTGTGATTTGTTTTTGTTTTATTAAATATGAACATGGAGTCTAATTTTTTTTTTTTTTTGGAATATGTATATATTTTTAAAATGGAATTTATTTATGAAACGACACGATAAGCCATATTTAATTTAATTTTTTTTTATTCTCGTAGGTATTGTATTTTGTGAATATGAGATATAGGAATTTTATATGTTTTATAGGAAAAGGTTGTTTTAGGAAACAGAAAAAAAGGAAATATAAAAATAAAATAAATGACTGCATATGAACTGTTTTTATTCTTTGAAAATCATTTTAATGTAAAAGGTAGTTATTAATCTCTAAAAAAATATATCCAGTCCTATATTATCTAAGTAAATATGAATTTTTAAAAATATATTAACGCAGTTTTATCCATAAACTTCAAACTGGTATAAAAAACATTTTATTTCAATGCTTAAGTATCATGTTTTATTTTTTAGTGCCAATAATTACGTGTATCAAAAACGCAGAAAATGCGTTTATAGTAGAAGGAAATTTAATAACTGATGCAGAATGTCTATAATTAAATGTTTTTTATATTACTCAGTCTCGAAATTTTAAAATCATAAACCGCAGAAAAATGCTTACATAAAATTAAAAAAAAATTAATATGTCAACCTTTCCGTAATATCATAATCATCAAACATCATTATTAACTCCAAAATAATAATAATGATAAATACCCAAAGTGTTTATAATCAGAAATCATTAAAAAAAACCAAAATGCCATATAACGGCAAATTAATGTTTACATTATGTGTGCTATGAATGGAAAAAATCAGATATCTTCTGAGTCAGTCTTTCAACCGAAACAGATAAAACTTTTTTTTCGATCGTTGGCAAATTAAAGTATTTCACATCACAGTATTGAATGGGAAGAATAAAATTACATCACAGTATTGAATGGGAAGAATAAAATATTCACACTCAGTTTGATTAACATTGGCCGAACTAATGAAGTTCTGATTTTTTTTTTTTTTTTTTTTTTTGCTAAGCATTGTGTATTATTCAATTGTTAAAACAATTATATTTCAAACCGCTACATGAAGGAATATAACAGACAATCACAATCACTTTTGAAATTAGGAGAACACTTCTCGATCAATCTTTTTCTGTACAACATAAAAGTATTTAACTCATGATCATATCACACAAAATCTACACGAATAAATGATTAAAATTAAATAAGACTTACCTTTGCGTTCCATAAAGAATAATTTTAATAATAACAGAACCTTTTAATCCTAAAATGGCGGACGAAAAAATGATCATTTCTCTATCTTAAAAAGGCGTCGTCTACTTGACGTCCTGATTGGTTGATGAGTAATACCAATGCATAAGTAACTCACGCTTTCAGGAGTGACTATTCACTCTTGTAAAAAGAGTGCGTTTTACTATCAAATCAGCGTAATTTCAAAGGTTATATTATGAAATGGAGTTTTGAAAATTAAGAAGTGCCATATTTTGGTGCTTTTAGTTATTCTTCTCCATATTTTGGTTCAAAGTTGAACGGGAATTTAAAAAAGTGTATATGACCAGGATTTCACTCTCGATAACCGAGTGAGACATTTCACTCCTTCCTAGAGAGCTGAAAATTCCACTCTTCAAGGAGTGTATTTTTACAAAATTCACTCCAATAAGAGTGAAAAAGCTTGTCACTTTCCCAGAGAATGAACTATTCACCTATCCCAATTTTAGAGTGTAAGATAATTTACCTATGAGAGTGTAGATAACTGTTACATAAATTACAAGTGTTTAAAACAAACCATATGCAAAAATATCACTTTGACAACCAGTTCTTTAAAATTAAACACAATAAAAATATTCTTCATATCCTTTAAAAATTCTTGAAAATCTCTTGGTTTGATTTTATTAAAAGAATTGAATATCACTTAATATGTTTAAAATTAGTCTAAGGAAATTTTTCAGGGCAAACTCTTAAATAATTTTTTTCCGCCATGCTTCGTCGACATTTTGGTAACTGTTAAACAAAGTTACTAAGATAGTCGTGTTTAATACATTATTAAATGAAAAGATTTTTCGAGAAAAAAGTATAATACCTTCATTTTGTTGCTATAGTTGCACTCAGTGTACCGATATATTGGGAGAATTCTTCTGTGAATAATTGAGGCATAATATTGTTTTAAATTACTCAAAAGAGTGTAAAATGTGGTACTCTCATAAAATGTTCATCTTTTCATGAAAGTGTTTTTTAAAGATTTTATTGATTTATCTTTTATTAATTTTGCTTCAAGATGTGTGAGAATCCTCCTTCCAATTATGAACATGCAATCAGGTTGCAATATTTTCTTTTATAAAGACTCATATTGATATTCTTCATCTTTTGTGAAAAATCAAAGAGTAGAAAATAAAGCTGAAAAACGGTGATGTTAAGAATTACTTTCCTTTTGTGGAAACTTGTTGACTTTCGGGACATATAAAAATTACAAATAGCGGTGCTGCACGTTAGGTAAATTAATAGCTGCGAGATATTTTTGCTATGAATTGAGTAAATAATCTAAATAGTTTCAGTATAATAGTTTATGGCAGAAGCATAAAAGATAATATATTTTATATTAGGAAAATTGAAATAACATCTTATCTAGAAATATTTAAATTTAAGAACAATATGTAAAATAACCTAGAAAAGTAATCAATTGATACAAAAAAGATCTATGAAATAAAACAAATGTTTAATTTTTCAGGTGTCATTATCAGTGTCAGGAGTTATTGATATATTAATTGTTATATGCTTTGTAAGTAATTGCGCAAACATTCATCCAATTATTGTAATTGTGCAATTACTTCAATTGCAATTACTTTAAATGTTTAAAAATGATTACACATACTTTTAAAATTTGATGTTTCCACATCGTAATTTACCAAGCTGTTAAATATAAAAAATAAGATAACTACAAAAGTAAATGCCGGTATTTTGTCAAGATATTATAGCATAATATGAAAATAAGTAGCACTAAATTATGCCTAATTAAGTGCAAATATTTATGGAATAAATTAATTTCCGTTAATTAAAAAATAAAAAAACGTGCCGTATGAATTACTTTTAAAAACAGCATGTTGAATACAATGTTACATATTCAACAATCAATTGATACAAAAAATTATGAATTAAATAAAACAAATCTTTAATTTTTCAGATGGAATTATCAGTATCAGGATTTATTGATATATTAATTGTTATATACTTTGTAAGTAATTGCGCAAACACTTGTCCAATTATTTTAACTGTGCAATTACTTTAATTGTTTAAAAGTAATTACACATACTTTCAAAATTTGTACTTTCCCACATCGTAATTTATCAAGCTATAAAATTAAAAAAAAAGCTAACTACAAGCAAATACCAGTATTTTGTCACGACATTATACCATAATATGAAAATAAGTAACACTAAATTAAGCCTAATTAAGTGCGAATATTTATGGAATAAATTAACTTCTGTTAATTAAAAATTAAAAACATGTCGCATGAATCGCTTGAAAAAACAGCATGTTGAATACAATGTTACATATTCAACAAGGGACGAATACCGATGAATCCTTGGTTAGAGCGTGCAACTTACTAAGTTTCATCAAGACATGAATATATTAAAGTTAAAGCGCTGATATTCTTAGAAACTGTGAAGTTCAACTGAATGAAATGAAGCCATGTCTGTATAACAAGAATGCTTTTAAATGCAGAAAATGCTTAAAACGTTGCATGTTGATTTCAGCAATGCTGTGGAATTTAAAACTTTAAGAAGCTTCACAGTTTGTAAGATATTTTGCTCGAGAAAACGCTTAAATTATTCAACTGATGCAACACTATTCAATAATTACTACAACATTACAATTTGTATTATAAAATTTAGAATTTTGAAATAGTATCTGTTTCGACTTTTCAAAATTAGCATTTTGTTATTTGTTATTTTTTTTGTTTTATGTAATACATAAAACAAAAATATATATTCTAAAAAAATTATGTATTGTAACAAAATTATGTATTGTATTATGTTATGTAAGTAGGGTATGTGTTAAAAGATTATGTATGGAAAATGTATGCAATTAATATAAAAGACCAAGGATTTATAAAACTGGGAAAATCCCATACATAAGCCATATATTAGTCCTCACTCAGTGTGTTGATTTAAAATTAAAAACAATAGTATAAATCATTATTTCACATCGCATGCTGGATTATTAAAAGGAAAACAAAAGTTAAAAAATAAAATATAACATCTTTTAATATGAGAGATACATATATAATGTTTTAAAAAACAACAAATTCAGAAGCATTATATGGAAACATTAAGTACCTCACTCAAGTATTTTTATCATAATAGTAGAAACATTTATATTCCCACATTTAGCGTAAAAAAAATAATGAAAATAATTATAAAATTAATAAAATAAAAATAATAATAGATGCGTTATGCAATAATAGTGTCTAGTGCAGTAGGGGAGACCGGGGCTAGTAGGCAAGTAGGCGCAGTTTTTAGTTATTGATTTTTATTATTTTTAGGGTTCCGTACTTAAAAAGTAAACATGGAACCATTATAAGATCACTCCTGTGTCTGTCCGCCTGTCTGTCAGTCTGTCTGTCTGTCTGTCTGTCACAGCCATTTTACTCGTAAACTATGGAACGTGAAAAGTTCAAATTCGGGGAAGTAATAAAGACTATTGATCCACATATTTTCAGATTAATAAACATTCATAAATAAATTTCGTAAAAAAGTAGAGGGGCTAATTATGCTACTTGAAAAAAAAATATTTTCTTTGTATATCATGTGAGGTATCCTGTGAAAGCTTTTGTAACGCTGAACTCAAAAATACATTCCTTTTAATTTTAGGTATTATATTTTCAAAGATATTGTTGAAAATGTAGCCCAAAAATATGTCCCCCCCATCTAATTCCGAATCTACTGAAACTAAAATTATGAAAAAATTAGAGGTAGTATACGTTAATATAAATCTTGCCGGAAAATTATAGCGATTACCCTAGGTCACATAGTTTTTGAGTAATTAGCATTTTTCTGTTATACACAAATTTCGATTTACGGGCATTCAGAAAATTTGTTGAGCATCGCTGAATGTACCAATCGTTGCAGAAGAATAAAAGCATTGTTGATAAGAATTTTCGAAAAAAATCATCGGTAATTAGCCGAGATATTAAACCTTAAAGTACGGTCAGTTTGGACATACACAAGGACAGGGGTGGCGTACTCTATGCCTAGTTAACAACTTTTAATGATATGTATGTGTAATGTAATGTCCAGTAACAGTATAAAAGCAATAAACGTCAAATTGTTAAAAACATACTAATTTACAGGGTCTCGGGACTCTAAAAAGTGGAAAAAATGAAAAAAAAAGACCATTTTCAACATTTAATGTCTAAAAACGTATATCATTTTAAAACACAATTTTAATTGGGATGAAAGATATAAGTATGTTCTTTCGTTTCAGGTATTTAAAACATTGTAAGATACAGAATTAGTATTTATAGGGGGCTCGAAACTGTTAGACATTTGTCGAACAAAAAATTGGCATAACACTTTAAGCTCAGGATTACAAAATAAATATTGCAACTAGAATGAAAATTTTGGTGCTTACTTATACTTCAGATTGTAATAATTTACCTGAACTTAAATGAATTTGTATTTAAAGCATTTTTATATTTTTAATGCAATGTTGCATTTAGCTAGTACAAAATTTTGAAACTTTCAACAGTAAAATCACCTAAAAAATATTTTTTTTTAACAATAAAAAAGAAATTTTAGGTTCAGTATATAGACACTAACATGAAATATATGTTTTGAAAATTTGATGAAAAAATATTCAGAAGTTTTTTAGGTATCCTGTGCGTGATGCCCAGAAAACGCCATTTGGAAAATAATGAATTTAAAGTTTCGGAAACGCCGCTTCAGCTATTGAGCGGGTATAATTCTAAAAGCCAAAACTTCGGTTCTAATGGGAATTTCAAGGAAACAATTATATCAAAATATTCAGAAAAGATAGGAGTTTAACGTCTAAAAAAATTAAAATTTCTTAAATTTTGAAGCTTTAAGAGTCCTGCGACCACTTAATCCTTTCCGGCACGGAGTAATTCTATTTATAAACTTATGAAATAATGAACAGACACCAGAATTTATAAAAAAATTTATTAGAAAATGCGAACTTGCTTATTTTCACGTACATGATAAAAGGAAAATTTTAATTAAATATTCTTGCTGCGTTTGTCTGTTTTGGAATTAATTTTTGATGTCCGTTTTTTAAGGGCATCGCCCTCGAAAGATTTAATTAGAATGAATCGCATAAATACTGTGGGATTCGCGATAGTTTGCATTGTTTGTATCTCTCAATACGCCTCGAGTGACTTTAAAAGTTAATTAAACACCTATCTGGAAGAACGCGGCACTGACAAAGGCGGCGTTGCAGCTTTGAGACCTCAATTCGAAGCGCGCTTAGCACAATGCCAAATTTAAACTTTGAACAAAGATTTTGTTTTAGCTACACTGTAGTAATAAATGTTATTACTACGCTGAATTTAATTTCATAAAATGCCAAATGAAGTTTAACTATGCGCTGCTTTTATTTTCAGTACCGAATTAAGTTCATCATAAACAGATTAGTATAATATTAAAAAAAGAGTTATACGAATAGCTATATTTGATATTATTTAGGTTCCATATCTCTTTGAACTTTCATGGTATACCCATTTACAGTTTTCTAATATATACAATTATACACAAACTTACGTTGTATAGTTGTTTGCAAAGTCTTAGTATTCTTTTAGCAACGTTTTCTTTTTTTTTTTTTTTTTTAATAATACAATTACAAATTCATATATTTATTCTACGGAACCCTCTGTGCGCGAGTAATGCTCGCACTTGACCGTTTATTTTGGTTAAGTTTTTTATGAAACTTTAACTGCACTTTTAAAGAACAGGCAGGGATGACAGGGATGATCGCCCCGGGAGCCTAGCTTTCGCTTTAGAGTATAAGTGCAATCCCGGGGGGGGGGAGAATTAATGAACAGGCATTGGGCTATAATTATCCGGAGTTTTGAGTTCATAGCTTTTGTAGTTTATGTTTAGCGGAAGCCTAAAGTAAAAAGAAAAATGTGCGCCAACCTACCCCGCCGCGGGGCAAGTTGCCTATACCTACGGGGTAAGTTGGCACAGGCTTTATAAAAATTTAAATGAAACTCAAATAAGACACGTAGTTAAGAGAAATCGATTTCAATATTACCTGTAAGTTTAAACAAAGGCGTTATCGCCGTGCAATATAAATTCTAAATTATACAGACATAAAAATAATGAATAAAACATTAACAATGAGTAACGTCTATCGTACTCGATATCATCATCAGAGATACAGTTGTCACAAATAAAACATCGAGTGTCTCCGTTTGGGCAAGCCTCGTGTGCCCAAAATCTTGCATTGCAACCACTTTTCTCGGTGTTTTCTGTTTTTCAAGCTACCAGCACACACCAGACACCGAGCCAACTTGCCCGTGTTCAATGCGCCTACTAGCCCCATAATAAATTTCTTCACAAAAGGGACACGTAACCATCTAAGCATAAATAATCCAAGTAAATCACATATGGAGTAGGTAAAGTTAATCAAATACTAAGAAAAACTGCACAAGTTAAACCGCAATTATTTAGCGAAGTATTAGAAATTAGAAAAAGAATGAAGCAACAAAAAATTACTTATGAGTGCAAAAAACAGAACAATCGTAATAAATGTCCTCTGCACGTAGATAACGCTGCAAAACTAGAATGTGGATTGTAAAAAGCAAGAAGAAAGGTACTCTGTGGCTGGTTGCGCAATCTATCCACAAACAGGAAATTTATGAGGACTTACCCCTGTAGCCAACTTGCCCCGGTTTCCTCTACTTGTGTAAGCATACTTTACTTCCCGTGTACTTGGAGTAATTCTGTTTATAAACGGATGAAATAATGGACTGACACCAGAATTTATAAACGAAGTTATTAGAAAATAAGAACTTACTTATTTTCACGTAAATTATAAAAGAAAAATTTTAATTAAATATTCTTGGTGCCGCTTGTCAGTTTTGGAATTAAAATTAGGTGTCCTTTTTTAAGGACAACACCCTCGAAAGGGTCAAGCAGGGGTCGTAGTTGTCCTGAAATTTCAACAACTGGAGATTCTTTGGTACCGGTATTTTCTTACAGAAAATTTCTTCTTAAATAAGGAGAATCGTACAATTCGTTACAGGAGAATCGTACAAATAAAATTTTATTTAAAATTTTTGCTGTTTCGCACAAAATAAATTTCTAAAATAATAAATAACATATGTTCTTCAAACATATCTCGCAAAAGATTGAAAATTGACTCGTATCACCGTAGTTCCTTCTTCCAATGGAGCTGTAAGTAAAGAGGAGACATATAAGTAGTATACAGCCGACCACTTGCGAGTGAAGCACAGAAGATGTAGTCAAAAGATGGCGGCTGTTGTTTTTTACATCTGATCAATAGAACCTGATTACAGCCGGGGCTATCTGCCATCATTAAATTTGAAAAGATATTCTTATTCTTATTTAAATGCCTTATTCATGCAAAATTTCTGTCATAAATAAGTAAAAATATTTCTATTCTTTTTTTGCTGGTGGAAGTTTACCCTTGCTGTTTTTTAAATCTCTTTCACTGACATTGACTGGAGGATAGTTTACGTAGTTACAATAAGGAGGGACCACGGGAGGGGTGATTACTACCGGGGTAAACTTCCACCTGTAAAAAAATAGAAATTTCTGCTTTAAATATGAATAAGGCATTTCAATAATGAGAAATTTTTAATTCAAGTCAATCTTCTTTGTTCATATTTCCGTGGTTCTTTCAATGGGAAAAATAACATATCAGTTAAATATTTGATATCATCTATTAATAACAACTAATTCGTCAGTCGATATCGGATCATTTTGGGAAATATTTATCACTTTTTCATACTCTACGAAATATTACTTTATTTTTAAATAAAGGTTATTCCAAAATTAAACAAAAACATTAAAACTAAACAAGAAAAAAAATCCCATTTTTCTTCAAAAATTCTAAAATTTGTCCCAGGAATCGTACAAATAAAATTCCTAATAAAATCTTTGCTGTTTCACACAAAAGAAATTTCTAAAGTAAAAGTAACATAATGGAATTTTCTTCAATTATATCTAGCGGAAGCTTAAAAATTTACTTGTACCACCTTAGCTCGTTCTTCCAGGGAAAAATGGGGACGACTCTACAAAATATCGACATAGATGTTTCTTTTTTTTATTTATTTTTTCGAAACAGCTGTGTTGTTTTTTCTCTTTTGAGGTAAGTAACACGTGCCAGCCAAAGAAATCTTGAAAAACAATTTCACTTATGAAATTCTGAGTTCTTCTTTTATATCCACCTTTCTAATGCAATTTTTTTTTTAATACGAGTTTTGTAAGGGGGGCGGTACAGCGAGACCATGAAACAAAAATTACTGTATAAGAGTGTTACTCATCTGTAAGAAATGTCTCCATTGCTGTTCATCCTTCACCTAGCGGAGTTTTTATTATACCGATGGTTCGCCCTTTTATGGGGGTATGGGGAGACTTCATCACCCCTAGGCTTTGTTTCTTCGCAAAACGTATTTGAACGAAGAAATTGCTCGATCGAATTTTTCCAGTAGTTGATAGAATTTTTTACATCAATTTTCGATTTGAGGAGAAGGGTGGTCATTTTGGGGAGAACAAAGAAATATGGACGTGTATCATTGCTATGTGCATAAAGTTGAGAGTATATCAGGGGGTAGAGAAAAAAAGAAACTGCTTCAAGTATGGGGAATATTGATTTGAGGGAAAATATTTTTGAAATGACATACATTTGGAACAGTAAACTATTGCCTAAATATAATTACTGTCATAATTTTCGAAATTGATTTTATGCTTATCGTCAGAAACCTACAGTATGGTGCAAACTTTCCTTGCTATTTCCGGAAAAATATGTTTCATGCAGACAATAAGGTAATTTCAAAATTTCTGGATGGTTTTCGTTATCTTAAAAAATATACCCTATAACCGAAAAAATTCATAATCATATGAACACAAGGTTCGCATGGGTGCTTATTTTGGTGTTTCACTATTTCCAATAAGTAGATTTTTGCTTTATTTAATCGCAGAATCCTTCAGTTAAATAACAGAAGAATTACTTTTCAGAAATAGTGGAATTCAAAATTAAGCATTCGCACGAACCCCTGGAATATACCATTTCCTATTAATGTTTACTATGAAACTTGAACATTTTCATTACAAGTTTATGACTAACTGAGTTCCTACTGCGAATCCCCTGAGAAAATGTCAAATCCGTTAATGGACAAATTTGATGTTACAGGAATTATTTGCTCCCTCTTTTAAAATTCCTTTAACACTAGAACCGACGTAGCGGTCATCTTGACCGGTAAAAATTGAAAATATTTCGATTTGCACGAGACATTTTTTTCTAAAATAAGTTAAAATATGTACCACGGAAAGATAAGTTAAATAGTTTTAAATAAAAATTCTGGTGTAAAATAATGTAAAAAATTTATAACACTTGAGTAAAATTTCCGGCGGTTCTAGTGTTAAACATATTTCACACCAAAAACTAGTGATTGGCAGAACGAGTGATTTTACTATTCGAATGAATAATTCGGGCATGTGCAAAAGCATAGCTGCCAACCTTTTTTTTTTTTCATTATTCAGTTTCTACCAGAAATTTTGTATCGAAAAAATGTTTCTTATTTTTTCCTTTTATCAATGGACTTCGCCAGTACCATATCACCGCTATCTGTCACGAAGGAGTTTTGTGCTCTAGCGTTGCTAATGTTTTTTTGTCTGAGGACTGGAAGTTTGTGTAATGAATCCCCGCATTCCGGGGAACTTACCGGTTGGAGAAAATAGGGTCTATACCGCATCCTGGCGATCTGGTGATCTTGCTCCACTTAGGCATAAAATAAAATTAGAATTAATTTAAGAAACCCATAAAATTATAAAAATTACCTTTGTCTTCAAAATTTCTGAAGATAATTGATTTAAAAAACTACGAAGGTTGGCAACTATGATTTTGTTTGTTTGTTTCTTTTTTTTAACTTCATTTCTGGTGGTACTTGATTAAAATATATACAAATGTTGGAAAATATTCGGCAGTGGGTCATATTTCAAAAGCCGACGAGGCCGCAGCCTATTATTTTTTCCTAGTTTTTGTTAAAATTTTACAAATAGTTATTTTCTTCTTGTTCTGTGAGGGGGGGGGGCGATGGTTCATGCTAAATATAATCTTATATTGGTTTATATTGAATTTATGTGTTTTTACTGCAGCTGTTTGGCGCAATTCACATGAATATAATTTCGTTTTTGTTGCTGATTACTATACTTTACGTTTATATATATATATATATATATAACCATAATATATAACAAATCGTCATCGATTTCCAATAATTGAAATTAAATTTATAATAGAGCAAATATTCATAACTCAGACATTTAACAGAATAGAGAAGGAACATGTAACGAGTAATACAGAATTTTATTAAATGCAACTAATTCACTAGCATGTTGCTGGCAATAAATCGATATGAAACATATGAAAAAAAACCCAATTTTTGATAAAGTCTGATTAAAGACAATAGATAATAATTCCAGCTAAATAATGTTGAACCAGAAAAAGCCGTAACATAAACATACAAGAGATAAAATGGATGAATGAAGCCGGAAGCTTATAAGGTATTTCACTTGATCACGGGCAAATAAAATACATTTATAAGCAAAAAACATAGTCAATTTCTGTAACGGAATTCAGCAATAAGCAAATATTGAATTCCATTATGCACCCGATCGACTAAGCACCAGAGAATATTAAACAACCATGTAAAATATTAAACAATGTGAAATCCTCAACCATAAAAACAATTAAAAAATGAAACAAATTAAATCATATACAAACCCAGCACGAGGACAGCCAAGACAGTAACATTGACACAAGCAGATTACGTACTTTGGCTTAAAATCCCGCTTAAATACTGACACAGTTAAAAGCTAATGCCACGGTTGCCGCAACAGACAGTTCACATAATAATTATTATTACAATCGATAATAAAGATCCTGGAATAAATTACAGGAAGTTGTTTAAAATTAAACAATAAATAATTAATAGATAATAACAAATATAATTTTAAACTATGAGTCCAAGGCAACCGAATAATATTAGAACAAAATAAATAATTATTTAAACCGCCATCTTACTGCAATTATAAGAAGTTATATTTGAGAAAGACAATAAATGATCAAGAAACTGACTAAAATAGTGTTTAGTGCTGCCATCTAGGATAGAAAAACGAATATAACATTGGATTAAATATATTTAAAACCAATATGTCATTTAGACAGCAGATAAATATCCTCGAAAATATGCAACTTAATATTGACAATTATCAAATAACATTTTAATATAATGTGTACCGCAACAGATAGTCCATATAATAATAATTACTACATACTATAATATTGATCCTGTTATAAATTTCAAGAAGTGTTTAATATTAAACAATTAATAATTAATAGATAATAATCATTATAAGTTAAATTTAAGAATAAAAACACCCTAATAATAATAGAACAAACTAAATAATTATTTAATGCTACCCTCTTGCTGGAAATATAAGAAATTATATTTAAGAAAGACAATATTTAATTAAGTAATTGAGTACATGACTAAAATAGTTTATAGTGCTGCCATCTAGTACGAAAAACGAATATAACTGTAGATATAATGTATTTTAAACAAAATATGATTAAGATTGCAGACAAATATTCCAAAATATTTATATATATATATATATATAAGTATATCCATTAATTAAACATTACCGACCATCATCAAAAACCGCAATATTGTGAATGATTGACAACAAATGCGCCACAAACCAACAATATAGAACCGTATGTATAAAATAAATACCTTATACCTAATTACAAGAATTAACATGGAAGAAAAAAAGAAGAATATGGATTCCAAAAAAAATTGAAAAACTTATATATTGAATTACGTTTTCAAGAGTACAGAATTCAATGATATAAGCAAATCGGTCATTTTCTGTGAGAAAAAAGCTATAAGCTGAAGAAAAAAAATTCCCCTGTACTCAAAGAACCAATATAACCAAAAGAATAGTTTCAAGATGAAAACAGAACACAATCAAATGACATGAAATGGAAAAAAACTACAACCCATTAAATATTTAATTTATAGCAATAGAAATCTTACAAAACATACCGAATAATTCCCAGTAGATTTTCAAAATATATTCCCGCACATGGAATCCAAAAAGCATGATAAGATTAAGGTGAATAAAACAGTTAAGTTAACACAAAAATTAAAACCTATGGAGTCCGTTAATTCATGTTGAAATACCGTGATAAATATAATTAATATAGTATAAATAAAAAATAATTACATTATTTATCATACCTAAAAACAATTTTAAATTGTTTAATAACAATTTTACAACATTGCCAGTATGCAGCGTTAATAACCACCTGGTGCAAAAAATTAAAATTATTACTTTATTAGAAGCTTTATAAATGCAAAATTTATGGTGCTGCCATCTATTATTTTATTTAAAAAGCAATTATTATTATACAAATGTCAAAAAAAGAAGAAACTAATACATGCTAATGAAATTAAAATATATCAACTGCATTCCTACACACATCCTAATATAAACAATACCATACTCTATATCATTATTGAAAAATCTTTTAATAAATTAAATGTTAATATAATACTTACAATATATTCTATTACCATACCATTTAATCTACACTGAGAAAGTAAAATTTTTTTTTAAACTTTATAATATATAGAATATAGCTATATGCTATAAAATAAAATAAATTATATATTATAAAAATATATAAAAGTCTTAATATTTACCATTACATATAAAAAATGAACAGGAAAGAAAAAAATAAATTAATTAATTAATTAATTATAAAATAAAAAAATAAAAAAATGGATGTTTATATAAGATTGTCAGATTCTAAAATTCCCAATAGCCTAAAGATCACAAATGTGTGAATTATCCTTATATTAGCCATAAAAAAGCTAAAAAAAATTATTGTGACAATCAAACAGATAAACCGATAATTAATCATGGAATACAAAGTTGAAAATAAAACAATATTAAATAGTATAGAGGAATAATAATATAAACTATTCACCCAATTTTAATGCATACAGTATAACATTAGTTATATCAATAAACTTATATGCATAATAATCACTAAAAAGATGGTATACTATTGTTAATTAATATGATATTGTCCTGAGTAGACTAAATTAAAAATAAGTTAATATTGAATTTGATTAAATAAGTTAAATTTAATATGAAAATAAAAAAAGAGGAAAAGTCACCAATTACAAATAAAACATCAAATCAACATCCATATAAAATACGTAATAGAAATGTAGTTATAATACAAATGCCCCACTTTTTTTTAATAAATTAACCATTGCGTATTATCCAGACAACACCACCCTCCTCCGTACTCTAACATCGTCCCACCCAACCATCCTATAGTAATTGTTTATTATTATTTTACAATTTTTAATTTTTTAAAATATTTTTTAATTTTATAATTTTTTTTTTGGTAATTTTGTTTACGCATGTGTTAATTTGTTTTTGTTTTTATAGATCATGTAAGTACTAAATGTATATTAATGAATATATAAATTTTTTTGGAAAACCATGATTTAATGCATCATAAATTAGTTTTTTAATATTATTGTTAATTAGATGAGAAGAACATAAACATTTTATTCTATATAAATGATTAAGTAGTATATTTCGATATATAGAATGATGAAGACAAGATTTAAAATTTGTAAATGTATTAACTTTGAATTTAAATTCTTTACGTTTATCATATAAATCAGTTATTGTTTTGTTGTCTTTTATTGTAATTTTAAGATCTAAGAAGTTAATTGTATTGTTAGATAAGAGGTTTTCCGTTAATTCCAAATTAGTGGGATAATTAACTGGAAATTGAGAAATTTTAGATTGATCAGTGGCAATTAAAATTATGTCATCAATATAACGATATAAATGGAGATTATTATTAGTAAAAGTACGTTCATAGTGATATAAGTATAAGTCTGATAATAAACTGGATGTACAACCACCTTGTCATATACCGACGTGCTGTAAATATAATGTGTTATCTTGCAATATATAATTATTATAGTTAATGAAGTTTGTTAATGATTTAAAATAAGCGATATCAATATTAGATGGTACCCTCATAGCATGCATGGTCACGGTGACGTCACTGTGACGTCTCTGCAAGTCACTGTGGTCACGTCACATCTGTGACCGAAATGCCACCACTCAGTGATGTCACATTGTGACTGAAATGTGAACTTCTTAGAAAACTTTAAAAACTTACGAAAATTCTTCAAAACATGTTACTTTTTGTAAAATTATATTTTTCTGGCAATTAAAAAAAATTGTGACGTCTCTGTTATGTCACTGCTATGTAACGTACGCCACGTCACATATGTGACAAAAAAACCAGCATATTGTAAGTCACAGTGTGACAAAAAATATGAACTTCAAAAATCTTTGAAAATGAAGAGAAATATTTTAAACAGCCACGAGTTACAACGGCATAAGGAATGAAAATATATTAGTGGATAGCAAATGGTAAATTCCGTCACTAAAGAGGAGGGGGGGGGGGGATAATAAATAAAGTGCACGATATAAGCATTAATAAACTAAATTTTTAGGCTATATTTTATCAATTTATATCTAAGACAGTGAATGTATACTTTTTCATGATTTCAATTTTATCTAGCATTTGGATAATATATTTACAATTACGAATATTAAATTTATACACTTTACATATTTAGTTTGCTAGGAGGAAATTTCACTCTTTCTTTCTTTTTTTACCGACCAGAATTATTCGAAACACTTCTGTGGTTTCAAACTAAAAATTTTCTATTACAGTTAAATCTGCACCTTTTAATGAGCATGTAGAAAGAGTCTTCAGAGTTTAGTCATCTATGCATTTCTTGCTTTAGAATATTTTTATAATTTGTATTCAAGTCATAAATTCTACTTCTTTCAGACTTTTAAAATAAAATTAGCATTTTCCGAAAATAAAGGAAAACAAACTTTACTTTAAAAAAATAGAAAAAAAAGGGGGGGGGGTGTCGTTAATACATTAAATTTATTTTTACACCTTTTAAAAATTTAAACAATGTTTTATCTAATAAACTCTAATTATGAATGTTATTATTATAATTATTTAGAAAAAAGGAACTTTACAATACATTTTAACTTGAATTATTTGGTACGGATAAAAAGAAAAGATTAAATACATTGGACATTTCTTCAAATACAAAATTTTAATGAATGATACTTTCAGAAAATTTCTGCGCGTTCAAATTCCATATTTCTTGTATACAAAAACAAACAATCTGTAACAAACCATCTGCTCGAAAATCGTCTGCCCACAGAAAAATAAATATGAGAATACGCGGGAAATAGTTCACTTGTTTTAGAACAACACGTCTACAACACTTTAAGATAAGGAAATGACCATTTTAGGATACACGGATATTAATGGAACGTGCATGTAAGTTTTATTTAATTTAAATATTTTATTCCTGGTTGTATATTATGAGTTAAATAGTTATATTTGTAAGAGACTGATCTTTAACTGTCAGAAGCGATATTTTCCAATTTGATAACTGTGAAGAAAAATATTTTAATTTGCCATTGCTTGAAAAAAAAAAAACTGCGCAGAGACATTCATGCCTACATTCATACTGGAATTAATATAAACATTAATTTACTCTTACTTGAGATTGAAAATGTATGGAACGACAATGATTTGGAATTATTTTATCGGCTTCTTACTATTTTTTGATTACTAACATTTATAGTTATTATTATTTTGGTGTTAAATATCATGTTCGATTATCATGAGATTACGAAACTGTTTCAGATTAGAAATTAACATTATACTGGGAAAATGTATTTTTAACATATTACAGTAGTGAAACATTTGAAAGAATTTTCTTTTAGTGCTAATAATATTTTAAATTATCTTTTAAAATCCTAAATCTTCAAACCAATGTTTTCAGATTTAACATTTGCCAAAATTATAAAATAATAGGAATTCCTTATACCATATGGAAATATTTTTGAGATATTGTTAAATCTAATAATGCATTTAATTTATCTGTTGTAGTTTGCTGTTGTTTAACAGTACAATTATAAATACTAATTATTATTTTTAGTGTTTTTCAAATTGGTATATTTATTTTTTTTAATTGTATGTAAGCATTTTTTCTGTTTGTGATTTTAATCAAACATTTAATTATAGACATTCTGAATGGGTTATTAAATTTTCTTCTATTGTAAATTAATTTTCTACGTGTATGATTCGGGTAATTATTGGCACTAAAAAGTAAAATATGATATTTAAGCATTGAAATAAAGTATTTTTCATGCCTGATAGGAAGTTATAGATTAAACTGCTTTAGTATATATTTTTTTAAAGTTCATATAATACAGGATACATAATGTAGGACACAAGTTGAAAAGTGCTTATGACTTCGGTTTGTCTCTCCGTCTGTCCGTCTAGCAGTCTGTGCGCACTCTAACTCTCGAAAATATACTCGGATTGCTTGAAATTTTTGGATGGTATTGACGTTTACCATCGCACGGTACCTATTTGTAATGAAGTTTGTAGCATGCTTTGTTCATTTACAGGGACAGCCAAAAGTTTTCCGTTACATTACGGCCTATGGGAAAAAGTCGTTTCAAATGATTTTTTTATGATTTTACGCACGCTTTCAAACAAAATAAAATTTATATGCATTTATGAAGTGCACTAAAATATGCATTCTGTTGACTATGCGATGCAAAGAATAGTTATTGTTCATTTACAGGACTAAAAAAGGAATTCAAATACATAATGATATAGAGGTGGAGGGAATTGTTTGCGGCATACTTTAATTATGTTAATCTATTTCATATATAATGAAATTGATGTATGTCGCTGAGGTTTACATACTATAAATTATTTCATGTATAATACGAATAATACGTATATAGCATTTACAGGGACACACAAAGTCTTTCAGATACCATATTGTATCCGTTAGCGATGATTGCTGGAAATATATTTTTAATTATGATATGCACTTTTATGATTCACTATATTTATGCATAGTGTATGGTGTATATAAATTCTATAATTCCTATACAAGGCTACACAAAAGTATTCGTAAGGATTACTGGGTATGGGCGCAAATTGCTTAAAGGTGGTTTTTAAATGAGTTATGCTTTTTTTCGCTGAACTGCATTTAATTTACCAAGAAATATTTGTAGAATATAGATAAAATGATATACAGGGTCACGTAAAGAATTGGATGCATGGCCGTCTATATATTATAATTTCTGGAAATGTGATTTCAGCAGTTTTAAGAGTGTCTTAGTTTGAATTAAATTTTAACTAAATAGTAGCGTGTAATAAGGATTTTAGGTAAACTACAGGGTTGTACAAAGGTATTCAAGTATGTTTCCATACATTAGTATAAATTGCTGAAAATGAATTTCAACCTGTTAGGCGTTTTCTTGCTAAACTAAATTTTCCCATTATATAGTATATATACACTTAAAAAAATGGGTACTCAAAATTGAGTAAAAAGTACTCAATTTTAAATGCGTCACATGCACAAAATAGCTCCGATCCAAATGTACTCAAAATTGAGAAACACATGTACTTATTTTTTGTTCCATGGCTGTGATCAAATATGAATCGTTATGTACTGCCCCCCCCCCCCCCCAAAAAAAAAAAAAACCAAAAAAAAAAACCCCCTAAAATGTAAAGTAAAAATGTACTGACATTTATTTCCCGTCCAAAATTCTTAACAAGATATGTTTAATTGATTATTTATCAAGAAAAATAGCAAAATTCTTAACAAGATACTCAAATCGAATATTTTTATGACAAGAACATTATTTCCCAGCAATTATTTTTAAAATGCTGTGCATAATTTAATATTTACATTAATAAACATCATTTATGCCGCCATAAATGAAATGAACCATTACAGGGTACAAAACTATTTGTTTGGGTTTGATAACATGTGATGCTTCAAAATAGAGAAAGCATAGGTTCATTTTTGATCCAAAAATATTCAATTCAATATGAGTATGTCGGTTTGCTCATTTTGAGTACTTCATTTTTTTCAGTGTGTCAACCTACAGATCAAATAAGGGCTGTTTAAAAGAATTGGAAAACATATTTGGCTATGGACGGTAACTGCTGAAATCAGTTTTTCAAATGTTTTATGCGTTTTCTAAAATGTTTACTTAGTTATCTTATTTACGTCATTTCCCTAAATTACGATGTCTTGTTAAAGCATTCAGAAAGTGTTGGAAAGTATATTTTAATCTATGCTTAACGCATGATTTTTCTTACTCGTTTTTTTTTTTTTTTTTTTTTTTTTTTTTTTTTTTTTTTCTATTTCCCAGATCAGTCTTTTCCTATAAAACATACCAAATCTATTTAGCTCATATTCACAAAGTACAATATACACGGGAATAAAAAATTTAAATAAATATCGCTTATCATGCCGCTCTATAAATAATAGTTGTATTAATATCCGTTAGTTTCCATGTTCGTATTTAATAAAGCAATGATAAATCAAAACAAATTAAAAAACTTACACATTCTAAATATCAAGCATAGAACTTAATAAAAAAATATGTCAGTTGATAAGCATTGTTTTTTAAGTGGAATAATGTAAAATGTTTTAGAAGAATAGGACTCCAAAGTAGCGATATTTTGCTAAAAATTACGGTAAAAAGATAAGATTTTATATTTACAGCAAAATTTTATTTTAAAATCCATCGCTGTATTAATACTTAGAAATTTTTCCAGAGAGAATCATTCGCCTTATATACAATATTTCAAATGAAAATCAAATGTCAAATTAATTGCTTAAAAGGCGCAAAGGCCAACATTGTGAAAAAGATTCCATGCCGGGACTCGAACCCGGGCCATCAGTGTAGCACACTGACATTCTACCGACTAAACCACATGGAACGACGCCCAGCCCGTAAAATTTTTCACTATTACATGTTCGCAAGGCTACAAACGCAGCATAAGATGGACTATTTTTCGTGAGCCACCGACATGGGGTAAACACGAAACTTAATTAAATCCAGCATCGATTGAAACTATAATAATAATTGGAAATTTTTCCAGGGAGAAACATTCGCCCTGCATACAACATTTCAAATTAAAATTGTTTTTTAAGCAATTAATTTGAAATTTGACTTTCATTTGAAATATTGTATGCAAGGCGAATGGTTCTCTCTGGAAAAATTTCCAAGTATTAATATAATTTCAATCAATGCTGGATTTAATTAAGTTTCGTGTTTGCATCATGTGGGTGGTTCACGCTAAATATTCCATCTTTTGCTGCGTTTGTAGCCTTGTCAACATGTAATAGTGAGAAATTTTCCAGCCTGGGTATCGTTCCATGTGATTTAGTCGGTAGAATGTCAGTGTGCTGTACTGATGGCCCGGGTTCGAGTCCCAGCATGGAATCTTTTTCACTATTTGTGTCTTTTAAGCAATTAATTTGAAATTTGATTTTCATTCGAAATCACAGTGTTTATGACAAGTTCGTCCCAAATGACACATATTTCACAAATTGGTCACAATGTGACTTCAAAGCATTGTCGCTTTCGTCACAGGTTCGTCACAAAGTTAATGCCAAAATAGTCACAAATGACACACTTTTCACAAATTTGTCACACCGTGACTTCACAGAGTGGTCACAATGTGACGTCACAAACGTCCTCTAAAACGGCCATAACGACCTCGCATTCTAGTCACTGTGACGTCACATCGACGGTCACAAAATCACAGTGTGACTTCACAACGACGTCGCCGTGACGTCACCATGCCTTACGGGTAATTCCAGTTTTTTATAATACTTTTTAAATAATGCATTTATAATATTATGTAAATCAAATAAGTCTATATTATTAAAAAGATCTTTGAAGTCGTATGTCGTTATATTATATACACAGTTAAGATTTTTTAAAATATTGACCAGTTGATAGCTATTTTTTATACAATGTGTATTATCATTGTTTGTAGTAAGTATATATAATTGATTAAGAATTTTTAATAGAAGTTTATTGGCTTTATTATTATATGTATTGCAACCAATAGTTACAGTCCTAAATTTAATTGGTTTTTTATGAAATTTGGGAATAAGAACTAAATAAGGATAATTAAAGTTAGTAGATAGAATATTTAATAGTTTATAATAACTTTGAATTTTACGATTATTTACAATTACATTTTCATTAGTTTTTTGAAAAGATTTATTAGAAGAAATTCAGGTTTTTTGTGAAGTTGGTGATAATAAGATTTACACGATTGCATAATTATTAGGAGATTTGTCTGCATATGTAAAAACGTAGTTTTTTTTTTTTTTTTTTGTAATTTAGTTATTTGATGGAAAAAATGCTTTGTGTTAATAGAAACCAAATCAGAAATATTATTTTTTAAAGCCATAGTTAATTTTTCAATTACTAATATTTTCCATTGATAAAAATACGCAATATGTTTATTGTAATAGATTGAAATTTTATATATAAAAATATCTATATCATATGTAAACTGTTTGATAATAGATTTAACAGTATATTTAGATGGAAGTCTATATTTAGTACCAAAACCCATTAGTTTTTTCAATTTAAAATCATTAACAATATTAAGATTTCCAGTGATTATATTCCATGATCAATGTTTATATATTTTTTTAGATTTGGGTCATTGTAATTACACGGAAAATTACTTGCAGCAGATGTATTTTTTGAAAATGTATTGTAGTTAAAAATAATTCTACCAATTGTATTCGGATATTTAAAGGTTTTTGATATATGAAGATTATTAATTAATAAATAATAGTTTTTATCGTTAATTCTAGAATTGATATTAATTTTATTAAATATATGATTTGAAAAATTTATTATCATTTGAGTAATCGTATTTTGAATTTTATGTTTTTTTTTTTTTTTTTTTTGTAAATTAATATTTAAAAGATTAACCCTAGTCATAATGAGATCAAAATAAATATCAGAAAAATGTTTAGAGAAATTTTTACTTAGAAATACATTTAAATGTTGTATAATCTGTTTCTTTTTAATAGCAAATATGTATTTTCGAATTAATAACCAATTATAATGCTTTAAATATTTACTTTGAAGATCATTAATTTGTTTAGTGATATATTTTTTTGAAACTACACCTGAAGATGAACCCTTTCCACGTTTGTTGCGTGTTGTTTTACAGTTTAAATTATGATTAAGAGTAAGATAAATTGGAGAATAATCAACAGTGTTATTGATAGATGTGAAGACTTTGACAGGTCGATTAAATATTTCAGTATTAAGTCCATAAGGATATATTGTGTTGTAATATTTCATGTATGATGACTCCATAAAAAGCCGTTCTGATTTATTTTTTAGAATTTGAAGGATTTCAATTGCCGTATTTTTAAATTGATGTTTATGAAAATGTGCAATTTCAGCTGTAGACTGTAGATTTTTTGCTTTGTTTTTATTAGAGTCTGAACAATGATGATTGATACGTTTATGAATTGGACCTGATGTTTCACCTATATATTTCATGTTACATAAGTTGCACTTTATGCAATAAATAACATTAAATGCTGTACAAAAATTTGAATAATAAGGATCTGAGACAATTTGTGTGTATATATATATATATATATATATACCACGGTATTTCAAAACAGATTAACTGTATAAATTAGATTTTAAAATCTGTGTTAACTTAACTGTAAAAATCACCTTAAACTTATCGTGCTTTTGGACACCATGTGCTGATTTGTATTTGGATAATATAACTGGGATTTTATTAGGTATTTTGTGTAATATTACTATTTTTACTTGCTATAAATTAATTATTTACAAGGTTGTATTGCTTTTTCCATTTCATAGCATTTAATTTTATTCTGTTTTCAGTTTGAAACTATTCTCTTGGTTATATTGGTCGTTAGAGTACAGGAGAAAAAAAAATTCAGCTTTTAGCCTCACAGAAAACGACTGATTTTGCTTATATAATTGAATTCTGTACTCTTGATAATATAATTCAATATATAAGCTTTTCAATTATTTTTATCGAAATCCATATTCTTCTCTTTTTCTTCATTATTAATTCTTGTTATATAGTACAAGGGACTTTATTTTATACATAGCAGCTTGTTTATTATGTTTATTTGTATCCATTCAGTGTGTTTGGGGACACTGTATTGTTGTCAATTCATTCATACTTTCACAATTATTGATGATGGTCAGTAATGTTTAATTAATGGTTATATATATATATATATATATATATATATATAAAATCATTATATAATTACAATTCATCATCTATTTCCAATTTGTCAGTTTTAAAGTATGGAACAAACAATTAGCATACCTATGGTAGTGTACATGAACTTGTAATATATATAACTTTATTTACTGTTTTCAAAATTCTTATTTTAAATAGTTTTATTTTCATTAATTATTTAGCATCTAATCTAGGGTAGACCGGGGCTAGTTGGCCATAGGGGCATGTTGGCCCAGTCGCGATATTTTTTAAACTATGCGTTAGATGACATTGTCAGTCCAGCCAAGTATGCGTTGCTTTGTTTTCCTCCTCCAACATCAGCACCATTGAAGTCGGAGCGTCCGTTAAAGAATTATTGAAAATTTTCAAAATTTTGCAAAGGTGAGTAAATTTCATTTCTTATAAATAATCGGTTTTTATTTGTTTGTAGATTACATTTTAGATTTTGATACGTATTAATTCAGAAACATAATTGTTCGTAGTTATTATAGGACATGTTTTTTTATTGAAATATTTTCAGAATAATTCCTTACAGCCGTGAAAAACAAAAATGGCAACACGCGGTTAGTTGGCCCATTTGGCACGGGGCATGTTGGCCCGGCGGGCCAACATGCCCAGTAGGAATTTCTCTCTGGGGTATAAGAATTTTGATAGTTTTAATGAATTATTTTAATAAAAATTTATTATTATTTTAATGAATTTATTATTAATCAATAGTAAGGAATTATTTTATTAATTGATTTCCTGGTTATTCCAGTCAACCTTTTTAAAAAATGAAGTTATAATGTTGTTTACCTCCTCCCCAAATTAAATCAGCTGCTCCTGTTGTACAAAAACATTTAAAACTTTCATAATTATAGAAGAATACCTGCTGGCTTTGCCTGCAGGCGCAGGTAGATTTCGAAGTTAAGTACTAATTTCACGAAGAATTTACTGATTAAGAGACATGTGATTTATTTTCTTATACAACCCCCCCCCCCCACACACACACATACACACACTTTTGTTTTTAATTTCTTTTTTGCTGTAAGAATTGCTCCTGTCAAGAGCTTGTCAATGCAAAAGTTGTAGATAACATTAAGAGGATTTATGATAAATTTAAGTGAATTTGATGTCTTGTAAATTGACGAATAAGTTATGAACTTTTTTCTTCTGAAAATCCTATTTTTTCCACAACTTGAAGCCATTCTTAAGTATAGCAAACATCTGTCATGCATAATTTTTTGGCCCTTTTCCTACAAGTTTTGAAAAGTTTAAATTGATTGGATTTGTTATCGTGTCTATAGAAAATTAATATACACATATATAGATATATAGATAAAGTTTTGAACTGGGGGTGGTTTTGTGCTCTAGGGATCATGATCGGTGTAGATCTGCAAAAGTTTTTCAAAAATTCCAACATATGAGAAATTGCAATAGTTAGTATTTTTTACGAAATTTACCTAAAAGTTTGGCCTCTTAGTGTTACATACTACCGCTAAAAATAACAAATCTAACAATCAAAATCTACCCGACTCTGATATTTCTCAATTATTAATAAAATACCATTGTTCACGCGTCCAGAGAAGAGTTTGACACAAATAAAGCTTTAATAACATCAGATTTTATGAAGTGAAAACCTCTTACCGGGGTAGTTATTCGTTGAAAGTAAATAATCCTTTCTGTCTTCATAATCCATAAAAACGGCAGTTTCAGGAAATAAATTTTTAATTATAAAAAAATATATATTTTTTCCTTTAAGAGATATGTTGTCCCTTCCACAGACAGAATAGAATTACACTTCCTGAACCGTTAATAAAGATCAACAGTTCAAACAAAAAATATAAAAAAAAAATGATATCATCCAACGTAATTATATCAAGCATATTGCTATATCCCAACTTATTAGATTATCTAAATCTCATTATACCAATAATAAATCATGAATGTAATCAATAACATATATATATTTCATGATACACAAACTGGGTTTTTTTTATACTTGATTGGGAATTAAAGTTTTATATAAACGAAAATTATCATTATTTCAAAGAAGCTGACATTACCCAAATCATCATGAAGCAATATTTAATTTTATGACAGAAATTTGAAGGGAATGATGAGTTAGAAAAATATAATAAAGGAAAGAAAAGAATTATTGTACTTAACAGATGTACAGAGGCCTTGATACAATTTATTTATCATCTGGTGTTTATAATAAGTCACTTAATTAAGGATGAATGATTTCTTAAATTACTGTACTCTAATATTTACGGTGTTTTAACACCTAGCATGATTTATTAAAATTTATTGCTATTCCGTAATGTATTAAAGGCATTTTTTATGAGAAAATAAAATCAATTTTAAAGCAATTTTTGATCGATGTTAATAATTTGTATAACTCAGTTTTAATATTTAAAATTTTTATTTTAATTTAGGAGGCTATATTGTGTTTTAGTTCGCAAGAAATAAAAATTAAGATTTGGTAAAATTTTTAACATTTCTTAAACTTCTACACTATCAGAACATTAAAAAGTGACGTGGGCCAACTTACCCCGCAATCGGGGCAGGTTGGCCCAAGCGACTTGGTGTCAATTTGAACTTCTAAACTAATACTTATAGTTAATATTTTCAAGTTTTACTATTGTGACTTCTTCCTGAAAGTACACTGATAGTGGTAACATAAAAAGAATTTTCAAATGTTGAATTGTAATTTTTTTTAAATTATTAGAAGAAAAAGCGGGCCAACTAGCCCCTGTCTACCCTATATTTCTAAGTTACTAAAATTATATGTTGCTTAAAAGAAAAAGCAAAACAATGTTTCTAAAATATTTTTTCATGCTAATAAATATTATTTTTTTCTTTAGCCACAAAGTGCTATATTTTCTCAGTCCAGTGATTGCCATGCTGACTATAAAATGAGGTGCTTGGGCTGACGTCCCGGGTTCGAAACAAGGGCGGCCTCGGTAGTGTGACTGTTTAAGGTTTTCACGGTTGTACAGTGAGGATACATTGGGACACATTCCCTTCCAAATAACTCCCTGGAAGGTTACTGAAGTCAAAATTTCAGAGGAAATTTAAGAATGCCAGAATTTTCAAGTAATTTATAAATTTATCAATATCTGTAGAATGTATATTTAAGATTAAAAAAAAAATCTATATAAATTTTAATATATGTGGAACAATTTTTTAAGTATTTTAAAGAAGAATATACGTATTTGCAAATTAAAACTGTTAAAATCATTAGATATATGTGTATTAAATTATACACAAAATTTCATACCTACATGAGAATAATTAAAAAAAAATCATTTTAAGTCTACTGTCTCGTAACAGACACAGAGCGATCTAAGAGCAACCGAAATGCATCTAATATAATTGGAGGATAGAAAAAAAAACTATTTTACACCAGAAATTTTAGTAAGTGAAGTTAAATACGTACCACTAAATACATTTTATTAAATAGGATTTCTGCTTCTACATAGGCTTATATGTATCCCCGGAATTTTTGTATCGCACCAGGTATTTTATAGTTTATCCTTATTCATTAAAAGTGTGTATATTTTATGCGGATTTACGTCATATTTTGGGAAAAATATTTATTTTTACACACTTGAATGAAAGACAGATTATTTGTATACTTACATACTTCGATGTTAGAAACATTTAAATATACTTGTTCGGCTTGTAACATATCACTGGGGGATAAAGCCTTTCAATCTAAATGCAAGGAAACTGATCGATAAAACATAATAATCAACATGTTGATACTTTCATGTGCATCGAGAAGTGTATCTTTTGCTTACTTTGATAATTTTGATCGCTCGTAATACCCCGTGTTTACATACCCCTCTCTCTGAATAAATATTAAGTGCTTGAAGTATTTGCCTGTTTTCGCTAGATTGGATCTGATATAAATGTTAAGAGAGAAAAACTATTCATCTGAAATAAACTTCAATATAAAAAGAAATAAAGAACGATGATTCACTAGATTAACATTTGATCTCCTGATGACAGATGCTTTTTCACTGGAAAGCTTGTTTTTTTTATTATTATTAATATGTAATGTCAAAGATGTTTACCCAAAATATCAAAGCATATAAAAGTTGATCTAAAAGTCACCGGAATATATCTCATATAATTCGATCATAGACCTGATAGAAGGACCCTGTTTTAAACTAGAAATTTTAGTAAGTGAAGTCAAATACGTACCAATAAGAAATTTTATTAAATAGGATTTCTGATTCTAAATAACGCTTACATGTATCCCCAGGACTTTTGTATCGTACCAGGTCTTTTATAATTTAAACTTATTCATAAAAATTGTATATATTTTATTTTCAATAATGCTGATTTATGTCATATTTTGGGGGAAATATTTATATTTACTCATTTGAATGAAAGACAGATTATTTGTATACTTACATACTTCTTCAGCTTGTAACATATCACTAGGGGCTAAAGCCTTTCATTCTAAATGGAAGAAAACTGATCGATAAAACATAATAATCAACATGTTGATACTTTCAAGTGCATCGAGACGTGTATATTTTGCTTACTTTGATAATTTTGATCACTCGTAACACCCTCTGTTTACATACCTCTCTCTCCGAATAAACATTATGTACTTGAAGTATTTGCCTATTTTCGCTAGATTGGATCTGATATAAATGAAGAAAAACTATTCATCTGAAATAAACTTCAATGTAGAAAGAAATAAAGAACGATGATTCACTTGATTAACATTTGATCTCCTGATGTTCTGATGGCAGATGCTTTTTCACTGGAAAGTTTTTTTTTTTTTTTTTTTTTTGTTTTGTTTTGTTTTGTTTTTAATTAATATGGAATATCACAGATGTTTACGCAATATATAAAAGCATATAAAAGTCGATCTAAAAGTCACCGGAATGTATCTAATATAATTCGAGGATAGAATAATCCTGTTTTAAATTAGAAATTTTAGTTAGTAAAGTCAAATATGTACCAATAAGGAAATTTTATTAAATATGATTTCTGATTCGAAATAGGCGTATATATATCCCGGGAACTTTTGAATCGCACTAGTTATTTTATAAATTTACCCTTATTCATAAAAAGTGTATATATTTTATGTCGAATAATGCGGATTTGCGTCATGTTTTTGGAAAAATATTCATTTTGATGCATTTGAATGAAAGACAGATTATTTATATACTTACATACTTCTATGTTAGTAACATCAAATTTACTTCTTCAGCTTGTAACATAGGGCTGGGGGCTAAAGCCTTTCATTCTAAATGGAAGAAAACTGAACGATAAAGCATAATAATCAACATGTTGATACTTTCAAGTGCATCGCGAAGTGTAACTTTTGCTTACTTTGATAATTTTGATCACTCGTAACACCCTCTGTTTACATACATCTCTCTTCGAATAAACATTATGTACTTGAAGTATTTGTCTATTTTTGCTAGATTCGATCTGATATAAATGTTAAGAGGGAAAAACTATTTATCTGAAATAAACTTCAACATAAAAAGAAATAAAGAACGATGATTCACTAGATTAACATTTGATCCCCTGACGGCAGATGCTTTTTTCACTGGAAAAATTGTATTTTTTGAAAATTAATATGAAACATCAAAGACGTTTCCGTCAAATATGAAAGCATATAAAAGTCGATCTAAAAGTCACCGAAATGTATCTAATATAATTCGAGGTTACAATAAACCAGTTTTAAACTAGAAATTTTAGTAAGTGAAGTCCCAATAAGGAAATTTTATTAAATAGGATTTCTGATTCTAAATTGTCTTATATGTATCCCCGGAACTTTTGAATTGCACCAGGTATTGTATAAATTTATCCTTATTCATAAAAAGTGTATATGGGGCATTCTCACAATCTTTTGACTTTTGGGGAAAAAAATCTGGCGAAATTAAACTTGCTAAAATAACATTTTAATCTGATAGACGAATGCCTTAATGATTCAAAATAAAGAAAAAATGGTCAGCAGCGAAAAAAATTTTTATTTAACTGAAGTTTTAGTTAAACTTGCGAGTTTAATTTTCCTTACCGTTTTACCCCAATAACTTTTTATTTTCTTCTAATTTTTTACTTATAATGAATTTGCATAGTACCCACAGGACATTGAAATAAGAAATAATAACAATGTAGTACTTTTAATACAGAATTTTTGTATAACATTGTCTTAAAGGGGTGTTAAAGAAGGGACGGTAAGGTAAAAAAAAAAAAAGGTGATGGTATTGGAAAAAGGGACGAAATGGTAAAAAAGGGTACGGTAAGGATGGAATGGTAAGGAAATAAATTACCACCTAATTTTAGGAAAATCATGTTAAGACTAAGTGATAGCCACAATGTTTATTGATTTTTAGAAACAGTTGTTAACATTGGATAAAATTAATTTTTTTTTATTTACCTCGAAAAGTGCAGGAATAAACCTTGGGGACGCACAGTGGGGCAAAATCCCAAAAAGCTGGCCAAAAGTCGAAAAATAAAGTTATTATTTAGGAAATTTTGACTCTACAGATGGCTAGAATAATGTTTGGAGGGTCAGAATCTATATTTATAAAAAGGTTTTTGTTTTGTCTTGGCAACTTGTATCTGAAAATTGACGCTAGGAGGATTATCATCTGAGGCGAACAAAAAGCGCAAAACAATGGTTCCTCTAAACACGTGCTACATTTTCCCATATCATCCGATTTTAATAATTTGAAATGGATTCATACGATGATAGTGTGTAATTTTTTTGCGCGAGTTACAAAAATTGTATTAAGTGCATAAAAATTAATAACTTCGTGATTTTTTTTTTTGTAAAAACTTTAAAAAAATATATTATTTTTTGCTTTCAAACATCAAAAAGTTTATAAGTTCCACAGTTTTCCGCAATGACATATAATGGAAATAATAGCCTGAACTATTATCTAATAAATAATGAAAAAAACAGCTGACAAAAACTGCCATTCTGCATTTCGTGCAGGTTTTTGTAACCAGAAGTAAAAATGTCACTTTTTTAGTCGCTTCAAAAGCTATGACATTTATTACTTTTCACAGAAATTTAGCTGGCAAACATTTTTGAAATTTTTACATTATTCAGTTTTGTGATATATTATTATATATTATATTACAAATAAGTATTATAATCATAAGCATAAATGAATTTGATAAGAAAGATTAGTAAAAAAAAAAAAAAAATTCTCTATCATCGGTACGATAGATACATATTTTCTTATCTTTATAGCTAAAAATTTTGTTTATTCTTTTGTAATTAGAAAAATTATCTTATCAATTGCAACCTTTGCTAGATCATACTGCTGAAACGTATGTTATTAATGGAAACAAAAATTAGTAAGAATCTGACTTCCGAGAACATTAGCAATCTGAATTTGATTTGCAAGTGGGGATGTGATAATACATCTGGTCAAAGTACTTTTAAACAAACATTTAGCGTTGATGATGGTCGAAATTAGGTTCAAATAGCTTTTGCACTTCTCTAGTGCCACTAGAACTCAAATAATTCATAAATCGTTATCTGGAAAAATTCGAGATCTTCATCTCCTCGATTTTTTGGGCCCATCAGAATCCATTTTTTGCTCGAAAATACGAAGTTACTGTCAGTGAAATGGGTTATATTACAGATAAGGGGAGTAAACTTATTTCTTTTAAAACAATAATTGATAGAAAATAAGTAGGCGTTAATTACAAACTAGCTTTAACAATTATTGTTTGTAAATTTTTTAATGTCATTACTAGTAATTTGTCAATTCAACGTTGGTACCTATGCCAAGCAACTTCAAAACAGTTTAATAACCTTGATGACTTTTCAAACTTAAAGTGAATGAAAATCATTTACAGTTCGGGATGTCTACGTTACATGCCTGTATAAGATGTTTTGAGTGTAGCTTACGTTTGGCATACAAATGGGATATAAAGTAATGGCAAGCGTTCACTCCTGACGAGAAGAAAAAATTAAAATTGCAAAACAAAATTTAGAAAGAGGAATTCGTTTACAATTAGGACCTCTCGTCGATAAACCAAATCTCGGGTTTGGAAGCACAAATGATTACAATACAGCTCGTCGATTCTTTGAAAACGCAACTATTTCTGCTTCCATAACAAACGTAGACGAAGATTTGATCAAACGATTCCACGTCATATTACAAGTAAATTCTTAACATTCATTTGATCAATTTCGTGGATTATTGCTCTCAAACAACTTGTAAACTCGTCGAATTGCATTCCTAGTTATATATGCCAACTTCCGTGCACAAGCTACTTATTCGTGGGATAGAAATAATAGCTTCCTCATTATTGCCTGTTGGAAAATGTCGGGAGACGCTCAAGAATCAAGCAACAAATTGATCAAAAGGTATCGAGAAGAATTCTCCCTAAAACGCGTTAGGACGTAAATAATGGAAGATTTTTTTGCGGCTGTTAATGTCAAATCCTTTCATTGCAAGCTTACGTAAATTACCATCGAAGAAATTAATATCTTTGCCCTAGAAACAAAGAAACTTCTGTAAAATATTTCGACACCTCCCTCTCTGAAGAGCCTACTTAGTATATTACAGATGATTCAAAAGATGAATTTTTTAATATCCTTTATTTTAATAATATACAAAAATTAAACATTGTAGTGTTTTATTTTTCATTAATGTACTTAGTTGTATTTCATAAATAAAAATTCATCATTTAATTTCGATTAAAAATATCTTAGTTCCTTGAAAATACCTTGTAACGTTTAGCCTCAAAATGTTTTAATTTCGAAACTAAAAATATTTTATTTAAGACTAATTGATTTTATTTTTAATCCGCCATTTTTTAAATTTAATTTTTGAATCGTACTTAGTATCCTCAAATGCATCTGTATACAAAATTTCATAGAAATTGAATAACTTCCAAAGCATTTTAATTTTAAGTCCGCCATATTGGATCCGCCATTTTGTTTTTTTTTTTTGGAATTTTAATTTTAGAATCGAGATCAGCAGCCTGAAAAACGCCTGTTCCCAAAATTTCGTGGCATTTAAATAACATTTTAATATTCTGGCCAGCTTTTCGGGATTTTGCCCCACTGTGGGACGGTGAGACTACCAATAAAGCCACGATGCTTGAAATTTATATTTAAATGCTGATTTAAATTCTACAGTAAATTTCCTGCCAAAGAATTTTAGACATTATTTCTCTAGCATACTTCTGCATGATAAAAAACTTGAAAAAAATTCTGTGGCTGCATCTGAAATGATTTTCTGTATAATTTTAGAAGAGGGATGGTAAGGAACCTAAAACCCAGGGACAGAGTTTAAAAAATAATAACAACCCAAAAAATGTGTGCAGGTTAATTTTTAGCTACATATTTATATAAAGCAATAGTTCCAGTTTCAGAAAAAAATTACATCGAATTTTTTTTTTTTTTTTTTTTTTTAAACAATTTTATACAGACAGCACCAAAATTAAAAATGAGCATCAGGGACATGGGACGGTAGATGGGTTTTCCTGGTATTGGGAACCCCCAACATCGTCCAAAACTTATTTATCTCGTTAATATTGTTATGCAATCATGCAATGGGATGTTCCCCAGTATATGAAATAAAAAAAAACACAAAAAAGTGTATTAAATAAAAAAATATTATTCAGGGACATGAAAGTCAAAAGGTTGTGAGAATGCCCCATATATTTTATGTCGAATAATGCGGATTTACGTCATATTTTCTATGTTAGCAACAGTTAAGTATAGAGTCGAGCCCTGTTTTAACGAATTGCGATTTAACGAATTTTTCGATATAGCGAACTTTTTTATGGTCCCGAAGAAAATGGAATAAAAATACTTCGATTTAACGAATTTATAATCCCGATTTAGCAAATAACTTTCGAAGTCAAAAAAATGAAAAATTGAAGAAATTGTCTAATATTAAAAAAAAAATTCACTGTCCGCTTATTGTCAAGTTTCTGAATCTGTATCTTGTGATGCAGAGATATATACATGCAAAAGATGTACATTACAGAGAAGTTACTAATATCAATATTAGCGTATCGGATGTAGAAAATGAAATAGAGATGAAACATGCAACATTCAAAGAAGCAGATAGCAGTTTGGATACTTTGAAACTGTATTTGATGGCTCACGCTGTTGATGGCATTGTTTGCACAGCTTCAAGAAAAATCAATAAAGATGTTTGGAATAAAAAATCGAAACGAAGCAAACAGACATCTATAATAGCTTATAATTTATCTATAAAATTTGAATAAATGTGATTTTTTTCTTTATTACAATGCTTTTGATTTATAGTAGTACATAAAAAAGGGATACATTTCTACACAGTGTATTTTCTTAAAGCAACAAATATTTAACATCATACATTATTAAGGTAAGCGACCATTGTTCTTTTTATTTATAGCCATTTTTTAACTTGTTCTGTTATATAAAAAAGTTCCTTTGATTATCCCGATTTAACGAATATTCTCGATTGAACGAACAAAGTTGTTAGCCCCGAACGATTCGTTAAATCGGGGTTCGACTATACTTCTTCAGCTGGTGACATCTCACTGGGGGCTAAAGCCTTTCATTCTAAACGAAAGATGACTGATCGATAAAAGATAATAATCAACATGTTGATACTTTCAAGTGCATCGAGAAGTGTATCTTTTGCTTACTTTGATAATTTTGATCATTCGTAACATCCTCTGTTTACAGACCTCTCTCTACGAATAAACATTCTCGAAGTATTTGCCTATTTTAGCTAGATTGGATCTGATATAAATGTTAAGAGAGAAAAACTTCAACATAAAAAGAAATAAAGAACGATGATTCACTAGATTAACATTTGATTTCCTGATGAAAGATGCTTTTTCACTGGAAAGCTTGTTTTTTTTTTTCTTTTTTTTCTATTAATATGAAATATCAAAGATGTTTACGCAAAATATCAAAGCATATAAAAGTCGATCTAAAAGTCACCGGAATATATCTAATATAATTCGAGGATACAATAATCCTGTTTTAAACTGGAAATTTTAGTAAGTGAAGTCAAATGCGTACCAATAAGGGAATTTTATTAAATAGGATTTCTGATTCTAAATAGGCTTATATGTATCCCCGGAGCTTTCGAATCGCACCAGGTATTTTATAAATTTATCCTTATTCATAAAAAGTGTATATATATTATGTCGAATAATGCGGATTTACGTCATATTTTCCATGTTAGCAAAATTTAAATATGCTTCTTTAGCTTGTAATGTATCACTGGGGGCTAAAGCCTTTCATTCTAAATGAAAGAAGACTGATCGATAAAACATAATAATCAACATGGTGATACTTTCAAGTGCATCTAGAAGTGTATCTTTTGCTTACTCTAATAATTTTTATCACTCTTAACAACCTCTGTTTACATACCACTCTCTCCGAATAAACATTCTTGAAGTATTTGCCTATTTTCGCTAGATTAGATCTGATATAAATAAATGTTAAGAGAGAAAAACTATTTATCTGAAAGAAACTTCAGCATAGAAAGAAATAAAGAACGATGATTCATTAGATTAAGAGTCATTATTTTGAAAATCAGACAAAGTGAGATAGTTGTATTTTTTGTCTTGCTTGATTTTTTTTAATGTTGAAGTAGATCATACTTAATGAATAATGCGCAATTTTGAAGCTCTGAAAAAATTTCCTGTATCCTGTAGAAAATGTCAAAGTTCAAGACCATGAATCTCATTTTTCATGAAAATTGAAATGTCAATATGTTTGGATTGCTATATCTCTGGAAAGCAACAACATCCCAAAATTCTTTTGCCTTAAACTGTTAGTATAACATTACATTCTTAGTAAAATTTACTTGGTTCCATGGGGCATTGTTAATTTTCATTGTTATGTTGCCACGAATTGCAATCAAAATGACGTTTTTGTCCGTTTTCTGCACTTATTTTCTTAGTTAAGCAATATTATTTAAAAATGTTTCTTACAGAATATGAAAGTTTACTATTAGGACAAGCTATGTAATACAGAACTTTGCCGGGATATCGATGCTGTTAGCAGATATAATTTGTTAAATATTCAAAAGTTTCAAAATCTGCAACGTTTGAATTAGTCCTATCTCAAAACAGCATCACAGTTGAATAAAACAAACTGTATCAGTAGTAGTTGGACATATGTACAAAAACATAGAAACGAAAAAATAAGTGGGCTCTCACGCTATTTTCAGAAGAAAAAAAATGAAATAAGTTACAAAAAGGCAGTGCAATAAACAAGCTTTTTCCCTAGACGGAGTAAGAGAAAAGGGATGTTCCATTTCCTCATAGGGGATAAACATAGAAAAGGGAAAGAGAAACGGGATAAATCATTTTCTTATAGGGAAAAAGCCTGATATTGACACTGCCTTTTTGTAATGTTTGTCATTTTTTTCTGAAAATAGCATGAGACCCCACTATTTTTCGTTTCCATGTTTTTGTACATATTTCAACTACTACCTGATATATTTTGTTTTATTCAACTGTGATGCTGTTTTGAGACAGGACTAATTCAAAAGTTGCAGATTTTGAAACTTTTGAATATTTAACAGATTATATCTGCTAACAGCATCGGTATCCCACTAAAGTTCTATATTACTTAGCTTGTGCTAATAGTAAACTTTCATATTCTATAAGAAAAATTTTGGGGTACTATTGCTTAAATAAGTTAATAAGTGCAGAAAACGGACAAAAACGTCATTTTGATTGCATTTTGTGGCAACACAACAATGAAAATTAACAATACCCTATGGAACCTAGTAAAGTTTACTAAGCATGTGATGTTATACTAACAGTTTATGACAAAAGAATTTTGGGATGTTTTTGCTTTCCAGAGATATAGCAATCCAAACATACTGGCATTTCAATTTTTATGAAGAAAAGGATTCATGATCTTGAACGTTGACACTTTTTACAGGAAACAGGAAATTTTTTCAGGGCTTCAAAATTGCACAATATTTATTAAATATGATCTACTTCAACATAAAAAAAATCAATCCAATTAAAAGATACAACAATCAAAATATCACTTTTTTTGTCTGAATTTCAAAATAATGGCTCTTTATATTTGATCTCCTGACGACAGATGCTTTTTCACTGTAAAACTTGCTTTTTTTTCAAAATTAATATGAAATATCGTAGATGTTTACGCAAAATATCAAAGCAAATAAAAGGAAAATTCCACTTGGAAGGAAAACGTACTGTATCACTCTTCATCAACATACAGATTTTTATTTTAAAAGTATTATAATATAAAAAATATATACTATAAGTGCATTAATATTTGTTTTAAAACCGAATTTATCTTTCTGTTGGGTAAAAAAAATATAAAGTTAAAAAATGATATAGCGTATATCAATTTCTTGAAACCCTTAAATTTACGGTACAAATGCAAGTCTCAAAATTTGTAAGCACAAAACAGTATTCAAATTACTCAAAGGTGTTTTTTTAATTTACAATAAGATACATTTAAAACCTAGTACTTTCAAGCATATCATGCTCATCATCAAAGGGAAAGTGAAATCCGAACCATAGCTCCAAGCTAATACTCATCATCAAGGGTAAAAACAATAAAAGCCAGAGGCTGAGCCCCTTATATAGATAGGCTGATCTTTGATGGGCTTTTCACTTTTAAGTTTGGATCAGCCCATCTGAAATAAAGGACCCAGCCACTGGCTTTTATCGTTTTTAACCCCGATGATGAGCATGATATGCTTGAAAGTACTATGTTTTAAATGTATCTTATCTTGAATAAAAAAAACCTTTGAGTAATTTGAATGCTTTTTTGTGTTTACAAATTTTCAAAAATAGAAAGTTAACCTATTTGCATCATTTGCATATATGCGTCCATATCAGGAATTCTTTTTTTAATCAGAAATTCGGAATCCATAACAGAAATTCAGAAAAAATAATTTTTACTTTATGTAATCAAGAAACGTCTGCCATTAAATAAAGCAAACATTACTATTCAGAATTTCGAGTATGAATACGAAATTTCTGAATAATAATAAAAAAAAATCCTGAAATGTACTCTTATGATGCAAATGGGCTAAGCTGTGATTACTCTTTTAATCAATAATTTTCCCTAAAACCGTTTTCGTATACAAATAAACCCGCTACCGTTGCAACAGATAAAAAGTCTAAATGATTGTAAAATCCAAATGTTCAGTGTTTGAATTTTTGTTCAATATTTATTTTAAATAACCATTCTTTATTGAAAAAAAAGATTGTTTAAAAGCTAGACAATTAAAGAGATAAAACCTTTATGCCCTTCCTATATTTTATAGATTTAGGCAAAATGAAAGGAGATTAATACACGTTTTTCAAGGCAGATAGTTAAAATATCTGCTTTCGTAGGAGAAAGAACTGTTTTAAATTATAAAGAAAATTTATCTTTTTTTAAAAATTTAAGTTTACTTTTATTTCATAGATGACCCCCTAGTCCGAAATAAACCGTACTCGTTTATAAAATAACCTCCATAAATCAAAACTTTGCATTCTTTTTTTCTTGTATAAATAAAAACTGAAGCTGTAGCACGCGTTTAATTACTGCTTACCAGCTTACCTACAATTCAGACCTACCGTCAAGTCGCGTAAATATTTATCTGCAAATTTTTGTTTTCCTTAAGCATTTTTTAAGTGATTTTTTCAGTTTGTTTCATTAAAGTGCAATTTAAATAAAGAATTAACCCTAGAACTTCCGGAAATTTTAGTCAACTTTTATAAAAATATTTCATTCCAGAATTTTGATTTATAAAAATTTAACTTTATTATTTAACTTTTTTTTCTTCTTTGTATCTTTTAAATTTATTTCATAATCAAATTTCTGGTTTGAAGCGAGACATATTTATATGGTAGCCGTCAAAATGAAGGCTCACGGTAGTTCTAGTGTTAAAGAATAATCATGTTTTGCAACTTTACATTGCGGCGACTAACACAATTGTTAGATCTGTAATAATTATTTCGTTTGCAGACCATTAACCCTTCCATGGCCGGCATCTCTTGCATAGATTTCATTCGATTCGCATCACTTTTAAAAAATTGTTAGATTTACTTAAGTAATCACGAAAATGCTCTAATTAAATAAGACAAATATTACTTTTATTTTTTACTGGTACAGAAAACAAATTCTGGATGAACCTTTTGAAGGTGCACATATACACCCATGGTTCCGAAGGGATTAACACTAAAAAGACCGCGAGGAGTAATTTTAACCCTTACCATATGAATATACTTCGGTTCAAACCAGAAATTTGTTTGTAAAATAAGTTTAAAAGATCCGAAAAAGAAAAATGTTAAATAAATATGTTAAACAGATTTAAATAAAAATTTCGGTGTAAAATATTTTTTATAAAATTTGAGTAGGATTTCCGGGCTTTTTAGTGTAAAAGGATCTACCTACAGCATTTTTTAAGGTAAAAATGTTCGTCATCTGCACGATATTATGCATTTCGTCAAAAATTATTTCTACTGTTTCTTTTTATCACCCGGTGATTTAAAAAGCGACATGTAACTGCTCCGAGACCACTACAGCACTGGCTGTCATATGAAATGCATGTATTCAGCAATAAAATTTTCGTTTTTAAAATATCACATTCTTTTTACTTGTTTGAATGTGAAACCGTTTAGTGCTGTACTTTATTATTTTCGAGTTTTTAATATTATATAATTTTGAGTATATAATAATTTCTTTGTTCAAAACAGTGCTTCAAAAATTACACTACAAGCTTAATCCTAGATTTTGATGCTTACCAGAGATATATCTGATTGAGCGAGATATCATATCTCATTCAAGTATCAGACCAGATGTTATAATCTATAAGGTTTCTGGGTGAATTGTGTGTCCACCAGATTTGTCCAGGCTAGCTGAGTTGACATATCATTCCCAGCTTAAGCCAAAAGGTCCCTGGTTCGAATCCTAATCTGGATACTTATTCACTCAGTTGAAAAGTTACAACTCATGTGATTTATTTACCAATTAGAAATATTGTGTTAAAATTAATCAAGTAGAAGGAGACTAATTCCGCATGTGACTATGTACCTCTGGTATTGGTAATTTGGATTTAACCCTTAACTGCTGTTAGCGGACATACAGACCGATGTTTTTTTTTACAATTTTCACAGTTTAACCGATTAGTATCAATACAGTTTAGAATGAGTTATAGATGCATTACTTTATCTTGTTCGAAAATCATTATTGGTTACATAAAACAAAAATATTTTTAAAAGGATGATTTCTTTTGCCTTTTCAACTTTTCAGCTTTCTTGGCGTTGAGGAAGGGGAGGATTTTTCAATTCGGAAATATTTACATATTCCTATTATAAGAACATTATATTTGTACATTTTCTAACTCTACAAAATGCTAAGAAAAATATTTAAAATAAAAGATTTGAGAGGGGTTATAAATATTGCACACAATCCCTATAAATTCAAATTTAATTAATCCTTCTGAATCCTTCAATCCTTCGAAAATCCTCCGAAAATTTATTAAATGTTTATGTAAATCTTCTAATGTGCTTTCTAAAATTCACAAAAAATGCTTTAGAAAATAAAATTTACACGAATTCATAACATAAAGTGTTAACTTTTAATTTTCAGTTTAACTAAACATACTGAAATTTTCTTTCATTTGTACCCCTAGTAATATAGCTAGATAATTTTGTATAAGTGAATTCTGATTATAATAGACCTATGCATGAAAAGTATTATGATATGAGTTAATCAAGCCTTCTTTTGATTAAGAGGACTTAGTCATTGCTCATATTATCTATGTGACAATTTTTGTCACAGCAACTAGTGGTTAACAAAACTAGTCATCTTGCAGATGTCGAATTTACCATTCCCAGTTTGAATGATACCGACGGGTGATGTCTTCAAATTGTTTCATGTAATGTCTCCCTTTTTTAATAAAGAAAATTTGCTTAAAATTCTGTGCTCAATTCTATTCATATTTATAATTAGTTGTGATAGCCTGTGTGTTATTTATGACGGCCAATTATCTACACGTGAGATTTGGACCCGAAAGGGGAGGGGGCATGCCCTTCTTGGGGGTCTTTCTAAGGGATCCTAACCCATATTTTCGCAAGGAAATCCAAGGTTAGACGAAAACCATGGAAAACTTCGAAAGGGAATTAGGCCGAAGGGAGCGATTGGGTTCGAACACAGCACCTCACGTCTACCAGCTTTGAGAGCATAATCTCTCGGCCACTGGTGGAGCTTACTTTTGATAGCAATTTTTGTAGTGTATATATTTTATTTTTTATTTTTATTACGACCTTACAATAAATACGTTTGTCATCTAAAATTTCTCACAAGCTGCACAGAAATGTTTCAAAGTGTTCCCTCTCTAAGTATATCTTTGATGACTTCAGATATTCTTTTGCAGCAGAAAAAATATTAGTTCTTACTGCTGAATACAAAATCACTCCAGATCGTCAACAATCATTCAAGTAGAGATATCTATAGGAATATTTTTTTTTATCACTTTTGTTTTTAAGATTCAAGACATAAATCTAAAAACATCTAATAAAATTTTTGGAATTGCTTACTATTTCAAAATTTTATCAAGCAACTTAGCTCAACTTATTTCACTTTCAACGCAAAACGTGTGTGATGAACTTCGAAAAAGCTGATTTTCTCTATATGATATTCATTTTCTAAACAATTCATTTCCTTTACAGAAACCATTGCAAATGTATGTGTTTTAAAAAGAACACATTTTCCATATATTTATCATTTTAGGTATTAGTATTTAAACCCGCTCTCAGTTTTCATTTTCATTTGTATTTATATTTTTATACGGTGCTTCTTATTACGACGGTATAAGTCAAATATTGACTAAGGGACCACCTAATATAATTAATAGAATATGGTTTTGACCATTAGAAAGTATATGTCAGACACAGACGATATGGGTTTTTAAAAATTGTCTTCTATTTAAAAAATATAAAAATTCCCAATAATCTTTGAAATTCATACTTAATGAAATTTTATCATGTTATTAAAAATATTTAAAATTTACGGATACCATTTTTAATAACGCATATCGTCGGCATCTGACGTCTTCTTTCCGATGGTGAAAATAATAATCATATTAGTTAATCAGTAATTACGCTTTTCAGTTTTTCCATAAGTTAACATGGGGTTTCGCGATCGAGAAATTTCAGTGTAGCGGAACCCTAAAGGGGTTCCGCTTCTCCCCCTCTTCTCTTCACTTTCATATCCTAAGGAAGACTCACTGTACTGTTTAGAAATTGAACACTTTTCAGTATCACCCTAGAGTTTTATGCGCATTATGCATAAGCACGTGCACCCATATAAACATACTACCATATATACAGGGTGTCCATAATTAAACGACCCTACTTTAAAGTTGTCTACAAACAAAAGTATTGCTGATAAAGTTGTGAAATTTTGTGAAAGACATAATAAAGGGATGGGAATTTATTTAAGCGAAAGAAAATAAATAAACAAAAATAGTTCAAAATTTCGCCACTAGAGGGCAATTTTTAATAAATTACACATTTAGCATTACGATAGTTTAGAAATTTTATTTACAGGATGTTCATAATTAATCAACCCTATTTTAAAGTTGTCTACGGACGAAACTATTGTTCAGAATGTTGTGATATTTTTTGGAGGACATAATAGAAGCATGAGAATTGTTTTAAACGAAAAAAAAATTAGGAGGCCGTTTTTTAACGAATTACACATTTAGCATACATTTACGATAGTTTAACAAATTTTGTTATAACCAAACATGTTCTGCATGACTTTATTCATTTTCAGATACCATCTGGAATCGAAAGATAGCATGTTCCACAGTTGACCGCAGTGTGTTCTGGGAAATGCTAGGAACATGTCGTGAAATGCTGTCTTTAGAATAAGGTTAAGTTAATAAATAAAATTTCTAAGCTATCGTACTGCTAAATGTGTAATTTATTAAAAACGCCCTCTAGTGGCGAAATTTTGAACTACTTTTATTTATATATTTTTTAGCTTAAACAAATTCCCACCCCTTTGTTATGGCTTTCACAAAATTTCACAACTTTATGATCAATCGTTTTGTCTGTAGAAAACTTTAAAGTAGGGTCGTTTAATTATGGACACCATGTACATACGCACATAAACAAATATACCATAATAATTCGTTTTTATGCATTTTGTATCATAAACTATTATCCTAATTTTGACATTTGTGCTTCGTGCATGTATACATACATTCCTACATAGAGACATACTTATTAAGAATTTTCAGGGTTTTCCAGAGGAAGAAATTGGTAATAGTTTTAGGTTGTTGTTATGCACCTTGATACATTCAAGTTGAAACCCGTGCAACTGGCGACTGGGAAGTCACTAATACAGTCGATATAGCTGAAGACGTTCTTGAAAACTTGAAAAGAAACTAAAGAAAGAAGTCGATAGGAAAGCTGACTGAAATTCTAGAAGAACAAGGAGTTGTCGAATGGCTGAAACAGGCGGATGAAGGATGTTGTGTATGGATTACTGAAGCGTTGGAAGACGTTAAACCAATGAGTCTATAGATATCGTTCCAAAAAAATCCCTCCCGGCTCGGCCTACAGGCACAGGTAGATTTGGAATTTAAGTACTAATTTCAACAACAAAAACTAAATCATGATTAGAGATAAACCCACTTTAACAATTTTATCTGGCCGCTTTTGACAAGTTTTTAATTTCATTTTTACATGAGAACTGGCTTTATCAGAACCATGTTAAGGCAGTATTCAAAATAATATTTTCCATGCTCAACAACTCGAAATTTTCTGGCATGTTTTCAGATTCATTTTTAAAAGAAAAAAAAATATGAAATTTACTGACGTGATTTTTGAAGAGGTTTTATCGAGGCTTTATAGAGGTTATAAGCGACCTGTGTTTCTATTTTTCGTTCAATTAATAAAACTTGATTTATAAACAATTATTTTCTCAGTAGGACCATATTTTTCGTTTCCAATTCAATCGTTTCGGGAAATTCGGTTCAAAATGCCAACTTTGACATAATTTTTTGAAATTTATTCTGTCTCTATCAAAAAACAGACCATTACGGTACATTATATAGTTTCTGAACAAGAAAATCTACCAATTGGATGCGTTTGAGAGCAAAAATGAATTTAAAAATGAGTCAGAAAATAAGCAGTATGGATTTGAATACAACCGTAATACGATGATTTTTTTCTTCAACCGCTATGTATTTTTATTTATTTATTTATTTATTTATTTATTTATTTTTGCTGTAAGAATTTTGCTATAAGAATCAAAAACTTGTCAATATAAATGTTGTAGATAATAATAATAAGATATATTATAAATTCATGCGGATTTTATATCTTGTGAATTGAAGAAGTTATGGATTTTTTCTTCTTCAACCCCCCCTCCCCCCTTTTTTTCGTTTTTAATTTTTTTGCGGCACGAATTGGTCCTATTAAAAATTTGTCAGTATAAAAGTTGTAGATAATATTAAGAACATTTATAATAAATTTAATTGGATTTGATAGCTTGAGAATTGACGAAGTTATGAATTTTTTCTCCCTAAAAGACTGTTTTTGCGCCCCTTGAGCCCATTTTTAATTTTATAAAAAATCTGTGACGCATAAATTTTTGGCCCTATTTTTAGAAATATTAAAACTTTAAACTGATTTGATATGTACAAAAATTAAGAAGTTATGGGGTTTTTTCGGTTTTCACAAAACCTCTCCCTATTTCCATTCCCTTCGTCTGATTTTGCCCATTGACGAACTTGACCGAGATTTTATGCCCCTTGATTTTATGTATGAGTTTGGAAGAGATTCGTGCAGAATTACGGAAGTTATCGTGTCCATAAAAAAGTGATATGTATATATATAGATAGATAGATATATAAAGTTTTTTACTGAGGGGGGTTTTGGGTTCTAGGGGTCATGATCGGTGCAGATTTGCAAACATTTTTCAGAAATTCCAACATAGGAGCGATCGCAATAGGTAGTATTTCATACGAAATCTACCTAAAAATTACGACAACAGAGCACCCAAATGACGAAAATAAATTTGGTGTTGTCGAAACTTTATCGAGCCAGGCAGAAAAAGTTCCTGTATCTGAAAATTTTCCTGAAGAAAATATTGGTGTTTTGATGAACGCAAATAAACAGAAAGAAATTACAGGCATAGTTAAAAAAAAATCCCTGCCGGCCCGGCCTACAGGCAGAGGTAGATTTCGAAGTCAAATATACTAATTTCACAAACAAAAACTAAATCATGATTAGAGATAAATCCACTTTAACAATTTTATCTGGCCGCTTTTGACGAGTTTTTATTTCATTTTTATATAACAGCTGGTTTTATCAGAATCATGTTAGGGCGGTATTCAAAAAAATACCTCTCCATGCTCAACAACTCGAAATTTTCTGGCATAATTCCAGATACATTTTTAATAAAAAAATAAATAAATAAATAAATAAATAAATAAACTTGCTGACGTGACTTTTGAAGAGATTTATAAGCGACCTGTGTTTTTATTTTTTGTTCAATTAATTAAAACTTTATATATAAACAATTATTTTCTCAGAAGAACAATATTTTTCGTTTCTAACACAATTGCTTCGGGAAATTCCGTTCAAAATACCCACTTTGACATCATTTTGTGAAGTATATTCTGCCTCTATCAAAAAATCGATCATTACAGTACATTACATAGTTTCTGAATGAGCGAATATACCAATTAAATGCGTTTCAGAACAAAAATGAATTTAAAAATGAGTTAGAAAATAAGCAGTTTGGATTTGAGTGCATCCTTAATACAATGATTTTTCCAACGCAATCCGCTTCGGGAAATTCGGTTCAAAATTCTGCAAATCTGATGACACTACGGGCGAAACATTTCAGGCAATAAACTTTTATCATCAAAAATAAAATAAAAAAAACTATCAAGGACTTCTTCGAAAGAAACAATTTCATTCTAATTTTTATAAAACACTTAGAAGTACATCATAAATGCTGTAAATAGAACCATAAAATTTAATAAATTGTGTGTAAATTTATATTTCATCTCCTTTGTTAGTGACGATTTATGTAAAACCGGTATTTAGCTTAGTTTTTTTATTTTTTTTTTGTCCGAGGTGAACTTGGTCCATGTTAACGCGAATAATATGGGCTCTGCTATTTTTTGACGTAAATGGTTTATGAGATGATGAAAGTCAATATTTGAAAAAAATTGTAATTGGAAGTATATTTTTAAAACTTACAGTGTATGAATTAATTGTTTGTCAGTAATAAGACTGAACACACTGCATATAATTCACTTTAACAAACCTTTAATCATAATATTCAGGAATATTGACTTACTGCGCTCATCAATTGTAAAATATCATAAAAATATTTTTAAAATGAAATGATTGAGAATGTGACACCACACAATCCTGAAGCTACAAAAGCAACAGAGATTCAAGTGAAAAATTATAATCACAGTAAGTATTGCCAGTTGGATGAGTTCTTTATTATTATTATCCAGGTTGATTGATGCTAGTACTGTTTTGAAATAGTAATATTCGCCTTATTTAATGAAAGAGATTAAATAAAGCAAATATTACTATTTGAAAAAAGTGGTAGTAATCAAAATATTCGAATTTAAAATAAAACCGCCCAGCTGGAAACACTGATTACTTATTTTTTTTATCTTTAACCACCCTTATATCATTGGAGTCTTTTTTGTCGCCCACCTTCTTTTGTAAAAATGTTTTTTATGTTTCGAACCAGAAAAAAGAATTAAACATAATGAATAAAATCAAATAGACATCTCGCAGGAAGAAGCTACATTTAATAGAAATAAATTTCTGGTTCAAGTCATGCAAAACTAAGAATGCACATCAAAAACTAAAAATAGGTACTAGAAGAGTTAAACAGCTTTTTAACAAGTTTTTAATCAAACAATCAATTTATCAAATATTTGTATAAATATGAGTGCAATCATCATTGAAGCTTTAAAAAAAGTTTCAACGGTATTTATTATGTTATAAAATGTTATAGCGTTATAAATACTAGTTGTTATAATTGTGTTCTTAATAACAGCCCACACAATCCTCAAGCAATAGGATAACGTTATAAATAAAAACACATCATAAATACCTTAATAAAAACAACATTACACAAAATTGAAGCAACTGGGAATGAAGTGAAAAATTTTAACTACATTTACTTCAATTTTTTATCTTTAAACAGCTTCTCAATAAGTTTTTAGTCACACAAATAACTCATCAAACGTTTGTGTAAATTTGTGTGTAATCATCACGAAACTTTTAAAAGGAGAATATATTTTTACAAAGGTATTTATTACGTTATAAAATGTTATAACAGTGCATTCTTTTCATATTTTAAACCTGAAATAGCGTGCCTAAGATCGTAAAATTGTTTCTGAATTGCTTCTGGGCTTAGATTTCGTCTATTTGAATTGCGTGGTAGCTCTGAATATTCCCTTCTCGTATTTTTCTGAAAGTAAAATGATACAATGACGAAATGCAATGTTTTGAAATCTTTATTCGCAATCCCTATTTTTAAGTAAAAGTAAGAAATATAACTGAGCTAAAAATACCGAATAAAATAAATTAAGAACTCTGTATGGTTTAGTTGTTGGTCTGTACTTTTTCTGATAATTTAACTATTAATTGTTTATTATGATCCTAAAAAAAATTTCACACCTTCAGTAGACATGAGTTTGTAATTTCATATGCATGTGTTGATATTTATAGAAAAGTCATAAAATAAAAATATGCTGATAGCACAGCGAACCTTAGTGCAGATTTTACTGTCTATGCGATGTGTTTATTCCTTACTGTCCACATTGACAGGGAAAACAAGTTGTATCCACGTCACCGTAAAATCGGTACCTCCCATTTTGTGATGAGGTGCAAATGATTCAAAAACTGGTTACTATGACTTAACAGTGGAGTCACAAAGTGACGAATACCTGCGAGTGATAATGTGAGGAAATACAGACGCAACCTTTTGGTCACCGTTGTGTTGATTGTGAAGTTACAAGGACTGACTGCGTCTATTATAATGGAAATTGAAGCAAGAATTAAATCTTTTATGTGAATTAAAACCTCTTTGCATAATACATATCTTAATGTAGACTAAATTTGAAAAGAGGATCAAATCTTTTATGTGAATTAACCCTCTCGCTATTTTTTTTAATTATTATTATCAAAATATGTTCAAAAATTGCTTATTTTTTTTAATTACATATTTCAAATCTCTATCTATTTTAGAGTTTAAATATGTAAACATTTTTTGTAAAAGAGTTCAGGATCTTAGATGCGATAGGGTATTAGAAATCAGGTTAAATCAGGACTGTCATTGGACACTATTTTTATATTATCGCACAACTATTTTAAGAACATGAATTTTGCAGTATATTTCTCTTTTAGATGTTGTTAAAGTATTTATGGAATTTTTTGTATTTAAAAAGTGGCCCGAGTTGAATTAAAAAATAGTCGCCACGGTAAAAAATGAATCCCCGAGGAAATCTCGGGTTGCGCAAATTTTGCTACTTCTACGTTGCCCAGGGAAATCTCGAGTTGCGCAGCCAGAGGGTTAAACTCTCTGTGCACAACACATATCTTAAAGCAAAAAAAAAAATAGCACTTAGTTTTACTCATTATTTTAAAAGTTGTATTGCATTAAAATAATTTAAAATTTTAGTTTAGCAGTTTTATTTCACCTAATCTATATGATGACAAGTGGTGAATAATTTAGAAGTCAGTGATTAATAATAGTCCGTCAATAAATAAATAAAGATTTTATTAACTTTATTTATCTTTGTTTATCATTATTATTTTTATTTTTCTCATGATTATTATGTTAGTTAATAATTTTATTATGGCTCATGAATACGCATGATACTAAATATTTATGATAATTAAGTTTAAAAAGACTAAATAAACAAATTCTTTTATTTTTCTTTATTATATTTATTTATCACCATTGTATTATTCTGAACGAAAGCAAACTTCGTGAAAGGGCTGTGGTATTCAAATTTAAAATTAAATATAAAGTTTAGTAGAAAAGTTCCTAAATAGAAAGTAACTTCGCATTCAATAGGTTCATTAGTTTTGTACATAACTCAAAACGATATTTTTTTAGAGTGCTCCAACTAGTGGCTCGCGGACCACATGAGGCCCGGGATACCTTTTTTTCTGCGGTAAGTACTAGTACTCGTAAGAGTACATTGTTACTGTAAAAAGAAAATAAACTAAGCTGATAAATAAATAAATACTTTTTTTATTAATTTCTATTCACATTTCAGTGAGTAATGTATATTAAATTACATTAAAGATTGAAGAAATCAGTTCGAAGAAGACTTCAAAAATCGTTCTTTTCAAATTTCATTTCCATTAATCGCATTTTGAGGAAAATTATGTGTGAAAAATGAGGGCAAAAAAAGCCCTCAATGAAGCTCTTCCCTCTACTACGCCGATCCCCCCCCCACCCCTCCCCCAATTTGTTTAGCTATCACTTCATTTCCAGAAAAATAGGATGAAATTGTTCAACTTGCTGTTTTTCGGCATGTAAGAAATTTCTTTTGTTGCTTAATAAAACACTAAACACGATAAAAGGGTACATCCGATAAACAAACGAACAAACATTTTATTTACCTAATTTATAGTTGATTACTGATCGAAGTGGGAACAGGTATATATATAGAGAGATATTATGGGTTAAACGATTTTGTAAATTTGTGATGTTTGATAGGTATCCCAAGCTTAATTTTGACTTTACTTTGACTTGAATGTGACGTCTATTTTTGGAACCATATACGTATGTGAATATGCTTTCTCACGTATACTGAATCGAATACTGAAATCGAAATAGAAAAATACGCTAACCCAAGAAACTTTATAAACCAAATCACCGCATCAACACCCAGTGTTCTCAGTGAACAAAATGAAAAAATAAATAAGAATGTCAAAATATTGACATTACAAATATATGTTGTAAATATTAATTGATAAATATTGAAAGCAGTTTTGTAATAACAATAATATTAGTATCTAAATCTGTCCCACACATAAAATAGAGAAAGAAATCTAGCCTCCGACTTCAAAATAGTTGGGCAACATTAATTTATGTGATAGAGAATCTATAAACTATTCACCATCACCTTTAATTATGATGTGGTAAAGATAATGATATTAACCCCTTAATTCTCGCTCCCGTGATATTCACGGGCTGTGACGTGCTGTGTGTTTTATTCAGATTGTTTGATTCCCACCAGTTTTATAAAATAGTGTAATTGGCTTTATTCTGGTATCATTTTACTTGTCATTAAATAAGGTGAATATTTCTTTTTCAAAAAGTGTTAGCAATAAGCAATCTGAATCTTTAAACCATAATTTAATGCGACCGTTAAGGGGTTAAGTCTAACTATAAGCAAGAAAGGTTTTTAAACTACGAGAAATGTTATTTTTTGCGATTAAATAAAAAATACTATTGAATATTTTTTCAGGTAAAACGTGATTAAGCCATTGACTTCCAACGTACAGAGAGTATTAATGAACTGTTAATGAGCTGCTGATGTAAATGCCGTTTATTGTTCTTAACGGTAATGAGTATTAGTGTTGTAGATTTTGTTCAAGATTAACACTAACTGTAGAAAACTTATAAGAAAACTTAAAAAAATGGCATTGCGATCTCCAGTGACTAAAATGATACTATATGATTCAAGAGGCTACCGGAAAAAATATCTATCCCATTAATTTTCTTGATTTATTTTGAATGAAAAAGTTTAAAATTGTAGTTTAATTTTTTTCCAGTTTTGGATATTTTTGGATATAATTATGTGAAAAGTCAGCCACATATTTTAAACGGGTTTCCCTCAGATTTTTTCAGTTCCAACGTACAGAGAGTATTAATGAACTGTTAATGAACTGCTGATGTAAATGCCGTTTATTGTTCTTAACGGTAATGAGTATTAGTGTTGCAGATTTTGTTCAAGATTAACACTAACTGTAGAAAACATAAGAAAACTTCAAAAAATGGCTTAATCACGTGTTACCTGAAAAAATATTAAATAGTATTTTTTATTTAATCGCAAAAAATAACATTTCTCGTAGTTTAAAAACCTTTCTTGCTTATAGTTAGACTTAACCCCTTAACGGTCGTATTAAATTATGGTTTAAAGATTCAGATTGCTTGTTGCTAAGCTGTTGCTTTTTTCAGTATTTAGGTCATTTAAAAATGGAGGACAAAAGTTTCATTGTATCCAAGATCATCCCGATCATATTATCTGCTACGTAATCAGACCATATCATTTATTTAATATCTTCAAAAATATCATCATTGCTTCATGTATACTGTTAAAAATTTTGTAGTAGATTGAACCAACTTTTGATGCTGCAGTAGCTGCAACCATAAGATGGTGAAATCTCGCTCCAAGATTTGAATCTCCGGTTGAACCTTAGCACCAAATATTAGATCAAGATTTCACCATCAGATGGTTGCAGTTACTGGAGCACCAAAAATTGGTAGATCCTATCACAAACGTTTTAACAGTGTACTATGATGACTTATGATTGTAAATTTAATTTCGATGAATCCTTTAAACTGACCAAAAGGCTTAAAGTACTTCAATGCACACCACTGTTAAAGTCAGACAGTTTTTTCTGGAGGGGGTAATTCTCCTCTACGGAAAATACTATGTGAGTTCCAAAGGTGCGGGTTTGTTGCCTTACCTGCCAACCCAACAGAAAGCTTAAAAATGTTCGGTGATAATTTTATTTTTTTGGGGGGGAGGAGGATTGTTCCTGCCGCACCACTCTCTAAACTCATCATTTATTAAAATATATTTTGTTTTAAAATAACTGGCAGAAACGGCATAACGAAATGTTTCAGCACCACCTTAATAACAAAGTCAGTTGATATGACATCAGTGTGACGCCACAAAGGGTCAAAAGTTACAACAGCAACGGTAATCTAAATACTATATATTTAGTTCGTCACATTAACACTCTCGGGTTTCTGTCACTTCTTGATTGCACAGTAAAGTCACTGTGACCTATTTTTGAGTAATTTGCATCTCGTCACAAAATGGGGGAAATAGATTTCATAGTGACTCATCTTTGGCGTTACGTGATTATAATATGAACTGTAAGAATTGTGTTTGGGTCACGGTGTTTTCTCGTTTTATTCACATGCTGTGCTATTAGAGCAAGTGTCCATTCTTACATGACGCTTATAAGCCACAAGTGGAAGATTCAAATGAATTCTGCTGACGGAAATTTATGAGAATAAAATTATGACCCGATTCCCTATGCCGTATGTCTTTTAATTGGGTAATTAGGGATTATGATAGGGATGGTTACACATTGACAAAATAAAACTATGATCATATGTCACCGGTTTATTTCTATTAAAATAATTTTCGGTTTTTGCATAAATACATTGATATTCACCCGTGAAGAGTACATCCGGTACATGAATGAAAATTCTGTAACATTGTAGTGATTCAGGTGATTAAGAAATGTAAATGAAAACACCTTGAACATGTAGAATAAGGCTGGTTTTTATTCCAGATGTAGTTTTTGGAGGATACTTTGAAATATATTCCAAGTCAAGTCGAAGTAAATAAATGCTCATAATGAGAACAAAATCTCATCTAGATCCTGTTACCGATTGAATAAAAATAAATTGAAATAGTGTCAGCTCATTTCAACATTTAAGAAATAAAGGCGCATTATAATCTAAATAAGACAAATTAATCCAAGAAAGTAGCAAATTCAATTCTCAGTTAATAGTACCCAAAGCTATCACGAAAACTAGTATTTCTATCGTGGAGAAAAATTCACCAAATTCAATGAGAATGAATTTTGTTCATTAAACAATCCAATTCAAATTGAATCTATCTACATATAAAATAGATATCAGGATACTTTAGGTAAATGTACAGATTATTTCGTACATTTTTTACATTAATATGGCAACATACAGGTTGTTCGAAAAATAGATTTATGCATTTAAAAACTCGTTAAAAATGAAAGAGAAATGATATACACTTATAGTTGTTTGTATAATATACACACACACACACACACACACACACACACATATATATATATATATATATATTTGAAAAAATCTGCCACAATACCAAAAAATCGAATTTTATAAAAGAAGCGTTCGAAGATTGCCCCATTTATAACCTTACATTCTATGCGCTTCAAGACTGTCACGACTACTCTTCAGCGGTAAATATTGAAACTGAATCTGTGGCATTATTTCTTGATAAAATATAAGTGATTTGAAGTCCCTTAAGCAATAAATAAATAAATAAAATAAAATAAATGATAAAAAATAAAGTAAAGTTGTGGCAGTCGTTTTTCAAATGAATCAAGTAACAACTTTTTTTTGCATACAACGTTTGAAGCATTTTATCCTATTCGCACCATTAGTTGTACTCAACACATCAAATCAGTGTAATTTGTAACGCAGTTCTGTGAAACATTGTAGAATAAACAATCCCCAAAAGCTTGCAGTAATTCAACTTTTTAATTCATAAAGGTCCTCCACCGACGGTACTTCTTTGGTAATTGGATGCGAATATTAAAGGTATGGGGTCTATTCTTACAAAGTGTATGTCTTTCCTGGTGTGTACATCCCGCTTTTTTTGTGTTAATAAAAATCTACCTTCAGTTATATGCCCATTATCTATCTTACTAAGACTCATAAGGAGTCCTCTAGGTTAACCCTTTGAAGAATGGGGATATACTATTATTAATACTACAACTTAACTGCCACATCAACCAGTACCCACCTGCCAAACTTTTACCAGAATTTTTGAATAAAATTTTGTTTTGATAATGTATACCTAAAAAAATTATATATACGAGGGGCAGTGGGAAAATAAATTTCCCCTGGCGACTGTGGACAGAGGTGTGTATGCAAGACAAAAAACGTAAAGAGACATTAAAGGTAAAACATAACTTTATTTTTCCACATAAGTACCAAGTACATTGAGACAATTGTCATACCGCTTTATGAGCTTCAAAAAGCCCTCCAGGAAAAAATCAGGGCTTTGCATACGGACGAAGCGTTGAACGGCTATAGGCGAAAGACGACACAGCAGGTGAACGCGAACGTGCGAGACACCGATACACCGAACGCGAACGTGCAAGACACCGATACACCATTGGTTAGAAGTCGACCACGATCAAGCAGATGGTGTACTCAATGGTGTATCGGTGTCTTGTACGTTCGCGTTCACCTGCTGTGTCGTCATTCACCCATAGCCGTTCAACGCTTCGTCCGTATGCAAAGCCCTGATTTTTTCTTGGAGGGCTTTTTGAAGCTTATAAAGCGGTATGACAAATGTCTCAATGTACTTGGTACTTATGTGGAAAAATAAAGTTATGTTTTATCTTTAATGTCTCATTACATTTTTTGTCCTTCATACACACCTCTGTCCACAGTCGCCAGGGGAAACTTATTTTCTGACTCCCCCTCGTATATTTTGAAATTAATTTGTAAATTTTGGTAGCAGTCAATCATTTCAACATTTTAGCTATAGTATTGTTTTCCCTCTGAAAGTATTAAGTACCCGAGTAGGAATGTATAGAGTCCCTTTATAAATAAGAGAGTGGCTACATATTTACAGAGATAAAGCTAGTTTCGCCAAGTCCAAGATAACTGTAATATCTACAAGTTTTTATCCAAAATCCTATCAACCAATTTAATTTTATTTCTCGTATGTCACAAATTTCTTATATATAAAGCATTCTAGGCATATGTGTGTAGAAACCAGACCCAATTTGTCAGTGTCACATATTGTGTATTGGTGAACAATATATTTTACGTATCTCCATAATAAATGGCCAATAAATTCCCATAATAAATGGCTTGATAGTTAGAGAACCAGGCGTTCATGTTATAAAATCTCCCTCAATGACCTCGAAGCGCCGAATTTAATTCATTAAAAATATATATATATATATATATAGTAAAATGATATTTAAAACTATAAGCGGGTGGTTGTTCTATTTTTTAACGGATTTTTAAAGCGTAATGAAAAATTTCCCCTGTTTAATTTCCCCTGATAATTTCCCCCTGACACCCTGTATATTTAAATTGAAAATCGCTCTTATGTATTAAGATTATTAAAATAAAATTGTATCTTTTTTTCGCCTTTTAATAATATATGAAAAATAAAAAAAAGATTAAGAAAATGCGACTGAATATAAATAATAAAGGAAATTAAAATGAATAAAAGTTTTAGAACATGGCTTTCAAGGATGATACCTCATGAATAAAAACGAACTATTTCCCTTGATCGGCAATAACGGGAATTCTTTCCGAAAATTCCAACACTAACCAGTATGCATGAATGTCCCGTATCACAATCAATATCGTTTTTTGATCTCACACTTTCCACTTAAATTCATGTCTGTCAACAGTATTGCTGAAGTCCCCCGACAAGTTAGGCAATTCCTGATGGACAATTACAGTTACCCCGTGCTCCGTGTCGAATTCCACGTGACTATACATCAAAAACCCCTCCCTGTCATCATCAGAGGCTCTGACTCATCACCTGAAAATGCAGATCACACCCTCCTCAAAATTCTCTTTCGCCCAAACATGCCCGAATTTACCGCCATTCACCTGGATTTATCGTCTACCCCGATCGATTCTGTCGACAGGAAATTACGTGCAGAGGACAGTGCGTGCGATAAACCTCATAAAAAAATAATTATGTCTGTAGGTATACCGGGAACACGTTACCTATTACATTTATGCATATTTTTTGAGTATTTATTAAGTAAGATTCCCTAGACATACAAAAAAAGAGAACTGGTTGTAAAAATATGTTAACCTTCCGGAAGCTTAATATTACTTTTCATAAAAGAATCATATATTTCATGTAATTAGCATTACGCTAAACAGAAAGAATAGAAACTACAACAAGATATTTTCTTATACACGTTTGAGTTTTAATTATTCATCTTGTCCATGTATGTGATATATTTGGGCAATAAATGTATATACGTTTTTCGTTTTCCTTATTTTAACCTTGGATTTTATTCTTTATATAGATCTCTTGCCTTTAAGAAAATTTTGTATTAAAGATTTTCTTAAAATTAGTAACAGAATGATTAGCCCCTTATATTAATATTAACTTAGTTTCTTTAATCATTGCTATTTAAGGGAAGAAAAGAAAAATTTGATTTATATATAAACTGTAAAATTAAGAAGTCGTGACTAGAAATTTTAAGTTTAAAGCCTGAACTGAATAAAACTTGTTGAAAATAACATCGGCGTAACTACAGAGTGTCTGATTATCAGTGCCAATTTTTAATTTTTCATTATGTAATTTGGAACGTCATTTTGAAAATAACAATTAAATAAAAAGCAAAATTACATTTTACCATTTATGTTTCAGGTAACTGAAAATGCATCCTGTTCTGAGTAATAAAGTCCGGAAATTGAAGTATGAGAACCAGTAGTTCAAAGTCTAACTAACTTTGTTGGAAATCTGAGAATCGTAGAAGCCGTGACCTGACTCTTTGCTACATTTTCATGTGGAGATTGGGATAAAGAAGTTTGAAATAAATTTAAAAAATCAAAAAACCCGACTGCGTAAAAAGCGAACTAATTAATTTTTTCTCATCAGTGTGAAACTATTTTTTTTATATTACATACCTATTTTCTTTTATTTACTTATATTGATGACTTTTAAGTTGCGTATAATTGTTAGTTCCCATCTATAAACACTGTTTTGATGAGGCCTATAGATGTCTATGATTGTTAGAGTTGCAGTAAAGCTGGAGATCCTACCTACGCAACTTCCAGATTGTGTAATATTTAAACGGAGCTTCTGACTGTAAAATAGTCAATGAAACATCGTCTTCATTTTGAAAGACCTATCCAATGATATGCCTCTCAGTATGGTGTGTAAAAAAATTTTTTCGTCTCTACCACCATTTTGTATTTTACGGCCGCCATTTTGAATTTATAAAAACAAAACCTAGCCTATAACCAACGGGCGATTAAGATTAAGACGAATTGATAGAGACCCCATTCATTAAAATCCATCCAGCCGGTTGGATGTTTCGAGGGTATAAAGAAATCCACATACCCAGATACGCGTGTAACACATAACCCTTCTTTTCAGTCGGGTAAAAAAAAATCTTGGTGAATTTAAGAAAAGAATATGTGATTTTAAGAGGCACTCTCGCACAATTTTTGAAGAAAAGCCGTGTATAATACAGGGTGGCCAGAATTAAAATCCTATATGTGCCAACCTCCACTCAATCTTCCGTAAAATGAGAGTTAATTTGACCCAGGTTATTTCGAACAGAACACTTTTAAAGAAATGCAATTACGTACGTTCCACGTAGGAACTTAAACTGAAATTGAAAAATATATATATCAAATAAATTTTCTGATTTGAAACATGGTTAACCTGGGTCAAATTAATCCATATAGTAAGGAAGATTAGTGAGAGCTTGGCAGCAATGAAATACCTCTACTCCGACATCCCTATATATTGAACTACTCAGTATTCAAGCTTTAAATTTTGTATACATACTACTCAAGACATGGGGAAGCGGATCGAGCTAAAAAAATAATAATTTTATAAATCACCAGTAGATGGTGCTGTACAACTAGACATATGCTAAAAGGACAAAAAACACCCTTTCAACAAATTATATTTGAACGCACCGAAATTAAGCAATACCAAGCAAAGAGCGTTTTGGCAGCGTGATAGTCATCATTGATAAGAATTACATTACCCAGTTTTTAACCTCTCTTATACCCAGAACATGGTTTAAAACCATGTGTTTATGTAAATTTTAGTGCTGACAGTGCGTAACTGCAGTCACAATGGCAAGTTAAGCTTCTTTACTTTTTGATTTTCTTTTTTTCAATAAAGGTATACTATGAGTTAAAAAGGGAAAATTTCACTTCGTATGAGTTTGGTTTTATGTTATTATTTTTTTTCTTATTTTTCATATTCTATGTTGTACAGCGCCATCTATCGGTGATTTCTGGAACGAAATTTTTTTCGCGGAATCCATTTTCCTGATATTTTGAGAGGCATATGTATAAAAATTGAAGCTGATATACTGAGAAGTTAAATATAAAGTGAGGTCAGAGTACGGGTGTTTTAATTCTGGCCACCCGGCATACCAAAACCTTTTCAGACGTGTATTGATAATGCCGGTGCTTAGGTTGAATTCTAAGTGAAACTGTTTGCATTGTCTATAAATGTCCTTAAACTTTCATAGACAAATATCTATATATATATATTTCTCTAACGTATTCGCGAAAATGAGGCTAAATTTATAGCTTGCCATTTGGCAACAACCACAGCGACGATTCTCAGTGGTTAATTTACGGTCACATGGCCCGACCCATTTAGCAAATCAAAATTCAGAGAGAATCCCTTTGTAAAGACAGATCATTTGATCGATGTATGAATAGCAATTCCATTGGTTCATTTTATGATGACGTTTGCATTCAGCGAATCAGCTTTCTGATCAATATTGTCTTTTAGACACCGCAGAAAACGTTTTGTTTAGATATCGTTCGCGTTATACATAGCGTGTCCGTAGTGTTTTTCAAAGAGTTTTAAATGATTTTAAGCTGTGCTGTGCAATATTATAGGCGAAAAAATGAATTTTTGTTTGCATTTGCAACGAAGATTTTCATTCCTTTTTTATACATTAAAAATATTCTGGCTAGATGCTTCATGGAAATAGTGGCGAGGGAGCGAAGTGAGCTGGGATCGCGTAGCGGTCCCATTGTGAATTGCTTTGCAATTTACGAGGGTGGGCGAGCATTAGCGAGCAGAGGGCTGAGCCGCTGCCATCTAAATACTCAAGGGCAGAGGACACGAGTGTGACGTCATCACTAATCGACCGACTTCTCACTAGTGTTGGAATTAAACACCAGAAAATATTGAATAGCAATATTGTTTTATTTTATTTTTTTGGAATATCTGTCATATTATAAAACAATAATAACTATTTGAACATATTGGTGAGAGTTCGGAATCCCCCAGTAAAAAAATCAGCCAGAAGCGGCAACACTGTGGCATTCCGCATCTGGCTGAATTTTTATTTAGGGATTCCGAATTCTCATCAGTAAGTTTAAATAGTTTTGATTGTTTTATAAGATGATAGATATTCCACAAATAAAATAAAATAAAGTTGTTATTCAGGATTGTTTTGTGTTAATTCCAATACTAGTGTGAAGTGGGTCGATTAGTGATGACGTCATAGTCGTGTCCTCTGGCCTTGAGTATTTCGATGGCAACGGCTGAGCCCCCTATTATGTTATATTTGCATGCCTACGGCTCAGGATGCAATTTAAGATATTTCCAGACACTTTGTATAAGATAGATGCAGTAAAAAATACCAGGGGCTCAAAGGCATAAGAGGTTGCGCCATGCCCCGGAAAGCCAATTATAAAAGGAAAAGTTTCAAGTTTTATGATCTGCTTATTTTTATCGACTAAATTAATCGTTAACTTCTATGAACATCATCACACAAAAGTGAAAGATGATATAATCTAGTCAAATATTTTAGCACACAGAATTTCAAGATTTTTTTAACAGTTCTGTTCTCACAAAAAATATTTCTACAACATATGTGTTTAATTCGTTATAATAATAAAAAAAAATCATTTTTTATTAGATACATTCATTTGCTTCTCAGTGACAAGTAACTTTAAAGAGGATCCATAGAATACATTAATAATGGATATTCAGAATGCAATTTTCCCTCAAGCGTAGAATGCTTGAAAATGCTGCTACTGAAAATAAGCAAATAAAAAATCTCTGAGAATGATTCACATCAAGTTTGATATGTTTTGTTTAATTCAGGCAAGATCAACTGATTATAAATTTTGTTGATAATTTACGTTAGATTTATCCGAGCATGTATACAATATACCATCTAAAAAAGGCTTGTTAAAGAATTTTAATATGAGTATGATATGATGGCTCCTATTCAATCAATCATTCCATATTACGCTCCAGCATGGTGCCTCTAAAGCAGGGGTCATACGCTTCAGGAAATTTTTCAGAAGAAATATCAGTATTTCTTTATAGAAAACTAAATCTAGCTTAAACGCGCGAAATTTCGTCTTATTTAAAAAGAGATTTTCTATAAGAAAATACTGGTACGGAAGAATTTCCTGGTCTTGAAATTTCAGGACAGGTACGACCCCTGCTCTAAAGTGTTGTGGTCATTTTGAGAGTCTTCTCTAGTGACCGCATAATGTGATCCATAATATGCATTAATTCCTTTTCACATCCCCAATAAAAATTCCTTTCTGTTTATCAGATGTAACATCAAAGATTCTTGCCCCATTTTCTCAAAACAAGGAATCTTACTCCGATTTGAAAAATATTTTCTCAGATGTTAAAATACATTATTTTAAGTACGTAAAAAATAAAAATACGAAAATGGAACATAAAAATAAAAAATCCTTGATTAAAGGTACTTTTTCACATCTGCAGTAAACAGAAAATTACATACTTATCATAAATAGTGTAAATTTTCCAATACAAAATTGTAAAGCATACTAACGTACCCTTGTAAAAAATCTATTTTTGGATGTCTCCAGCCTTTTTAATTTTGCAGAATTTTCGACATTGATTTTAGCACTAAAGATGCGAAATTGCTCAAATGATAAATAAAACTATATTAATACTTCGGAAATATTTCCAGAGAGAAACATTTGTCTTGCATACAATATTTCAAATGAAAATCAAATTTCAAATTAATTGCTTAAAAGGCGCAAATGCGACCTAGTGAAAAAGATTCCATGCCGGGACGCGAGCCATCAGTATAGCACACTGACATTCTACCGAATAAAGTTACCGACTAAGTTTAGTTGGTAGAATGTCAGTGTGCTATACTGATGGCCCGGATTCGGGTCCCGGCATGGAATCATTTTCACTAGGTTGGCCTTTGCGCCTTTTTAGCAATTAATTTGAAATTTGATTTTCATTTGAAAAAAAAAAAAGATAAATAAAGCTTTGGCATGAAAAATTAACTTAGCATCGCCATCTGTTGAGAATTCAAGGAAATATTTATATTTACTGATGTATTGGGAGATAGCATCAATAAATAAAATGGTGTTTTAAAGCTCACTGCATAAGTAACATTGATTTTTGTGTATGTTGCAGACATCAAACGCGTTGATACAAAGGGTTAATTTCTGTTTTTATGCACTCCTTCCAATGATTTTCTCACTCTGTCGATTTTAAGTGATATTCTTAGGACAGAGTGCGGTATTTAAATTTCGTGAGGTATTTAGCTACCGCAATAGTTAAGCTTGCACCACTTTAATCTTCAAAAAAATTTCATTGATAATTTCCCGGATAGCACCTTGACCTGAATGACCAAAATAAGAAAGTACTTTTTCCCAAATGAAATTCTTACTGTCTGCAATGCCGTCACGGGATGTAGAACGTACTTGTGAACGTCACACCATTGTGACATTTATAAATCTCGTTTTGTGCCAAGTAGAAAGTGATGTGCTTTGTGACTCATGACTGAAAAGATGGTCATCGTGACTGAGAAGTCATAATGTGGGAATTAAAGATATCAAATTTAGTTCCCATTGTGATTCTGATGCTTGTGACCACTTATCATGTCACAGTGACATCACATTGACTGGTTGTGCTATTAGGGATAATATCGATGTAGCCAAAAATTTATTTTATTCACTACATAAAACTGTCAAAAATAATATGCTTCAATGGTCATCCAAACCATTATTTTTGAAACCTTGTTGATTTGATTTTAATACTTTATTTTGAAGAAATTTTTAAATTAAAGCGATGCGTGTACACTTAAATGAGGTTTCCTTAATGCATATTGAAAAAAAAGTTCCCCCTTAAAATTTAAGTTGTGTATTACGTTTTAAATTTTCTTCAGAGCAGAGCACGTATGGGTAAAATAAAAACATAAACAGTTTTTAAGAGAAAAAAATTAAATATCAAGGGCGAATCTTTGAAATCATTGTATACAAACTGAGTACGCTTTTTCCCACAAGTAATTTTTAGTAATTTTTTCTATGTTTTTATCAACTTTTTACGATTAAATTAGGCGAAGGGGAAAACTAGTGGGATATATCACGCCCAGACTGAGTAGCACGATTCGCTACTGTTTCATTATTATTATTATTATTATTATTGATATTTATTTTTTCAAAAGCTTGTCATTTTATTTTTAGAATCGTAAACAAAGAATGCACGAAAAACTCAAAAAAGTAAGAGATAAAAACAAAAATTAATGCAAAATTTCATTAAATATTTCAAGTAAATTATAAGAGATTTTAACTTCATAAAAACTTATTTCAATACACGATATCATTGCTTACAGATATCAGATAAATTTAATTAATCAGAGCCATACGTTGCAGCGATATTGTTTATAATTAAATACTGAAGAAAATTTTTTTCAGAAAACGTCTTTGTTTCACAAATCAATATTTAGTATCTTATGTGTGGCTACAGAATATTACTTGAAAATTCACTGGTTTACGTTTTAAATTTTGCAAATCTTGCGATATTTAACAAAAATGTTTCAACGAATTTTTAAACGATTTCATTTTATCATCCAAAATCTTGATTGTCTGACTTGTTTGAATTTGCTGCTTCGAAATTCAATTTGTAAATATTTTACATATTAGCCTTTTTTTTAAGATACGCTTTTTGACGCTGAGAGATAAAAAGAAATTGCGATGTTCCATTTGAAATGTTGATATAAAATTTAAATATGCAAATTTGTCCTCCTTTGACAATGAGGCATATAAATACAGGGTGTCAGGGCTAAAAATATTCAAAACTTATGACTTATTTTTACGGAACTACTCATTAGAATTTTTTTTTAATTATTTAAATAAAAATAGCATCTCATAAAGTTTTAATATCAATAGACTTCGATTTGTACACCTTTGGTAGCACGACAAACGTCTAAACGGTAATCCAGTTCTCCCCAAATGTTTCGCAGCATACCTGGAGTTATTAGACAAACTGATTCTATGATATGCTTCTTCCACTCATCCACAGTTTCAGTTTTAATATTTGTTCAATGTTTTAAAATCTCGGAGGGTTTACCAATCGACGGAGGTGAAGTCTATAATATTCCAACGGATAGTTCCGTTATAATAAGTCATAACTTTTGGATACTTGTAGCCCAAACACCCTGTATAATGCAAATGAATACGTATAAAACAATATATATAATGCAAAATGTCTTTGCTTTTGCTGTTAACTCTTATAAATATTATGCGCAAAATGTTATTTAAAATATTATTTTTTAATATTACAAGATCCTTATTCCTATACACTGCTATTCATTACAACTACCCCCAAAAAATATTAAAGTCATAAATCCAAAAATACAGTTTCATGATATGAGGACACGCTTTTTCACAAATAAAATCTTTTTTGTTGAGTTACCGCATCGTCTATTCAAACAGAACTATCTCTAGCAAATCCTGAAATACTTTAATGTTCTGTAAAAGCGAAAGATATAACATTATTCCGTTTAACGTCAAAAACGCATTTTAATGACATTCACCAGTTAGTCGGAAAAGAAATATTTATGACCAAACATCTGATCGCTGAAAATTTGATTTCCTCAAAAATTCGCCTCGACAAAAACTAAAATGCCCATTGAACGTTATTTTAATATATGACTTAAACACGCTCTCTCCTTTAACAATTTATAACTATTACAGTAGAAAACATTCGACCAAACAATTTACACAGCAGACGTAAAATATAGCATATTAAATTATAGATCTAAAATGCTGAGTATAGTTTGGAGTCAATATCTCGTAAGAAGTAAGAGACATAACCGAAAATTTGGAAGAAAAAATAAGGGGAAAGCAAACGGCTATCTTAGATGTGGAGGCGTAAAGCTGTCACCGGCAGTCAGAGGTTTCCTGATTTAAGATGCCTTTATAGACTCTACGATTCAAGTTCTTCCTTCACTTTTAAGTTTGCACTTTTTCTGATATATGTTATACCATTAAAATTTTTTACAGATTCACGCAGTTCTTCGATTTTAAAATAAAATTTTCGCAGGCTTTCCTATTATTTTTCTGCTGCAGAACTTGATGCTCGACACTTATATTTTGTTTTAAGGTCATGAAAGAATCTTTTTGTATTTTTAGTAAAAGTGATGATCATGTCGTGCTATATATATATATATTTATTGGAAACAAGGAATAAAGGTTGAGAAAGAAGTTTGAAAGCCCTATGAATTCTTGTTTATTGCTTGATAAAAAGTTAGGGAATCATAAAATGAAAATTGAATAAATATATCATGAACTGTATATATATATATATATATATATATTATTATATCAAAAATTTAAGACGTCATAACTACCAATATCTAAACGTATGATTTTATACAACTGAAAGAAAAAAACCATTTATCTATAATATAGAATCTATTTGTGTATTATGTATATATATAACCATTAATTAAACATAACCTACCACCATCAAAACCGTAATATTATGAATTAAAATTATAACTAGAAAATTAAATAACATTAAATAAATCTTTGCAATGATAGGAATGAAAAAAATTAGTGGAATCCTAAAATAGGTATCAGATAACTACATGGTAGAAATCATATTGTTAATACACATAGATTGTGCGCTATTGCAGCAATGATCTAAACGTATAATATTTAAAAGATTGCTAAATCATTTAGCGACCTAGGAATATATATAAATATATATAAGATACCAAAAGGAAAAAATACTTCAAAATGAACTGTTGACAATTCAAAATGAAAAGATATATTTAAAAACATCATAAAAAGCTTACATTCATAATTACTTGCGCAAATGCATCATAATAATTTGAATGCTAATATATAACCATTAATTAAACATAACCTACCACCATCAAAAACCGTAATATTATGAATTAAAATTATAACTAGAAAATTAAATAACATTAAATAAATCTTTGCAATGATAGGAATGAAAAAAATTAATGGAATCCTAATATATATATATATATATATATATATATATATATATATATATATATATATAATACCAAAAACCACACACTACACATCCAATCCCAAAAATACTGAACTACAGAGAAAATTAACAAAATAACCATGGAAAAAACTTACTAACTAAATCATGAACGAAAAGAAAACAACCAATGGAGACAGACCGCAAGGCTAAAGACTTGCATGCTGGGTTATACCGGCAATTACTCATGAAACTTCCCCCATATCTGTCAAGACCATACTGGCCAAAGAAAACTTTAAAACTGGCCATCCAAAGCAGTAACCGAATTCGAAAAGAACACTTTAAAACTGTCCATCCAAAGCAGCAACCCAATTCAAAAAGAACGACGCATCCAGACAGAGCTCCTTATAAAGCCTACGATTATTTGGCGATGTTTTTAATCGCCAAAAGTAAAGCGTCGCAGTAATCTTTATCCTTGACGAAATTGTTTACCAAACTATTTAACAAACCAATAGGAAAATTCTGATCCATTGCATCTTGATAGAGATTTATAATGTCATTTATTATACTATTATGATTAGAATTTAACTTTACTATCCTTATTAAACTATTGATAAGGATATTTCTGAAAATGGAAATATGTACATTGGAATTAAAATTTAATATCTTAATAGTTTCAAAGTTGTAATCCTTTCTCTTATCATAAATGCTAGTCCGTAATCCACCCCTCTCAATGTCGATAGTGAGATCCAAATAATTTACATGCTTTTCGTCATATGAAGTTTTTTTTAATATCAAACCTTGGGGATAGTAGTCTAAATTTAAATCGCTATTGGAATCGCTAATCCTTACTAACAATACATCATCAATATATCTGAAACTTAAAAAATCCTTATCCGTTGTCTCTTTAACCTCGTATAAAAATAAATAAATATCTGCAAGTACCGAACTGCAACTACCCCCCATAGGTATACCCCTTATCTGCTGAAACACATGCTTACCATCGAATAAATAATTTTCATTAACCACGAAATTAAATAAATTTGTCAAATGATCCAAATTTTTACCCAAAATATTGTACCTCTTAAAAAATTCGAATATTTTATTTTTAAGATCATTTAAATCAATACTGTTATATAAATCTTCAAAATCATAAACATATAGACCTTTAATATTACTCAAACCTTTCAATCTATTAAGTAACTCAAAACTATTTTTTATAATACATGTGTAATTTTGTTTTAATGCCGCTTCAAATAAACTCTGCAAAATATCCAAAAACTTTTTATTAGCTACTTCCAAATAAGTGCCAAAACCACATGTAATTGTACGAAAGGCAATGGGGTCCTTATGAAATTTAGGAATCAAAACCATATAAGGCAATTCCTTACTACGTTGTGTGTATTTTAACCTTTTATAAAAAGCAGCAATTCTACTTTCTATCTCTTTTACACTGGTATTTAACAACCTATAATTATGTGTATTGTTATAACATTGTCTTAATTGATTACAGTATAGCTCTTTACAAATAATAGCAAAATTTGTATTTGCCTTATCAATATATGTTATAACGAAATTACTCTGTAAATCCTTGATAGAATCTTTTAATACTTTATATTCTTCCAACGAAATCCCCCCTGTTTTACCACAGTAAATTGAACTCAAATCCTTTAATATATTGTGTTTCCATTCCAGAAAAGTTATTTCTGGTAAGCAAAATTTGTTCATTAGTTTATGTATAAACATATCCACGTTGATTTTTAATCGTTTTTTTATAAAATCCTTAGTGTTTAATCTTTTTAAACGAAATTTTGTACCAAACCGCATATAATCTCTCAATGTTCTGTCCTTGACAATGTCTAAATTACCGGTCAATACATGACCGTGATCCACATCGACATAATCACGATAAACCGGATCATGACAATGACATAAATTATTATCGTTGTTTCTACCAATTTCTTTTGAAAAATTATTATAATTAAAAACCATACGACCTAAAGGTTTATCGTATCTATAAACCTTGACAATCTCCATGTTCTTATCTGGAAGCAAATCATTGTATTTATTTAATACCTTGCCCATATTTATACCATGTTTTTTAATTTCTATGTAATCCATTACAAAATACATTCTATTAACTATTTTGTTGTTATTGTTGTTACTTCTGCCCAGATTTTCCATCAAATGTTGTGAACTAATTCTATACCTCAAAATGTCCAAAGCCAAATCTATATTATAGTTACTCTTATGTGAATACAATAAGTTTAACAAATCACCTATAAAACATTTTTTCACGTTAAATATAATAAATTTTATATTTCTTATTATTCCCACGAAATCACTCTTGAGAATTGAACTTTTAATTTCATTAATATTGTCATATTCCTTTGCTATTATCTTGTGGTCCATCTCCTTATTGAATTTATAATTCATGGGATGTTCAATACGTTCGTATATTGAAACTTCTAATAAACTGTTTCTTAATTTTTTCAAAACGTTAGTTCCATTGAACATAACATTTAACCCGTATGGGTAAATCGTACCACATTTGATCATCATGTCACTTTCACATAACAATCTTTCTTTTTTGTTAGGGACAATCTTTAAAATCGTTAATTCCATGTTTTCAATACCATGCATGTTGAAATGTCTAATTTCAATCTCTTGTTCCTCTTTATTAGTTTTGCAATGTCTGATATCAGACTTATGGTTATTGAAACGCTTATTAATCGGGTCAGAAGTTTGACCTATATAAGACATTCCACATATCTTGCAGCTAAGTTTATAAACACTGTTGTAAACCTTACATACTTTTAAATACCTAATGTCCCCGATAGTGTTATACTCTGAGCCCACACTCGGGCATACTTTACAACGTTTATCACTACATTTTCTTAATTTGAGATTATTGAAAATCATCTCCCTTTTTAAGTTTGAATTATAAAACGTTCTAGTTTTATATTTAACACCGTTATCTCTACCTTCACCGCCATCGTAATTCTCATTAATTAAATGACTATTATAAATATATCTAGTATTATACCTGATCGATTTCCTTTTCCGTACATCATCAACTTCCCCTCTTTCCAAAAAAATATCAAACTCACAATTTTTTACATAATTTTTTTCACAATTTTTATAATTTTTATACATTTTTTTATTTTTCTCAAAAACTAAACCTTGCATACTCTTTTTGCAAAAGCTATCATCAACTCCTTTACTTCCGTAGCCAACCAAATCCACTTGTAAATCATGGTTACTTTCTAACGATCCATTCCCTACCATGCTATCAGGAACCGACCGAGCACAATGGTCCTCTAATGAATTCCATTTCTTGCCGGTATCTAAAATTCTATTTTTTGTAAATTTCATAATTATAAATGTATATTCACACTCAATACAATTTTTTAATAAAACTGAACAAAATGGGAATTAATGAATTAAACTAACACTTTAAACAAAACCATAAAATCTGAAAAATAACATGAACGAATAATATATAACAAAGATGAACAAAAATAAACAGTACCAAACTGTGAAAACTATAACTAGAAATAATAAACAGAATAGGGAAAAACTATAAAAGGAATAATTACAGCGTCAAAATATGCCTGACAATTGCCTAAAACATATCTAACGATTATCTAATCAATTCATAAAAACATAAACCATACACAAACTGAACCACTTGAAGACGTAGCCATGCCATCGAACTTCAAAGGTTAATATAATACCAAAAACCACACACTACACATCCAATCCCAAAAATACTGAACTACAGAGAAAATTAACAAAATAACCATGGAAAAAACTTACTAACTAAATCATGAACGAAAAGAAAACAACCAATGGAGACAGACCGCAAGGCTAAAGACTTGCATGCTGGGTTATACCGGCAATTACTCATGAAACTTCCCCCATATCTGTCAAGACCATACTGGCCAAAGAAAACTTTAAAACTGGCCATCCAAAGCAGTAACCGAATTCGAAAAGAACACTTTAAAACTGTCCATCCAAAGCAGCAACCCAATTCAAAAAGAACGACGCATCCAGACAGAGCTCCTTATAAAGCCTACGATTATTTGGCGATGTTTTTAATCGCCAAAAGTAAAGCGTCGCAGTAATCTTTATCCTTGACGAAATTGTTTACCAAACTGTTTAACAAACCAATAGGAAAATTCTGATCCATTGCATCTTGATAGAGATTTATAATGTCATTTATTATACTATTATGATTAGAATTTAACTTTACTATCCTTATTAAACTATTGATAAGGATATTTCTGAAAATGGAAATATGTACATTGGAATTAAAATTTAATATCTTAATAGTTTCAAAGTTGTAATCCTTTCTCTTATCATAAATGCTAGTCCGTAATCCACCCCTCTCAATGTCGATAGTGAGATCCAAATAATTTACATGCTTTTCGTCATATGAAGTTTTTTTTAATATCAAACCTTGGGGATAGTAGTCTAAATTTAAATCGCTATTGGAATCGCTAATCCTTACTAACAATACATCATCAATATATCTGAAACTTAAAAAATCCTTATCCGTTGTCTCTTTAACCTCGTATAAAAATAAATAAATATCTGCAAGTACCGAACTGCAACTACCCCCCATAGGTATACCCCTTATCTGCTGAAACACATGCTTACCATCGAATAAATAATTTTCATTAACCACGAAATTAAATAAATTTGTCAAATGATCCAAATTTTTACCCAAAATATTGTACCTCTTAAAAAATTCGAATATTTTATTTTTAAGATCATTTAAATCAATACTGTTATATAAATCTTCAAAATCATAAACATATAGACCTTTAATATTACTCAAACCTTTCAATCTATTAAGTAACTCAAAACTATTTTTTATAATACATGTGTAATTTTGTTTTAATGCCGCTTCAAATAAACTCTGCAAAATATCCAAAAACTTTTTATTAGCTACTTCCAAATAAGTGCCAAAACCACATGTAATTGTACGAAAGGCAATGGGGTCCTTATGAAATTTAGGAATCAAAACCATATAAGGCAATTCCTTACTACGTTGTGTGTATTTTAACCTTTTATAAAAAGCAGCAATTCTACTTTCTATCTCTTTTACACTGGTATTTAACAACCTATAATTATGTGTATTGTTATAACATTGTCTTAATTGATTACAGTATAGCTCTTTACAAATAATAGCAAAATTTGTATTTGCCTTATCAATATATGTTATAACGAAATTACTCTGTAAATCCTTGATAGAATCTTTTAATACTTTATATTCTTCCAACGAAATCCCCCCTGTTTTACCACAGTAAATTGAACTCAAATCCTTTAATATATTGTGTTTCCATTCCAGAAAAGTTATTTCTGGTAAGCAAAATTTGTTCATTAGTTTATGTATAAACATATCCACGTTGATTTTTAATCGTTTTTTTATAAAATCCTTAGTGTTTAATCTTTTTAAACGAAATTTTGTACCAAACCGCATATAATCTCTCAATGTTCTGTCCTTGACAATGTCTAAATTACCGGTCAATACATGACCGTGATCCACATCGACATAATCACGATAAACCGGATCATGACAATGACATAAATTATTATCGTTGTTTCTACCAATTTCTTTTGAAAAATTATTATAATTAAAAACCATACGACCTAAAGGTTTATCGTATCTATAAACCTTGACAATCTCCATGTTCTTATCTGGAAGCAAATCATTGTATTTATTTAATACCTTGCCCATATTTATACCATGTTTTTTAATTTCTATGTAATCCATTACAAAATACATTCTATTAACTATTTTGTTGTTATTGTTGTTACTTCTGCCCAGATTTTCCATCAAATGTTGTGAACTAATTCTATACCTCAAAATGTCCAAAGCCAAATCTATATTATAGTTACTCTTATGTGAATACAATAAGTTTAACAAATCACCTATAAAACATTTTTTCACGTTAAATATAATAAATTTTATATTTCTTATTATTCCCACGAAATCACTCTTGAGAATTGAACTTTTAATTTCATTAATATTGTCATATTCCTTTGCTATTATCTTGTGGTCCATCTCCTTATTGAATTTATAATTCATGGGATGTTCAATACGTTCGTATATTGAAACTTCTAATAAACTGTTTCTTAATTTTTTCAAAACGTTAGTTCCATTGAACATAACATTTAACCCGTATGGGTAAACCGTACCACATTTGATCATCATGTCACTTTCACATAACAATCTTTCTTTTTTGTTAGGGACAATCTTTAAAATCGTTAATTCCATGTTTTCAATACCATGCATGTTGAAATGTCTAATTTCAATCTCTTGTTCCTCTTTATTAGTTTTGCAATGTCTGATATCAGACTTATGGTTATTGAAACGCTTATTAATCGGGTCAGAAGTTTGACCTATATAAGACATTCCACATATCTTGCAGCTAAGTTTATAAACACTGTTGTAAACCTTACATACTTTTAAATACCTAATGTCCCCGATAGTGTTATACTCTGAGCCCACACTCGGGCATACTTTACAACGTTTATCACTACATTTTCTTAATTTGAGATTATTGAAAATCATCTCCCTTTTTAAGTTTGAATTATAAAACGTTCTAGTTTTATATTTAACACCGTTATCTCTACCTTCACCGCCATCGTAATTCTCATTAATTAAATGACTATTATAAATATATCTAGTATTATACCTGATCGATTTCCTTTTCCGTACATCATCAACTTCCCCTCTTTCCAAAAAAATATCAAACTCACAATTTTTTACATAATTTTTTTCACAATTTTTATAATTTTTATACATTTTTTTATTTTTCTCAAAAACTAAACCTTGCATACTCTTTTTGCAAAAGCTATCATCAACTCCTTTACTTCCGTAGCCAACCAAATCCACTTGTAAATCATGGTTACTTTCTAACGATCCATTCCCTACCATGCTATCAGGAACCGACCGAGCACAATGGTCCTCTAATGAATTCCATTTCTTGCCGGTATCTAAAATTCTATTTTTTGTAAATTTCATAATTATAAATGTATATTCACACTCAATACAATTTTTTAATAAAACTGAACAAAATGGGAACTAATGAATAAAACTAACACTTTAAACAAAACCATAAAATCTGAAAAATAACATGAACGAATAATATATAACAAAGATGAACAAAAATAAACAGTACCAAACTGTGAAAACTATAACTAGAAATAATAAACAGAATAGGGAAAAACTATAAAAGGAATAATTACAGCGTCAAAATATGCCTGACAATTGCCTAAAACATATCTAACGATTATCTAATCAATTCATAAAAACATAAACCATACACAAACTGAACCACTTGAAGACGTAGCCATGCCATCGAACTTCAAAGGTTAATATAATACCAAAAACCACACACTACACATCCAATCCCAAAAATACTGAACTACAGAGAAAATTAACAAAATAACCATGGAAAAAACTTACTAACTAAATCATGAACGAAAAGAAAACAACCAATGGAGACAGACCGCAAGGCTAAAGACTTGCATGCTGGGTTATACCGGCAATTACTCATGAAACTTCCCCCATATCTGTCAAGACCAAACTGGCCAAAGAAAACTTTAAAACTGGCCATCCAAAGCAGTAACCGAATTCGAAAAGAACACTTTAAAACTGTCCATCCAAAGCAGCAACCCAATTAAAAAAGAACGACGCATCCAGACAGAGCTCCTTATAAAGCCTACGATTATTTGGCGATGTTTTTAATCGCCAAAAGTAAAGCGTCGCAGTAATCTTTATCCTTGACGAAATTGTTTACCAAACTATTTAACAAACCAATAGGAAAATTCTGATCCATTGCATCTTGATAGAGATTTATAATGTCATTTATTATACTATTATGATTAGAATTTAACTTTACTATCCTTATTAAACTATTGATAAGGATATTTCTGAAAATGGAAATATGTACATTGGAATTAAAATTTAATATCTTAATAGTTTCAAAGTTGTAATCCTTTCTCTTATCATAAATGCTAGTCCGTAATCCACCCCTCTCAATGTCGATAGTGAGATCCAAATAATTTACATGCTTTTCGTCATATGAAGTTTTTTTTAATATCAAACCTTGGGGATAGTAGTCTAAATTTAAATCGCTATTGGAATCGCTAATCCTTACTAACAATACATCATCAATATATCTGAAACTTAAAAAATCCTTATCCGTTGTCTCTTTAACCTCGTATAAAAATAAATAAATATCTGCAAGTACCGAACTGCAACTACCCCCCATAGGTATACCCCTTATCTGCTGAAACACATGCTTACCATCGAATAAATAATTTTCATTAACCACGAAATTAAATAAATTTGTCAAATGATCCAAATTTTTACCCAAAATATTGTACCTCTTAAAAAATTCGAATATTTTATTTTTAAGATCATTTAAATCAATACTGTTATATAAATCTTCAAAATCATAAACATATAGACCTTTAATATTACTCAAACCTTTCAATCTATTAAGTAACTCAAAACTATTTTTTATAATACATGTGTAATTTTGTTTTAATGCCGCTTCAAATAAACTCTGCAAAATATCCAAAAACTTTTTATTAGCTACTTCCAAATAAGTGCCAAAACCACATGTAATTGTACGAAAGGCAATGGGGTCCTTATGAAATTTAGGAATCAAAACCATATAAGGCAATTCCTTACTACGTTGTGTGTATTTATATATATATATATATATATATATATATATATATATATATACAGGGTGTCTACAAATTAGTTGGGGAATTTCGTAAGTTGAGATCTTCCGAAATATTAAATGAAATTAACAAGTTGAAAGTCAGACTAGTAGTAATATTGTCGAAGTTTATTCATAGATGGCGTTAGGTATCATAAGTGACACTATCGCTTATCGAACTGAGGTGTTATTCAATGGCCACCACGATCACACGATCTTTCAGCGCTTGATTTTGGTGTATGGGATTTTGTAAAGGATCAAGTGTAGAAACCGCCACTTCCTGCATCCATTCCTGAACTAAAATCAAGAATCCGCGCTGCAATTAATTTTATCAACGGAAACATGTTGACAAATCTGTGGCAAGAAATGATTTACCGATGGGACATTTGCAGAGTCACGAAAGTAAGTCACATCGAACATTTGTGGTAATGGTAAACTAGAACTATTTTCCTATCTTACAACAATATGTACTTTCATTTTTTCCTGTCAATTCCATTCAATAAATCATTCTTTTTGCCCAACCAATTTGTAGACGCCCTGTATATAATGCCTTTGAAATCAAAGTACAACAAACAGTTTCTTCCCACAAAATCTGACCAAATCTCGAATTATGGCAAGTAATTAATTTATGTGCAGAATACCTTTAAATCAATAACTAGCTAAGAAATACGAAAAACAAAGTGACAAAATTTCCAATATACAGATCTCATGTAGTAATGTATTACATAACAGTTACATGGAAAAAAAAGAAATAAAAACATTATTGACAAAAAAAAAATACAATGAAATTGAATTCAAAATCATATTCAATGATAAATGATGCAAGATAAAATTGAAATAAATATAATTTAATCATATAGTGGAACAAAAAATGGAATTTAGATAACAAATTAGGTTGAAAATGTGAAAGACCACGGTCACACGTGGATGTCCAATCATCAGCCGGCAGAACACTACACATGTCGCAAAAAATGCAATATTTCATATAATAGACTGGCAAATTTGTCAAGAATCGTTTATTACTGCCGACATATGACAATGAAAGAAGAAAAATAAATGTGAAACACAAGCAAAATAAATCAGAAACAAATTTTACTTCTATTCCACCTAAAGTATAGCAGCATGCAATACTATCACTCCAAGCAAAAATGACAAAACAGGTATTTGAACTATCAAACATTACGATGCTTTTAACAGTTACATTTATGAGATGATAATTTTAATACATTTATTAAATTATTTTAAATACAGGGTCATCGAAAAAAATGTCCCCGATTTCGAATTAAAATAACTAAGGCCTCAATAAAAAGAAACCATTCATTTTTACACTGTTAAAGTGGAAAAATTTGTCAGGGTTTTTTTTTTTTTTTTTTTACATTACTTAGAAAACTTTAATATGAGGTCCCTTTGTCAGGAAGATTTCGTCTTGTTCACATTTCCGGTTTCTTTAAACTTGTTAAACCAACGAACAATGGTTTTGTTTGAAAGTGGATCTTCTCCATACGTACGGCGAAAATGACATTGTACCACAATAACAGATTTAAACTCGGCGTACCACAATACGCACTGCACTTTCTGCTGTACACTTCCATGACTGCGGTTTAAAAACTATATCTAACCCCGTGTAGCAAGCATGATGACGGTCACTGCAAGTCACAGTGGTCACGTCACATTTTTGAAAAAATGCCAACAATCAGTGACGTCAATGCCAGTTATCACGCCACATCTGTTATCAAAATTTCACTACTCAGTGACGCCACATTGTGACTAAAATATAAACTTCTTCAAAAGCTTTAGAAAGGGACAGAAACACTTGAAAATATATTATACATCATAAAAATATTTTACTTAATTTTTTTTTTTAATTTTCTTGACGTCACAGTAAGTTACTGAAAGCCACATATGTCACATAACAAATGTGACCCCAAAACCATCAGGATGTGAAATCGCATTGTGACCATAATATTATTTTTAAATATCTTTGAAAACGAGACAGAATTTTTTGAACAGTTCCAACTTTAAAGAATTTGAGGGCCTTGATCTGATTATAGCTCTTCTGGGCCCCTTTCAAATTAATCAAAATTTATCTATTTATCAACCGAAAGGAAAGTGTTCTCTAAATAGATCAATTTTAGTTAATATGCAATTGGAAACTATGATACAAACCCTTTTGCTCATTCAGAATATAAATGCAATAGTAATAATAATAGTAATAATAATAACAATAATAATTCTTCTTCAAATACGATTCTTAAAACTAAAATGTTGTGGGAAAATAGGATAAAACTTACTGCTGAATATACAGAAGTATGTAAAACAACGGTTAGATCATAAAGGAAGTCTAGGAAAGTTGCTGATCGATTTCAGTAACATTCAGCTTAAAGTCATAAATGGAAAATAATTTATGTAAATTTGCTCAAATGGTGAGATATAGCAAAAAAAAATAAAAAAAAACTGATTCTCGAGACGATTTTTGGACAAAAACATGGCCACCCTGCCCATGTACTTCTCAAAAAAATGTTTTAATGTTAAATTAAGATAATCTTTCAGTTGCGATTTACTATTTATGAAAATGAATAACGAGATAAAATAATTGCAACGATTCTATATACATAAATTATTGCTACTATGGAAGTCAACAGAACGAAATCCTAGAGTGGAAGGGTAGTTCATTTTGAAGGGGGGTGGGGGAAGAAGTTTTGCGCAAATAGATGCCATGATACAATATATAACATTTTTGTACAATCAATTATGTTTTTACTCTTAGTGTTAAAATAGTTTAAATAATTAGGAAAAATATAATTTTATTATAATTTATTTTTTTAAATCATTAAACATAAAGAAAAACGTTAAAACTATGGGCGGTATGCTTCCCCAACTTCTTCATCAGCTCCTGAGACTGTTCCGAAAATAATTTATTTTGCTTGTTTGAAAGAAGGGACTGGCTTTTCTTTAAACGTGCCCGGGTGAAAGAAAATTTATTGGCCCCTAAATAATTTTGCAATGCACAAAATATCCTACAGTCTCATTGGGTGCACTTATAACTATAGGTGACAGGTTTAATCATGGAGATAAAACATTTTCTTACATTAATTTTTTCATTTAAAAAATGCCAGAAAAGAAAAGGGCATTAACAAACACTGATAGCTCCTATAAGCTGCAGCTCTCCCTTTCATGGCCGCCCCCGAGTGAAAGCATATTTTGTTAGACTAAATACAGAATCTTTCCACAGTAATATATAGCTTTTTTATACATTTGTATTGCGATATTGGATCTAACGGGTCTTTAATATGTAACTAATTAAAATATATGTAAAGGGTTATATACTGAAAATTTTTGTAAATCATAGAAAGTTCAGTCATGAAAGTTTAATAAGAAACTAAATTATTATAAACTATTTATAAATTCAAGAGAACTTTTAAAACGCCATTTATGACCGCAAGCAACTTGTCCTCTGAAAATGGCTTGCCCATCTTTAATATTTTAAATTTCACTTCAATGTAGTTTAACAAATATTAGGCACAAATGGGGCTCTGTTACTTTGTTAAAGTTGTTCTGCTATTTTGCACTGTTTCACTTTTTAGCTGGAATTTTTTTTAAATAAGAAGGGCTTTCCTGGGAGTAAAAAAATGCTGGATACTCATAAAAGAAGTATGTAAATATTTTAATTTTGTACAGAATATACTTTAATGCGGGAACATCTATATACTACAGGTGAGCTATATTTAAAATTTAAAATTTTGAATCGTCTGTTTAATGAAAAACTTAGTAAAAATCCTGCTGAAAGTTCTTCTAACACAAAGATATTTCTATTCAAGATGTTTACACAATTTTCTGCTTTACGAAAATTATTACTTCTCTTGTGTGATCGTGAATATCGTTTTAAAAATCGTTCCTTCTTCCTACAACTCCCCCCTAACCATAAATATCTGAAAGATAGAGTTAATATTTGATTGTTGTTATTACTTAATTCATGACATGAAGTGATATTTAAAAATTACAAATTGGGCTTGTCTCTTTAATAAAAATAGTTAATAATTTCCATGCCGAAATTCTTAAACGATAAAGATATGCTTACTTGATATGTTTACATATTATGTTAAGTACTTTTTTATAATTTTATATAAAAAGCAGCTTAGAATCGATGTATTACTATTGTTATTATTTTAAAAATTTATGATTGTGAGCTATATTTGAAATTTAAAATTTCGAACAGCCTGTTAAATAAAATATTAAGTGAATTTTATGCGGAAAATCCCTATAATACTGTGTGTAAAAGTTCCAGTACTCCAACTTAAAGAACCCATTTTCATGATTTTTTTTTTGAAATATTAAATTTTATCCTCTGCTTATCATTACATCCATTGTTTACTTTTTGTATTTTTGTTCATTTCGCGCTCAATTGGTACGAGAATAAAGTTCTATGTTATTTTGTTCTTCATAGTGAAATGAGTTTATCACGCATTCAGAGAATTGCGCTGATCGAAACTTCTTTTAAATGTCAATCGTATGAAAGGTGCGAAGACGTTTAGCGAAATAAATAACCAAATGATGCAATACCTAGTAAAGAAACGCTATATCGGGTCGTAATACAGGTTCGGTGGAAGACAACCAAAAGAGTGGAAGGCCGAATGTTGTTAAACCAGCCTTTCTGCATGGCCATACAAGGGATGAAACCATGGACGTGCTTGAAGAATTTTTTGGCGATCGACTCATCACAAAAAAATTTTCTTCCGATCCCCTGATCTGAGCATCCCAGAAGTTTTTCTGTGGGGATATTTAGAGAACAAAGTTTATGGAAATAATCCTCTAACAATACAGGATTTGAAAATTGCCGTTAATCAAATTATACAAGAAGTCATTCCCAGCATATTAAAACGCGTTTCTAAAATCATGTGCAAATGAGTTCAGCTTTGCCTCCTAGAAAAAAGGGTGTCCATTTTGAGCCTTTGTTATAAATGTAAGTTCAGTATTTTTTCGTATGTGAAGTTAAAAGTGCTTTTTATCATTAGCATAAAAGTAATCGTTTTAAGGTTTTTTGTTTTGTGAATAATAAATGCATATGTCGTCAGTAAGGGAACTTTCAGAACATTCTGTATAAAGAGATTTCTATTCAAGTTTACTGAAATACCTGGTTTACGAAAACTATTACTGCTCTTGACTGCCCTTGACTAGTCTTAAAGATCTTTCAATATTCCCACAACGTCTCATCATCCATAAATATCTTAAAGATAGTATCAAAATTTGATTGTCGTTATTTCTTAATTAATTCATAACAGGAAGTGATAATTACATGTTGGACTTGTCACTTTAATAAAAACACTTCGTAAATTTCATGGCAAAAATTCTTAAAACACAAAGAGATGTTTATTTAATGTGTTTATATATATTAAGAATTTTTTTTTTATATTCAATATAAAATGCAGCTTTGATTCAATATATTATTATTGTTGTTATTTCAAAAATTCATGACTGTGATATTTAAAAGTAAAAATTTCAAATCGTCTGTTTAATAAAAAACAAAATAAATTTGATGCTCATTATTTCATGGTGGTAAACTACATTTAAAAGTCATAAATGACACATTGTCTCTTTTATAAAAATGGTAAATTTCATACCAAAAATTCTTAAACCACAAAGAGATTTCTACTCAAGATGTTTACACAAATTCCTGTTTTACGAAAACTATTACTTCTCTTGTGTGCCCTTGAATAGAGACTTAAAGATCTTCCCATCTTCCCACAACTCTTCACTAACCATCAGAAATATCCGAAAGATACTTTCTGAAGTTAAGGGAATTCAAATTGATTCCGGTGCGAGCAATGCTGGAATGAGCCTTCAGATTGGCAAAATGGATTCCGAACGCTATTACGCCCCCATGTTCTTGATTCCTTGCTATTTGAACTGGTATTACTTGTAGTAAGTGCCTGATACGAAGGAGTCTCCGGGGAGGCGCAAGAATTGGAAATCTAGAGCAGCCTAGAGAATCGCTTTCTTCCATTCAATTCCAGTATCAACACGTAGAGATCTTTTGAGGCAGACACATCTCTTCACAGTGAAGATTAAATAGTAGCGGTTCTTTCATTTAATTTCCTTTCGAAACGAATACAGGTTTCAAAATGTGGCTTTAGATAGAAATTAGAATATAGCTTCTAACAATAAAGTGACATTTATTTCATCTTTAACTCATATTGGACCACTTAAAAAAATCATACAAAAAATTTTAAATTTAAAAACGTCAATAATATGTGTGCAATAATATGTGTGTGAAAAGTGTATAAACAAAAAATAATTTATTAATTAGTTATTACTTGTTTTAAAGAATAATAAATAATAATAATAGTAGTTCAAAATGCTGCTTTAAACAGAAATTAGAATATAGTTTCTAACAATAAAGTGGCATTTATTTCATCTTTAACTTATATTGGACCACTTTAAAAAAATTCATACGAAAAAATTTAAAATTTAAAAACGTCAATAATAGGGTGCGTAAAAAAAGAATAGTTTATTAATTAGTTATTACTCGTTTTAAAGAATAATAAATAATAATAATAATAGTTCAAAATGTTGCTTTAAATAGAAATTAGAATATATCTTCTAACAATAAAAATGGCATTTATTTAATCTTTAACTCATATAGGACCACTTCAAAAAAATACACAAGAAAGAATTAAAATTTTGAAAACATCTGTAATAGGGAGTAATAAATTACATCATTTTTTATTACTTAGTTATTTCTAATTTTAAGTTAAAATAAATAATAATAATAGTTGTTCAAAATATGACTTAAAATAAATGTCAATTTATTGTTGGAAACTAATTTTTATTTAATCTGTAAACCATATTGGAGCACGTTTAAAATTTTCATAAGAAAAAATAAAAACTTTAAAAACGTCAATAATAAGGAGTATTAACAGATATTAGTTTTCGTACTGAGTTATTTTTAGTTTTGAATTAAAGTAAATAATAATAGTAGTTACAGTAGCTAATTATTAATAGTTACGACAAATTTTATTATTAATTAGTTATTAATTTCCCTTCGAAACGAATGCAGGTTTCAAAATGTATTAGATATTAGTATATAATGTATAGAAATTAGAATATAGCTTCTGACAATAAAGTGACATTTATTTTATCTTTAACTCATATTGGACCACTTTAAAAAAATTCATAAGAAAAAATTTAAAATTTAAAAACGTCAATAATAGGATGTAATAAAAAAGAATAGTTTATTAATTAGTTAATACTACTTTTAAATTGTAATAAATAATAATGATAATAGTTCAAAATGTTGCTTTTAATAGAAATTAGAATATAGCTTCCAACAATAAAATAATATTTATTTTATCTTTAATCCACATTGGACCATTTAAAAAAAATCATAAGAAAAAAGTAAAACTTAAAAAAACATCAATAATAGGGAGAAATAACAGAGTAATATCAGAGATTCGTTTTATTATTTAGTTATTACTGGTTATAAATTGTTATAAATAATAAGAATACTTGTTCAAAATTTTGTTTTAAATAGAAATCCGAATATAAATTCCAACGATAAAAATGACATTTATTTTATATTTAACCCATATTGGACCACTTTTTAAAATTTCATAAGAAAAAACAAAAACTTTAAAATATCAATAATAGAGAGAAATGAGACATATTAATTTTATTACTCAGTTATTTCTAGTTTTAAATTAAAATAAATAATAATAGTAGTTACAGAAGTTAATTATTAATGCTGAATAATAATAATTCAGACAAATTTTATTACTTATTAGATATTAATTTCCCTTCGAAACGAATGCAGGTTTCAAAATGTGGCTTTAAATAGGAATTACAATATAGCTTCTAACAATAAAGTGACATTTATTTTATTATTAACTCATATTGGACCACTTAAAAAAGAATTATTTGAAAAAATTAAAACTTTTAAAAACATCAATATTAGGGAGTAATAAATTAGATTAGTTTTATTACTTAGTTATTACTAGTTTTATATTATAATAAATAATAACAAATGTTACTACAGTTGATTATTAATACTAAATAATAATAGTTACAACAGATTTTATTATTAATTAGTTAATAAATTTCCACTCGAATCGAATGCAGGTTTCAAAATCTGGCTTTACATAGAAATTATAATACATACAAAAACAATAAAAGGGCTTTTTTTTTTAATCCTTAACCCATAAAAATTTCCGTTACGAATTTTTAAAGTCATCAATTATAGGGAGCGCTAAATCATATTAAACAAAAATTTTGCAATTATGTTTTGTATTTATTAAGTTTTATTAATGTTTAGTATTTATTTTGCTAAAAGGTACAGTTATTAAAGTGTTAAAAATACCTACAAAAGAAGATCATTTAACTATTTTTATTTTTACAAACTCATCTACCTTTCTTCGAAAAGAAGATGTAATTATAGTAAATAAAAATGTTTAATATTAAACATTTTTATTTTTACAAACTCATCTATCATTCGTCGAAAGGAAGATGCAATTATATTAAATAAAAATGTTTAATATTAAACAATGAGGAAAAAGATAGGCATTTTTAAAGCGTTATTTTTATGATATTTCTTTCATTTAAATTAAATTTGACTGTTTATTTTTTCCACTCGTATCTATTTCAAATGTATTAGGAAAAGGTGTAACAAAATTAATCTTGTAATTTTTATTTTAAATAGTTTAATATACAGGTTTCCCTCGATTAGTGCGGATAACTTATCCCAGTTCTGATTATCGCCTAGACAAACTTCCAGCAGTTTTTTAAAGGAAATTTTACCTTACTTAATTTCAAATATTTCCGATTAAATAAGGCGAATTTTTTAAAAGAAAAGTAGTGAAAGTTTGCCTAGGCGATAATCAATCCTTGGTTTCATTTAGCAGCCACTAATCGAAGAAAACCTGTATGCGTCCTATTTATAGGCCGTTGGTCAAATATGAGTAAAATTAAGTACACCACGTTCTTTTTTTACACGATAAATACACATCCAAAGATTTCATGTAAGAAAATATATTGTACCTATAGAGAAATAAGACATTGTTTAAAACTCAAAGGAAAATCTCCAAAAATAAATAATAAAAAACATAAAAATTCTTGTTATAATTGTACATTTTTCTGCAAGCAGTGTATTCATCTTGCGCTCTGTGACGTACGCAGCGTACGTCATGCTATTTTGGGTTTTTTTTCCAACAATGACGTACGTCATGATATATGGCTGACTTTTTAATTAGACATTCCGAATTCTCAGAGTTTTAACTCTTATTTTTGTTTACAAGAAGATTGATTTTCCATAAATAAAGTAAAAGAAAATTTCCAATTAAATTTTTGTGGTGTGAATTTGAAATTAAAAAAAAAAAAAAATCTGCCAGATGCGGCGACACTGGTAGCTAGTGACATAAATCTGCTAAGTGCGCCAGAGCGCAAGGAATTATTAAAGCTCTAGTATGTAATATGTACTTGAACATGTAGCCTCAGTATCAACTCGTAGAGATCCTTTGAGGCAAACACATCTCTTCACTGTAAAGATTAAATGGTGGCTGTTCTTTCACAAGTCTAAGCAAAGACACTCGCTAGCTAATGTTAAACCAATGGCTGCGTTATTTTCAAATTTATTTTTTGCACTTCAGAGTATTTTTAAGCATTTTTTTTTTGAATAAAATATATAGGATATCTGAAGTCGATCTCTAACTGGATATCCCCCCCCCCCCCCTCGCCCTCTTTGGGTATTGGTTTCAGATTATCTTTAGATTACTTTCTGTTTTGCAACCGGTTTCGAAAGTGAACCTGCCCAGTTAGAGATGAAACTCATCTATCCAATGCAAAAATTAAAAATACGATTATTGATATGAAAGCAAGAAATACGAAAAGAACAACGCCGTTAGTTTAACTTTAGTTTGCGAGTTTCTCCGCGTGACTATCTCCAGGCTCTCAGCTTCCCTTCAAAATCAATGTATGTTTGAAAATGTGGCTTTAAATATAAATTATAATATATATTAAAAAAAAAAAATAAAAGGACTTATTTTTATCCTTAACGTGCACTGGGCCACTAAAAAAAATACCATTAAATATTTTTAAACTTTAACCCTCTGATACGTGAATCATTATGAAATGGATGAAAACCATATTTTGCACTAAAAATAGATTTATAATGGATTATTAGAAACAAATAATGATTTGATTTTTTTTAAAAATATTATATTTATTATAAAATTAAAAAAAAACGATAGTGATATAAATTTCAAGAGGACGAAGAGGACTAAAAATAATAAGTTAAACAACAAACAATTAATTTTTATTCAACAGTGATTTTGTGATAATTTACAATTTGGACACTTTATGACAATGTTAAAAAGCAGAAAAAAAGGAAGAAGAAAATGAAAGGAAAAATCATGTATCAGGCATAGATTATTAAAAACTTTCCGACAGTAACAGAAAATTATTGAGATTTTTCATTTTTTCACACGATGAAATGAGATTTTGAATATCCAATTTAAAAAACACATAACCGTATGTTTAAACAATTGCTGTCCGCAAGAATAAAAATAAAACGTACAGTCCACTGGGTGTTGTTTTCTGAACAAACTCACGTAAGTTTTTCAGGTATAAGATAATTAAAAAACTAATAAAGTTTATACATCCATAAAAGGAGTACTAATGCGTATAAAAGAAAACTCCTTTTTTTTTGTATTTATTACGCTTTAATGATGTTTGGAACTTATTAAGATATATTTACATTTCGTATTTATAATTGTTTTGTATTCATTATTTATTTTGTGTTAATTAAAAGTACTTGTAAAAGTTTTGTGTTAATTAAAAAATACCGTCAACATTTTTCTCTTGACTACTTTTATTTATGGCTATTTTTCCTCGAGAGAAAAAATATATTTGTCTTGAAATAAAAATATGTATATAAAAATGAGTACAATATTTTACATTTTTTAAGCGTCAATTTTATGGAAATTTTAAAAATTAAATTAAATTTATCAGTCCGCATTTAGTTTGTTCATTAAACTCAGGTCTATTACAAAATTATTATTAAAAAGTGTAACAAAATAATTTATATTATTTTTTACATTAATATAAGGGTGCATCAATAGTTTTTGCCCTCACATAGAGATAATTGAGTGAAATTTATGAAATTTCTACATTGTATTTGTTTTTTTCTATATAGTCCCGTGCACACTAACACATTTCTGCAAATGGTATTTCAAAAAAAGGGTGGAGGATGTATTCCAGGAGGCGCGATTGTAGACCCAAAGGGGGCAATTTTCTAACTTTTACCGACCCCCACATGTGACATATTATTGAAAAGGCCTATCATTTATTTATGCTATGCACCTCCCGAGACCCTACCCCCAAATTTGCCCTGCGGGGGGCAATTTTATAAATTTTGAGGACATCATGCATGCCCCCGTGGGGCAAATTTAAGGAGAGGGGTTCGGGAGTGCTTGACATGAATAAGTGGTCACAGGTCTTTCCAACAATATATCACATATGAGGGTCGGCAAAAGTTAGAAAAATGCCCCCCCCCTTTGTGTCTATTATCGCGCCTCCTGGAATACACCCTTCCCCCTATCTTTGAAATACTGTTTGCAGAAATGTGTTATTGTGCACGGTGACTATATAGAAAAGGACTAACACAATGTAACAATTTCATAAATTTCACTCAATTATTTCTATGTGAGGGCAAAAAATTATTGATACACTCTCGTATATTTACATTTAATATAGCTGTCTTATTTATAAAAGGACGGTTAAATATGGGTTAAATAAAGTGCACCAAATTATATTTTTACACGCTACACGCTAAGTACATCCCAAAGAATTCGAGCAAACAAATACGTCGTATCTATATAGAAATAGGAGAATGGTTACAAAGCAAAAAAAAAAAAAAAAAAAAAAGAAGAAGAAGATGAAGAAGAAGAAGAAAATGAAACAATGCACTACAGAAAACTTCTTTTTATTTTTATTTTTATCTCTTTTTTTGTACATGAAATACATTTTTTATAAATCTCGTGCATATAATACGCATATATTAAACAAGTAAAAGCTCATTCTAAAAAAAAAAAAAAAACTATCACTAATTTATGAACAAGAAAATTATGCAAAGTAATTTGATTTACATATAAAAAAAATTGCTTCGTTCGTTATTTCCTCCTAAATGGTAACAAAATTACAAGTTTGTAATCTGCACATTTGATTTTCGCTTTTAATTAACATTGTTTTTAACAACCTAACACTAATAAAACAGCTCGTCCATATGATGTCACTCTGACGTCACATTGATCACAAACGTGGCTACCGAAAAAGACAGGCTGCCACGGTGCATTCCACAAGTCTTTTTTTTTTTTTTTTTTTTACAGACCGCTAGAGTGACGTGACGCTCTTTTCGTACAACTGCATTGGTGCATTCGAGCATCACGTGACTCCAGAGGTTTGTAATAAAGGATACGCGTAAAGCGCCGCGGTAGCCTGTCTTTTTCGTTAGCTTAGGATCACAAATGGTCATAGTCACAACCGTGACCAAAAGACGACTTTTCATTTCATTACATTACTATTTTCAAGTAACCGTCACTTTGTGACTTTACTCTTATGTCATGTCACTGTGACCTATTTTTTAGCCATTTGTAACTCCTCAAAAAATGAGACATATCGATTCGATATTTAAAAAAAAAAAATGTAACTTAAAGTCAATATTTTATTATTGCCATTATTTCATTAATTCATGATAGTGAGCGTTACGAGGGTGTATAAATAAGTTTTTAACCTTACATAGCAATAATTAAGTGAAATTAATGAAATTGCTACATTGCATTAGTCCTTTTCTATATGGTCACCGGGCACAATAACACATTTCTGCATAACGGTATTTCAAAGAGAAGGGGCAGGATGTATTCCAGGAGGGGCGATAATAGACCCAAAGGGGGCATTTTTCTAACTTTTGCCGACCCTCACATGTGAAGTATTGTTGAAAAGGCCTGTGACCACTTATTCATGCCATGCACTCCCGAGCCCCTCTCCCAAATTTGCCCCCCGGGGCATGAATGATGTCCGCAAAAATTAGAAAAGTTCCCCCGGAGTGCAAATTTGGGGAGAGGGGCTCAGGAGGTGCATAGCATGAATAAGAGGTCACAGGCCTTTCCAACAAAATGTCACATGTGGGGGTAGGTAAAAGTTAGAAAAATGCCCCCCCCCCCTGTGTCTACTATCTCGCCTCCTGGAATATATCCTCGCCACTCTCTTTGAAATACCGTTTGCAGAAATGTATTACTATGCACGGTGACTATATAGAAAAGGACCAATACGATGTAGGAATTTCATAAATTTTACTCAATTATTTCTATGTGAGGGGGGAAATTTATTGATACACACTCGTATTTGCAAATTAAAAATTAAACTTGTATTTCATAGCGACGTGGATATGACTCACTTTTCAAAATCACATGGTGAAAATATGAAAAACAAGACTTGCATCTAGATCACGGTGCTTTCCGAATTTTGTCACATTTGAGTCATGGTCATATTATGGAAAAAGCTCTAGCTTAACTTACAGAAATGTAATACGATTTCATTTTCTTGTCTCTTCTTTTTCTGGTGATTTTAATTAATCGGGTAAAATCTAAGCAAATCTTGTTGATTTTTTATAACAGCTTTGAGATAAATCTAATTTACGAAACAAAGCAATCGCGTAAAATAATGGCTGTATTTCGATATTCACAAAATATAAATTAAACAACAATAAATAATTTGCTGTTTTAAAAAGAACTTTTTTAAGTTGAGAGAGTCACTATCGCAATGAATATCAGCGCTTACATAATATCCTGTTTTAAAGCTATCGAAAGAATAAAAGAAACAAGTCGATGAATAAAAGATGAAAGAATATTTTTGTATGAGAAGCAAAATGTAATAAAAGCAAGCATTTCCATTCATGATTCCCTAATGGCGTAGCAGAATCTTTAATCTAGAAAGAGAATATCTTTGAAAATAAAAATTCATGTTCAAAAACATAAAGTTTTGTTATTTATTTGTGCCTAAATAAACAACTGCACAGAAGGAAAAAGTTATTTTAAATAGAAAAGTTTTCTTGAATAGCTACGTTGTTATTATCACCAGTTATTAAAAATAATAATAATGATAGTGTGTGCTTTTAATAAAATTAATAAAATATTTGCTGTTTCTCGTTAATGTAATGTTAAAGGAAATTACCGAAGCTATTGATCACGTTCTTGCGAAGAAAATGTGTTTTACACTTACTCTCTGTTTGAAATCTTTGAAGTAAGAATAAAGTAGTACTAAAAAATGTAAATTTCTTTTTTGATTCAATTTGATATAATATATTTTTCTTAAGTGGCGCAAAAATAAGGAAGAATTTGTAGCTTTTCGTGTGGCAACAACATTAAATTAAAGCATTATCTAAAAAGTTATTGATATCTTACTCGAAATGTATTTAAAGCAGAAACACAGATTTCAACTAATTTATTTAGAAAGATGGATTTTAAAACTTTGCACTAAGGGGTAAAAGAGAAAAATTACCTGTTTTTACCATTTATTTTAATTTATAAATCTGAAATAGTTTTGCATAACTTTGTTCTAATGATGCCATTTTCAGTTTTATAAATATATTGTTGTTGTGAAAGAAAAAAGAAAAAAAGATTATTGGATGTTTGTTAAAGACAATTTCTACTAATAAATTTTTTAAATAACTTGTGCTTGAGACTTTTTCTACGAGGAAAGGAAGAAGAAATCAATAAAAGAGATACAAAATATAGAATACAGAATGTACATATTTAATTCCTAAAACTGGAGTATTGTTTTTAAACGTGAGGAAATTTGACGTCACTTTCATTCCACAAGGCTAAATCTTTGGCGGGTGAAGTTTTGAAAATCGGATTAAATTATTTTTAATTCAAATTTTGTATATATACCGAGATTATTTTTAAAAAAATGACGGCATTTTCACATTAAAATTGAAATGTGGATTATCTTTTTACTTGAATAAATGTCAATTGGTCTGTCTAGATGTCAATGTCTAGACATCTAAATGTCTAGAGGGTCTAGATGTCTAGAAGTCATCTAGATGTCTAGATATAATCTAGATCATAATGTCTGTATATCATCTAGATCATCTAGATGTCATAGAGGTGTCTAGATGTCAACATCTAGAAAATCAATCAATCGTAATTTTTTTTTAGTTTAACCAATTATTTTAAACATAAACCGATTGAATTTTGTCGCGTTTAAATAGACAATTATTACTCCTGTTTAGAAATAATGAATATAGTGAGTTAAAAATTTATGAATTTCATATGTTAAAATGAATTGTTATAGTACTCACTCTGTCTAGAGTTGCTCCAAAAAGTGACGAGCGCGCGAAGCGAGCTAGGACCACATAGTGGGCCAAATTTTAATTGGGTTTCAATTCACGGGAGTTTGCGAGCAGGGAACTGAGCCCCCTATTTTAATATAATATCCTTTATATTAAAGATATTTGATTTTTGCTTTATTTTTCAATTGAGAATTATATTTCCTCTCAAACCGTAAATACACTATATAGGAAAAAACTCACCGCACCTAAAAGAAAAAGTCTGAATCGTGAAGAATAAATACGAGTACATATATCAATACAAAAACCCTTAACGGGTTAAAAGTTTGTGATGCTGCACTCTTATTATTATCTTATTGCTATAAGAATTTTAAATATGGAACTTAAAAATAATGATATCAAATTTTAAGTGACGCTATGCTATTAATTAATGTATATATATATTATTTATTTCATCATTTTATTTTTGTTTTATTTATAATTGCATGTGTAAGAATTATGTTAAACTTAAAAGGATGTATAAAAATTTATTCATTGATGCTTTATCATTCACATCTTTAATTAATTCAAAATATGAGTTTTAAAAGATATGCTATAAAAATTTAGGTGACGCCTTGATGTAGCTTTAAAAAATTTGGTTTAAAATTCAGTTTTAATTGTTTTTGGTTTGGCTAAATATATTTACACATTTAACCGAAAATTTTAATTTTCCAAAACACTGTTTAAAATATCACTCTCACTGAACATATACAATGCACTGAAATGTATTTATATGAATAAATTGATTTATGTTTTGTGCCACGCTATCCAAAATCAAAAGTGAAATTTATGTAAATAATTTCTTTGCGTCATGTTATCCATTTTATACATTTAGCTTAGTTTGGATACAATGACGCAAATAAATTATTTACATACATTTTACTTTTGATTTTAGGTAGCGTGGCACAAAAAATATAAATAAATATATTCATATAAATACATTTCAGTGCATTGTATAAGTTCAGTGAGAGTGATATTTTTAACAGTGCATTAGAAAATTAAAAGTTTTGGTTGGATGTGTAAACATATTTAGCCAAACCGAAAACAATTAAAATTGAATTTTAAAATAAATTGTTTAAAGTTAGATCAAGGCGTCACTTAAGGCTAATGTCAAACTAACGTCTTTTTGCACACTATTTCCCTACATATCATCCCTACACAATGTTAGCGGCATTGTGTACAGATGATATGTAGGGAAAAAACGTGCAAAAACACGTTCTTCTGACATTAGTCTAAATTTTGAAAAAAAAATTTCATATCTTTTAAAACACACATTTTGAATTAATGAAAGATGTGGATGATAAAGCATCAATGAATAAATTTTTATATAACCTTTTAAATTTAACATAGTTCTTACGCATACAATTATAAGTAAAACAAAAATAAAATGATGAAATAAATAATATATATATATATATATATATATATATATATATGGTAGATGTTAGATTACGGAGGAGGTGAAGTTGTCTGGATAATACGCAATGATTAATTTATTTAAAAAAAATTGGGGCATTTGATTTATAACTACGTTGCTAATACACATTTTATAACGGATGTTGATTCGATACTTTTATATGTATATTGGTGTAGTTATATTTTTATATTTATCAATTCATATTAAATTTATTTATATTCATTAATATTTAATAATATTAACGATTAACTTCTATTTAAATTACCGCCTACTCAGGACAATATCATATTAATTTCTAATACAATGTATACGATCTAAAATGAGAATAAAATGCATGTTTTTATAATATTATTATTTGTTCTTTCCTCATCCCTTAAATTATATTTAGTCTTTAAGAAAGTTTGTATACCAATTAAATGTAACTAATTAATTTCAATTTAATTATTATTAAAATTAATTCCTTAGCATCTTAATTTAATTTTTTTATTTAATTATAAATTAAGTGATGATGCAATGTTGTCACAGGAATTTAAATTGTGATATGATATACCCAGGTACTAATAGTTATGTGAAATATTAATAATCATCAATTTCCCCATTTTACATATCGTTTTGATTTAATATATCAATTACTATTTTTTTCTAATACAACTGTATACAGGGTGTCCGGTCTCAATGGTGTCCATTAGCTAATTCCTAAACCGTTAGTCATAGACTTATAGTTCCAATTACAAAAATGTTTTAAATCAGGTAAAAAAATATTTTAAAAGCGATTTGAGTCAATAAAAACGTTTCTTAAAAAATTACGAAATTTAAATTTTTATACGGTCCCCCGGTCCTATCAGTTTTATTTAGTAAAATTTCCCTATTACACTGTTGAGTAAGACAAAAAAAGTCCCATTCACATAACACTAAAATTGAGCGAGTTATGAAACTTTAAAAATGCATGACTTATGCCACTTTTCTGCTCTGAAAAGAAATGAGTTCGGCTTGGCTTTGAGGGGTCACATACCAAGTGCTTAAAGTATTCGAAGATCTTATTTCATGTGAATCTGCGCTTTGAAAAAAATCGTACAAGTATTACGATTAAGTTAACATTTATTAAGTTTCAGATTGGCTAAAATAACATATGTTTTATTTTGTTAGGATTTGAGACTGTTTCTTTTATTATTTCTTTTAAGAAAAGTTATGTTATTTTTATAAGTTTTTATGTTACTTCAACGATCTTATGCATGTTTTTCCAAGTTCAAAATTTATACGCAAACTTTAACTCACTTTCAAATATCCGACCGAGATTACATTTTACATACTGGCGCACATCCGATAACAATCTATTATTATTATGATTTTCGGCGGTTACCATTTATACTTATTTTACAGGATAACACAAAAAATTTCGGATAGATTACCGCCAAGAAGTTTAAGAAAAAGTTTTAGATTAGATAATACAAGACTGCGATTGTTGGGTTTTTTAGCTTTTATGTATTTTTTAACACTGAATCCGAAAATTACCTTAATTTTTAACCATCATGTCAGGATATTTCGCAAATCATAAATTGTTAAATTTAAAGAAAAACAAAAATCGGATGCTATAAATAAAGGAGACGGTTATGTTTTTTAACTTTTGATAATTCATTTTTACGTACTTTTTAGCACTGAATCTGAAAATGACCTTCATTTTTAACCATCACGTTACAATTTTTTTGCAAATCGTAAATGCGTAAGTTAAAATATAGCGAAAATCTCATACTATAAATCATATGTGAAACATTTTTATTTTATTTTATTCAATAATTTATTCGATATTTTTGCTTATCCTGGGACTCTTACAGCTAAACAGCTGAGTGGCCCGATGAGATGGGGGAGGAGATTCAATTTTAACTTTGAAATTTGCAATTTGCGAAAAATCCTGATGTGATGTTTAAAATGAAGGTCAATTTTGGATTCAGCGGTACAGAATACATAAGAATCAATTATCAAAAGCTAAAAAACATGACATAACCCTACTCTTGCACGCTAGTGCACTCTAATAATATTTAAAAATACGTATCATTTTATAAAGAATTGAGGCTGTTAATTTAGCATCATTTTATTTAACAAAAATTCTGTTTTTAATTTCTTCTTAAAAGTTTATTACAAATTGTATATTTTGCATTAATATGTCAGAATGATTAAAGATTTCAAATTTATATTGCAATGTTAATTTTACTCTCAACCATTTTTAATATATCTGACGAAATTATATTTCGACTAAATTTGTGAATGACCCCCAATTTGCAGCAAAAAATATGCTCCAAATTTAAACAGCTATTACTCGGTCAATTTTAATCGTAGAATAACGGGACTTTCCTTGTATCACTTGTCAGTGTAAAAGGAACATTTTACTAAATATAACTTATAGGACCGGGAGACCGTATAAAAATTTAAATTTCGTAATTTTTTAAGAAATGTTTTTATTGAGCCAAATCGCTTTTTAAATATTTCTTTACCTGATTTAAAACATTTTTGTAATTGGAGCTATATGTCTATGACTAACGGTTTAGGAATTAGCTATTGGACACCGTAGAGACCGGACACCCTGTATATTTATTAACATATTTTTAATTATTATTTAATTATCATATATGTATCTCTAAACAGTATTTGCTTTAAAACTTAATCTATTAATAGTTATAAATAGTTTTTAATTATATAATAGCTTTTATGTTACTAATAAGTCAGTAGATGGCAGCACCAAACTGATTCAACTGAATACATGGAGCAGTTCATTCTCAATTCAAAAGTATCTATAGAGGGCGCTGGTTATATATTGGGAGTGTGCTTGGCTATGCTGTATATTGTTATCCTTGGTCCACCATCATATAAAAACTGTTTTGGCAACATGTGCTGGTGATCTCCAATGATTGTATTATATTATGCCTCATGCTAAAATAGTATGGATTTCAATTTGGTAATTTGTTTTTTATTTTTCCTCTATCTTTTATAACCTTGTTTTGTTTTGAACTTAAATCGCGTTCAATGTTTTATTTCTCTGTTTTATGTGTGGTCGTCCCAAATTCATATTCTTTAGCTAATTTATGGCTAATATGAAGATGAAACCACACATTTTATTTGTGGAACTTTAGGCATTTGGGACCCTAGGATTCTGTCTAAGTTCTACAAATTTCCATTATTCCATTTCTGCTATTCAGTTTCTGCTGTTTTTTACCATGTTTTTGGAATCTATGTTGATTGTGTTGGGGGGAACTGTATTTTTGTCAATTTGTTCATGTCATTTTTATTCATGATTTCACAGTTTTTGTTGGTGGTCGGTAATGTTTATTTAATGGTTATATATATACAGGGTGTCTCAAAAGGTTGTTTACAAACTTAACACGCTGGTCTGTCATATCATGATAAACAACATTTACATAGGAACTTGTGTTCGAAAATGCAAACTGCGACCGCTAGAGGGCGATGAGCGCAGACTTACGGGAGACTGGTAAACGTAATCATTACAGGCGAGGACTTTGGGGAGAAGAATAAATCGGTTTAGTATCGCAGAATTGTCCGATATGCAGTACGTATATGGCGCCGCGGATAAAAGTGCATGAGCCGCGGTACGTATGTATCTTGCGCGCTTCCCAAACAGACGTCAGTCAAATCGTGCTTTTTTTGGACAATTCCATCACAAATTGCGTGATGAAGGAGTTTTCCAAGTAAGTAGCCACACCGGAAAAGAACGTACTACACGCACACCTGTCGTAGAGGAAGTTATGCTAAGGGAATTGGAGAGGAATCCACAAAGAAGTCTCCAAGAAAAAGAACGCGTACTAGATGTACATCTTTCCAGCATCATACGCATATTGCACGAGGACAGGCTACACCCCTAGCACGTCCAAAGAGTACAGGCATTGTGTGATGCCGATTATCCTCAACGCGTCGCATTCGAATGCTGGTACTTGCAAAAACGGATCTTGGAAGCGCCGGCACGTGTCCGCGACACACCTGCCCATTTTGATCGGGTCCGTGAATCCATGTGTCGACGTTGTGAAGCATGCATTGCGGCGAATGGAAGGAATATTGAACACCTGTAAATTAAACCATGTTCTTTAATAAACGTCATATTAATACCTCTTTCGATATCTTTTCTTTCTTCCCCTCCGCACCTGCGCTCATCGTCCTCTAGCGGTCGCAGTTTGCATTTTCGAACACAAGTTCCTATGTAAGTCTTGTTCCTCATGATATGACAGACCAGCATGTTAAGTTTGTAAACGACCTTTTGAGACACCCTGTATATATATATATATATATATATATATATACATATATACACATTAATTAATAGGATAGCGTCACTTAAAATTTGATATCATTATTTTTAAGTTCCATATTTAACGTTCTTATAGCAATAAGATACTGCTGCATCACAATCTTTTAACCCGTTAAGGATTTTTGTATTGATATCATTACATTTTTAGGTTAATAAAAAAAAAGATTAAAAAAAAAGTTAAAGACAAATGATATGAACTCATAATCATGATTTCCATTCACCTTTAATTCCCCCTCTCCCCTCAAAAAAACGCATACCCCATACTTCAATTGTAAAGAGTGCTGTGCTATTTGATTTTTTTAAAGAACTTTTTAGTAAGATATGGAAGTAATATGCAAAATGGGGATTTTTTATGGCTTGTTTCACAGATATAGAAGCTTTGTTAAATTTTACTATGTAAAAGGTTTACGTTCTTAATAAAAATATCAAGAAATATTACTCTTTAAACCTTTTTACTTAAAATACAATCATTGCTCACTAATAAAAAGAAATAAATCTATCTAAATCAAATTCTAACCTACAAATTTTTGCTTCCCTCTCACCTCCCCCCCCCCCCCCACCCTCTCACGAGCACATGGAACGAAATTTAAAACATTCTAAATTCCTTAATTTTATATAAAATAATCTTCCACCCTCCCTATTTAAGGCTCTTTTCTGACAGTAAATAATAAATCACATAAAATAATTCCCTGAACTCCCAAATTTCCACTTCCCTCGTTGCAGCCACCTCTCCAGCTTACAGAAATTAAAATCTTTCCAACTGTAGTTTGAAGAAAATATCTGCATCATTCATTACTCACTAATATAAATAGATAAATTAATCGCTAACTTACGAAATTTACACTTCTTCCCCCCTCCCTGCTCCTCAGCATAAAATTTGAAAATTTTATTTGTATATGTAAAATCCTTGTCTTGTTTAAAACTCAGTAGGGATGGCCATCACGTTCATGGCGGTAAGATTCGAAATAAGAAAACTGGATCAGGTGTCAGAAAGTAACCCCCCATCTTACGGTACGCTAAAAGTTTAGATTTTTAGGCTTATTTTGTGTTTTAACATGCACAGGACATGCTTTATCTGTAGATTTTCATTGTATAAGAAAACAGTCAGAGGATGATCATGTTCCCTTTTAAATACATATTTCAGATAAAGAAGTTTAAAATTTCACCGTATTCGTAGAAGTAATGAACGTTCTAAGAAATTGTGACATTAACATTACAACAATACTACTAACAGCTTTTAAGTGTATTTTATTAAAACTAATGCAGTTTTATTATTTTATTGCTGCACTCAATAAATGCACGAAACTACTTTAAATAGGACACCAAGGTTCATGAAATTTCCCCTACGTGTATCTTATGAGATCCATGTTTCATAGAATATTGATCCAAAGCTATCTAGCATTAAAATTATCAGTTCTGATTATTTACGTATTTTCAGAGAAAATTCGTGAAAGACAAAAACTATTCGCGTTTTGGCCAAAAATCTGAAAAATTTCGCAACAGTCTACGGAAAGAATAATATCTCTGTTATTCTTGCCCCGTGAGGTGAAATATCAGTTTCATTCAAGTCACTGTAACGTCGATCTGTAACATTTTGGGAAGAGTTCCAAATAAATAAAAAAAATGGTCCCGGTGACTTCACAGTCGTCTTTATCTCATGGTTTACCGCTATTACTTATGACTGTGAACAGTGTAACGTCATATTGAGGTCAAAACAGACCAATCACCGCACGTGCACAAATTTGATACAGTTTTTAAAGTGTTGGCATCAAATTTTACTGAAATATATTCAATAAACTGAAAGTTTTCGTCATCTGTAACTTAGATTTGACTCATTCACCTACAAAAAGACATTGTATTATCATATACCCTCCCCCCCCCCCCCCCACACACACACTTAGTTCATTCTGCATGTACCGATGTAGTCTAAAACCTATAATAAATGAACTAACATATCCTGCATTTATTTATTCCCGCAATTCTCACCCCACCAAAGTAGTAAACCCCTAGTCATTTTACTCCTTTATTTACCTGTATACACGGTTTTCAAATCGAAAAAAATATGTATGTTTAATATTATGAAATATTTCTATTTTGTTGAAAAAGTGTACAACAAATAGCTATATGAAAATTTATTCATAGTCTGAAAGTATGATTTTGCTGGTGCTGCAGCCTGAAACTGCTTACAGATATTCTTAAAATTACATATTAAAAACATTTATAATATAATGGGCTTCAATTTAAAACTTTAAAAGCTCATCTCATTGATTCTGTGTTCTTTATGTAAAACAATACCATACATTCTCAACTCTCAAGAAAAATGGAAATTTTCTCAAATTATTCCATTAGAACTTTAGCATTTTAATAAAATCCGGTTAACATCTGTAACTGAGCGTTTTTATACAAGATTTAAAAAAATGGGCCCAATATAGGAAAGCTTCTTTGTAGCCTATGAATCAAAGTGTATGGAATTCCGAATATATTTTATAAAAACCCAGTAAAATAAAATGTAAATTATTTACCATATGTGAATGCATATGAAACATAAAATCAACAATCTTTCTGCCTTCTTATGGAATTTTAAAAAAGATATCAGCTTAACCAAAAATTCGTTTTACTGTTCAGCTCCAATTAAATCATTGATGATATCATAAATTCTACAGCACAAAATGTATTATTAAATAACATAATTGCTAGAATTCGTAATGCTTCAATTTAAAAATTCAGAAACTCATGTCATTATTTTTGTTCTTTCTGTAAAAGAATGCAATACATTCTGAACTCTCAAGATGATAAGAGATGTCTTCAAATCATTCCAATAGAACTTTGGCATTTTAATAGAATTCCGTTAACATCTGCAACAGAACTTTCCTGTACACAAAAATGGACCGATATATGTAAACATCCTTTCTCCAATTAATCAAAGCGTTTGAAATGTAACTGCAACAATATCCTCTTTTACGAAGTAGTTTTTTTTTTTTTTTTTTTTTTTTTTTTTTTTTTTTTTTAAATCAGCTCAACCAAAATTTTTCCATGCGAGGATCAGATGAATTCAACAACACAAAACAATATTATTAAAAAATGTTATTCAGGGAAAAAATCTTTAATATAACTTGCTTAAATGTTAAATTTCAAAACTCGCCTTTCTTTCTTTCAGTAAAATAATACCGTATTACATTCTGAACTCTGATGGTGATTGAAAAATTTCCTCAAATTATCTCATTAGAACTATGGCAGTTTAAGAGATTCCCGTTAACGTCTGCTTCTTTATGCAAAACAATGGACCGGCGAAGGGAAGCATCCCTTGTTTCCGACCTGTCAAAGCGTAAGGAATATCTTATTAAAAGGGAAAAAAAGAGTGTGCAATATAATTGAAACAATCTCTCTCCTTTCTTATGAAGCTTCTGAGGTGCCGCTTCACTGAAACACCCCGATCTGAAAATCTATGTTAACCTATGGGAAAACGTGTTTACTCATTACCTAATACAGTGGAACCCGGTTAAGACGCGTTTCAAGGGAGCAGACAAAAGTCGCGTATTAAACGTGATTTGTATAATATTGCAGGGACTGAGCTTATTTATACATTTAATCGTCTAAATGAATTTTAGAGCTTTCATTTATATGTTTACGGTCGAAATGTGTGTCTTTTTCGTATATTTAGATTAAAATTTAACTGCATTCCACTTTTACTCGTTGTTTCTTTTTATAGGACTGACTGTAATAATAACGAAAAATAAATTATGGATGGTTTTATGGATGGCTATGCAAGGCTTTATTGTCTATTAATGCGTTTCAATCAAAAATAATTTTCCTACCAGACTATTTTTTTTAATCAGAAAAAAAAAATAAATTTTCGATGCACATCCCAGTTTTTAAAATCTATTTTGTACTGGTAATAATGAGTATAATTATAAAAATGTCCATTTTAATATAAGAAAAAAACTATCCTTATTAATCTTTGAGTAAAAAATATTGTTAGCATAGCAAAAAGTAAAGAAAACATAGAAAACATAAAAGAATTATACAACCACTGTCGTATACTTAAAAAAAAACGGACTAAAATACGGAAATACTACTGGCAACCGAGATGCCAGTATACTATTTCTGTATTTTAACGGAGGTTTTCCCCCATAAATGCCAAAATAAAGGAAAATTTTCTGTAATTTACCTGGAAAAAGTTCCGTTAAAATACGGAAATAGTACTGGCGTCTCGATTGCCAGTTAGTATTTCCGTATTTTAGTCCGTTTTTTTTTTTTATAATTTATTTGTTTAATCTTTACGATTTTCAATTTTTGTTGCCTATAATATACATTATAAAACTTAGTTAAGTACGATATACGTACGTTTTAAACCTCACTAACAACAGGCATGATCATCTCCCTAGTAGCACAAAACGTGGGTAAAACATTTTAAAAACGAAAATTAAATGAAATAGTTGTATTTTTAACGTTTTTAAAAAGATGTGTGCTACTAGGGCTCTAATCATAATAATTTTTATGACGTATCTGAGCAACCTAAATTCGTCTATATCTCTCTACTACAGTAAAAACACATACCAAGCGGGAGATAAAGAATATTAGGAAGAAAGAAGATTTTGAAGAAGAATTTAAAGAAGAATTGCAGTTTTGCTAATTTAGCGGAGTCTTGTTTTATTCAAATATCTACCACTATTTCCGATTAGTAATTGTCGCCTTAATTCATCTGTTATTAAATAAATAAATTATACTATTCGGAAACACTGTTTTTTTTTCTGAATAAAAAGAAATCCGCTAAATTGGCAACACTTAAGAAGAGAGAAGGAATTCGCATCTTAAGCGTGATTTTTTTCCCTCAAAGAACCGAAAATTTATCGCGCATTAAGCGGGATCGCGTAATAACCGTTCGCGTATTAAACGTGATATTTTTTACATTGCCCTTATGGCCGATGTTCAAGGGATCGGAAAAAATCCGCTTATTAAGCGGGATCGCGTATTAACCGTGAGCGTCTTAACCAGGTTCGACTGTATTATTATTAAAATACGGTTTCAACAATCAAAAAGTAGATGTCAGATGCCGACGATGTAAGTTTTTAAAAATTGTTTAAAAATTTAATTTTCTTTGAGTCAGGGAAAATTTCAAAGTTTATAAAGATTTTTTTAAATACTTAAAAATTAAGTAGACAATTTTTAAAAATGCACATCGTTAGTACTACTTGACGTTTATTTTGTGTTGTTGAAAACCGCATTTAAATAATTATATTAGGTAATGAGTAAATGCGTTTTCCCATAGGTTAACATACATTGTAAAAAATATCAGTGTAACTTTACACCATAAGTGGTTTCAACTAAGTTGCCACGAAAAGTAGTGTAAGGAAACAGCACCAGTAAATTGGTGTAATGAAATACCGAGAATTGACTGGTGTAGAAAAGCATCACTTTTGGTGTAAAATTACACCACCACTGATTTGATCTACTTTATAAATTTCTCAAGTTTTTAGAGAATAAACATATCTTAAAAATAAAGTTCTTGCTTTTCATTTTAAATGAAATATCACTTTTCAAATGTCACTCTTAAAAAAAATCTAATACAAAAGAAAATAATAAACAAAACTTTCCATATTATCCCATACCTTCCCATATTTATCTGATTATTATGCGTATCTAGTATTGCAATTATATTTACTAATACTGACATGATTTATGATTCATAAAGGGCTAATATAATTAGTCAGCGATTCAAATAAACCAGAATTATTGTACTTTTTTTGGCTTTTGCAGGGGGTTTTAATCCCCCCCCCCCCCACACACACCATCCTCCCTTTACTACTCCACTTTAACAGGGCTTTAGATTTAACTTTTAAAGATCACGATAAATAAAATTTGAGAGAATATGAACCTGAATGTATCAGCCTTATATGTCGCAAATTGGTTTCCTACCTATTACCCATATACTTTAAATTTTAAACCCTTCCCATTGCAATGTGTTCAAGCAAAAATGCTCTTGTTTAGGATAAAGTAGAAGAGATTTTCCATTCAAATAGAAAATTTTCGGCCATCCCAGAAAAGAAATCCTGGCAACGCTACTGATTATTATTGCTAACTGTTGGAAATAGTTTTATAGTATAATTTCATCTTCGTGACATCTGTTTGTGAATATATATATGCTATTTAATTGTGAAATAATGTAAATTTGTGAATATATGTTTTTCTGCTTGTGAGGTATCGCGAAATGTTCTGTTTGTGAATTCCATCCATAGATGACGCTACCTGTCGGAGCGTCATTCCATCGAACTTCATTTAAAAACTGTTCGGACCTGAAAGTGACATTAATAGACTGACTTACATATCATCTCGATTTAATTCCGTGAGATGGTGACACCACAGAATTTCTTCAGACTTTTCGTAACATACCGGATAGTGAAAAACAAAGACTAAAACCGTCGATTCATCAACTTTCCTTTATGTGTGCGAACTAATTTGACTTTGAATTGAAGCCCTGAACTTAATATTAAATCCCCGTAGATGGGAGATGGCGTTCCTGCTATGAGGACCCGTGTTAACTTGGTCAAAATTTCAATTGAGAAGCTTTACTCATAGCTCTCATAATATTAACGCCCTCGTCAAATTTTAAACTTTAAATGTATATTACTTACCCTATAATCTGCATTTATGTTTTATTAATAATTATATCTCAATATTGTATCATTAAAGTTGCAGTAATCAAGAATTCAAATTCTGATGATTTCGAAGCATCCACGACACATAACAGGATTTAATAAAATATAAAAACACAAAGTTCCGGATCTGAAATTGTGTCATCGTGAAGAAATTGGATTATCACTGTCTTAAGGTAAGCTGAATTTTCTCTTACCTAATATTGCTTATACAGTCCTCCCACTTAATCGGATCACGGATAATCAAATAGCCCGCTTATTGGAATAGAATCAGTCGGAATCGAGTTTATTCCTATTGGTTCTATGTTATTTTCCCCCGCTTAAACCAAATACCTTTTACGAACATCCCCCGCTTAATCGAATAACAACTGTGTGACCGGTGTTTGAAAATAGGCGCGGAAAGCACGTTTCAGCGGGAATTTCCTCCCACCTTTTGTCATTATCGGTTCCTTTACGCTAAAAAATTTTTTCAGTTCTACCTGCAATGATTTCGGCCGGCAGGTGTATAATGGACAGGTCAAATGATTTCCCCAAATTGATCTCTCCCACCATCATTTCTTGCTGTTAACCAGACTTTAATGGCAATGCGCCATCATTTCGAGACTCGAAATGGTAGTTGTGATATTTTGCATTCATTCGAAAAATAACTCAATATTTACTCCTTTAAAATTACACATAAACAAACCACTTTAAACGATTTTTTAAGGCAGTATAAGTAACGTAAATTATAAGTAGCAAAGTTTTGACCCAATTCAAACGAGCTGCATTAAGTGTGATGTAAACCATATAAATGTATGTACTGACATTAAATTAATACGTATTTACTTTATATTAGCATTTGTATTTATTATTATATTATGTTATTCTATTAACGATTTATTATGCTGTTAATTAAATGTACTGTAAATGATAAATTTGCATTTTTATTACGCAATAAATTTTACAATTATGATTTCCCGTTTAATCAAATACAACCGCTTAATCGAATATTTTTTTCTGGAACCGTCAATGTTCGTTTAAACAGGGACGACTGTAATAAATATATTTAAGGGTCAAAAACATACTCACGCACTTTAAAAATCCATCCCCCCACCATACTCCCCTTACTTCTCCACTTTAACAGGGCTTTAGACTTAACTTTTAAAGATCAAAATAAATAAAATTTGAGAGAATATGATCCTGAATGTATCAGCGTTATATGTCGCAAATTGATTCCCTACCTATTACCCGTATATTTTAAATTTCAAACTCTTCCCATTGCAATGTGTTCAAGCAAAAAGTTTCATGTTTAGGATAAAGTAGAAGAGATTTTCCATTCAAATAGAAAATTTTCGGCCCTCCCAGAAAAGAAATCCTGGCAACACTATTGATTCTTATTGCTAACAATATTGTTATTACTGCCATATAGACGGAATTATAGTTAGTAATAATTATCCTAGCAGTATAAGTGCTGAATAAAAGTAAAACTACACATTTATGATGATAAATAAATTTGTTTGCTTTCAAATTTAAAACAATTTATTGTTTACATATGGCAGGTTACTCCTCGGAGGAAGGAGTTACTCCTAGCTGTTAATTAAAGCACCCGCCTTCAAAAGGTTTAAGCATCAACAACTCATTTCTCTTCTCTTTCTGCAAAACGCATTCGGAACTCTGAGGTTGGAAGATAAAATCCTCAAATTATCCCATTAGAACTGTAGTATTTTAATAGAATCCCGCAACCGAGCTCCTTAATATAAAACAATGGACCAATGTAGGGAATCTTCTTTTTTCCTTGCGAATCGAAGTGTGTGTAATACGACTGCAACGTCCCCTCTATCTCTCTTCTTATGGTGTATCTAAAAAAAAAATAAAATAATAATAATAAAAAAAAAAGATGTTGACCAATAATTTTGACTGTCGAGATTTTTATTGAAATCTAACATCGTCAAACATACGATAAATTTTGAAACACAAAATATATTTTTAAATAACATTGTAATTAAAAAATATATATATGTAATGAAATGGGCTTCAAGTTAAAATTTGAAAAAAATCATCGCATTGACACACTTATAGATTTGTAAAACAATACGATATTCTCTGAACTCGCAAGATGATTAAAACATTTCTTCAAATTATCTCATTAGAAATTTTGCATTTTAATAGAATCCTTTTAAAGTCTGCAATGGTTCTTCTTTGCAAATAACAATGGACTTATGTAGAGAAGCTTCCTTTGTTTCCTCCGATGAAGCTAAGTGTATGGAACCTTCTGGAAAACAACAAAAAGTAAAGTAAAGCTAACCTCAAAGCTTATGCAATATAACTACTACAGTCTTATTTCCTTCAATGGCATTTTTAACCAAAATTTTTCAGTCTAGGATCCGATTAAATCGTTGAAAATAAGTGAAATTTTACAACACAAAATGTGTTATCAAATTATATAATTCCGAGAAAAAAGTACGTAATACTTCAAGACAAAATTTCAAACATTCATCTCGTTAACTTTTTTCTTTCTGTAAAACTATGCTAATATACCGGGTGTCCCAAAAAGGACTGACTGATTTTAAAATTCAATAACTTCCAAACGGTGACAGATATTAAAAAAATTCTTGCAGGAGGGTTATGCATAAAGTCAAAAGTTTTTTTACAGTGATTTTCGATTTTAGTTCGAATTACAAACAATAGATGGCGCTTCGATCAATAGAGGCTAAATTCAGGCTCGATTTTTGGTGCTTCGTGGCCCGGATAATACATTTCCATCTCCTTTTTCTGCATGGAACAACAGAAAGGACCAAAAATCGAGCCTGTATTTAGCGACTATTGCTTACAGCGCCATCTATTGTTTGTAATTCGAACTAAAATCGAAAATCACTGTAATAAAACTTTTGACTTTATGCATAACCCTCCTGCAAGAATTTTTTTAATATCTGTCACTGTTTGGAAGTTATTGAATTTTAAAATCAGTCAGTCCTTTTTGGGACACCCGGTATCTGAATGTTCAAGATTACAGAAAAATTCCCTCGAATCATACCATCAAAATTTTTTGCATTTCATAGAACGTCTTTATACAACACAAAAGACCTATGCTGAGAAGCTTTTTTTTCCCTACGAATCATTGCATATGTAATATAATTGGAACAATCTTTCTCTCTCCTATTATGGAGTGAAAAGAAGAAAAAAAAACTTAATTGAAGAATTTCACTGTCGAGGTTCAGATTAAAACCGAACCTCGTCCAAAATAAGGGGAATTTTACAATACAAAGCATGTTATTAAATACTGTAATTCTGAGAAAAAATCTGTAATGTAATGTGCTTCAATATAAAACTTCAAAAACTCCTCTCATTGACTCTCTTTTCTTACTGCAAAGCATTCTGAACTCTGAAGGTGATTGAAAAATTTCCTCAAATTATCCCATTAGAACTTTAGAATTTTAATAGAATCCCGTTAAGGTCTGGAGCAGATCTTCTTTATACAAAACAATGGACCGATGTAGGGAAGCTTCTTTTGTTTCCGACGAATCAAAGCGTATGAAACACTCCATCAAACCGGGAAAAAAAGTAAAAGAAAAGGAAACTTACCTTCGAACTTTTCCGCCCCCGCAATTACACCAACCGAAACGGTCTCATTAATCTCCTCCCTTCAAGTTCTATTTCAACCAATAGCAACAGCTGGTCCTAGCACATGTGTTACGCAGGAGTTCATATATGAAATGTGACTTAAAGGCAAGGAAAGTAAAATAACGCCTTTGTCGAATTTGTCTGATTAAGGGGCAGCGGGGTCAACATGTCCTTCGAACATGGCGGATAAAAATCTAAGTTTTTGTTAATGACTGATGTGAACAGAGAAACGAGCAACCGACAGATGTTTTTCCTGTCTTATATATTTTTTTCTTGCTTCTGTATATTATTTTATATGAAGAAGTCAGTACTTAGTAAATGATTTATTTATTCTCTTTCGACAGTTCAGAAAACATTCAGAGTCACTAAAACTTGTTCCTTTTTTAAAAATATCTTCTAAAAAAAAAAAAAAGAGAATCCGAACCTACTCGTATTCTTTTAAGTACAATTACACCATAAACGAGTTCACTGAAATGTAAATAGCCATACGTGAAAAAGAAAAAAAATGTCTATTTTATGAAATAAATTTCAATCGAATTTTTTTTTTTTTTAATTATTATTCTGTGCATGGTAGGAATATTTAGCTGAAATTGTGTTTTTTATTTAGGTTTCAGACTTATGCAACAATATAAAGGTGGCTTTGTCTCTATTACTTCAAAGGACTTTTGGGATACAAAGTTGGTTCGCATAAAGTAACTCAATATAACGAAAATGACTGGTCACTGTACAGAATCCAGATAAATTAATACATTATCCATTGGCCGTGAATACTTAGTTCCATGCAATTTCTCCATACGCAGGTTAGAAATTCATACATAGTGTCAGGTTTCTGACGCTAGTGAGCAGGTAACTAATTAAGATTACTGCTATCTGATATTATCTTTCACTTGTCTATTTTGTATCACATGTTTCACTTTCTGTGTACTTGGGGTTTAAGGTAATGTATTTCCTTATATTGAAGCTGATCTGAGCTATTTTAGTTAGTATGTATGAACAAGTTCATTGTATCACTGCATTCCAGCTTCCCTTGCTATTCAAGAACGCATGCCATAGATAAGGCAAACAAAGAAATTCCCTATCTCGTAAGTAGTGAGGGCCCTCTGATGGAGAAGTTTTCGATAAGAGAAGGGGTCCTGTTCACAGAAAGAGATTCCTGTATGCTGGGTTTTGGAAGGCATCGCTGAGAGAGAGAGAAGGCAGTTCTGGGGTTGACCTGGTGAAGAGAGGTCGTAGCGTTTTGATAGAGCAGTTCTAGCGTAGACCTGGTGAAGACAGGTCGTAGTATTTTGATTGAGTTTTCTGGAGCGGAATTGAGTGAGTTGCGGGAAAGGGTTTATGTCCTGAGCAGAGGGGTCCTGTGTGGTCCTCCGATAAACCTAATGTGATACCATAGTTTGAGTGGGGAATATTTTAGTAAGTTAACCCTGTGAGCAGAATGTACTTTAACATGTAACTTAGTATCGGGCCGGATCGCCTATATCCGAGCTCTTAATTGTAAACAATGTTTTTTTATGTAAATAATTTGTAAATAAATTGTTCGTTAATCTTAATATAATAAGTTTAACATTCTTTTGATAATCCTTCTCGCAACGTGCACTATATCACGTATTTATATCGGTGGTGGCAGTATATCAAAATAAAAGAACATTTTTTCGAAGTCTGTGCGAGTGGTGATCGTGGGCCTAGGAACATTCATCAGCGTGTCTACTAAGAAAGAGTGCTACACATTGGTTGGCAGTTCTTGTTATAAAACTTCCAGAGAAAAAGTGGAGAATTAAAGCTTAAAGACAAAAGGGTTTGCGGCATATTTCTACTAGTAGTCAGCATATCCACTCCTGCACTAAATGGGAAAAAATAAAATAAAAACTAAATAAAACTACAGGCTGGGTCATCCCAGTCTTATTCTACGCACTAAAAAAAAACAATATACACCTGCCATGGACCGCCCAAATTGTTTCATGAATAAAATTTTTACACTTGAAAAGTATTTAATTATGTCTTATGGCAGATGTTTCGAAGTTTCGTGGGATTTTTCTAGCAGTTAAGGTACTCGCTACTATGCAAGGTGCGATGGATTCGAGTTCGGTTTTTAGACTTGGGTGCTCGTAGTGAAGCTGAATCTATATTGTATGGAAGTAGATCTTTTTTCTCCAGATGGAGAGCAAAAAACACACCACCATAGTTTTGAGAGCAATAATTACCCTCTCTGATCATGAGGCGATTAGTAGCAGGGAGAAGTTAACAAAATGAAAATAAAACACCTTCGGTTATTTGTTGGCTTAGCTGCTCTTTGCTAATACTCGCGTGACTAATTGTTCTCGCAATGTTTATTCAACACACTGCAAATAGAGGCATCTTAAATTTAGACACATATGTGACTGAAAAAGAATTTCAGTCACTTAAGTGTCTGAATCTGAAAATTCAGACATAACAGACGTCTAAATTTAAGACACATAAATGTCTTACTATGATCATGCTATAAACGAACCGAGAAACATGTGTAAATTATCCAACAACCGTCTGATTTTAAGACGGTACGCTCCAAGCGATAGTTAAACATCATCTTTGGTACTATTCTTAACAGCCAATCAGAACGCTGATTTCCGCGCGTGTCATCTACAGCACCTTCATGAGATAAGAACAGAAAGAATTAAATTTTCACCGCCGCCATTGCTTGGATTAAAAGGATATGTGTTAATCTGGGTATTTATAGAACGAACGAGTAAGTCATATTTAATTCTAATATTTTATTCCGATAGATTTCTATACCTTTGAATATGAGTGAAATCGTTTATAAAAATTTATCTCTTTTCTGTAGTTTAATGCTAAATTTTTGATTTCACTAACGGTCGTCTGTTATATACCTTCTCAATGTAACGGAATGAAATATAATTGTTTTGAAAATTAAATAGCAATGCTGTAATTCTATTTTCTTGACCTTTGTAAATAAACGAATGAGTGATAGTTTAATCTTCATTTTCGATAGGGTGATGTGAAATAATTATAATTTGTCTTTGCTCAAAAACAAAACTTGCAACATAGGTTTGAAAAGTTGAATGATTCATCGCTTCATTTATCAGAGATAAAAACATTAAATTGAAGCCATTTGTAACTGTGTTTATTCTATGTTTTTTACTGTTTACTGACTATAAATGCTTGTAGTATATGACATCAGGCATGTATTTTATTTTTTGTTATTATTATTATTTTGGAGCTAAATATGATGATTCATATTATTATGATATTAGGAAAAGTTTTCAGATTGAAAAAAAGCATTAATATTGTGAAATTTGACTGTATATATTGCAGTTTTTAATCACGGAAAGAAGATTTATTCTTATTGATTTTTTAATTTATTATTGAAAATCGTAAATTTTGATATCCAATGTTTCAGATTTAACATTTACCAAATTTCTAAAAATAATATGAATTTTTTATATCATCCAGTAAAATTTTCGAAACATTAAACAAACGGAGAAACATTTTATTCATATTTTGCAGTTTACGTTGCTGTTTAGCAGTATAATTATAAAGTTTAATTAATATTTTTTGTGTTTTTTAAATTGGTATATTAATTTTTGTAATTTATATGCAAGCATTTTTTTTGCGATATTTTGTTCATGATTTAAAATTTTTAAAATTGAGTAATGCGAGAAATAATTATTAAATTTCCTTTTACTGCAATCGAATTTGCAACGGTTCTGGTACAAGTAATTGTTGGCACTAAAAAAAATTACACATGATAATTTAGACATAAATAAAGAGTTGTTTATGCCTTGATATGAAGTTTATGTATAAAACTGCCTTATATTTTTAAAAGTTCGTATTTACTTATATGATACAGTATTAAATATATTTTTAAGCCATTTAATAACTGCTTTTTTATGTTCAAAACGTTTTTCAAACAATTAAGAATAGTACGTATACTGTCTGATGTATTTTTTTTTTACTTTCTATTTCCTTCTGTTTTTTGTTTTTTTTCTATTTCTTAGATCATTATTTTCTTATCAAATATATAAAATCTATTTAGCTCATATTCAAAGGATACAAATTTTACAGGAATAAAAAATAAAATAAATTAAATATGACTTATATCGTGTTGTTCCATAAAAAAGAATAATAATGATGTACATTTTTAAGCAATAGCGGGTGAAAATTTTAAATTGAATACGGAATATGTTTAAAGAAAATTATATACATATTCCGAAGAATGATATATAAAATTAGATACCAAACTGGTGTTTACTTTTAACTAAGCATGACAAATTACCACATATTTAAAAAGAAAAAAAAATATTACACATGTTTACTACTTAAAATGACTTAACTATTTTATTTATATGTACTTAAATGACAAATACAAAAATGGCTAAGTTTTGAAATTAGAAGTAATTTTTTTTTCTCAATGCTATTAAAATAGAATATTTATTTACTATTTTATTATTTACTCATGGTTATATAGCTGTTGTGATTATCATCTGATGCATATGTAAAATTGCCTATGGGGCAAAATCTAATTTTTGAATTATATGAATTTTCCTTTTTTGGGAGGCGGGACGGGAGGGGGATTTTCTTACCCATTTTCGCGTACACGGGATTTTTTAAATCTCTTTCGACATTCCACCGACTATGATAAATATTTTGAACTTTTAGAGTAGGACAAGATAAATATATATATATCCATATACCTTAAAAACCTTTAATAGCGGACACTTCGGGACCGCGAAATTTGTCGGATAATCGGAGATGCCTGTGATGCTTTTGTGATGCTTTTGTCGGAGATGCTTTTGTGAGGTAAAAATAATACAAATATGTATGCCTTGCGGATCAAAAAAGTATTCGCTAAATCGAAGTATCCGCTATTCGGGAATGTCCATTAACCTCCATAACGGATACTCCCGAATACCGGGCATCTGTATTTAGCTAACAATACTGCAGGGTTGCATTTTTTGCAAAAGGACTCCTTGATTAAAGCATGGGTAGTGCCCCGTTCTCTTACGATTTTAGTTCCCCCAAATTTCATGTGCAATATTTGCGAAGCTTATATTTTAAATCTGTTTCGAAATTGTACTGATTATAATCAATATTTTGAACTTTTAAAGTAAAGTAAGATTAAAAACAAAATTTTAAAAAATCTAATATTTAGATAAATATTTTCTCTTTTTAATCTTATTCTACTCCTGAAACAAAATACTCATTATAATTAGTACAATGTCGTAAAAGATTTAAATTATCAGCTTTATGAAAATTGCATACTAAAATTGGGAGCACCAGAAAATCAGGCGGTATGGGGGTAGAGGGGGCAGGACAACGGCCAGATATTTTCCCAGTATTCAGCGTGGTCAAACATGGCTACATAAAATGCTTACAAAAAATGTCTGCGATTCAGACGTTTCAAGTGTCTGAAATTCAGTCGCAAAAAGTGTCTTAAAAAATTCAGACATTTTAAAATGTCTGAAAATTGAACACTCCGTTTCAGACACTTAAGTGACTGAATTTCAGACATTTTAATTTACAGTGCATTACGCAATTCTCGCGTAGTGTGTTTTTACTCACTGATGGAGAAAAATTTGATTCGCATCTTCTCTACACATCATATTTCGTCGTTAGCAAGATTCTAGCGCAAACGACTTTTCTTAGCAAACTATCTCAAAAAGATATGGAGGCTTTATATGCTCTTTTATTAAGTTATTAGATAATGTTTGAATGTAAGGTTTCATTAATAAAGTTGCTATAGTGAGTGTCTTTTCGTTTCGAAGCCGCAAGACAAATTGATGAAGCAGCTTGCTTCCAGGGTCCAAAACAGCAATGTTTACCCGCGATGCTATTCCAGGTATTTTATACTATTTTCATGTTCAAGTACACTATTTGAAATATTTTATAAATAGTATCCGTGTCTCCTGTAAGGCTCTCATTGTTAGGAAATTAAAATATGTAATGGCATTAAATTTAAATTTAAAAGCGACGTTAAAAACGCCAGAATATGCAAACTTTTCGCAGACTAGCTTCGGTAACGCTTAGCGTACCTTTCTCAGTGCAAAGGATAACGGAAACTTTGTCATTTATATAGAGGAGAAGCGAATTCAACTGAGAAGTTCATTAACCAATGGAGAAACTGGAAAATACAGGTACCAGCCAATAGGAGAATAGTATAGGAGGCCACCAGAAATGCGGGGAAAAAAAACCTGGTAGCAATTAAGCAAAAGAGGATTTTATGAAATATTTCCAGCAATCTAATAAAAGTGGGATAGCGAAATCACTATTAACAATATTGTCATAATTTTTGTAGATATGAAATGCCACAAGAAAGTTAAGTTCGTGTATAGAAGTGGGTTTAGAGATGATTTTGGCTGAATTAAAATCATAAGAGTGGCTCATCTCCCAGCAATATTTAGCAATTGAAGATTTATTGTTTTCCTGCTTTTGAATATATTGTTGGTGTTCCTTAATACGAAATTTTAAACCCCATTTGGTCTGTCCAATATAGGAAAGACCGCACTGGCAATTATTACTATAGATACCCCATGAGCTGTATAACTCAATAGGATCTTTGAGTTTGGAGAGAGTAAGTTTATTCGTAGGGGTAAAAATTATTCTGAAGTCATGCTGTCTAAGAATTTTGGCAATAGGAAAGCTAGATTTAGGAAAGAAAGGCAACACAATGCTACTTCTGGAAAGAGAAGAGGATTGATTTGAGTTAGAGGGACGAGGGTGCAGTAGTTTACGTACAGCAGTACCACTGTCAGTCGCAATGGCTCTAAGATATTGAATTTCACTATTAAGTGAGTGAGAATCAGAACAAACATGTATGGCACGCCAGTCTCTGGCTGGGAGGGTGACAAGAGCGAGCATGGGGGGGGGGGGGTAGACAAACTGCAATACTTTACGATAGACCGATGTAGAGAAACCGTCTGCAGTGCGCGTGGCATAGGTATGGGTATCCAGAAACGGGTGAGAACCGTTATTTTCTGTTTCATAAGTGAATTGTATATTGCAATCGATTTTTTCCCCACATTTTTGTTGGCATTACCTGTACTATACTCCTATTGGCTGGTACCTATATTTTCCTGTTCTCTCATTGGTTAATGAATTTCTCAGTTGAATCCGCTTCTCCTCTATATAAATGAGCAAGTTTCCGTTATTCTTTGCACTGAGAACGGTACGCTAAACGTTACCGAAACTAGTCTGCAAAAAGTCTGCATATTCTAGCGTTCTTAACATGGCTTTTATATTTTTATTTATATTATTCTGCGCCAATATCAGACATATGCACAATATCATATATATTGTGATCGAAGGTATCCAAAATAATGAAATTATGTTTTAATTATGTTAAGTTGGAATTTCTTAGTATATGTGTGTTTTAAATTGTAAATAAAAATATAATTAGTTTTATTAAAGTATCTTCATTCTTTTGCATCACGTGTATTAATTCAATTTTATAGTCTAAAATGTTTCTGTGATTTAAGTTAATGTCAATTCGGTTAGGAATTTATCTCATTAACTTAAAGGTTCATATCCCGGGTTTTCAGCGAAAGTGACACAACGCGATAAATTAATTTAATTATATATATTTCTGTTTGGTTTATTGGATGTTTAATAACCTCTATAAATCCTAGCCAGAACTAAACGATCACATGTATGCCACATAGTTAGATGTAGCAAACAAAGGAAGTTTAAATGAAAACAGTAAACGTTTGAAATGATAGTTAATACGTAACCCGTTTTACTTAATGCCTAGATTTTCCCAGCAGTCCTTCTGGAGAAAAAATAACTTCTATATATTTTTCATTATTATTTTTTATATTATCACTTGACCTATATTAATTAACATAAAGAATACAGTGCATAGTAAATGATTTACTTTCTATCTTTCTATTGTTCAGAAAACACCCAGAGTCACTAAAATTAGTTTGTAAATCACTATTAAAGAAATCTTCTCAAAAATTAGAAATTGAACAAACTTATTTTCATTCAAATAGAATCGACGGAAGTTACACTCAATTTAGATTATACTTTCTTTTATGTTTAATTGATGAAGGTGATCTTATAGTCCTCGAAACTTAAATCAGAACCGAAAAACTTTTAAGAAATAGTTATTGTAGTTTTAAACTCTGTCAAAAAATAAAACACGTGATTTGAAAATGCGACGGGTTTAGTTTGATGTCACTGCACATGAAACGCGAATTCTCCATTATGCGAGCAGGCTGTTTTACATTGCTTTCTATTTACTATATGATATTTAAAAAAAAAAAAATTAAAGACTTATTTAAACAAAAACAAAACAAAAAAAACCATGCGTCAAGGACAAATTATGAAATACTTTCCAACACATTAAAAAACTGTAACAAAAATTCACCAACTAATAAGATGAAAGATGACATATAAGTAAACATGGGATGTAAACAAATTGGAAAACGCGTAACACATTTAAAAACGAAATTTCAGCATTTACCATACATAGTCGGAAAAGTAATCGGATTTTTATCTACAGTCCTGTATATGATCCCTACATTTGTATACATATAATTATATATTGCATAGTCTCCAAAACTTTAGTTCAGTTAGGAAACACCGGAAATACAGGTTAAACCGTTAGGAAATACAGTTGAAATTCCACTTCAGCAATCAATGTTGTCAATAAACTGAAATGTACTCGAATTATTGTGTGCTGCTCTGTTATGATCTATAGAATTTATACGTACATACCAAAAAATATGCAAGAAATTAGTTAAAATTAAAAACGCATGCCACAACTGAAAATGCACTTCCAGCAATTATCACTCATAGACAGTACTGAAATCGAATTCTTTTGTGTCCCCCCGCAATTGAACGATAAGTCCCTGTTCAATAGTATGTATCTTGTAGTACACCTCGATGATGTATATCAATTACAATATGTTGCAAATAGTGTAGCATCACTAAAATACATTGTAAACGATTTCTTCCCATAGACCATAATTTAACGGAATTTTTTTAGATGTCCCTGTAAACATATCATGAATGATACAGATTTAATTTTCAGTACCAGTCATAGCGTAGCAAACCAAAATAACATATATAAATCACACGGCAATCGGAGATTATATACGCGTGTTAAAGCACGGACAAACAAAGGGACAGACAGACAGACAAACCGAAGTCATAAACACTTCTTCAACCATGTTTAGAAAGTGTGAAAAGTCTTTGAAATTCAAAAGCTTATTTTAACATCTTTAAATATAATACATTACTATTTTACAATTTGCAATGATTTTTATTTAGAAAATTGCTGAAGATGGTCGGATTCGAAAAATGCAAAATTATATCTTCCGGAAATACTTGTTTTTCCAAATTTACTTTTAGGGCACAAAATCTGGAATTCCTGCAGATAAAATTACAGGCAACTAAAGCTGAAAGGCAGGTATATTTTTTTCCACTTATACTCTGATCATACTTTAAAAAAATTAGTTTACGCAAATTAATTAGAAGAAAATGAAATTTCGTGAAAAATCTCAGAAAACTAAATAATCTGTACTTAATACTGATTTGTTGAATACATTCTTTAAATTAACTACTGACAATAATAATTGTATATTCACATATTCGAAAAAAATAGTCACTAAAACATACGTGAGGAAAATTATCACTATTACCAAATTTATCACGATTACTTTTTAATTGTTCTTTTTATGTAATTATTTTTTAAAAATAATTAAAATACAGTTTTACTATTGTTTGCTGACGTATAACTTTTGAATGGATGCAGTGCTTTTATTTTTGTTTTGTTTTTTATTTGAAATATACTTCCTCATATGGTCATATTTAACATTAATAAAGATCTAAAGATGTTGTGTCTGTCTGGTTTCACTATGGTTTAACATTCATAAAAAACAAAAATAATGAAAAAGTTTGAATATCTTGTGAAATAAGGTAGCAATATCTCCTCTTTGAAAGCAGCTATTTTATTTTAAATAATTTTTTAGAAATTCTCCAGTGATGAAAAGGAAGGAATTCTTGTAGTGAAGAAATATTTTTAAAAATTCAACCTCTGGCTACTTGGGGGCAAGAACGTATATTGATGAATGTTCTACAAATTAAATTTTGTAGGATGATAAATCTACGAAAATAGACTCGGTACCTAATTACATACATACAGAAAATTGTTAAAATGTGGCCCCATGATACTCGGGGGACACTGCGTCCCACCAGAGAGGCCCAAGAAATCTCAAGGGGACGCCCAAACTTTTAAAGGATACGCCATAAAAGAGAATGGTGGGAGATGTTTTCGCCCATTGCTTTAAATCTGAGCCACAAATGTATATTACGAACAACATCGGGAGGTTCAGAAGGCCAATATAATAAATGATTAATTCAATAATATTCACAATATATTTTTATAAAAAGTTAAATAATATATCTCTTATATAATAGTCCATATTTTTAACTCAGAATATGTCGAACAGACAAGGGCAAAGCAGGTTATATTAAAGTACACTCAAATTAGTCGGTTGGTGATAATTATATAATCATAATGCATAATAAATAAAGATAAATGGTGACTTTTTCGTATTTAACAGCCTTTTGTTGCTTAAATGATTTAAATAGTTTAATAATTCACATGAAGCACAAAACAAAATTAATAATTTATTTGGTGCTGACAAAATACGATAAATACCACATGTATGTCAAGTTTTGCTTTTATAAAAGAGCTTAAAAGCAGGAGATTAAATTATTTGAATTTGTGATTTAAAATAAGAAAAGCTTAGAAAATATAATGAAGGCACTTATAATAATCCCGAAGCTTGGAAAATTAAAATTCGTATATTATTCCTAAATACACCTTTACAATTTAAATTAATACTAAAAAAACGCAAGGATTGGAAAGAAAAATATTTCAAAGAAGTGTGAAAAACAACTGAATGGAATTAATTTACAAAACCACCGATTAAAATATACAAACATCTTTTCCCAATAAAACATTGGAGGAGGTGGAGATACCATGTAATATACTAGTACATCAATTATTGAGAGTTTAAATATTAAACTAAATTAGCATGTATTTTCATTTCATTCACATCTATCAGGAATTCTACTAAAAAAATAATTTGAATATATAGATATAATATAGTTATATAGAAAATTAATTCTTACCCAAAAGGAATTCAATTTAAAGCTCAACAAGTGACACATAAGGTTAGTTGGGGAAACTGGGCCATGATTTTACAATGTGACTCTGGAGCTTCTGAATGAGCTTCAAAAAGCTAATGTTCATTTGAATTAAAGTCTGAATTTCTGTAAATGTGTTCAGTTAGGTTCCCTCTATCAGACAGAAATGCTCAAAATTACATTTTAATATTTAAAAATATAAAAATATGCATATTTCCTTTTTCTTTCCTCATGGGTCCAGTTGCCCCATAAAAATGGGATAAGTGGACCAGGTGGGTCTATCTTCCACACGCGTTTATTATTTTTCAAATGGGATATCAGGTCCTGTTTGAAAAAGTGTACACAACTTAAAAAAATTTAAAACAGGCAGATCATGTAAATTATATGTCAATAAAGAGCGTTGTAAGGGAAACCTTTGCTGTCAATGTGTCTATAAAAAGCACTAAAAGTGAAAATGTTAGATTTATTTATACCAAAAACATAAAAATTAAGTAAGCATTTATGTACTTTAGTATAGGTAGTAAGGATAAAAGTCAATGGGTATTTTAAGGAAAAAAATAGCAAGGTAAATCTATGAACAAACACATACGTAAGAACTTAAGTACTTTATCTGTATCCAGGCAGTGTTGCCAGACGGTTACTTTTTTTAATTCAGATTTCTCGATTGACACCACTTTTCTGAAATGGTAAAATTTCCCTTGGTTTCGCCTTAATTAATATGTCATTAAATAAGGCGAATTTTACTATTTCAAAAAAGTGGTCCCAAACAAGAAATTAGAATTTAAAAAAAGTAGCCCACTGGCAACACTGTATCCAGGGGTCGCATTATATAGGGAAATTTTTATCGTTCCTACCAGAACACTTAATGAGTTACCTTCATGATCATTTTATTTAACATATTCTATAGAAAGGTGCGATGAAGATATTATTTTTTTAAAAAGTGGTAGGAACAATAAAAGTTTCCCTATAGAATGCGACCCCTGTGTATCGTAAAATTTCAAGGTTTGGCTATCTCGCTTTCAGGGGCAAGGTACTTGCATTCGTAAATTGTTGAAATAATTTAATGATACCAATATTTACAAGAGAATCTATTTGAAAACAAGTAAAAGTATATTTTCGCGTACTTAATAAAGGTGAAATTTTCATTATAAAATTCCGGTGCCAATGTAGCAATTAGAAATTAAAATTATATGATGCCATAACGGCATCACCGCTTCTCAAGGGGTCAAGAAATTTGGTTTGATACCACCCAATATGCTTTTTTAAAAATTTTATTACGTAATTTTAATAAGGTATTCTATAATTTTCTTTATCGTAAGCAAAAAAAAAAAATGGACAAAATTATTTCCCGTTGTAAGAGAAACTCAAAAAAATTATTTATAACTATTGGGGTAACTGGATCCAGCATGGTCCAGTTACCCCGGACATATGTCCCAGTTACCCCATTCTTGAAAAATTTATGGGGTAACTGGGACACCGGGCTTACATTTGAAACATGAAGTCAATACGTATTAAACACCTAATAATATTAACGTAGTTATATGCCTAATCTTTAAAAAAATGATTGTTTAATAAAAGTACTTACAGTATTTTAATAAAAAGCCGAGGAAGTTCAGCCAAATTGACGTTGTTTTTTAAAAAAAGAAACGTAAAATTTCGACAGCCTATCACACCAAAGATAGAGTTATGATTGAGTTGACACACGTTGTTTTACGAAGTAGAGGTTAAGGGGCATTGTTCATAAAAGCTAAAACTTAAAATACATCAACGGTTTTTTATAAAATAGCCTATGGCCCAGTTACCTCGTGGGTCCAGTTACCCCAACTAACCTTACATACTAATGAAAAACTGGTTAGTACAGTAAAACCTTTTAAAACGGAACAAGGGACCGGTGAGAAGCACTATTTTAGATGTCTTAGCATTTTTACCGAATATTTTAAATATTTGGTACTTTCTCCACGTCAGGACCATGAACGAAAATTTTCTGTTTAAGTCAGGATTCATCTATAAACAGGTATCGTTTCCATAGCTTTAATCATATTATTTTTTGTAATGCAATATTTTTGAATAGCATACATTTAAATTTTCTCTATGTAAGAATTCTTTAACCCGGGAGAACTCGCTGCATGAAATTTTCTCTTGCCGTCGTACTTTTTTTGAGACTCTTATTTAAAAGATTTTTCATTTTAATTAAAATTTCAAAATGTTATTTCAGTTATTTTACTTCTTTTTTGAATAAAAGTACTAAGCCAAACAAAAAAATTGATATTAAGTGAATGTAAGTTAAAAGAAAAGCGATTGGACACCGTGAGAGAAATTCTCACTAGCGAGTTCTCCCGGGTTAAAAAAATCACTAAATTGTAAAATACCATTGTAATAAAGATATCCCAGTAATGGAAAAGAACACAAAGGTATTAAAGTATTTTAATAACCTACTATGTACTTTCCTTAATTTTATTACATTTTGGATTTTCAATTTTTATAAAAGAGTTTTAGTATCTATTTATTAAGCACTTTTTTTTAAAAAATAGTATGTTTTCTTACTCAAGCTTAATTGTCTTCTTAAACTAATTTCTGAAATTTCTGAGCAACATTCATATTTCACTTGGAAATATTTATTTTTATTTGAAAGAAAAATCCAAAAAGATATTTGGCTGCATTCCTGATAATAATAATAAAAAAATTGACTTCATTTTAAAATGTTACTATTAATGTCATGGATATTAGGGGAAGGTGGCCAAAATGATCCTAGCGGCCAAAACGATCCACATATGTTTTCTTTCAGATAGGCCTCGCTATCTACAGGGTAACACATAAACTAGTTGTGGCAGGTGAAGAAGAAGCAATCGTGGTATTCAAGCGATCGCAGTATTACGCGTCTGAATAGAATTATTTTAAAAAGTATGTTTTATAACATCTGTTATAAGATAAGCACTAACTTTCATATTTATTTAGATATAAAGTCGTTCATGTTCAGAAATATGACTTAGTTTACTTAATAGACTATGTTTTTAGACGTGGATTACACTTGCTAAGTTTGTTAAGTCTTTCGGCGTCATCCAGTTATATCACCTAAAATGGACGGCCATGCTGCCGAGTAAAATGATCCATTATGTGGATCGTTTTACTACAATTGCATTTTTTTCTCTACAGCATTTGCTGGGTTTCCCTTGGTGGCCATCCCATCCCAGGCTGAAGAAAATCCGGTACCGGATCCTAGCCATCATGGGAGCCAAATGTATGACTGCTCCAAATGTTTCTCTTTGAGTCCACGCGTTATCCTATTATTTTTTATCATGATTTTCACATATTGCATTTTATTGTCTTTTCAAAATTATTTGTGACACTTTTTATTTTAAAATTTACATAAAATAAGTTATGTATGCTATTTTATTGTAAAACTTGTTTTATTTCATTATGTAGTGTCATAATTACTTTTAGATCCTTTATTTTGCCAATAGAAAACAATTTACAATTATTTTTAAACGAAGGATCATTTTTCCCTTGGGCCAAGGTAAAATGATTCTTTGGACACTTTTTTAAAAATCCATTTTTTTTTCATTACAAAATTTGGGTTTAAAATATTATTAAAATATATTTATAATGCAAAATATAGTGCAAAACATGTTAGCATAGGTCCAAAGTTTTATTTAAAGAGTTATGTTATTTTACACGAGTTTTCCTCTTAAGGGGATCCTTTTAGGCCACCTTCCCCTATTACTTAAAAAGTAAAAACATGGTTTTAAAATTGTTAAGGATGTCAAATATATTTAAGATAATAGAAATAAATCAATATTATATTATTTTTTAAAAAGAGTATCTTACCTTCTCTCATGGCTAATGAAAAACTGTTCATATTTTCTCTTCTCGAGGAAAAAAATATTTTTTCTCTGTTTTTAAGGGGGCAGTGGACTTATATTATCATGAAATGCGACTAAAAAATCGATTTTTTTTTTTTATTTGGAAAAATATGAAAATAGATGCTTAAATTTATCTGCTGCATTTTTTTTTTCAATTCTGGCGGGTCTTTTCAGAGATATAAGCTTTTATATTTGTAAAAACTGTATATATTTATACAGATTTTTTATTTAAAATGAGGATTTCTCAAAATGAAAAATTTTGCATATTTTTAACATTTGAAACCTTCCATGCGCATTCCTAATTATCAAATTATTTTGAAATTTATACTGCATATCCTCTATACAATACTAAATAAATGTTAGCATAAAAGTTTCGTTTCGGGGGGATTTTGGTGTTGAAATTTATATGCATATGGAAAAAAGTAGCTAAATTTTTAGAAAAACAAATCATAATTATAAAAATATATTTCTTCTGGTTATACATTAAGAAAACTTTTACATTCATGCCAACTTCTATTGTAATATGTAATATGTATCGCATAAATAAATATTGTCCTATTTTATGCAAATGACATGCTCATGGGACATTTTAAAATATGACAATTATTCGTTATTTCAAATATTTAAATACTGAATAATTAAAAAACTTTTCATTATTTTAACATACATTTTAAAGTATGACAATTATTCGTTATTTCAAATATTTAAATATTGAATAATTTAAAAACTTTTCATTATTTTAACACCAAAATTTGAATATAACTATTTAAGCTTGCCATTAACAAATCTTCCAATTTTAAAACGAATTCAATGAAAATTGAAGGATTTGATTTTTAACGTCTACTGTCCCATTAAACAAATTTTCATGAGAAGACAGTTTTTGTCTATTCATGAAAATTCTTAGAGGATTAACTTTTAAGCTAACATGGACCAGCCACAGTTATTCTCAAATAATACTTCAAGGTAAGCTGTAGACCAGACCGCCACTTCCTATTCTGTTTTGATTCTTTACGCAAACGAAACATGTTTTCAATATACCTTTCTTCGCTGAATTTTTTTAGCACTAAAATCTTTGGGCAGCACCGCTAAGGTGCGAACGACACCTTTTTTACCACCCTCTGGAAAAGGACATATAAAGCAGTTGCTTTACCACAATTAGAACTTTTGTACAAGGGACTTAATTGGCATCAACAAACTTGACTGTTCTTTGATTAATATAATTGGAGGACCTTCATGAACTGAAATAATAACTTTTGTGTGGTTTGATTTCCCACTGGTCCTAATGACAAAGAAAATATTGCTTAAAATCTTGCCCTTTAGGACAAATTCAACCTATCCCCTTGATCCAAATAAACGGTCAAGTGAAAGTATTACTTGCGCACAGAGGGTTTCGTACAATAAATATATTAATTAGTATCTGTAATATTATAAAAAAATCTTTTCTAAAAGAATAATGAGAGTTCGTAAAAACTTATACAACATAGGGTTGGGTATAGCTGTATATAGTACTAGAAAAGTATAAAAGGCTATACCATGAAAGTTCAGAGAGATATGAAGCCTAAATAGTATCAAATATTGCTATTCTGTGTAACTCTTTTTATAATCTTATCATAATTTTATCCTGTGATGAACTTAATTTGGTACTGACAATAAAAGTAGTGCATATTTAAACTTAATTTGGCATTTCATAAGCCCAAATTCAGTGTAGTGATAATCTTTTCTTTTTATAGTGTACCTAAAACAAAACCCTTGTTCAAAGTTTAAATTTGGCATTGTGCTAAGCGCGCTCTAAAAGGAGGTCACAAAGTTGCAACGCCGCCTTGGTCCGAGCTGCTTTTTCCAGATATGGCTTTAATGAACCTTTAAAGACACGGGTGGCGTATAGAGAGAGCTACTCAATGCAAACTAGCCGCGAATCCCATAGTAATTATGTGATTAATTCTAATTAAATTAGTCTGTTTTTAACCGTTTAACGTTTGTTGCTTTTATACAATTACTAATAGGCATTGCATTATGCAAATATATTATTGAAAGCTGTTACCTAGGCTTTACATGCCGATGGCGCAGAGAGTGCGCCGCCCGTGTCTTTATGTATGTTCAAACCGCCCGTATCTTCAAGGGTTATTACTTCGGCTAATTACTGACATTTTTTTTTCGGAAATCATTATCAACACTACTTTTATATTTTTGCGGCTATAAGTACCTGCAGCGCTCCTCAACTCCCTTGCTGAACCCCCGAAAATCGAAATTTGTGTGTAACGGAAAAATACGATTTTTTCAAAAACTATGTAACCCAGGGTACTCGCTATCTTTTTCCTGTAAGGTTTAAAGTAACTTCTGCTACTCTTAATTTTTTTCGTAATTTTTGTTTCAGTAGATTCGGAAATAGAGGGGGTGGGTAGGCATTGGTTTTGAATTACATTTTCCATGATATCTCTTAAAATATAATACCTAAAATTAAAAGAAATGTATTTTTGAGTTCGACGTTACGAAAGCTTTAGAATACCCACACGATATTTAAAAAAAAAAAAAAAAAAAAAAAAAAAAAAAAAAAAAAAAAAAAAAAAAATGAGTAACTTAATTAGCCCCTCTACATTTTTCTTAAATATATTTGTGAATGTTTCATAATCTGTAAATATGTGTGTCGATAGATTTTATTTCTTCGGCCAATTTAAACTTTTCACGTTCTATATTCTATAGTTTACGAGTAAAATGGCTGTGACAGATGGACAGACAGAAACAGGAGTAATATGGTTCCATTATAGCCTTATAATGGTTCCGTTTTCCCTTTTTAAGTACGGAACCCTAAAAAGAAAAGAGACAATTTATACCCTTCTTTACCCTTTCTCACTGAATTATAGTTTACATACACGAAAAAGATAACACTGTTAAAGTGTTAAACAATCCCCCCATGAACAGTTTATAAATCAGTATTTTAAATGCAACTTTGCTTTTTGTTTAATCTACTAGAGCAAATATTCAAGTTCTGAAATCTTTTATTTCAAAATATGTTTTAAACGAAAAAGCATCTTTTTTTTTAGTTTTACTTTAGCACAATTTATAAAAGAATTATGTTGTTTTTTACACTATTTAAAAGTTTAAACTTTTGCTTAATAATATGAGTTTGAAAAAAAGCCTAAAGCAAAAGGTTTTATTCATTACTTTTGTAATCATAGGTGATTGACTAAAATTTGTCCTAATCCTAAAAAAAAAAAAAATAATAAAAACAAATGAACATTTCAATTCAGACATTTTCAATTTTGTTTTTATTTTTTATTTTCCAAATCAATTCATTCAATTTGTGCTCGAAAACTGGAACATGGGTTATTGCATATTAACAATGGTTTAAATGCTTTTAAGCTTCGACACGTCTGGTTTTTATTTTAAATTAATGAAAGCAATTTAAAAAATAAAGCGTCTTATTAAAAAATAAAGTCTTTTGTCTGATTTTATTTACTTGAGCTTTAGAGTTTATGCACATGCATTAATGATTCGCCCTCTTATTATTTATTTTTTAAATGATTATTGAAAAAAAAAATATTCTGTTTCGATATTTAGTACAAAAATAAAAGTTTTAATGAACTTTAAAATATTAATGGCAATATATCGCTAATTATGATTTATGTATAGGGGAGACTAGGGAGGGTTGACCCACTTTTTACAAAATGATGTTTTATTTTTTTAAATATTGAACGTAGAATAAAGTTTTATATATCATTTTATTTGTTATACAATCAGTTATCAAAATAAAATTGCTACATAAGTATAACATATAAGAAATTTGAAAAATGGTTGATTTTAATAATGAGAAAATAATATGATGAGCCAACCTCGCTTATGGAAGGGTTGACACACTATATGTGAGGCTTGAACCCCTTTGTTTTATATTGAAATATTTGTCAAGAGAAATAAAATCAGTTTAAAAAAAGCAAAATAACTTTATGCTACATGCTTTAATTCTTTTTCTTTTTAAATATGACGCTTAAACAAACTTGTTTAGACGCAATCGCAATTTGGAGGAGAAAACTTTTGTTTGAAACAGGATTTTGTCTGAGCAGGTATAATTGAACAGCAGGGAAAATGAAATTTTAACATCTTAGACAGTATTTTGTTAGAGACAGGTTCCGTTTTCATAGGGTTCCATGTATTATTATGTCCGGATTTAGGAGCCACTTTCCCGCTTTCTTGTTTTCTCCTTGTCCTACTTTTTGTGACACTCGAACCGACAACTCTAGTTGTCACATAGTTTGGCTTCATCTCACTGTATTCATCATGGTGAAATTTGTCTACATACTTTCCTAAAGTTTTTCGATCAATGCTATGTTCTTTTGGAGCCGCATGAGCATCTAACTTATCAGTAACACCTTTTAACCCTTTCAGGAGCAAAGTACTTTCAGTACTAAAATGTTGAAATAAATGACCGGAACTTATGAACAAATTTGTTTGGAAATAAGAAAAAGGCTATATTTCACATACATATTAAATGGAAAAGATTCTAGCAAAATTTTGGTGCCCTTGTGGCGTTTGGGAATTAAAATTAAGTGGTTTTATAAACATACTACTGCTCCTGAAACAGATTAGACTGCTAATTTCATACTTTCTAGTCCTTTCTATTCTCTTTTCCACTGTTTCTATTTACCTATTGCAAGTAATATTTATATGGAAAAAAGTTCCTATCAACTTTCCCATTTATATTTCATTATTTTTTTTTCTTGCAGTGGATACTATAGCAATATTTCACATCTTTCTTTAATCAGTTTAAACATTTTAATTTCCATCACCCTATTTTACTGTAGCTTTACAGAATAAATTTACTTTCTTTTTTATATATAACCTTTAACCTTTCATTATGCTCAGTGTATAATAAAAATATTTCCGAAACCACTTAATTAAGGTAGCCTTGAGCATGTGCTCAACCCCCCCTCACATTGATTACGTCAAGACTCCCCACGTAGCCCTTTTCTAAAGAATAGTACTGTTATGTTAAGCCTAACTTAATGTACAATCTTTATGCCTGGAATGAAAGCTCGATGTTTCTGCATTACTTAAACCCTACTTATTTAAATTTCTATGATATATTTTATCTGAAAAAAGCTTACGAAATATTTCTAAAAAACGCAAATTTATGTTGAAAATGCCTCACAATTGATTTTTTCCTCATTTGTTTCGATTATCTGTATGAAACAAAGACTGTTGTTTGAGCATTCCCGTAGCTTTGGTTAACACCTAATCATAAAACTCTGAAATTCTTTTAAATATGAAAACTTATGGGTGGGTTAAGCCTCCCCTATGGCCAACCCTCCCTAGTTCCCCCTATATCATTAATATTATGTTGAAATACGTCCTTCTAAAGATCTGTTTTGCGTGAAAAACCCACACAACTAATATTTATTTAATCTAGAAAAATATTTGTAAACGTGAGGTATGCAATTACATGCACAATCAATCAATATATATATTTGTGATTTATGCAACAGAAACACAGTATTCTATATAAATAAACTCCGAACCGTTTACAGTCTTCAAAAGTGCCGATAGATGTCAGCACCACAGTTTTTCCTTATGACGGAGCCCTATTTAATTTCTATGATAACAGAGGGCGACTCTATTCAGTGCCAACCAGCCATTAAAACTTATAAACTGTCTACATGCTGTGAATCTGCTGACTAATTAAAAACTATTGTTTCCAACCCTTTTCAACACATCTGTAACCCCAAACTTTTCAGTCTACGTCCAATTTGTGATGGAGGATTAACCTGTTTCAGCTGGTCGCTAACATCCTATTGTTTGTGAAGGGGACGATGTCCGGATTTAAAATATGCAATACACCAACATGTAAAACCAGTTAAAGCCTATCGGAATCATCCTGTATTATGTTATTTATATTTTAACCTGTTTTGCTTTGTTTTTAACAGTATTCAAGAAGTAATAAACGAATGTATCGTCCTGAAGATGCGTCTCTGGAGATTATTTAGTTCAGTTCAAGCCAATTTGATATAGTTCATTCACTTGATTAAAATATATTTGTTTCAGATGAAATGTGCGGATTACAACCAGCTACATTCCAGAAAATACAGGTAGGCTCTTTCCATTTTACATCTATATATATTGCAATTGCCTGGGTTAGAAGTTTTGGCTAACGCCATCGATAAAATCACTCACTGCTACCTTATTTCACATTAGATTATGAGAGACTGAGGCATAAATTAAGGGACGTGAGATGTGAAATATAAATATATAAAACCCGGTAAAATCTAAAATAAATATATATTATTTAATGGAATGAAAAGAAGTACTGTATATAATTTTATGATATGCAGCAAAAAAAAATATAGTTTTTTTATGAATATTGATAAATGATGATATATTGATATATACTCGCATATATATACATAAAAGTGAAATATTTATATAGTATCATAACAAATTGAATATCAAAAATAATTATATATTGTATGTATATTATATTGATGTTATAAATAAGAAATTAAGGAAAGATAAAACTTCCAAAATACTGACAGTATATTGTCATATATATAAATTATACTATTGCGGTCTATAAAGACTTAGCATGCGTAGAGAAATTAAATAACACGAACTATTTAAATTGGTCTTTCAAATTAGAAAATTTACTCATCAAAGATGATCTTTTCAAGTATTGTTTAGAAGCACCACCCGCTACACCAGACGCAGCATACACAAAAAATAGCACTAAGGCAAAAGCCATTATTAACCTTTGTATTGATGATAGTCAGATCGTCAATGTTAGAATTCTTCAAACCCCCAAAGAAATCTGGGACAAATTAAAGGCCATACACCAGCGCGCAAATTTATCATCCAAACTGTTTCTTCTAAGAAAACTTTACTCCCAGAAATTGCATGAAGGGGGAAATATAATTAAACCCATAAATAACATCTTAATCACTAGAGATAAGCTATCTGGAATAGGCGAAGAGATAAGCGACATATCGTTGCTATTTTACTGTGCTCGCTGCCTCCATCTTATGCAACTTTAATTACTGCCCTTGAATCTCGCGATGAGGATGATCTTAAATTAGAATTTGTCAAAAATAAATTAATCGATGAGTTTTCTCATCGCTTAGAAAACAAGATCACTGGTTCTCATACCAAACAAACGGCGTACAACATTGGGAGTAGAAACGCCGGTTCAAATCCCACTGAAACGGCAAACAAGGCCATAAACAAAAACTATAAAAACAAAAAAAATTGCAGCTTCTGTTCTCGTTCTGGTCATTTTAGAAATGAATGTTTTCAATTAAAAAACAAAGAAAAATATAATTCGCAAAAGAATAATTATAGAAATGAATATACTAATGAAGCACTAACTATAACAGCGGCGGTAGTTACAGAACAAACACCGCAAACTACAAAGATCAACAAAAGAATAAAGATCACTCATCTAATTTTTGCTTTAATAGCAAAATAAATACACCTAGTGATAAAAACGACTCAGATGTTCCTCTTCCCCCAGTTGAACAAAAATTTGAAAATGAATCCACACTAGTTAACGAAGCACAAACAAGAAACCCTAACACATGCATTATAGATTCAGGCTGTACAAGACATGTAACATCTACGAAAGAGCACTTCACCACATTTACGCCAGGGAATTTTGGTAACATCACAATAGCTAACGGGAAAAGGTTAAATTCTCTAAGTTTGGGTGACGTAACGCTAAACACAGATCTGAAAAATAGTATAACACTTAAGGACGTACTGTATTGCCCGGAATTAAAGAGTAACCTTTTATCAGTAAAAAACGCAACAGATAATGATATAAAAGTAATTTTTGAGAAAGAAAAATGTTTTTTTGTTAAAGATAATAACATTATCTTAACTGCTAAACTGAACAACAACCTCTGCGAAATAAATCCCAGAGATGAGTATGGTTACACCTTAAGTACGTAAACCTCATGTAATAGTGATAACTGTATATACAAATGGCACCGGAGACTGGGCCACAAAAATTTTGACGCAATAAAATATTTAGTTAATCATAAATTGGCTGAGGGAATAGTTATAAACAACTGCAAGCATGAGACATATAGCTAAGTGTATTGAGGGGAAACTTTCAGTTTTACCCTACCACAAATCAGATAAAAATAGAAGCAAAGAAATATGCTCGCTTGCGCATTTCCGATATTTGTGGACCCATGGAGACACAAACTCCAGGAGGAAAGCGTTATTTCATAACGTTTACGGACGACTATAGTAAGTTTACGATGACATACCTATTAGCACATAAATCTGAAGCGGTAGAGAAATTAAAGCAGTACGTAGCCCTAACAAAAAATAAATTCGGGAAAGTAATAAAAGCTATAAGATCAGATAACGCCAAAGAAAATCTTGGTGAGAGTTTCGAGATTTACTTAGCCGAAAACGGCATAGAACGCCATTTAAGTGTCCCGTACAGTAGCCCCCAAAATGGTGTTTCGCAAAGAAAAAATAGAACAATCGTTGAAATGGCGCGTAATATGCTGTCAGATGCAAAATTGCCTAAGCATTTCTGGGGGGAAGCGGTGATGGCAGCCACATATTTAACCAACCGACTGCCGACAAACGCAAATGAAAATCACGCCTCACCATACGAATTGTGGAATAATAGGAAGTCCGACCTATCGAATATTAAGACTTTTGGGTGTAAGGCATTTGCCTACGTAGATAAATCAAAAAGAACTAAATTTGACGAAAAGGCAATTGAGAGGTCAATGATGGGATATGATTTTCGAAGCAAAGGATACAGAATTCATACGGGGAATAATAACATAATAATTTCAAGAACCGTAAAATTCCTTGAAGAGGGTACTAAATGTGAGGAAGTTAATGATATTGTAGAAAACGAAAATGACGCTCCAACACCTGCGGAAAACATCAAAATTGATTTAACGATTGATAACGAAGATCAAATTGAAACCTCGATGGAAAATAATCTCGAACCGAGAAGGTCACATAGGCAAAACAGAAGTGTACCTCCGAATCGTTTTGGAATAACTGTAAATTTGTGTAAAATTGAGGAACCTAAATCATGGACCGAATTACAAAACATTGAGGACACAGAAATAAAAAGTAAGTGGTTGGAAGCGACAAATGAAGAGATGAATTCGCTACACCAAAACAAAACATGGAAATTAATCAAAGCTATACCGGGAAAGCGCGTCATAGGGTCAAGGTGGACATTTAAGGCTAAAAGAGGGGCCGATGGAACTATAGAAAGATATAATGCCAGGTTAGTGGCCAAGGGATACTCAAAAAAATATGGATGTGATTACGACGAAATTTATGCACCCGTCGTATCACATACCACATTGAGAGCATTTTTAAATGCAGCCGTTTACAAAAATTTAGACGTGACGCACCTCGACGTCAAAACCAATTTTCTACACGGCACGCTTGAGGAAGAAGTTTATATGTATCAACCGGAAGGATATTTAAAGAAAGGAGAGGAAGAAAAGGTGTGTAAGTTGAATAAAGCGATTTATGGCCTCAAACAGGCCGCCAGGGCGTGGAATGTAAAGATTAATCAATCCATAAGAACTTAAATTTCACCGAATGCGAATCAGACCAGTGTCTGTTTAAGAGAATCAAAAAGGGGAAAGTTGTATATGTAATCGTCTACGTGTACGATATTCTCGTAGCAGGTAATAAAGATGATACGCACGAGATTTATGCTCAATTGTCCAGGGAATGTGAAATTTAAAACTTGGGAAGTGTAACACAGTATTTAGGGATTAATATAACAAAAACAGAAAACGGTAATTTACAACTCGATCAGGAGCACAAAATAATAGAAATAGCCGAAAAATTCAACTTAACCCTTAGCAAACCCACCTACACGCCGATGTGCACTAACTATTTTAATTTGGATCCAGAGGGAAAACTAATGGAAAATAATACAAGGTATAGACAAGCAATTGGCGGATTAGTATACATTGCGACATTAACAAGACCCGATATCGCGGCAATAGTTAACCTCTTGGGGACGAGGAATGAGTCGCCAAGACAAGTTGATTGGGAAGCCATTGAGAAACTGATCAGATATCTGATGACTACTAGAAAAATGAAATTCGCTATTGACAAGTCGAAGCCACCGATTCTTACAGTGTACAGTGACGCCGATTGGACGAATGATAGGATAGACAGGAAGTCACCACAGGCAACCTATTTAAATTAGGGAACAACCCATTAACATGGCTTTCTAGAAAACAAACAAGCGTAGCACTGTCTTCGACTGAAGCCGAATACATCGCGGCGTAAACCACTACGCAAGAGATCAAATGGTTATTAAACCTACTTAGCGATCTCGAATTGCCCCAGCAATTACCGATAGAAATTTACGAGGACAATCTGTCTGCCACCAAACTCACAAAGAACGAAAAAGCACAGACCAAAACAAAACATATAGAGGTGAAATATCACCATATTAGACACCAATACGAAAGTAGCATAATTAAAATTGTTTATTGCCCAACCAAGCAAATGCTTGCTGACATTCTAACAAAGCCACTTCCAAAAACACAATTTGAATTTCTAAGGAAAGAACTTCAACTGACAATGGTATATATTCTTCACGCAAAAAGGAGGAATGTTGAAATACGTCCTTCTAACGATCTGTTTTGCGTGAAAAACCCACAAAACTAATATTCATTTAATCTAGAAAAATGTTTGTAAAGGTGAGGTATGCAATTACATGCACAATCAATCAATATATATATTTGTGATTTATGCAACAGAAACACAGTATTCTATATAAATAAACTCCGAACAGTTTACAGTCTTCAAAAGTGCCGATAGATGTCAGCACTACAGTTTTTCCTTATGACGGAGCCCTATTTAATTTCTATGATAACAGAGGGCGACTCTATTCAGTGCCAACCAGCCATTAAAACTTATAAACTGTCTACATGCTGTGAATCTGCTGACTAATTAAAAACTATTGTTTTCAACCCTTTTCAACACATCTGTAACCCCAAACTTTTCAGTCTACGTCCAATTTATGACGGAGGATGAACCTGTTTCAGCTGGTCGCTAACATCCTATTGTTTGCGAAGGAGACGATGTCCCGATTTAAAATATGCAATACACCAACATGTAGAACCAGTTAAAGCCTATCGTAATCATTCTGTATTATGTTATTTATATTTTAACCTGTTTTTCTTTGTTTTTAACAGTATTCAAGAAGTAATAAACGAATGTATCGTCCTGAAGATGCGTCTCGGGAGATTATTTAGTTCAGTTCAAGTCAATTTGATATAGTGCATTCACTTGAATAAAATATATTTATTTCAGATGAAATGTGCGGATTACAACCAGCTACATTACAGAAAATACAGGTAGGCTCTTTCCATTTTACATCTATATATATTGCAATTGCCTGTGTTAGAAGTTTTGGCAAACGCCATCGATAAAATCACTCACTGTTCCCTTATTTCTCATTATATTATTACTAGACTACTCAATGACTACTAGACTACTCAAATTATTATTATTACTAGACTACTCAAAACAGTGAAGAGAACATGGCAAGATAGCCATGCATGGGCATAAAATTGAGAGTAACATGTGTGTGTATCAATGCGCAATTCAGAATAAAAGACGTAAAGAAATTTGCAATTGAGCTTTACTTCTTTGAAACGATGGATATAACGTGAGAAGATGGTATAGGGTAACAATTTGGTTACATGTAAAATACAAAAAAAGCACAGTTTAGGAATGAGGTAAGGTATTTAATATGGCGTGCGGTCATTTCGAACAGATAAAACTCACGCACACCTGTGTCCCATGGATTCGATGACATTATCAATAAGTTTTCGGGAAGTACTGCTCCAGTCCTCAAGAATTGCAATCTCCAAGTCCCGGAAAATAAAAGGAGGCCTCAATCTCGCTGCAGTGCGTCGTCCGAGTGTGTCCCAAACACGCTCGGTCGGATTCAGGTCAGGAGAGCATGTAGGCTATTTCATGTGCTGTATTGTTTCAACTTTAAGCATGTTCTCCCCAAGACGATCTGGCATTATCATGCATGGAAGAAAAGGAATCACCAATTGCTGCAACGTAAAATACGACATGAGGTCTCAGTATCTCGTCTGTGTAACTTCGAGCCGTCAAAGTGCCATTCTGAATGATATGAAGGACCTACGTCCACCTATGCTGATTCCAATCCATAGTATCAACCCACTTCGTCTGTAATGTGACCTTTCACGAACGAAAGTGGGATTATTTTAAGTGTCCTTTTCTCTCCATTCCAAAACACATCGTATGTCATATCCAGGATGAATCGGGAGTTGTCTGTAAGCAGAATTTGACTCCAACAACGTTGCCTCCAAACTCGATGTTCAGTTGTCCACCTTCTTTGGGCCGCACAGTGGCTTGAGGTAAACGAAATACAGACCATTGGCTTACGTGCATAGAGACCACAGTTATGAAGCCTATTTCGGTCTGTTTGGCTGGACACCCTTCGCCCTGTGGCCAGGAACATGTGTGTTTGCAGCTGAGTAGCACTGCCCCGTCCGTTTCGATGTGCTGTTAACAGGATATATCGATCATGAGTTTCTGTGGTAGCACATGGCCGACCTTGCCTTTGCCGATGTCTACCTTTACAATTTGTACTCAAGATACTAAAAGAGAGTTTATTTTGACTTCGAACATTAAAATATTTCTTCAAATTTAATTAATCGGGGAAACAACACTTGCGAAATCCGAAGGAAAACAGTTGATATTGAAGTACTTGTTGTCGGAAAATACTGAAACGATTTCCATATCCCTTTAAGGGGACCGGGAAATCCCTATCTCCGCCATGTTAAATTTACCAACTTTATGTACCTTTTCTCAGAAATGGTGAAAGATAGAGGTCTAGATTTTTTAGAGTAGTTAGAATAACATGATTTACGCATTTTAACAGACCATTTTCTTTCTAAGTGAAACTCAAAATTAATTATTAATTATTTATTGAAAGTCATTTTTAAATTAGCATTTTTGATAAGATTTCACTGCCTAAAATAAATAAATCTCAACAAATCATTAAATCACTGTGTTAAACTATACAATATAACATAATGTATTAAAAAAATCTGAGTTCTTAAGTTTAATAGATATTGAAAAAAAGGAACATAAACATGAAAAATCCAAGTTTTGAGAAAAAGTCAATTAAAAATTTAAATGGCCATTAAGGTGTGAAATACTCTTAGAAAGAATGAATAATTTCAACAATCATTTTTTATATATATAAACATGTCTGACACATCGTTGTAAAAATAAAAGTTTAAACTATTTAATGATATAAAAATGTAAAAATCGATTTTTTGGTTGAATTTTGCTTTCCCTGTTCCCTTAAATAGGTTGTTTAATAACTAAGCAATAACTTGATAGTTTTGCAAGAAAAAAAAGTACAAAATGCCACAGTTACACGCCAGTAAATTAGTTTTTTTAAACTATCGATACTATCGAAAATATAGCTAATTATGCTAATAGTAATAAAAAAATATATTGAAACTGCTTCAGGAGATAGCAAATCAATATAGCATATCAATAGTATGTTTTCAATGGAATTTGAAACTATAGTCCCCCCCCCCTCTCTTTAAATCTTCCTATTAATATATTTTCAAAATAATATAACTGAAATAATAAATAATAAAAGAAATAATAAAAGAGTGTAAGTGCTTCTGTTGATGTTTTCTCCTTTGATATGAGAAACACACACAAAAAAAAAATATTCTGCAATTTTTCTTCGCAATTTTCTCGACATTAAATATTGGATGCATAGAAAACATGAATCAATAATAGACCTATTGAAAATACGATTTTTGAAATCATTTAATGAAAATTTCAATTTAGCAACCAAGAATATTATACTATATCAATTTTCACTTTGAAGAAATATTCAGTTTATATTTCAACAATATCATTTTTCACACATCTGCAATTTATTTAGAAGACCTGTTTTGAGAAATATTCACATTAGACTACCATATGAAAAACACTTTACTAGAAACTGCATATAAAAAAAACAGAGTAAAAGGCGTATATCTATAAAATGTTTACATAGTTGAAAGGATTACATTTTTCATTTTCTCTTGTCAAGAAAACACTAAGTTTTCAATCAAAACTAAAAGGTCAATTATTTAAGTAAAACTCTTATATCACGAAATGTTTCAGTAATATTTCCCCGTTTAAATTCTTTTCGGAAATGAAATGAAATGTATTGCAGGTCTTGATACAACTTCGAGTAAATACTGATCAATTTCTAGATGTTTATCAAAAATGTATACAAAACATATCTGTAGCCTTCTTTAAAACTCCAATTGCGTAAAAAATTTGAACATAGTATATGAAATATTGCACAGAACTGTAAAAAAAAAAAAAAAAAAAAAAAAAAAAAAAAAAAAAAAAAAAAGAGTTGATTTAGGCTTCAATCAATAAAACCGATACGTGGATACCTATAGTATTGTTTTCTTTAGCACTTTCTCCCGGAAAAAGTAATTCCACTCATTTTATTTTTCTACCCTCCTGAAAATATCTGATATTGTTATGATATGACATGAAGATTTTTTCTTTTCAAAAATATTGCTTTCTCGACAGACATTTTACATTTATAAATGACAGAAAACTTTATTAAAGTATCATTACGAAAACAAGGGATCCAACCCGAATCTCCCGGACTGCAGAATATAGAGAAAAACTAATTTTTAGGCGCATTCGTAATTAGGGTGAGCGAAGCGAATCCTGTACTAGGCTTCACAAATTACATTTTGTCGTACACTTCACAAAAAAACTATTCAGTATTTTGTCTTGAAATTAAGCATAAAAATAAATTATGATCTGTAGATTTGCACAATATTATTTTTTTTACAGAATAACCTTAAAAAATTTATTATTTTAATTAATTTATTTTACACGTTTTTCGATTACGGACGCATTTTTGAAAATAAAAAATGAAACACGTAAATTTTCAGAAGAAAAAATAAATAATGGAGTTAGTCATTATAGATAGAATCATGATTAATTAAATAGTTTCACGATTTCTTTTATGAAATTTTTAAATGCTTTTTTTAATAAAAATTATAGTATGTTTTTAATGAATTAAAATTTGTGAAAATTCAATTATTTACATTCAATTCTAAAAGTATTCTTCAGTGTTAAGAATACAATTTATTCTTATGTGAAATCATTTACTCAGACGATACTTACGCATTTTAAAACAATTATTCTATGATTTTTTATTTATTTATTTTTATTATTATTATTATTATTATTATTATTTGTAGAGTGGCAACAAAAGAATTGTAAACAAATAAAATTAATTGTTAAATTCGTTATATCATAAATAAAAAATTCCGAGGAAATCTTAGTTATTTGGCTGAATTTACATTTCTAAAATTAACATAAAATAAACATAAAATAACGTATTTGTTAATGACGATGTAAAAATAATATAAAAAATTTTGTCACTTTCAAAAATTTGTCTTATTAAGTAATGCTTCGCGAATCCAAACAAAGCATGGCTTTTTCTAGTTATATAAATACGTAGCACCTATAATCGTCATCTGGTCCGTCCGTCTGTCTGTCCGCATATAACAGCGCAAAAACTACCCAACCGAATTGTTTGAAATTTAATTTTAATCGTTGTAGAATTTTTTCGAGTCATTTCAAATTTTATGAAAATTGAATCGAAACTTAAAGATATATTAATAAAAGTTTTCTTCTTTCTATTAAATCATATCAAACGTAATTAATTCAATGATATCCTGTGATAGGTAATGATTCTAGTTTGCCATGGTGGTTATATCCTATTTAAGATGGAGTCATATTTTTTCAGTATTACTAAATTTAATATATATAATCGTAATAAATTTTGTATTAATGCATCTTTGCATAAGAGTACAACAGCTATTGCACCAGGATCTGAATATTTATAAAACTAGTTATAGTACGAATGCCTCATTTGTCACATTTGACATGCGATATCCGACTTGTTTATGTTAATAATTTTTTTTTAGATTGCCCACTACCAACACCAAAAAGAATTTTTATTTGAAAAGTATCAATTTTGCATTCAAAAAAAGTTTTTTAATTTATTAAAAGCGATACTTTCACATGAGTGAATAGCAGAAGAAATAGTCAAAATTTACAGCAGTCGAGTCCTTTTTAATTCGTATCATTTCAGATGTTTAAGCACGTAGTTTGATTACATGTCTGTTAAAAGTTTCATTTATATTATTTTAATATTTTATTGATGAAGCTTTAACTTCGTTATAGAACAGAAGTCGAAAACAAATGCTGAACTATTTATATTAACTTAAATGCAAACGGATTTATCTTTAATAATCGTCTGCACGCGACAGAGATAAATAAAAAAATAAAAAGAACATGTTTGAAAATAATTTTTAAATTAATAAAAAAAGAGTAAGTTACGATACAGTTTTCAAACAAATTGCAATACAGTTTTGAAACAACTTCCATTTGTAAGAACAGTCGTGGAAAAATAAAATAAACACCCCTATTAACTATGCAACAAATTATTTAATGAGAAAGTTACTAGTACCAAACGATTGAAATAAAGTCTACTTTAAAATTATGTATATAAATTTGCTTAGGATATTAACATACAACTACGTACAAAACGAATCCAAACATTGTTTTTTTCAATAGCAATACCTAAATTTGACCATATAAATGAATTCTACAGCCTTCAATTATCTCATGAATTTTGTACGATTAGTTTCAGAGAATTTATTTATTTTGAAATGAGCGTATTTCAGGGGCTTATCCAAATTAAAGCTCTGTACTGGATTGTTGAAATGCTACAGAATGACTATGTCACTTCTATTAATGTATTATTTCTTGCCAATATAACTATTTCACTCGCTTAATATGTTTAAATTATTATAAGCACAAATATTTCAATAAAATGAGTAATATATTTATATTTCAAATTGTTGTTTTCTGCACATCATAGACGGACCCTTAAACCATCATTTCGACGTTTGTTAATCATAACTTGTAACTACTTGGAAGAAAAATTTGAAATTCAGAATTTTCATAAAGCAAGACATAGTAAATATAAATCTATCAAAAAAAATTTTGGTTTAAATTCGTTTTTTTTTTTTCGAATATTAATTTCACAATTCAAATTATAAAATTTGTAAAACTACAAATTCAATGTATTTATGTTTTTTTTTTTTTTTTTTTTTTTTTTTTTTTTTTTTTTTTTTTTTTTTGTATTATAACTACGCAAAAGGATTATAATTTCAGAAGATATCAACAGAAATATGTAAATGTAATTTCATATTAGAATATCTAAATTTTCAATGTTTATAATCCAAAAACTTATCAGCCAAATGACTTGTAATTTGGTTTCTACGCAGAGTTTGAACTGAAGATTTAAAATATATTCTCAAAATAAGGTGTTGCCATTATAAAACAAAGTTTGGTCTGGGTTTGATATGTAGATGGCCCCCTAAGCAAATTTTATATAAATCATTTAAAAGTAGACTTTATTTCTAGTTGTTTGGTACCAGTAACTTTCGTCTATTATAATTTGTTGCAGAGTTAGTAGGGGGTGCTTATTCCATGACTGTACAGTCATTCAGGGTAACTTTGATTCGCGTTTTCTCTATTTTCATATGCCACACTTTTATTTTAAGATTATTGTTGCAACTAGGGGCATAATATTGAAGAAATGATCCTAAATTATTGTATGACTATAAAAAATTAAGGAATAATAATGATAAAAACAATAAAAAATGAATTTTTATCCTGGTTCAAAGTTACCCAGCCATTTAGGGTAACTTTGCACCACATGATAAATATTATCTAAAATAATTCCTTATAAAAAAAAAAAGTATTAAACATAGGACAAATTTGAACCCCCAAAAAATGTTTTCAGATATGTAAAGACTCCGAATTTATATTTCCCAACATCACAAGATCTGTATAGTTTATGATATTACAATAAATATTATGCATAAAAAAAGTAGAAGAAGAGAACCATGAATATTTAGAAAAAAACTGCTTATTGTTCAGCTAAAACATAAAAATGCAGTTAAAAACAATTTTCAATGTTTTAACTCAATAATATATCCATAGTTACAGTAATGCATACTTGTACTAGTAATATTAAAAAAAGAATAAAAAATATCGAACGTATGAAATGTCAAATTTGACTAGCTCCGCCCCAAATAACGCCTTTAAATGAATTTTATTTATTTCACACACATTTGTTAAAATATTTACATGGTATATCTAATGCACACTTTCGGCATTTATGCAAAATATACGTGCAAATATGGAAAATTTTTGACAGTAGCACCTATAATCAGTAAATTATAAACATCAGTATAACTTTGAGCCGGCTCAAAGTTACCCTGAAAATGTGGTAAAATGTTAGTACCTTCTTATTTTACATTTTATTAATTATTCATGAATAAATAATCACAAAATATTAACACATTTACAACATTTAGATAATAATATGTCTGATAAATGAGGATATTTTTACTTACTATGAAAATTTAATTGGATTACAACAACTTCAAAACAGCATTCAAAATGAACTTGAAAACAGTACTTCACAAAAAAAGCTATGATGCAATTAATTGCGCATAATGTTACTAATTTATTTTCTAAAATAAAGAGTAGAAATCCCAGTTTAGAACCTTGCCAACAGAGCAAAGTTCTAGAGTTTATTTAGTCTTTTAGAGTCAAAAATGTTGAAAATTAGGAGGTGGTTCAAAGTTACACCCCATGGTTTAAAGTTAACCTGAATGTCTGTACATTTTTTTCTCTATTCAATGGCACAAAAATGAAAAAAATTGCGATGTTTAAAAATTTTCAAAATTTCAGTAAAATCGATATTTAATCGTCTGCTGTTGCCACCATCAAATTAACATCAGCGTTACGGGTGGATGCGTTTATCGTTTATAATAGATACTCCCTTGTCACGCAACTCAAACTAAATATTTTATTCTGCTTTTGAATAACAAATACCAAGAAAAAAAAAAGGAAAAAAAAAAAAGAAAAAAAAATCAGACACGTGCGAGTAGGTTACGAACCATGATGTTTCCGAACCGTTATGTCATCTGAACGTTGCAAAAAAATCCCTGCCAGCTTGGTCTACAGGCACATGTAGATTTCGAAGTTAATTATTAATTTCAATAAGAAAAACTAAATCATGATTAGAGATAAACCCACATTAACAATTTTATGTGGCCGCTTTTGACGACATTTTAATTTCATTTTTATATAAGAGCTGATTTTTATCAGATTCATGTTAAGGCGGTATTTAAAAAAATACTTTTCCATGCTCAACAACTCGAAATTTTCTGACACATTTTCAGATTAATTTTGTAAAAGAAAAAAACATGAAACTTGTTGATTTGATTTTTGGAGAGATTTATAAGTGACCTGTTTTTTTTATTTTTCGTTCAATTAATTAGAACTTGATTTATGAACAATTATTTTCTCAGTAGGACAATATTTTTCGTTTCTAACACAATCGCTTCGGGAAATTTCTGTTCAAAATGCCCACTTTGACATAATTTTTTTGAAATATATTCTGCCTCTATCAAAAAATAGACCATTATGGTAAATTATATAGTTTCTTAATAAGAGAACCTACCAATTGGATGCGTTTGAAAGCAAAATTGAATTTAAAAATGAGTCAGAAAATAAGCAGTTTGCATTAGAGTACATCCTTAATAGGATGATTTTTTCATCAACCGCTATGTATTTTTAATTTGTTTTTGCTGTAAGAATTGGTCCTATAAAAAATTTGTCAACATAAAATTTGTAGATAATATTAAGAAGATATATAATAAATTCATGCGGATTTTGTATCTTGTGAATTGACGAAGTTATGGATTTTTTCCTTCTCCCCCCCCCCCCCCTCCTTTTTGTTTTCGTTTTTAATTTTTTCTTGCGGTATAAATTGGTCCTATCAAAAACTTGTCAATATAAAAGTTGTAGCTAATATTAAGAAGATTTCTAATAAATTTAATTGTATTTTATATCTTGAGGATCCACGAAGTTATGAATATTTTTCTCCTCTAAACCCTATTTTTTTCGCCCCTTGAACGCATTTTTTATTTTAGCAAAAATCTGTGATACATAAATTTTTGGCCCTTTTTTTTCATAAATATTAATAACTTTAAACGGATTCGATATGTATTATAACTAAGAAGTTATAGTTTTTTTTTCGGTTTTCACAAAATCCCTGCCTATTTCCAGCCCCTTTGTCCGATTTTGCCCATTAACGAACTTGACCGAGATTTTCTGTTCCTTGATTTTATGTATCAGTTTCGAAGAGATTTGTGCAGAATTATGGAAGTACGTGCCCATGAAAAAGGGATATATATACAGGGTGATTATAATTAAAGTTTAAGTTTCAAAACGCTCTAAAAAACGAACGACGGATTAGAATGACGTCAAATTTGAATGGAGTATTATTGAAGAAGTGGGAAAGAATATGAACTTAAAAAAAGTTCCAAATTTTAGCGACAGATGGCGCTGTAAGCGTCATATTTTCGACTAAAAATGTCGTCTGCTTCAATGCTTCATCTGTCCACAGACTTTACCACGGCCAATCATTGTCCACTTCCATGCGAGCAAGAAATTCCAAAGCAAAATCCTCTTTTGCTGGCAGGTCAGAAGGAAACAACTCCTGCACATGTCAAATTTTATACGAATAGCATTGCAGGATGTTTCGTAGAATGTTATGCAACGTGCTCACAAGCCAGTCCAATGTTGGGCAATTCTCCGTGCACCGCATAGTTGCACACTACCGCTCGACTCCTCCTGAACTTTTGTTGCCACTTCTTCAACTGCCGCCTAATCATATCTTTTCCTTCCCTTACCAGACTGCACATCAAACGAACCTGTATTTTCGAATTTTTTCATCATTTTCACCAGACCCATGACAGTCATCGGTCCAACGCCTTTATTCATACTCTTGAGGGTCCTGCACTTCTGCAAAGCTACTGGTACAGAATCACCGTTCTTGTAATAAAGCTTTACAAGCAGAGCGGGGTCCTTCATTGAGACACTCATGGCGAAAGTCTGAGACGCGAAATGAGGAAACGCCGTTTACCCAACGCTTTTATAGCACCTGAAATGGCCGTGCGCATGCCAGGTATTTTAATTTATATCTTCTGACGTTTACAGCGCCACCTGTCACTAAAATTTGGAACTTTTTTTTTTGTTGTTCATGTCCTTTCCCCCTTCTTTAATAATACTCCGTTCATATTTGACGTCATTCTAATCAGTGGTTCGTTTTTTAAAGCGTTTTGAAACTTAAACTTTAATTATAATCGTCCTGTATATATATATATATATATAGAGAGAGAGAGATAGATATGTGGTGACAGGAATTGGACTTTGTACTGCAAAACCAGGCAGATTCTTCAGTGAGGTTTTCCCTCTCTGTAGCACAGTTAGAAAGAAGATGGTTTGAGATGTTTAAGGAGGAGAAAAACAATCATCTTTGAAGGAATATGGACCCAGAGTTCCTGTAACTACGCTTACAGAAAACAACATTAATACCGCCGTTTTTATTGCCAGAGAAGATCGTTAGATATGAGAACTTTTAAATATATTGCAGTTATAATTGCGTGCAACCCACACGTTGACAACAAAAAAGTGAACATGGGATGTCTTTGTGCGCTGTGAGTTCCGAGACTCCTTATACGCCAACAACAGGACGTTCCCATTGAAGTTTGTTCAAAATTGAAGCTGATGTTAGAGGAAGATGATAATGCCCTAATGTGAAGAAATACTTTCGTGGAAAGTATTTTTCATCAATAGAAGTATTGGTCAAGACGGCGGAGGCGATATTGAGAGACCTATTTAAAAAAAGTGGTTTTCAGCATGTATTTCAAGTGTGAAAAAATGTGGGACAAGTGCATTGCATTGAATACGAACTACTTTTAAAAGCACCAATAAAATTTAGACGATGAGTGAGGATGTGTCGGTATAAAAAATTATAGTCATTCTTTACTGAATAGCCCTCATATTATGTAAATGAAGGTTTTAAAAAATATATAAATTGAATATTTTTTACTTTCAAAAATATTGCTATTTAGACATACATTTTACAGATTATTACAGATTACAAGTAACAGAAAACTTTATGAAACTATGGTTAGGAAAATACTATCATGCTCCACAACCAAATACATTTATTCTACATTTGAATAATGTAATACAGAAAATATAGGCATTATGGGAATCAATGAAATTACTTTTTAAACTAATGACATTACATATATAACACTTTGAAACATTACGAGGGTGGTCCAATAATTATTGTCCCTAGTGTGTAAAAATATTTGTACTGCGATGGTTGATGTGGAATATCGAAGCCTAATGTCTTAGAAGCCTATTGGCTCAATTTTAGAACCGTAGCTGCTATAGTAACATATATTTTTTTAGTCTTAGGTGTGAGAGGTGGCACATAGCTTGAAAGGGGGGGGGGTTGGGAAGAAAGGCTGGCTTGGAGCTTTTGGAGCCAGACCTGAAGCAGTTGCTCCAAAATATCCATGTTTTTTTTACAGAAAAAAACTGCTTTTCTTTAAAACAATTTTTTCTGTAAAGATTACAGATTTTTTTACACTGCATTAGTTCAATTTTAGGAAGGTTTTCAATAATTTCATCGTAAAGGCGTATTTACAAAAGTGATGTTAGTGAATGTTCAAAAGTTGTTACAGTTTTATTAAATGAGAATTTAGATTGCATTTCAAGAATTGGTAATTTTTATAGTAATGAAACGCTTATTTTATTTTTATTTTATTTTTTTTGTGTGTGTGGAGATTCCCAGAATTTGAAATCTAGTTGAATGAGAGAAAATTATTTTAGCTAACGTAAAGTTGGAGTGAATAGACTTAATCTATAACCCTATATCTATAACTCAAACTTTCGATGCTTACCCATGAGCGCGAAAGCATTTCAGCAGAAATTATACAAATATTAAAACAGAGTTGTTCACTGAGGTATTTAGTGACCTGATACCTGGATACCAATAGTACTGATTTCTTTAGCACTGTCTTCGGGGCCCGATCAAGTCAGATATGAGCCCAAAGCCTATATTCATTCATCCCCCCACCCCCACTTTCCCATACTGTCACAAAAAATTTCTACGTCTTAGAATACAGATATGAATATATATAAATGCATATTTAGATATATATGTATTTCGTTTTTAACCATATCTTACTCTACAAATTCAAAATATTGATCACAATCAGAACAAGGTCAAAATAGATTAAAAATACCAGCTTTACAAAAATTGCGTAATAAATTTCGGGGTCCCAAAATCAGGGACCCCACGAGCCCAATTGGCCAGTGCTTTAATCATGCCCTGGCTTTCACGACAAAGTTATTCCATTCATTTTATTTTCCTCCCTGCTGAAAATAGCTTATATTTTACGTTAAAAAATGAAAGTTCTTCTTTTCAAACATATTGCTTTTTTGCCAGACATTTTACATTTATAAATTACAGAAAACTTTATGGAACTATCATTAAAAAAATATTTTCTTGTCACGCAACTCAAACTAAATAAAACTAAATATATTTATTCTACATTTAAATAAGGGAATACAGATAAAAAAAAACAGGTACTATCAAAATCAAATAAATTAGTTTTAAAGTAATGCCTTTACGGACAGAACTCGTTGGTGCAATAAATAAATGCTTAACCCTTGCAGTACTAAGATCAAAATATAGTTTAAATGCCTAAGATTAAAAAAGGGCTGACCCTATAGGTAATTTAGCCCCCCCCCCCGAAGTAATTATAATAATCATACGATGCGACGATTCATTTCATTGAATAGTGAAATTTACTCACAACTGAACACAAAAACAAAGAAATAACGAAATGAGGGAGGGGCCTACACTCGCTTGCATGGTAACGCTGTACCCACAACGACCTATATCTGGCAAGATGTCAAAAATGATCTTTTTCTCTCTTGAAATGTGATAAATGATACAAATCTTTCATTTATTCCCTGATTGCCTAAGGTGGGGTCCATGTGACCCCATTCGCAGTTTCTACAAATAAACAAAAAATTTAACTGTGCGAAACTTACCAAGTAGATAAAATCATGGAAGCGACCTTTATAGGATAATTCCAAGAAAATAATTTTATCATACATATTCTAAATGCGAAAAAAACTGCAAAATGTCCTGATGGGGTCAAATTGACCCCATCTAAGTACGGCGAGGGTTAAGGAACGCTTTCTTTAATTTCATGGTAAATGTTTTTTAGAAAAATAATATCGTGAATGTAGAATAATAATGAACGTTGGATGAAGAAATGCATGTTTCAGAGTAAAATCAATTAATTATGTTATATTTTTATCAGATTAGGATTTTGATTGTACTGCAATGATTAGTAACTTTTATATTTATCAAAATCTCGGAACTAGTTTTAGTGTTTTTATTCGTCAAATGCGAAATTGAGCTGTTATTTTAAATAGCAAATGAGCGAAATCTTTATCGATATTCCAACTTTCGATGGATGTGCATCAGGGGAAAACAATTATAGTAGAAATTATCTACATACAGTCGAATTCGTTCAATACGATCATGGCTAAAATGAAAACACATTGAAAAAATAAATAAATAAATAAAATAAAAATTGTTGATTTTACGGCATAATACAGGCAGATGGGGTAGAGGTCTGCACGAGCCGGCAAAATGAAGGGGAAATTTTCAACGGGCAAGGCCGGCGGATTAAAGGTAATATTTTAACGGGCCTGATGAAAAAATTTGACCCGGTATCAAATTTAAAAGGATCAAACTAAGCCAATAAAATGCGAACAGTTTTCTATGGACGTGACTGAGACGAGGATAAGTATAAATATGCTGCACGAACCGATGCTAGATTGACATCAGTATACAAATATAATGTGTCCATCATAGAGCAGCAGTTGCATCTTGTCTGAACCAGGCCTTAATTATTTCAGCAGACTCGGGCCGGGCCGGGATCAAGCTTACATTTCCCTTCTACATACTGGGCCTTCATGGTGGGTCGGTACTGATACTAATCTGCATTCTATGGCTTTCGCACACATAGTAATCTAAAACATATATTAGGTTGAGCAAAACGTTCTGGGAAATTTTTAATCTAATAGTTACGAGAATTTGTATCGTATATGATGGTCGTGCCATCAATGCCGAGCTCTATTGCCAGCAGCTGGATCGCGTCTACGACAAATCGATGCAGAAGTATCCAAGATTGGTCCGCCGAAAGCGCGCTTTGTTTCAGCCGGACAATGCCAAACCGCACGTGGCCCAGAGAACAAAAGACAAGTTTGCACAGATGGACGGTGTCGAAATTCTTCCACAACCCACCTACAGTCCAGACGTGGCTGAATCTGATTAAGGCCTCTTTCGATCAATGCAACACTTATTCAAGGGCCGTCGATTTGAATCCTTCAATGAAGTTGAAGAAGCATGTCAAGAGTTTTTCGGTTCCAAGGAGCTGCCATGGTACTTTCAGCAAATCCGGTTATCTGGCAGAACGATGGCAAAAATTCGTGGACTATGATGATCTCTACTTTGAAGAATAGTCCTTGTTGCTTTTGTTGTTAATTTGCGCATAACAACGCAACTTTCACAAATTTCCCAGAACATTTTCTCAACCTAGTAGTAATCTATAAAGTTAAATTTTCCCACAAATATGTATGCAGTATTCTAGAAAGAAATCCTAATTGTATGTTAAGAAAAATCGTTTTTCAGGGGAAATTGAGTCGGGTTTGTTTTCATTAATTGTTGCACGGGGCAAGATAGCTTTCATTCGGCCAGGTCCGGGCCCGGGCATGGAAATTCCGGTCCGTGCAGACCTTTACTGGGGTGCCAGTTTATAATCGTAAAATAAGTAGTAATATACCGTCTTATTGATGATATTAATCGCATATTACTGCTTAGTTTACGGTTTATTATTGTTAATTTTAAGGTATGATACTGGCAGCTGGAGTTCCAGCATTAAATAAAATGGCAGTATTAAATAAAATCAACAATTTGTTTTTACAGTGCATGGATAAAACGAGCAATTTGCACATTAAGAATGGTTCATAATTTAAACTATATTAAGATTTTCACGGTTTTTACGAGCTACTAAGGCAGGATCGCTGCTAATATGAACAAAACACCTGTTCGCTTCAATGTAATTTTCGGCAAAAGTTTAGAATTAGTGTAGAATTAGGAAAGAAATTCCTTTCAAATCGAACACTGCTCAGCGTGGACTATGCATTTCAGCGATGAAATTTTTACATTACAGCTGTCTGTCAAAATATAATAATTTAATAATTTTACCAAACAGAATTTCAACCTTCAATGAGACGGTTGAACCAAGAAAATGCGTAATGGAATGTACCGAGGTCTTGAAACTATAAAACAAAGATGGGAGATATAAGGTATGGGAGATATATTTCTTTAAATCCGGACTCTAGAAGAAAGCCTTTTTATGTACAGGGTGGTCATAAAAAAACTTTGCCGATATATGGAACTCTAGAGGCCGTTCCGTTTAACCGATCGAGATGAGATTTCAGATAAAGTTATTCAGAGGTATGAGCTCGGGATTCTGTGAACGGCAACAAATTGGCACTCACGGTTACGGTTATAGGTACAGAAACTCGAAATTTTCGAATGGCAACGCCCATTTTTTTTCGTTGCAAAATGCTCAGCGCATGCAAAAACACTAAATAGCGCTGGAATGGTACGTGTATCGCAATAAACGGACACGTTCTGCACGCACAAAAAACAGCTCAGCGAACGGCCAAAAACAACACGATCGGGGCGCACGGAGGAAATTTGCATATGACAGAGGCAAGAATCCGTTTTCTACGCTGATTATCTGTCGAACTGCGTTCTGTGATTGTTGTCTTGCCTCTGTCATATGCAAATTTCCTCCGTGCGCCCCGATCGTGTTGTTTCTGGCCGTTCGCTGAGCTGTTTTTTGTGCGTGCATAACGCGTCCGTTTATTGCGATACACGTACCATTCCAGCGCTATTTAGGGTTTTCGCATGAGCTGAGCATTTTGCGAAGAAAAAAAATGGGCGTTGCCATTCGAAAATTTCGAGTTTCTGTACCTATAACCGTAACCGTGAGCGCCAATTTGATGCCGTTCACAGAATCCCGAGCTCATAGCTCTGAATAATTATATCTGAAATCTCATCTCGATCGGTTAAACGGACAGCCCGCTACAGTTCCATATATAGGCAAAGTTTTTTTATGACCACCCTGTATATTAATGCACTGCTAAAATGAAAATAATATGTGAAATCAATAATTCGAAATTTGCAGTGATTATTGTAATGTTAGCCAATTTTTTCAAAAACATTTTATGAGATTATGTTGTTTTTAGTATTAAGATAATTAGAGCAATTAATAGTTGTAATTAGTTTATTTACTTGTGCGTTTTACGCTTTTTGTTATCTTCAAGGGTATTGCAAGTAACGGTTAATACCTATTAATCGAGTTCGACTATTTTTAAAACGCAAACATGAATTCCTATAGTTATTGGAAATTTACTATTTCTTACATTTACTTTTTCTGTCCGAGATAGTGTTAAAAATGGCACTTCCCACTTAGAAACGTCCTCATTTTAAATCTATGCATATGAGAGCATTTTCCTTTTTATGAATGTACAAAATATATCAGCATGACCTATTTCGAGTTCTAAAGATTTTTATTGCATATTTTAGTTAGTTTAAGCATGCGCTTATATATTTTTTCTTTACCTTATGGTCTCAGCTGTTACATGCCAACTCTTACTGTGAAAAAAGAGTCTATCATTTTCAAAATTAAGTCGGTATGTCCCATTTTGTGACGAGGTGCAAATCTTCCATAAATCATGAACGATAACTACACAATAGAGTCAAGAATCTGAGAGTCATAGTGTAACAAAATAAAAGAGCCACCTTTTGGTCGAATTTGTGAATGCAGAAATCTGTGCCGATTATGGCGTCACAATCACGTCACATCGCCTGGCTGTGATATTGCTAAAATGAATAACTATGTTTCTATTTGGTTTGTGCATTGCAACTCTTACTGGGAAAAATGAGCCGTGTTCTTGTCACTGTGAAATCGGTATGTCCCATTTTGTGACGAAATGCAAACGACTCAAAACCGTAATCGATGTCGATACACAATGTAGTCATGAAGTGACGGTTATCTGAGAACCATAATGTGACGAAATAAAGATGCTACCTTTTGGTCGACGTTCTGAATGTGAACATTTGTGATGATTATGACGTCACAATGACGCTACATAACCTGGCTGCGCTAGCAGGGAGATGAATAACTATGTTTTATTAGGTTTCTTAAAATATTAATACGCAGTCAAATTTCTGTAGACATGAGATTCGCTTCGCTGATACGACAAACAAATTAAAATTATATTTAAAATTGGATTCGCAAAAATATTGATTAATCGCTGAATATTATTACTTTAAATATTTTTAATTTTCTTATCCATCTAAAAAACTGCATGTCTAACTCTGAATTTGAGCTAATGATCTAGTCAAAGCGAAACAAACTTCACTTCTAAATTTTAAAATATAAATGAAATATCAGCACGAAATAAAAGTATTTGTTGAAATTCTATCAGATGTTTTTAAAGAAAATCTGTTAGTTAAAAGATGTCAAAACAAAATCTACACCAGATAATGTATCAGGGCCTTCTTAGAGAACATTTAAGTAAAAGTTCATTATATGTAGGAAAATTTCGTAGTATTACACAAAATTCGACGAATCTTTAAGTGCAGACTCTTAGGCGAGGGGAAACGCCGAATTTGTTTTGCGGGACAAATTATAAGTACAACTAAGTAAAGTGCAAAAAAGAGAGATCATTCATCAGCAGATTAAAGCGTGGAAATATCAAAGTTCTTTAAATAAACTAGGCATTTAGTTGAAACCTTTGTTCAGCGAACTTTAAGTGTTTCACTTCTTAATATTTTCAATTGAGCTTTTAAAGGGAAAAGTTGTTTGAAAATTCATTAACGTCTTAAAATTTACAATTTATAAAAAATACTCACACCCACATAGATTTTCTTTCAGGATAACAAGTAAAACCCTTTTTTAATGAAAGTTTACAATTTTAATAACTAAGCAGTACGAGTATTTAATTAGCTGGATGCACACTGTACAACTGAAAAAAAATTATAGTATTGGGAAAGCAAGGAAAAAATTTATCAATCGATATAAAATAATCTCTACTGTAAACTGAGATACATAAATTAAGCTTTGGTGCCATCTAAATATTACAGTATCAAATAACTTTTACCTGTTAATAGCGACAGTCCATTCTGACATATTTTTAATTATGCTTTCTGAAATAATAAACATGTCTCGTTAATTTTTTGTATCAACATAGTACTTGATGAAAACCCATACATACAAGTCTTATATCTCTAATACCCCAAATTTGTGATATGAAATATACGACTTGTTAAATTAGTATTTGAAAAAAATCATGAATTTTAACCTATAAATTTATTTATTGCATTCTACGCAGAAATGCTTTCTATACCCTCTATATCAAATATTAGCTTTTTCGCAGAGGGGATTTTTTTTTTAATTATTCCTAATAAAATATCAAAATACAGACTTGGGGGTGATGAGGTATGAAACATAACCGATGCTATAAGTACCAGATTTCAATTTGAAGAGAACCTATAAAATTGGGTGTTTATAAATTATTTAATAATTCAGGAACAAATGCAGAAACGGTATAAAAAATTGTACTTGGGCTACTTAAAAATTTGTTTTGTTTTTTTATGTCTACTTTGTCATCGGAATGTATCATATATCATATCAACATACAACATGCGGATAAATCCCATCTCTGAATATACAAAAGAAATGTGTTCACTTTAATATGTATCCTAGGAAAGATTTTTAAATAGGCGTTAAAAATAGGCGTTTTACTAATCGATTAGAAATTATTTTATTTTTATTTTACGATGCACGGTGGTGAAAATACCAAAGACTGTTCCGGTCTATTTTTTTCTGCAATTGTGCATAAAAGTATGCTTCTAGCATAAAGGTCAGTTACTGCTAAATGATATTTTAAGATATTTTAATCAGCGAATGCAAGTGTTTAATTAATTCCATTCATTTTTAACCACAAAATATGCTTGTTAAGTAAAAGAAATTAGTGGCAATGAAAGTTTACGATATTATAACAAGGCAAAAGTAGTATTTAATTAACTCTTCTTAGATACTTTATAAAGTAAGCTTATAATGTATAAATCAAGTTTAATGTATTTTAATTAGACAGTACGTGTATTTAACTAACTCTATTAATATTATGCTTAAAAGTAAGCTTGCAATATAAAAATGTATAAGTGTCAGTGAAAATTTTCGACAACTCAATCAGACACGGCATGTATTTAATTAAAACTATTCAAATTATACATCAAAGTATTCTTGTAATTAGAAGATCGATTACTGTCACGCCAGATTAATTGTTAAAAATTTTATTGAACAGTGTTTCTTCATGAATAAAACTAACTAATATATGTGAGATTACCTGACGTCTGGTGCGTAAGACTTGAAGCAAGTTTTAACAAAAATCCCAGTTCTTTAATATTTCTATGATCCAAATATTTCTAAAATCATCCAAGCAAAAGTTTCATAACGCTCCAACTGGAAACATTAAATTTCAGGGCTGTTTTATTCGCGGAGAAATATGTTCTCGGGATGCAAGATTTAATGCAAAATCACATATATGGGCTTTTCAGAATTTTCTTACTTACACAATCTATGTCGTGAATGCAATCGAAAGAAGCAGCACAAAAAAATTAAAAGAAATGTTTAGTTTATCTTTATTTATTTTTTTAATACACGATATCTGTATATAGAGTTCGACAAAAACAAGTCTTTACTTCCGAAATGTGAACAAAAATGAAATTTGGTGTATTTTTTATAAGTATTTTCTTAAAAACAATTGTAAGTGCATTTCAAAGGGAAAGACAAGATTGAAATTACTTATGATGTAAACGTAAGGTAAGTTATTTTAGCATACGTCATGTCAATGACGTATGAGTTTCATTTTTGATTTCATTTTTTATTATTTCACTATAAATATATCAAATTATATTAATCACTAAGCATATAAATTAGTGTGCGAAATTTAAAGAAAACCTATTTTGAAATCTATTTTCAATGTTTGATTATTTTATAGTTAATGCCTTAAACGTAAGGAACAAGAGTGGAAAGATAGTAAGATAGTTATATCAAGAATATTATACAATAATTTCTGAAAGTTTATTATTATTATTATTATTATTATTATTATTATTACAGAAGTTGCTAATCAAAAAATTAAATCTGAGAATAAAATTAGCTGTAAAAATTCTTAACAAGTCGGGTATTATTCATAAAATTAATATTCCAGCTGAGTAATAGATGTCTAACGATGATGGAAAAGACGTTTTCAGCCCAATATTTATATACAAGGTACATTGAAAAAGCTATATATATTTTCAATATTTTTATGAAAGAATTTTAATCGTAAATGTTTAAAAATATTTCCGCGCCTTATGAATTAAGATGCATTATAAACCCAGTTTCCGTGGCTTCAGAATGATCAGCTATCTTTATGCCGAAAAGGAAACTGGCCAAAAACGAAACATTTGTACATGATGTATATAAGTATTTTTGCATAATCATTCACTGGGAGACTGCCATATGTGCATTACATTTTTTGATGACAATTTCAGATCATTAAATTTTAAGTCTAGATAAAATTTAGTAAAACACTGAGAAAAGGTGTAGCTATAAAGGCGCGGATATTTCCGTGCCTTATGAATTAAGATGCATTCTAAACCCAGTTTCCACGGCTGCAGAATGATCAGCTATCTTCATGCCGAAAAGGAAACTGGCCAAAAACGAAACATTTGTACATGATGTATATAAGTATATTTGCATAATCATTCATTGGGAGACTGCCATATGTGCATTACATTTTTTTATGACAATTTCAGCTCATTAAATTTAAAGTCTAGATAAAACTTAGTAAAACACTGAGAAAAGATGTAGAGAATCACAATTTAAAAAAACCACACAAAAAAATTATAGTATAAAAAGCGAAATACTTACGTTCATAAGTATCTAGACATATTTCATTAAAAAACATGAACTGAAATCTCGTGCAAACAACATATGAAATTGTACAGCATCTGTTCTCGAAGTTAAGTAGAATCGGGTTCAGTTAGACCTTGCGTGGATTACCTCCTGGGGCACTGCACTGCTGTTGGATCCCTGACGATGGCACAGATGTGTATGTAAAATCAGTGGTCTGGGGTGTCCTTGTGACAGATGTACTCAGTAGGAAGAATCCCCTACCAGTGAGGATAAAAATTGTGCAAATCTTTAGCATGTCCAGATTCTGGTACCACTCTTACAGGAAAGTTTTCTAGTATTTCCAAGACCAAAGAAACTTCAATAACAACTGAAATTTCTAAATAATAACAGGAGCAAAAAACATATTGAAAATTTTCATGAACTATAATACTATTCTACATTGCTCTGTTATTGAAGGTCATATTATATAACAAACTAGTCCACACATTTAAAAAATAAATCATGACTCTCATAGGTTGTATTATCTAGAGATAATCGCATTTATATAAATGTAAAATAGTTTTGAGGTATTTACATGGATATTTGCCTCACACAATAAAAATATCCTTCCTACATATGCTGAAAAAACATTTTTGTGACATCTCTTTCTCACAAGATTATTTATCATTTTAACACAATTTCGAAATCTTATTTTATTTTCGGTAGGATCAATAATTCAAATTTATTGAAATGTTTTTCATCGACTACACTTCGTGCTTCTTCTATTACTTATGTTAAACATTGGCTCTATAAAATTTGAGAGCCTTTATGAAAATATGCGAACAACTTTAGAAAATCTTTCGACACACTTACGAAAGTCTTTCAAAAGATCAAATGGTTTATATTGCATCGGTACAGCATTTCTAAAAATATAAATTTGTTGCAGATGTAGAAAAATATGTTTAGGAATTTAAAAAATATTTCGATTCGCCCTTGTTTGATAATTTTTTTCTTAGAAGTCGGAATTTAAGATAAGTTAAACGCAATTATACATTCTCAATTATAATAAATATATTATTTCCCTTAAGAAAATATAAAGTTCAATTTGACGATAAAAAAATAGAACTTATCACAAATTTATAAAAATATGTTTAGGAATTTTTAAAAGTATTTCGATTCGCCCTTACTTAAATGATTTTTCTTAGAAATCGGAATTTAAGATAAATTAAACGCAATTATACATTCCCAATTATGATAAATATATTATTTCCCCTAAGAAAATGTAAGGCTCAATTTGACGTTACAAACAAAGAATCATCACAAATGTATAAAAATAAGTTTAGGAATTTTTTTAAATATTTTGATTCGCCCTTGTTTAAAGTAACTTTTCTTAGAAATTCGAATTTAAGATAAATTAAACGCAATTATACATTCTCAATTGAAGAGCTAAGTGGAAGAACATGTTAAGTAACAAAAATTACATTTCGAGAAATTTGAGGTGAAAGTTTTAGCTGTAAATTTTAATGATTTATTTTCTGTTTGGTGGTTTTTAGGTGCGTTCGTAATTATATAAATACGTAGCACCTATAGTCGTCGTTCAGTCCGTCTGTCTGTCCGTCTGTCCGTCCGTCTGTCCGTCCGTCTGTCCGTCCGTCTGTCCGTCCGTCTGTCTGTCCGTCCGCATATAACAGAGCAAAAACTACCCGACCGAATGATCTGAAATTTTTAATATATAATTGCTGCAAAATTTTGTCGAGCCATTTCCAATTTTATGAAAATCGGATGTATAGTTTAATTACAGGGACAGTCAAAAGTTTTTCTTTACATTACGGCCAATGGGAAAAATTATTGCAAGTGAATTTTAATGATGTTACAGACTTCCGAATGGTCTGAAATTTTTAATATATAATTGCTGCAAAATTTTGTCGAGCCATTTCCAATTTTATGAAAATCGGATGTATAGTTTAATTACAGGGACACCCAAAAGTTTTCCGTTACATTACGGCCAATGGGAAAAAATTATAGCAAATGCATTTTAATGATTTTACAGCCTTCCGTATGGTCTGAAATTTTTAATGTATAATTGCTGCAAAATTTTGTTGAGCCATTTCAAATTTTATGAAAATCGGATGTATAGTTTAATTACAGGGACACCCAAAAGTTTTCCGTTACATTATGGCCAATGGGAAAAAATTATTGCAAATGCATTTTAATGATTTTACAGACTTCCGAATGGTCTGAAATTTTAAATATATAATTGCTGCAAAATTTTGTCGAGCCATTTAAAATTTTATGAAAATCGAATGTATAGTTTAATTACAGGGACAGTCAAAAGCTTTCCGTTACATTAAGGGGAATGGGGAAAAAATTATTGTAAGTGCATTTTAATGATGTTACAGACTATGCACTTATGAAGCGCAAAAAAATATACATTCAGTACAATATGGGGTGCAAAAAATAATTATAAAACTAGTTATAGTACGAACGCACCTCATTTGCCACGTTTGACGAGCAATTTCCAACTTGTTAAAATATTAACAGGTATGGTACTGAACTCGCTCAGAAAAACTTATTCATATTTAGTTTTGAAATATTAAAAATTATTAATATTATTGACATTATTAAATATTAAAATATTAAATATTAATGAATAATCTCTTAAATCTTCAAGACTAAATAGAATTTTAGTTAGCTTCACCGTGTGATAGGATACCTCATAACGCTTTCATCCAAAAGATTAAAAAAGATTTAGAAAATGTAGCATAACATGTTCATCCACTCAGCTCTTCAATTATGATAAATATATTATTTCCCTTAAGAAAATGTAAAGTTAAATTTGACGGTAAAAACATAGAATCATCACAAATGTATAAAACGTATGTTTAGGAATTTTCTAAAACATTTCAATTCGCCCTTATTTAAAAAAAAAAAAAACTTTTCTTAGAAATAGGAATTTAAGATAAACCCAATTATGCATTCTGAATTATGATAAATATATTATATCCCTTAAGAAAATATAAGGCTCAAATTGACGGTAAAAACAAAGAATCATTACAAATGTATAAGAATATGTTCAGGAATTTTTAAAAGTTATTCGATTGAGTTTTCACTCTCTTATTTAAATAAAGATTTTATAGAAATCAGAATTTACGCTATACAGTGGTACCTCGACTAATGAAGATAATTTGTTCTGCAATCACATTCGTTAGCCAAAATCTTCGTTAACCCTTTATGTATTGAATTATGAATTCATGAAATTTATATCTTAAAAATCATTTTTCGAGAATTTTTGAAACTACATTAGAAGATTTACATAATCATTTAATAAATTTTAGAAGGATTGGGGGATTTAGAATGATTAATTAAATTTGAATTTATAGGGATTTTGTGCGATATTTATAGCCCCACTCAAATCTTTTATTTTAAATATTTTTCTTATTATTTTGTAGAATTAGGAAATGTACAAATATAATGTTCTTATAATAGAAATATTTCCGAATTGAATCCCCCCCCCCCCCCCGCAACGCAAAGAAAGCTGAAAAGATGCAAAGGCAAAAGAAATCATCCTTTCAAAATATTTTTGTTTGTGATCAATAATGCTTTTGGAACAAAATAATGAATCTTATGAAATCTTATGAATCTCTTAAAATATGAAGTTATGAATCTGTAACTGATTCTAAACTGTATTATTACTAATCGATGTATTAAATGAATTTTATAACAAGTTATATTAATGGTACTTATAAGTACCGCCAGTAGAAAAGGGCTAAAGGAAACGTAATTAAGCGTCAAATTAAAATACAAATTGTCTGCATTATATTAGCGCGCATATTCAATAAAGGGATCGTTAGCCTATTCCATATCCCTTAGCCGACTCTAAAAAAAATGTCTTCGCAAATAAAAAATTTCTTTAGAAATGGTATTCATTAGACGAAGTGCCACTGTAATATTAAATGCAATGACTTTTTGTACTATTTTATGCAAATTTTAGATACAATAAATGTCAGATTGAATTACTTTTTCTAGATAATCTCTGCTGGACTATTTGCTTCAGATAAATGTCACGATCTGCATGTTCTTAATATTTATCTGCCAGTTATTAAGCCTAATTTGCATATATTTTTCAATGGTGTAATGTTTGCATTACAATCAAATTTAAAGTAGTTGCACAGAATTCACGGAATGTTTTGAAGAATAGATTTTTATGCCGATTTCAAATATGCAATTTATTTCCTTACATCACATCTAGTTTTTGAGTAAATGAATTTCTACTTTTGTACTTTTTGACATAAGTTTGATATAAGATGCTTTTTAGGGGTGTGTACCTCATTGTCAAAAAGATGAGCAGAGTCAGATTCCTATCAGGGATATAAACAATAATTTATATAATAAAAAAATATAAAAAAGTGGTAGAATCTATCCTAACCAGTTGAAGTACAGCACAAAATTAGCATAAAAAGCGATTTCAGGCTTTTTTGATCAAAAAATAAAATTTCACTTTTTTCAAAAACTAGACGTGATAGAAGAAAACAGACACCAGATTTGCAATCAGCGCAAAAAACTGGTTTTGCAACATATTAGCGTACTCGTGTGGCAGAAATATTTGGACGTCAAGAAACATTATTAGAAAAACATGAAAAATATGCAAATTAGGCACACTATTTCACGGTCACATGTCAGTATAATCTCAGAAACAACGTTTCTGTAAAGTAAACTAGACAGTAATCATAACATAAAACAAAAAAAGCTAGTTTGATAATGATTTATGCCTAAAATTTTCATATAATTGCGCACAATTTGCCTAAATCGAAGTATGCATGTATATCAATAAACGGTCAAGTGCGAGTATTAATCGCGCACAGAGGGTTCCGTACAATAATATACGAATTAGTAAGTAAATTATTAAAAAAATACAGTTGCTAAAAGAATAATAAGACTTTGTAAAAACTATACAACGTAGGGTTGGGTATAGCTGTATAGTATACAAGATGCAAAGGAGAGTCCCTTTAACCTGAAAATACTTGCGAACGGAGAGAGCTACAGCTATACAAGTGAGGTAACGGTACAGTAAAGTGACAACGCCGGACCTAATGTAAACGACAGCTGTACCCGTGGCGAAATTTGGAAGATAGCCATTGCAAATTGAAAACGAAAAGTGGTAGAGCAAATTTTCCAATTAGAAAGTTCTAGAGCATCAATTAATTAGTACAAAACGACATTTGGTTCACACGGATAAGATAAATCGTCGCCTGCATACCCAAAAATGTTCGAAATCGATGAGCGACGATTCTACTTTGCCTATTCACATTCCGGAAATGTAGCAGTGCACAATTACAAGTTGTGACGTTGTATTGTGCTGTAATGTCTGTAAATATTTAATTTCCAATGCATTTAAAATTTTAGAACAACCCTTTAAGGGCCAGAAGAATTCTGTTCGTAAACTAATGAAATAATTGACTAACATCAGAATATTCAAACGAATTTTTCAGAAAACAAAACCCCGCTAATTTGCACTTTCATTACAAAAGCAAAATTTTATTAAAATATTTTTGGTGCCATTTGTCAATTTTGGAATTAAGATTAGGTGGCTAGACCGTCTAGCCACCGCTCTTGAAAGGGTTAAATCTATGTTGTCGCATTGAAGAGACTTGCAATAGACGTTCCATGCTGAGAAATGTGCATGCAGAATTACTCTCACGAATACAAACGTATATCGCGAGCAATGGCGAACTTATCGAACATACTGAATATTAACTTTTTATCACTGTAAGACAGTTTGTCTTTCTTTGTGTGTATGATGTTATCAAAATGTATTGATATAAGTACGTATTTATAGTATAAATTGTCCGTATTTCTTTATACTTCTGACTATCCCATTCAAACTTTTACAGAAAATGGAGTGCATCGATTTCGGACATTTTTGGGTAAACAGGCGAAGATTTATCTTTTACATGTAAACCAAATGTCGTATTCTATTAAATAATTGATGCTCTAAAACTTTCTAACTGGAAATTTTGCTCTATCTCTTTTAGTTTTCTATTTGCAGTGGCTATCTTCCAAATTTGGCCACTAGGGGAACGCTGCTGTCGTTTTCATTAAACCGGGCGTAGTCGCTTTTCTATACCGTTCCCTCACTTGCATAGCTCTCTCCGTTCATAAGTATTTTCAGTTTAAAGAGACTTTCCTTTGCACCCTGTGTGCTAGAAAAGTATAAATGGATATACCATGAAAGTTCAAAGATATATGGAACCTAAATAGTATCAAATATAGCTATTCTGTATATTTGTTATTCCATATAAGTTTTTCGTTAATCTTTAAAGACATAGTAGGTGTATTGAGAGAGCATTTCAATGGAAACTAGTCGCGAATCCCATAGTATTTATGTGATTAATTATCATTAAACTAGTCTGTTTTTAACAATTTGACGTTTACTGCTTTTATACTGCTACTGGACATTGCAATACTTAAATATATCCTTAAAATTTGTTATCTAGGCTTTAAAAGCCGATGAAGCATAGAGTATGCCGTCTCTGTCATTATGTATGTCCAAACCGTCCGTGTCTTTAAGGGTTAATATCTCGGCTAATTACCGACGATTTTTCCGAAATTCATGAGCAACAATGCTTTTATACTTCTGCTACGATAGGGACCTCAAGCTCTGCTCAACACTTTTGCTGAAGCCCGTAAATCGAAATTTGAGTGTAACGGAAAAATGCTATTTTCTTAAAAACTGTGCGACATAGGGTAATCGGTATAATTTTCCTGCAAGGTTTACCGTAACGTCTACTACCTCTAATTTTTTCAGAATTTTAGTTTCAATAGATTCGGAATTAGAAGGGGGGAACATATTTTTGCACTACATTTTTCACCATAACTTTGAAAATATAATACCTAAAATTAAATGAAATATATTTTTGATTTCAGCGTTACGAAAGCTTTCACACGATACCCCATACGATATACAAAGAAAAGATTTTCTTTTCAAGTAACTTAATTAGCCCCTATACATTTTCCCTAAATATATTTATGAATATTTATTAATCTGTAAATATGTGAGTCAATAGTCTTTATTACTTCCCCCAATTTCAACTTTTCACGTTGCATAGTTTGCGTGTAAAAGGGCTGTGACAAACAAACAGACAGACAGACACAGGAGGGATCTTATAATGGTTCCGTTTTTACTTTTTAAGTACGGAACCCTAAAAACAAGACCTGCAGCAGTAAATCTAAAACTAGACCCGGAATCAATGCAAAAAAAAAGGATAAGATTTAATAAGACTACTAATTTCGTTTTTGTGAAAGTGCAAAAGTTGAGTCCAGTGATATTAGACAAAAGTGCTAAACTCTCGCACATCTCCACTGATATATATTTTATTCCATATGTCAACTACCTTTTTTTCCTTATGCATACAGGGTGTACCTCAAATGCTTCAACAAACTTAGAGGGATGATAGTACCCATGAAGACGAACAAAAAATGCGATGGAACATGGGGTCGCAAATGATGTTTAAAGGATGAAAATCGAGAAAATGCGTCTGGAAATGGACAAACTGAGACAAGAAAGAAACACTTCAGAAATTTATTTATTGCACAGTATAGGTACAACACAGATCGTGATGGACAAAGAAAACAAATATTTTACAACACTTGTTCAAAGTGTCAACCGCGGACATTATTACACAGAGTACACCTACGGAGAAACGACTGGTGGACACGCTCAAATTTGCATACGTGGATTCCTGCACACAGATTTGTTTCCCTTTCTTCCAAGTTTTTGCTATAGCTTTCTGACCGGATATATAAAAAGTGAAAGTAAAACCAGCTTCATGCTACTAGCCAGTTCTGCAGAAAAGCAGCATGCGATATTTCGATATTTTTATTAGTTTTGCTATTTTCACCCTTTAAACGTCTTTTGCGACCCCATGTTTCATTGCATTTTCTTCTCGTCTTGGTGAATACTATCATCCCCCTAAGTTTGTTGAAGCATTTCAGATACACCCTGTATACAAAACACTTAACAATGAATGAGTTATCATACGACAAATTTTTTAACAGGTTTTTGGTACACTGAAATTTTTTTAAAACACGTTGCTTGATAAAAAAAAATTGCTGCTAATTAAAAATTAATGAAAAAAGTATCAGCAAATTTTTTCAAACGTTACACTGCTAAAGACTCGCATGGATATACTAGTATTGAATAAAGAGTTAGTTAGCCTAATCCATATTCCTTTGCTAAGTTTAAAAAAAAAAAAAAAAAAAAAAAAAAAAACAGTGAAAAGTATTTTCGTAAATTAACAATTTCATTAGCAGAGATATTCATTAGCAAGGTGTCACTGTAATATTAAATGTATTTATGCATTTTCAATTATAATATATATTATTCATTTCTAAGAATACGTAAGACTGAGCTTGACGGTAAAAGTTAAATTCGTTACAAATGTATGTTTAGGAAATTTTAACAGTATTTCGAAAGAGTTTTTACTCTATCATTTAGCTAAGATTTTGTAGAAATCTAAATTTAAGATATATTGAATGCAATTATGCATTTTCAATTGTAATATGTATTCTTTTTATTTTTTATTTTTATTTCTTTTTTTTTATATATATATATAAAGCTGAATTCGACGGTCTTTAATTTCTGCCACAGAATATATTTTTAACGAAAACTTCTAAGAATTAATAAATGTACCTCTTTTACAAAAAACTAACTTCATCAGCGTCTTTTAATGATTACTGTCTAAAATCGACATAGCATTAAAGAACATTTTATAGTCGCTTTTGTGTCTCTGTGAGTAAAAAATACACTATTATTTATTAATAAGAATTAATCATAAGCTGTTAATAATTAGGAATATCAAAGCGCAGATTTAAAATAGTACATTTTTAATGAGTGGATATAGAGCAAAAAGAAAAAATGCTGGTAATTATTATTTTTAAATGTCTACTCTTTTGTTTCAGTGCATTAGAAAAATAGTAATATTGAAGATTAATTTTCAGCTATTTTCTAAAATAGAGATTGAATACAAAATAACTAAAATATTGAAATTTAAACTTATATCGGTTATAATGTTAATGGATATTAAAAGGATTAAAGCTTTGAATTATTATGCGCGTACACCTTATTAATTTTTCGAAAATTAGTATTGAGCAACGTATATTGAAATACTTCTTCAGTTTTCTCAGTTGCTTGCTTAACGACTTGTTTTTTACTAGAAACATACATATACAATTGAACTCCTGTATAGTGAATTCGGATTTAACAAGAACCATGTTTAACGAACGAAATAAAAAGAAACGTTGGCCTAATATAAAAGTACACTCCAGAAAACTCGTTTGTAAGCGAAACTTAGATGTAGCTTGCAAAAATATTGAAAACTCCCAAATAATTTCTGTTTTTTTTTTTTCTCATTTTTCTTAAGTAAAAGTGTTTCTGTTTATATGTCTTCTACAATTTTAACAGAACAGTGTGAAATACATCAAAGAGATTATCATTTATGCAGTAATATTTCTTAATGGTTTATCCATTTTTATCATAAACAAACTTATTATAGTAGTAATCCTTTTCGACGTCATTAAAATAAATGAATGAGGTGAATGTGACAAAAGTCAAACTAACTTACTGTAGAGTACTTTTAAAATATCTATTTAAATTGATAAGTAAATGGTAAACATGTTTTCATCAATTAACATTCTTTTCATAGAATGATTTCAACATTTTTAATTTCAGATTGTAACATTTTCGAAATGACTGTTAAGCTGTCCATTAGTAATTTAATTTCACTCTTCGAATTCAGAAATATTACTTATGTCAGAGCAATAATTCTGCAATATTTAATATCATAACTGAACTTTTACTTATTTTATTATGTTTCATTATATAGAATCTTAAACTTAGTTACAGCGGTAACTCTGCTATTACGAGCAAATGCTATGTTTTCTTCGCATTCGTTATAAAAGAGTTCCACTGTATATGGCACATGTTCATTCACACTATGAGATGGCGTTACTAAAACACTCTCTTTAATACGACAGGCAGTGTATTATTCCATAAACAACTGCAAAAGGTTCACGGACAGTTGAAAATATTTTACGGGCTAGGACAGAAAAAACATAGTTAAATAGCTATTTTCTGGTTAAGTTTAAGGACAATGTGCATTCACACAAATTCTTTAGTTTTAACGAGTCTACTGCCTCATTAGTGTCAATTGCAGAGATGAATAACATTTTTTTTTAAACTAAAAACAACTTTATTTTGTCTTTACGTGCAAGGGACTACATTTTTGTGTATGAAAGTATTCTCAAATCTAATAAGCCACTGCTGTGTTTTAAAAAGTCTTTTCCAGAATACCTTCAGGCTGCCTCTAGAATACATTCAGATATTAGTCTATCCCAGGCCACGTCATGTTGCGACAACTTTTGCGTGCTTATAGAGGCTGTATACGATATTTGGAAGGTGTGCCAGTTTTTATGGCCCTTGAGTGTATATGTAAAATAGTTACTTATACATTTTGCAGAAAATTTATAAATTTTTAAACAATATTTTATGCATAACGAAAGTACATGGTAAACCACATGTATTTTACAACTCTTTAAAACATATTTAGTATAATATTTCTAGTTAAAATAATGTATATCTTTTACATTTTATTATTATAGAATTTCCCACATTGGTTTTTACATAGTGAAATATGCTGCGCTTTATATTCTTAATAAAATGTGACTGTTGAAGTACTCCATATCAAAAATCTGGAGAAATTATCCTACGTGCAGACGAATATTTTCGCACAATACTTATTTTCCAGTCGGTAAAAAATGTAACGTATTTGATAATATTGTATTGAAATGGAACTTTAAATATTAAAAGTCGCTGTAATGAAAACTTTTAATCCTAAAATAGCTCTTTTTATCGTAATTAAATAAGTATTTTATTTTAATCATAGAAATGCATCTGTAAGTGGTATTAATATCAAAATTTACTTTTATCAGAAATATTCCACTTATCATGAAAAATACGAAGTAACACATAAAACATTTTAAAATAAAAAAGTGGAAAGATCGAAGTTGTGGGATTCAAATCTGTACTCCCCAGGCTCAAGCTGAACGCTTTAACCATTCGACCACCCAACAAAACATCATTATAAACGATCCAAACAGAGTTGGGCAAATTTGTAATCTCAATTATCAGCAGTGTAATTACAGGTTAATTGCATATAATTGATTATAGTTACACACAATCAAACACAGAAATTTTGTCAAATAATGGGATGGGGGCAGTTCCGGTTACAGTGCCGCAAGAAATTTTTACGGCATGTAATTTTAACTGTAATTAATTACATACAATTAAACTGTAATTACATTGCCGATAATTAAAATTACTAATTTGCCCAACTGTGGATCCAAATGCCTGGACTTCAAGAACACTATGCATTCATCCATAGTAGAGACCCACTCCATGTTCCAGTCTCCTTTGTGCGCGCGTGACTCGTACGCCGTTCCTGAACAGAATCGTTAATACTTCAAAACATGAGTTTTACGAAGGCACCATGGAGTTCGATGAACATTACAATTAATATATAGACTCAACAAGGGTGTGCCTCAAGCATTCACAGCATGAATTTAAATTTAGTATGAATGAAAATTCACAAAAATATGGTCGATATAGTGAGTTGCTTCCTAAAAATAGCTTTATTATAAGGGATTTTCCACAACTTTTCAATCAGCACACTGTATCTTTCTAAGTTTTCACAACATTTGACTGGACTTTTTATAGAAGTTGCCCTAAAATACTGACTACCAAATTATGAAATAAAAATTTTGAAATCTTCCGCGCATGCGCAGTTAAAAATTATCTCATAAAAATGCCCATATCTCATCAAATATTCAACATATTCATGTTTTAATTGCAGTATACTGTTGCTACTATTTTTTGGCAAGTTTTCGGAAAGTTGTGTTAAATTTGGTTGCAAACTCTGTATTCTATAAGCAAAAAACCTTTGAATTTTTCACAAACACAATAACATCTTCACGAATATGAGTGCTATGCTTACACAAATGCACACAAACGTTGAACAAGACCCAAATAGTCATTTAACACAGTGACAAACCATTTCCAGCATTTTCTGTTACATAGGTGATCGGAAATATTATTTTATTATTAAATTTATCATTAGCCTCTACTTGTCGACCCGACTAAATCTTCACCAAGAAATATGAAATCAAACAACATATTCTTTTCATCCCAGAAGTTCAATAACAATTCGCCAATATTTTTTGTAGATATTCGACAAAACGTGTGCAATCGAAAGCATCCAGTCCCTGTACCTTAACTTTTGGAGGCCAGTGTATATCATGATTTATAAAAAAAAAACTGTTTGATAGTATTTAGGTGATGTAAATTAGGGAACAGCAATTTTTAAAGGATTTAATTGAATTCTATGATCAAACTTTTCTTTTTTTTCTGACGTAAGTTGCCCAAGGGGCAGTTTGTTTTTTAAAACCAATCTGAGAGATATAGCCCACTCTCTCAAATCAATAACAAGTTGGTTATTTTTTACGACATAAATATTTTATGTATTGGGTCATCCGGAAAGTTCTGTCGTTTTTTGCATGATAAATTTCAATAAATATGTACAGAAACAGAAGAAAATTTTAATGAATCACATAAATACCATTTTTTTCTATGACTATTAGCCATCGTTTTGGCAGCTGAAAAATTCCATTTAAAAAAAACAAGTCATTAGGTTTATTCATAACGAAGTTAGCAAGGTGCTCGTTTGACAGTCTCCAAAGAAGTGAACTCCTGGCTGTTAAGAGAATATTGAAGTCATCTGAAAAGGAAAAAATCTGAGGCGGGTAGGTCTCGTGAATATGATGTGTGACGCAAAACATCCCAGCCGTACTCTATAAAACTTTGTCTGATATTCATCGCAATGTGGGGTCGAGCATTGTTATGTTGGAATGTAGTATCTCGACAATTGGTCAATTTTGGTCGCTTTTCTTCGATTTTTTTTTTCAAAAATGCATTTGGGGAACAGTATTTTTACGAATTTATTGTCTGATTTTGTGTCAACAATTCTTAATAATAAAACTCCTTTGTAGTCCTACTATACACAAAGCATTACTTTATTGGGATGCAGCTCTCCTCTCGATGACACTTGAGGAGGCTCATGTGACTGACTACATGATACTTTTCTTATAACCTTATTGTATAATATCAATTTCTCATCTCCAGTAATGAACCGTTTTAAAAAAGGAACTTTTTCATTTCGCTTTAGCAAAGAATCACATACCGAAATTCAAGTAAGCACATTCTGCGGTGTTTAAGTACGAAGTACCCACACACCGTAGCGGCTTACATTCCTAATCATCTTCAAATGATCGTGCACTGTACTTTTTGGAATATTTAATCTGTGTGATAGCTCCTAAACTGGGTAACGTTGATTTTCAGCTACAACTTCTTTTAAGAGGTTTCCTTTACTGATGATGGTCGTCAGAGCGGGCATAATCATTAAGGCTGAAATTTCTGCGTTTAAATTTCTAAAAAAAATTGTTGATAAAGAATTAAATGAAGAATACAGGAAAATAGAAAATACAGTCGTATATTTTCTGAAATAACGTTTTATTTCAAATGAAAATCAAATTTTAAATTATTTTTTTGCTTTAAAGGCGTAAAGACCAATCTAGTTAAAAAGATTCCAGGCAGGGACTCGAACCCGGGCCACCAGTATAGCGCACCGACGTTCTACCGACTAAACCACATGGAACTATACCCAGCCCGAACTTATCACTTATAGGTTGGCAAGGCTACAAACGCAGCACAAGATGGAATAATTTCCGCGAGCCACCTGGAATCTTTTTCACTAGGTTGGCCTTTGCGCCTTTTGGGCAAAAAAGTAATTTGAAATATTGTTTGGAAGGCGAATGTTCCTCTCTGGAAACATTTCTAAATATTAATAACGTTTTATCTTTTCTATTTTAGGAACATTAGTAAAGCATTTGCTGTAATTTTGCTGCATGGTTTTGTCATTTTAAAAAGTAAAAAGTTTTTAAATGCATGATGTAACTTTTATATTTACTATTACAAATGATCCAAAATAATTTATAGATTGAAGAAAAATACATTATCCATTTTATAAAATAAATTCACCCTTTTTGCGGAGAGCCGAAATTCAAATAAGCAAATATTTCCAAATAGTTCATTTCCTTCTGTGGTACATGTATTACAAAGAATATAATATTAGTATGAAATTTTATATGTATTTTTTTTTTATTATATTCAAGTTTTATAATTATCGAAAGAACACTTATTTAGCAATCGAAATCAAAAGCTTTATTGAGATCATTAATGCAATTCAATAGAAGAGGATAAAATTATATTCGTAGAAAACGTAATTGCAAAATTGATTTCCTTCTTATTTCCTTTGTTTTCTCATTAAATTTAAGATCAAATGCATTATAAATTCTACGAATCTGTTGCATGAATTTAAATAGTTTAACCATACAAAGCTCAGCGTCATTAATTTTCCATTAAAAATATAATAGACACTTTAACGATTCCATTAAGGCATTAATTAAATTAGTTAGGAAAATTATGTAAAAAAAGGGAAAAATCTATGCACCAATATAGAAGCAATGTAATTCAGTTTTCTCTTTTTATTTACCTACTAGCTGACAGCCCTGGCGTTACCCGGGTTCGTCCAAAAATCGCAAAAACGCAAAAAAATAAATCTTTAAAAATTCAAAATCTCTGCACGAATTCCGAAAAAAACTTTATAGAAAAAAGGTTAAAATTTACTATATTGGGCTAAAACATTGTAACCGGAATTTTTACTCGGATGTCAAAAACTAACAGTGGAATGAAAAATAAAACGACCCGCTAAAAATGGCTTTCTATACATATATTAACAGAATATAATAGTCATATGAAATTTTATATGAAATTTTTTCTTATTTTCAAGTTTTATAATTTTTGAAATTACACTTTTTAAGCAATCGGAATCAAAAGCTTTATCGAGATAATTAATGCAGTTTAATAGAAGAGGATAAAATTATATTCGTAGAAAACTTAATTGAAAAATTGATTTTTTTCTTATTTCCTTTGTTTTGTTATTAAATTTAAGACCAAATGCATTATAAATTGTACGAATCTGTCCCATGAATTTAAATAGTTTAACCATACAAAGCTCAGGGTCATTAATTTTCCATTAAAAATATAATAGACACTTTAACGATTCCATTATGGCATTAATTAAATTAGTTAGGAGAATTATGCAAAAAAAGGAGAAAATCTATGCACCAATATAGAAATGTAATTTAGTTTTCTCTTTTTATTTGCTTACTAGCTGATATCTCCAACTTTGCCCGGGTCCGTCAAAAAATTGTAAAAACGCAAAAAAAAAAATAAATAAATAAATAAAAATAAAAATAAATAAATAAATAAATAAAAATTCCCGAAAAATTCAAAAATCGCTGCATGAATTCCGAAAAAACTTTATGAAAAAGAAAATAAAATTTACTGTATTGAGCTAAATCATTGTAAGCGGAATTCGTTCCCGAATGTCAAAAACTAGAAACGGATTAAAAAAAAACACCCGCTAAAAATCGTATTGAAAATCTCATTAAAAATTGCTAAATATTCGAAAATGGAGGAGGACGAAATTTACTATATTAGGCAAAATGTTTGAAACCGAATTCCTTTTACGAACATCAAAATATCGTCGCAGAAGTTTAAAAAACTCTAAATATCGCGGAAAAATCAAAAATCGCTCTATGAATTCCAAATAAGCTTTATTGGAAATAGGGCAAAAAGTACTATAATGGACTAAATTATTGAAACAGGAATCCTTTTACTAATGTAAAAAAATTGACGCAAAACGTGTAAAAACGCTAAAAATCGCATAAAAGTTCATTTTTTAAAAATCTAAATAAAAAATCCAAAATCGGGCTTCGAGGTACATAACTACATACTTATAGATACCTTTTCAAATGAAAATCAAATTTCAAAGTAATTGCTTCCATGTATTAATATACTTATAGATACCTTCCTGCCAAGATTTTTAGCTCTACATGCAGCGATCTCTTCAAAGCACAGAGTACAAACACACACACATATAGACACACAAACTTCTATCTTTATTATTTTACTAGTTGTTACTCGTGACGTCGTTTACGAAGCATTCACCGATCTCTGCATACTAGGCCAGCGCGCTGACACAAAAATGACACGGCTCTAGTAGGTGGATTATTTTCAGCATTTGCATGATCTCTTGAATTTTCATACTAATATTTTTTAAAGAATTTTTTCGCCTTGTTTAATTTCGGAAGTGAAAATGAAGAAAACGCATAGAAAGTACTGGTATTTAAATACAGCGGAACGTACAAACGCTGAAAACAAATCTCCCAACAACAGCAGCCATTTTTGTGTCAGCTCATAGGCCTAGTATTTAAGGGCAGTAAAGCATTAAAAGAAAAATAAATGCATTAATTAAGCAAAACATTTCACTCCCGATAATTAAAGCATATATAATTTACCAACTCTTTATCACATTTTATAGGAAACAACACTGTATTTAATTAATTAAAATAATAAAACTTTGTAAAAAATCACCATAAAATAAAACAATACACAGGTATAATAAAATAAACAATACACAGGCCTGTGTATTGTTTTATTTTATGGTGATTTTTTACAAAGTTTTATTATTTTAATTATTTCAAATCGGCAGTTTTCGGTGTTGTTTCGCAATACTGTATTTCTTATTAATAAGGGCCTTGATATACGTCAGTCATAAAAAGGGAAATTTTGAGCCAAATAATATAAACAAACGCGAAAATGAAACTGCAACCAATGAAAAAAAGAGGGCCAAATATTGTCGCGGAATTCGACGAATCTGTCTTTCTCCGTAAAGCGAAGAAACAACACTGGAATAATTCTGTTACAACAATGCATTTTATCTGGCATTTGCTGGGAAATTTGTATATGTATATGCAGTGATTCATATAAGACATTACAAAAATATATTAGAAAAAAAATTTTAAAAAGCTATTTTAAAAAATGATTTGTACTCTTTTAAAGCTAAAAAATATGTGGAAATAAAATCCAGGTGTTAAACCATGATTTACAAACGTGTCTCCAATATATTTCAAGCTATCGAGCCTGAATTTTGATACTGTCAGAGGGATAATGATGTTACTTTGACGCAATCATGAACGAAATTACGAACGAAAATGCAACTTTCTTTTAAAATATAAAATAATTTTTATTCATATTTTCTAAAATGAAAGACTTTAAGAGTAAAAACTCGACAAAACTTGTTTTTTAGGCAATCGAGTTAATTTTATAGTTTTAAAGAATGAAAATAACTATTTCCCACTAATCATGATGACATTTTCAACATAATTTTGCGTTGCATATTAATGACATTTACTATCATGGGCGTAACTTGAAAATTTTATTGGGAGGGGGGACGTGAAATTGGCGCCCTTTTATTATTTTCCTTTTCACCCTCCCCCACCATGTCGTCACCACCCGTGCTTTGATCATGTCCTTTACATAGCTGCCAAGACTCCGGGCTTTTGGATACCAGTATTTTAATACAGAAAATGTTTTTTTATTTAATTGGAACATTTGGGCGATTTAAAATAACAAATTTTCTCTAAAATAATAGTGGTGTCCAAAAAGCCGGAGACTTGGCAACTCTGCTTTTATGTATAATTTGTCTTCTGTGATGCTTTTCACAACCATTATCCTGATTAACCTTTTTACATTTTCAAAAAAAATTTTGCACTTTTGATTTGTTTACATAATGCATATATATATCAATATATATACACTGTAAAAAAAAAAAAAAAAAAAAAAAAAAAAAAAAAAAAAAAATAGGACCAGATTTCCTGAAAAATAGTTGTTCTTATCGTACCGGAAAAATTTCCGACCCAGCTCGGAATAAAATCAGTAAAATCGGAATAAAATCCGTAAAGTGCCGTTTTAATGAATGTTTCCTTTTTTTTTTTTACTGATTTTATTCCGAGCTGGGTCCGAAAATTTTCCGGTACGATAAGGGCAACTATTTTTCCGATTCCTACAGCAATACTGTTCGGATTTTTTTACAGTATAGTCTAGAATATTAATGCCAAATTCCGTTATACTTTTATTGTCAGCTACATATATTTAATGAAATTCTATAATTTCCGTAAGAATTTCCAGAATATAAATGACAAATTGCATAAATATCAGACAAATGTTAGAATCAAAACTTATCAAATGAATATGATTTAGAGCAGAGAAAAGCAACAAATAACGAATATGCCCACAATGATTGGAGTATAATGATGTGGGGATGTAAGACTCAAAGAGTTAAGATTGTTCATAACTGATGATATCTTGAATCTGTATTATTAATTAAATATCATTCAAAAACCAAATTCGAAAAAAAGAGCTTAAAAAACAAGGTTCACCTGTGATAGTAATGTAATATAATTAATAAGTATAGGTTTGTAAAATTACGTGGGGGTTTTGAAGCCCATGAAGAAATAAATCCTTTTAAAATCATACAGAAATGTAAGTAATTACTTGTCGAAAGGTTGCACAGCATCACAGAAAAAGGAAAAGTTTCTGATGTATTAATCCATACAGCAAGAATTGTTTTATTTGTGCTACTGTACTAGATAAACTGTGATTTGTTATAAAGAAAGTTAATTTTATGTATATAATGGTTATCAAATTGAAATTTATCTACAGAAATTATCGTATGATCTCAGGCATTCAATCCACAGGTTCGCCACCCATGCATAAGTGCTTTTTTTTTTTTTTTTTTTTTGTATTTAAAACCTTTGTTACTGACGTCATTCTCAGTTTCTTTGCCAGGATATTTTAGTTTTCTATAATGTCAACAGCTGGACTAATAAATACTCCCACTAAATTATTTATAATTAATAAGAAATACTCCCACTAAAATAATTATCTCGCAAATTAAAAATTTAAAAAGTTATATCTTGAAAACTTTGTTCTATTGCGTTAGAAAAGCACATTACAAAAATTATGCAATAAAATCTTAAAATTAAAAAAAAAACAGTTCTTTAATTCCAGTTCCTAAACTGAACCGATACTTTTAAGTACAGTCCTTTCAGTGTAGTTGAAAATATTTTACAACTTTGAAAATTTAAAAACGGTAAAACAACATTTTATTATATTTTAAATAGAAATAACAAAACATCTGTATCTATTCTTGATCAAAATCACGAAAACATTTTTTTTTTATTTAAATATGAAAACACATTACACATCAACTAAATTTTGATACGTAAAACAATTATACAAACCTGCAAAATTATACGTATATTTTTTTCTGCATCATTTCAAATATTTCTCATATTTTTCTAAGCGTCGAATTAAAAAAATGCCCAGCTTTTCCCTCTGACATGTAAAATTTTTGATAACGATGAGGATGAATATCCAAGAAAATTATTACAGAAAATATAGCGGAATAATAAAAAAAGAAAATAGTGAATAAACGTTTAATAAAAACCGTAACGTACATTTTATAAATTAGTTATGTTTGTCATAGTTGCAAGAAAGTTTTAAATGTCATTAACCTTTATACCCTGAATTTTTAATAAACAAATCGTTTCACGTGAATAATTATTTGCGTTAATGTCTAAGCTATCCAGAACAAAATAAATAATAATAGTTTGATCTGTAGATATTTTTCTTAATTAAAACTGATTTAATAAATCGGTCGTTAGAGCTATTTTTGAAAAATATTTACAAAAATAATTAGATTAATTAGCAAAAAATGCTGTTAAGGAAATCTCGCAATTATTATAAGAACAGTGTAAATAAATGTATTGTGACGCTGTCTGTAACAGAGAAGTGTTTTGTAGCTGCAAATTTTTTGTATAACATTTTTTAATGGGATGAAAGCTACACCTAGGTAAATGGTTGAGGAAATAACCACATTAAAACATATTTAGCTTTGATTGTTTCACTGTGCTTTCTAAATATGATTGAGAAAATTATTTTGTATGAAAAATGCAATCTACTTTTATTAGTAGACGAATTAAATAAATTTTACATTGAACTTTCTTTATTTGTACTTAAAAGTACACTCAGGATATAAAGGGTTAATGTATTTTCTGACTCTCAAAAAAAGATGTACACCGACTTCCTTTATTGTTTTGTGGCTGTTTCTTATACAGCAACCAGTTGTAGTCAGGAGTTTTGTTTGTGTGTTTTTGACTAAATTTATAAATTATCATTTGGAAATCCTGGTGTGTTTATGACTGAATTTATAATTTACCAGCCAGACAAAATTTTACGATTTGTATCAAAACTGTAAGTGATAGAAGCTTTTGTGTATTATTTGGAAATGGACATCAAAAATTACATTTTGGAGAAAGCAGTGTCACAGCAGGCCTATGTAATTCTTCTATTTTTAGCACGTTCACGCCTGCGCGGTGGGTCACACTCGACTGTCTCAGAGTGTTCAACACTCCGGCTTTTTGCACACCACTGTTATTTTAGAGAAAATGTTGTTCCTTTAAATCACCCAATTGTTCTAATTAAATAAAACAACATTTTCTGTATTAAAATACTGGTATCCAAAGGCCGGATACTTGCCAGCTCTGAGACAATCGAGTGTGACCCACCGCGCCGGCGTGAACGTGTTAACCTAAAATAAATACATCAGCTGTTGCTTCCTAGCTCCGGTCGTACTTAAAAGTACCAATTCAAAAAATATTTAAAAATAAGATAAAAGGACATATATATATATATATATATATATATTTACTTAACAAATAGTATTATTTTATTAAATAAAAAATGTATATACAATAGACTTGTTTATAAAGGTTGAGATGTTTAACTGCAAAATGTTATCGCATATTACTCAACAAAATGGAAACTAGCATGAGATATATAAGAGAGGAAATATCTGTTTTCAAACTTTTCTTTCTCTTCACAAAATTTCTAATGCTATTCACAAATGATAGAGTGAAGCATTTAATGTTGATCTTGAAACATGCCGTTGGTGACGGATAAATAAAGTATTGTTTCAGAATAATATGATTTTACTGGTATTTTATAGTAATGTAGGCGCATAAAGGGTTAAAACAGAATTATTGAAAACACGATTTAAATAAACAGCATTTATAAATTATTTGAATTGTTAATTACACGAATTAAAACATGGAGATGTGTAGACTTTCATGATGTCTTTTTCCTGCCTGTATTATGTGATTAATTAGATGTAAAATTCAATGATGTATTGTAATAGTCAAAAAGCCGACAGCACAAAAACCTATATTATCAAGCACAAGAAAAAAACCCTTTATTTTACGGGAGAGTAGAAGTAGGGGAATCTAATGATCCATGTCTGCCGGAAGTGAAGTGGTGCTTAATCCAAAAATTAATACCACCAGTGGTTGACTCGTAGGTTTATCATTGTGTTTGTCCTACGAACAAAGTTATGAAAGCATGGAGGATAATTGTAGGATAAACACAATGATAAATCTATGAGTCAACCACTGGTGGTATGAATTTTTGACTTATGCACCACTTCACTTCCGGCAGACATGGATAATCAGATTCCCCTACTTTTACTCTTTCATAAAATAAAGGTTTTTTCTTGTGCTTGGTAACATAGGTTTTTATGCTCGGCTCTTGGACTATAACACACAAGAAAATTATTGTTTCTATACTATATCAAACATGCTAAACTTAAAAATTTAGAAACATGAAATTAACCCACAAACTCTCATCCTCAACTCCAGGTGATCATGTCTTTGAAAAGACCTTCTAGGTTTAGATTTTAAGTGAATATGCACCGTGGTGCCTTTACCGAGATCTAGAACAGTTTACCTAATCCTAGAAAAATGTCCCATATGTCTCCGGTTTTTAATTTGATACTATAACCTTTCACGTTTTTTGTACTTCCTTCAAAGATGCAAAGACTCGAGTCTTTTTGAGTTGTTTTTTATTAAGACTCTTTTCAAATCCAAAGGTGTAAATTTCTGGCACATTTTTTAATTCATTTTTATTCGGAAACGCATGATATCGGTAGGTTTTCTTATTCAGAAACTGTGAGTTAAAAAAACTTTTTCCATTTTTTGGCATAAGTAGAAGATCTTTCGGTAAATACCGTCAAAGTTGGCGTTTTAAACCGAATTTGCGGATGAGATACCGCAAGAAAAAAGAGAAACCAATCGCCACGTTACCGAAATCGCTTATAACTCAGTAACTAATTTATTTGTCAAAACATGGAAACTTTATTTCGATTTGCTTCAATAGTCAGGGCTGCCAATTTTATGCCTTTACGTTTAAAAATGAGTCAGAAAATGAATCAGAAAAGTTTTCGTTGTTCAGCAGGGAACTTAAAGGGAAACACCTTAAGGTGTCAGAAAACAATGTCTCATACTTTATACATTTTTACACATATTTATAAATTTAACAAAATTTTGAATTGACATTTGTACGATTTCTAATGTTAGACTAATTTTTGATGTTGTGATGCAGTCTTGAATTTGTGTGACACCTATTGGGGACATGTACTTTTTGATAAAATTTGTTTTTATTAATCTTTTTTTATTGAAAATAATGCAACTTATGAATTAAAAAATATACATAAGTTTACTCATGGGAGTTGGAGGATTAAAAAAATATATTTAAAAAAAGCGATTTTTCCACCAGTCATTGTCCTGTCAGATGGCTATTACTACCTAACAAGAGTGTTGCTTAAATGTTGCTTAATTTTACAATAATGCTTTTCATTTGATTAATAAAGGTGTACCAAAGAGTTAGAAATCGATTGAAACAAATGTAAAAATTTTAACTCAAACTTTTAAAAGTATTATCAATTTTAAAAGTTTTTCATTTTGAAAGGATTATGTTTTACGAGAACATGGCTACCAACTTTCACGGTTTTTTCTTACCACCATTTTTACAAGAATAACTTACATTATTTAATTCTAAATTTTCTTGATTAATTAAGACAAATTCGGAATAAAGCGTAATAGTTGGAAGTTTTATGAGAATTACGCACTGTGACCTCGAAATTCGAGAACTTTTATTTCTCTTTATTATTATAGACACGGTATAAAAGTAGTATGATGAATATATCAAGCAAATGCAGGTAAATGTACTGGAGATTTAACTTCCCTAAAGTCAAATATTTCAGACAAGCAAATTTATAATATCCGCGTTTTAGTCCTGTAAGAAAATAACTTAATATGGAAAAGAAAGTAAAACCTATAATATTAGCGAACTCTAAACTTTATTTAATTTTTCGAAGAAACCCACTATCGGTCTTTGTCCGCTACTCAAAATCGGGCGTGGACACTAATGGTAATTAAGGATCCATGGGAAGTTACATAGGTCCCCCAGCTGATGATGGGAATTAATTCTTTGAATATGTATGATGACCCACCCCGCCAGCGCTGATGGCAACTCCCTCCTAATCAGCCGACGAATTTCCGAACAAATTAACTACTGTAGGTCCGGACTTCCATTAATGGAAATTCTATTTTATTTTACAAGACGGGAAATAGAGAATAACAGACTGAACGACATTTATACGGCGGTGTTTATGATGAAGCAATTGCATGCGATGAAAAATGCTGTATGTAATTTAAATAATGATCTTCGGTTTCACAGTAATAAGCGTTATCCTGATTTCATTATTAAATTATACATCATTCTAAAACATTTTTGTTATTATATGTTTGTACTGAATTTTAGAACCTGGATCGTTAGAAAAGATAGGGCATGGTTTGTGTATTCACAGATTTGAAAATTTTATATGTCTAAAAATGCTCGAGTAAGAGTCAATGTCTAATATACCAATTTTCAGTACAAAAGGATATATTCTAAGTTAATAGTATGCTTGGTCGTTGTGAAGTCATAGTTACATTGACAAGTTACAAAAATGGTCGCAGCTGCATCATGAATGTTATACGTGGAAAATAGTTAGCCACATAATGACTCATTTGACCATCACACCGTGCCTTACATGCGAAGTAGTTGCGAGGTTCCTTCGTAACGAGTAATTTGTTTACTTCACATCAGATATAGGTATTAGACATTTTAAGAGTCTACATTAGTCATGCGAAGAAACGAGAATGCTAATGTTATTCCTATGGGGACGTTATTTTCAAATTTCTTGATTGGATTTTAGTATTTTTTAATGATTTTTTTGCACAGAATAGTTGAGGACGATCTATAGCGGGGCTAATTTTTACTTTTTCAATTTTGGTTTCAGATTTTTTTAAATTACTTTCTATCCGGTTCTGAAATCGAAAATATCCTAATATATATATATATATATATATATATATATATATATTAGGATATATATATATATATATATATTATATATGTATATATATTATATATATATATATATATATATATGCCTAAAGTCGAAAAGTAAAAACTAGCCCGGTTAGAAATAGACCTCAGCTATTCTATGCAAAAAGAAAGAATTTAAAAATATTAAAATGCAAGTGAGATATTTGAAAATTACGTTCCTATACAGTTAACATTAGCGTTTTCGTTTCTTCCTGTGACTAGTGTGGACTCTTAAAGTTGAAAAAAGTTAAAAGCATCATGTGAAAAATTATGCACGTGTTCTTCTTTTTTAATTCACTTGAAACTCGTCACAAAATAGAACATATCAACATCAAAATCACTTGCATGCGACCTATTTTCTATGTCATGTGAAATTCATCTGACTATATCGACGACATCTTTCTGAATTTTCACGATATTTAACTGATCTTTTTATATGGGTTGCCTTATATACTTTGCTATTAAATTATGTAAAATAATGTTAATCGTTCGCACATGCACATTTAAAAGTTATTTTATACAAATGCTTCTATTTCATCAAACATTTAACATATTTATATTCTAGTTGCACTTTTGTTTCTAGTGCACCTTTAAGTCGGTTTGAATTCGTTTGAAAACTCTGCATGCTATAAACAAAAAACTTGCGGAAAATATTTATAATTTTTAAAGAAACTGTTGTTTTTTCATAATACACGTGCTATTCTTACACAAATGAACACAAAGTGTTGCACAAGTCTTTTATATATTTGTGAACTACAGCTATAAATCATTTTGAGCATTTTATTTACCATGGCTACCGCGAATATTTTAATATTTTTATTCAAATTCTTATTAATTTCCTACCGACCATTGTGACTGAAACTTCGCGATAAATTATTAGTCAAACATGTTATTTACATTTCCATAAAAATTCGTCAAGTATTTCTGTAGATATTAGAAAATGTCTAATATCGAAAGTGTCCGGATAGTTTTGATCAGATAGTGTAGCTCAGTTCATGTATATGAGTTTTAACTTCCTCATTAGAAATTTTAAAAAATATATATTTTTATTTTATTAAAAAGTAGTGTACATTTATGCATAAAATTTTACTTGAATGTGACAAACTCGTCCTTAATCGTCGCGCCCGATACATTTTGCCCGTGAATGTATCAGGTGCAACGATTAAGGGGTAAAGTAATACAGGTAGGGAATAAAATTAACCGGCGATAATGCAATTGTGGTATGTGGCATGTGCTATCGCCTATTAATACAAGTTCTGAAAACAAAACTTTATTACATTAAATAAAAGTCTAATGAAGATTCTTGTACTTTTTGTTAAATTGTTAATTGGTCAGTAAATCCTGTATAATACATTGTATCCAGTTCTATTTCATCTATAAGAAATAAAAGTTTATTTAATACTGAAACATTTTCAGTTTAACTAAAAATTTAGTTTGATTTCTAAAATATTCAAGTAGGATGATGGGTACAGTTGCAAGTTCTTAATTTTTTTTTTTTCATAATAAGTTGAATGTCTCCTTAAAAAAAAAAATAATAAAAAATAAATAAATAAATAAATTAGATGTTTAAAAGATTTGGTATACACAAATGCCGCAAATTATACTCGAACTTGAAAGATGTTTTAACAAACATTTTTTAGGCAAAGAAAATGTGTTTATTTAATTCAATTAACAGACGAATGCATGTAATGATATACAGTACCATGAGGGTACATGCTATCTCTTATCAATAACTTCTGAGTATAAAATGTTTTCCAATGCGGTAAATAAAATTTTAATGCATGTATTTATTTCATTGTTAAAGTATTCTTTGGTCTATACAACCTTTGTTATAGACCGTAATCTGTTCTATATCATCTTTAAATCCAAGAAAGGTTGGTTGGTTGGTTGTATTTATGTCGGCCAATTATCAGCACGTGGGATATAGGCCCTAGGGGGGTGCCTTCCGTGGAGGTCTTTCTAAGGGAACCTAACCCGTATTAACGCTTGGAGAACCAAGGTTCGAAGAAAACCACGAAAACTCCGAACGATTAGGCCGACGGGCGCGATTGGGATCGAACCCAGCACCTCCCCTCTACCAGCTTCGAGAGCAGAACCTCTCGGCCACTGGTGGGACAACTCCAAGAAAGATAATTTAATAAATATTTTTTTTTTCACTAAAACTGAATTTAATTTGTAAAATCTTTTCGTTTGAAAGTGAAGTTAGAAGTGCAAATATTGAAATAAACGCAGCACGTTTAAAGAAAGCAACCAAATCTACAATTAAATATAATAATATATCATAAATAAACCGAATACAAATCTCGAAATAAAACAGATTTATGTTTTAGCTGAGTGTATCAAAATATTTTGTGTACTTCTCTAAAACAAGAAATCGAACTCTCTTAAAATTAACTGGATCAAGTTTTCAATTAAAAGAAACCACCAAAAATAAAAATAAAAGATAGATGCAAAAATCAAACGCATGGTATTTCTCATCCTAAATGATGTGCGAAAACATTTTAATGCAATGTATTTATTAGACATCATAGCCAAATATCAAATAATAGTAAATGGCACTTATAAAATTAATTTAATCTAAATTTATTCAAATCTGTTCTAGCGTAAAGCTTGAATAAGGAGTGCAGAACCACAGTGTATCAAGACAATTTTTTTCAGCCAAGTGAGAGATAAATTTTTTGTTCTGTTGATAATTTTTTGTTTGGTACTGTAACAAACGAAGTCCTACTTTCAAAATGTGAGCAAACAGATGGCGTAAGTTGCATATGATTTTGAATGAAATACATGGGAACCCATTAGCTATATTCCATATCTCTAGATAATGTTTAATGGACCTTACGCCTTTTGACTTTGAACACCTCTGATGACATGAGCTGCAAAAGTAATTCGGTTATTTATTTCTTGAATTTACTTTTACTACAAATAATAAATATTGTGTCAAGAGTGTCAGGATCAATGATAATTATCTATTATCATGAAAAATGTATTCCTAAAGCACTTTAAAATGAGTCCTGAGGCATTTACACAAAAATTTGTATTACATAAGGATGGATCTTTAGCCTCTTGGCGCAAGAATACTCTTACACAACTTAGCTATATTGTCAAATATTTATCGTTGACAGATGCAACTGAGTTCATTTTCATGACTGAAATTACAAAGCTCGTGCCGCTAACGACAACATAAGCGTCTTTAATTGTCCAAAGTAAAAGCTATATATATTTTTTTTTTTTTGGTCAATTACATTGCACAGATATTTCCATAATTCTTACTAAGAAGGTCTCCCGCCGATTCATTAAAAGTCAAAATAAAAAATTGATTTAAAATCTGTACGTTAACAAAAACTACTCTCCTTCACAATGGATTTTGCATTTTCCGGATACCGATTAAATGACTGTCATCTTGTGACTCTACTTTGAAGACATCGTCATCAATTTTTATTGATTTGTATCTCGTCACAAAATGGTATATATATGACGACACGTTGAATTGGATACGACTCATTTCTCACATTAATTGATGACATTGAAAGTTGCATTCTAGTAACGTTGAATTCAAATTATGGTCATATTTCGCTTACAGTGCTATTATGTTTTCACTTACAAATTTTAACATTTTTTAATTTATTTTTCAACAACTTTTCAGCAGCGAAATTACGCTTGAAATTATTGAATATTGAAGACGTAAATTATCACTTTGCTAACTAAGCGTAAACCAACAGAGTGAAAAACGATCGTCCTCGTGGCTTAGTGGTAGAGCAGTAGAGCGCTATTTCAGGGGAGCGGGTTCGATTCGCAGCTTGGACATTTCCCCCTTTGTTGGTTTACGCTTTTTTAGCAAAGTTATAATTCACGTCTTCAATATTCAATAATTTCAAGCGTAATTTCACTACTGAAAAGTAGTTGAAAAATTAAATAAAATTGTATATTCACCTAAGCTGGGTTCATTTGCATCTCGTGTAAAGCCGCAAGATTGCGTGCTTATGAAGACCTGCGGTAGCAGTCTTACCGGCTTATGTGAGTGAGAGATGCCAAGCTGGGCATCGTCTCTGTGGCTTAGTGGTAGAGCACTAAAGCGCATTCCCAGGGGCCCGGGTTCGATTCCCGGCATGGACATTTTTCACTCTGTTGGTTTACGCTTAGTTAGCAAAGTGATAATTCACGTCTTCAATATTCAAATTTTAACCTTCTAAAGGATTCAGCGTCGGCTATGACCGGAAAAATAAGTGTTATTTTTATTTTCGGATAAAAAGATAAGCTTATTGCAATGTTTCCCAGGGGAGAGAAACCACAACTATTTATTTCCATAGACGACATTTTCTAAATTCACGTTTAAGATAAGTACAAAATAATACAAACTAATATTTAAAGGCAAATAAGTTATATTTTAAAACAGAACTTGCCTGATTAACTCAACTGTTCCGTTCAGCTTGGGTAAAATTGTACAAAGTAAATGAGCCATATTTTTAAAACACGTTAACTAAGATTTCACACGATTTGGTCTGATTTTCTGAGCATCCATGTATCAACGGCTGCATTATATATCTCTTAAATGAATCCAAAATCTCATAAATCCGGGGATTGGAATTTGTAGCTGCTATGTGGTGGTAAGTTTAGAAACGTGCGCCTTACCTTTAAGTTATGGTCTCAAACCCCTAAAAACATATTAAAGTAAAATATAAGCACATTTTCCGTACTGGAATAAATATAATTGAAATTGGTACACTGTTTAACCGTGAGCCAACGAGATGATACACTACACATGTGCGTTCCATATCTCACTATATATTAAAGAGATTTGTTAAAAAGGAAGTGGTTACATAATTCTTCCTTCGGCTTTTTCAGAGTTAAATCCATGGTATTAATTGAAGAAACAACATACGTATGATTTTCGGACTTAAATACCATACACAATTAGACTGGAGATTCATGTGAACCGGACAGAATTCAACGAATAAATTTCAGGTTAAAAAAATAACTAAAAGAAACAACATCCACATTTGAGGTGTGGCCGACAGATACTCCACACAAAGCATCTTTGAATAGCTTAACATCGATTGGTACAAACACAAACATCGTCTTAAAAAGTCTTTATTTCATTCTGCCCACTGTCTCCCTGTGTATGACTTTCCCCTAATAATCCTTATTCGTGAAATTAATGCAGAAATGTGAGTTAAAACTTTTGCTTCCTGAATATATTAAAATCGATTCTTATTTAATTGGAATTTTACCTACACTTTATAGGCCTAATGTTATCAGTAACGCATTACCCAAATTATCAGTTTACTTTTATTTTAAAATTGAATTACATCAGGCAAATGTCACTTTCATTTTTAAAATGATTTATTCCTTTAATAAACAATTTCAATTAGATATCAGGAATTTTAATCATATTTATGATAAATTATAAAAACATTCCAATTGCATCAATATTTTGATAACCGGAATAAACATGATGGACTCCGCTTAAATAAATTTTCGATTGTTTTCATAATATATCTGAAGTTACCCCTTTAATTAACGTATATTTAAGGTTAATGATCAAATGAAGTCAAACTGATAATTTATGTACGTAAAGTTTTGAATTTCACAAACATACGAAAATTCAGTTTCTCGAAATCAGCTGTAATAATACCTCTCTTGTAAATGTAATTAATAAATGTTTATGTTTTACTGCCCATTAAATAATTTATTTTATTAGTTAGAATGATTTACAATACCTACAGAAATACGCTTCGAAGCAACATTAATTATATCATTTTATAAGTTTAGCTTGAAATTGAATTGCTTCACAAGTATTACAAATCAACAATTTATATATATTTTATTTGATTGGAATGTTTTACTATCGTGTGTGTTTTAAATCGTTACAGTGCGTTAAGAAAATTAAAGACCACTTTAATTTTGCAAATTTCAAGTTACACAGAATAATCTAGTTTAATAACAAGTATCGTAAATATTATATTATATAACATGAAATTACTATTAATAGTAAATTACATTTAAACAATGCAGTTAAAAATAATTTGAAATCTATGTATAAACACTGTTAACTTTTCAGCGAGCACGCTGTCGGGAAATTTACGACAAAATTCAATTTTTCGAATATTTTTACTCACAAAGGGTCCCTAAATTAATATTCAATTTATACTAATGATATGTATAATTGCTCTTCAAACTGTTATGCCTCATATTACAGATATGCATTTGTAATAGCGTAACAACTGTGTGTCAAAAATACGTCAGGAAACTGCTTGTTCAAAAATATTAAGCAGGCCCGCTAAAAGGTTAATAGATTATAAGATCATTTATCTGTTAATACACATTTTGTGTAAATTTCTACGAAAAGAAACCCTCTTCATCTGTAGAAATTTCGAACACTCTCTTTATTATTATTACTTATTGAAAAGACTAAGTTTTAAAGTTCTGTATCTGTTATACTGGAAGTGCCACAGAATTACATATACACTGAGACATATGATTAAACCTTTATCTACGGAGGGTACTTATAAGCACCATTAAAATAACTTGTTATAAAATTCCTTTAATACAAATTAGTTGTAATAAAGTTTAGAATGAGTTATAGATACATTTACTTTATCTTGTTCCAAAAGCATTATCGGTTACACAAAACAAAAATATCTTTAAAAGTATGATTTCTTTTGCCTTTGCATCTTTTCAGCTTTCTTGGCATTGGGGCGGGGGGATTTTTCAATTTGGAAATATTTCTATATTTCTATTGTAAGAAAATTATATTTGTACATTTCCTAATTCTTACAAAATACTAAGAAAAATATATAAAATAAAATATTTGAGTGAGGTTATAAATATTGCACAAAATCCCTATAAATTCAAATTCAATTAATCCTTCTAAATTCTTCAATCCTTCTAAAATCCTTCTAAAATTTATTAAAAGATTATATAAATGTTCTAATGTAGTTCAAACAATTTACGAAAAATGCTTTAGAAGATAAAATTTTCATAAATTCATAATTCAGTAGATAAAGGGTTAAAAACGAGTTTCTGCTCCTTTCTTATTGATAATGGATGCCACGTGAAGAGACATTGTTTTAACAAATCTACGGAAGTGTTTCGAAGGCATGAGATGCCAAATATATTACTAACAATTTAATTAAATTAATTAAGGGTGCCCGGGGTTGAAATTCTAAAGAAAAGCTTTTTTTTTTTTTTCCTTTTGCTAATAAGATACTTCAAAGTTAAATAAATTAAACAAAGCAAACCGAGTATTTAAACTATGATTACATCAGCTGATGTAAAAGATTTCGTCTTGTACTATAAGTCTTTCCTCAACAATAGCTAAAACTTTAGGTCCATTTATCTGAGAATGGATTTTTTCCTAATTTGCCATGTTTAAAAGGATATACGTAAACTTTCTTGCAAGATACGTTTATGGGAGTTTGTCCAGAGTTTTTATGTTATGTTTTTAATTGTCTTTGGGATTTTTAATTTCGCATGAAAATTTTGAAAATATATGCTTCAGTGTAAAAGTCACTCTCTAAAATCCTCTCTTTTTTTATCAGTTTCATAAGTAATGTTTTTATAAATACTGAAAGCAAATTAGAAAGAAACTTTTCTTCACGCAATAGTGAAAAAAGTGACGAAATCTAGGCAATTGGTTAAAGAGTTTTAACAACAATTAAATAAGTTTATAATTTAAAATATTAAAATTAAAAAAGATTCAATTTTTTCAAAATATTTTTACTGCAAAGTAATCTTTATACAAAGACACATTTCACGAGAAAACATTAATTTAAAAATGCTTATGAATAAAGAATATAAAATTTTGATCCCAAAGACCGTTAAAGACACGTGTTTGTTAACACGTTGTATGCCACTTCAGTCACCTCGACTGACACTGAACTTTCCGTTTAGGCTACGTCAGTCACCGGTGACTAAAAGTACAAAATACGATATAAGATTTAAAAAGTTACATTCTAAATAAATTTTAACTAATTTCAGGGTTGTATTAGGAATGTACTAAATATTTCTTACCAAAAAATTTTAATGCATTTTATTAAAACATGGTAAAGATTAAAACGGTTGTCTTTTGATGGTATCAGAAAATGTGGCAACTTACTTAGTTAATTTTATGGTCATTCCTTTACCAAATTGTGCCATATTTTGTTCGTAGCATAGTTTACAAAACCGTCGCACTTTAGAAATTTCGCAGCCCAAACGAGAGGCAGACAAAATAAACTTGGCACTCAACGTGTTAAAGGAGTTAAATTTATATCAGTTTAATTAGATATAGCAAATTGAAAGAGGTCCAAATATCGATTTGTTTTTATTATTATTATTGGCTTAATGTATACCTAGATCTTTTCAAAATATATTGATGAAATTTCAAAGATCTATCTTTAATAGTAAAGCAGTTATTAAATATTTTATGCGCGATTAGAGAATTTTACGGGATGGCACGTCCACTCAGAAATCCTGGTTAATTTAACCCTTAAATGCCGGGTGTTGCTTTTCGGCAACATACCCACTTTAGGCTCTAAATTACTATTAGAATAATATTGAAGCTATAATACCTAATGTTGCCAATAAAATACATTCGGAAAATATTATTAAATCGATTTTCAACATGTAGATGGCAACACTTGTGCTGTTTAAGAATAAAGATAGATTTATTTTTTCAATTGTTGTTACTTGTTCTTTTTGCTTTGTTTGTAAGCTTGCGAAATACCATATTTTGTTCTGCAGTGAGCAAGTAAAATTTATTTCGTGTTATAGTTCCTAAAATTCTTGTGTGTTTAATATTACAGAATTTTATCAAGGAAACATATTTTTTGAATTAAAGACCAGTATTGCTGATTAGTAACAAACTGTTTTTTAGCCGTAAACCATACTTAAAATAAAATATGATTTTTAGCTCACAGGCTATCAAAGCCTGAGAGCTAATGTGCCCGACCGCTCTGTATGTATGTATGTATGTATGTATGTATGTATGTATGTATGTACGTACGTACGTATGTATGTACGTAACGCGATAACTCTTGATAGAAACATCCGATTTGCTTCAAAATTTTTTCCTAGGTTCATTGTGATAAGGCGCTTCCCTGATTAGTTTTGGGAGTTCATTGGTTAAGGATAAAGGGGGAAAAGGGGGGTTAGTCCACCCCTTTTTATTCAGATAAATGGGTTTTTTCATGCAGAATGATTCGATTTGCTCCAAATTTGGTATACCTGTTTAATATGTTAAGGAACTTCCCTGATTAGTTTTGGGAGTTCATTGGTTAAGGATAAAGGGGGGAAAATGGGGTTAGTCCAACCCCTTAATTCAGATAAATGGGTTTTTCATGCAAAATGATTCGATTTTCTCCGAATTTGGTATACCGGTTTATTATGTTAAGGAACTTCCCTGATTAGTTTTGAAGGTTCATTGGTTAAGGATAAAGGGGGAAAAGGGGGGTTAGTCCACCCCCTTAATTCAGATAATTGGGTTTTTCATGCAGAATCATTCGATTTGCCCCGAATTTGGTATACCGGTTTATTATGTTAAGGAACTTCCCTGATTAGTTTTGGGAGTTCATTGGTTAAGAATAAAGGGGGAAAAACGGGGTTAGTCCACCCCCCTTAATTCAGATAAATGGGTTTTTCATGCAGAATCATTCGATTTGCTCCGTATTTGGTATACCGGTTTATTATGTTAAGGAACATCCCTGATTAGTTTTGGGGGTTCATTGGTTAAGGATAAAGGGCGAAAAGGGGGGTTAGTCCACCCCTTTTTATTCAGATAAATGGGTTTTTCATGCAGAATGATTCGATTTGCTCCGAATTTGGTATACCGGTTTATTATGTTAAGGAACTTCCCTGATTAGTATTGGGAGTTCATTGATTAAAGATAAAGGGGGAAAAACGGGGTTAGTCCACCCCCCTTAATTCAGATAAATGGGTTTTTCATGCAGAATCATTCGATTTGCTCCGTATTTGGTATACCGGTTTATTATGTTAAGGAACTTCCCTGATTAGTTTTGTGGGTTCATTGTTTAAGGATAAAGGGGGAAGGGTGGCTAGTCCCCCCCCCCTTTATTTATATAAGCGGTTTTTTCATGCAGAATTATTCGCTTTGCTCCAAATTTGGTATACCTGTTTAATATGTTAAGGAGCTTCCCTGATTCGTTTTGGGGATTCATTGGTTAAGGAGCTCATAGGCTATCAAAGCCTGAGAGCTAATGTGCCCCCCCCCCCGCTCTGTATATATGTATGTATGTATGTATGTATGTACGTACGTACGTATGTATGTACTAACGCGATAGCTCTTGATAGAAACATCCGATTTGCTTCAAAATTTTTTCCTAGGTTCATTGTGATAAGGCGCTTCCCTGATTAGTTTTGGGAGTTCATTGGTTAAGGATAAAGGGGGAAAAATGGGGTTAGTCCAACTCCTTAATTCAGATAAATGGGTTTTTCATGCAGAATGATTCGATTTTCTCCGAATTTGGTATACCGGTTGATTATGTTAAGGAACTTCCAGATTAGTTTGGGAGTTCATTGGTTAAGGATAAAGGGGGAAAAACGGGGTTAGTCCACCCCCCTTAATTCAGATAAATGGGTTTTTCATGCAGAATGATTCTATTTTCTCCGAATTTTGTATACCGGTTTATTATGTTAAGGAACTTCCCTGATTAGTTTTGGAGGTTCATTGGTTAAGGATAAAGGGGGAAAAGGGGGCTTAGTCCACCCCCTTAATTCAGATAATTGGGTTTTTCATGCAGAATCATTCGATTTCCCCGAATTTGGTATACCTGTTTATTATGTTAAGGAACTTCCCTGATTAGTTTTGGGGGTTCATTGGTTAAGGATAAAGGGGGAAAAGGGGGGTTAGTCAACCCCTTTTTATTCAGATAAATGGGTTTTTTCATGCAGAATGATTCGATTTGCTCCAAATTTGGTATACCTGTTTAATATGTTAAGGAACTTCCCTGATTAGTTTTTTGAGAGTTCATTGGTTAAGGATAAAGGAGGAAAAACGGGGTTAGTCCACCCCCCTTAATTCAGATAAATGGGTTTTTCATGCAGAATGATTCTATTTTCTCCGAATTTTGTATACCGGTTTATTATGTTAAGGAACTTCCCTGATTAGTTTTGGGGGTTCATTGGTTAAGGATAAAGGGAGAAAAGGGGGCTTAGTCCACCCCCTTAATTCAGATAATTGGGTTTTTCATGCAGAATCATTCGATTTCCCCGAATTTGGTATACCTGTTTATTATGTTAAGGAACTTCCCTGATTAGTTTTGGGGGTTCATTGGTTAAGGATAAAGGGGGAAAAGGGGGGTTAGTCCACCCCTTTTTATTCTGATAAATGGGTTTTTCATGCAGAATGATTCGATTTGCTCCGAATTTGGTATACCAGTTAATTAGGTTAAGGAACTTACCATATTAGTTTTGGGGGTTCATTGGTTAAGAATAAAGGGGGAAAAGGGGGGCTAGTCCACCCTTTTAATTCAGATAAATGGGCTTTTCATGCAGAATGATTCGATTTGCTCCGAATTTGGTATACTGGTTTATTAGGTTAAGGAACTTCCCTGATTAGTTTTGGGGGTTGATTGGTTAAAGATAAAGGGGGGGAAAGGGAGGTTAGCCCTCCCCTCTTAAATTAGATAAATGGGTTTTTCATGCAGATTGATTCGATTTGCTCCGAAGTTTGTATACCGGTTTATTATGTTAAGGAACTTCCCTGATTAGTTTTGTGGGTTCATTGGTTAAGGATAAAGGGGGGAAGGGTGGCTAGTCCCCCCTTAATTTATATAAACGGTTTTTTCATGCAGAATTATTCGCTTTGCTCCAAATTTGGTATACCTGTTTATTAAGTTAAGGAGCTTCCCTGATTCGTTTTGGGGATTCATTGGTTAAGGATAAAGGGGGGGGGGGTAGTCCACCCTCTTAATTTAGATAAATGGTTTTTTTTTGCAGAATTATTCGATTTGCTCCAAATTTGGTATACCGGTTTATTATGATAAGGAGCTTCCCTGATTAGATTTGGAGGTTCACTGGTTAAGTATAAAGGGTGAAACGGGGGCTAATTCCCCTTCACTTATTTTTTTGAGGGGCATTATTCTTTAAAATAAAAGTATGATATACAATTAGTGTGAATAGCCTGTGAGCTCAATGCCATCAGTTTAGCTGGGCATTTTTCTTTATTATGTATTTTTCCCATGATTTATTTAAAAAATGAAAGCCGAAAAACATTATTACAATAATTTTTGAAAAATCAGGCATTTAAGGGTTAAATCACTAGTGAACAAACCCAAGGACATAGCGAATTATTTTATTTCCTCCATGGCGGGAAGCCAGGGTGTGACTTAACCGTAAAAGTTTGAGTTAATTTGATCATGCCAAAAGACTACAGATGCATGTACCAAAGAAGGAGGAAATCAAATACAGTTTTTGAATTAGCATGTGAAAAAATTAAACTTGCTCGCAGACGCAGAAAAGCCTCAAAAATGAAAAATGAGGAGCTTACATATAAGGCTAGCTGTTTTTAAATCTTTATACTAAACTAGGGGGCTCTGCCCCATGCAAGCTACGCTCGCCAACCCCCGTTCAGACACCGCAGAATTTAAAAATCAAAAAACATGCAAATCTGACGGGTTTTAAAATATTAGAGAAGATTAAATTATACTGAAAAAAGCTGTGCAGATCTCCCTGTAAACGGGTTTCCATTCAATTCCCTTTGATTGCAAAAATTTAAGGGCGAATCAGTTGCTGTTAAGACATCCAATGGTTGTTTTCGTTTTTGATTAAAGAGGATTAGTTAAACACTTGAAAAGAAGCTAAAATAAAATGAATTAAGTATTCAGAGTCTTTGTCTCCCGATATTTTAAAACAATCTCTATGATAATAGCCTAAATCATGTGACTATCATCAACAGTTCCCGGCGGAACACTTCGTTTTTTATACTCTAGGTGTCATTTTGATACTTTAATGTTATCCAGGCACAGGTGAGAAGTCGCCAAATATTTTTCTACCTCCATCATTTCATCTATATTATAACAGTTCAAGTCATCAAATGCCACAAACAAATACGGTCTGATCCCTTCGCCTTTCATATGAAGGTTTGGCACAAATGTCAAATACGCGCCCCATATTGGCGCGATTTTTTTCCAACGCCAATTTGGGGAACGCATCAACAGCATAAACAACAACATCCGGCTTACCATATCAAGCAAAATAACGATACTTTGGCGCCAGTTAAGTACTCGTTGCGTATATGACATTGGCGTCAGAAAAAAATCGCGCCAATATTACGTTGTACCGTATATGACATCTGTGCCGAAAGAAAAAAAAGCCGGGTGCAAATATCGCCAATATTTTTTTTGCAACTCGCCAGTTAGAATTTTTTTATTCTTCGAGTGGTAAATTAAAACATTGATTTAAAGTTGAAATTAAATGTCATGGTTTGTTACATAATTTAATATTTCGCCAGATGTTTCGCCATGCATGTTTGGCATGATTTTTTTTTTTTTTTTTTTTTTTTTTTTTTTTTTTTTACGAAAATTTGGCGAAAACCTCGTTTTCGAATACCAGTTACATATGTATTTTTGGTACTACTTAGTTATCCCGTCGACCAAAAATCTATCGCGAACTATAAGATTAAATGCCAATAACGGTTGATCGAAAATGTCACATTCACTTGACTTTTAGCAAGTTACACATGTTTACGTCATCAAGTGATTTTTTATTCGACGTTTTATTTTTATATTTATTAATGTTACACTAATTTATTTGTTCTTTCGTTATTTAAAATAAAAATTTTGTCAATCTGTACAATTTGGCGATTTATGTAATTTCCGAAATTAGTTGACGGAATAACTACGTTGTACCGTATTTTTTAATTATTTTCTATTATTTTCAAAAGGAAATAGCAAAAAAATAATTAATAATTATAGAACAAAATAATTTATATAAATTAAAAGAAGAAATAAAAGTAAAAAAAAAAAAAAAAACATTTATTATTAAATAAGCGAAAATAGCCATGTCAATCAAAATAATGCCATTTTTGTGCCAATTAGGTACCCCAGTGCGTATATGACATCTGTGCCTAATATTTTCCCTTTCGTTTTGTTTTTTAAAATAAAGAAAGAAGTGAAAGGCATCAATTTAAATGTTTTATTTTTAAATGAAAGTTTTGTATTAAATTAAATGATAACGAAATACAAAAAAAGCATTGTTCTTAGCATAGATTTAAAGGAGGCCAAACTGGTCGCCAAATTAATTTAAAATAGTAACCTTTTCTGAATTATGAAAAAAAAAATCTCTTATGATTAAAATTTGAGTTGCCATCATTAGAAAAATGTATTTAAAATTGGAAAAAAATTAATATTTCGAAAACTAATTCGAATTTTAAAATTCTAATACCAGTTTTGAGATCTGTGGATCAATACGGATTTTTGGTGTTAATTTCATCGCAAAGTATTCCATATTTTAGGAAAAATCGCCGTGATACATAATCAGTTGTTTAATCAGTCGATTCAAAGAATCGATACACATTTCAGCCGTTTCATATATTCGTTTCATAAATTCGTTTCATTAGGATTTTATATATATAGGGTAGGTGTATATGAAACTTATTCATTTTCGTGCATGATATATGTTATTAGTAAGTAATATTTTATATAGATAACGACAAATGAGAGCAATTTTCTAAATTTTAAGTTTTCGGCGATTAATAATTTTAAAACATTACCTCACTTATTATATGTAACTAATTTATTGACATGTTATTATATATACTTTAATTTATGTGTTTGATAAAAATGCGCATTAACTTCCCACAAGTTAGAATTTAAAAGATGTAACTTTTGCAAATGAAAACTACTGATTTTTCTCCATGTTCATATTTTTATAACTTGCTTGTTCAATAAATGCTAAGCCCTTTTTCCCTAATTCAGCTAGAGGTTTGAAATTTTTTACTTGTTTTCCATGGTGCATTTAATATTTCTGTGCATGTATATAATATGAAGTTTATAGGGTTTTTTATTTACATATTTAAATTATGAGTTTGTTGAATTTCCGTGACTTTTTATTGTACACTAAAGAAAAAAAAATCATATTAACTGTAATATCTCATACATCTGAATCTCCATGAACAGTTTTATGTAGTATATTCTAAAGAATGTGACAAACAAATTTGAAGCAGAAATATCCATATTTAAAAAGTAGTAGAGATTTTAAAATGTTAAATTAAAAAAATTAGTTAATTGCGCAGTTATACCAGATTTCTTATTTTTTAATTATATTTTCTTTTTATTATTAAATATAATACCACCAGAGCTATTATAGTATTATTCAAAATTGGATAAATAGTTTAAGAGGTACTGTATCCCCTTAAAATCTACGCACATAAAGTCAAATTTTATTAAAAATACTTTTATAATTTCATAAAACTAATTTTTTAAATAGTTTTCTCTTAAATTCAAAATACTTATTATCTAACTGTAAAAAATATATGTGATTTATAATATTATGGATACAATTTAAAAGATCTGTGGCTCGAAAATAATTTACGCATAAACTGTCATTAATTTATTCAAAAATTTATGAGGCCAAATAACTGGACAATTCTTTATAATTTTCTTCTTGAGAAATTTGCAATGTAATTATGTATTGATACCTAGCACCAGCCAATGAAGCGCATAAGAATTTTGTTGTTGGCATTTGATAAATAATTAAAAGCTATCATTCTTCCTTAAATTTCAGGATATTTGCATCTTTCATCGTAATTACACGAGCTTTCTTTACACTAATAGATTTGTCGTCGGAAAAAAATGATTCTTCATTTTGGGCTATCAGTATTATTTCGAAAAATGCTGGAATTTAAGGAAGCATTAAAAAATTATCAAAGAAGAAAATGTTTTTTTTTTTTTTTTTTTTTTGAAAAGGGCAGCATTAAAAAGATGATCGTAATGAAATAAAGATAGTTTTAAAATAAAAAATTTCCAGCCCAGCAAATTAAAAAGAATAAGAAGAAATGACGGAAAGTAATTTAAATTTCAAGGAAATAACGGAATTCTTCATGTATCAATTTCTCAATAATAATTAAATTAGAAATTAAATTATTTTAGGTATTAGAAATAAAAACAGATCAGTAATGATGAGATAACGAAGAACTTTGAAATGAAAACATATGAATAAGTATTCATAAATGGCCTTAATTGCACTAGCGCATATTAAATATGTCGCCACTTACAACATTGTGATGTCGCAGCCATGTTACGGTGACGTAACAATGGGCTTTTGTGAATAGGAGTGACGTGCCTGAAACGTTGTATTATCCATAATTTTTAATCTGTTATGTAACACCAATAGAAAAGCATGCTGCTTGAGTGAAAAGCTTTGGTTAAAAAAAAAAAAAAAAAACCTTGAAATGTATATTTCTGTTTTCTGTCTTTTGTCAATTAAAATTTGCTTAATTATAAATGAAAATATATTCAAAATTAAAACAAAATAAAATAATAATATTTTAAAGTAATGACATTAAAATATTTTTTTTTAATATTTTTAATGCAATATTTTTTATACAATTTACATTGTCTCAACAAAGGCTATTCCACAGTGTATTAGCACAATTGTATCAAACGTCAATGCCACTTTTGTGATAATCTATGACGTCACATAAATGTTTTTACTACCATATTTGCGGAACGGATTACTATTAGAAACATACTCCGTCGTACTGAATTCTTATACAGTTAGGTTATCATAATGTGAAATAAGCGTTTTCCAGCATTTCTGCATCAAAAAGTTCCTCTATTTCTATGTCATGTGATAACCGTAAAGAGACCAAATAAAAACAATGACGAAATAACATCTTGTCTTATTTATTTGTTTATTTATTGTCTAGAAACTGAAATTATTACATTATAAAATCAGTTACAGCACCTTATACGCCTTCGGAAAACACTTATTAAGCGCAAAAAGTAAAATTTTATGTTTCCTGCAACAGCAGGTAAAATTACCCAAAATACTTATTCAATATAATGGTATAAAGTAATGCATTTTTACCTATGCAAAAAATTCTTTTGTAAAATATTGATAATTCCAAATGTTTTCGGCCGTGACCAAAACCCACTAATACAATTTTCTAATTCTGCCCTTCAAGTATTCAAATCAAGTACAGAAAATGCCAAGTAACCTTAGTAATTCAATTATGTGGTTTTGTAACTACAAACAAAAAATAAATTGCTCTTAAGGAAAATTTCATCTCTCAAATATGTTCTGCAAAGCAGGATTAATTAAGAGTATAGTTTTAGCCTCCCACGACTCGGGGGGGAAAATGGATATGTGCCACAATCTCAATTCCCCATCTTAGGGTGTTGTCCATTTTACGCAAGGGCCGGCTGTCAACGAAGTCATTAAACCACTCTAATCGGTCCACCCGTAAGCTAATGTTCTTTAATGAACTTTTAGGTGTTAACCGAGTGTTGGAACTCGCACCCTACTACCACACCTGAAGCGCTACATTGAGGCGCCGAAATCTCAACGCTTAGATGATGAACCGTTAGAGGATAGGAAGTAAGAGCATATAATGATTGCACAAAGAACCAAAGAGAGTGTGTGGTAAAATATTTCCGGGAAATGCTGTTAAGAGATTTGGGTGGTCTCTTTGGAAACAAAGGGTCGTAAGATGAACCTGTGTTGGTGAAATAATCGTAAATTACTGTAACGTAAGAAACGAAGGTGAAAGAAATTCCCTCACAGTGAGCACGGGGTATACAATGGGATTCAGAGTCGATCGTTTAAACTGTAAAGTGTACCAGAGCATACTACAACAAACAATTTTTGTGTAGGTAGTCAGAGTTGTAATCCATTTATTCAGTCAAAATTACAGGGTGCCTCACTCCAATAAAAACTGCGATTTTATTTTATTACATTTTAACCCGTGAACTCCACACTAATGCGAATTCGCACATACGAAAATTTCAAATGTCGGCGTTCTTTAACACGTTCACGCCGGCGCGGTGGGTCACACTCGACTGTCTCAGAGTTGCAAAGTCTCCGGCTTTTTGGATACCGGTATTTTAATACAGAAAATCTTGTTTTATTTAATTAGAACAATTGGGCGATTTAAAGGAACAACATTTTCTCTAAAATAATAGAGGTGTGCAAAAAGCTGGAGACTTGACAACTCTGAGACAGTCGAGTGTGACCCACCGCGCCGGCGTGAACATGTTAAAACATGCTTTCGTTCATTTGCATTTTCCATTAACAACATGGAATTTTTTGATACAAATAAATATCACAGTTTGAAATTCCGTATGGGTATCATGTATTATATTTCATTATCACTATATTACCATCAGTGTTATACGCAGTTCACATTACAAAATCCCAAGTAACACTAGTGTGTAGTGCCAGAGTGCTGAAAATAAGTAGTATGGAGTCCGAAATAATGAAGACACAATCATGAGGATGCTTTAGCAGAATTTGTAACACTTGCCTTTTTTATGTGAAATGTAATGATATCACGTGAAATGGTAGACGTGCCACAAAGTACAGTCGTGGGGGAAAAAAGCAAACACCCCGTACTAACTCTGCAACTAAATACAGTAGAATAAAGTTACTGGTTAGTACCAGTAACGATTGGAAATAAAGTCTACTTTTAAATGATGTATATAAAATTGGCTTAGGGAGCCATCTACAAATCAAAATCAGACCAAACTTTGTTTTTTTCAACAGCAACACCGAATTTTGACTCTATATTTCAAATCTTCAGTTCAAACTATGCCTAGAAACGAAATTTCAAGCCATCTGGATACGTGTTTGAATTATAAACATTCAAAATTTAGAGTTTCTAATGTTAAAATACATTTGCATATTTTTATTAATATCTCCCGAAATTATAATCCTAATGTGATAATTTTTTTGTCTTGATATGTTACTCAAAAATCCAAACATAAATACCTTGAATTTGTAATTTAAACATTTTATAATATAAATTAGGAATTAGGAAATTAATATTCGAAAAAAATATGAATTGCAACCTACAATTTTTTGATAGATTTATATTTATTATTTCCTTCTTTATGCAAATTCACAATTTCAAATTGTTCTTTCAAGTAGTTTTGGAATTATTATTAAAAAAACGTCAGAATGATGGTTTAAGGGTCCATCTATGATGTGCAAAAAAGCATAATTTGAAAAATATATATTTTACTCATGTTATTGAAACATTTAGGCTGCCAATACTCGAAGCATATTAAGCGAGTGAAATTGACTATAGGCAAGAAAAAATACATGAATAGAAGTGATATAGTCAGTCTGTAGCATTTCAACAATGGAGCACAGAACTTCAATTTGAATACAACCACTAAAATATGCTCATTTTAAAATAATTAATTTCTCGAAAACTAATCGTACGAATTTCGCATAAATTCGAATTTAGGCTAATTGACGGGTGTAGAATTTATTTATGGTGTCAAACTTAAGTATTTCAATTGAAGAAAAAAAAAAGTTATGGTTTGTTTTGATTTGTACACCCTAAGAAAATTTTATATACATCATTTAAAAGTAACTTTGTTTCCAATCGTTTTCGAAAAATTAATTATTTTAAAACGAGCGTATTTTAGGGGCTGTATCCATGAAGTTGGGTACTCGATTGCTGACCGAGAGAGCCCCCTTTTTGATCAAGGCATCTTAAGCGCCACTCAAGCAGTCATTGAATACTGATGCATTACAGGATAGATTAGGAAATTTCTAAATATCTAGTCACTTCTGTCCCAGACGGTTCCTTAAACCATCATTTTGCCGTTTTTTAAGCATAATTTGAACACTACTTGGGAGAAAAATGTGAAATTTTGAATTTCCATAAAGCAGGACTTAATAAATCCAAATTTATCAAAAAAATTGTATGTTGCAATTTATAATTTTTTCGAATATTAATTTCATAGTTCATAATTCATATCCTAAAATTCTAAAAATTGCGAATTCAAGATATTTATGCTTGGGTATTTTAGTATTATTGCTACCCCAAAAATTAGCACATTAGGAGTATAATTGCAGGAGATATTAATAAAAATATGAAAATGAAATTTAACATTAGACATTTAACACTAAATTTTGAATGTTAATAATTCAAAAACTTATCAATCAATTGACTTGAAATTTGGTGTCTGGGCATAGTTTGAACCGAAGATTTGAAATATCTTGTTAAAATTTGTTGTCATTGAAAAAAATGAAGTTTGGGCTCGTTTTAATATGTAGATGGTCCCCTAAGCAAATTTTATATACATCATTTAAAAGTAGACTTTATTTCCAATCGTTCGGTACCAGTCACTTTCTTCTACTATAATTTGTTGAGCAGTTAGTAGCGGATGTTTAAATTTTTTTCCACGACTGTGCATCCAAATAGCGCTGAACTCCACTATTCATATTTCCGGGTGCAAATGAAAGTACACACAGCTTCACTTTTCGGAATTCTCTACACTTCAATCCCTTTTCAGAATGTTATTGTATTTCACACCAAGCAAGGAGTGTCCGTTGAAAATATTTTTAAAATATCTTAATTTTTGTTAAGGTTGTTGGAGGATACTTTTGTTCGTATTGAACTGAAACACCGATTTGATCTGAATTTTAAAAAAATGGATTAAGAGATTAATCTGCTTTCCTATATAAAAAAGATTTATTTTAGTATGCTCTACCATCCCTTAGAGTTTAAACTATTAGTTCAGAAACACACTGCATAGGTAAACTTAAAAAAATATTTTTTTTATGTGCATTTTGAATGTTCATTGTAAGAAATGCATGATGATAGGAGCATTATTTTAGTGTTCTCCGAAATGTATACACTCAAATATACCAAACAACAGATTATATAAATTACTTAATTTTACTTTACAGAAACAATTTTAATATTTACATTCAAAACAGCTGTTTAAAATGTGCCGAATTACACATTCAGTATAATATATCATACCATATCCCTGAAGACAAAAATCTTGAAAAAGGCTTTTGACTTCTATTTATGAAACATAACTATAAAAATACAAAATTACTATAGTCATTCTCAATCATTATCTAGTTATTACCATCATAATTATTAATATTATTAATAGCAATACTTATTTAGTGTGATTTAAAGCTCTTCTTCCGAAAAAGTACGATCTACAAAATAAACTAATTAAAGACTTAATTAAGAACTACGTTCTGTATCTGGCTTATTTTTGTCACTAAAATTATCACACATAACATATAAGCATAGCTGTCAACGCTTTTCTATCAACATTAAAATTTAATATTAAATTTAGCTTTATTTAATCGCAAATTTTGGCGATTAAGTAAGGAAAAAATGTCTATGAAGCTTTAGTGATAACAAAAAAAGCGTATAGTTTGGTTATGGGTAGCAAAAGCAGCTTTTGTTTTAGAAATGCTTCTTAAAAATTTAGAAAATCTATTGGTTTCTGAAGATAAAAGAAAGCTTTTCTGAATTGTGTATAACTCATAAAAGATCATACTATATTTTCGTAAGTCATCTTGCTTGATCAGGAATATTTTCTTTTCGGTGTACAATTATAGAATGTGTTGTTATAAACAAACTACTTCAAAATCTCTGTAAATCCTCAAGGCGTGGGAAATGTTTGGGTACTACTGCCATTTATAGTTATAAGTTTAGTTGCATTTATAACTATAGCAAGGTTCCAAACGATTTCTATTGCCAAGAAAAGTTTTTTTTAATTTCGGAAGCTGGAAATAATTCTCCTCTTACAATGCAAAGATATGATAATTTAAAAACAGATATAGAAGATCTTGGTATAGGCTTGGCATTGAGCACTTATTAGTAATCGAGGAAACGTCGGTGTTGAAAAATAAGAAAAATATATTTTTTTAAAAATCGCACATGAATTATTTTGCATTGCTCAGAATAAACGATTACCAGAAATTCTATACACTGGCAATCTAATCCAGAAATTCTATACAATTCTAAAACATTCCATTAAATCACCAGATGAGTTTTCCCAATTTTTTCAACAAACATAACAGCAACGTTTCCAAAATATGACAGGAATGGCCATCGGCATCAAGTGGTATGGGAAAGGATTCTTACGTCATTGCGAAGTCGATATGCCTCATTTTGCAACAAGTTGCAAATGATTAAAAACTCATGAAGTGAATGTACACTTTAGTCAGGAAGTAACGGTCTCCTGGGAGTCATAACATTACGAAAAGTAAATTTATGCTCACCATTGTGACTGTGACCATTTGTGACTATTGTGACGTCACAAGGACTTCGTGTCGACAAAGTTATGTTATTAGCTAAATTGTCAAGTATTTTCATGGAGCAAGTTCATAGGTCGCGATTCTTTGACAATAAATATGCGCTTTTGATTAATCTCTTAATCTTTTTTAATCGATTTTTATTAGTATTGCAGAGCAATAGGAGTTATCTTTTTCTAACACATCATTTGTTACAACCATATGTACAACAGAGTTATTTTGCAATGAATATTACGTGCTTGTACAGATATTTTTACATTTTGTCGTCATATATTAGTTCTTCAAAGTCCGCCGCTATTTTCCAAAACTGTGATTTCCTGTGTTGTTAGTTAAAGAGATTTAAAGGTGCATGGTATGATCATCGTTTTCTCTGTAACTCGATTCGTTTTGATTCTAAATTCCCATATACTGGATTCTCCTCCACTTTGCTTTTCAAAAGTCGAAATTGCTTGGTGAGTTATATTTTACTATGCCAAAAGCATTAAAAAAATTGAAATTGAACTACATTTAAATATGTTTGAAATTTTTCGTCTAAATTGTTATGCTTTATGATACGACTTTCGCTTACAGTACATGATCTGTTATGCTGGAGAATTCGATGTACGGTCTGTTGTAGCATATTTGCTTGATGGATTTCATGCTCGTTATGCTGATTAACGCATAATTTACCCTCCATTTTTTTCTTGCCAACATTAAAGAATATATAAGTGCTAGTTATTATCTACTTAGTTTATATCTTGTTTTTATTATAGACCAGTTACGGCACATGAAATTGATTAAAAAAAAAAAAAAAAAAAAAAAAAAAAAAAAAAAAAAAAAAAAAACATTGGTGTAGGTCCCAGAATATATGCTTGGAAACATTTTTCCCCCTTAATCTATGCAATATATTAAAAAAAAATTAAGATTATATTTCGCATCTTTTTATTTTTGAATATTTACAGATATCAATTTGTACATCTTAAGAACCTGCGTGTTGTAAATAACACATTTTGTTTTCGCTAATTGGCGGCGCACTTGGTTTTCTTAGCGCTTTAAAATTTATCATCTAATTTTTTAATTCTTTTTTTTTTTTTTGTTTACTTTGAAAAATTTTCGAAATAATGTCGAAGCAAAATACATTCAACCGTAGTCTGTTATCTTCTATAAAAAATAATCTCAGATATCTTGTTTTAATTTTCTCTTTACGCGTATTATTTTACTAAAATCATAATATTTTTCTCTCTGAAGATCAACATAAATCCATCTTTTAAAATTTATATTGTACTCTGGGTCAGAGGTCTTAATCCGAGGTCGCTAAAAATAGAAAATTATTTAAAAAAATTAAACATCGCAACGATTTATCCTGAAAATCCCTCCCAGTGGCTCGTTAATAGCGCCATTTAAGAAAAAAATAGGCCGTTTTATAAGATCTTTTCCAGACTTTATATACAGACATTCAAGCTGTCAATATTCCCTAAAATTCTGAAAGCTCAGCCACTTAATGTTCTCAATAGAAATGAGTGGACTGGAATCCGCTTCCTTAGTTAATATATTAATGCTTCGCATATCTTGATTCACTCTTGGATACCTTTTTTGCTTGACTAATAAATCTTTAAGCTTTTCCTGTGGAGATCTTCGGTAGTCGTGGTATCTTTCTGGAAGTCGTCTGAAGTCGGGGTACACGAACAGGACATAACATAAGCGTAAGTCGGTAGTTTTCTGGGTGCTTCAAAATGTATTGCCTGATATATTCTAATTCATTTTTTTTAAATTTGCCTTAGCTGCGTAAGAAAGTCCAAGTAAAATGTTTTCAAGCACAACTAGTATTCTCTGTAGCAAAGAACATCATTTTCTCCCTAAATATTACTTTATTAAATCGTTAAATTTACTTTCTGTACAAACAATACTATACATCTTTTTAAATTTATTTTTTACTCTGGGTAAGAGATATTAATAGAATGATGGAAAAAGAAATGAAAAGAATTTTGCTTAATATCGTAACGATTTAAATTGAAAATCCTTCCCGGTGGCTCGTTAATAAAGTCACATTAGAAAGAAAAGACGGTTTTAATGTACAGTACTTTTATATTTTCCTCTCTATACATACAATCATAAGCAATCAACATTCACTAAAATTTTTATGGCTTAGTGTTAGTCACTCTGAAAGCAAAGAATGTCCTCGAAGCTAATTCGGTCCTCAATTCATAAAACGGTCCGTCTCCACTAGTGTTGCTAAGTGTAAATTAATGCTCCAAATGCTCTGGACACAACTAATCTCTTACAGTTTATTTCGCTGTCTTCTTTAATCACAGATAATTCTGCCATTAGATAAGGCGAAATAAATTACTTTAAAGTACTGGTGCAAAAGCATTTAGATCCCGATGCAAGCGGGACACGTGACAACACTAGTCCCCAACAGCTCGCTCCTTGATCTCTTTTACTTGAATGCTAGATGGAATCCGTCAAAACTTGGCGGAAATAAATTACTTTAACAATATCAGGGAAATAAGCTTTTTTATTGTTTAAATGTGTGTGAGAAAGGAGGGGGGGGGGGGGGGTAGAGAGAGAGCATGAAACAGTGTTTCTGAAATTTGATTTTAAAAGATTTTATTCCCCAGTGAAATATAGGGCTATTTTCTATGTAAACTCCAAACAGACAATCCGCAAACAACTGTTTAATGAAAATCAATTCGACATTACCGCTCTATTCCCCACTGCAAGAAAGAAAATTTCATGGACCTATGAAGTATCTTACAAATGGGAAGTACATTTATACGCCCATATTATATTCAGAAGGTCTATATCATATTCAGTAAAGAAAGAACATAGTAAATAAAGCACACATCTCTCCACCTATGATATTGCAACCCAGTGAACCCCCTATGCGCATGTACATTGCATCTGCCCAAAGGCACAGATTTGTACATAAACGTTGCGCATGCTCAGTAGTAAAATTTAATTGAAAATCTCTGCTAATTAATAAAAGTTTTGAACGAACGAATGCGCGATAACAAATCCGTGGCAAAATATCTTTCATTTAAAGTAAGAATAATGTGATTTGAAGAATTAGCTTTTTCTCATGAATCGTTAAAAGAAAACGCTTAGTGTTTTTAAATATGTAGATATTGTTTTTAAATTCACGATGAGGTCCTCCATCTGCGTAGTTGGGGTATCTTCCCGGAAGTCTTGCATAACAGGGGTACACTGGCGGGATACAATACTAAGAAAAGGCACAAGCTTCGGTCCATGGTTTCCTTAATGCTATGACATTTATCATCTAATTTCATAATTCATAAATAATTTTTTTTTTTGTTTACCTCCTACAGCTTTACAAATAAAGTTAATGTAAAACGGTTTTTCCCACAACTTAATATTTTCTAAAAGAATAAAAAAATCATCTCTGAAATCTTTTTTTCATCTTCTCTCTTCACTATATTACTTTACTAAAATCGTTAAATTTACTTTCTGTAGAAACAATACAATACATCCTTTTAAATTTATTTTTTACTCGGGATCAGAGATCTTAATCTGATGTCTCATAAAAACAGAAATGAAAAGAATTTTGTTTAATATCGTAACGATTTATCTTGAAAATCCCTCCCAGTGGCTCGTTAATAACGTCACATAAGAAACAATAGACAGTTTTATAAGACAGAACTTTTATCTTTTCCAGTCTTTAAAGGATAAAAGATATGAGACCTGATCTAATTTAATCTTAAAGACATCGAGGAAATAACTAAGAATCATTGAAAATTCTGTCAAATGGAGGAACAAGTAGGCAGAATTCTTTTATGCTTCGTTGAAAGAAAAACTCATTTCTTAAGGATAGTTTTTATTCCCTTTTTTTTTTTGCGACCCTAAAAGAATTAAATATTTACATAAAGCAAGTATCTCAAAGTTTCATCAAGTAGTTAATTAGCTTGATAAATATATTATTCCTCTTATATGATTTTGATGCAAGATGCCTGTAGTCTTTCAACGTGGATCCCCGCTTCCCTTTTTTTAAGAAACGGAATTTAATTACGTCTTCTATTGCAGACAAGACCGAAAGAAATATGTAAGTAGAATGAAAGAATTGTTTCACAAATATTTTACAATTTTTCGATGAGATGGTGCAATTTTGAAACAAGTAAAATTTTAAAATGATGCACTATGATCGTACTAGTTTTTAGGTGTGTTCGTAATTATGCAAATACGTAGCACCTATAGTCGTCGTTCGGTCCGCCCGTCCGTCTGACTGTCTGTCTGTCCGTCTGTCCGCATATAACAGAGCAAAAACTACCCAACCGAAGGGTCTGAAATTTTAAATATATAATTGTCGCAAAATTTTGCCGAGTCGTTTCAAATTTTATCAAAATCGGATGTATAGTTTAATTACAAGGATAGTCAATAGTTTTCCGTTACATTAAGGCCAATGGGAAAAAATTATTTCAAGTGCATTTTAATGATGTTACAGCCTTTCGATCAGAATGAAATTGATATGTACTTATGAAGTGTACTAAAATATACATTCAGTACAATATGCGGTGCAATATATATATATATATATATATCGTCAAATATATATATATATGCCGTCGTCATATAACTAGTTATAGTACGAAAACACCACATTTGCCACGTTTAACGTGCAATTTCCAACTTTTTATAGAAGATTATTAAATTTTAAATATAATAAAAAAAAGTTTAAAAATATATTTCTTAATTTATATATATTTATATATATAATAAATATAAGGTCAATGAACCTATAGTTGCATATGATTTTGATGCAAGATGCCTGCAGTCTTTCAACGTGGATCCCTGCTTCCTTTTTTTAAGAAACGGAATTTAATTACGTCTTCTAATGCAGGCAAGGCGAAAGAAATATGAAAGTAGGATGAGAGAATTGTTTCACAAATATTTTACAACTTTTCCATGAGATGGTGCAATTTTGAAACAAGTAAAATATTAAAATGATGCACTATGATCGTACTAGTTTTTATAGCAGGTTATTAAAGTTTAAACATAATAAGAAAAGTTAAAAAAAATTTCTTAATTTGCGAAAATGTAAGGTAAATGAACCCATAGTGGGCACGTACCAGTAGTGATCCACTAATTTTTAAAGTTTAAAAACAAGCCCAAAATTCATTTCTGAAAAACGACGGAAAGAAATCTGATTGACTACCATATTTAAATGTTAACTTTCCATAAAGTGTTTGGAATAATTGTTTTTTTTTATGCTGGTACATTTGTTTATTTTCCAGAGTGTCTTCAAAAATAGGTTTTTTGGCTAATTTTTGGAGATTTCATTAACACATAAGTTTTTATTTCAAACATTGTTTCTTTAATATTATGTTTTATTATAAATTAAACTTCTGTTGGTATACTCTATTGCATTGTAAATAATTTGTTGGATACGCCGATAACTTAAAGATTCATACATCAGAAATTTACTTGACCCACTACTGGAGCATAAGGGAACGCAACATTTTAATTTTTCAGTTTTTTTTTCCGAAGGATATATTTTGAAATTTGAATATTTATTCATATACGTAAAGTTTAGGACTAGGCTAAAAGATATAGACATATTCTGGAATTCACTAATACTTTAATAATAATTAAATAAATGTCCTTAAGTGGTCCACTACTGGAGCATTTACCTTAATATAATCGCGGACGAAATACGCAATAAACCCCGTCCTGTCCTTTATCTTTTGAGACCTCAGAAACGAATATGTTTTCAAAATTTAAAGAAGCATTTATAAAAACCAAGTTGCTTTTGCTGTCGCTGCTTTTCGAAAACGTAGTTTTTTAGTCCATTAATAAGTTTTCTCAAACCAGAGTATCGGTTTTTAGGATGCTATTGACTCTCAATTAAACATTTTCAGCTGGTAATTGCATACAATAGTAACAGCATAATATTTATTTTAATGCTAATGGTATTAATCCATCATATTTTTTTTTAAATATGTTTGGTGGTCATGCCGATGTTTACTTGAGAATTAATAGCATAGAAAATTTTATATCACTGGTCAAGAAAGGTGATTAGTACACTATAATAAAAATTAAATTTATAAAATCAAAAAACCCGACTGCGTAAAAAGCGTACTAATTATTTATTTCTCATCAATGTGAAACTATTTTTTTTTATATTACTTGTTTATATTACTTACCTATTTTTTTTATTTACTTGTATTAATGACTTTTAAGTTGCGTTTAATGGTTAGTTCCTATCTATAAACACTGTTTTCATGAGGCTTACAGATGTCTATGATGGTTAGAGTGGCAGAAAAGCTAGAGATCCTACCTACATAACTTCCAGGTTGTGTAATATTTAAATGGAGCTTCTGACTGTAAAATAGTCAATAAAACATTGTCTTCATTTTGAAAGACCTATCCAATGATATGTCACTCAATAGGTTGCGTAAAAAAAAATTTCGTCTCTACCGCCATTTTGTATTTTACGGCCACCATTTTGAATTTATAAAAGCAAAACCTAGCCTATAATCATCGGACGATTAAGACGAATTGATAGAGAGCTCATTCATTAAAATCCATCCAGCCGCTGGGATGTTTCGAGGGAAATAAAGAAATCCACATACCCAGATACGCGTAAATCACATAACCCTTCCTTTCAGTCGGGTAAAAACTACTTGTAAATGTTTCCGAAAGTCAGTGGCAGAAAATATTTTTTTTTTTTTTTTTTATATAAATGTTTCTTTAAATCTTGAAAATATATTGGTTTCTGAGACTTCTATAGACAAAGGATACTTTTTCAGAATCTTGAGAAATTTAAGAAACACCTGTTTTTTTTTTTTTTTTTACTGTGTACGTTTTTTATTAAATAGTTTTAATCGGTTATTGTTGTTTAGTTATAAGTTATATTGATTATTTTTGGTGATTTCTATAAATGGTTTTAATCTTTAAAAATATGTTAAAACTAACGAAATTAAGAGTAATCTTGAAAAAAATGGAGATTAAATATTAACTCTCACTTTTTCCTCAAAACTGTTTCATTGTTTAATTATTTAATTTTTCTGGCTAGTTTATCTTATAAATGTTACATTTTGAAATACAGAATAGAGAAAATAAGAGTTAAAAAATGGTAAAATAGCTTTTAAAAATATATACTACAAAGCCTTTTCTTTAATATGCAAAATAATGTTAAAAAAACGAACATAGAAAGAATCATGAATATAAAAATACATTAAAATTTAGTAATACAGTACACTCCCTCAAATATCTAACCCTAAAATCCACAAACTTCTAAAATCCGCACATCATTTCAGATGTAAACAATGAAACTTTCAATTAAGATGTATGGACAAAATACAGACTTTTTTACTTTTTATATTAATCTGTAGATACTTTAATAAGTAATTCTTGTTAACACGACTGAACTCATGTTTTTTCATGAAGGAAATATAAATACATTTCTGAAAGCATTCAAGATACTGCTGTTATCACTGTTAATCACAATCTTTTTACCAAATAGATTTATGCATTAATCAAGCTTTTTTGGTTATTAAGTCTGGCGTAATCTGAAATAAAATTTCCTTATTTTATGATTTTGAGGTGAATTAGTAGGGTACCTTTATGAGGCCAGTATAATTGAATAATTCAAGATAAATCATCTTTATTATGCATATTTAATTATACATTAATAATTATTCATCTGACCTTTACTTTTAATAATTTAATCATTTTTAAAATTATCTTAGATTTATTATTTTAATTTATTACTTTAACTTAATTATTTTAATGTTTTGCTGTATTGTAAGCATTCATTATAAATTTGATTGAATTATTACATTGAAATTACTTTTTAAAAATGTAAACGAAGAAATTCACCAGAAATCCGCACAACCTCTGGTCTCAAGCTGTGCGGATTTAAGAGAGTCTACTTTATAATAATAAGAATAAGAACAAAATTCAATGATATCAACAGATATTCTTATGCGTGTAAACGAAATCAAACTTATTTCCCACTGTACGGCATCAGAAATTTAACGAATATATTATTTTAAATTTCCTTTACATTAGATAACCAGTAGCACCATAGCTCAAAACCCTATTACAATGCTTCGGTAATTTCGTTAAATATGTTATTGATGAAAAATGTATTTTTCAGGTGTAGACGATTAAAACATATCTGCAAATAAAGAACTAATGGCAGAGTTTTTGTTTGGGGGTTATTATTCCTCGCAGAACAATTTTATATAATTCAAAAGGAAGATTTGAAGTAGATAACAACTTGTATGGAATTCTAAACCACCAAAAATCAACGTTTAAACACACAATAAATACATGAGGTAATAATAAAACCAGACGTATACATTTCATCAGTTCCAGGACTCACATCATCAGTGTATAAAATCTATGTATAAAAACAATACCCCCCCCCCCCCCCCTCCAACTACCTGCACGGCAAAAACTCAAATGCCAGTAAACACAGCACAGAAGCACCATTTGGTGCAAGGTCTTTCGGTGTTGTGTTTACTGACATTTGGGTTTTTGCCGTGCATGTAGTTGGGGGGATGTTATTTTTATACATACATTTTATACACTGATGATGTGAGTCCTGGAACTCACGAAACGTATACGTCTAGTTTTATTCACATTACCTAATGTATTTATTGTGTGTTTAAACATTAATTTTTGGTGATTTAGTAAGATTTGTAGTTTGTGTGTTTTATGGAAACAGTTGTTGATTTTTATAAAGTTGAGATAATGAATATACTTTCCGACTCAATCAACTAAAAACGTTAGAATTCCATGTATTTCTATTTCAGTTTTATAATGTTACTAGTAAATTGCTTAAATGATTCTAATGGAGATAGAAAATCAGCCAACTGTTACTTGAATCGTTAATTTTCACTCATTTATTTTAACAGAAATGACATCCACATAAGAGACTCAACTTTTTATGAATGACATGTCGAATCTAAGGTATGACTGCCCATCGTAAGCCTATAAATTCTGTCAAAGTGTAAAATCATAATTAACAGCGGATTTAAGTGCAAATTTATGTAGCTCAGAAAAGGCGGTCATTAACCAATCAAATTTAGAAGAGTGTTTTTCCACTTGACGTGCGCTAAATTTGTTTTTATCCGCCAATGAATTAAAACATTACTTAATTCACCTGAAAGACAGACTGCAAAATTAACAATAATTATTGACTCATAACTGTTTTCTAAATCTATTTCAGTTATATTTCAAGTTTGTTAAAGACAAAAAATAAATTATTACATTGATAACAAAAAAAAATCCCATTTATTTTGAAACAATAACTTTCGATGAAAATGACATTTCATGGGCAATTACCAAAGTCTAGTAAATTTTTTTTTAAAAAAGTTACCAATTTATTAGTAATAAAGAAAACCAGGTTGCGAACAAAGGCAAAGGACTGTACACCAATTACTTGAAACTGAATGAAAAGAAAAACACTAACTCCCCATTTTTAGGATTTAATCAAATTATTTCTATTTTTAGAGCGATACGATTTTATGTTTCAATATTTCTGTTGCAATGGAATTGGCTAGGTACGAACCCACAACATTCCGGTTGGAAGTTGAAGAGGCCAGCCGTAGAGACTTTTCAGGGGCGCGGCAGTATATACTTTTTAATAGAGCTACTTATAAGTAAGGTTCGACGAACCAGGTCTTTGAGACTGAAACCGAATTTCGGTAATCTTCCTATTTTTGGCCGAAAACGAAAACTGAAATGACCAAAAATTTTTTAAAGTATTTAATAAATACATAAATATACATAATTATTAATCAATTATACGTGTAATTACATGTTAATTACATGTGTGTGGGTCAAGTTCGGTCTCTGTGCCTCTGACCAAAACTTTTTTATTTTCATATAAAATAAAATGTAATTCCTCCATCAACGACATAAAATGATTTTCTAATTATACGAATTACATCTAATTAAAAAAGTCTTAGGTATACATACCTCGATTTATCTTTTATAATGATTTTTGTAAAGAATCATCTAATATACCAGAACCTACTCAGAGTATTCGAAATACTTCTGTGGTTTCAAACTAAAAATATTCTATTATTGTTAAGTCTGCAGATTTTGATGAGCACGGGAAAACCATCTTCAAAGTTTAGCCATATATGCATTTATCGCTTTATAATTTGCACTCACGGCTTGAGTCAATCATGAATGATATTTATAAACAATGAAGTTCATACCAATAAATAAAGAATTTCTCATTTGACCCGATAGAGCTCAAATTAATGTTGAGAATTCCTAAAGTAAGAAACGAGATTTTTGGAATACAGATAGTTTTGGTCCGGCCGAATTTTCAGCAGCATTTTCGTAGAAAACGAATTTTCGGTGAAACTCAGATTTTGGATCGAAAACGAAAACGAAACCGAATTTGCGGTCGATCTCTAGTTATAAGCATTTTGGGGAAGCCAGTTATTTCAGGAAATATAAGTTATATAACAACACTGCAAATTAAAATGTCTGAAATTCAGACACTTAAGTGTCTGAAACGGAGTGTTCAATTTTCAGACATTTTAAAATGTCTGAATTTTTTTAGACACTTTTTGCGTCTGAATTTCAGACACTTCAAACGTCTGAATCGCACCCATTTTTTGTAAGCATCATACGTAGTCATGTTTGACCACGTTGAATCCTGAAAAAATATTTGGCTGTGGTCCTGCCCCCTCCACCCCCATACAGCCTGATTTTCTTCTGTGCTCCTAATTTTGGTATGCAATTCTCGTTAAGATGATAATTTAAATCTTTTACCACATTGTATTTATTATAATCAATATTTTGAACTTCAGGAGTAGAACAAAATTAAAACAAAAAATATTTATTTAAATATTAAGATTTTTTTTTATCTTATTTTACTTTGAAAGGTCAAAATATTGATTATAATCAGTACAATTTCGAAACAGATTTAAAATATAAGCTCTACAAATATTGCACATCAAATTTGGTGGCACTAAAATCGTAGGGGGGGGGGGGGCACTGCTCAGTATGCCCATGCTTTAATCAAGAAGTTCTTTTGAAAAAAATGCAACCCTGCATTATTGTTATCTAAATTGAGATGTCCGGTATTCGGGAGTATCTGTTGTGGTTGTTAATAGACATTCCCGAATAGCGGACACCTCTATTTAGCGAATACTTTTTTAATCCGCAAGGCATAGATATTTGTATATTTTTTTACCTCACAAAAGCAGACATCTTCGATTATCGGGCAAATTCAGCTGCCCCGCAGTGTCTCTATTAAGGTACACGGATAAATATATGCATATATATTTTATAATCTTTTCCCACTCTAAAAGTTCAAAATATTTAATATACTCGGCGGTTGAATGTCGAAAAACATTTAAAATATCAGATGTAAGAAAATTGCAAGTAAATCCCCCCCCACCCCCCCAAGAAAAAAATGAAAATTCATAATTTTAAAATTAGATTTTTTAAAAATTATATTGACACATAGGCACTTTTACATATGCATCAGATGATAATCACAACAGCTATTTAACTATGAATAAAAAAATAAATATTCTACTTTAATAACATTGAGAAAAAAATTACTTCTGTATTTTGTTAAATATATATTGGGTTTTTAATCTTGTCCTACTATAAAACTTCAAAACTTTAATTCTAATCAGTGCAAGATTTAAGATATCAGCTTTACGAAAATTTCAAAGAAATCCCGACCCCCTCCCAGAAAAAAAAAAAAATAAAATCCTTATCATTTAAAAATTAGATTAAAAAAAATTTATATTTCCACATGGACAAGTTTTTATGTAGATCAGAGGGTAATCACAAAGGCTATTCAACTATCAATAAAAATAAATAAATATTCTATATTAATAACACGAAGAAAAAATAACTTATAGTCTCCAAACTTCTTTTGTCTTAAATATATATCTTAACATCTGTCATTTTTGTATTTTTCGTATAAGTTTATGTTTTATCTTCTACATACTTCCTTTTATTTCCTCTTAAAAAAGTTTTTGAATGACTAAATATTTACAATATTAAAAAGTAATTATTATGACAAATTAAATTTTACATTATTCTCATAACCATGTAATTAAAGATTACAATTCTACGATAGAAAATCCTTTTCATTAGATATCTTCAAAGAAAAATAAATTTAAAAGCACGAAAAGAAACAAACGCTTATCAGTAAACGTTAATCTCAAAATGACTCATGGAATAGATCTTTCTACACGCAGCGAATTCGAAATAAAGAAATGATTTCGTTTTTCCTGACTCATCGCTGTGACGTCTGTTAGCAGGTCAACAGATTTACACGTTAAAATGTTTAATCGCTTATAAATATATGTAAAAAATACTCGAGATATACATTCTTTTTCAATGATACATATATACATAAATTTATAAAAATTGATTTTTATTCCAAAAGCAAAAGTCTATAAATATATATTTTTTTAATTTCAGTTGAATATTGTTCTGTTAAAAAAAAAAAACAACTCCGAAAATCCCGGGATTTGACAGAAAAAATCCCGGGATTTTCGGGATTAAAAATAGAGCGGAATCCCGGAATCCCAGGATACGGGATTGTAATCCCTATGTAGGAAGTAAGAAAGAATTAGGAAATCTTTCAAAGCTTTTTTTTTTTCTTTATATCATTGTGGTCGTTTAATGATAGATAAGAATTAGAATTGAAACAGATAAGAATTGAAACTAAGAACTCCCATGGAAAACAAGAGAATGCATTTAACTTAAAATGTGATATTATTACTTTAAATTAGGGGAAACATATGAGAATTTAAAATATATAATTTGTAATAAAAGGCAACGTCATAAGTTAAAAAATATATACTTCTAGAATTAGCGGGCTTTTTGCAAACAGATTCAAAACTAATACCATTTTATGCAAGATTTTGATCAGTGCTATTTAGAAAATCATAAAAAAAAACACTAATTTTAGTACTAAAAAGAAAAATTGTGACACTTACTTTAATCCTGTTGCAAGAAGTAAGATAAATTCCTCGATTTGAAATTTTAAAAACTATTACAGTGAGGAGCAAAGACTTGCATCTTTTTAGAAGGGACGTTATACATCGTTATAAGAAGACGTTAATACATCCGACTAAGCATACTCAGAGAATGAAATGCTTCATCCTCAGAATATACTCCGCCAGACAAAAGTTCTTTTTTACCAGCTTTTATAAAGACGAAGTACAATAACACTAAATCTCGATACAAATTAACACTAAGTACGTTCCATACCACACACACCTTGCCACACACTTTGTAGAGTTCCCGGATGTAATCTTCAAGTGTTGTCTCTATCCCGAATTATATCGACGACAGCTTATAAGAGTCATTGGGTGTCAAGCACGTAAGTCAGATGTATATATTCAATACATAAATAAACTAAGTGAATACGACTTAAAATCACAGAACTTGAAATTTCGCAAAAAAATAAATACGCGTACATAAAACAAACTTTCAGTTACTACAACGTACGTTCCAACGAAAGACATCTAAAACGCATGCGCAACTACAGTGCCCTCTGGTGGATACATTCTCCCTCCCAGTATAGTGAAATTTAATCAATTATGCTTTCTTTATGTCTGATAATTAAAAATATATGATATTTCTTTTCTTATAAATGGCTATAGAATAATTTTACGTTAAGGAAAATGTTACTAAAAATTTTACTTCAGAGAAATCCACCTTCCTTTGAACACTTCGTAGAAGACAATTTTAATTCTTTTCTTCTTTTAATATTGATATATTTCAAATTTATCTCAAAACGGTGTGTGTGTGTCGGGGGGGGGGGGGGGGGGGGGAAGAGTCCATTGAGAAAAAAAATGTTTTATTTTCAAAAATGTCGTTTGAAACTTATTTTTTTGAACGATTAATTTTTATATTTATTTTTATGTTTGTATCTTTAAACATTTCTTGCCCGAGGAGTTCTGTCAAAATATTCTTAGTTTGCCTATTTCATGTTTATGTTCTGCATTTTAGAAAAGCGGATTACGCTGTTGACCCCAGACCCAACTGTTCCAAAATCTTGTCCCTCCCTGAATTTCTTTCCACCGGTACATCTCTTAGTATTTAACGGGAGGGTGTGGCTCTTCCTTGGACATACGTCCATGATTGCGAGTAATTTTTGAAAATAAATATTTTTCATGAAAAGCAATTACTGATTTATTTATTGCGCCAAAAATAACTAAGTCCCAGAACTTTAGTAAGCTAACTATTTCAATTTTCCAGACGTCCCATAATCTAAACAAATTACTTTTTTTTTTTTTTTTTAATATAAAATACCAAATTTAATGGATAAAAATATTTTAAACATCTGTTATCCATTCGAAAACAATTTTCTGGTGGTGCTGGCATACATATTGCAATACAGTTATACATACAGTCATCACACATATGATACAATTGTATCGCATTTAGACACTTAAGTGTCTAAATTTCTAAATGTCTTAATTTCAGACATATCGCCATTTTTCAGACATGTTTATCAGTTCATTTATGCCATGATCATAGTAAGACACTTATGTGTCTAAAATTTAGACACCTGTGATGTCTGAAATTTCAAATTTAGACACTTAAGTGTCTGAATAACTTTTTCAGTCACATATGTGTCTTAATTTAAGACGCCTCTATTTGCAGTGAAAATCCTTGTGAAGCGAAGACAAACTTTTTGGTACCATATTTATTAAAATACCTTCTACATATTATCAGCGAATAAAAGGATGTTGCATTACGAAGAATGAAAGAAACAGGAACACATAAGCTATTTTTATCAGTAAAATACTTTCTATTAGTTTAAACCTCAAAGTCAAACTATTGCAAATGAAAGTTTGATGAATTAAATGTTACTTTCTCTACATGCAATTTGCTATTGTTGTGTTGCCTAGGAAAGTGGCATGCCAAAGCCTAGAGAAAGGAACTCTGAAAGATGCCCCTTCAAATAGGGTGTACTCTCCCGGACTAGTACCTTCTCAGAGTAAATATTAAATAGAGAGCTCACCCCCGTTACTTTCGCACGTAAAAAGTAGGGTCAGGATGACCCACGTGACAGTTGGCATTTGGCGATGAAAGGTTACTAGAAGCAACGCTAGTTTTGTCGCTTTATTGCAGCTCTTGGCAGGAGTGCAGTATTTTTTTGCTTTGATTCAGAAATTTGAGAGTTGACAGAAATACAAATCAGTAGTAAAAGAAATCTGAATGTACACCGGATATTTATCCTAATGTTTTCTTTATCATTGAAAGATTGGCTCATCAGTAATAGTAAATAAATAATAAAATTATGAAACTTTTATTTAGACAAATATGTATGTATATATTTAATTAATAATTTAGCTGTTTTCAATCTTTGATATGGTTTTGTTTATATATTTAATTTCATTAAATACTTTTTTTGTTGTTGTTGTTAATACAAAGTAAAAAATAGGACAAAAAAAGAATAAAGAAATTAGTTAAGAAGTTTAACTTTGTGTGTTAGAAGGCCAAAGGATAGGGGGAGGAGGGGGAGAGAAAGGTGAAATTTCGAGGGAAGTGAAATTTAGGTGATGAATTATTTACCTATTATTACTACAAAATTACAAATTTAACAAACAGGTCTTTTTTGTAAAAAAAAAAAAAAATTAAAGAATTTAATAATTATTTTAATTGGAAAACGCTATTATATAAAGGACATTTTAATTGAAAAAAATATGTCAGCTTTAAACTTTCTGAATTCATGAAATGTTTATTGTTTTTCTTTCCAAAAAAATACATCTATAACAACACATTCAGTTAAGGCTGTTCTTAACTGCTCCGCTGAACAAGCGCAAAACGTTCTGACACATTTACAAATTCATTTTTTAACGGAAAGATATTAAATTGGAAAGACTGGCCATGGCAGCGATTTGGAATTGAACTGGTTTTTCCATTTTTTGATCAATCAATTACCCATTGAGTTATAAGCGATATCGATCGCGTGACAAACCCGTTTTTCGCCTGCTCTTTGATGATTTTTCTACTTTCGCGCGGAAATTCGGTTCAAAAGGTCCACTTTGACATTATTTTCTGAAAGATCTATTGCGTTTACAAAAAAATGTAAAAAAAAAAAAAAACCCAGCTCGATGACATAGTTTCTGAACAACAACACCAACTAGTTTAATGCATTTTCGAACCAAAATAAATTAAAACTTATGTCAGGAAGTTGCCCTTTTCGATTTGAGAACAGCCTTAATTGAAATGTTTAACTGAACTCAAACTTACACACATAATTTTATTTACAAATTTTGCTTCATGGATGCAAGTTTATAAATAATAACTTAGTACACAACTATAACACACATACAGGAATTATTTTACAATATAAATTGCATAAATACACACAAAGTAGTTAGAAATAGAAAAAGTCCAAAATGCAAAATTTCAGTTTCAGAAATAATAGAAAAAAAAAGGTTTTTGTCTATGCTTAATTCATTTATATTAGCGGTTGCCAATTTCTGAGCCTCACGGAACACTAAATTCATAATTTGAAATCACACGGACTACAAATAAAAAATTTTTAACAATAAAAATGTATTTGTACAATAATTATCAGAGAATGTTTATTCTATTAAAATGAAATATACATATTCAATAAAATAAAATTATAAATGTGGGGTGTCACTTTCTTGCCTACGAGATTGATACCACTATTTTTTAATGATAATCACCGCCTTATTTAATCATAACAAAAAGCTTCAAAAGTTTGTTTAATTGTATCAAAATTATTAAGGCTGTTCTCAAATCCAAAAGGGCAACTTTATGACATAAGTTTTAATTCATTTTTGTTCGGAAATGCATGAAAGTAGCATGTGTTGTTGTTCAGAAACTATGTAATAGAGCTGTTTTTTCCGTTTTTTTTTGCAAACGCAATAGATCTTTCAAAAAAATAGTGTCAAAGTGAGCGTTTTGAACCGCTTTTCCGCGCGAAAGAAATAAATTCACTCAAGAAAGGATGAAAAACATGTTTGTCACGTGATCAAAATCGCTTCTAACTCAATAGGCAATTTATGGATCAAAAAATAGAAAACACAGTTCGATTTCAAATCGCTTCCATGGTCAGGCTTTCCAATTTTATATATTTCCTTTAAAAAATGAATTTGTAAATGCGTGAAATCGTTCTGCGCTTGAGCAGAGCAGTTGAGAACAGCCTTAACGTTAATTTCAATCTTACAAAATAATTGAAGCTTATTTAAGAATCACGCATTTTGATGTGATATTTATTACTGTTTCTTTAAAATAAGTTCATGACATCGCCATGAACACAGAGAGCAGTTTTTATTTCACGCTGAGACCAGTAACGAGTTTTAATTGCTGTGACCCGATCATCGAAATATTTGTTTCGCACAAATATGTAAGTTCAAAATTAAGTCAAAATTTTCGTTGTTTTTCCAGTCAATAATGAATATTCATATTTTTGGGAGAGTCCAAAGTTAATACTTATCTGTGTTAATACAATACAACAAAAAAAGCGTATACTAAATAATCTCTATTAATATAATTACCAATGCCCGCTATAATTTAAATTTTCAAAACTACACATCTAAATTTTTACAAATACAGGATTTTTTTTAGTATTATCATGTTATCATTAATAGTTTTAATATTTATACAGTACAATTATTAATTTACATTAAAAATCCAAATAATATCCAAAATTTTCTGAGGAACACCGAAATTTTCTCAAGGACCACCGGTTGGCAACCTCCGATCTATATAACAATGAATCCTAACTATTCCACAAAAAAATCCGTTAATAAATAAAATTATAATCCACAAACTAGTTTTATTAAATGATATATTTAGTTTAAATAAATAAAGAAAGAAAACAGTAGTTATATAAAGCTACCGCACTTCAGTGCTAATTTTCATTTTTGGTTAATTAACATCAGCTATATTAATATATAAATTAGCATCAAGCTAAGTTACATTGGTTAAAAAGATACATTGCATTTAGAATATGCCCAGTCTTGTATTTTAAATTTATTATACAAGAAGGGGTTCTGCCCCACCCCCTATCCCCGCGCGACGAAGGCACTGTTTTCTTCTTTCATTCGTAATTCTGCGAAGTTTTGAATTTTAAATATTTTGTGTAAAATAATTAAAATAGTGATTTCTTGATACTGGCATTATTAATAAATTTGGAGCGATTAATTAATTTTTCTTATAATTATTTTTTGCTAAAAGTTATGAGTGCATTAAATGTAGCTGCGTATCTTATTAGTATATTAAATTTAGATAATATTTAAAGACCTGTTAATACATTTTAAACGTACTTTATAAGCATACTTTATTTAAAGCATAAATTTAATCTAAAGCAAGATTTAAAAAAACAAAAACATAAGTATTTAGGTTTTAAAGAAACGAAAACAAGTTTCTTTTGGCGAAAAAATGTATCGCCAAACACCTTAATACGAAATGTTCTTAAAATTCAAATTAATCAAACTTACAATTTTAATATTTAAACTGATAACACTAGATAATAGTAAATCCTATTATTACATACATTTATGTTATTAAAAGTAAAATATTTTGTATTTTCATCGTAACAACGTGAATAAACGATATCATAGTTCCAACGATATCTTTTTAAGACCCTTTAAATATTAATAAAAATAAATAAATAATAAATACATAGCAATGGAAGGTAACAGAAGTTGTTTTGTTTGCTCTTTCTGTACATCCATAGACACAACAACTTGCTACCGTGGTATTTTTGAATCGTAAACATGAAATTGTCTAATATCTTCCGTAGAAATCAATGCTATTTGCAAGCTGACCGGGAAGCTTCTTGCCCCGAGTCACGTGATTTTTATCCTGGCTGAAGAAAGTGTGGGGAATTCTCCCTCTAATATATGATTACTCTGAGAGTACCTTTCACACCAATAGACATCCCAGCTAGAGTACATATCACACTACTGCTTTTACGCGCAAGTCTGTGGCCTCTACATATAGATAACAACAGTGGAGTGTTACCACTTGATCATGCACGCAAGTACTGACCAATGGGGTTGGCTCGACAATTGGCTTTAAACTTTGAGGTAATTTTTTCGTTTTGCGAAGATACCTTTTTAAGGTAAAGCATTATTTTTAACCCTTAAATGCCTGATTTTTCAAAAATCATTGTAATAATGTTTTTTGGCTTTCATTTTTTAAATAAATCATGGGTAAAACATTTTAAAAAATCATATTTTGTTTTAAGTATGGTTTACGGCTAGAAAACAGTTTGTTACTAATCGCAATACTGGTCTTTAAGTGAAAAAATAATTTTCCTTGATAAAATTCTATAATATTAAACGCACAAGAATTTTAGGAACTATAATAAGAAATAAATTTTACTTGCTCACTGCAGAACAAAATAGGGTATTTCGCAAGCTTCCAAACAAAACAAAAAGAGCAGGTAGCAACAATTGAAAAAATAAATCTATTTTTATTCTTAAATAGCACAAGTGTTGCCATCTACATGTTGAAAATCGATTTAATAATATTTTCAGAATGTATTTTATTGGCAACATTAGGAATTATAGCTTCAATATTATTCTAAAAGTATTTTAGAGCCTAAACTGGGTATGTTGCCGAAAAGCAACACCCGACATTTAAGGGTTAATTCATTTATCCGAATTTTTACCCATGGAATAATTAATACACATGGTTTTCATATCACGATGTTATTATCATTATAAATTATAATATGTTCAATTGAAAAATAAATTTTAGGGGGATACATCTGTTATATTACCATAGTTAAAGAAAGGTACCTTTTCGATAATAGCCGTTTTGTATGGGAAACCTGGAAAATTTGCACATTTTACTTGGATCATGTTCGTGTAGAATACAGATCCATAGTGATTTTTCCGTCTGTGGTTTCCAGTTTTACTTAGAAATTGAAAATGAAGACTAAAGAGTCGGCTGCGAATCTTGATAATTTAGAAAGCACAGATTTAAAACTGATAGAAAATCAGACATTTCCCAAAACAGGAAATATCGAGGCACTGAACTAACCCTTTTGTATAAAACGGAAAATTGTAATAGTGATAATTATGTATTATTGCGTTGTGATTCGCCTTCACAGTACATGTTAAATTAATTTGTACAGCTTGTTCTCGACTTTTTTTCAATAAGCTCCACACATGGTTGTTATTGTTACGTGCTGTTTTATTAAACACAATGATCATCTTTATTCATGTTTACATTAATAAATTGGTCAAGTGCGAGGTTTACTCGCTTACAAAGGGTTTCGTACGTTGGCTATTTATGAGTAGGATCCGCCTTATCTAAAACAAAGACCTTGAAAAAACATTAAACTTGAGCTTGCGCCAAGCGCACTTCGAAAGGTGGTTACAACGCAGCGTTTTTCTAGATGGGTTTTTAATTAATATTTCAGGTAACAATCGACAAATTTTATCGAAAATTATTACCAAAAATTCATAGATGATTTTGCGTTGATAGGTACTTCAAGCTCTACTCAACACCACCGCTGAGCGCTCGCAGTTTTTTTTCCAAAACTATATGACCTAGGATAACCGCTATAGCTTTCCTACAATGTATAAATAAAATTTTACTACCCTTAATTTTTTCATAATTTTAGTTTTAGTAGGTTCCATAATAGGAGGGCAGTGGGCCTATTTTTGCGGTATATTTTTGACGATATCTCTGAAAATAAAATGCGTAAAATTAAAAATAATAAATTTTTGAGTTCGTTGTTATTACTTTCGAACGACATACAAAACAGCAACAACAAAAAAAATCAAGTAACTTAACTAGCTCCCCTAAATTTTTCCTAAAAATATTTGTGAAAGGCTAATAATCTAAAAATATGTGGGTCAATAGCCTATATAACTCTACCGAGTTTGAACTTTTCCCGTTCCACAGTATTCGAGAAAAATGGCTGTGGCAGACGGACAGACAGACAAACGACTGATAGTATAATGGTTCCGTTTTTACTTTTTAAATACGGAACCCTAAAAATTAATATATTTCTTGACACTAATATTTCTTATTGATATCTATATGCACAGTACATTGATTGGATAAATATAAATATTATGTTTATAATTCATAAATAAGTTAAAATCCATTATGCAGTGGCAATATATACAATAAACTTTGATAAGTTAAATTTTTGGTAACTATAATAATTTGCATCAAGGTTGACATTCCACTGGGAAAATTGAAAACAACTATTTCCGAACAGTTATATTCACCTTATTTATGACAGGCATTCTGCGTTTAAGTAAGGAAACGATTACTATTCGTAAATAATTGTACGTCAACCCTGTACGTGTTTCGTTGGAAATTATATTGTATTTGTTATTTCAACATTTTAGATTCATTCAGCCATTAGCCACCTCTAAAATCACATGAAAAAGACCCCTCACTTCCTTAAAAAATCATCATTATTAAAAAAAAAAAGAGAAAATGTACTGCGCATTTATATTCAATATTTATTTATTTTTAGGATGAAATTGTACTGATACTGGACATAGTTCTTATGTGAACTGATTAAAGCTTTGTTGGTAAATATCCATTTCATTTAGTTCTCATTCAAGTTCGGTTGAAACTTTCTCAGCAATCTAAATTTCAAACTAGTGTAGACCGTCCTAACTGAAATACAGAACTCGTCTTAATGATGAAAGATTTCCTGATGAATAGAATTGCATTCAGATCATTATCGATTTTCTCCGGAAAGAAGCCAAACAGATTCAAAGTTTATTTCAAGATATTCTTTGAGAAGAATTTGAGCATAATGAAATAAATGCTTCTCAATACTATCCCTGTTTAGAAGTCAATGTTTATATTAATTAAAAACCAGTTTAAGAAATATTTATTGAAATACTCCTCTAATATTCCTTTTTATGCAAAGAGTTAATCAAAGGGTTTATATACAGGGTTAGCACAAAAGAATGATCGGATTTTTAAAATCTATATTTTCAAAACTATTACACATATTCTAATAAGTTATATATGAAAATAAAGAAGTATTCACGAGAACTATTCAAATTTGTTTTTTTTTTTCAAATTTAAGAAACATTTATTGAAATATTCCTCTAATACTCCTTTTTATGCAAATGTTTATCTAGGGCAAGGTACCCTATTATCCCCCGCCAGTCATTTTTAGGCCCTTGGAAGTTGTAATTTTCAGTGAAAATCTACAAAAGTTGGATTTTACATAGACTAACTATCCACGCACATAGAAACATAGTCAAATATCGTACAAAAAAATTTAACAATGCGAAAAATTGTTTTTTCAAAAGTATCTAAAAATGCAAAAGAAAAAAAATGGTTCCAATGTCCTCCCCCAAAAAATCCAATACGCCCAGGCTTAACATATAACTAAATCAAAATTTATTTCTAAATGAGTAAGTAATTTATTTTACATTAAAGTAAGGCATAAAGAAATGTACTAATTTTAAGTGGAAGAATAACATAACGAAACATTAGCCATCGAAACATGAGGGGAAAAAAATGAAAAAAAATGTCATGAAAAAGCATTCCTAATTTCGTCCCCGGGACGAAAATAAGAACTGCAAGGGGGACGAAATTGGGACCACGGTACTTCCCAATATGACGGAGCTTCACTTCCCCTAAGATGAATTGAGCGTCCTAAAACTCACTGTATGCTACTGTCAGCATCTTACCTATGTAAAATACATGCAAAGAATAAGATATAAATACTTATAGTACAGCAAATAATGTTCTACAAACGACTTAATAAGAACTCGGGTCTTCTAAAAATAAGAAATTCGCCATCTTTAATTTATGTATGCGTCTTGGCGAACGAAACTTTCAACACTGACCCCTTTTACCTCCCATCCCCTGTGCCTTGCGTCATAAATGCTGCCAGTTTCGCAGAAGCAGAAAATTAAGGGGGACGAAATTAGGAGAGGGGACGAAATATGGGCACTTTGCCCTAAAGGGTTAGCATAAATGAATGATCGGATTTTAAAAAATTAAATTTTCAAAACTATTATACATACTGTAATAAGTTATATATGAAAATCAAGAAAAACTGTCCAAGTTTTTTTTTTTTTCCAATGTAAGAAATATTTATTGAAATATTCCTCTAATATTCCATTTTATGCAAAGAGTTAATGAAAAGGTTTATATACAGGGTTACCATCAATGAATGATCGAATTTTAAAAATTTATGTATTCTTAACTATTACACATATTGTAAAAAGGTATATATGAAAATAAAGAAAAAGTATCCATTTTTTTTTTTCGCTCAACGCAATTGGATGTGCGAGTAATGATGATTTACCATTATTCACATAGCCACCTTGTTTCCCAGATTTTACGCCATGTGATTTCTTTCTGTTCAATTGCATCAAGAATCTTGCTTATGAACCAACATTACGGAAAACACTCAAAGAACTTAAAGATCGCACCAGTGCAGATTTGGTAGCGTGAAACTGCAAAATGTGTAGAAGAACGTGATTACAGATCAGATATTTGTCCAGAATAGTTCGCACATCGAACATTTTTAACAGAGAAAAACATCGGAATGTTTTTCTTTATTTCTATATATCTCTTTTAATAACATGTATAATAGTTTTGAAAATATGCATTTTTAAAATCCGGCCATTCATTTATTCTGCACTTTACATTGATGACAGTTATAACACACTTTTGTATAGCTGCCAACTTTTACGCTTTTTTCTCACCACTAACATTTAATACACATTTTTGAGTTATTTAATTCCAGATTTCAACGATTAAATAAAGCAAAATTTACTGTTAAATTTTAGTGGTAAGAAAACAGGGTAAATGTTGGCAGCTATACTTATATACTTATATACGCTGTTGGCGTCATAATAATAGGACGTCTTTACAATTAAATTTGTTATTATCTCCATCTTTTATTGAAAATATATGTTAAAATACAAATAGACAACGTGATAAAAAGCGCAAATTAATTTTACATGTAGGCAGAAAACAACTGTTTCGCAGTTTCTAAAGCTCCATCTTCAGTGAAAGGTTAAAATACGTCAAAACGTTAAAATCAAACGTATGAGAATATTACTATTGTATTTTAATACGCTGTCTATGTGTATTTTACGATACTGGCACAAAGTTTCATCTGTTTTTTGTTTTAATGATAGCATATGTCTTCAGATTTACTATTATCATTTCATTCACGCTTAAATATTTATACTAATAAAAGAAATTACTTATAGATTCATACATCGTTGTTGGGACATTTGTTTTCATATGGTTCATTCCGGGGTTGCATGTTACATGGATTTCGAAGATAAAAAAAAAAGCATATTTTCTCTATTTTTTTATATATAATAAATAAATTGTTTTATTCAAACGTTTAAGCATATAGAATAGCAATAGTTAAATAATATAGAAAAAAATCATTCAAAAATTTGGAAAATTCAGCCGGTGAGACCTGGTTTCTGGAGACCCCCTAAAAAAATGTCCTCGTGGCGGTCGGGATAGCACATGATAGCTTTATCTGAAATTAAGAAGCCAAATTTTTTTCTGTTAGTAGATAGGTAGAGCTCGTGATTGAACAAAGTATAAAAATTTCAATTTGAACTTTTGGCAGAATTGTATTCAAAACAGTGCATTTTTTGGTGCAATTTATACTACGTACAGCCTTGTAAAATTAGTTGTAATAAAAAAAAAAAATACTTCGATTAGTCACTAGTCGTAGTCAATCCTATTTTGAAGAAGTGCGCAAAATTTCAACAAGTTCGGTGCATTAGTTTTAGAGGAATCTTGTCAACTGACATTCAGTGAGGTGAATTACCAAAGGCTCTCTCCTAGACTTTTACTCGGATTGAATTAACACTTTGGAAAAAATATTCTAGACATAATGTACTATTAGATAAAAATAAATAAATAAATGAATGGATTTTTTTAAATTTTCAAACCCATGTAACCCCTTAAATTAGGGATCTGTAACCCGTGGCTTGCGGGCCAAAGAGCTACTTCTGTTCAAGCATAGAATAATTTGTCTTATCTAATGACAGAAACCTTGCGATTTAATTAGAAGAATATAACTATTCCGCGCACAAAATATTTACAGGTATTATTCCTTATTTTTAAGAAACATTAACACTTTCAAGTCTAACCCCGAATGTCACTTCGGTTGACGTTTTCGATGAAGCGAAATAAGCCCGAGAGTCTCTCGGGGTAAACTTTTAACTCTCTGAGCTAAAAAAATACCTGCTATATACGTTCGCTGTCTTTTCATACATTATCTACGAATATTTTATTTTAAAAAAAGACGTGGCAGCATTAAAACATAAGTATACGGAAATATCTGGAACCAGAGCTTAATTCGATCTTATTGTGAAGCTTGTGATTCTGCTCTTTGTGCTTTGAAATGTATCACACAAAAGCAAATTTTACTAAATAATGTTCCTATGCAAGTAAAATCTATTTTCAGAAATTTGTACAACATCTGGGTAAGTTTTTATTCAAGTCTATGTAAAATTTTATGTTAAAAAATGATGCTTTTTTATGCAAAGATTTCTCATTAAATATTAATTTTTAGTACATTTAAATAGTTCTTGATTAGGAATAAGAATTGTTTGATGTTTATAAAAAAATATATTAACCATTAAATGCTTGGTTTTTTTATTTTGTTTCGAAACAATTATATAGGATTCTCTGGAAGGTTTATTACACAAGAAAAATAATGAAAAAAATCAGAGATACATTTTTCATATAATATTATGAATTATATATTAATTATATAATATTAATTATATAATAATTATAATTAATATATAATTAATAATTATATAATAATTATATAATATTAATTATATATTCTTTTCTTCTGTTGCACATTTGCAATGCAAGTAAAAACTACTGCCGTGTGACTGTTTTACGCTAAAATATTGCAAATTAGTAAATATTTTAAGAAGTATGTCTCCAAATACCTTATTTTATATAATTATTTATTTTATAAAATTTAACCTTTAACCCTTTAATTCCCATGATAGAATCGTTCTGGAAATTACGTAGTTCAGAAAATCTGACTTTATACCAGAAAGTTTCAATAGTTAATTTCGCTTTATTTAAATACGAAATGTCTGTTATTAAATAAAGCAGATATTGCTATTTAAATTTTCCGGTGTGAAATAGGTATATACGAATAAAAATATGTATTAAATTCAAAACACTCTTGTTTGTATATATGCAAAGCTGAGCACTTAAGGGTTAAAATGCATATAGTCCAAGTATTTTTTTAAAAATCATGAAAAATACTAAATACCCTCAGTCGAGGGGTTAAAATAACTGTTGAAATAGCTCAGTCCTGAAAGAGTTAAATGTTGTCTGAAAATAAGGAATAAGGTTAGTTGGGATAACTGGACCCACGAGGTAACTGGGCCATAGGCTAGTTTATAAAAAACCGTTGAGGTATTTTAAGTTTTAGCTTTTGTGAATGCCCCTTAACTTCTACTTCCTAAAACAACGTTTGTCAACTCGATCATAACTCTCTCTTTGCTGTGATAGGTTGTGGAAAATTAACGTTTCTTTTTTTAAAAAACAACGTGCATTTGGTTGAACTTCCTCAGCTTTTTATTAAAATACTGTAAGTACTTTTATTAAACAATCTTTTTTTTTTAAGATTAGGTATATAACTAAGTTAATATTATTAGGTATTTATACATATTGACTTCATGTATCAAATGTAAGCCCGGTGTCCCAGTTGCCCCATAAAATTTTCAAGAATGGGGTAACTGGGACATGCTGGATCCAGTTACACCTATAGTTATAAATAATTTTTTTGAGCTTCTCTTACAACGGGAAGTAAATTTCACCATTGTTTTTTGCTCACAGTAAAGAAAATTATAGACTACCTTATTAAAGTTACGTAATAAAATTAAAAAAAAAGCATATTGAGTGTTATCAAACCAAATTTCTTGACCCCTTGAGAGGCGGTGACGCCGTTATGGCATCACATAATTTTAATTCCTAATTGCCACATTGGCACCGGAATTTTATAATGAAAATTTCCCCTTTACTAAGTACGCGAAAATATACTTTTACTTATTTACAAATAGATTCTCTTGTAAATACTGGTGTCATTAAATTATTTCAACATCTTACGAACGCAAGTACCTTGCCCCTGAAAGCGAGATAGCCAAACCTTGAAATTGTACGATACACAGGGGTCGCATTCTATAGGGAACTTTTATTGATCCTACCACTATTTTGAAAATAATATCTTCATCGCAACTTTCTTTAGAATATGTTAAATAAAATGATCATGAAGGTAACTCATTAAGGGTTCTGGTAGAAGCAATAAAATTTTCCCTATACAACGCGTCCCCTAGATACAGATAAAGTACTTAAGTACTTATGTAGCCGTTTGTTCATAGATTTACCTAGCTATTTTTTTCCTTAAAATACCAATGTGATTTTTATACTTTTTACCTATACTAAAAAATAATTAAGTAAGTACATAAGTACTTACTTAATTTTTATGTTTTTGGTATAAATAAATCTAATATTTTCACTTTTAGTGCTTTTTTTAGACACATTGACAGCAAAGGTTTCCCTTACAACGCTCTTTATTGACACACAATTTACATGATCTGCCTGGTTTAAATTTTTATAAGTTCTTTACACTTTTTCAAACAGGACCTGATATCCCATATGAAAAAAAATAAACGTGTGCGGAACATAGACCCTCCTGGTCCACTTACCCCATTTCTATGGGGCAACTGGACCCATGAGGAAAGAAGGATGAAATATGCATATTTTTATAATTTTAAATATTAAAATGTAATTTTGAGCATTTCTGTCTGATAGAGGGAACCTTACTGAACAAATTTACAGAAGTTCAGACTTTAATTCAAATGAACATTAGCTTTTTTTAAGCTGAATTGTCAGAAGCTCCAGAGTCACATTGTAAAATCATGGCCCGGTTGCCCCAACTAACCTTAATTGTCAGAACCAATACTTTATGAAAGAGAAAGAAAAAGTACTGGAAAGTTGTCATGCCTATTTAATCCATTCTAATAAGGCGTTTTCCAAACGTCTTCAAATTTTCTTACACAACCTACTGTCAATATATTGGCACGCAAAGATAACTATATTCTTTAGATTTAAGAAAATCTTTCAATTTCAGTAAACCTTAATTTTTGTCATTTGAATAGTTGCATTTGCTTTTTTATATCTAAACGTCATGTTTCCCAAAATTAAAAAAATAATTGGGGTCCGAAATAATTAAGAAATACATATTGAAATCTTCCTCTATTATTTTATTTTTGTACAAAGATTAAAGGGAAAGGTTTCTATACACTGATGACAGCTATAATAGTCAATAGGAAGATTTAGAAATTCTTCTCTAATAAATATCATTAATTCATTATCACCATGACACTTTAAGAAAGCGTGAAAATTTTGACTTATTACCGCCATCTAATATTAATCCGTAGGACTGGGATCATTTTAATTAAATGAAGAATCCATATAACAACATTCATCGACTCATTAATGCATTACCATTAACGGATGAAGATAACTTATGAGTAATAAATAGAATTTAAAGATATACAATGTAACACGCCTTTTGGATGCAAAGATATTGAATCGATATTAATAAAATAGTAGAACTGTATCCAACAAAGTTTAAGCAAAATATTGATTTATAATTATAGAAACTGAAACTAGCAAGTAATTTTTAAGAAAAGAAAATCTGATGCGACTTCCCTCAACTTTCCGAACACTGTTGTGTGTGTACAAATTTTATGAAAATGGAATCAAAACTTAGAAAGATATTAATAAAAGTTTTCTTCATTCTATTAAATCCTATCACACTTAATTAATTCACTGGTATTCCATGATAGGTAATGATTCTATGTTGCCATGGTGATGACGTCCTATTTACAACGGAGTTATGTTATTTCCGTATTAGTGAATTTAATCTATATAATCGTAATAAGTTTTGTATTCATACATTTTTGCAGAAGAGGGCAACAGCTATTGCATCAAGATCTAGATATTTATAAAACTAGTTATAGTACGAACGCACCTCATTTGCCACGTTTCACATACATTTTCCAACTTGTTATGTCCAATAAACTGAGTCTGAATACGTGCTGGTTATTGCCGATGGTATTAATATTGCTTGCTAGAGCGTGTTTTTTTTTTCAGAATGAATTCATATCTGCGCTAACAGTCTACACTAGTCACGGAAAGAAACGCTCAATTTAATATTAATCCCATACGAGCACTGTTTACAGATTTCTCGCTCGCTATATATTTTAAATGATTTTTTTTTCTTTTTTGCATAGGGTACCTGAGGTCGATAACTTTTTCTGTGCGTTTGTACTTTTTCGATTTTAGTTATTTTTTTATATGCCTCCATAGGATTAACATTAGCGTGAGCATTTCTTCCCATGACAAGTGTTGACTCTTAAAATGAGTGTTCGGAAACGAGCAGATTCGGCATTTTTTCGTTACTCCGGTCATAAAGTGATACTTTAAATATATTGAAATTTTTTATGAAGAATTTCAATGGCTTACCGAAATTAATGTATCCCTTATTGTAGTGAATTTTTTCATGAAATTAAATTTCTATACAGAGTGCATTACTGGTAATGGCTTTCAGTTATTCAGTAAACAAGAATGTTTTTTTTTTTTTGTTTTTTTAAATAAAAGATAATTAAAGAATTTAGGTAATGTTAGATAATAACTGACTTAAAGAATTGGAGAAAAATTTTAATTGCAAGGTTATCAAGATTTTAGTAGTAAAACGAAAGTTGTTCAAAATAAGGGATTATTTTTTAAATAACTTAAACTCAGCAGTATTTTAAGAAATTTAATTTTCAGATTGATATTTTAAACGTACTCGGAGTAGAGGTCTGCACTATAGTCCAGCACATGCAAACCGAACCCACAACTTCTATTTCACGTTTCTTGAATCCGATAAAATGATTTTCGTATATTCACTCCAATCAAAGAAAATCAATCAATATTTTAATGCAATTGTATCTTTTATATTAAATTTATCTTATATGCAGAAAAAAGTATATGGCGCATTCTCACACTCTTTTGACTTTCGGGAATAAAAATCTGGTGAAATTAAACTTGCTAAAATAACATTTTAATCTGATAGACTAATGACTTAATGATTCAAAATAAAGAAAAAATGAAAAAAAGAGTTTTTTTTTTTTATTTAACTGGGGTTTAAGTTAAACTTCCGAGTTTAATTTTCCTTAGCATTTTACCACTATAACTTTCTATTTTTTTCTAAATGTGTACTTATAATGAATTTGCATAGTACCCACAGGGCATTCAAATAAGAAATAATAACAATGTAGTATTTTTAGTACAAAATTTTGGTATAACATTGCCTTAAAGGGATGTTAAAGAAGGGACGGAAGGAAAAAAAGGGGGATGGTATAGGAAAAGAGGGACGGTAATAGAAAAAAAAGGGATGGTAAGGATGGGACGGTAAGGAAAATCACCACCATTTTTAGACAAATGATGTTAAGACTAAATGATAGCCACAATGTTCATGGATTTTTAGAAACAGTTATTTACATTGGATTAAATAAAAAAAAAAAAAAATAATTTACCTTGAAAAGCGCAGGAATAAACCTTGGGGATGGTAAGACAACCAATAAAGCCACGATGCTTGAAATCGATATTTAAATGCTGATTTAAATTCCGCAGTAAATTTCCTGCCAAAGAAATTTTGACATTCTTTCTGTATCATACTTCTGCATGCGAAAAGACTTGAAAAAAAATCTGTGGCTGCATCTGAAGGGATTTTCTGTATAAGTTTAGTAAGAGGGAATCTAAAACTCAGGGACAGAGTTAAAAAAAATAATATCAACCGTAAAATGTGTGCAGGTTAATTTTTTTCTACACATTTATATAAAACAACAGTCCCTGTTTCGGAAAAAAATTACATCGAATTACTTTTATTGAAACAATTTTATACAAACAGCTCCAAACTTAAAATTCAGCATCAGGGACACGGGGCGGTATAGGAGTTTTCCTGGTATCTGGACCCCCAACATCGTCCAAAACTGATTTATATCGTTAACATTGTTATTGTTATGCAATCATGCAATGAGATGTTCCCCAGTATATGAAATAAAAAAAAAAACCCCACAAGAATATGTACTAAAATAAAAATTATTATTCGGGGACTTAAAAGTCAAAATATTGCGAGAATGCATACATATACTCATTAGTTTAGATATCCATGTATATAGTTTTTTTCTGAAAAATATACTCAATACTTTTTTAAACATCGGGCTAAGCCAGCCTCTCAATCACGCGTATTAATACTCAACCCGAAAAAAAACAAAAACAGGATCCGCAGTGAAAAGAATTAGTGCTTACCCGATCAGGTTTGGGTAAAGTCAAATTACCCAAATCCATGCAAGTGGCTATTCGGTAAAAAAGCTATCTTGGCCCAGTCTGATATTAAAAGAAAACATTTGGCCAGGTCCATGCCGTGCACAAAATAACTAAAACGCGGTCCAGTCCGGCAAAACTCAATTTGAACTAAATTTTAAAAAAGAATGATATATTTAACCACCGTTAGCCAGCAATTAAAATTCTAAAAGAATATTTTATACATTTTATGTAGACAATTTTGAATTTTCTTATATATAATGACACTTTCCTTAAAGCGTGTATTTAATCATATTCATGAAATTCAAATGTTGGTGAAAATCATACAAAAAAAGATAAATACCATAAAAAAATAAAAAATAGAAATTATGTTGTAAGAGCAAATAAATATAAAAATGTTGATTAATTGCTTTCTCTTTTATATTTAAATTTTTACTATGTAATTTGTCTCTCAAAAACAGCAAGGGTCCCTCTCCCCAACACTTTAAATTAGTATCGCGATATATCACCAATATCGATATTAACTTGTTGATATATTGTGATATTAAATTTCTGATATCACCCAGCCCTATTTGGGGCATACAGCTTGTTTTAAAAAAGATGAAACAGTTGTAAGAGATCGTTGAACTGGTGATATTTGTATAGTAAACCAGAGTCGCAGTCCATTTGTTCAAACAAAAACAAAGCGTATCTACTTGAAGCCAAAACCTGATATATAAAGACGTTTAACATTAATGTTAATATCTTAACGGAATTTTCAACAGCTTTACGTTGCTTTATGGGAAATACGATATCATGAAAAGTGCTGTAAATGCACAGCAATTTGAACAGTGACATCGTGTTGAATTTCAACTACATTAACTTCAAAATATGGAACTCTGAGCTAAATCAACGCATATGATAATTTGCACCAATTCTTGTGATGTTGCTGCATTTGACGTAAAGCAAGGTAAGTCTATTGAAAATTTCATTAAAATAGCTTCATTATTTTTAAAATTATGAATAAGAGTTCGTTTTCGGCTTAGAATGAAATATTTCGTATTTTTGATTAAACAAATAGATTTCCACCATAGTTACCCACATAAAAATTATTTTCTGTAGTGTATTTTTTCACCTTTTAATATCTGTCTTATCTTTTTTTAACAATTTGATTGAATATAACATCAGTTTCATGTTATTCCATTAGTGCATTTTATGTTTCGTATCTAGAAGATAGTAAACGCTGTTTAAATGAATCAAGTCTACCAGTAATTGCTGATATACGGAAAAAAGTACACTGTAAAAAAAATTCCGCTAAAATACAAAAATTGTACTGGCAATCGAGACGCCAGTAGTATTTCTGTATTCTAACGGAAAATTTTTTCCCGTAAATTTCAGAATTTTTTTCGTTTTTCTGGAATTTACGGGGGAAATTTTCCGTTTAAATACGAAAATATTACCGGCGTCTCGATTGCCAGGACAATTTTCGTATTTTAACGGATTTTTTTTTTTACAGTGTAGTATTAAGATCCAATTTATAAAAAGGCGCATTCGATTAAGTGCTAATTCTAATAAACGGCGAATATTGGAAAAGCTAACAATCCCCCTACCCCTTAAGCTGAATTCTCGCCCCGCCACTGCTCATTGCACTGGTACCGACTTATTGTTCGCCAATTGATATATTTTAGTGAGAGTGCTTTGACGCAACCGTGTGTTTCTGGAAACCCTTCATTGTTACTCATATTCGCTTTAAATCACATTGTTGAGAAACTCACTCATTTTGACGCACAGTAGACGATGATACTGTATTTTTTAAAGTGTTCCAGTAAAAACTTGTGTGCTATAAGACGACTGTTTCAAAACATTAAGTAACTCTTTGAAGTATCTTAACAATATATTGAAATTTCCTGGCGATTGGCCATTTTTCAAATGTTATAGCGTAGAGAAAAAGGACAAGAAAACCGACACACAAACATACCATTTTTGGATCTTGATTAAAGTTTTGATGTCGCCATCACCAAAACGCGTTCTTTCAATAAATAATGAATCACTAAAATATGAGTACCCGTTCAGAAAAGTTATGCGTAGACATACATAGGTTAATTCCGGGATTTATGCCGCACTTTTTTTTTTTTTGAATTTGTGTATAAAGTACCATGGTGGACATAAAATAAAAAAAAACATGCTGTGCTATTTAATGTTAAATATACAACGCATGTAGTGCGGCAAAAAAATTCAAAACAAATTATCAATATTTTATGACAATTTTTTTCTAAAACATTACACTGCGGTGCGTCAGCCGTACATTCAGACTGAGACGCCGCACTTGTGCGGTAATTGTGCCGCGCTTGTAATAAGAACAGAAGGAAATTATAAATAAAAATATTTAAAAAAAATATTCATATCTGGACAATAATTAAAGATGTAATAACAAAATGAAACTAATAGAGTACTATGAAACGTATTATTACATTCAAATTAATAATTGTTGCCAACTTTCACTATTAAAATTATCGACTTATATTTTTACATTAAATTTTAATTATTATTTCAGCAACAACGTAACATCAATGTATTAGAAAGGGAAAAGAAAGAAAGTAAAATTGTGTTTGCGTAATTTATTTGTTAACCCTTTCGGGACCGGTGGCTTTAACACAAATTTTATTCCGTTGGTACCACATTTTTAAAGGAAGTTACCTTTACTTAAACAATCATGAAACTTCTTATTAAACAAAGCAAATATTACTTTTTTTTTTACTGGTGCCAGAAACAAATTTTGTAAGCTCTTTATGAAGGTGCTTATATGCACCTATGGTCCCGAATGGGTTAAGAGACCTGTTTTTTTTTTACTACAATCTACAGAAAAAGTGTCGAAAAAGCACAGTCTTTATGTAACTACATTTAAACACATGATGCAACAAAGCCAATTATACTTCCTCTTTTTTGGAGTAGTTTGCAAAGAACGTCTGCGTTACGCATAATCCAATTTTGCCATCGCTAAGCGGAATGTCGTAACCATACACACAGTACCCTATACAAACGCTACACTTAGTTTTAACTTCGAAATCATGCATGCATTTAGTAATTTGTGTATGAAAAGCATTCAAACATAACGTGTTTAAAATGTTGGACAGTGAAATCATGCACTTACGTGAAATTAAGGATTTTACTTCTACAACTAAACATCGAAATGGGATTCACGCTATACACTGATTAAAATAATCTCACTGCTCACCTATACTGTGCGTTTGACGACCACCTATCGATAATTACAAGTAATACAAGGGGAGCGGCATCTATCCCGTATGCGGCGACTCTCCTGGAGTTACCCTACAAGAAAAACATACAAAGGAATTGCCTAAACATCTCCGTCGGAAGTTGGTCAAGGGGATCAAAAAGTTCCGAAATGGTGAAACAATCTTATTTATTTATTTATTATGTATGGTTTTGAACTTTTAAGGTGACTCTTCACTTACTTGAAAACACACGCTCGATAATGTTAAACCTACCGACTGGTTGTTTTCGAATTTCTTGTGTAAATTTGAATATTTTTAAACTTTTTTTTTTTTTTTTTTTTTTTTTCATAGAATAGCTGATGTCGATTTCTAATATGGCTATTTCTAACTTTTTCGATTTCGGTTGCAGATTTTTTTTAATAAAGGTACTTTCACTTTCAGAACCGGTTTTGAAAGTGAAATTAACTTTATTAAAAAACATCTGCAACCAATATCGAAAAAGTACAAAATGGCCCTATTAGAGATCGATTTCAGCTGTCCTATGGGAAAAAAATCGTTTAAAAATATTCAAATTTAAACAAGAAATTCCAAAACAACCTGTGTTTACATACGTGTGTTTACAAGCAACCTGTTTAACATTACCGAGCGGGCGTTTTCAAGTGAGTGAAGAGTCCCCTTAAGAAGCCGTACAATTGATCCGATATAAAAATCCTTAAAATTACGGTCGTAACCGTTTAGCCGATGATACCAAGAAAGGCAAAACTTAAAACTCAATTATCTCGAAAGACTTTTTAAGAAGACTTGAAGTTCTGTCAAGATAACTTTTGAACAAGTTAACAGATTTACATGTTCCTTTTTATAAAATAAAAATAAATAAACAAACAAAAGAATGGTTTTTTTTTCACGTTTTAACAACCAAAAAAAAAGATCACTTTTATGGATTTAAAATTTTTTACTAGGTTGAGCAAAAAGTTCTGGGAAGTTTGTGAAAGTTGCGTTGTTATGCGCAAATTAACAACAAAAGCAACAAGGACTATTCTTCAAAGTAGAGACCATCATAGTCCACGACTTTCTGCCAGATTCCGGATTTGCTGGAAGTACCATTGCGGCTCCTTGGAAGCGAAAAACTCTTGACAGGCTTCTTCAATTTCATTAAAGGATTCAAATCGACGGCCCTTGAAAAAGTGTCGCATTGGTCGAAAGAGGCCATAATCGGAAGGAGCCACGTCTGGACTATAGGTGGGGCGTGGAAGAATTTTGACGCCGTCCAACTGTGCAATATATGATACAAATTCTGGTACCTATTAGATTAAAAATTTAACAGAACTTTTTGCTCAATCTAAAATTACATATATATATATTTTACTTTTTTACAACATCTTTTTTTAAGGTATAATCGATAAACAACATAATCAGAAGTATAAAGGAAAAATGTCGATTCAAAAATATTGAACCTGGAATTCAAAATCGTTTTAAAACTAGGTCCGGAAGATTAATTTTATTGTGCAATAATAAAATTTTGTTATTGTTTTTTTACAGTTAAATAAATATGTTTTATTTCCATAAAGCAATAATAAAAAAATTCAGAAATAATTAATGATGAAAATTAATTGCAGGGTTCTTAATCAACGATCTGGTACACTTAACAGAAAATAAAACTAATACCGACATTTCGTATAATCTGATACTCCATGGCCACTCTTGTACTGCTGTGAAAAAAAAAAAAAAAAAAAGACACAAATAGGGTGACCCCAACAGTAGTTGATAACCTTCCAGTAATTGTTCATTTTTTAAAAAATATTGCGTCATTTCAGGCGGAAATGAGTTTTACACGTGGCACTAGACATAATTTTTTGTTTCAATATTGGAGCACCTGTTGCTACATTGTTGTCAGTTGCATGCTGTAAGAGAAGCCAGTCTATGATTTTCTTTTTATTATAAAATGTAAAAACTCCGTTTTTGATTAATTGGAAACAATTACGGTAAGTTAAAAGGATCCACTCCCATCTTGCTTATTTCAAATAATAGATTTATATGAATTATTGTTAGTCACAGATTACGCATGATAGTTTAAATATTAATTTTTGAATTTTCGACTGATTTCTTCGATTGATCCACTACTGGGAAAATGGTCATTAAAGAAACTTTTTAAGTATAATTTTGTTGCTATTTATTTTCAGCAGAATTTAATTTTGCCCATTATAGGACGTTCAATAAGGATTGTAGCAATCATGTTAGTTTACTTCTAAAACTTAAGAGGAAGGAAATATAATAAAACCCCTTAGCACCGACCTTATTTGATCACCTACTGGCTAGATCAGCCTATTTCTTAATCTTCGAAAAAATAACATAACCACATACAAAATTATACGGTAATCTCTTCCGAGTCACCCACAATTCTGAAAAGTTTTCTTTATCATTAGAAGCGTCAGAAACTAATATATTTTTAACATTTAAAGAAACATTTATAGAAAAAAAAAGTTTCTGTTCTGGGAAAGATTTTCAGAAACGCTTTCGAGTTGTTTTTACAATGCATTAACCCTTTTTCTTAAACTGGAATATCGGATGGTAGGTTACTATCGATTTTCAATTAAACATTTCTAGCTACATTTGTGTAATGAAAGAGTAACAAAATAATATTAATGTTAAAGTCAATGCTGTTAATTTATCATGTTTGCCTGTAAGAATATATTTGTTGAACGTGAAAATGTTTACCTCAGATCTGGTAGTATTTTAACCCTTTATCTACTAATGGTACTTATAAATACCATTAAAATAACTTGTTATAAAATTCATTTAATACATTGATTAGTAGTAATACAGTTTAGAATGAGTTTTAGATACATTACTTTGTCGTGTTCCAAAAGTATTATTTGTTACCCAAAACAAAAATATTTTTAAAAGAATGATTTCTTTTGCCTTTGCATCTTTTCAGATTTCTTGGCGTTGGGGGAATTTTCAATTCGGAAATATTTCGATATTTCTATTGTAAGATCATTATATTTGTACGTTTCCTAATTCTACAAAATACTAAGAAAAATATTTAAAATAAAAGATTTGGGTGGGGTTGTAAACATTGCACAAAATCCCTATAAAATCAAATTTAATTAACCCTTCTAAATCCTTCAGTACTTCTAAAATCTTTCTGAAATTTATTAAATGATTATGTTTCTAATTTAGTTTCTAATTTAGTTTCTAATTTAGTTTCACAAATTTACGAAAAATGCTTTAGAAGATAAAACTTTCATGAATTCATAATTCAGTGCACAAAGGTTTAAAATATTTTCCGGGTTGAGAAAACTAGTTAGCCCATATTTGCCTAGCGTTATCTCAGGGTAACAGCATATCGACAAATACGTTTGTAGCTTGCACACCAGTAATTGCGAAGAGAAATATTAGCTTTCTTTTATGACCAAATACAAGACGAAATTTTCCATTCTGAAAAAGCGGTGTGAAATGAAATATTTCTATTTTAAAGGGAAAAGTCATTCCCACTTTTATGGGTTAATACACTATAAAAACTACTCGGAATGGTTTCCGGGTATCTTTTGCAGCAAAAGAGACTTTTTACCCGGCTGAAAAGAAGGGTTATGTGTTTCACGCGTATCTATGTATGTGGATTTCTTTATACCCTCGAAACATCCCAACGGCTGTATGGATTTTAATGAATGGGGGTCTCTTTCAATTCATCTTAACGGCCCGATGGTTATAGGATAGGTTTTGTTTTTATAAATTCAAAATGGCGGCCGTAAAATACAAATTGGTGGTAGAGACGAAAAAAAAATTTACGCACCCTATTGAGTGGCATATTATTGGATAGGTCTTTCAAAATGAAGACGATGTTTCATTGACTATTTTACAGTCAGAAGCTCCGTTAAAATATTATACAACCTGGAAGTTGTGCATGTATTGTGGATCTCTCACTTTACTGCAACTCTAACCATCATAGACATCTATAGACCTCATCAAAACAGTGTTTATAGATAGGAACTAACAATTAAACACAACTTAAAAGTCATCAATACAAGTAAATAAAAAAAAAATAGGCAATTAATATAAACAAGTAATAAAAAAAAATATATTTATTAAGTCAATTCCTACTTAGGTTAATAAGGTACTTCCATTCTTCTTTCCTCTTGTCTTGAGTGGCACATAAATTTCCTTGATCAAGAAGAGGTCTCTCTCGGTCTTAAAAAGCCTTGATCAAGAAGAGTGCTCTCTCGATTATTGAAAATTAATTAATTTAATTCAATTAATGTATTAATATTTGAAAAAAAACTGAATTAACATCAAGTGTCATCCACTACAAGTTTAAAAAAAATTATTTGAGCTTGATTGGATGAATAATAAGTATTTTATTAACGATTGAAAATTTAAACAAGTGTTCCGAGTCCTAAGAAGGCGGTAGCGATGGTCGAGGGTGTTAACTTCGAAGGCTTAGCAATTTATATTCTCTTAGAATATGATAACATGAAATTTATTTTATACAATAAAAGATATTCTGGAGTAATGATAAGTCGCTATGTACACAACAATGTAAATTTTGTTGAACAAAGTTTATGAATCAGAAATAGTGTCTATGAGAAGGTGGCAGCTAGTCTATTAAGTCCACAGGCATTGCATCACTTGAACGGAAAACGCTGGTCTTGTCTCCGAGATAAAGATCTCTTTTTTCCGCGACGGCACCCTGGTGCCCTGTCGCCGCTGATTCGGGTATCATTCCCCGGTACTAGGGATCGTAAAGTCCGGCCCTTTCGGCCTTCAAAATCTTCCACTCCAAAAGTCGCTCTTCCAACTCCAGCCAAAATCTAATCTCCTCCTCATCCTCCTCTCGTCTATATATCTCAATTATCTTCCTCTAAAAACAATAGTGAGTTTCTCAGCCACTAACTGTCCGTTCTTTTCAAGAACCTCCCAGGGAATCTTTTTTGCTCTCCCCTGAATGGACAGCTTAAGAAACTCCTGTTTTTTGCACACGCACTCTCTAAACATCTGTTCATGTGAGAAGGTCTGAGAGATATTTTCTCACGCTAAAGTTCACAAGAGTTCCGCCTGTTTTTTTGCATCAGCAAACTGTCACCGATTGTCAAATGTCCAAGATTGATGGTGACTGAGTATTTTACTTCATCTTGCAGTGCGTCTTAGTGGACTTTAACACATTTTTACTCTGTTTTAGAAATGCATTGGTTCTTTCTATATGGTGAATCTGATATAGTTCAGATCTTTACAACCACCCCCCCTCCTTTTAAAAGAATATTTTGGCCGCAGGACGAAATATTCTGGAAAAGAGGAAGGTGACTCAAAATTTATATGAATGGCTCACATGCAAAAAAAAAGAAAAAAAGAAAAAAACTTTATTTGCCTGCCTGCCCCTCCACAAAAAAGTATTCATTATACACTCTGTATAATATCTTACACTTTATTCTATTTCAAATACTTCACACTGTATTATATTGTCAAACATTAAAAGGAATGATAACGTACTATATACAATTTTCTTTTTTCCCCCAAGATTACTCTGCCCTACTCAAAAATCTATTTGGACAATGTCCTTCCCTCGCCTTTGTACTCTGGCATATTGGTCAGGTTGCAAAGTATGTGCCCTCTTGAGCGGTTTACGAGTCGTTTTGTTTTTGCTATTCCTAGATGAAAACGCACTGCTATCCGTTTCTATTAAACTCTTCTTATCAGTGCAGCCCTTTAATTTTTTATGGCAACTATTTTTTTATGGCAACTAGCCCCATCATTTCCCGTATTCTTTCGTTTATTTGTCGAATGCCTTATGTAATGCCTCTCTGAATTTTGCCAATCCTCTTGCCTTTCACTGATACCTTTTTCATCAATTTCCTTGTTTTTATCTAACCCTTTCCTGTTTTCTGTTTCCCTTTTAGATTTTGACAATGTATTTATCTCCGTTATTTTAACTACCTTTGGCTTTCCCGGATTTTCGTTTATTTTTACCCTGATTTTGGCTTCTAAATCTATGTTCGTGCTTTTTTGTCTCGTTTTCCTGTTGCCAATTCCTTTCCATTTTCGCCTTTTCAATCTATTCATGGAATTATGAGTGTTAAACTTCTCTCCTTGACCAGCAATTTTCCAGACCTTTAATCCTTTATTTCTTTTCATTTTCGTATTAAATTTTCTAGCACGTTTCGCTTTATTTGTTTTCGCCTGTTTTGTATTCTTGGGGATCTCTATAAGTTCGTCCACCCTTGCTATTTTTTCTTTCCCTGTCCTTCCAACTATCAGTTTCATTTTGTTGACCGTTTGTTCCTAAATCTAGTATTTGTTTCCCGGGTTTAAAATCCTTTTCTACTGTTTTGCATAAATTCTGTAATTCGCACTTTTTTTTTCTTTTTAACTGAGTTTTCACTCTCCCTTCTGACTTTTTTACCGACGTCATGCGACTTAACCTGCTGTTCCCTCATTATAACCCCTTCTATCTGAGATGAATCTCTGAACAGCTTTTCTTGTCCAGTACTTTGCCTATTTTGTATGATTTTTACAGGAATTTTTGACTTCTTGTCTTCGCGAGTTATGTGTGTGTCTGAGTTTCTTATAATCCTTAAGTTTTTGACCTCACCTGACAGCTGTTTCTCTTGGTTTTCTGACCCATAGACTTTTCTTTTATTTCGTTTTCGAAAGCTGTCTTTTGTTCTCCCATCTTTCTCGAAGTTTGACGAATTCGTCGCTATTCTGTTTTTCGGATTACCGTTATAATCCTTTTTCGTAACGCCCGTTTGTTTTTCCAAATCCCTATCACCTCGAAAGTTTTCTGACCTGGAAATCGATTCCTCACGCGACTTGACTATGTTTTGTGCATTTTTACAATCCGTCTTACTTTTTTTCATTAAGCTATAAGTTTCATTTTCAAACGGTATTTTGTCATTCTCATTCGACTCCTGTGCGAGCGGTGGTAAAGAAATTGGTTCCTCCCCTTCACTCACGTCCAACTCATCGTCTGCCGTGGCGTTTTCCGGATTAATCTCTCGTGATTGACTCACGCCTTGAATGCACGGCTGAAAGTTTCGATTGCTATTGGTTTCGTTTTCTTTGGTCAGCTGTTTAGTTTTCTTACGCTCATAAGAATTGATTAAATCTTGTGTTCTGTTTCCAAGGATATAATAATCCAAATCTGACTCGTTGTCTGTGATAAGTGCTTTAGTTTTTATCACCGTTTATCCGCTAATTCTAACTTTATTTCCGCAACCGGAAGCTGTTGAAGTTCCCTGTCCAGAGGTTGTCTTAACCACTTAATTTCTCCGTTTAATTGCCCTTTATTAATGAATCTTCTTGGACATAAATCATCCATGGTTCCCGTATCGCGTAACATTGTAATTTCTACTCCATTTATCTTTCCCTTACTTAAATATGGTTCGAAACCTTTATCTAATTTCGTACTACACCTAACATGATGTACCGTGCTTATTTCTTTTTCCGATCTTCTTAACTCCGGACAGTCTCGTATGCTATGTTTTGGACTTCCGCATTGAAAGCAAGTGCTTTGTTTTGTTTTTTCGAAAGCTTTTTGCTTTTCCCTATCGTCATTTTTCTCCCGCCAATTAGATTTATTATCAGCATTTTTCCTCGGGTCCCTTTCCTCGTAACCCGTGCGATCGAACCATTTTTCGCTGTCGTTTTCCGCATATCTTGGTCTCTCGAATCTTTTTTCCACGGGGGGTCTGGCATACCCTTTCCAGGACGTCGCGCCCTTTATTGCTTCATACCCGTCCAAATCTTTTGCGAGTTTGTCTGGTTTTTTATACTCTGCCCACGAATCGATAAAATGATTTTTAGTTTCGATCGGCACTCTTCGTTTAATTTGTTCCGTAATAAGCAGGTCTTTTAGCTCCTCTAAGGTTTTGATGCCCAACCCATCAAGCCACCCGTCTTGAAAACTATTTAATTCGAAGATTAGGTCTTTCCATGGGGTGTTTGTATTTTTTTGATGCCTCATTAATTTTAAACGATGGGCTTCTGCTGTTAACCTATATCATTCTAATAGAATTTTTTTCACGTGAGCAAAATTGTCCACGCTATCAGACGGTTATCGTAAAATTAATTCCGCAATTTGTAAGGGCAATAAAGCTAAAAGATGAGTTACTAGATCATCTGACTCGATTCCCGATCTTTCTGCCTGTCTCTCAAATAAATTTAAAAATAAAGTTATGTCTGATTTGTCTGGATCGAACGAATGCATGATAGATTTTATGTTTAATTTTGGGCCTCTATCAGAACGATTACTCGCACTTGAACTGCTTCTCTCTGTGCCTTGCGTTAATCTTAATTCTTCTAGTTTGAATTCTCTTTCTTTCTGTCTGTCTGCGCTGTCTAATTTAGCTCTTTCTAATTCTAACTGTTCCTTTTCGCGGTCTTTTTCTGCCTTTTCGCGGTCTTTTTCCCTAGCTAAATTTTCCTCTCTATCTTGTACAATGTACCTGGCTTGCGTTAGCGCAAGGTCCTCGTCGTAGTTATCTGATTGCTCAATTTTTTGGATGATTATTTGTATTGTATCCCCATCCTCAAATGCTACACCCAATTCTGCTGCTAAATTCTGTAGATCAATCTTTCTGCAATGTTTTAATGCGGTCACCCTTGTCATAATGAAGCCTTATTTTTAACACAATTTCAATAATTTACACCAATAATTTCCTCGGAGAATTTAAAACCTGTCAATTAACACTATAAAATATGTTTACATAAACAGATTTTAAATACAAATACAGGATATAAAGTATAAATTTACAATATCTGTGAAATTTTTTGGATACCTTCCCCTTTTGTTAAAAATAACCAATGTGCAAGATAAATTTTTCTGTTTAAAGTCCCTATACACACAGGATAAAACACAATATATAGTAAAATCTTATAGAAATTGCACACATATATTTCGAATAAACTTTTCAATTTTTTCAAATCTGAGTACTTCTTTGCAAACCATGACCAGTGCAATCAGTGTTCTGACCATAAATTTCTAGAAAATATCTTTATTCAGTAGTTTAACTAACATAAATTAATTTTCCTCACAATTTACATGTAATATTACACTACTTGCATCTCTAATTTAAAAAACTGTTCCCCTGAGCCTTTTTTTTCGGCTCGCTACTGCAATCTCCCCTGAAAATTTTCTCCGCTTCCTTTCTTAGAAACAAAATTTTCCTTTGTATTCGTTTCGAATACAAACCAGATTTTAATCTGCTCCCTAGCTTGAGCTATCTTAAATGCCTATGAATTTGCCTCTGTTATACTTGGCTTGATGCCCTTATCTTAATGTTTACTTTACAAATTACAACAATTTTACTATCTCACAATTTTAGATCCCGAATTTAAAACATTTAAATTCTACTAAAATAAATTTGAGAGCCATTCAAAAAAATAATGAGCCTACCTGCTCTGTTGTGTTGAGGTCCCGTCACAGTTGCTTTTGCCAGTGTGCTGCCGTTGAAGTATCAGTCCCTCTCTTTGCGTCAGGGTCAGTCCTTTCCGAGGGAGTCTGTCGGTTGTCGGCTCTCTCCGTTTGGCTTTAGGTGGATCTCCTGGATGTCCCTTTTCTCTCTCCTGGGTCGCTGGACTGTTGACTCCTTCGCAGTGTTGCGGCTATGACGTTGTCCTGCTGCTCGATGCTCAGTTCTCTTTTGTTTTTAATCACAGACTGCTAACAATCCCATCTGTACTATTTTTTGCACATAAAAGTTCGTTTCGTTGGCTGCCACCAGTTGTGCCGAGTCCTAAGAAGGCGGTAGCGATGGTCGAGGGTGTTAATTTCGAAGGCTTAGCAATTTATATTCTCTTAGAATATGATAACATGAAATTTATTTTATACAATAAAAGATATTCTGGAGTAATGATAAGTCGCTATGTACACAACAATGTAAATTTTGTTGAACAAAGTTTATGAATCAGAAATAGTGTCTATGAGAAGGTGGCAGCTAGTCTATTAAGTCCACAGGCATTGCATCACTTGAACGGAAAACGCTGGTCTTGTCTCCGAGATAAAGATCTCTTTTTTCCGCGACGGCACCCTGGTGCCCTGTCGCCGCTGATTCGGGTATCATTCCCCGGTACTAGGGATCGTAAAGTCCGGCCCTTTCGGCCTTCAAAATCTTCCACTCCAAAAGTTGCTCTTCCAACTCCAGCCAAAATCTAATCTCCTCCTCACCCTCCTCTCGTCTATATATCTCAATTATCTTCTTCTAAAAACAATAGTGAGTTTCTCAGCCGCTAACTGTCCGTTCTTTTCAAGAACCTCCCAGGGAATCTTTTTTGCTCTCCCCTGAATGGACACCTTAAGAAACTCCTCTTTTTTGCACACGCACTCTCTAAACATCTGTTCATGTGAGAAGGTCTGAGAGATATTTTCTCACGCTAAAGTTCACAAGAGTTCCGCCTGTTTTTTTTGCATTAGCAAACTGTCACCGATTGTCAAATGTCTAAGATTGATGGTGACTGAGTATTTTACTTCATCTTGCCGTGCGTCTTAGTGGACTTTAACATATTTTTACCCTGTTTTAGAAATGTATTGGTTCTTTCTATATGGTGAATCTGATATAGTTCAGATCTTTACACAAGATATATGTAGCGAGAGTGTGAGCTAATAGTAGAAATTGAAAAAAAAAAGTAGTTTCACATTGATGAGAAATAATTAATTAGTTCGCTTTTTACTCAGTCGGGTTTTTTGATTTTTTAAATTTAATTGTTTATTAAATTTTGAAAATATATTATAGATTTCAGGTTTCTAAAGATAAGGAAATCTTTTTATAATAGTGGGTAACTCGAAACTGGTTATTGTATATTTTCTTTTCTAGTAACATTATATACCGGGTGAGCCAAAAGTTCGTTAAAACTTTAAAAACTCATAAGAAAGGAAGAAATTATGATAAAAGAGTGCGGTTTGCAAAAAAGGGCTCACAAAGTAGTCGGATTTCTATAGCAGAAAAAAAAAATAAATAAATAAATTTTTAAAAAAATCTCATGTGGAGGGCGCTGACGACCCGAAACACATTGCACAGGACAACAACACGCTCCATTAATTTGTTCTTCCAATAAAAAATGTTCAACATTGACCTCCAGAACATTCTACGACACAACCAAGTTGTGACGTAGTACCTGTTCATTGTGTTTCCAGTCGTCAGCACACTCTACATGTGATCTTTTAACTTTTTTTTTTCTGCTAAAAAAAATTAGACTACCTTCTGAGACCTTTCTTGCAAAGCGCACTCCTTTATCATAATTTCTCCCTTTTTTATGAGTTTTTAAAGTTTTAACGAACTTTTGGGTCACCCGGTATATTTTTCCTTGACTAACAAACTTTAATCACTCTGTAGCATTCTGTTATACTTATGGAATTATTTACAGTCATAACTGATTGTTTCCATGAGCACTTGTCGTGTAAATCACATACTACGATTTTTGACAACCAGTATTTTAGAACGGAAAAATGTGACTTATTTTATGGCAGATATCTCATTAATTGAAAAAGGCGAAGCAAACTTTTCGAAAATAACGGTGGCCAACAAGCATAGAAGTTATCAACAATGTGACTGACACTGCAAAACTCGTGGAACTACCCAACTGTAAAAGGCGAGAACCCAAGCTGTGAAAGTTCTCTAAGCTGTTGCTCATTAAAAAAGTAAGTAAATGACATTACTACTTCGTGCAACACTATTGTGTCACATAAAAAGCTTTCTCTATTGATTTCCATTATAAAAACAATGTAGGCACAAAACTGAAAATACATTAATAATATGGGGATCAATGAATGTTATAGTGTTAAAAGTAAAGCTAGCATGATTTATAGGGTACATAGCTAAATGCTATTAAATAAAGATATATTCTCATAAATTACGGTTCGATTTCGCTGTTCCTGAAAACAATTACGATAAATATGCAGATAATTTGCTTTATATATTGTCAAAATTTTGTAGAAAGAAGAAAAGATCCAAAGACCCATTGAGATTCCAAAGATCAACAGATGATCGTAAAAGTAAGTCCCTTTTCAGTTATTCTAAGTTAAATTTTAATATAATTGATTCTTTATCTTTTAAGGATATACAGGGTAAGCCAGCAATGTTAAAACGTGCTTTAATTTTTTATTAGTTGCAGGTAAGTACTCAATGGAAATTGAAAAAGTGGTTTAATAAGTTAGGAAATAAGACTGTATTGATGAAATTGTCCTGCCGTCAACTTTCAAAGCGTTACAATTTTAATTTTTTTTATACGAGAATCTCTAGGCAAAAAGTACCATTAGAAACTTTTTCCTTTTGTTGCAACAAAATCATCAAAGAAACTGCATCTCCATATCTTTAAAATTTAGTGAGTTATGTTTAACAGAAAACTAAACTTTGCGGATGGGGACCATTTACCAAATTGAAAATATAATTGGAAAATGCTGCAAGAAAAAATAAGAGCATGTAGAATACCTGATAATGCTTTGTAAATTGCTTTTTTGTCATTCTAGTTAAAATATTTTTGATATAAAGGAAAATATTGTCGATTTATGAATTATCCCTATTTTTATTGCTGAAAACAATATTTGAAATGAATTTTTTTTTCCTTTATTTTAATTATAATTGAGTTAATTTACAGGTACAGGTGTGGAGTTTTTGTTAATGGTCTTGTTGCAGCAAAAAAAGAGGTAGTCATATAAAAATGTAAATAAAAAGCATATAATAATTGGAGGGTAACTAAATTATTCCTATTGCTAAAAAGAAATTTCGAACACTTTTGTATTTTATATTGGCTGTTTGTCTCTTTCAGATTAAAGTTTAAACCGCGTTTCATCCATTATGTGGCACCTGTATATTTATAAAATACCGTGTCATTTTAATTATTAATAGTACACACACAAAATAATTAAATAAACGTATAAATGATGTAAAATGTAAATGATTAGTCATAAATGTTTAAAAACACAAATGATTTTTTTTATATTAAAATAATGGTGTTTGAAAGTACTATTATCGTATCACATAAAATTATAAATAATTAAAAAAAATAAATAATGGAAATCAGAGAATAAAAATATGACAAATCTGAATCAAATACCGGACACACTTTACACTTTACGAATACCGGGGTCTTTTAACAGATATCTGAAACTCAGATTGTACAGTCATGGAAAAAAAAGTAAACACCCCCTTCTAACTCCTTAACAAATTATCGTAGAAGAAAGTTACTGGTACCGGGCGATTGGAAATAAAGTCTTTTTTTAAGGGATGTATACAAAATTTGCTTATGAGGCCATCTACATATTAAAACGAACCATAACTTTGTTTTTTTCAATTGCAGTACACAATTCTGTCAGCATAAATGAACTCTACACCCTTCAATTAGTCCAAAAAAAATTATGCAATTCGTACCATAAGTTTCCGAGAAATTAATTATTTTAAAACGAGCGTATTTTAAGGGCTGTATCTAAATGGAGGTTTGGTACTCGATTGTTAACCGCGAGAGCTCCCTTCTTGATCAAGGCACCTGAAGCAGGCAATTAAAACTGTTAGATTACAGGATAGCATACGAAATTTCACACTATTTAGTCACTTCTATCATAGACGGCCCCTTAAACCACCATTTTGCCGTTTTTTAAGCATAATTTGAAAACTACTTGGAAGAAGCATGTGAAATTTTGGATTTACATGAATAAGGACTTAATAAATTAATAATCCATCAGAAAAACTTGTAGGTACACAAAATAATTATAGTACACAATTCTGACAGCATAAATGAACTCTACACCCTTCAATTAGTCCAAAAAAATTATGCAATTCGTACCATAGGTTTCCGAGAAATTAATTATTTTAAAACGAGCGTATTTTAAGGGTTGTATCTAAATGGAAGTTTGGTACTCGATTGTTAACCGAAATTCGTTATTTCTTTTAAATATTAATTTCATAATTCATAATTCATATCAGAAAATTATAAAGATTACAAATTCAACGTATTTATGTTTGGGTATATTAGTATTATTGCTACACAAAAAATTATCACATTAGGAGTATAATGTCAGTAGATATAAATAAAAATATGAAAATGTAATTTAACATTAGAAGCACTAAATTTTGAATGTTTATAATTCAAAAACTTATCATTCAAATGACTTGAAATTTGGTGTCTAGGCATAGTTTGAGACCAAATATTTGAAATATCTCGTTAAAATTGGGTATTGACATTGAAAAATATGAAGTTTGGATTCGTTTTAATATGTCGATGGCTCCTAAGCAAATTTTATAAACGTCATTTAAAAGTAGGCTTTATTTCCAATCGATCGGTACCAGTAACTTTTGTCTACAATAATTTGTTGAGGAGTTAGTAGGGAGTGTTTAATTTTTTTCCCACGGCTGTACAAATATATTACCGTAGACCCTCGGTTATCAAACATTTCATGAAAGTAATCTCTGAAAATCAAAATTTACAAATATGGAAACTGGAAGGAAATAATATCATTAAAACTTTTATTTTTAGAGTATGTGTAAAAATTAAATAAACTTAGTAAATAAAATCTAGCAGCAATGCAAACTAGCAGCATATGCAAAATATATATAAAGAAAAATTTTAATTGAATTATGACTTTTTTGTTGTTCACTATTTTTCGCAGTAAGTAAAAGTAAAATTAAATGAAAAAAAAAATCAGTGGTACGTTTTTGTTTTATCTTCATCGTGACGTTTAGTCATCGTTGCAGTAAGACTTTTGATTCTACATAATAAAAGCAGCTCGGTTACATCTTTATTTTAGTTCTTTAAAACACCCAATAAGCTTTTCGACGGCATATGTACGGAATTCATATGACTTATATTAATTCCCGAGTTCTCAATCTTCAGCCTGAAGAGTTTCTGAATTTCAAATATAGAGGAATAATATGGAGCGTGGATAAGATGAATTTATAAAAAGAAAAATACGGATTTTGATTTATTCCTTCGGTCAATATACGTACCCGGTTAATTAAACCGGAAAATGCATCAAATTAATTGGTATATTAAGTGTTAATAAATCAACTGTAGATGAAAATTATACAGAATTTTTCTTTTCTCCAATTAGTAATTCATATAGCGATATTTTCAAAAACAAATTACTTTTCTTGTAGTAACTAAAAGTAAAATTGATTGGGGAAAAATCAGTGTTAGATTTTTGTTCTATCTTCATTTTGACGTTTAACATGCCATAACATTTTTGATTCTACGTAATAAAACCAACTCGGTTACATCTACTTTTTGTTCTTTAAAACACTCAATAAGTTTTTCGACGGCACATGTTCGGGATTCACATGACTTATATTGATGTCCTGAGTTCTCAATCTTCAGCCTGAAGAGTTTCTGAATTTAAAATAATGAGATAGAGAGAAGATAAGATGAATGATGAAAAGAAAAATACGGATTTTGATTTATTCCTTTGGTCAACATACGTACCCGGTTAATTAAACCGGAAAATGCATCAAATTAATTGGAATATTAAGTGTTAATAAATTAACTGTAGGTGAAAACTATACAAAAATTTTCTTTTCTCCAATTAGTAATTGATATTGCCATATTTTCGAAAAGAAATTATTTTTCCCATAGTAACTAAAAGTAAAATTGAATGGGGGAAAAAAATCAGTGATACATTTTTGTTTTTTCTTCATTTTGACGCCTACCATGGCATAAGATTTTTGATTCTATGTAATAAAAGCAACTCGGTTACATCTACTTTTTGTTCTTTAAAACACTCAATAAGCTTTTCGACAGCATATGTTTGGGATTCACATGACTTATATTAATGTCTCGAGTTCTTAACCTTCGGTTTCAAGTGTTTCTGGATTTAAAATAAAGAGGAATGAGGTAAAGAAATGGATAAAATGAATCGGTTGAAAGACAACTACGGATTATGATTTATTCCTTCGACCAATATATGTACCCAGTTAATCAAACCGGAAAATGTAGTAAATTAATTGGTATATTAAGTGTTAATAAATTAACTGTAGGTAAAAACTATGCAGATTTTTGTCTCTATAATTAGTAAAACATATTACTATATTTTCGAAACAAATATTTTTTTCTCGCAAGTAACTAAAAGTAAAATTGAATGGGGAAAAATCAGTGATGCATTTTTTCCACATTCAATTTTTGTTTTATCTTCATTTTGACTTTTACCTTGCCATAAGATTTTTGATTCTACGTAATAAAAGCAACTCGGTTACGTGTACTTTTGTTCTTTAAAACACTCAATAAGCTTTTCGACAGCATATGTTCGGGATTTACATGATTTATATTGATGTCCTGAGTTCTTAATCTTTGGTTTCAAGTGTCCTGAATTCAAATAAAGAGGAATGAGGTAAAGAAATGAATAAAAGGAGTGGTTGAAAGAAAATTACGGATTATGATTTATTCCTTCTATCAATATGTGTACCGGGTTAATTAAACTGTAAAATTCAGCAAAATTAAAATAAGTGGTGATAAATTAACTGAAGGTGAAAAATATATAGAAATTTTCTTTTCTTCAGGTGATGAGTAAAACATATTACTATATTTTCGAGAGCAAGTAATTTGCAGCTTTCTTTACCAGGTTTAGCAGCAGAGAGCAAAAGGCAAAAAATATTCTTCAGGAATACATATACAATAAGCAAACATATATACAATACTATATATTATGTATACAATTTCTATATATATTCTGCATATATTCAATATATCCTGTATCTATATATCATGCATACAATAGGCAAAACATATTCTGTTTTGCGTATTTTGTGTATTGTATTTGATACATAGAAAAGAGATTAAAATTTATTACAATCTGATCATTATATCTCGTTCATATTTTTAATTTAATAACTATACCTATATACGATGTAAAAAATGCATAAATTCGGGATATTTACCATATATTTTAGGAGAAATGTCACTTTTTAAAGCTAAACGGTCAGATCCCGTAAATTTACGCTAAGAAAGTATTTGAAAAACTCACATGTTTTTACGTTCAAAACGGGTTTATCTTAGAGTAAAGCCCATACTTTTACGGTCTTTTTTAGTTCATTTCTTTAAAATTTACTTTGCCAGGTTGGGCTGGACGATATCAGAAATTTAATATCGCGAGAAATTTATATCAACGAGTTAATATCGATATTGGTGATATATCGCGATAACTACCTTAAACTGTGTAAGAATAGAAATATCGCTAATTTCGAAAAAATAATGGTACAGGAGTAGCAATTTAAGTACCAACAGATGTAGAAAGCAACGAATCAATGTTTTATTCCTATATATGTTCACACAGCATCATTAAAATATGCATATATATCTATGCAAAATAGAAATATTTTAGAAAAAGAAACCAATGTTTGATATCTGTTTGCACTTATATCATTTGTTGCATAGTATTTTTCTTTAAAAATAGTCTGTTTTCTTTTCTTCCTACTTTATGAATTATTTATTGATAACATTTTAGCTATTTAATTACTTCGCGTATAACTGAGAATACTATTAAAAAAATAATAATAAAATATTATTAAATTTAGGACAATGACGATTTTAATATAATTAAAATAAGTAAAAGCAGTGGAAAAACTAAAATTAATTTAATGCGACATGTCATGCTAATATACTTGTAATTAAGTAGGTTTCAGTGTATGATAGATGGAACAGGCATGTTCTTTTTTCAGTCTTCTCTAAGGAATGAATGAATTCTTAATCGAGAAAATTCACTGTATTTATATCATTTTATCTATTTACTATAAGAAAAAAACATCGAAACCATTTTTTTTATATATATAAATATTCAAATCACATTTCGGAATAGTTTTATGCTAATTTAAATTTATATTTAATTTTGATTTAGCTAATTAATTTTGATTTTTAGCTAAAATATCAAAACAGGATATGTTAACCTTTAACTGATGTGACTAAAATTTGTCACACAACTGATGTGATCCGGTCTCTCAGACCCCTCGAATAAAATGAATAAAAAAATAACTCAAATGGTTGAATTTACTTAAATTTTGTCCTAACAATATCGTTGTACTTCTCTTAGGAGCATGTGAATTAAATTGCATGAAAAAAAGTATTTTATTTATATTATTTAACTTCAGTACAGAAAAGTAAAAAGCTGTAAAAGTGTTTACAGCTGGGAGTCGCGGGGTCTGGTATACCGCGTGACATCAGTTAAAGGTTAATTTCGTGCAAGAAAACTTCGCTCTAATGAAAATACAACAAACGACACAAAAGAAAGAATATCAATACACAATATGAATAAGCATTGTATTGAGTAGCATAGTAGACGTTACAGTCTCAGAAGCTCTTTTTAAAAGCAACGAATCATCACAGTGCTTTGTCCTTGACTTTTCCCCAACTTGACGAGAAACAAAAATCAAAGTTTACCATTAGTGGATTCTGATTGGTTGCTCGCAAGCCAAGCATCCCAGCTGTTGTGCTAAGAAGTCAATGATAACCAGCTATATTCTGTATCAACTAGAAGATAGCAATAATCAGAGCTCGTTTGATTATTCATGACATATCAATAGCTGTAGTTATATCAATATGTGTGGACCAATCACAACGGCGAAGAAGAGAAGTACGATAAGTTTTATTCAGTATTACGCAGACAGGCAGTGGAATAAACTCGAAGTTTTCAGCGAAGGAATATTGAAATAATTGGCATATTTCTTAGAGATAATCAGCGGAAAGAAAGATAATCGAGGTAGATTTTCTGTTTTAGAGAGGAAGGAGTGTGAAAACATTGTAATGGAATATTGGGCTATGTTTTTCGGGGATGTGGCGGTGTGCGCAAAACATTATTTTTTTATTCGGTTTTGAGATATTTTACGCTCTTTTTTCGAGACTCATGTTTAATTTCAGTGATCTCAAAACCTTGTTATTTTATTGGGATATATCAATAGAGTCAAGGTTTAGATATTGTTATTGCGATATTTAAAGAATATCAATATTTGTCGATATATTGATAAATAATCTAGCCCTATTGCCAGAAATCTTTGCTGCCAAACTTTCCCTGTAATTTTCTCTGGAACTTTATATTTTATGTCAATAATTTATTGAAAATTTATTCTGTTACTACCCGCATTTATTATGTATTAAATGTCAAATGGATTTTACTCTTACTACCCCTAATGTTATTTTAACTTAAAATTTTTTGTTCGCGTAGAATGTTTTGTTGAGAAATAACTTCTTAAAGAAATGACTGCAGAATAACATTTGTCATTTCATATTCAAGTAACAGTAATATTAATTAACAAGCACGGTGTAGAAAACATATCTTAGAAGTTACACTAGCAAAGCATCAGAATAAGTTTAGCAGATAGAAAAAGATAATAACTTGAAAATTAAAATATATCACCTTAGTAACTAGCCTTTATAAAGGTTCAAACGAACAGAAAAATACATTCAATGTTGAAATTAAGATGTTTACTATGACGAACTTTTCGATTTTTACTGCTTAATAAATCAGAGTAAAATATTAATTTCCATATAAATATAAAAAACGTTTGTAATTTTCGAAAACAAAATAGCATAAATTTAATAGCTTCATAGCTGAGATTTTTTTTTTAATGTGTGTATTTTCATATTTTGGTATTTTAAGAGAAATTCTGAAAAGTATTCTCAAATTAAATCTTAAATTCGACCTTATTATTTTTTTAGACTAAACTAAAAAAAAATATCGAAGAATTAGTCAGCTCACTGATAAGTAATTTTTTTCAAACGGTGTAATAATAAATTTAATCAGCTTGCTGTTTTAAACAGCTACTTTTCAAATATTTTGAAAGGAAAATTAATTTTGACATAAAGTTAATTTAATTACTGCATAAACTTCAATCGATAGAAGAAAAAGATGAAAGCACCGAAAATTTAAACGATATAATAAATTATTGTGGTTTTGTAATGTTTAAAAGATCAAGCGTGCATAGTAATATTAATAATTAAAATTTCAAAAATAATTCTTGTCGCTACTCCTGTCCATTTGCATAATTTCGTTCTCAACGTATTACATGCATAAAATGCTTAAAAAACTGGTGTGATAACAGAGGGATTTACTAGAGGGTCTAGGGTTTATTGAATTTATTAACAGCATTATCTATAATAGAAAGGTTGAAATCGTCTTCAATTCAACCATATAACCGATTTTTTAATTATTTTGGTATTTAACATTTATGCTTGGATCTATAATTAATTTTTTAATCTATAGTTTATTTTCGTCAATATTATTTATTTTATTAGTATTATTATTTTATTTATTTATTTTAATTAATTATCAATTGATTAATATAATTTAATTTAATTATTTTAATTCTTCTTTGTTTAGTATATATATATATATATATATATATACCGGGTGTCCCAAAAAGGACTGACTGATTTTAAAATTCAATATCTTGCAAACGGTGACAGATATTTAAAAAATTCTTGCAGGAGGGTCATGCATAAGGTCAAAAGTTTTATTACAGTGATTTTCAATTTTAGTTCGATTTACAAACAATAGATGGCGCTGTAAGCAATAGTCGCTAAATACAGGCTCGATTTTTGGTCCTTTATCTTGTTCCATGCAGAAAAAGGAGATGGAAATGTATTATCCGGGCCACGAAGTACCAAAAATCGAGCTTGAATTTAGCGACTATTGCTTACAGCGCCATCTATTGTTTGTAAATCGAACTAAAATTGAAAATCACTGTAATAAAACTTTTGACCTTATGCATAACCCTTCTGCAAGAATTTTTTTAATATCTGTCACCGTTTGCAAGATATTGAATTTTAAAATCAGTCAGTCCTTTTTGGGACACCCGGTATATATATCTGATGATTCTGTGAGTCATTCATAGTTTCTTATTTTACATACTGGTTTCATATCTTCATTTCTAAATCATCTTTAGAACTTTATCAATTTCTTCATATATTTGTGATTTCAAATTTATTATATATATATATATATATATTCTTATAATTTCCTTTTTCTTTTCTGATTCTATCTTTTTATTCAGTTTGCTTCCTATTTCTCATTCTGTTCCTTTGATTGGTAAATGCTTTCTGCTTTCCCATTGGCTGCTTTCTAGAAACTGTACTTTTTTCATTAATTACCATTCACTCTTGCTCCTGATTTCAAAACGGCAGCACGTATCATTTGAGCCTGATAAAAAAGACAAGATTATTTCGAAAAGCCGTGTGCATTTCTTAATTTTTATGGTGTTATTAAGATTTATTTTGCCTTTATTTATTACATCAATCTTACATAAACTAAGATTGAATAAACACTTTTTGGCATTTTTGAAAATATTTTCAATAAAACCTCAATATATATATATATATATATATATATAAATGCTGTATTTTTACTTTTTAATTCGGTGTTAAATAGCAATTCTATTCATAAAACGCAGGTAACAGAACTCCAGAAAAACTCTGGATACGTATTTACACATGAATAATTAAAGTTGTAATTTTTCCAAACTAGACGAAAAAGTGTCCAACACTGGATTCAATCCAGGGATAGTTGGCTGAAGCCGCCAATGCTCCACCAACTGAGATATCCCGGACAAACCTGGCAGACACATAATTCACCCAGAAACCTAATGACTATGACATCTGGTCTGATATGTGAATTAGGATATTTGGGAACATCAAATATATGAGATCTGGACCAGATGTCATAGTCATATACACATAGTCTGCGTGAATTATGTGTCTGCCAGGTTTGTCCGGATATCTCAATTGGTAGAGCATTGGCTGTTTTAGCCAATGGTCCTTAATTCGAATCCTGACCTGGATATTTTTTCACCCAGTTTGGAAATATTACAACTTTAATTATTCATGAATAACAATTCTGTTGTTTGAGTTTAGTGGCTTCAGTTTTAAGTGTCCAGTATGCCGCATATTATTTGTAGTCATTTTAAAGAGATTTCAGCAATGTTTAAGTGCAGCTATATTCCGTTTGTCTTTTTTTCTATTTGTCAGTCCATCATATCTTTTGTCTATCAGATTTTTTTCACTAATTTTCTTTTTTAAAATGTCGATTGTTATGAAATTTATATATCTACTGAAGTGGATTGTAGTTTTTTTTTTCTATATTGAAAACTGTGGAACATAGCTAGATATTTTATGGGGTCACACAAAAGAAATAAAATACTTTACCACCTAAGGATGTTATATTTTTCAGTTCGTGTTTACATATGTATTGTACGACTTTACACTTTTAGTAGTACGGTACCTGCAGTGTTATTAGGGGAGATTGTAAATTCTATCTGTCCTACTACTACTCTACTTTTTTGTGCAAATGTTCTGAAAACAACGGAAATTAGATACGGGTTTTAACCCTTTATGTCCCAAATTATAAACCCATGAAATAACTACACTAGAAGATTTATGCAATCAGTTAATACATTCTAGAAGGATTTTGCCAGTTAAAATTAATTAATTAAATTTGTGTTTATAGGGATTTTTTGCAATATTATAACTCCACTCAAATTTGAAATATTTTTTTTTGGTATTTTGTAGAATTAGGAATTGTACAAATGTAATGTTCTTACAATCGAAATATAGAAATATTTCCGAACTCAAACTTTTTTTAACCAACCTTTCAATGTCAAGAAAGCTGGAAAGATGCGAAGGTGAAGGAAATCATCCTTTTAAAAATATTTTTGCTTTGTGCAATCAATAATGCTTTTGGAACAAGATAAAGTAAAGTATCTATAACTCATCCTAAACTGTATTACTACTAATCGATGTATTAAATGAATTTTATAACAATTTGTTTAATGGTATTTTAAAGTACCGTTGAGGCATAAAGGGTTAAGTAAGAAATAGGTTTTTTGTCTGTTTTTATGGATATCCTTAACACTTGCAGAAGACTTCGTAATATTACATACGATTTCAAAGAAGTGAGTTCTAAACTGAAGTAGGCGAATAGGTCCTTACGTTACGTCAAAAAAAAGAAATTAATGAAAAGAAAAGACAATGTAAGCATTTCAAATATTTGTATTCAAGTCATATTTATATCTTGCTTTAAAATTATTAATTTTATCATCTAAGTACTCACTCAAAAAATCAAATGGTTTTTGAACAAAATTTTCAGCTTGACCATCATAAAAAAAATTGCTTATTACATAAAAAAATCTAGTTAAAAAAAATACTGTATTTGGACAAAAAACAAGAAAACAACTTTTTTTCTTTAAAAATATATATTTTTTTTTTTTTTTTTTTTTTTTTTTTTTTGCCGTATTATCTGATAGTTTTTTTTCTGTCTTGTAATAGTAAAAAATAATACTTCACTGTAAAAAACATTAAACTTCTTGAAAAAACAAAACAAAACAAAACAAAAAAACACGTATTTTGGCAAAATAAACTGCTTTCTATCTGCATTCTATCTGGCAGTTTTTCTGCAAAATCAGCAGTATAGACGTTACTATATTTTACAGTAATTAAATTAAAAATATACTTTACTTCGAATATTTCGAAAATTTCAATTTTGTATTTTGAAAACAGTAAATAACTTTAATAAAAGGAAAGGGCATTGTGTTGATACCTAAATAACTACAAATTATTGGAAATGCTCGCCACATTTCAACTAATTTATATTCGGAAATAAAATGTATTTTAGCGTAACAAATACTTGCAAATAAACCTGTTGCGAAATTTTTATAATCAGCGTCTAGACGCAATTCATAAAATTGTCGAAACTGCGCAAAATTGTCAACTGTATTAAAGTGTATAATTTGAAGTACATTGTAGAAAATAATTTCCATAAATGTTTCCTACAAAAGAAAAATACACTAGCATTTTAATGTAATGGAAATTTCAGGTTAATGGAAAATAAAATATATTTGTTTTGCATATCTAATTCCACGCAACTTGAATCTCGAATGATTTCTTAATAATATAAAATTTTCAACAAAATTGTTACCCTAATCTAATAGCATAGCCAGTTATAATAGTTACAAATGGTTACAGAACAATGATGACCAAAACGTGGTATCGTTATTTAGTCACACCTTGACTCTCAAGTGACCGTCACTTTGTTACTTTATAGTGACGTCTCCGTGATCTATTTTTGAGTCATTTGCACCTTTTCACAAAATGGGACATATCGACCTCAAAGTGACGTAAATACGAATAATTTCCCACGTCACGTGACGACAATGTGTACAGTAAGATTTGTATTTGGTCACAGTGCTTTCACATTTTAGTCATATTCAAGTTACGGCGTTATTACGGTAATTCAAAATTTTAAAAATGATTTATCGATATTTTGAATTTTGAAGCACAGAGAAATATGAGAAAAAAAATAATTTTAAATGCACGAGTGAAATATTTAACTATGTTTTAGATAGTACACACAGGTTGTCTAAAACTTGTTTTGACTTTATTTGAAAAAGTTCCTTTACGTTTTTGGATTTATTTTCTGCGTTATTTGGATTTAAGCAGTGATAATTCTAAAATTGGATTACTGTAGAACATTTTCTGAATACTTGAGTTATAAGAGGTTTTAACGAAATATATAATTAATGTGGATGAAAGCTAATTGCGGGTTAAATAAAGTGAGTTTGCAGTGCAATAAAAAATCGCTTTTAGCGTCCAACTGATACATTGTCCACTTACCTACTGTCGCAGAAAAAAAAAAAAAAAAAATGTTTTTAAAACAAGAAAGTGTTCAGGATTCAAATTTCCCTCTTCAATATTAAATCTACAGCCACGGAATACATTTGTATATTACAAATTTCTCATCTCTCAACAGTTCAAAATATTTTTTTCATATTTTTTTCTATATATGCTTATTAAGTTTTTACTACCTAATTCTCAAACTATTTCTAAAATATATACATAGCCCACTTATATTTTTATGTTAAAATCTTAGAAACGCAGAAGGAGTGTGACTAAAACTATATCACTGTAAATTTATTTGCTATTTTCAAAATTTTACAAGTAGATGACATAAAAATATTATTCAAGAAGAGTGTACAAAAAGACCAAATTTTCTAATGGGATATTTGAAAAAATGCAAATGATTGCATGGCTGTGGATTTAACATCGGAGAGAGGAATTTGATGTCTGGTGGATTATTAATTTAATATTAGTATGGCTTAACAATCCGGGGTGGCAACAGGTATGCACTTTCGAAAAATACATAGCAAAAACACAAAAATGATTTTTTGCCTGAAATGCCGACATTTTGAAGTGAAACTTAAATTAATTTTCTAGACATTGCATTAATACTGAAACCCCTATGAAGGACGCTAGGTCACTGTATAATTTGGAAGCCTACCATGCTGTCATTTTTAAGATTATGGTTATTAATGGCAGATTCAGATGAAAGATGACTTATTCAATTTCTGAGTGAAAAAAATTGTTTACTGAAAGTTTTGAATCCTTCCTGTGGTATGCATGAAATATTTTGTGTAAATAAAAGAAATTTTTGAAAGGGAAGCACTCCAATTTCATTACTAATAGCACCTTAGATTCAATACATGTTTATCATAGCAGCCATGGGCGTACGCAGAAGAAGCTCTGATGCCAACCTCTGTCTAGGAAGGGGAAGTGCATCTTTTATTTACTCAATTTAGTACCCTTGGCAGGATTTCCTGCTGTTTTACTTTTTTAACCTATGTAATACGGGCTTACTCTGTTCTTATATTGCAGTACCATTATTTCCGAATAATCTTCAATTTATTTATCTCAGAATTTATGTCATTTAATAAGACAATCTCATAGCTATCAAACATCATGATTTTTTATTACTATTATTTCCGAACAAAAACCTTAGTCATATTTATCCGCATTGTCAATTATGCAAACATTCCTAATAGAAAATAGTAGTACTTAAATGTAAGGAGTACTCGCACCCTGATAATAATAGCTGACAAAAGAAAGTGTTGCGTGCTTAAGACATGTTAACTGCCGAATGACTGCCAGTGGTCAAATATGATCCAGTTAAAAAATACTTTAAATCAGAATTTTTATTTAATAATATGTAATTAATTCATATATATATATATATATATTTAAATTTTAAAAAATCTGACTTAAAACACATTTGTCGCATCTGGATCGCGTATGACCAACGTGTAAAAATATACAGAATCTCCGTATTACTTCTGGGAATAATATCATAGCTGGCAGCACTATATTAATCATAATCCCTAACGTACCTCTTTAATTTCATAACTAAATAACAGAACAATGGAAAATATAGATTTTAAATGATACAAAGATCAAATAAGACTTTGTCTACACATTTTGAATACTGTATCTAAATCTGAACTGATTAGAAAGGACCAATTTTAACATCAATATTTTTTCAATCGAAAAAATAATACATCTTAATAAATCGAAAGGAATTTTATTCAAAGTATTAAACATAAATTCATATTTGCAGCTGATAGTGAAGAAAGTCCCTGCATTCGCAACTTCCATGTATTTTTTTCTCCCATCTCTTTTTTAATTGATCTTTTTCTGAGAATATGAGAACCATTTTATCCATTAATTAAGAGTTGAAGTTTCTAAACAAAATCACATATACTTATGGAAAATATTAATTAAAATATTAAAAATAATTCATATAATTATATAACTCTCGGTTAAAGCATTAAAGAATAATTCATATTTGTAACTGATATCACAGAAAGTACCTGCATTCACAACTGTCACACATCATTCCTATTTCTTTTATATAATGGTTCTTTATGTGGCGAGCTTTCAAATTGTTAACCATTAATTAAAGTTTTAGTTTTTAGAGACCATTACATACAATTAAAGGAAATACTAATGAAAATATCAAAATTCATTACTATAATTATAGGAAATATATTTTTCGTATAATTCTAGATTATTCTATAAAAGTATTAATGAATAATTCTTGTTTAGAGTTGATACCGGATAAAGTATCTGCATTCATAACTTTTGCACATCATTTTCGCTTCTTTTATTTTAATGTCTTTTTTCTGGATAGTTTTGAAATTTGTTTCCATTTATTAAACTTTGAGTTTTTAAAGACCATTCCATATACTTATAGAAAATATTAATTAAAATATTAAAAAAATTCATACAATTATATAACTCTCAATTAAAGAGTCGAAGAATAATTCATGTTTGCAACTGATATCACGGAAAATACCTGCATTCACAACTGTCACACATCATTCCTGCTTCTTTTATGTAATGTTTCTTTACGTGGTGAGCTTTAAAATTGTTATCCATTAATTAAAGTTTTAGTTTTTATAGGCCAATACATATAATTAAAGAAAATACTAATGAAAATATCAAAATTAATTCCTATAATTATAGAAAATATAATTTTCGTATAGTTCTAGATTTTTCCATAAAAGTATTAATAAATAATTCTTGTTTACAATTGATACCCTATAAAGTATCTGCATTCATTATTTTTGCACATTATTCTCGCTTCTTTTATTTTAATGGTATTTTTGTGGAGAATTTTGAAATTTTTAGAGTTTGAGTTTTCAAAAAGCCATTACATATAATGAACGGAAATACTAATGAAAATTAATTCATGTAATTATAGCAAATATACTGTTCATATAATTATATTCTATAAAAGTATGAAAGAGCTCTTGTTGGCAGCTGATACCGGGGAAAGTATCTGCATATACAATTTTCGCACATTAATCCCGTATCTCACATTTAATCGCTCTATTAGTATGGAGTTCCGAAAACACTTTTGTCTATTAATTAAAGTTCTAGTTCCTACAAATCAATACATATAATTAAACAAAACCAAATTAAAATATTAAAATAATTCATATAGAAAATATACTTTTACATATAATTACAAACTATTCTACTAAATTATTTAAGAAAAAATTCCTGTTTGCAGCTGATACCAGTGAAAGTGCCAGCATTCACAACTTTCACACATCATTCCCGCATCTCTTATTTAATAGCTTTTTTCTGTGGAGTTCTGAAAACAGTTTCATTAATTAAAAGTTTGAGTTTCTACAGATCATTCATATAATTATAGAAAAACAAATTAAAATAATAAAATTAGTTAATATAATTAGAGAAAATATATATATCATATAATTACAAATTATTCTATTAAAATATTAAAGAATAATTTCTGTTTGCAGCTGATATCACTGAAAGTACCAGCATTCACAACTTTCACACATCATTCCCGCATCTCTTATTTAATAGCTCTTTTTCTTTAGAGTTCTGAAAACAATTTTATCCATTAATTAAGGGTTTGAGTTTCTACAGACCATTACGTATAATTATAGAAAACAAATTAAAATACAATTAAAATTAATTCATATAATTAGAGACAATATACTTCTCATATAATCACAAATTATTTTATTAAAGTATCAAAGAATAATTACTGTTTGCAGCTAATATCAGTGAAAGTGCCGGGATTCACACATCATTCCCGCAACTCTTATTTAATGGCTCTTTTTCAGAGTTCTGAAAACAGTTTTAGCCATTAATTAAGGGTTTGAGTTTCTGCAGACCACTACGTATAATTATAGAAAAACAAATTAAAATATTAAAATTAATTCATATAATTGGAGAAAATATACTTCTCATATAATTACAAATTATTCTATTAAAATATTAAAGAATGATTCCTGTTTGCAGCTGATATCACTGAAAGTACCAGCATTCACAACATTCACACATCATTCCCGCATCTCTTATTTAATAGCTCTTTTTCTGTGGAGTTCTGAAAACAGTTTTATCCATTAATTAAGGGTTTGAGTTTCTACAGACCATTACGTATAATTATAGAAAACAAATTAAAATACAATTAAAATTAATTCATATAATTAGAGAAAATATACTTCTCATATAATTACAAATTATTCTATTAAAGTATCAAAGAATAATTACTGTTTGCAGATAATATCAGTGAAAGTGCCGGGATTCACACATCATTCCCGCAACTCTTATTTAATGGCTCTTTTTCAGAGTTCTGAAAACAATTTTATCCATCAGTTAAGGGTTTGAGTTGCTACAGACCATTACGTATAATTATAGACAAACAAATTAAAATATTAAAATTAATTCATATAATTGGAGAAAATATACTTCTCATATAATTACAAATTATTCTATTAAAATATTAAAGAATAATTCCTGTTTGCAGCTGATATCACTGAACGTACCAGCATTCACAACATTCACACATCATTCCCGCATCTCTTATTTAATAGCTCTTTTTCTGTGGAGTTTTGAAAACAGTTTTATCCATTAATTGAGAGTTTGAGTTTGTACGGACCATTACATATAATTATAGAAAATATAACTCTATTTTAAAGGTCATAGCTGGCACCTCTATTAATGATGATCCACCATGTATCTGAGCAATTTGTGAAGCTCTTAATCACGTTTCAAGTCTAGGTGTAATAAATTTTAGAACCAATTACTAAGTTTTTATGGGGTAAATAACAATAAAAAGTTCAGTACATCGATAAAAACATTTGAGTCGTTCCAAGTCTCGTAAAATTTTTATGAATGACCCTTTTTGTAACGTATAAAAAGGATAACACCAGATATTGACAACACAAAATGATTAGAGGACGAAAAATTTCTTTTCAACCACTCCCTTTATTTTTTTGCTTACTACTTTCGTATCGGATCGCTAATGTGATAGGTTTTTACTGAAAAAAAATTATATTGACTTCGCTGATTCTTTCCGTTGCAATGAAAGGAAAACTATTTCTTGTGCGATGAAAAACTTTCCCTGTATTAGGGCACAAGTTTGCATTATACGTACATAAAATTTAATAACATTAAGAGGCTTGGTATGAATCATTACGTTATTAAATTTATATAAATTTCAGTATGAATATTATTATTTACTGTTAATATTATTATTTATTTATTTTTATCTATGAAAATGTTTTCCTGCATCAGTGCATAGATTTGCATTGTACGTACGTAAAATGCAATAACATTGTGGTGCTTTTTTATGGATCATTACATTCGTAAATTTCCTTTAAAAAGTTTTAAAAAATTGCATTATTATTATCAATCAATAAATTAATTAATTTTATTTATTTTGCATTCTACTTTGGCATCGGATAGCAAATGTGATAGCTTTTTACTGAAAAAAATTATATAGCCTTCGCTGATACTTTCCGTTGCAATGAAAGGAAAGCTATTTCTTGTGCAATGAAAAACTTTTCATGTATTAAGGCATAAGTTTGCATTATACGTACATAAAATTTAATAACATTAAGAGGCTCATTACGTTAATAATTTTACATTATAAATTTTAACATTTATTATTAATAATATTAAATTATATTTATGTTTATTTTTAGTGCTGAAAAATCTCTCCTGTATCAGCTCGTACGTTTATATTGTGTGCAAACATGAAATTTAATAATTTTAAGATGTTCATTATAAATCATAACATTCGTAAATTTACAATAATAAATTAACATAAATTTTACTATTATTCATTTATTTATATATTTTGCTTTTTACTTTCGTATCGGATGGCTAACATGATAGCATTTTACTGAAAATCTTACACATCTTTCTTATATTATTACGGTTCCTTTATTGAATTATTTTATTTATTTATATTTTATTTATTTATTTATTTATTTGCTTTCTACTTTCGTATCGGATCGCTAATGTGATAGCTTTTTACAGTAAAATAAATTATATAGCGTTCGCTGATATTTTCTGCTCTAGAAAAAAGGAAACTATTCCTTGAATGATGAAAAATATTACATGTAAAAAAATCATCTCATTTAGGTAAAAACTGTACATGAAAGATAATAACTTTCAGGTATTTATTATGATACATTACTTCATTGATCGCCCAAATGTTGTGAACAAGAAATATTTAGCTTCTTTAGCGTGAGAATAAGTGTGAAATACCCTTAATCATATTGCAATATAAAAAATGATTTTTTAAATAACTCAAAATATAGAATAGATAATTTGATAGCTTTTTACTGAAAAAATATGTAAATTATACTAATATGTAATATACAGGGTGCAAAGGAAAGTCCCTTTAACCTGAAAATACTTGAAAACGAAGAGAGCTACAGCTATGCAAGTGCGGTAACGGTATAGTAAAGTGACTACGTCCGATTTAATGCAAAGGACAGCAGCGCCCCTAGTGGCGAAATTTGGAAGATAGCCATTGCAAATCGAAAACAAAAAGAGATAGAGCAAAATTTCCAATTAGAAAGTTTTAGAGCATCAATTAATTAGTACGAAACGACATTTGGTTTACATGGATAAGGTAAATCTTCGCCTGTACTGCCCCAAAAATGTTTGAAATCGATGCACTCCATTTTGTGTAAACGTTTGAATGAAATAGCCAGAAGAATGAAGAAATATGCACAATTTATGGTATAAATGCGTACTTATCTCAATACATTCTAATAAAATCACACACATGCACACACAAAAAAAGACAAACTGTCTCACAGTGATAAAAAGTTAATATTCACTATGTTCGAAAAATTCGCCATTGCTCACGATACATGCTCGTATTCGTGAGAGTAATTCTGCATGCACATTTCTCAGCATGGAACGTCTATTGCAAACCTCTTCAATTCGACGACATAGATTTGACCTTTTCAAGAGCGGTAGCTAGACGGTCTAGCCACTTAATTTTAAACCCAAAACTGACAAATGGCACCAAGAATATTTTAATAAAATTTTGCTTTTGTAATGAAAGTGCAAATTAGCGGGGTTTTATTTTCTCAGAAATTCGTTTGAATATTCTGCTGTCAGTCAATTATTTCATCAATTTACGAACAGAATTCTTCTGCCCCTGAAAGGGTTAATCTAAAATTTTAAATGCATTAGAAGTTAAATTTTTACAGACATTACAGCACAGTACAACTTCATAATCTGGAATTGTGCACTGCTACATTTCCGGAATGTGAATATGAAAAGTAGAATCGCCGCTCATCGATTTCGGACATTTTTGGGAATACAGGCGACGATTTATCTTATCCGTGTGAAAAAATGTCATTTCGTACTAATTAATTGATTCTCTAAAACTTTCTAACTGGAAATTTTGCTCTAACTCTTTTCGTTTTCGATCTGCAATGGCTATCTTCCACATTTCGCTACTAGGGGCGCTGCTGTCGTTTGCATTAGGTCGGGCGTAGTCGCTTTAATATAACGCCACCTCAGTTACATAGCTGTAGCTCTCTCCGTTCTCAAGTATTTTCGGGTTAAATGGACTTTCCTTTGCACCCTGTATACTTTGCGTCGCAATGAAAAGAAAGTTGTTTCTTGTATGATAAAAATCTCTCTCAGTGTAAGCACATAAGTCTGCATTATACGTATATAAAATTTAATAACATTAAGATGCTTATTATGACTCATTACAATCGTAAATTATCATTAATAAATGAACCTAAATTCAAACGTTATTATTATTATTAGTTATTAGTTATTTATTTATTTATATATACATAAATTATATATACATTATTATTTTTATATATAAATTTATTTATTATTTTTTGCTATCTAATTTTGTATCGGATCGCTAATGTGATAGATTTTTACTGAAAAATATTGTGCAGCCATCGTTGATTTTTTTTTTTTTTTTCAATAAAAAGAAACTACTTCTTCGTTGATGAAAAATTTTACCTGTAAAAAATCATCCATAAAGATTAAAAGTTGTACATAAAACATAATAACATTTTCTATGATATTTACTATGAAACATTACTTCAGTACTCGACAAAATGTTGTGAAGAAAAGATATTCAGCTTTTTTAAGGTGAGAATAACTTTGAGATATCGTTAATCATGTTACAATATATAAAAAAATATTTTATAATATATAAAAATATAGGATATATAATGTGATAGCTTTTACTGAAAATAAATATGTAGACTTAGCTGGTACTTTGTACGGCAGTGAAAGGAAATGTATTTCTTGAATGATACAAAATTTTAGCTGTAGGAAATTATAGATTTGGAATGTTACATTCTGTGCCAAAGAAAAAAAGATACATTCCATGCATTTTAATCACCAATTTCTTTTTCGAAAATTATTTTTTATAGCATATTTTGAAATAAACATCCGAAAAATATGTATTTTTGAAACATATATGTAGTATTGTATAATTGAAAAAAAAAATGTGTTACTGTATATGTTTTATTGTAACCTATAAAAATTTGAACAGAAATCAATATGTAGAAATTTTAAATATGCGAATCCAAAGTTAAGGCTTTTCTCAAACCCAAAGGTGCTAGTTTCTGACGCATTTTTAAATTAATTTTTGTTCGGAAACTCATGAAACTGACATATCTTTTTATTCAGATACTATGTAATCTAAAGACGTTTTCCATTTTTTTCATAAACGCAAACGACCTTTTAGAAAATACTGTCAGAGTTGGTTATTTGAACCAAATTTCCTGATGTGACAGCGAGAGAAAGGAGAAAAACCTGTCGTCACGTCGCCAAAGTCGCCTATAACTCGATAAGTAATTTTTGTATCTAAAAAAGGAAAACGTATTTCGATTCTAAATCGCTTTAGTCGTCCCTGCCAATTTTATGACTACGTTTAAAAAGGATTCAGAAAATGTGTCAGAAAGTTTCGCGTTTGTTGAGCAGGAAATTTGAGAGTAGCCTAAAAGCGCATTTCCCCGTGATGTTTTTGAGTTATGCTTAAAAAACTATCCTCATTGCATTTTGTTTTACAATGATTAAAAATGAACATTACATTAGGAGTTCCAAATTTTAAATCTGCATAATTCCTGAACTGCCCGACTAAATGACTTTCTGTTTGGTTTCCGAAGGTAAAATTGACCGTCGTTTCAAAATAGACTGTCAAAAGTGGGTGTTCATATTAAAAATTTCAAAGTTTATTACTATTTCAAGATGAAGAGTGCCTGCTAAGTTTATTTTCTCAACATGCATTGCAAGAGGACACAATTTTCAAATGAATGGCTATTTTCTTTTTCTCTATGAAAAGTTGGACTATTGAAACATATGAGGGGTATCCTTTGTTTGGACACAGACAAACATGAAAGTAATAACACTAAGGCACATATCGCTCACCCACAAGAAAAGTGAAATGAAGACTAGTGAATGAAAAGTGACTAGTGAAAAGGCAAAAATTCATTTTGCCTTTTCACTAGTAGGTCTGTCATAGGTGCGTCTTGCTACATTAAAAGTTTCATAAGTGTATTTATTAGGAAAATTTATTACGCTTATATGTCCATTCGTGACCACAGAAGGAGGTGGTGGATTTTGTGGGGAGGCAAAATTACTCAAGCCTCCAAACCTCATCTACGTGTTCCTTCCTAAGGTTTTTATGCTTTTATGCACGTTTTTAGTGCTGCATGAAGAGCTGAGTGCTATAATTTCATGTTACAGTAAAAACATGCAAATTTTCCTTTTGCCTCTCCTGTGAAACTCACTTTTGTCGAGATGCGTCACTTTTTTTGTGGGTGAGCGATATTATGCAATATTTGCATTATTAAATTGTTATAAAACTTTGCGATAGGGTGTGAGTATTATTTTTGTTTGTTTTTTCAGTACTCGTCAAAATATCGTAATAAAAAATATTTAGCTGCTTTATGTTCAGAATAGTGATGATATGCCCTTAATCATAGTACAATATAAAATATATATATATTTTTTTATAACTCAAAATAATCGGTTCCTAATGTCATAATGTTTCACAGAAAAGAAAATATACGCGCACACACACACACATATGTATATAGGCTTCGTTGATATATTGTGTTTCAATGAAAGAAAAGCTTTTTGTAAGAATGATGAAAATCTTTACCTGTAAGAATAATTGCATGGACTTCATACATAGATAATAATAGCATGCTGGTTATTATTGTGAAACTTTAGATTATTTCTTTTAAACCAGAAAAGTAAATTCAAATGTTGGAGAAAGATATGTTTTTTAATGTTTTATAAAATGTCGTGATAAATTAAAAAAAAAAAAAAAAAGACTTCTTATGGTACAATAAAGGTATAACGTAACGTTAATCATATTAATACAAAAAAGAGTTTTTAATATCTCATAATGAAAATTTAATACTGAAAAGTGTTAATCTAGTTTCTATTAATTTATTTTTAAATTTCTCTTTATTTACGATGGATAAAATCCTATTCTCAAAAAAATATTATAATACTTCAAAACAGCCATAGTGAAAATTTGTAGTGTTACAAAAATTTGGGAAACGTGCGTTGAATATTTGACTAAGCATTGATTTAAATGTAATGGAATATTATAAAAGAAGGGTGAAAATTATATGATAATCAATATTTCCTGCATAACTTTGCTTTATATTTACATTGATACCGAGCATATATGTGTATATTAATCATTAAAATTCAATTAAAAGAAATAATTTCATTGTTGATAATTATTAAACAATGTGCATTAATCATGTCCCATTTTTCGATCAAAAAGCCACAATGAAATTCGATAATTTTGCACGAGTGGTTGTGAAAAATGGAGAGATGATTAGCAGAAATAAGAAAATCTCATAAGTAGTGCGCTGTGTATTGCGAACTTTAATATCATAAATAATTACAATAATCATAACACAAACAGAACAAACCCTTATAGAACCTTAACCTGAATCTGACAAAAAATATGAAAGCACCGTGACCCATTTTTAACTCTTACCGTCCACAGTGTAGTCTCACGACTTGAAAAATTAATTCATATCTAAATCTCTGTGAAGTCGATATATCCTGTTTTGCGACGAGATGCAAATTACTTAAAAATCGGTTGCCGGAACTTCACAGTTGAGTCAAAAAAGGAAGATCATCGGAGAGTCTGAATATGACAAAACAAAATAAAGATACCACATTTCTTTCACTGTTGTGATTATGACCTTTTGAGATAGTTGTAATGTCACGTTGACGTCAGATCGACAGACTGTGGATATTAGGGTAGCAGTAAATTAATTAGTGCTACGTTTAAACATTTATGCGTTTTTATTGCAGAAAAGCTTATGAAAGAAATTGTGATTGAAAAGTAAAGTATCTTCAGATTGATTGTACTTATTAACATTATAAAAGTAGCTTTCAAGAATATAGTAGGATACTTCGCACCATAGCTATATAGTTGAGAATAACTTTTAAAGTTTTTAAACATTTTGCTTTAATTTCAAGTTCCATTTTTTAAAATTCAAATATTGGTAGATATTATAGTTGGCTCAGTAAACTCTCCAAGAATCTTAGCTAAAATGATGCGGCCTTGAGTGGCATTGAAATATAGGGTATCTGGTAGCACTCCCGCACTGAAAAAAATGAAGTACTCAAAAATGAGTAAATCGATGTACTCATATTGAATTGGGTATTTTTGGATCAAAATTTGTAACATCGGATGTTATCAAACCCTAACAAAACGATAATTTTGTACTCTGTAATGTTTTATAATATTCATGGCTGCATAAAAGATGTTTATTGCAGAATATAACAGAATATGCAGAATATGCAGTAAATATTAAATTATGCGCAGTATTTTAAAATAATTTTAATTTGTGCTTGCAAATAATGCTCTTGTCATGAAAATATTTGATTTGGGTATCTTGATAATATTTTTTCTGTTTTCCTTAATAAACAATCAATTAAACTGTACTTCTTAATAATTTTGAGCGGGAAATAAATGTCACTACATTTTTACTTTAATTTGTAGGTACAAGGGGCCGGTACATAACGATTCATATTTGAACACAACCATGGAATCAAAAATGAGTACATGTGTTTCTCAATTTTGAATGCATTTGGATCAGAGCTATTTTGAGTATGTGACGTATTTAAAATTGAGTACTTTTTACTCAATTTTGAGAACTCATTTTTTTTTAGTGCATCAAAATGTCGTGGTGTATTAATACATATAAAAGTAACAATATTACCATACAACTTGAGTTACAATCTATTGATTTAATCCAATATACTGTTTTGAACTCCAAGCCGTATGTTTTTAATTCCTTTTAACAATATTGAAGTTGCTGTTGTGATATTTTTAACAGAATTACTTTGATTTATGTGATGTGTGATGTCATCCTGATAAGAGCTGAAAGTGCACAATCAGAGGCACTTTACATAGTTTTAGCTACTTTCCAAAATATGAAAAGTCCAGCTCACTGCTGATTCACATCGGATGATGGCCCCTTCTAGCTCTTCTTATAATTTCGTCTCATTTTACACGAAGTTAGGCAAGTATTTTTAAGCGAGTATTATATTGCGAGATTAAAGCTAATTAAGGTTAGTTGGGGTAACTGGACCCACGAGGTAACTGGGCCATAGGCTATTTTATAAAAAACGGTCGATGTATTTTAAGTTTTAGCTTTTGTGAACAATGCCCCTTAACCTCTACTTCCAAAAACAACGTTTGTCAACTCAATCATAACTCTCTCTTTGCTGTGATAGGTTGTCGAAAATTTACGTTTCTTTTTTTAAAAACAACGTCACTTTGGTTGATCTTCCTCGCCTTTTTATTAAAATACTGTAAGTACTTTTATTAAACAATTTTTTTTTTAAAGATTAGGCATATAACTACGTTAATATTATTAGGTATCTATACATATTTACTTCATGTTTCAAATCTAAGCCCGGTGTCCCAGTTACCCTATAAAATTTTCAGGAATGGGGTTACTGGGACATATATCCGGAGTAACTGGACCATGCTGGATCCAACTACCCAAAAGTTATAAATAATTTTTTTTTAGTTTCTCTTACAACGGGAAGTAAATTTCTCCATTATTTTTTTTCTCACAATAAAGAAAATTATGGAATACCTTATTAAAATTACGTAATGAAATAAAAAAAAAGCATATTGAGTGGTATCAAACGAAATTTCTTGACACCTTGAGAGGCGGCGATGCCGTTATGGTATCACATAATTTTATTTCCTAATTGCCACATTGGCACCGGAATTTTATAATGAAAATTTCCCCTTTGCTAAGTACGCGAAAATATACTTTTATTTGTTTACAAATAGATTCTCTTGTAAATACTGGTGTCATTAAATTATTTCAACATTTTACGAATGCAAGTACCTTGCCCCTGAAAGCGATATAGCCAAACCTTGAAATTGTACGATGATACACATAAAGTACTTATTTAATGAATTTACCTTGCTATTGTTATCTTAAAAATGCCAATGTGAATTTTTTACTTAATACCTATACTAATGTACATAAGTACTTACTTAATTTTTATGTTTTTGGTATAAATAAATCTAATATTTTCACTTTTAGTGCTTTTTTTTTTTACACATTTAGAGCAAGGGTTTCCCTTACAACTCTCTTTATTGACATATAATTTACATGATCTGCCTGGTTTAAATTTTTTTAAGTTGTTTACACTTTTTCAAACAGGACCTGATATCCCATATATGAAAAAAAAAAAAAAAAAAAAAAAAAAAAAAAAAAAACGCGTGTGGAACATAGACCCTCCTGGTCCACTTACCCCATTTTTATGGGGCAACTGGACCCATGAGGAAAGAAGGATGAAATATGCATATTTTTATATTTTTAAATACTAAAATGTAATTTTGAGCATTTCTATCTGATAGAGGGAACCTAACTGAATATCTTTACAGAAGTTCAGACTTTAATTCAAATGAACATTAGCTTTTTGAAGCTGAAATGTCAGAAGCTCCAGAGTCACATTGTAAAACCATGGCCCAGTTGCCCCAACTAACCTTACACTATTTTAAAAAACTGGTGGGAATGTGAAATCTGAATACAAAAAGTAGCCTACACTAATCCAGTGTTGCCAGTGGGCTACTTTTTTAAAATTCTGATTACTTGATTGGCACCACTTTTTTGAAATGGTATAATAAACCTTATTTACGTCTTATTTAATCTGTCATTAAATATGACGAATTTCACTATTTTAAAAAACTGGTTGCAATCAAGCAATCTAAATTTTTTTAAAGTTGCCCACTGGCAACACTGCACTGCTCATGAAGGTTACGGACGCGAGAATTAAGAGGTTTTCAGTCGATCACTACCCTAAGACGTAATTTCTATATTTATACGCTTTATATGGCGATATTTTGGGGGAAAGATTTATTATTTATTTATTGAGCGAAATTTCTAACTCAGGGAAGTGTTTTTATTTCTTTATTCAGCGGTATTTTTAACTCCAAAGACGCCTTTACAGTCAGAAGAACAGTCAATGTGTATTTTACAGATACAAGGATAGCGATCGACTGTTAAAACAAGTAAAAATTAAATTTGAAAAATCAAAAAACCCGACTGCGTAAAAAGCGAACTAATTAATTAATTATCATTAATGTTAAACTATTTTTTATATTACTTACCTATTTTTTTATTTACTTGTATTGATGACTTTTAAGTTATGTTTAATTGTTAGTTGATATGTATAAACACTGTTTTGATGAGGCCTATAGATGTCTATGAAGCTTTGAGTTGTAGTAAAGCAAGAGATCCTACCTACACAACGTTCAGGTTGTGTAATATTTAAACGGAGCTTCTGACTGTAAAATAGTCGATGAAACATCGTCTTCATTTTGAAAGACTTATCCAATAATATGCCACTCAATAGGGTGCGTAAAATTTTTTTTCGTGTCTATCGCCATTTTGTATTTTACGGCCGCCATTATGAATTTATAAAAACAAAACCTAGCCTATAACCATCGGATGGTTAAGACGAATCCATAGAGACATCATTCATTAAAATACATCCAGCCGTTGGGATATTTCGGGGGTATAAAGAAATTCACATACCCAGATACGCGTGAAACACATAACCCTTCTTGGCAGTCGGGTAACAAAATTCACCGTCCGTAGTTGGCATTACGAGTATACTCCAGTTTTAATGTTATTTTTTAAGTGTCTTTGTATACTTAAACTAATGAAATGAACTTTTGTCAACAAAATATATTTTCTACAAAAATATCTAGCAAAATTTTTTTAAAACAAACTTATTTTACTTATAGATGCCATTTACATGGAGAAAATACCAAAATATTAAAATAAACTTTCGTTGAGCACTAAAATCTGAAACGTCATTAAAATAAAACTCAAATAATTTCCGTCCGTAGTCGGCATTATATTTCAATTTTAATGGTCGTTTCAATATCTATTGTGGTTAAAGAAACTATTATAAATGTAGAGAAGACAGACTATATATCAAAACATAAGTAAAGTTTCTTTTGATTGGATATATATGCATATATTTCTTGAACGCAGAAGCTTATACTGGGTGAACAGACATATCAAAGTCATATATTTAATATTTCCTTTTATTAAGTATAAAATATTGCATTTTAAAAATTTTACGTACTTTTTATGCGGTATATAAATATTACTTCAGTATTAAGAAGATTGCACCAATCATCAACGTAACTCCAGAAACATAAAATTGATTAAACATACAGAAAATCTACAGAAAACTTTTTTATAACGTATCATTTTTATGCAGTGAAAGATAACGAGATATGAGCCTTTCCTAAGGTAATTTAATATTGATAGTACCAAAAAATATAATTGCAATACACAATTAAATATAAGTACAGTTATATATAAATATAATTTAATATATAAATTCAATTTTGTCTTTGGTAACTTACATTTGACTTAAAAATTATGTGCAATCTTTTCAAATATATCTAGTCTTGATATTAACATAATAACGACAAACATTTGATGATATGATATATATGTAAAACTTATAAATAAACTAAAATATTCATGCAAGTTTAATATTGCTGGTATCAGTATGTTAATACTCATCAATTCAGGCTCTGAGTACCCGATCATTGCTTTGTAAATTGGGTTGGTGGGTGTTTTGAATTATAGCTGTTGCCTACGCATAGAACATCCTAATAAACTGGACTGAAATGTATTCAGAAATATTTAGAGAGATTCCCCGTGAAAATTTAATAACGTTGGAAGCTAATGATAGGAAATTGCTTTATCCGGTTAGTAAGGAACGAAGACACGTGTAAATATGTATACGTATTCAAAAAGAATGTTATTGAATTCTATTATCTGAAATGGTTCCATGTGTACGCTAGAAATTAGTTATTTTTTGATATATTATTAGAATAATATTGCTTATACGGCAAGAATTTAAACAATGTACAAGCTGTATGTTTAGTACAGCATGTTTAGTAGTAGTTACAATTTATTTTAGAATATAAGAGGTTGTTTACTTATTTTGTACTTTGGTTATGATTTAAATTTATAATAAAATAATAGTGTGATGATAATTATTTTTGCATAATCTTAGAAAAATTACCTGTGAATCACATAGTTAGTTTCAAAATGAATCTCATTAAATTTTACATGATTAAAGAATAGGTGGTATTTTCTTTTAAAGAGTACTTATTATCCCTTTCACTTATTATCTTTTACAGTATTTTTAATTTAAAAAAAAATAACCAACCACAATCCGTCTGTGTACGAATACTTTTTATTATTTGGTTTAGTTAATACTGAGACGGTCCCACCAGTAGCTGAGAGGTTCTGCTCTCGAAGCTGGTAGACGGGAGGTGCTGGGTTCGAACCCAATCGCGCCCGTCGGCCTAATCGTTCGGAGTTTTCGTGGTTTTCTTCGAGCCATGGATTTCCATGCGTAAATACGGGTTAGGTTTCCTTAGAAAGACCCCCACGAAGGGCACTCCCCCTCGGGCCTATAGCCCTAGCGTAGATAATCGGCCATCAAAAAATCAACCAACCAACCAACCAACTAATACTGAGACACTAGATTCAGGATTAAATTTTATAAACATTTTCTATCAATATGTATAACATTATTTAGGTTGATTAAATTATTATTAAACAAATTATGAAGACTTTTTTTTTTTTTTTGGTTTACGCACAGTGGAAATCTATGATCCAGACTGTGCCAAAACACATAAAGTAATATCATAAAATGTTATTTAATCAATTTTAAGTGTAAATTAATTTACTTAAACTAAACATGCAGTATATTTCTGTACAGTAATGCGTTGTTCTATTCTTTGCTTTTATACACATTTATTTTTTATTTTTTATGAATAAAATAACAAAAACGAATGGATATAATTTATAAAAAAAAAGTTATTATTTATTTTTTTATATGATACTAGGGGTCTCTGCCCCTGCGCTCTTAGTGCACAAACCACCGGAATTGTAGCAGACGAGTGCGTTACAAATTTGTTCCTAATGCATCCATTGGTGAAAATGAAAACACACTGTAATCTACACACACACACAAAAAAAAATAAATAAATAAAAATAAAAACTCTTAAATTTAAGAGCATTTTAAGAAGTATAAATTGTGTATATATGAACACGCAGCAGAAAAATTAACAGACTATACCTTGCGTTTGACTTTTTTATGTAACAACATTGTTTATAGTTCGGTATCGGTAATAAAACCGCTAATTTGTAGTTATTTCCATATTCATAAATAGAAATTTTGTTTATATTTTGGAATAACTTTAAATTCAAAGTATTCACTGTAAATTTCTTCACGCAGTAAAGTAAATTTTATTTAAATGTAGATAGCCAATTTCTCACCAGGGGAAGCTATAAACGCAAAATAACATTGTGCTAAAGTGCAATTCCACAGGAATTTATCATTTTTTTTTGGGGGGGGGGAGGGAGGGGGGATAAAATTTATAATAAGTTTAATTTAATGGCATGATTGGAAAACTTGACATTTTTATATTCTATAATAAAATCCTAATAAAAAGGCATTGTAAATTACTGTTTACAAACTAAGTTAAGTACCATTATTGTCTTTGTAAAGCCGTAACGTTACGTCAGTTACACACACAATAAAAGTTACGTCAGTTACACGTGTAAATGCCATTTTCTTCTTTTTTATTATTCAGAAATTAATTAAGCAAGTTACTGTTATAATTTGGCATTATTTTGTGTTGTTGAGAACATTAAATCACTTTTTTTAACGGGATAGTTTTGACAATTTTTGCACTTCAATGAAGGTAGAAAAAATGTTTGTATATTTTATGTTACGTCAGTTACAGAATTTTGAATTGCAATTTTTGCGACTAAAAGAGAGATTGAAATAATCTGAAGGTATTTGGGTATTAAGTACTTAGTAAGAAATATTTTAAATTGCAAAAATTTGTTCTAGCTTTATTAGTAAATTTTCTACATAGTTTTGAAAACAAAATTCGACGATCAAATGTTACGTCAGTTGCGATGCAATTGCCCTATACTACCTATTTTTATCTTAATGCTCTCATACAGTGATACATAATAAAATTATAATATTTAAATTTAGTTAATATTTTTCTCACTAGGGACGTTATCAGCATAAAAAGAAAATTGGATTGAATCTGACTAATCTATTTTTAACTCGGAGCATGGTTGCCACATGAGAAAACATAAAAAATCCATTTTTAAAATTTTAGTTATACAATTTCCCGCCAGGGACGCTACTAAGGTATAAAAAACATACTGCGAAATATTTTATCAAAACATAAATTTGAGCGCGGCAGAAGGTTATTTTGAATATTTTTTTAAAGAAAAAACGCCAAAACATCAAATTTACTTAAATTTGGTTTCCTTATTTCCTCACAAAGGGTGCTATAAACGCAAAAAAAGAAATTGGTTGAAACTGTATTCCCAAAAGTTAAGCAATTTTGCATTAGGGGCGCTACTAGCGTAAAAAAAACCTATGTGAATTTTTTTATGAAAACATAAATTATAAGAAGCTCATTCTGAAGATTTATTTTTAAAAGGTATATAGAATAAATTTTATTTAATAGTTATACTATTTCCGGCTTGAGGACGCTATAAACACAAAAGAAAATTGTATTCAATCTGTGTCATCTATTTTTAACTTCCGTGTAACTGTTATACTGTGAAACATAAAATGATTAATTTTACTTAAATTTGCTTATCCTATCACCTTACCCTATATTTGCTGACCCTATCACAGGGGGGTGTCATAAATGCAAAAGAAAATTTTGTTCACTCTGCATTCCATAATTTTAACTGGCAGTATGCTTGCCATATGAAAAAAATAATTAAAATTTATTTAAAAGTTTTAGTTAGGTAATTTTCCATAGGAGAGCTACCAGCGAAAAAACTATCATGTGAAATTTTTTATCAAAATGTATATTTGATGATTGCAGAAGTTTATCCTGAAAATTATTAAGAGAAAAACATGGAAAATCAAATTTATTTAATTACCATATTTCCCGCAAGGTGACTCTATAAACACAAAAGAAAATTGCCTTCAATCTGTGCCACCTATTTTATCTTCAGTGTAGCTGTCATACAGTGAAACATAAAAAAGTCAAGTTTACCTAAATTTGGTTACTTCATTTTCTCCCAGAGAATGCTATAAATTCAAAAGAAAATTGTGTTGAATCAGTACTACTTATTTTTGAGTTGTATGGGTACGGCTGTGATAAAAAAAAAACCACTTTTATTTAAATTTAGTTAAAATGTTTCTCGCTAGGCGGCGTTATCGGCGTAAAAAAATTTGAGTTTAAATTACGCTATCTATTTTAGGGTATGATTGCTAAGATAAAAGAAAAAAAAAATCTTTTTAAAATGTTAGTTATGCAATTTACCGCCAGGAGACTGCAAGCGTTCAAAAAAACGAACGAGAAAAACTTTATCACTGAAATGGCGGAAGTTTTTTCTGATATTTGAGCGAAATTAATTCCTGGGAAGTGAGCTTAAAATGTGTTGTTGAAGTTAGTTGAAGACACAGTTATACTCTTAGAGACACACGAAGCATGATAAGTTAAATGAAGGTCATAGAAAATAATCCTTCCAACATTAATTGGCAAGAAATTGTAATACGACTGAATTCATCTGTGTTTTCCTGTAAATGAACTATAACTATTACCCGCCATATTGGAGAACATGTGGCAGTAAGCATTAGTAACATATACAAATTTCTTAGTTTCAAATAACATGATAGCCGTAAAATACATTTTTAATAATTTCCGGCTACAGACGGTGGCTTAATCAATTTTTTTGTGCAGTCCTGTTCATTAATTATAATACTATATGCACCCTGTTCAAGAAAAAATTATGCTGTAGAACATATGTATGTAACACATACTAAAATTACATTACCGTCAGCGTTCTACAAACACAGCATTTAAGCGCTTGAAAAAACGTTTTATAATCTTTATTTTATTTTATGGCAGTAATCTCAAAAGATTATATTAAAATTAATTTCAATACAATTTGAATAAAAAATTTAAGAGGAATCCCTTCCGTTTCAATGATTTTGAAAACTTTTCATACAGCAGATAAAAATCATTCAACCTTAATACTTTATTAAAACAAATTTTACTAAAATAAAAAGATATATTTTCAATAGAAGGGCAGAAAAAACAAAAACAAAAAAACTTTAACTGTAGTGTATTTAGCAAAATCAGACTTTGAAATGCTAAAACTTGACAAATATTTGGAAAAAGAATTTTTATTATACTTTTCAATGCCTAGCAAATAATTTGTTATAAATAATTTGAATTAAAGGATAGATTTTGCAATATATTAAAAAAATGCAGAAAATGAAACTGTCATTTTTTACCCCAATTTTCTTAAGACTCTCTTTATTTTTTAGTAATGTTGTGAAATTCACTCATTCTAATAAAAACTATGTACCGAACATTAAAAAAATGATATGGCTGATAATTTAAATAATCTTTATTGAGAAATTAAAATAGTGATTCTCAACCTGTGTGTTGCGAGATGAGCCATGTGTGCCATAAAAATTTTCAGTCTACTTCTATTAAGATTTCTCTAATTAATAGAAGTGGGATTACCGAATATACGTTTCATATTATACGACATGTAACGAGGTTTAAGGGTAGACATGACTGGGTTAAAATTATAACTTTTTAGCGGAACGACTCTGGAAGATAATTTTCGCTTTATATGATCTTCAAATTTTGTCCTTAAGTAAGGCCAATTTTTAAATTGAAAAATAGTGGTGGGTATGTAAATAACTTAAATATGTGCATTTATTTTTACCGTTGCGTGAACGCAACACCAGCGGGTATTGGGTTCAAACCCCTTTCCTCGGAAACTACCCGACCTTTTTTGATAGGAATTCGTATTCACTAGAGTATGCTCAATGCTTATGGAAGACAGTTTTTTCTGCGACTAAAACTTTATATTTTAGAGCAATGGCAAATTTTCAGATATTTTTCATTTTTCAGAAAAAAAAATTCTGAAGCTAATAATTTTTTTTTTAATCTGTCTGCAACATATGATCTTATACACTGATCAAAACAATTAGGGGAGCACGTGGTTTTAACAAAATTACGCAAATACCTAATTTGATAAGTAATGTAAAATAAAACATCAATAATTTAAAGCGTATTAAAAAAAAAATGAAGAAAACTTCACATGCAAATCAAAGTTTATGACTTCAAAAACTAGAAAAAGAAGATAAGTGAAGAAATCGGTATTTTGCAGGAACGTCTGTTTCACTGTCTCATTTGTAAAATTCAATTGCTCAGCTTGTGTTTTGAGAAAAGGTGACTTGAAAATGTCACAACGACGTAATTTACCGGAATCCATGGCTTGGCGTATTATCGGGACAGTTGAATCCGGGCTAACACAACGAAGTGTAGCGGATGCTGTTGGAGTCGTAAGAAGTGTTAATGAAAGGTGGTGGAATCTATACGAAGACACATGGAATTTTAGATGTCGACCAGGGAAAAGTCGGCCGTGTGCTACCACAGAAACTGATAACCGATATATCCTGCTAACAGCTCGACGAGACTGGACAGGCAATGCTACTTAGCTGAAAACAGAGTTGTTCTTGGCCACAGGACGAAGGATTTCCAGTCAAACAGTCCGAAATAGATTTCATCAGGGTAGTCTCTATGCACGTAAGGCAATGGCCTGTATTCCGTTGAACTCAAGCAACTGTGCGGCCCAAAGAATGTGGACAACTAAACATCGAGTTTGGAGGCAACGTTGTTGGAGTGAAATTCTGCTTACAGACGAGTGCCAATTCAGTCTGGATGCGACATCGGACGTGTTCTGGTATGGAGGGAAAAGGGAACTCTAAATAATACCACATTTGTTCATGAAAGATTACATTACAGACGAGGAGGGGTGGTGGTATGGGCTGGAATCAGATTAAGTGGAAATACGGACCTGCATATCATTCAGAATGGCACTTTGTTGGCCCAAAGTTATACAGACGAGATACTGGGACCTCATGTCGTAGTTTACGCTGCAGAAATTGGTGATTCCTTTTTTTTCCATGCATGATAATGCCAGACTGCATACAGCTCGTCTTGTGGAGAACATGCTTAGAGCTGAAACAATACAGCGTATGGAATACCCAACATGCTCTCCTGACCTGAATCCGATCGATCATGTTTGGGACACACTCGGACGACGCATTGCAGCTAGAATAGTATCTCCTTTTATTGTCCAGAACTTGATGATTGCAATTCTGGAGCAGTACTCCTCAGAGCCTTAACGATAATGTCATCGGATCCATGGAAAAGAGGTGTGCGGCAGTTTTATCTATTGAATGGTACCGTACGCGAAATTAAATACCTTGCATCTTTCCTTAACAGTACTTTTTTGTCATTTAAATGTAACCAAATTTTTGCCCTTAACCACCTGTTCATGTTTTATCCCATCATTTAAAAGAATTAAAGCTCTGTTTCAAATTTTTTTGCGTCTTTTTTTCTGTACTGTGCATTGAAACACACGTACCCTCCATTTTATGACCATGCATTGCTGTCTCGCACTGTTCTCTTCACTTTTTTGCTTGCTCCTCTAATTTTTGATTGAGCAGTGTAATTTATTTAGCAGTGTATTTATACTCTACCGCCAAAAACAAAATCATCAAAATCGCTCGAGAACTGTATGGGATTTGTACCTGGAAAGTACGATTTTTCAGATGAGCCAGAGATCTTAGATATTCACAATTCCCGCTCATTGCGAATGACAAATCGAGTTTATGGTTACGTATCGACAGAACAGACGTTGGGAGTGTCGATAGTCGGTCAAATATTTGTAAACCTTTTTAACACTTTCCAACAAAGTTGAAAAGTGTTTATGCATTCGGCTTGTCTGGCCGTTTGGCCGTCTCTCCGTCTGTCCACGCTCTAACTCCCGTAAATATACTCGGATTTTCATGAAATTGATAAAGGTTATTAAGGGCCACCAAAGCATGTTTGGTATTGTATATGAAGTATGTAGGGTTAATCGCTCATTTACAGGGGCACTCAAAAGTATTCAATTACATTATGGTATATGGGAAATAACTCCCGTAAATATGCTCGGATTTTCATGAAATTGATAAAGGATATTTAGAGTCACCAAAGCATGTTTGGTATTGTATATGAAGTATGTAGGATTAATCGTTCATTTACAGGGGCATTCATAAGTAGTCCATTACATTATGGTATATGGGGAATAACTCCCGTAATTATACTCGGATTTTCATGAAATTGATAAAAGTTATTTAGGGTCACCAAAGCATGTTGGGTATTGTATATGAAGTATGTAGGATTAATCGTTCATTTACAGGGGCACTCAAAAGTATTCCATTACATTATGGTATATGGGGAAAAATCGTTTGCAGAGTATTTTAATGACATTATGCTATTTCAACTGTATTGAAACTGATATAAATCACTGAATTTCACTACGATCACGTTAGAATAAGACATTCATAACATTTTTTATTCATTTACAGGGACACACAAAAGAAATCGGTTACACTATAGTACTGTCTTTGAGTAATAATTGCTGGAGTGCACGGTTTAAAATTCGGTGTGCTCTTTTAAATGTAATTAATTTTTTGCATCTTACCCGTTACATATAAATTCTATACCTCAAATACAGGGCTGCACAAAAGTATTCACGTACCGTTCTCCTTATTAGAGGAAATTGCTGGAGGTAAATTTTGAACTGAAGTATATGTAGCTCTTAAGTGAACTAAATTTTGGCTTGCATGTAGCTAATAGATTCAAATCTATAAATCATACACAGGGCTGCAATTCACATAATTTTCCGATTGTGGATGGGGACAGCTGAAATTGGGTTCTGAAATGTATTATGCGTTTCTATATGATTCAATTAGACGTAATATTTTAATTTTTTAAACAGTGCAGTTTTGTTACATTATTCTGAATGTGTTGGAAAGTGTTTCATAATCTATGCTTGACGCATGATTTTTTCTTTCTTGTTAAAACCTTCAATAAAATGATGCCAACTTTTTCTATTTTGTTTTGTGTTAATTTGGCACGTATTCTTTTAACTTGTACTTTGTCTTACAAAATGACAAAGCCGAAAAGCCTTTTTGAGGGAAGACAGGACCGGGTGCAATCATACAGGATATATGCCAGTTTTAACACTTTCCGGCGCGGAGTAATTATGTTTGTAAAATGATGAAATGATGGACTTTACAAACGAGCTTATTAGAAAATAAACACTTTCTTATTTTCCTGTACTTTATCAAAGAAAAATTTTAATTAAATATTTTGTGTGCCAGTACTCTTAAATTTAGGTGACCTTTTTTTAGACACCGTCCGCTAAAGGGTTAAGGCCGATTTCCTTGAAAATTACCAGACCGATTTTAAAGAAATTTTGAATCTATATTCATTGGATTATCCTCAAGACTTATGGCAGAAAGTTCTTTTTCTGTGACTAAAACTTTTTAGGGTTCCGTACTTAATAAGTAAAAACGGAACCATTATAAGATCACTGTGTCTGTCTGTCACAGCCCTTTTACTCGCAAACTATGCAACGTGGAAAGTTCAAATTGGGGGGGGGGGGAATTAAAAAAAGACTATTGACCCACATATTTACAGATTAATAAATATTCATAAATATATTTAGGAAAAACGTAGAGGGGCTAATTAAGTTACTTGAAAAAAAATCTTTTCTTTGTATATCGTATTGAATCGTGTGAAAGCTTTCGTAACGCTGAAATCAAAAATATATTTCATTTAATTTTAGGTATTATATTTTCAAAGTTATGGTGGAAAATGTAGTGCAAAAATGTGTTCCTCCCCATCTAATACCAAATCTATTGAAACTAAAATTCTTAAAAAATTAGAGATAGTAGACATTAATTTAAACCTTGCACGAAAATTATAGCGATTACCCTAAGTCACATAGTTTTTTGAGAAAATCGCATTTTTCCGTTACACTCAAATTTCGATTTACGGGTTTCAGCAAAAGTGTTGAGCAGAGCTTAAGGTACCTATCGTAGCAGAAGTATAAAAGAATTACTGATAATAATTTTCGGAAAAAATCGTCGGTAAATAGCCGAGATATTAACCCTTAAAGACACGAACGGTTTGGACATACATAATGACAGGGACGGCGTACTCTATGCTCCATCGGCTTTTAAAGCCTAGATAACAAATTTTAAGGATATATTTATCTAATGCAATGCCCAGTAGCAGTATAAAAGCAATAAACGTCAAATTGTTAAAAACAGACAAATTTAATGAGAATTAATCACATAAATACTGTTTGATTCGCGACTAGTTTCCATTGAGTGGCTCTCTCAATACGCCTACTATGTCTTTAAAGGTTAACTAAAAACCTATATGAAATAAAAAATATACACAATAGCTATATTTGCTATTATTTAGGTTCCATACATCTTTGAACTTTCATGGTATATCCATTTATACTTTTCTAGTACACGGGTAAAGTCCCTTTAAACTGAAAATACTTATGAACGGAGAGAGCTACAGCTATGCAAGTGAGGGAACAGTATAGTAAAGCGACTACGCCCGATTTAATGAAAACGACAGCAGCGACCCCTAGTGGCGAAATTTGGAAGATAGCCACTGCAAATAGAAAACGAAAAGAGATAGTCCAAAATTTCCAAAGTTTTAGAGCATCAATTAATTAATAGAATACGACATTTGGTTTACATGGATAAGATAAATCTTGGCCTGTTTACCCAAAAATGTCCGAAATTGATGTACTCCATTTTCTGTAAACGTTTGAATGGAATAGTCAGAAGTATAAAGAAATACGCACAATTTATGCTATAAATACGTACTTATCTCAATACATTTTGATAACATCACACACACACAAAAAAGACAAACTGTCTCACAGTGATAACAAGTTAATATTCAGTATGTTCGGAAAGTTCGCCATTGCTCACGATACACTTTGTATTCGTGAGAGTAATTCTGCAAGCCCATTTCTTAGCATGGGGCGTCTATAGCAAGCCTCTTCAATACGACGACATGGATTTAACCCTTTCAAGGGCGGTGGCTAGACGGTCTAGCCACCTATTTTTAATTCCAAAACTGACAAATGGCACCAAGAATATTTTAATAAAATTTTGCTTTTGCAATGAAAGTGCAAATTAGCGACGTTTTGTTTTCTGAGAAATTCGTTTGAATATTCTGGTGTCAATCAATTATTTTATGAGTTTACGAACAGAATTCTTCTGGCCCTGAAAGGGTTAGTCTAAAATTTTAAATGCATTGGAAATTAAATCTTTACAGACATTTCAGCACAGTAGAACGCCACAATTTGCAGTTGTGCACTGCTACATTTCCGGAATGTGAATAGGCAAAGTAGAATCGTCACTCACCGATTTCGAACATTTTTGTGTATGCAGGCGACGATTTATCTTATCCGTGTGAACCAAATGTCGTTTCGTACTATTTAATTCATGCTCTAAAACTTTCTAATTGGAAAATTTGCTCTACCTCTTTTCGTTTTCAATTTGCAATGGCTTTCTTCCAAATTTCGCCACGGGTGCTGCTGTCGTTTGCTCTAGGTTGGGCGTAGTCGCTTTACTGTACCGTTACCTCACTTGTATATCTGTAGCTCTCTCCGTTCGCAAGTGTTTCCAGGTTAAAGGGACTTTCCTTTGCACCCTGTATACTATATAGCTATACCCAACCCTATGTTGTATAGTTTTTACAAAGTCTTATTATTCTTTTAGCAATAGTATTTTTTAATAATACACTTACTGATTCATATGTTATTGTACGGAACCCTCTGTGCGCGATTAATACTCGCACTTGACCGTTTATTATTTTAGAGCAATGGCAATTTTTCAGAAATTTTCTAATTTCAGAAATGTTTTTGTCTGAACCTAATTATTTTTTTTAAACTACCTGCCACACATGATCTTATATTTATACTCTAGCACCGAAAAAATATTTATCGAAATTGCTCGAGCACTTTAGGAGTTAATGCGGTTTTTAGCTGAAAAGTACAATTTTTCGGAGAGCTAAAAACCTAGACACTTCTAACTTGAATGAAGTTTTTGCACAGTTTTATCCAACACATGTATTAAAGTATATGTAAACACTTGAATAAAATTTAGTTATATATAATTAATGAGTATAAAATATTAGAGTAAAATTAACGTGAGTGGTCTCAGTCGTGTCTTCCCTTAATGTGAGTGGTCCCAGTCGTGTCTTCCCCAAATGTGAGTAGGCATGGCATCCCAGTCTTGTCTTCTCTTGAATTTTTACAATTATTTCTAATGGTCAGAAAAAAATGAGCATACCAATGGATTCAGGAAGGTTCCAAGAATTTTTTAAGCCAATTAAAAAAAATCACTTTTTTCAAAATGTTCACTCATGTCTGCCCTTAATGTCATAAAGTTGCATTTTTTTAAAAGTTTATTTCAGTGTTTGTATACCCTTTGTACAAATATGTAAAAAGAATTTGAAAATGGTCTCATGTCTTCAGATCAATTTATACTCTCAAGTAATTTTTTTCGTCTGTAAGGAATATAGTAAGAAGAACGAAAAATCATGCGTACACTGTAAAAAAAAAAACGGACTAAAAAACGGAAATACTACTGGCAATCTAGACGCCAGTACTATTTCCGTTTTTTTACGGGAATTTTTACCCATAAGTTACAGAAAATGTTCCGTTTTTCTGATTAAAAACGGAAATTTTTCTGTGTTTTATGGGTAAAAATTCCCGTAAAAAAACGGCATTCTAGTACTGGCGTCTAGATTGCCAGTAGTATTTCCGTTTTTTAGTCCGTTTTTTTTTTTACAGTGTACAGTATAGATTATGAAACACTTTTCAACCCATTCAGAATACTATAACGAAACTTCACAGTTTATTAAACGGAAAGATAACGCCTAAATGAAAAATTTGGAGAACGCATAATTCATTTGAAACCTGATTTCTGCAACTACCATGAACAGCCGTTAAATTGACGATTTTTTTGCAGTCCTGTATAGGATCTACAGATATGTATGCATACTACATAGTATGCTAAATGTTAGTTCAGATAAACGCAAGGCACAATTGAAAATTTCCACTCAACAATTTCCGCCAATAAACGGATGTTGTCGAGAACTTTTGTGCGACCCTGTATATGAATTACAGAATACATACACACCAAGTAATCTTTTATGAAAAATTACATTTAAAAACGCATAGCGCAACTGAAAGCGCACTTTCAGCAATTATTGTTCGTAGGCTTCAATAATTCAATTATTGATCATTTTCTTCTATATCCAAATTCTTTTGTGTGTCCCTGTAAATAAACGATAACTTCTATGTACATCATATTCTATAGTAAGAGCCTTGTAGTACACCTCAGTGATGTATATCAATTTCAATATGCTTAAAATACTGTAATATATTTAAAATAAACGGCAAACGATTTTTCCAGACCGTAATGTAACAGAAATCTTTTGAGCGGCCCTGTAAATAAACCGAAAGTACTGCACTACACACTTCATTTTCAATACCGAACATGTCATATTAGACCCCAGTAACATATATCCACTTCATGGCAATCGGATTATATTTACGCCACGGACAGACATATAGACGGACAGACAAACCGAATTCATAAACACCTTTCAACTATGTTGGAAAGTGTTAATAACAATAAGAGTCATAATTTAAGTGCAGTAAGAGCGTTTGAAGTAATGATGTGGTGTAAACTAAATAGAAATCTTACGCAACAAATTTTACAATATAAACTTCAGTTTTGTGTTACATAGATTTTGAAAGTTACATCCTTCCACCAATGCTTGACACAAATTCTCCATATTAGGAAAGAAATGCCTTTGTTTTAAGTGTGTCAGAAAATTTATATATACTAGTAAATCTGCAGATCAGGGGCCTCAACGTCAGCTCTGCAAGTCATTGTTTTTAGACACACTTTGGTAATATTCAGTTTCCTACAAACCGCAATTTAAAGTTTTCAAATTATGTAATTATTTATAAGAATTAAAAATACGAAGTTTTCAGCCATTAGAAGCATTAAATTAAAAACGTTATGGAAGGATGTTTTGAAATTTTCATGAGCTGTCAATTCTGGTATATTTTTTAAATAATAAAGTAGATTTCTCAGGGGGGGGCTCAGCCCCCCTGAACCCCCCGTGGTCTTATTAATTTACATACGTAACTTTTTATTGATTGCGCTAATGGTTAGCGCAAATATTAGATTTCTTTTTACGAGCCTTATTTTTCAATACTGGTAACACAGAAAATGATTTACATTGACGCAATTATATTAAACGTTTAAGTTTTATGAATGAAAATGTAATTTCCTTTAAAAATAAAATAATTTTCATTCATATTTTCTGAAATGAGGCGGCATTAAGAAGTAACACCCGTCAAAAAACATTTTTTCAGGCAATCTAGTTAATGCTTGGTTTTTAAGGATGAAAATATTTATTTCCCGATACAATGACGTCATTTTCGACAGCGATAATTTTACGGTGCATAATTTTGATATTTACTGTATATTTGCTTTTCAAAAGTTTTTTTTTTTTTTTTTTTCTCATTGGAATTTTCGATTAAGAATTAACATTTCTGTTAGCTGTGTGCAGACGATAAACCATGAGATATTAGTAACATTTTTTTTTAGTAATAAGAATTAATATCATAACACAAGCCCCTTTTATTTCAACCTCAAAGCGTATTCGTTTTATTTTTGATATATGAGATCAAATTCACCTTCTTTTTGTATTTTCACTTTATTTCTAATATGAAGGAGTATTCATGTCTATTTTTTATTTCATTTTCCTCCCGCACATAAAAATCTTTCAAATCAAAATTAACTGTTTAGAATAAATTTTTATTCCGGGATTGAATTTTCGTGGCAACGGAAAAAAAAAAGATTGTTAAATTTCATAGCAAAATGTCGATTTATTCCTTATAAAAATAATAAACTTTTTAATTTAAAAGAAAAATATTTGAACAAAATAAATAGAATATAGTCTTTCTTTATTTCTGTGGTAAATTCCATCTATATGTAAAGACACAAAGGCATTAATTCGTCCCTTTTCACTTTGATTTAACTTCAAACAATTACACATACTTTCACATTTACGATATTTTTAGGTGTAGTTCGCTGCTAGGTAACAGTTAAAAGATAATAAAAACAATTAAATATGTGCTTAAAAAGAAAATTTATATTAAAAAAAATATTTTATATTATTGAAACACATATATAAAATCCCTCTATAAAAGTTATACACCGAATTTATAAACTCTGACAAATGTATACACAAAATTTCAAACTAATATGAATAATGTATGGTTCTAATTAGGAAATTTCATCATCCTTAATTTAGCATTTAAATCCTTCAATCATATGAGCCATTTCTTTTCAACAAATAAAAATGGAAAAATCGTCTGAATTGCTATAGGAAAGCATTAAGTCGCAAAATAAAATGTTCTATATATTCCGAACGAATGAACCAAATTTAACCAAAAACTATACAGCTAAATCCGGGGATTTCACCAACATGCATCCTTAATTTTAAGATAATCGGCTGCTTTTTACGGCAGTTATCGCGGAACAGACAGACAGACAGGCTAACAGACAGACTAACAGAAACCAAAACTTTTCGTGTCTCCACAGTAAGCCTTCACTGACGTTTCGGCAATTACAAAAGAGGAGCAGTTAATAGAAATAAAAAAACAAATGGAAATTACTATTTCTTGGTTTTCTCTCAATTCTGAGAGATCCAACCTAGGCATCCCTTGTTATACAACATATACAGGGTGCAAAGGAAAGTCCCTTTAACCTGAAAATACTTGCGAACGGAGAGAGCTACAGCTATGCAAGTGAGGTAAAGGCATAGTAAAGCGATTATGCCCGACTTAATGCAAACGACAGCAGCGCCCCTGGTGGCAAAATTTGGAAGATAGCCATTGTAAATCTAAAACGAAAAGAGATAGAGCAAAATTTCCAATTAGAATGTTTTAGAGCATCAATTAATTAGTACGAAACGACAATTGGTTCACACGGATAAGATAAATCGTCACCTGTATATCTAAAAATGTTCGCAATCGATGAGCGACGATTCTACTTTGCATATTCACATTCCGGAAATGTAGCAGTGCACAATTCAGATTGTGACGTTGTGCCGTGCTGTAATGTCTGTAAAAATTTAATTTCCAATGCATTTAAAATTTTAGATTAAATCTATGTCGTCGTGTTGAAGAGGCTTGCAATAAACGTTCCATGCCGAGAAATGTGCATGAAGAATTACTCACAGGAATACAAACGTGTATCGTGAGCAATGGCGAACGTTTCGAATATACTGAATATTAACTTTTCATCATTGTGAAACAGTTTGTCTTTTTTTTTTTTTTTTTTTTTTTTTTTTTTTTTTTTTTTTGTGGGATGTTATCAAAATGTATTGAGATAAATAGGTATTTATACCATAAATTGTGCGTTTTTCCTCATATTTCTGGCTATTCCATTCAAACGTTTACACAAAATGTAGCGCATCGATTTCGGACATTTTTGGGTATGCAGGCAAAGATTTATCTTATCCATGTAAACCAAATGTCGTTTCCTACTAATTAATTGATGCTCTAAAACTTTCTAACTGGAAATTTTCCTCTATCTCTTTTCGTTTTCGATTTGCAATGGTTAACTTCCGAATTTCGCTACTAGGGGCTCTGCTGTCGTTTGCATTAAATCAGGCGCAGTCGCTTTCCTATACCGTTAACTCACTTGAATAGCTATAGCTTTCTCCGTTCGCAAGTATTTTCAGGTTAAAGGGACTTTCCTTTGCACCCTGTAGATGGAAACTATTTTTTATTCAAAACTGTATTATTATTAGTATTATTTGACATTTAAGAGTGTATTCAAATCCAAACTGCTTATTTCCGATTCATTTTTAAATTAATTTTGTTCTGAAATGCATCCAATTGGCAGATTCTCTTATTCAGAAACTATATTAATGTGACGTGCTTGTCGATTTTTTGATAAAGGCAGAATATATTGCAAAGAATGCTGTCAAAGTTGACGTTTTGAATCGAATTTTTCGAAGCGAAGGAACGAAAGTTAGGAGCGAAAACAAAATGGTCATACTGAGAAAATAATTGTTTATAAATCAAGTTCTAATTAATTAAGCGAAAAATGAAAACACACGGCCTCTTATACATCTCTTCAAAAATCACGTCAGTAAGTTTCATGTTTTTACTTTTAAAAATAAGTCTGAAAATGTCTCAAAAAACTTCGAACTGTTAAGGGGGGGAGGGAAATAATTTTTTTTAGACTTATCTATCTTAAGCGGGCTTCGGCGTCTCTTACACAAATTTTATTCGGTCGGCACCACTTTTTAAAAATAAGTTTCCTTCAAGTACACATTTTCAAAAATGCTCTGATTAACCCTTTATGTACTGACGGTACTTATAAGTACCATTAAAATAACTTGTTATAAAATTCATTTAATACACCGATTAGTAGTAATACAGATTAGAATTAGTTATAGATGCATTACTTTATATTGTTCCAAATGCATTATGGTTACACAAAACAAAAATATTTTTAAAAGAATGATTTCTTTTGCCTTTGCATATTTTCAGCTTTCTTGGCGTTCGGGAGGGGAGGGGGATTTTTCAGTTCGGAAATATTTCTATATTGATAATGTAAGAACATTATATTTGTACATATCCTAATTCTACAAAATGCGTTAATACGGATTAGGTTCCCTTAGAAAGACCCCCACGGAGGGCACTCCCCCCGGGCCTATATCCCTCGTGTAGATAATTGGCCGTCAAAAATCAACCCAACCCAACCCTAATTCTACAAAATATTAAGAAAACTACTTAAAATGAAAGATTTGAATGAGGTTATAAATACTGCACAAAATTCCTACACTGTAAAAAAAAAACTGTGAAGTTACTAAAGTTTTTCTAGGAAACTGGGATTCCTAGAACTTTTCATGTAACGGCAACAACAAAATTTCATGTAACAGACACTCTTTTGCGCCGAAAATCAAAAAATCTGTAAGGTTACTAAGAATTTTTTTGGAAACTGGGATTCCGAGAACTTTTCATGTAACTGCAGCCAGGGTTACAAATAAAAGTTTAGTAAGATTACTGAAATTTTAGCAGATTCATTTGTAAAGTTACAGATTTTTGTAGCTTTACAAAAACTAGTTTTGTAGATTTGCAGCTTTTTTTCGTACAGTTACAGTTGAAAGTTTAGTAAGCATGTACTTTACATCTGTAGAACTACAGATTTTTTTTTAGAGTGTATAAATTCAAATTTAATTAATCCTTCTAAATCCTTCAATCCGTCTAAGATCCTTCTAAAATTTATTAAATGATTATGTAAATCTTCTAACGTAGTTTCAAAAATTCACGAAAAATGCTTTAGAAGATAAAATTTTTATTAATTCATAATTCAATACATAAAGGGTTAAAAAAGGCAAATTTTATTTTGCTTTATTACTGGTGCAAAAAAATAAATTTTGCAAAGAAAGATGATGTCTCCGCATCTGAGACAACGGAGTGAAAGGGTTAATATATTTTTTTAGATTGCCCACTATCAATACCAAAGGCATTTTTATATGAAAAATATCTATTATATATTCAAACAAAGTTTAAAAACTTATTACATGCGATACTTTCGTATTAGCCACATGTCAACGTAGTTCCATTACATGTCTGTTAAATACTTGTGTTATTTATTTATTGGTCCAGTTTTAATTTTGTTATGGAATATCATCTAGAAACAGATGATGGACTATTTATAACGTTTTGAGTGTAAACGGATTTATCTTCCGTAATCAGGCGGCAAGTCATAGAGAAAGATTTAAAATACTCATGCTTAAAAATTATTTTTATAGCCGTAAAAAAAAAAAATCACTAAACAGAAATACAGTTTTCAAACACTTTGCATTTCAATGAACATTTTTTTTCCTGTTCGACGATCTAAAAACTGCAATTGCGTGATATTTAGACGTTTAGAAAAAATATAATAAAGGCGATATTTCCCAGCAAAGAAAGAAACAGTGGGCCATCAGCTGGAAAAAAGATGGCAGCCAGCAGTGCCATCAGCGGTAAAGTGCAAGGGTGCCATTACTTAAACCTGTCGAAAAGTGTCCGAGCCGAATGCAGCTGGCCCATCAGCGATGGCCAACAGCAGGCCAGCATTGTTATGCCATCACATTACTTCAATCTGGCACTTTTCCTGCAGTGCTAGCACCTATCCCACTGCTATTCCTTTGCTGGCCCAGCACTTTCCCTTACAAAAATTTCTTATAGAATTCTATAAAAAAACAAAGCATTATATAATTATGGCTCTGTTTCTATAAGCTAGTTTCACCAAGAGCTATAGAAATATCTGTAGAAGTGTCTATAGAAACATTTGGACTGCATGTTGTCACCCTCCCAAGTACTGACCGCGCTCGATGCTGTTTGGTTTTCATGATCGGACATGAACAAGTGCTTTCAGCGTACGCTACGACTGCTCGTAGTTTTCAAGCTCTCATTACACTATTTCAAATTTGTTTCTTTTGTGATTTACGTTCCCAATATTAAACTGGTATAGAAATTATTCTATTGTATAGAAATCCTATGTATTTTATACGCTTTTTTTATTATTGATTCTGAACTGCGTAAATTATGAAAACCGAAGACCATCAGCCAACACTTCTCCATCATTACCAGCACCTATCTTGCTGCTGGCCAGCAATTTCCTCTTTGCTGGGTTATTGGTCGGGTGTTTATTCTTTTAAGTGCAGAATTAAGAATAAAGCATTTATATTGTTTTAAGTGAAAATGGGTTGATCTTTCGTAATCGGGCTGCACGCAATAGATAAAAAAAAATAATATTGGAAAATTATTTTAAAATCTTAAAAAATCAGTAAATTGAGATACTGTTTTAGAGCAGAGTGCATTTGAAAGAACATTTTTTTCGCCTACTGCACGATGTAAAAATTGAAATTGTACGATGTTTAGAAGTTTAAAATATTTTTATCTGGTGTTGCCACCGTCACTATGACGCCAGCGTTTCTCATGGACTTCGTTTCTCATTTTTGTTTTATAATATAGATAAGAAATGAATTTTTATTTTGTTTTTATGTGGTTTATTTTGTTTATGTTAGTAAATTAAAAATGACATATTTTTTATCATCATAAATTTAGCATGCTTTGGAAGTTTAACCATGAGTTTAAAAAGTATCGTGAGGTAAAAATGTTGAGAAACGCTTCGGGTGAAGGGAAAACATACCAGTCCTTTTAGATTCACATTTACTGCAAGCGATATACAATTAAGGGCATGCATTTAAGCAGAAACATACAAGTATTTCACTCTTCAGTTCCCATCTCGAAAGCTACCGGAGTAATTTTTATTTTTAAAATCTCTTCAGTTATTTAATCTCTAAATAAAACAAATATAGAAAAAAAAATAATGTATTTTGTTTTCATTTGGTTGTTATAGTATCGCGCTCTGCAGCGCGTGCATAGGACTTTGGAACAATATCTCTTTTACAATGTCCATACACAAGACTCCTAAAATTATTACACTGACAAAAACTCAGTACTCTACTCACCTTTTTCAACTTATGGTAAGCATAAAATGTAAGTAACTTCGAAATGTTGCGACTCAAAAGGACACGGGGTATTTTCAAAATTTATTAAAAGCAATAATTCCTTGGCAATGTTCATATACAAAACTTCTAAAACTTACTACACTAACAAGAAATCGTTAAAATGTGGCAGCTATCACCTTTTATAAGACAAAGTAAGCAGAAAACTTATAGGGGCTGGTCACTCAGATTCGGAATTTTCCGCCGTAATGTTCAGTCTATGGACTTTTGATCCATTCGTATATTTAAAATATCTTCTCGGGAAATTCATATTTTTTAGATCTTTTTTCTGTGTACACTTCTTAAGATGTCTCTTTTTTTCTTAGTTTTCAAAATATTTCTAAAAGCTATGCTGAACTTAATATTTTATGTGTTAAAAGCGGCCGAAATGTGAGTAAGATATTAGCAATTCCTATAAAATTAAGTTAATACTTTAGAAATATTTTGAGAACTAAGAGAAAAAGAGACATCTTTCTGGAAGTGTGCACAAAAAATAGAAGTTAAAAATATTAATTTCCCGAGGAGATAATTTAAATATACGAGTGCATCAAGTGCCCATTGACTTTACATTAGTGAGGAAAAATTGGAAGCTGAATGACCAGCCCCCTTAAGTAACGTCGAAGTGCAACAAGTCAAAAGGACACGCAGAAATTTCGGAAAATATAAAAAGTATCTGGATACAACAGCAAGTGTTGATTACACATCAATAACTTTCTTACTTTGCCAAGAATCCAATAGATGTGCCGGAACAATTTTTTCAAGAATTGCGGTGCAAAAAAAAAGGGACGTTAGAGGGTGCATGAAGAACTGGAAGTTTTAAAACTAATAAATACCAAATTTACTGTAGCCCGCATCTGATGTAATGGGATGCAACGTAGAAAATCTATCTTTGGCTTCAAGTAAAACGCTGCGATTGAATTGATTGATTCAACTTATTTATGAATTTTATATTTCCCGGTTGAATCCTTTTAGATGAATGATATCAACATGAATCTTATCTCTGAGACAGGAACTTATTCGATCAAGTTATGACTACTTCACAAGAAAAACGATTTCTTGGTAGGGAATACCAAAGTGCGACTGAAAATATATTGCCCGTCATTTCAAAAAATTTCCGAAATGTTAACAATGACGTCTTCACTCATCACAACAAACGGCGCCTCCGATTTTTGCAATTCAGTGCCTGCCAAAGAGCCCTAACATCGCAAGTAAAACTCTCAAATCGTAACGCAATTACGTTAGCGGCCTCAGCGTTTTGATTGAGAGTCTAGGAAACAAAGCATGACGGCTAGCTGTTTAAAATTCATTAACAGCCGAATTGTATCTAAGGGCGGATTGTCAAAATAAATATGAACGGGATGGGAAAAACTCGGTGTGTGCAATGCTTCCCGAGGATAACTTATGAGGAGTGTATTTAGTATTACGGAGTGGGGGAAATCATTGATGATGATATGTTCGTGAACTGACAAGTATAATACACAAAAAAAAAAAATGCTGCGATTTAGCTATAGAATAAATGAATTGGAGGAAAAAATAAATAAATGTGGACTTTTCTATATCTTTTTGGACAAAAAGAAATAAACAAATCATAAAAAGACAAAATACTGGATTGATTTTTGGTTCATACATTGTTTTATGCCATAAATTAACGGAGAAATTATGTGCAAGCATTTAATTAAAATTCACGGTGAAGCTCAGTTACAGTAGACGTTTATTTTTGAAGAGGAATATAATCCAAGGATAATTTACGAAATTTAATTTATGTTCACGTGTTCACGACTATAATAGTTGAAGGAGAGCAAAAATTATTCAATGTATCACGATTACACTAATTTTTACTCCTGTTCAACTTATTTCAAGGTCAATGTGAATAAGTATTGATCAAGCAACAGTAAATACATAATATGAAAATATATTCTTGATTATTACGCAAAATTGATATTTACACTTTTAACTACATACATAACTAGTATATACACTGTATTTACAACGAAATATCCGATTAATACGTGGCATAAACTTCCATTGTTCCTCTCAGGGAAGCCAAGCTAATATTTTTAATAAATCAAGAATATTATTTTTCTACCATTGAGAAGTTACGACAAAAACATAGCATGTTTTCATACTCAAGAAAAAAATTACTTTGATGAAATAATATCAATTTCTTTCATTTTTGAAAGAGCATGAAAACTGCAGCTTGCTAGCAGCTTTCAAATTTTACATCTTAAAAAAAAAAAAACTAAAAGAAGAAATGTTTAAATTATTTTAATTTCACCACTGCATGACACGTGATCACGGCACCTCATAGACGGCTAAGAGAGGCCCACGAAGGTATGAAATTTGGAAAATATTCCACAATTGCAAACAACACTAGATTAATTTCAAATTTTATGACCTCGTTTATCACAAAAGAGGGGGGAGGATCTAAAAAAAAATTGAATTAAAAAAAATGCAATTTAACAAATTAAAACGAACCATTTGGAAAATGATTTTTTCAAAGACTAAAATTTAAGACATAAAAAATCGCACGGAGTTGATCATACATTACGTACGCCATGGATTACATTTTTCGGTACTGTAAATTTTTAAACTTCTACGGAGCTGGTCATACATTACGCACGCCATGGATTAAACATTAATATTCCTGGACCAATTTTAAATGAAATTTCATTCTTAAACTTCTAAATATCCCACAATATTACTTTTTACACCGTCGTATAGAGAAAAAAAATGTACTTTTAAATGAAATTTGTTTGAAAGCTGTATCTCAATTTGTTTCTGAGTTATTATTTTTTTTTGTAGTTTTTATTACTTTTTTGTCATAGTGGCATTTTGTCTGTTGAAAGTAAAGGGAAAATACAGATTACTGTATAGACCAATCAGAAAATGAATAAAATGCGGGATTCAACTAATAAAACGCTTCAGATATATTTTTGATTTCCTACCCTGACCGAGGACAATAACCATTTTTCCAAATGGTTAAAAAACATTTTTTTGTCTGCCTTATTCAACACTACAGGGTGATTCATATTGAATGGGACAAAAAGAATAGTGCCGTGTGACTGCCGTAATGGATTTATTCAGCCGAAACAAATTTATTCTGCAACTACAATTATACAAGTTTTATTTGGCAACTGGGAAAAATCATCGAATGACGAACTCGCCGCTAGAGGTGCTGTTAAGCAAAATGTCATCCATGCAGGAGAAAGCGTACTGCGTTTTTGAATATGCCAAAACCTCCTCGGTAACTGTTGTGCATAGACATTTTCGCACGAAATTTCGTAAACAACCACCGCATCGGCATAACATAAGCAGGTGGGTGAAGCAGTTCCAGAATACCGACTGCTTATGCAAGAACAAAAACCCAGGACGAAAAGAAACAAAACCCGAAGTGGTTGAAAGAATTCGTGAACGCCCTGTGATTTTTTTTTTCTCTGGGGTTTCGTTAAAGACAAGGTGTTTGTGCCTCCACTTCCTCAGGACTTAGAGGAACTGAAGCAGCGGATAACTGCAGTGTTGAACTCCATCACAGGGGATATGCTATCACGAGTGTGGCTGGAGCTTGATTACCGTGTAGACATTTGTGGTGTCACCGGAGGGGCACATATTGAACACCTGTAGGAACTTGAATAAATGTAGTTTTGAAGTAAATTTGAATTTTCTAAATATATTAATTACAACGTTCACAATCATGTTTTCTTTTTGTCCTATTCATTATGAATCACCCTGTATTTTGTTATTCAACGATTGAAGTTTGGACATCATACAGCGATCGTTTCAATACAGTGCGGCATGTCTAAGTATGAGAAAAACCATTCTGCAACATGTAACAACTTTTTTCTTTTTTAAACCGAAAATAGATTTCTAAAGAGACGGAGAAAGGATAGCGTCTGTAGGTAGGAATTCGCTTCCACATATTTGTATAATTTATTCGGAAATGAATGTCCAGAATTTATAATTAATGGTGAAAGCTAAACATTTAAAAACATATATTAAATGAAAAATTAGGTACCTCATTCAAATATTCAAACCTCTATGAATAAGTCAAACTATAGCAGCAACTGAAACACTTTGAGGAGTAACACTAGTAAGTATTAAAGATGTCAAACGTCTATCGCACACTGTTAAAAATTTATGTAAAAACACAGAAAAAAATCGAGACTCTCTGAAAATTCACACAAGTTCTCGGTTAAATGCATTCCATTGTGTTTCTGAGGCCATCATTTGACAGACATTTCGCTTTTCTTAGATCAAATTCCATGAAGGGATTTCCATGCCTTTATTTAAAGATATTTTTATCTTTGTTATAACCTGTAATTTTAAATACACACTCTTAAAATTCTTTTACAATTTTATTAGAAAAATTAAAGAAGAAAATTTGGTTTAAATTTGTTTTATTAAAAATCAGAATATTTTAGAAAGGGAAACTTTGTCTCTGCGAAGTTAGCGGGGATTTTTATCGACTATCACTATGCAATCTTTTCATTCACCATGTGCATGAAGCTTGGTAATATTAAAAGTAAATTAAAAGTATTTCCCCTCTGAATCACTAAAGACAACCTTTGAATCAGTAGCGATAGTTCCTAATCAGTAAAGTGATCCTCTCCACCCTAGAGGAAGCGAGATCAAAACCCGGTCCGGTTAGAAGTAAATATTACAAAAAATAAGTGGTACAGTAGTTCAATCACTCGAAAAATTCTAATCGTTCAAAAATTCACTAATTTCTAAAAAGAAATTAAATTATTAACCCATTTATGCTTAGCGTCCCATTTTTGGGACGCTTCGAATTTTGATATTTTTTTATAATTTTCTTATTCTTGATAAGATGTATTCTTGTAAAATGAAAATTGTGTGAAATAATTATCTATAAATGTATTTATCTGTTATCGAAAGATGACAGCATCAGAAGGATATTTATGTGCTTAAATGAAGGCTTTTTTCGGAGTTTATAGATTTTTCATTTTTCAAGATGGCAGTAGTGGAAAATTGGCGCAGAGGCGGAGCCTATCGACACCACTAAATTTTAGTAGTATTTTGCGGCTTATCTAATGACATAATTTCCGAGTTTTTATTAACGTGAATAATACAATAAACAATTAGCGGTGTCAATAGGCTCCTCCCCTGCGCCAATTTTCCACCACTGAGATGGCGAAATGGAAAAAGTAAGTTTATTTGTTTTTTTCTACCAAGAATCGAAATAAATAAGTCATAATCTTAGCTTGTAGACTTCTTTGAAATACGTATATTTTTAAATTGTGAATTTATATGTTCAAGCCTATTTTTATGTATTTTGTAATACAAAATATAGGGCGCTAGGCACGAATGGGTACATATTTTTATTAGCCATTTAGGGGACATTTATTTATGTAAAGTCATTTTCAAGATGATTATGAAACAAATTGTTTTTAAGCCTCAATACGATTCTTCTTAGTTTATTATTACTAATACTTATAATGCTATTAGTTTCTGTAAAAAAAATGAATGTATTTTTTTAGCATTTCATTAAAATACTAATTATAGTATATAATATACGATTTATAAGCTTATTTTATATAAATTTAGACAAAACATATAATTATGCATATTATACTATTACAAATATTAGGCATATATTCCCATATATAGTACGCTTACATTTTATCAAATTAATACAAAATATTTGTAGCGTAATTTTTTTTAGTATTTTTCCAGTTCATTTTGAAACATTTTTAAGTGATTTTACGAAACAATTTGAGAAAACAAAATTGTAAATTTTCCGAGTAATTTCTCTGTTAGTTAACAGAATCTCTGTTTTTCTAATCTCTTTAATTCTATATCAGACTTAAGATAATGTATTACCAGTAGATTCTCTGTAATTTCAGAAAAAAAAATGTAACAGTGCAAAGCGAAAGTGATTTTTGATATGCCGGCATTATTTGATAATTTTCAAATTACCCATTATTATTTTATGTTATAACACACGGCACAAGGATTTAGAATTAAGTAATTATGTAAAATGTGGCCGAGAATCTAAAGCAGGGATTTCAATCGGTGTGACGTTGCACAGTAACGTGCCGTGAGCAGATCTCGGTGTACCGCGAGCGGATCCCAGTTGCGCTGTATGATAATCTCATGCGTGAGGCGAGCTAATCTAAATTTTTGTCAAGTTTCATCAAAATTTTACAAATTAATAGAATTTCTTTTTTATTATAATATTTTAAGAGGGCACAGGACCTTTAAAATATCAAAATATCACTTTTCGGTTTTTGATTTATTCTGAAATTTTTTAAACTTCACAACCATATGCAAAAAACCTCATTCAAATAGCTGCATTATTTCTTGAGTAATAATCATTTATAGACGCTGAATAGAACTGAAGATCCGTAGATATTGAAACTTAAAAACGCTTTTTCTTAGATTAGTAAATTTGGAGTTTGCGCGCACTGTTACTTTCAAACTAGATATAAGCTTTAACTTAAAAAAAAAAAAAAAAAAAAACTAAATATTCGTACTTTTATAGTCTTAGGCTAAAAAAAAAAAAAAAAAAAAAAAATCACATAATTTGGTTATTTATTTTTTTACACTTGAATAACTTGAAAAACTTTTCGAAAATTTTGAATTATTTTTTATTTTGTGCTAAAATTAATTTTTAAACAAAACTTTTTGTATATATTTTGGTTTTAATTTTAGAAGTAGGTGTATGATTCCATTTTGTTCAAAAATTGTTTTCTATATGCATAATTTAGGGTTTTATCATGCGCTCAGCCCTTAATGATTTTAATTCACGCATTACTGAGATGAATTTTTAAATTTAAAATTTAAATATTAATTTTGCATATACAACATTTTTTTCTGAATAACATATTTAAGAACATATACTGTAGGCAGAAAGGGAAAACAAAGATATTAATTGCATATTATTTGTGTTTTGGCATTTTAAAAAAGACGACGTTTTTAATCGTTTCGACAAACTCAAATGTCCCGGGCCCCCTTAATTGCACGATTTACTTTCTGATGTGGATTAGTGTGATAAACCTGTATTTATTTCAGGTTTATTTCAACTATTGAATACCTTTTTTAAAAATATGCGGTGAAATTATGAAAATGATATCACACCTACAGATAACGATAATTAATGTTGTCAGATAAAAAAGTTTCGCTTTGAAAGGGAAAGGGTTAAAATATAAAATGGAGTTGGACTATTTGTAATAGTTAAAAATGTAACCAGAATAAAATTTTCACAGAACAAATTTTACAAGCATTAGATTTACTGTACTATTATATTTTTTAAGAACACGTTCTACCACCTTGCACTACTAGGTAATAGATGAATACTACCTTTAGGCTAATGTCAGACGAAAGTCTTTTTGCGGGCTTTTTTAGCATTTATTTTTAAACAGAAATCTTTCCAAACGAAACATGTGTTGGGGAGGGGTGTCAATACCTTCGGCAGTATACACCGAGTGTGCTACGAAGACTTCGGTCTGTTTTTATTTTGGTTTCTATAGAAAGAAAGACGATGCTATATAGAAAGACAATTCTGAAAATTTAATTTAATCTGTGTCGAATTAAAAAAAAATTGCAAAGATTTAGGTTCTGTGTTATTCGAGACAGTAGCGGACACCTTTTTTTACGTATGTCAAAAATTGCCATTGAATGAAAAAACACACTAAAAATTGCCTAAAAAATTAATCGAAAAATTATCAAAATATTCAAAAATCGCTGTACGAGTTCCAAATAAACTTTTTTGGAATAAAACAAGACAAAATTTAATATATTTCGTAAAAAAATTGAAATCGGAATAATTTACTAATGTACGTTAAAATGCCGCGAAACACGAAACCACTAAAAATTCGAAAATCGTTGTACGAATTCTGAATAAACTTACCGAAAAGAGGACAGAATTTACTAAAATGGACTAAAAGATTAAAATCAGATTCATTTTACATGTGGAAAAAGCGAAAAAAGCACTTAAAATCAAATAACAAATCGTTAAATATTCAAAATTAGTCGAAGAAATAAAATTAAATTCCTTTTACGGATCTCAAAAAATCGCTTTGGGCCACGGAACATGAATAAACGCAAATAATCCCATAAAAAATCCCTAAATATTCAAAATTTGAATAATACAAATTTACCATATTGTGCTAAAATACTGAAACCGGATTCCGTTTACGAATCTAAAAAAATCACCGCGAATTGTGAAAAACTATAAAAATCGCACTAAAAAATTCCAGAAAGGTTAAAAAATTATTGTACGAATTCCGAATAAACAAAAATTAAAAGAAAACAAAATTTACTATATTGAGCTAAAAGATTTATACCGGATTTCTTAAACTAATGTGAAAAATTGCCGCAAACTTGAAAAAAAAACGTTAAAAATCGCATAAAATATTAAATTATAACAATCTAATCAGAAAAACCAAAAACTGTAGTAGCGCATAACTTCAGACATATAGGTACAGTCGTGGAAAAAAAAAAAAAAAAAAAAAAAAAAAGTAAACACTAACACTAATTCCACTAACTAACATTCTAACTCCTCAACAAATTATCGTAGAAGAAAGTTACTGGTACCGAACGATTGGAAATAAAGTCTACTTTTAAATGATGTATATTAAATTTGCTTAGTTGGCCATCTACATATTAAAACTAACCCAAACTTCATTTTTTTCTATGACAATACTCAATTTTAACAAGATATTTCAAATCTTCAGTTCAAACTATGCCTAGACACCAAATTTCAAGTCATTTGAAATAATTGATTTATTAAGTCCTGCTTTGTGGAAATCCAAAATTTCACATTTTTCTTACAAGTAGTTATGAATTTTGCTTAAAAAGCGGCAAAATGATGGCTTAATGGGCCGTCTATGATTGAAGTGACTAAATATTTTTAAATTTCTTATGCTATCCTGTAATCTAGCAGTCTTCAATGACTGCTTGAGTGGCGCTCAAGATGCCTTGATCAAGAAGGAGGTTCTCTCGGTCAACAATCGAGTACCGAACTTCAATTTGGACACAGCCCCTAAAATACGTTCGTTTTAAAATAATTAATTTCTCGGAAACTTATCGTACGAATTGCATAAAAATTTGTTTTTAGGCTAATTGAAGGATGTAGAGTTCATTTATGCTGTCAGAACTGTGTACTGCTATTGAAAAAAAACAAAGTTATGATTCTTTTTAATATGTAGATGTCCCCCTAAGCAAATTTTATATGCGTAGTTTAAAAGTAGACTTTATTACCAATCGTGTGGTACCAGTAACTTTCTTCTACGATAATTTTTTGCAGAGTTAGTAAGGGGTATTTACTTTTTTTTCTTTCCCACGACTGTACCTTTCTTTGATTTCTTGCTTTGATTTGAGCTCTGCGTCCACTTTAGAACATAGCAGACACACATACACGTACACGCAGAGACAAACTTCTATCTTTATTATTAAAGATGTAAATGTAAAATGGTTGCAAAAAATATGTTTTGAAAATTTTGTTTATATTAATTTGGGTAATATAGGATAAATTAATTTGCTTTTTTTCGTTGCGATGAAGCATTTTGTTTGTGTCATTAATTTATTTAAAAAGCATATGCATATGTCACAGTAAGTTATATCACCGTAATTTAAGTGCGCCCCTAAATTGCCTCAAGTGTTTAATGCAGTGAAAAGGTTATATAAAACCCTGATCTAAACTGTTTTTATTTTAATTTCAACGATCAAAGAGTAATACTACATTTATTCTATTTTTGTTATATTCAGAAGACTAAATTTTTACTTTGCATGTTTATTCGGAATTTCGAAGAAGCACCTTTTACATTGGTTGCCGAAATCGTATAGACGCTTTTTGAAATTTATGTTTGATGTTATATTTAACATTTATTGCATTAAAGAAATTTTGATATCGTTTTTTCTTTTAATTCTACATAAAATTTCCATTCAAAAGATAAATATTTGCATTACATGAAGCATATAATATTTTACTTTTAATAAGCACATAAACTGAAAAAACATGAACATTTTTCACAGTTCAAAAATGTCGACATTTTTGGCCACTGAAAATTATAATAATTAGGCCATAGATTCCTCATACTAGATACACTCAAAGAAAAGGAATGAAAATCTAAATACCATTAATATAAAAAAATACTTTTATAAATTTCAATCTGAAAAAAAATCATAAAGCGTTCAAAACATTTTTTTTTTCATAAAAGAAACAAACGAGAATCCAGGTGAAACTAAAAAAATAGTATGCTCTTATACTACGTCCATTTCGAAATTAGAAATAATATATGAATGAAAACTATTTAAAAAAACAATCGCGGTCAACAGAGTTCGATTTTATATCACTTTATCTGACTACAAATTGATTTTGGACCAGTTGACACGATTATAGACACAATTCAAGAATTTGCGTTCATTGTCAAACATGAAATGTTTCATGTAATGTAAAACCTGCTAAAACCGAACCGGTAGGGATCGAAACAAAATCTACTTTCGTCAGGTTTCCGGCTTAGCGTGTACTATTTGTGTTGTATACTTTCCATTGGAACCATGAATTTTTCCGTTTAAGGAGTTTTTCCGCGTAAGTCGTTTAAGACGTAATGATATTTTTTCTCACCCAACAACGCGAATTTTCTTTTACTCATTTTTAAGCATAAAAGAATTATATTCGCAGGTAAGATTAATGAAGTGGTTGATAATCGAACAGTTTTTTTTTTCCTTTGCCGATAAAGTAATTGGATCTTGTGTTATAAGCCATTGATATATCAGGACGGCAGTTTTTTCCTTACATTTGCTGTCACGCCAGGAAATTTGATTCTAGATATGTACTTTGTCGGCATTTTCCGAAAAACCTTCTATCTGTACTGAGAAACGGTGAAAACAGTTCGATTACATAATCGCTTAATAAAAGAACTTGCTAATTAGATACGTTTGCAAACAAAAAGGAACTAAAATATGAATATAAAAATGTAGCTAGTTTGGATTTCAGAACAGCCTTAAGGAAGGATTTGTAGATAGGTTCCATTTTTACAGGTTTTCCTGTAATTTATCTATATTATAAAAAATTTCGCTCAATCTGTGTGTCAGTCGGTCTACGAGAGTTAGCAAAATCTACGGCACGTATAAGGCTGAAAATTTGTGTGAGGTTAGTCCAAGGCCCCTTCTGGTGCACCTGAGATTCAGAATTTTAAATTTCTAATAATTAGCTGAGTTATTAATTAAACTTTACAAAAAACTCCTATTAAAATCTCATTTCTCTCCTTCCGAAAGGGAAAAAGTTCTCGCGCATGCCCAGATGCCTTACTTATGCATCAGGAGAAAATGAAGATCGGAAAGTAGGAATTTGGGGGTATTTATTTTGTATTATTTATTAACTTCCATTGGCCAACCCGTTTAGTAAAGTAAAAAACGGAAGAGATATTCTAAAAGATCCTACTCTTAGTCTCAAATGCCGCAATCAAATCAAAAAATATTGCAGTTAAACCTTTGAAAAAAAAAATTCAAAAATGGTCCTTTTTCCCAAAAAACGTTTTTCCTCTCATTAGGAACGACCCTCTAGGGTGAAATTGTAGAGGTACCGACAAACCAAAAAAAAATTCTTAAAGCTTGAATCCTTTTCTAATCGATGGCGCAATCGGTTTTTAAAAATATGAGTTTTAACCGTTTTAAATACACCGGCAAACGCAGGTCACTTTGCGCCTCACGGAGACACGTCCACATTTTAATACAATATTTTTAGAGCATCTAAATAGACCAGATTTATATCACCTACACAAATTTCGAAATGTTCGGTCGGATAGAAATGTTTTTGATATAATAAAATGTATGAAAATTTCCACGTGATCAGTGACAACCTGAGTGCTTCGTCGCAGTTTCGCTCACTTTCGGTATACATAGAATCCAAAAATAAAATTACCGTATTTTATGGAAGAAACGCCGCGGCGTTTACGAGTTTAAAAGTTAATTTTTTTTTTCAAGTGCGGCGTTTACGCCATGTGCGGCGTTTACGATTTTTTTTAAATATCAACTGAGTTTCCTTAATTAAAAAATTCAAAAAAATATTTATAATCGGATTTAAATATTTTAAATAAAACTTCAGACATCTTAAGATATTAAAAACGAGGCATCCTACATTGCTCAGAAAATTTTGATTAAAGTTAGGTCAATGTGACGCTGTCGACAAAAGTAGCGTTCCGATGGATGCGGCGTTTACAACGAGTGCGGCGATTACGACATTTTTAAGCTTATTCAGGCCATTTTGAGGAGTGCGGCGTTTACGACGGGTGCGGCGTTTCTTCCATAAAGTACGGTAAGTAGAAAATAAAATACCAAATAACATATAATTTCCATTCAGTATATTTTGCGCGTTTTCTTTTATTTAAAATTATAAATTTAGACAAAATGGAGTGAAAGATATAAAACCATGCAAATTTGAGGCTCATTTAAAGTTATTATCACGGACCCGGGTAACGTCGGGTGAATCAGCTAGTTTCAAAGGAAAGGAAAGAGAATACAAATATCTTTTTGAACAATATTGTTATAGATATAATCCTAAATATAAATTTCAAAAACAATAAAATTGGTCAAGAAAACCAACAAAAGGTTAGTGTTCAAATGACGTTATCTGTCATAATGTAGGTTTCGGACAGTTTACAGGAATATAGAAACAGAATAAAAATAATTCAAAGTTAAGACTTATATAATTCAAAGTTAAACATTAAATGTTTCATATAACTATTTTTTTTTTAAGTGAGGCTGAGTTTAAAAGAAAGAAAAGAAAATCCAAATAAATTTAATACGAAAAATATGAAAAGCTCATTTCCAAATTTCTTTATGAGTCTGACTATATGTTCCAGACGAGTTGGCAAGGATACAGAAACAGCACAAAAAGTAGCATTCAAAGAAACTGGAAACGTTTGATGTGATGCAAATATTTATCCTTGCCATTTTGAAGAAAATTTGATGCTGAATTAACAAGGAAAGAAAAGAGAATCCATATACCTTCAATATTAAAAGTGTTTTTTTAAAGTTTAATCGCAAGCATTAATTTCAAAAAGTGTTCGAAATTCCAGACATTACCGTTTTCTCTCATAGCAGAGACAAAGAAAATTGACACTAAGTGCAAATAAAAAATAACCTTTTCTTATCCTCCATAGAAGTAGGAAATATATATAAAAGAAAATTGGCGAAGAAAGCGCACTGTCAACTAAATCTACTCCCTAAATAACTTTATATATAACGATTAATGTTCTGCACGGCTCAGATATACCCGAATCGAACATCCGATTAAAGTCAGCCTAAAACTTGAATCAAACCCCTCCCCCCCCCCCCCCAAAAAAAAAAAAAAAAAAAAAAAAAAAAGGAAAAGAAATTAGTCTACCCGAACCTGAAGTGAAAGAAAATAAATCCTTATTTTAATACAATTATGGAAAAATACGCTACACTTATATCTCTAATATCAATTTTATCATTTTTGGTTGAAACTAATCCCACATACATAGGTATATACCGGGTGCTTCAGAGGGTATGGCGAAACTTTTAGTTCAACAACTCCTCAACGGGTGGAGCTAGTGACGTGAAATTGTGCACACGTGCTCAGGGATCCAAAGGAAACTCATTTAGGGACTCAGGTTACTGTCGAATAATATTTGGTTTTCGCCAAAATGTACCGATATTGAATCGAAAAACGTGTTTTTTTAATCAAAACATTTTATCTTTACCACCAGAAACCTGCCGAAACACTCAGGAAGTAGTCTACTGCCTTTAAAAATAGTCCAAAGCCATCTTCGAGCATGTTAAGCGCATTAATTGCCAAGTTTGAAAAAAGGTTCAGTGGCTGATGACAAAGTTGGAGTGAAAATCAAACAAAAGGTAGCATAGACGCCCTGAAGACATGCTGGACTTGCTGAGAAGTTACTATGACAATGGTGCCTTCACAAGATGCTCCTAGAAATCGCTTTTGTATGGTCTTTTCTGGCCTCCTATAGCTCTGACTTATCACCACTAGACTTATTTTTATGGGGCTACGTTAAAGATCGAGTCTACAGAGATCGATCAAAAACCATACACGAGCTGAAAACAGCGATAACAAGTGTGATAAGATCGCTTCCAACAAACCAACTCAAGCAGGTTATCGCGAATTTCGAGCAGAGACTTTGTTTTGTTGTCTTCTCAAACCATTTTGAGAACATCATCTTTTATTTTCCTCGATTCTCATATGTAAATTCTGAAATTTTGAAATAAAAATCTTTTCCGTTTAAAAGTTATTCATTTTTTTTTCTTTTTCTATACTCTGTAAAGCACCCTGTAACATATGAACACATATTAATAGTCAAATAATGCAATTTTTTTTCCATTAAAGAAATATTCAGGGCTTTCTTTTCAAATGTCGGGTGGTACACACGATACCTACCCGAAATAATCAAAACTCAACCCGAAACCGACCCGCTCACAGAAAAAAATTACTGTGAAACCTACCCGAATCGAGGGTCGGATTAAATCGGGTATTTTCCAGGACTCTAACCTCAATCTAGGTTTTCAACCAGGTTAACAGAGACATAAAAACAGCACACAAAAGAGACCAATTAAAGATAATTATGAAATGTTTAATTGAATGCCATTTACCATTTGAAAGAAAATTTTTTGCTGAATTCAAAGAAAAGAGGGGACAAACTATAAACCTTTAAAACAATTTTTTTTTTTAGAAATTTAATCTAAAAAATAAATTTCAAAAAATTCCCATTCTATTTATTTCTCACAGGTAAAACAAGGAAAAGTGAAACTAGATGCAACTAAAAAATACTATTCATATAAACTACGTCGAAAGTGGAAACAATTAATAAAAGAAAATTGGTCAAGAAAGCGCACAGTCAACTAAAAGCCTCGTCTCCAAATGACTTTATCTGCCTGAAAATAGGTTTCGGACCAGTTGGCAGGGATATAAAAACAGCACAAAAAAGTAACATTGAAAGTTAAATACTGAGCAGGATGCTCATTGATCCACCGATCCGCTACAGTGGCGACAACTCAATGGATGGACCACGATTGTGGTTGGAAGCGAAGCGAGGAAAGAGGGGAATTGTTATGAAACAAAATCGCTATTTCGAATCAAGAGATTCCTTCTCTCTTTTTTTTTTTGCATTGTCAAAACTAAAAAAAAAGTGCGTAAAGCGATGTGCGAAATAGTGCCGGAAGCAAGAAAAAAGGCGAAACAAATTTGTGGTCTTGCCATGTGACAATCAATTTGTAACACAATCTGCGGCATCCCTTGAAAATTTCGCAGCCTTCAGTGGTAGGTTTATTATCTCATCTGTTTCTTTTAATTTAAAATGATTACTTTTCAGAAGTATTTCTCTCTGTGTTCTTATGCATATTGTTATTGGAAGTTTCTTCCCACATAAATTGTTTTTTACCGTAAGAAAAGAAGATATTTTTTAACGATAGTTTTTTAAAAGTTCTTCTTTTACTTTACTTTCTCTTTAAATATTCTTTTACTATATTGATATATATATATATATATATAGAGAGAGAGAGAGAGAGAGAAATACAGTAAATAGAGAGAGAGAGTGAGAGAGGCAGTAAATAGAGAGATGGAGAGATGGGGAGTTGGGGAGGGAGGGAGCGGAGTGAGGATTTTTAGTTGTGTGTGCGAACGAATGTATGACGTCTTTTGCGAGAACATATCGCTCACCTGTAAGAATAGTGACACATCTTGCAAAAATTCATTTTGCGTTTTATTTTGCTAATAGATCTGCCATAGGCGCGTCTTGCTACAGAAAAAGTTTCATAAGTATAGTTATACGGAAAATCGTTTTATTATGCTATATGTCCATTTGTGACCAGAGAAGAGGGAGTGGGTTGTGTGGGGAGGTAAAATGACCCAACCCTCCGAAAAGTCATCTATGTCTTCATTCTTAAGGGTTTTACGCCTTTATGCACGTGTTTACTTCTGCATGAACAGCTAAGTGCTATAATTTCATGTTACAATAAAATCAAACAAATTTTATTTTGCCTCTGCTGTGAAATTTACTTTTGCCGAGATGTGTCACTTTTATTTGTGTGCGATTACACATTAATTATAATACAGGTTCATATCTTACGTACAGTCTTTGAAAAGAGAATAGTTATCATCCATACTAACTCTACCGCAAATAATTGTATAGCACAGTAATCGGTACCAATCAAACAGAATATCTACTATATAATGCTACACTTAATTTTTTTTTTATATAAATACAGATTACAACAAACTTCTTCAAAATTTTCAGTATTAACACCCGATTTTGGAACCATATTTGGATACCTTGGAAAATTTTACCTCCGTATACAAAATGGGATGTCGTTTGATAAAGTTGCTTATGTAAATACATATGCCACAAATCAAAATTTTTTCGAAAATTTATTTTGAAAAAGAATATTTTGTAATTAATTTAAAAAAAAAAACATATGTATTGTAACCTAGGAATTTGTAAACAGAAATCGATTTTTAAACGCTTCAAATAGGTGATTCCAAAGATACAGCTGATTCCGCGAAGTACTTTTTGAGTAATGCATAAACTATCCACATTGCAATCTGTCTTGCAACGATTAAAAATAAATATAACATTGTGACTTCCAAACATTTAACCTGCTTAAGGGGTTACACCACCTTGGCGCTCGGAAATATGGGTACAAAAATAACAATTTTTATTAAGCACCTATTACATATACATAATAATTTTTATTTTACACGTATAAACAGAAGTTTTATGAACAATTAAAAAAAATAACACTAATAAAATAATTAAAAAATGGCGGATATATGAGCCGTGAAATACGACCCTCTTTTGAAAATCCTTACTGATGGTATATTTTTTTTCTCTGTGAGACATCGTTTAAAAATTAAAAATAATATTTTAGAACGGTAATTTAGTGAGATATTTATGAAGGTAATAGTTAAGATGTAGCAAAGGAAAAAAAATTTTAAATGTTTTGTAGAAATTGCAGCTGTTTGATAAAAAAAAATATCTTTATCAAAATTTCAGTTTTAAAAATTTATAAAAAATGAAAGCGGCTTCCAATCAAAAAATCCTATGCAACATCTTAGTTAATATTATGAAGAATATGTGGTTTAAATTTTATCAAAATCGGTTTAGTAGATCTTGTGATGTCTTGTAAACCAGTTTGAAAAATAGTAGTTTCGAGAAAAACGCAAAAGAAAAAAGTTCCGCGTCAAGTAAACCAAATATATATTTTTTAATTATCTTCAATCTGAGATTCCTGAACATACATGATGACATCCAGTGATGTTGCGATGTTTGAGATTTTTTCAATTTCCTGGCCTCTTTAGTCTATTGTTGGGGTTTCATGTTGGCTATAGATACTCGCTGAGAATACAAGTTCTTAGATAATTGAAGCGCTATAGCTCCAGAAATAATTAGAAATTTGAAATTGTTAAATGTTTAAAATATTCTTAAACCTATAAACAATTTATTTAGCAAAAAAAAAAAAAAAAAAAAAAAAAAAAAAAAAAAAAAAAAAGAGAGAAGATTTTCGATTTACTTGAAAATCTCAAAGTAGTTTAACCCCTTAATGTTTAAAATATTTAACCGAATGACCTCCTGTTTGGTATCAGACTGTAAGAATTAACAAAGAATCCAAATATGATGTTAAAATCAGGTGTTAGCAATGGAAATTTTTTCATTTTTTATTGGAGATTTTCATCGGACAAAAATACGTAACTTTTGCATTTAACATTTTTTTCGGATCCTCGTTGATCGCGGTGTAATCGAGCAAAGTTTTTAGGGGTTTTATATTTTATATTGTTTGAATTTTATTTTTATTTTTTAATGTTCAATTCGTTTAACTTATTTGTTAAAAAAATTTAACATTAAATATAGAACTAACTGAATGAAATATCTTAATATCTGCCCCTTCTCAGGGTACAAATTACATTTTAGTTTATATACTTTGTTACATTTGTTATTTTATTGTAATAATAAATAAATAAATTTCTACACTATCCTCTCCCTATGAAAATTAAAACGGCGGCTTCCCCAGCAAATGAGAGAGCTAAAAGAGTTTATTATTATTATTATTATTATTATTATTATTATTATTATTATTAAAAAGCTATTTCATGATTAAAGGATTAATTTTTTTTTTAATCGACACACTCCTTTCAGAAACTGCTTAACTTATTTAATAATGTTTTATCGAGAAAGAACCTGTTCTTATAAAGACACTTCTCATTAACGAACATAAAACTTTCTTCAATAAATGAAAGTTAAAATTCTAGTACTGTATTCACCTTGAGTTAAATAATTAAAATAAATATAAAAACAAAAATAATTGTACAAAAATTACATTCAGGTACATGCATATAATATAAAGATATTTAAAATACAAATTAAAGCTATCTTAAAATACATTAGAAAAACCTAGAACGTTTTCAACCATTTCAGTAGGATTTAAATATTGTTATTATTAATTCATGAATCATATAAGATTGGGATTTACAATTGCTCTCACATACCCCAGCAAAGAGGAAATTACTGGCCAGTAGCAAGATAGGTGCTGGTAATGATGGAGAGGTGCTGGCTGATGGTATAACACTGCATGAACACTGCTGGACAGCTTCAGTCAACTTTGCTGTTGGAAATCACCAGATAAAATTCTGGTGGGCATCCCTTTTATCTCATGCGCTGGCCCACCACTACATGGAAGTGCACGAACTTTTGCAGTATTATTGCTGGGAACCCTTACGCTAGGTGGCGCTGCGAATATCGAAGACATTGAGTATTTAAACACAAATCTGAAATGAATATCTTAACACAATTTAAGCTGCGAAGCTAATTTTTTTTTTAAACTGTAAAAAATATAGCACCGCTGCCACCAACAAAATAAATAAGTAAATGAATAAAGAAATAAATTCTTTATTTCAACGCACTTTTTTTTTTTCTCCTTAAATCTCGTTTTACTAGGTTACAAAGGATTTTTTCATAATTTACGCAGTCCGAATCAATATTAAAAAAAAGCGTATAGAATACATAGGATTTCTATACAATAGAATAATTTCTATACCAGTTTAATGATTGGGAACATAAATCACAAAAGAAACAAACTTGAAATAGTGTAATGAGAGCTTGAAAACTATGAACAATCGTAGCGTACGCTGAAAGAACTTGTTCATGTCCGATCCCGATAACCAAGCAGCATGCATATTCCCAATGCCTACTCGGTTCAGATTCGACACTGGTATTTCTCAGTATATTTTTTTGGTATGAAATTTTGAATATTTTGAAACACTTAATTTTGTTATTATCTCAATGTAATAATGATACTGTCCTAATTCTAATCAATATTATAATTGTGAAAGTATAAATATTTTTGGTTGAAGTCAGAATCAAAACGGATAACTAATTTTTTTAAATTTATTATACATTATTTTGATTTTTTCCCCCAATTTTTTAAATTTTCACTTAAGTGTCTTAAGTTAATAAAATTTTCAAATTTTATTTGTTTGTAATACATAAAAAAAAGTTACAAGCAAATTTCAAAAGTATTTACTTTATAATGGAAATATTAATAGTGAAATTGCAAAATATTTTCTTTTCAATATTGCGCAAATATGTGCAAAATATAAATTGGTAAAAAATATTTTGTAATTTCACAATTAATATTTCCAACATAAAGTAAATATTTTCGCAATATTGACATTTTTTGAGATTGTTACAATTTAAAGAGTTGACATTTCATTACAAATATTTCCAATATAAATCCAATATTTTAGGAACGTTGGTATCATAGTTCAAGTATCAGTGATAGCGACCAGCGCTTAAAATTAAACGTATTTTTGTTTTCGAAATACGTTAATTTTAAATTACGGAAATATTAATTATATATAATATAAACTAATTTAAGTACGGAAATTTTAAACATGGGAAACAAAATTAATCTAATGAATAATGAATAATAATTATTATACATCAGGCCTTATACATCAGGCATTTTTAATACTAATTTTCGCTTTATTTAATGACAGACTTTCGTCGACCAAGTAAAGTGAAAATACTGTTTATAAAGACTGGCAAGGATTTTAAATTCAGAATTCTACTAAATTACCAACACTGTTAGCGAAGGATGCAATTATTAGCACAATATAACTAGCACTGGTTTTAAGGGTAATTGCGTTTTTGGAATTTTTAATCGCTTTTCCAATTAGCAATTGTCGCATTTTTTATCTCCTAATTTATAAGTCGAATAATACCATTAGAAAGAAAGAATGGTTGTAAAAAAATCCAGAAACGCAATCACTCGTGGATTTTCTCATCAGGTGCATTTTTAGTAAGGTTAAGATTGCTGTATTATGTTACTTTAGTGTCAAATCAATTTTCTTACTTTTTCTTTTAAATGCCACAATATTAAAAACGCAAGAGTATATTTTCTTGCTACATCTGACTGAAGGCAGGTTTTATTTTTATAAATTTTATTTTATGCATTACAAACAAAACAAATTTTATTAACTTAAAGCACATTTTAAACATTGGAAACAAAATTAATCTAATGAATAATGAATAATAATTTTTAAAAAAAATTGGTTATCCATTTTGGTTCTGACTTCAACCAAACATATTCACACTTCACATTTATAATATTATTAGAATTAGGACACTATCGTTATTACATTGAGATAATAGCAAAACTAAGTGTTTCAAAATATTCAAAAGTTCATACCAGAAAAATATAGTGAGAAATACCAGTGTCGAATCTGAACCGAGCAGGTATTGTGAATATGCAAGCAGCATCGAGTGCGGTCAGTTCTTGGGAGGGTGACCACATGCAGTTCAAATATTTCTATAGACACTTCTGCAGATGTTTCTATAGCTCTTGGTGAAACTAGCTTATAGAAAAAGAGCCATAATTATATAATACTTTGTTTTTTTATAGAATTCTATAAGAAATTTTTGTAAGAGAAAGTGCAGGGCCAGCAAAGGAATAGCAGTGAGATAGATGCTAGCACTGCAGGAAAAGTGCCGGATTGAAGTAATGTGATGGCATACTAATGCCGGCCTGCTGTTGGCCATCACTGATGGGCCAGCTTCATTCGGCTTGGACACTTTTCGACAGGTTTAAGTAATAGCACACTTGCACTTTACCGCTGATAGCACTACTGGCTGCCATCTTTTTTCCAGCTGATAGCCCACTGTTTCTTTCTTTGCTGGGACTTTATTAAAAATATTTAATATAATTACTACTCACAAAAAGTAATTCTTATAATAATAAGACTTACAGAAAATTTACTTTTTATTTAAAAAAAACACTACAGGCATTTATTTGTTGCCGGCGATATTCGGGAAATGTGTGGCGTCTTCGCAAATGTGCGTCAGTCCCTATCCCGCAGGTGTGAAGTGTGCATTACAGTTGGCGGAAGATCTTTTGAGCAATTTCATAGAAAATGTACGTTAATTACATTCCTGTTAATAATATGTTTTATGAAATATCGCTTCTCATTCTTGTGTTAATTAATCTAACTGCGGCAGTGGAAAACTATCTTTTAACTTCTCACCGCTTGCGTTCCGACAATACATTCTATGACGAAATTTGCTCGCATTCTATCACCCCGTAAAGTTTTGCCCCCCTGTTCAGATACACCGTATATATATGTGTATATTTCTTATATCACGCTGCTCAAAAACATTTTGTTTATTGTCGAAAAAAATTCCACTTTATTACTTGTCAAAACAAATAAATGAAACAAAAGCAAAAGAAAAATAAAACACATGAGAATAGACCATACCATAAAGGACAAACAATTGAAAATAAGAACACTTAAGATACTTTGTTGTCACTTTTTTGTTATACACAAGACAATTTCCATAAAGTGGTATTTTACTTATCCAAATAGCATAGGTGACTCCCCTCAAGGTGACGTCAAAATCACCACAAAAGTTCATAAATTGTTACTGTAGTAACCAATATGTAATATCTTTATTTCGTCACGTGACTCCACTGTGAAATCATTGTAACCAATTTTTGTGCAATTTGCACCTCATCAAAAATTGGGATCATTCGACAATGGGAACAGTAAGATTTGCAGTTGATTCTGGTATTTTCACATTTTGTTCACGTTCAGATTACCGTGGAAGTTAGGGAGATAATCGCATTGCAATCTTACCTTCTATGGGTAAATACTCCTCGTCTTGATGCGTACTACGACACCCCCTCCCCCGTTTCTATCTCTTTTACTATCCCAATCTCTTCCTCTATGCATTGTAATACTAAAATTTATGTGTTAGCTTCAAAGTTAAACAGCCATCCTTATAAATTTCTGCATGTGAATTTTGTTTTCGTTTCTGCATTGAGTGTTTCAAAATGCAAAATATGTTTTCCAAGCTCTGATATTTTAATTGCGTCGAAGAGTATTTATTTTAAATTTTTTGAAGTGATGAAAACAATTTGCATAGTCTATACAACGTTTATTTGACCATCCAAGCCTCGGATCCCCAAAACAGAAATTTTAATGTATAAATGTCATTACCTTATGTAAATTTGTTTGTGATTTTTACTTGAGTATTAATTTGCCGTATTACTAAAAGAAAAAATGGCATTTTTTTTACATTAGAAAGATAAAATAAAATAAAAAAATGGTCTAAAAAATTTTATTTTAAGGCTGTATTAAATAATGTAGCAAATTCTTTCTTTACACTTTCCCTCAAGTGCAAAGTCAATCCCCTAAATGAAACATCTATTTCGCCATCATAATTATGCTACTAAGACTAAGCGAAATATTACATCAAACACAATCTCGCTTTTAGTAATAATTTAAATTATCGATTACTCAAAAATGCCAAATCTCTGTCATCCCGTGAAATCAGATTTCTAGAAAAGTTAAAGAGGCCTTTAGACTCGCCGGGTCTTTTTCAAACCACATGTTCACAAAAACTCATATGAATAATAATGAAAAAAATCAGTAAAAAGCACACGATAAAAAGGCTATTTGCCGAAAGAATGGCCAATCTGGATGGATAGGTTCAATCAGTCATGCAATCTAGGCCCTGGAAGGAGTAAAAATTGGTTTCTTCCTTTCACTGAAATTGACCCGTTCATCTTCTAAGACTGCATATTCTTTTTCATAATCGCTTTTTGACGAAAGAACGTTGAATAGGTAGAAGAATGCCTGATTCATATCGCATAGTGTTTTTTCGATGTAAGAAGATCGCACTCCTTATTTTTATAGATGCCAGAGTGGTCACGAGAATAGTAGAGCTGAATGTTTGCTTCTAACACAAAAGCTTTTATTATGAAAAATGTTTGCGTCATCGCTATCTATTAGATATTTGTATTTTATTTTTTATGCTTGTCAGTCAGTTTCAGAAATTAATAATTATATCTTAGAAATATATATCACAAATGAATACTTTAAAAATGTTGCGTTTTAGTAAAAGCACAAAATGGAAGAAGGAAAGATAAAAAGAAAGATAAAAAGGAAAATGTTTCGAACATACAAAGAATTTTATTATTTAAAGTAAATTGGGATTCAAAATCTTTATATGTAGAGTGAAAATCAGCTTTATTTGCATCAGCATGAGCCAATATTGTGATATTCGATTATTAAATATTTAGACAATTAAGTTATGTAACATCATAAGCGAAAAAGAATAAAAATTCTCTAATATGGTTAGTTTAAACAATAATTATGCATGCTTTGGTGAATGTTCAGATGTGAAGGTATATTTGTATTTCACTGATACTTAGGAGATATGAAATTTTTTCTTCTGCAGTGAGTTTCTTAAAAGTTCGGAAATGCGGACAAAACCTACTGATACATCATCCCTAGAACACAAAAAAACACTAAAAATTACCACCCTCAAAGATTATTTTTCAGAATAACGAAAATCATTAATTTTCAGAATAATCAACATCGCAATTACAAAAACTGTAATGTCTTTACGCAATAAACGTAAGCTAAACATATTTTATGGCAACGGTTATACAATTACGCTAATTTGTGAGTAAATGAAGTAATTTTTGTTTCCGAGTTTTAGCCAGCTTTTTGAGAAATTTCGTCACTGCCTGTCGATGAATTGGAAAATGCGAGAACCTTGTGAGTTAAAAGATTTCGTTTTATGTTCCCGCGATACTTTGCATTCTTTTTGTATTTTATCTTTTTTTTAATTATTATAGCGCTGATAAAAGCGTCGTGATGAGAATTGTTAATCTAAGTACTGTGCATACATTTTTATAGAATACGCGTTTGTATTTTTATTAACCGCCTTTCACATTATTTAAAGACAAAAGAAAATCGCAACAATTTTACAATATTTCTCAGTGTTTTTAAATTGTATTTTTATTATACTTCATAACAGACAAGATCTCCAAATAACATGCAGGAAGGTGTTAAAATGTGTGATTTCTTAAGCCAATTTTCATCCCCATTCCTCGATATTATGCATCGACAAAAATCGGAACACAAGAAAATAACGTTTTCCCGTTTTGAACATTCTGTTATACCATCTTGTTGAAATTTAAATGCTAGCGTCGATTGCATCAAATTTGCTAAAGAAAATATTCATTCAACATATTTGAGTAAAGTTTAGCTCTCTTTCTTCTTAGGATTATCTCAAGTCTAAAATTTATGAGGCTAAACCAAACATTTTTGATACATCAAAGCAAACATATATTTGCTGAAACTGAAGAGATGAATGTGTGTTTATTTGTAAAATGCATCGAAAATCATGACATGAGAATCGATTTTAATAACGTCAACTAGATGTCCCTAATAGTACATCCAAGCGATATGACGGCCCCACCAGTGGCTGAGAGGTTCTGCTCTCGATGCTGGTAGACGGGAGGTGCTCGGTTCGAACCCAATCGCGCCCGTCGGCCTAATCGTTCGGAGTTTTCGTGGTTTTCTTCGAACCTTGGATTTCCAAGCGTTAATACGGGTTAGATACCCTTAGAAAGACCCCCACGAAGGGCACCCCCCCCTGGGCCTATATCCCTCGTGCAGATAATTGGCCGTCATAAATACAACCAACCAACCAACAAACCAAGCGATATGACGTTGCTGTGACATCACAAATAGTCGCACTCACAATGGTGAACAAAATATCACTTCTTTCTTTTCGCCACATTATAAACCTTAAGTGATCATCCCTTCGGGACTTCACTGTGAAGTCACCGTGAACGATTTCTTAGTTACTTCCTTCTCGTCGTAAAATGAGTATTTCTACTTTTAACAATGATGGGGATACAATCCATCTTCTGCGTTACGTGACTGCAATGTACACTTTAAAAATTAAATTTGTGTCACGAAGCTGTCACATTTTGATCACATTTGGTTGATAATGCTATTAGGAGTAATCGCGGTGTTCATTTAAACTATATTGTATTTACGATTTAATTACCACAAAACATTATAATAATCAAAATTAAAAGTACTAAGAAATTGTAAATAGTTTTTTTTTCTTTATTTAATCCTAATTGATAGCTTTTTACTTTCTTCTAAATTCAATGTGGATACTCTCCGTTTTATACTAATATTTGTAGTCATATAATTAATATTTTTAAATCTCCATCAGTTTTCTATTATAGCTACAATAAACATCTATGTTACTTTGGCTCTTTTTAATTAATGAAACATGGGGAAATTTATGCATTATTTATATAATACTGCATATTATATTCACAGTCTTTCTCTCTTTATAATTAATAAGTGTCTGTAAAAATATTTATTTTGAAATTTACCTGTCTCAATTTTAATTATATTAAGCAGCATAAAAAATCGCTCTAATTTAATTTAATAAAATGAAGTGAAATTGTTCATCTTAATATAATTTCCAAGAGAATTACCTTTCGTGCTTCTTTTAAGTCCATCGTAGTTTCATAAATATCAATTTTTTTTTAATTTATTACATTATAACAATTATTTATCGTTCTCTGTCCTTAATAGCAAGCTCTACTTTTTTTACTCTGATTGTTAGCTTTTTATTATTTTTAAATGACATTAAACAGCCAGCAAATCTAGCCAGTTTAGTTTCATAAAATTAAAATAAAATGAAACAAAATATATTCATCTTGATACAATACGCAGGAGAGTTTATTACTGAAGCTCTAATTCGGTAGGATTTTAATTAAGCAACATGGAATAAAATTATTATTTTTTTTTTCTTTTTTTCTTTTGCTAAACAATTTCTAGCATTTTACAAATCCAAGATTTTTCATTTATTAAATTTTAATATTAACATCTTCCATTTTACAATATTTTGGTTTTACAGTACATTTGTGATTAAATATTCCTTTGTTTTCACATTATTATAACACTTTTTGTGGTGTATTTATTAACTTTTATATGCACATAATTAGCGTAAATTTTAATTCAGGCCGTAAATATAAGTGAAGTAAACTCTTTATCAATACATTCTCGTAAATTTCTTAACGTTATTCTGTAGATTATTTGCGTCCAGTTAATTGTAAAATTAACTTATTGATTTCTTGTATCATCATTAATTCCATAATCGCTGCTCAGAAAAATGTATATACTGGCAATTTAAGATTTGTTTAGCTAAAAAGTGATTTCGGCACAAGGTAATTTATAAAATTTCTCTTAAGGGGGTCCGGGACACAAAAATCTTCATATTTTCAAATTTTTTTGTATTGGATTAAAAATTTCTCTGCCGTTTTCTGCTTAAAATGATATTTAAATCATGTTTCTATCTTAATTAGAACGGGAAATATTAATTTTTTCATTTTGGTTTGTTTTCAAAATCTGCCTTTCAAGCTATGGTTGTCAAGGAAACGAGTTCTTGTGAAATTGCGTTTTTCTTCATGATACATTTTTTTCACCATTTCTCATATTTAAATTCTTATAACTCGAGAACCGTTAAAGATACAGGGTTGAAACTCGGAACATGTCTTTTTCAATTATTTTACTTTCTTTTTGAGCCAGCATATTTGAAAAAAATATTTACTTTTGAAAATATGATTTTTTTTTTTAAGTTGCACCACTTTTTTTGTAGTTTTTTCGTTAAATATTTTTAATTTTTTTTAAATTAATATTTTTTAAAATGTTGGCTCTAAATCAAAAAATGTATATTTCTGTTTATTTAAATGAAAAACAATTAAAATTCTACAAATAATATTTCGAGTTATAACGATTTTAAGTTATACCACTTTTTTCATAAATTTTAAATTTAAATTTTTTTTATAAAAAGCTATGAGAAGTTTTATCATTAGATTTTGTTTACAAATGATATGGTTAACCATCACAAATAAATTCAAAATTTTAACTCAATAAATAAAAGTTTTTTGAAAATGTGTCCCGGACCCCCTTAAACTATCAAACACTCACCTCTTTTCTGTCTTCAGCAAAATTTCAATTTAACAGATGCTTTTTATCATGTGACAATATAATGTAAAATAATTTCAATAAATCAATCACTGTGAATAACAGATGTCAGCAAATCTATCAAAATAGTTTAATCATGTGACAGTATAATCTAAAATAACTGCAATAAATTAATCACTGTGAATAAGAAAAATAAGCAAATCTGCTAAAATAGTTTAAAGAATGAAAGTAAAATTTTTATTTAAAATATTTTGCATGTAATTATCAAATAAAAAAAATGAGCTGATCTACAATTTTTCTTATATTTTCTGATCATTATCAAGAATATAGAAAATTTTGTCATTTTTTCCCGAAAAAATGAAAAAGAAAACGGAAAGAATTAACGGAAGAAAAATATTCATATAAGAACTATAAAAGAAACTTCATTGATATCCATAGTTTAATATTTTTTTTAAATGTAAAATAAAATTCAAGTAATAAGAAAATATATTTCATTAATCGCTAGCTGCATCAAGTTTCAAGTTAAGCTTTTAGAGAATAAGACTGATAAAAAAAATAAAAATCATGACACCTTTAATGGTCGGTCAGTTAAAAAAAAAAAAAAAAAAAAAAAAAAAAAAGAATATCGTTATTATAAAAAGAAAGTGAAACCATAGCAAGTAAAAATAAATGCTCTATATCCAATATTTTTAGTTAAACTTCTGATAAAAAGCAAGCATAATTGGTTGTAATTTGTAAACCTAAGTTTTTTCTTTTTTTTTTTTTTTTTTTTTTTTACTTCATAGAATAGGTTAGATTGACAGCACCATCTACCGCGTTAAATCAGTAGGAATCACTTATAGAATATAGACATTTGTCACGATTTCAATAACCAATTTAAAGGCAACTAATTAAAAATTGAAGAATTTTTCTAGTGAAACATTCAAGTTATTTTATTTACCGTCAAATCTCGACGGGTACTATCTAGTATTCTTTATTTCATAATTATATTTAAGTATTATTAAAAAAAAAATCTTTTAGAGCTGCTATAATAGGATCTGATGTTTAAAATAATGCAGTTTGCAAGGCAATATTCAGTACATTATGTGGCATATAGGACAGCTGGATTAATAAAAAGTGATTTAGAACAATTTAGAACAACTTAGAACAAAAGAATGTTTTTGTGGCAATTCTTATTTTTATCTGCATTTACTTTAAGCTACATTGCTTGAAATATCGCTCTTTTCGACACATACTTGGCGTACTTAATAACTTCATTTCCGGTTTACACAAGTCAGTTATATCTATTTCAATTAAATATATATATATTAATTAACCACAAGATCTTAAATTACTTACAAATATAGAGGAAAAAACCCTATTATGCATGTATAATACAAATCTATGATTATTTATGTATTTTGAATAGATGAAGTTTTAAGATTTTCTGTAGTAGTGTAGGTTAGGAGGCACTTTGTACTATAATAGCTACGATTAAAAATAAGCTTGTGTTACCAATATATTTTTAATAGCACAAACACATAAAATTTACATCCTTTAGCTTTCATCTTGTTAATCATTTTCAAAAAATGTGAATTCAAATTATTTATTTAACTTCTCATATAATTGTAATATAATGTTACAGTACCCATCTTTTAATATGAAGATTATTTTTATTATAAATTATCATACTTTTTTTTATTATGAAAGATTATAAATTTTATTATAAAACATATTCAAGACTTTTTTTTTTTTTTATAAATGGTGCAATACAAAATTTTAAATGCATTACCGATTTTCGTTTTATTTAACCACCAGCTTGTTTAGTGGTTAAGGCGCTTGCTACTGTTCAAAAGATTTTTGGTCGAAATCCAATTCAGGCATATTTGCAACGAGTAGGTTTTCATTCTAAATGGATTTCCCGACCTGTTTATCTCACGTGTAAAAAGATCACCAAAGCGCCCTAAATAACAAACATCATTCATTAAATTTGACTACCTATTATTATCAATCAAATTTCTTGCGTTATAAATAGTGTATGTATTGTAAAAGATTACAAGTAAGTGCAATAGAATTAACCGTATATGCCATAAATGCAAATGCGTTTGGGTATATACATAAAAAAATTACTTGTAAGCCAACGATATAGGGGAGATCGGGGTAAGATGACGAATGTCTTAATTTTTCCGTTTTCCACTAGGTGGTAGCATCAACTGGACACTACTGGCTCTCCTATCGGCCGTTTGCTAAACGATAGTATAGAGACGTTGAAATCGCCATTTTTGTGTTAGTTGTGAAGCTTTGATTGTTTACGGCTGCACCATTATAACTTTTATGGATGTGTAAATAAGCTCTGCTACAGATACATGTAAGATATATTGCTTCTCGTTAATATTTATGAGTAACTTAGTTTAAATACTAACTATTACATGAATAAATGTCAATTAATTGCCTTCCTTCATGGCAATGAAAACGAATATTTTTAAACAGGCAGTCCGGGGCAAGATGACGAGACCCGTGTTTCAGAATTTATTAAACTAACTGTGTTGTTCATTCTATTTAAATCCTGTAAACGCTTGTTTGTCTGTGTGTTTGTCCGCCCGACCTTGCGCTTCTATCTCCTCTGGGGCTAAGGGGCACATCGGATCGGGGGAGGTGTCTTTCGAAAGGGGGCGACCAGAGGGAGACATTTTTGCCATCCGCTAAGCCCCCTAGCCCCCCTCCCGAAAGAAAACCCTTGTCGGGGCCCGTATCTCCGCTTACAAGCGTCCGATCGGTACGAAGGGGGTACCGTTCGATGGGATTCGACCTCGGGTCAAGACCTCCCCCTCCCCTGCTGGTCCCCACCCCCAAAAATAATTCAAATATTGTGACCCACCAGCAGAAGAATGCATCCAGTGCTGTAAATGCCAAGAGTGGTGGCATGAGGAATGTTCCAATTATGAAAATGGTATTTTTATTTGTAACTATTGTTAGCTGCACAACTAAACAGTTCAACACTACATTACAATCCATTATGCTTAGTCTGATACTTTGTAAGATGTAAAAACACAGTTATCATTTGTTAAACCATGTAACATATTCAAAAAATAAAATATGTTCAATCTTTTTCAGTGTTATCATCTTGCCCCAAGGCCAAAGTCATCTTGCCCCAGTACTGGGGCAAGATGACGATTTATTAATGTTATGAAAAAATAAAATTATCCTTTATTTTTTTTTTTATTTGAAAAGTTAAATGGTAATATATTTAATACTACAAGGAATACTCTAACAGTTCATGTAAAATTAATTTTACTATACTTAAAAATGAATTAAAAAACAACAAAATTATTAACATAGTCATCTTGCCCCGGATTCCCCTACAGAGAATTCGTACGCTTCGCTAGTGCAACCAGCTTAAATGCACACCAAACTGTGACAACAAATAGAAGCGCTATCACCCTCTCCGCAATTTTAACATAAAACAAGAGGAGCGCTATCGGGCTTCCCGCAATTTTGGCACATAACAAGCGCTCCTCCGCTGGCAAACGGTTAAATCACTACATGCTTCTTTTTTTGTTTCAATTTCGCTTTTGTTCATTATATTGTCTTTTGTTTGAATACTTTTACTTTGAATAACAAACATTAAAATAAATAATCAGTTTAATTTTCTATATACAATTAATATATATATATATATATAATAATTTATTTTTGTTTCTTTAAATTGGCCAAAGAATTCCAAGTTAAAAAATATATAAATTAATTTCTACAATTAAAAGATATGTTTTAAATATTGATTTTTCTAATGATGATTACGCGGTATTGTTGCATATTGTCCACACATTTATTATTATTATTACTTTTTAACAACATCTTTTTAAGCATTTCATTCATTTGTACATCTTTATTTCATGGTATACATGGGATGTTTTATTTAAATTCAGTTATTCTTAACATTTTGCAGTAATTTAATGTTTCAATTTTTATTTTCTCCTTTTTTTATGGCTAATATCATCGTAATTTCTTAATAACATACAAAAAAAAAAAAAAAAAAAAAAAAAATCATGATTAGTTATCTAAAACTTGAACGCTTCTATTCAATGTTTCAATTCTTTTTACTTCATTATCCTTTTTTTAAATTTGTTTTGTTAAGTGGCTTCATTCTTACAGTTAAATAGCTCATTGAAAACACTTTATTTATGTATTACCTTTTACTGGGCTTAGCAACTTTAATTTCATACTGTATTTAAATACCTAACAAACAATTAATAACAGATGGCTAATTCCGACACTTCGAAATTTTTAAGGATGACTTTTTAATGTTTTAACTATTTTTATATTATTTTATTTTGTTTTTATATTATACATTTTTTTTTCCATTTGGAAAGGAAGATTTTCATTGGTGTAAGGCAACCTAAAAAGGACTGTTACTAACACGTTCCTTTAAGTTAGATGACTTTTTATAGATGAAAAATATCAGGTTATCTTTAGTGGTATTTCTTCAGTTCAGCATTTTTCATAAAAATATACACTACTAAATTATGGAGGCCTAAAAGTGCATGTTGTTTCTACAATCACGTATATACTTTTAATTATTGCAAGATTTTTCAAACGTGCATATTGATAGTTTACATTTTTACTTTAATAATGATAATTATTTTATTACGAGGAATTCATCTTGTTCTAGTAAATATATAAAAATTATAAAATCAAAATCTTTTCAGAAAATGCTATGAAATTCTACTTTCTAAGCCGATTTTAGCAACCTGACATTCCGGGAATGACTTTCTTAAGACAGTCAATGAATTAAACCACAAATTAAGTAATGAAATATACCTCAATATAGGGTAACTCTAGGACAGATGGTGATAGTTTTTAAAGATATAAATAAAAATTCTTAGAATGCAAATACAAAAAATATTTATGCATATTTCAAATTCTTATACATATACTCATGATATTTTGGGCAAAAAATAATTAAATATTGAGAACAAAACGTGGGAAACAATATTGAAATTAAAATGGCATATTGTAATCTCTCCTTCAAGCCAAGGAAAGATGGCCATCTAATACAAGAAGGAAAAGGTTAAGTTAAAATAGCAAAAAATAACATATTTCATATAGTTAATCATGAATAATATATAACAATTTGTAAAGACGCAATTATATCATTGAAAATGAGGGATAAAATTCGAATAAACAAAATTTGAAGCATAATTTCAATCCTTCACTTTTCGTAAAACATTACCCTATTTATGACGAGGGTCTTGATAGTTTGTACACGTTTAATGGAACCACTTCAGGCACCTTATGTGTTGTATCAAGTCATTCTTTTTGGATGTGGTATTATATTCTTCTCTATAACCAACACTGTGATCCCCATCTAATTCTATTCCCTCGAAATCTGTAGAACCTGATAATTCGAAATGTATTTCACCTTCTTTGCTGCTGGAATGTCGCGTTTTTGTTTTTTTTTCCTCGAGTTTTCTTTAGACTTTTCCAGGGTTTAAATTTATTTATAAAATGTATCTTTTCCTGAGATGAATGTTTCCAACATTTTTCAATATTCTCTGAAAAAAAAAAAAATCATGGTTAGGCCCTATTATATTATTATTATTGAAATATTTATATTAGTTAAAATTTAATCAATTATATCACTTAATATAACTATAAACATAAAAGTTATATAATTATTTTAAATGTAATTACGTTTAGTTAAGTTCCTCACTCCGTAGAATTTTCATATATTGATTAAAGGTCTCTCCTCGAATTCATGTGGCCATCTATTCTGAAATTGAAGGACAGATGGCCACCCAATTTAAAGCATCACTCCGCCATTGTGCATCTTTGTTTTAGGGTTAAAAGCAAAGATTGGATTTTATACGTGCCTTAAAAGTCCGTATAGTAAAAAAAAAAATGTTCATTATATACTGCCAAACATTCAGATACCAAACTCAACAAAAATATTCAACCACTAAATTAAATAAACATTAAAATTACACTTACTTTTTATAATTGAAAAACACAGCTGCACGTGGCAATGAATGAACTCGTTGAACTAATTCCTACGAACAAAGTTTATGCTGCAATCTATGATCAGGTTTTGGAAATATTTAGACTGGCCATCTCTCCTCTATGGCCATCTATCCTAGAGTTGCCCTAATAAATTTATTTAAAAAAAATTAAAAACGTTATTCAATTCAAAATCACTTCTGTACTTAAGCCTGGAAATTTTACGCACTTAGATTTGAAAATCAGCCCCTGGCTCAGAAATATTCGCGTTGTTTAGCACAGAAAAGGAAATTTTTTTTACAGCAGCCTTAAGCATGCTTTTTAGAAAGGGAAGTAGCTTTTAGTAAACACACACCTAAAAAAATAATAAATTACATAATTTTCTAATGCATATTTTGTTTAAGACTTTCTCAAATCTAAACTGGCTACTTTCTGACACATTTCTGAAATCATTTTTTTTTTCTTATATGACCAAAATTTGCAGGTTTTCTTCTTCAAAAACTAAGAAATTGAAAAGCATTTTCCATTTTTTAAATTAAGGCAAAAGATTTTATTCCAGTTTTATTGTCAAATTCGGCGTTTTGAATCGATTTTCGTGATTCGACCCCTTGGGAAGAGTTATGATAAAAAAAAAAATAATAAAATGATATTATAACATTTATCAAAAAACTGAAAAGTGCTATTCGATTCCGAATCACTTCAATATTCATGCCTGCAAATTTATTCCTTTACATATAAAAATGAGTCAGTAGATGTACCAGAAAGATTCACGTTGTTGAGCAGGAAAAATGTTTGTTTGAGAGTAGGCATACGATTATTTTTTTAAGTGAAAAAGTCGTAAGTAAACACACGCATTATTAAAAAAAAATGACAAAATAAATATATAATTTTCAAGTTCACAATTTGCTTAATTTATTTTGTGAAACGAATAACCTGTAATCGTGATTGGAACTTAAAAAATATTCTTCATAAAAAAATGATCCCATAACATGCTATCGGTTTCTTTTTTCTTTCTTTTTCTTATCACAATAAAAGAACTATAATTTCATAACACACAAAACCGAAGTTTATGAATATTCGCGTTTCCTAAACCGAAGAAAAAATGAAGCCGCAGCCAAAGTAGCGTGAGTGATAGATTCTGCGATCAAGGAAAAGAAGGTAGGGTGCTGTGAAGCGAGGCTAATTAGACTAATGAGGCCGGAGAGCCCTTCTTCCCCACCCTGGAAAGTCTGTTCCACCCGCATACCCCAGAGGAGCGAAAAAGACGGAAAACATTTTCCAGGATCCTCCAAGAACCATCTTCTGTCTCATTCCAAGGCCGGAGCCGTAACAACCATGAAATTTTAACTTCGAGCCAATTACACGGCGTTGAACACAGCAGGGCGGGCAGTTTATATTTTTTGAGACTGAGTTAACTTGTGGTAAAATGAGGGAATGACGAATCAATTCGAGTCACTTAGAAGGTTAACACACTTTTCAATTGTAAATCGTAGGAGTTGAAACTATATATTTTTTCTCCTAAAATTCAGAAAGACAGTCTTTTATTCTTTTAATTTTAGCTAATAAACAGTTTTTGCTATTTGAAGATGCTGTTAAAGAAACTAAAAATGAGAAAATCAGATTAACGATCTCGTTTAAGGTGTATTGCTTTTGTACATAAAGGAAACAAATTAGTAAATAGATAAATGGATAATAGTGCATGAAAACCTTCTCTGATATGACTGCAGTATATTTGTAATATGTCAAAAGCGATTTTATTAATATACTCCGACGGATTCTTTTACAACGTAAGATTAGTTGCATGATGCAGTCTTCTTTAAAATTGGGTAATGAAACATTACGACGGGTAAAAATTATTAAGAATAGGTCATATTATATATATATATATATTAGGACTGTAACTATTGGATGCAATACATATAATACATATAATAGATATAGCCAATAAACTTCTATTAAAAATTCTCAATCAAAGTATATACTGAAAACAACCACTGATAATACACATTGTATAAAAAATAGCTATCAACTGGTCAATATTATGAAAAATCTTAAATGTGTAAACAATATAACGACATATGATTTCAAAGATCTTTTTAATAATATAGATTTATTAGATATACATCATATTATAAATGCATTATTTAAAAAGTATCATCATAAACTGAATTTAACATTTAATGTAGATCTAGCTTATTTTAAATCTTTAACAAATTCCATTATCTATAATAATTATATTTTGCAAGATAATACATTATTTTTACAGAACGTCAGTATACCACAAGGTGGATGTACATCCAGTTTATTATCTGACTTATACTTATATCACTATGAACGTACTTTTACTAACAGTAATCTACATTTATATCGTTATATTGATGACATAATTTTAATTCACACTGGTCAAACTAATATTTTTCAATTTCCAGTAGATTATCCTACTAATTTAGAATTAACGGAAAACCTCCTATCTAACAATACAATTAACAATTTAGATCTTAAAATTACAATAAAAGAAAACAAAACTATAACTGATCTATATGATAAACGTAAAGAATTTAAATTCAAAGCTAATACATTTACTAATTTTAAATTTTGTCTTTTGCATTAAATCATGGTTTTCCAAAAAAATTCATATATTCTTTAATACATAATTAGTAGTTAAATGATCTTAAAAAACAAATTAACACATGCGTAAAAAAATTACAAAAATACATAAAATAAGAAAATAATTATAAAAAATAAAAAATGCAAAATAATAATAAAAAATTATTATAGGACGGTTGGGTGGGTAGATGTTAGAGTACGGGGGAGGGTGACGTTGTCTGGATATTACGCAATGGTTAATTTATTTTTTAAAAGATGGGGCATTTGATTTATAATTGCGTTGCTAATACACATTTTATAATGGATGTTGATTCGATACTTTTATATGTAGTTACATTTATATATTTATCAGTTCATATTAAATTTATTCATATTCATTAATACTTAATAAAGTTAACGATTAACTTGCATTTAAATTTTAGCCTACTCAGGACAGTATCATATTAATTTATAATAATATACTATCCTAAATGAGAATAAAATGCATAATGTGTGTATTTGTTATGCCTAATGGTATGACAGTATGGATTTTAATTTGCTATTTTTTCCCCTCTATCCTTTTTAATCTTGTTTCATTTTGAACTTAATTGGTGTTCAATGGTATATTTCTCGGTTTTGTGTGTGTGGTAGTCCTAAATTCATATTCTTTAGCTAATTTATGGCTAATATGAAGATGAAACAACACATTTTATTTGTGGAACTTAAGGCATTTGGGACCCGATGATTCTGTCTAAGTTCTACAAATTTCCATCATTCCATTTCTGTTATTCAATTTCTGCTGTGTTTTACTATGTTTTTGGAATCTATGTTAAGTGTGTTGGGGGGGAACTGTATTTGATAATGCCATTTTATTCATAATTTCACAGTTTTTGTTGGTGGTCGGTAATGTTTATTTAATGGTTATATATATATGTATATATAGATTGATTGATAAATAGATACATATATGTGTGCGTGTGTACGATATATAGTGTTTGTGATATATTAGTGTTACTACACACGCACACACACATATCTGCATTTTGTGCATTTAGGAGTAGCCGTTTAAAATCCCCCCCCCCCCCCCCAGAGCATTTAAAAGTGATAAAATGCATACAAAACCCCTTCTGTTAAGATGAATTTATGATGTAACAATGCAACATAAAACTAATCGGATGTGCCAATTCTAAAATTTTCTTCTTTCTCATGCATGCCGATGTACAATAGAACCATGAAAAATGGAGAAAAATCTCTATTACATCGGAACCTTCCGGCGGATTGCTCCCAAATTCAAGTGGGACCTGCTGGCCATAGCCAAAAACATACACATGATATTTTCCTCAATTCTATACATAAATTAATACACTTTTCGATGGTACACTATTGAAAATTGCTCAAAACTTGCTATTTCAGCGGCCCCTTTCGGCGGAATATTTCTAAATTCAAAGAAAACCTGCTGGCTATAGCCAAAAACATATACAAAAAATTGGTTCAATTATATGCATAACTTCATAGACTTTTCGATGGTACAATAATGAAAATTGTACAAAAATCGTTGTTATAGCACCCTCTTCCGGCGGAATATTTCCAAATTCAAGGATGACCTGTTTATCATAGCGAAAAATACACACACAAAATTTGGTTCTATTCTATGCATAACTTCATACACTTTTCGATGATGCAAAGCAGAAATACACACACACGGACAGACAGACAGACAGACATTTTATATAAGCATGTTTTTCGGGATCTCTGCACCCTAAACTATGTAAATCCTTCCAAAACTGGAAGTCGAAAGTATCTCGATTAGACTACTTTCTTCTTCAGAATGAAGAAAGTAAAAATGCATAAACAATATTTTTTTAGCATAAAACAGTTTCAAGGTTACATAAATCGATTTTCTGCAGTATAAAATGAATGAAAGTTTAAGGGACCAGTCGCAGTAAAGTGCCCCTCCATTACTGCCACTGCTATAGTTTTTATTATCTTTTGTTTTATTCCTGTCTGAAGATAGGAGATTGGGTTCCTTTTACGATACTTGAAACAGCTGAATGCTTAATTTATTTTGACTGTTTCTGCTCTTCATTATTTCGGTTTTTACATATTACATATTTACTAAAATTTCCTTTAAGAACATGTAAAGTAGGCAAATTGTTCCTTTTATGAGTAATAATGATTCAAAATCCTTTCTTGTTTAAGGTCCTGTCTACAATATTGATAACTACTTAAATTACTCGCAAGTATTAGGCACGGGCTTCACATTATTCTGACAGAAAATTGGCTTGTCCGAGTGTAGAACGGATATTATACTCTAGTTTAAATTAAACTATGAATTTTTATTATTAATGTTAAAACCTTATAGCGATATACAACAGTGCGAAGTTTTTAAAATATCAGAAAATTTGTTAATGCATTTTTGTACCTATGAAGTTATTTAGCAAACCTTTGTAATTTTAAACACATGCCGAAACAAGAACCCCCCTCCCCCCCTTTAAAAAAAAATAAGAAGCCAACTCGCAAGTGATTAAAGAATTTTTTCTATTTAAAACATTGGATTTTTTAATATGCAAAATACGTCTTAAAACTTGACAGTAATATATAAAACTAGTTACGTCTATAAAATTTCATAGAGTTTGTTCATGCATTTATTCGTTTTAAGAAATTAGATATTCAAATTAATGCACATAGTTTCCATATATCACTAAATAATATCGATATAAATTTAAAGTTAAAGTAATGCAGATACAGATAATACAATACCCCAACTTCGCTTAAAATTAAAATTTCGTCACGTAACCAAATCAAATTATAATAGAGTTGCACTATTTCTGGGTAATCATTAGATGTGATTGTAACAATTAAATAGGTCATTCGCAGAAAAAAGGAAATTTTATGTCCTTAACCAAAAAAAATGAAATTTAATGAGCCTAACAGGAATGTTTTAATTTTATTTTTAGAAATACCGTATAATAAACTGGATTGTTCAATAATGCAAACATAGGAAAAATAATAATTTGGATATTTAAAAATAATTAAACACTTGCAAATGCCCTTACCATGTCATGTCCCTAACTTCAAATTTAATGGTTCAAAATTATAATTTGGAGTATTGGAGCGAAAACAAAACCAATATAATAACGTTTCACCTCTCTGCTTATAATTAGCATTTTAACTTCAATGCAAAAAATTATTTTAATTATCTTTAATTAAAAGTTTGTCACTGGAATTAATCGTCATTACCATGTTGCAAAGTTTTTGCTTTCTTAGCTCATAACTGGAGCGTTCTAAAATACTCTTTATTCTGCTACATTGTAGTGTGATACATGCCTTTATAAGCAGTGAGTGTCTTCCTTTGTTGAAATAGGTAGTAGTACTATTTCGTTTTGATACTTTTATTTAAAAATAGGGAAGAACGTGTTTTTAATGCGTCATCACCATGTTTCATATTACTAAAATATAACAATAGATATTAATAATTTATTTAGTGAATTATAAGGAGCTCTGGGACTATTTTCAAAGTAAATATACTATAAACCTTTAATCGCTACAGTTAAATCTAAAATCGAAGTTTACATTAAAAATATGATTACCATGCTAGTGTAAGCAAGTAGTAAGCAAGTAGTATCTTTTTTAAACACTAAATAAAAGTATTGGCGTGAGTACGATCATTCTCAATAACATTGTTATAGTTATAATAATTATATATTTAAGTTATAATTGCTTACCTTTTTCTAAGATATCCAATTAGTTTCCTTTCTCCTATGCTTCTAAATTTCTTGTGATCAGCATGCACTAAAAGATAAATTTACAAATCTGCATTGTGTTTAAAATATATTGTGATTGGGTGCAAATATTTTAATTATGTGGTTTCTCATTTTATGCAGATCTCTACTTTATAAAAAGAAAAAATATTTATTAGATTCTATTAAACAGGAGCATCGAAAAAGGGTGCATGCCTCTTACTGAGACTTATTATAATAACTACAAAAAAAAATAATGCATACATAGAAAGATTGTATACATTTTAAAGCAGGAAGTTATAACAATTTAGGGAAATTTGTTATATTTAGCATTAAAGTCATTAATAAGAAAATGTTCAGGAGTTTATAAATGTCTCTATTTAGTATTAGCATGTCTTTGAAACAATTAACAGTGATTACAGATAAGAGAGATTAATAAACGTCTTACATCCTGATTCGCCTTTCAAACATGATTGATTTTCTTGATATATTGTAACACATCAACGAACTTTATTGCAATAATTATTATTTATCTTCATTTGGGGATGTATTTTCTTGCTATATTGCAATAGGTAGTCACTACCATTTCTTTTTCAAAACATAGTAATGTCCACATACCATAGAAATGACAAATTTGAAGATTTTCTTAATTTGCTATGTTTTATTTAACTCACTTACGGACAAGCCATAATAAGAAATGTGTTAATGGAATTTTTTACCCCCTGTCTTTGAGTTTATTAGCAAATTTTGCCTTCAATTGTTATACTCAATATGAGATGATAAAAAAAAAAAAATTGACCACTAAAGAAAACACTTCTTCGAAAACAAAAAAGGGAAGGAAAACGTAATGGAAAAAATTTAAAATGGTCCCATTGCATAATTCCATACCATTATTATACCACACTAAAAACCAAATTAATTAATTACTATTTAAACCATGATAAAGCGTAATTTTGAACCGTAGCAAATCAGTAAATTTCGATGTAACCAGAAATTTTTTTTATAAAAGTCTAATACACTCTACAAATAAAAGTCAAATACGAAAGTTAAATAGTTTCAAATAAAAATTATGGTGTGAAACATTTTTCAAAAACTACGTAAAATTTTACGCGGTCTAGGTTTTAGCCCCTTCAAGGGTGGTGGGCCATTTTTGAACTACTTAATTTTAATTCCTAAATGCCACATTGACACCAGAATTTTAGAATGAAATTTTTCGAATTTATTAAGTAACCCGAAGAAAAGCTTTTTACCTATTTTATTTTTATTTTTATTTTTTTTTTTTTTTTTGTAAATTCTGGTGGCATTCAATCATTTTAAAATTTTACAAATAGAAGTGCCTATTGCCCCTGTTAGGGTTAAAGCCACAAATCAGCCAAACGATTTCTGCTGCTATTTTTCTCATAATGTCAGACATACAAACTTTTTATTAGCACAAAATATAAGGAATTAACAAAAATATTTTTTTTTCCGAAGCCAAAATTCCTCAAATAAAAGAAATTTGGAGATTATTTGTTGATATATTTTTTAATTAAATGCATATATTTTTTAATCAAATAACGCGTTTTATGATACATAAATATACTACACTGTTAAAAAAAAATCATTTAAAATACAGAAATTGACGCCATTACTATTTCCGTATTTTAACGGAAATTTTTCCGTAAATTCCAGAAGAAATTCCGTTTTTTCACAAAATTTACGGAAATAATACTGACGTCTCGATTGCCAGTACAATTTGCGTATTATTTTTTTTTACAATGTACATCAAAAGACTCTTGCAGAACCTTTCGAAAAATACACCATAATAACCTCTAAAAATACCCCTGTGCTTTTAGTATGTGCAGAAAAAAACAGGATATTGACATAGAAATAATATATATAATGGTTTTTACCTATATTCTGTTACCCGGGGAACCCGGGTTTATCTCCACTGAATACTTAATAGAGCAATAAAATGTTTAATATCATCATATCGTAAAATTTTATAATAAATAGTAATTTTCAAACCTATTGGTAAACCTATTGGTTGAATAATTTTAAACTTGTGACAATTAAATGTGACAATTAAATCACATCCGAAAAGTCGTTAATATAAGCTTATCAATAAATTAATTAATCGATCTCTATAATCTTATCGATTGATATCAATTTCTACGGTATCACACATAATCCGAAAAATATAAAAGAAAGCCACTTTCAACGTTGCCTTTGAAAAACAAGCTGATAAACGTGTATTCCCTTGGATTATTAAATGGGAATGCATGAGAATAAAGCACTTTGCATACAGAACTATTATGATTTTTCCTTTAGGCGAGTATTTGTTTCCTACATAGAATGTGAAGAAGACTTCATAACCTTATGGAAGATTAAAAAAGCTAAAAATCTTCCGAAAGAAAAGTAATAAAGTTCATGGCATTTATTAACTATGAACAGCATATTATTAAATTTGGCACACCTTTTTTATTATGAAGCCATAGTGTATTTTCTCATTCCTATTAAGCGAAGTATACTTAAAACAGTGTAAACATTTTTGCACATAACTTCGTATATATGTTAATTAGAATAGTTATTTTTGGATGCGAAAGGCCTTATGTAATTTATTTGTAAATCAGTCTGAAGAAATTACAGTGATATCTTTTGTAATTCTGTTTTCGAACTGAACAACGATGCAGAAGATATGTAAAAGCTTAACTTTAAAGGTTGGAAAACAATAATCTTTTGCTTGAAATATTATCGAGAACGCTTTGTATTTTTATAAATAAGTGAGGCCTTAGAAATTCAGGACAATAATATAGGCATCAATCACCTTCTTTTGGTACCAAATTTTCTCGTTCAACTTGAAGAGATTATTGCAGGTGGATCATTAACGTAAAAAAACACACAATGAAATTTTGGAAAGAATTAAGGCTGGTAGACGTTTATGAATGTTTTAGAATAATTACATATTTTTATAGTCTGGAGGAAAAGCATATTTAAGAATATTTAACCCTTTAGTGCGCAGCTTTGCACACATGCAAACAACAGTGTTCGAATTTAATAGATTTTTTTTATTCCTATATACTTAATTCACACCAGAAAATTAAGGTAGCAATATTTGATTTAATTAACAACAGACATTCCGTATTTAAATGAAGCGAAATTAACCATTGAAACTTTCTGGTGTAGAGTCAGATTTTCTGAACTGCGTAATTTCTAGAGCGTATTCTATAATGGGAATTAAAGGTTTAAATGTTAAGTTTTATAAAATAAATAATTATATAAAATAGGGTATTTGGAGACATATTTATTAAAATACTTACTAATTTGCAGCATTTTAGCTTAAAACAGACACACGACAGTAGTTTTTACTTATATTGCAGATGCACAACAGAAGAAAAGATTGACGTATTATATGAAAAACATATTTCAGATTTTTTTTATTATTTTTCCTGTGTAATAAACCTTTTAGCGAATCATATATATTTTTTTCGAAACAAAATAAAAATCGCGTATTTAAGGGTTAAAGAAATAAATTGCTCTTGGCTTTAAACTTAGCGTCACATACACTGTAAAAAAAGGCGATCTGTTTCTTGATCGACAAAAATCTACTATTATCAAGAACGAAAATATATAATAACCTTCTCCGAGTCTCTCAAGATTCCGAAAAAAATTCCTTTATCCTTAAAAACATCAGAAAACTATATATTTTCGAAATTTAAAGATGAATTAATAAAAATAAAGTTTTATTAGCTATCCGTTATTCACGGAAACGTTTCTGAGCAGCTTTTATAGTACAATAATCAGTTTTTCTAAACCAGAATATCACTTTTGCGAATGATGTTAATTCTCAGGTAAATATTTTGATATTCAGTAAACTTGTTTAACAGACAAACATACAAAATTAACATTATTTTGTTGCATTTCCATGCACAAATTCAGTTATGTAGCTGAAAATCTTTACTTGAGAAGGGATAGATTTAAAAAAAATATTCTCCGGGTACATCAGAGAACAGATTAATGCATTGTAAAAGCTACAAGGAAATGTTTCCGAAAATAACGAGGAGCTAAAAAAAAATTATTTTTGTAAATTCTTCTTTAAATTTTGAAAATAAATTGCTTTCTGAAGTTTCTGAATATAAAATCTTTTCAAAATCTTGGGTGACTTGGAAGAGGTTATTATATATTTACGTTCGTAATTATTGTACATTTTCGTAGATAAAGAAACATTTGTCTTTTTTTACAGTGTACAGTAATCCCTTAACATTCGCGACTTTTGATTATTCGCGAAATAAAAAATGAAGAATATTTCAACATTCGCGAATATTTAACTTGGTTATTCGTGAATGTTCTTTTATAAAGAATATTTTTTTACAAAGTAAACTGGCTGTGTTTTATAAATTCCTTAAACTATTTGACACTGGACTGTTGCTGCATTGTACTGTTATAGCTTACGTCCGAGAATTTCAACCCTTGTATTGAGGCAAAATATAGATCAGTAATTCCGAAAATCCGAAACCTGATTTAATGCTAAAAAAAAAAAACTACATTTTCTAAAATTCAAAATTTTTATAGCAAATGAAAATTTTTCTGCAAAAATTGTATGGCAAATTTTAAAGCTTCAACAACAACTTATTAAAAAAGCAGTAGAATGTGATTCTTTCACTGATGAGGAATCTTAAATTCGAAAGAGAAATAGAGACCACAACTTTTCTTTACATGCAATTTCATAAACAAAACAACAAACTTTCTTCCAAACAATCGTATATCAATATTTTTCTTCAGCCAGCAACTAGCAACTAAACTTTGCACAACATGTTTAAAATTATTCAAATTTACAGCATGTACTTTTTAAGTCTTAATAAATATATTTTTACGTTTCAGTTGCTTTTTTACATCTAAATAAACGGTCAAGTGCGAGCATTACTCGCGCACAGAGGGTTCCGTAAATAACCATAGGAATTTGTAATTGTATTATTTAAAAAAAAAAAAAAAAAAAAAAAAAAAAAGTTGCTAAAAGAATATTAAGACTTTGTAAAAAACTATACAACGTAGGATTGGGTACAACTGTATATATTAGAGTGTAAATGGAGTATAAGTGTAAATGGGTATACCATGAAAGTTCAAAGAGATATGGAACCTAAATAACATCAAATATAGCTATTCGTATAACTCTTTTTTTAACATTATCCTAATCTGTTTATGATGAACTTAATTCGGTACTGACAATAAAAGCAGTGCATAGTTAAACTTCATTTGGCATTTCATGAAACTAAATTCAACGTAGTAATAACCTTTATTTCTACAGTGTAGCTAAAACAAAACCTTTGTTCAAAGTTTAAATTTGACACTGTACTAAGCGCGCTTCGAATTGAGGTCTCAAAGTTGCAACGCCGCCTTGGTCAGTGCCGCGTTTTTCCAGATAGGTGTTTAATTAACTTTTAGAGTCATTCGAGGCGTATTGAAAGATACAATGAATGCAAACCATCGCGAATCCCACTATACAACGTAGGATTGGGTACAACTGTATATATTAGAAAAGTGTAAATGGGTATACCATGAAAGTTCAAAGAGATATAGAACCTAAATAAAATCAAATATAGCTATTCGCATAACTCTTTTTTTAACATTATCCTAATCTGTTTATGATGAACTTAATTCGGTACTGACAATAAAAGCAGTGCATAGTTAAACTTCATTTGGCATTTCATGAAACTAAATTCAACGTAGTAATAACCTTTATTTCTACAGTGTAGCTAAAACAAAACCTTTGTTCAAAGTTTAAATTTGACACTGTACTAAGCGCGCTTCGAATTGAGGTCTCAAAGTTGCAACGCCGCCTTGGTCAGTGCCGCGTTTTTCCAGATAGGTGTTTAATTAACTTTTAGAGTCATTCGAGGCGTATTGAAAGATACAATGAATGCAAACCATCGCGAATCCCACTATACAACGTAGGATTGGGTACAACTGTATATATTAGAAAAGTGTAAATGGGTATACCATGAAAGTTCAAAGAGATATAGAACCTAAATAAAATCAAATATAGCTATTCGCATAACTCTTTTTTTAACATTATCCTAATCTGTTTATGATGAACTTAATTCGGTACTGACAATAAAAGCAGTGCATAGTTAAACTTCATTTGGCATTTCATGAAACTAAATTCAACGTAGTAATAACCTTTATTTCTACAGTGTAGCTAAAACAAAACCTTTGTTCAAAGTTTAAATTTGACACTGTACTAAGCGCGCTTCGAATTGAGGTCTCAAAGTTGCAACGCCGCCTTGGTCAGTGCCGCGTTTTTCCAGATAGGTGTTTAATTAACTTTTAGAGTCATTCGAGGCGTATTGAAAGATACAATGAATGCAAACCATCGCGAATCCCACTATACAACGTAGGATTGGGTACAACTGTATATATTAGAAAAGTGTAAATGGGTATACCATGAAAGTTCAAAGAGATATAGAACCTAAATAAAATCAAATATAGCTATTCGCATAACTCTTTTTTTAACATTATCCTAATCTGTTTATGATGAACTTAATTCGGTACTGACAATAAAAGCAGTGCATAGTTAAACTTCATTTGGCATTTCATGAAACTAAATTCAACGTAGTAATAACCTTTATTTCTACAGTGTAGCTAAAACAAAACCTTTGTTCAAAGTTTAAATTTGACACTGTACTAAGCGCGCTTCGAATTGAGGTCTCAAAGTTGCAACGCCGCCTTGGTCAGTGCCGCGTTTTTCCAGATAGGTGTTTAATTAACTTTTAGAGTCATTCGAGGCGTATTGAAAGATACAATGAATGCAAACCATCGCGAATCCCACTATACAACGTAGGATTGGGTACAACTGTATATATTAGAAAAGTGTAAATGGGTATACCATGAAAGTTCAAAGAGATATAGAACCTAAATAAAATTAAATATAGCTATTCGCATAACTCTTTTTTTAACATTATCCTAATCTGTTTATGATGAACTTAATTCGGTACTGACAATAAAAGCAGTGCATAGTTAAACTTCATTTGGCATTTCATGAAACTAAATTCAACGTAGTAATAACCTTTATTTCTACAGTGTAGCTAAAACAAAACCTTTGTTCAAAGTTTAAATTTGACACTGTACTAAGCGCGCTTCGAATTGAGGTCTCAAAGTTGCAACGCCGCCTTGGTCAGTGCCGCGTTTTTCCAGATAGGTGTTTAATTAACTTTTAGAGTCATTCGAGGCGTATTGAAAGATACAATGAATGCAAACCATCGCGAATCCCACTATACAACGTAGGATTGGGTACAACTGTATATATTAGAAAAGTGTAAATGGGTATACCATGAAAGTTCAAAGAGATATAGAACCTAAATAAAATCAAATATAGCTATTCGCATAACTCTTTTTTTAACATTATCCTAATCTGTTTATGATGAACTTAATTCGGTACTGACAATAAAAGCAGTGCATAGTTAAACTTCATTTGGCATTTCATGAAACTAAATTCAACGTAGTAATAACCTTTATTTCTACAGTGTAGCTAAAACAAAACCTTTGTTCAAAGTTTAAATTTGACACTGTACTAAGCGCGCTTCGAATTGAGGTCTCAAAGTTGCAACGCCGCCTTGGTCAGTGCCGCGTTTTTCCAGATAGGTGTTTAATTAACTTTTAGAGTCATTCGAGGCGTATTGAAAGATACAATGAATGCAAACCATCGCGAATCCCACTATACAACGTAGGATTGGGTACAACTGTATATATTAGAAAAGTGTAAATGGGTATACCATGAAAGTTCAAAGAGATATAGAACCTAAATAAAATCAAATATAGCTATTCGCATAACTCTTTTTTTAACATTATCCTAATCTGTTTATGATGAACTTAATTCGGTACTGACAATAAAAGCAGTGCATAGTTAAACTTCATTTGGCATTTCATGAAACTAAATTCAACGTAGTAATAACCTTTATTTCTACAGTGTAGCTAAAACAAAACCTTTGTTCAAAGTTTAAATTTGACACTGTACTAAGCGCGCTTCGAATTGAGGTCTCAAAGTTGCAACGCCGCCTTGGTCAGTGCCGCGTTTTTCCAGATAGGTGTTTAATTAACTTTTAGAGTCATTCGAGGCGTATTGAAAGATACAATGAATGCAAACCATCGCGAATCCCACTATACAACGTAGGATTGGGTACAACTGTATATATTAGAAAAGTGTAAATGGGTATACCATGAAAGTTCAAAGAGATATAGAACCTAAATAAAATCAAATATAGCTATTCGCATAACTCTATTTTAACTTTATCCTAATCTGTTTATGATGAACTTAATTCGGTACTGACAATAAAAGCAGTGCATAGTTAAACTTCATTTGGCATTTCATGAAACTGATCCCAGCGTAGTAATAACCTTTATTTCTACAGTGTAGCTAAAACAAAACCTTTGTTCAAAGTTTAAATTTGACACTGTACTACGCGTGCTTCGAATTGAAGTCTCAAAGTTGCAACGCCGCCTTGGTCAGTGCCGCGTTTTTCCAGATAGGTGTTTAATTAACTTCTAAAGTCACTCGAGGCGTATTGAAAGATACAATGAATGCAAACTATCGGGAATCCCACTATACAACGTAGGATTGGGTACAACTGTATATATTAGAAAAGTGTAAATGGGTATACCATGAAAGTTCAAAGAGATATGGAACCTAAATAACATCAAATATAGCTATTCGTATAACTCTTTTTTTTTAACATTATCCTAATCTGTTTATGATGAACTTAATTCGGTACTGACAATAAAAGCAGTGCATAGTTAAACTTCATTTGGCATTTCATGAAACTAAATTCAGCGTAGTAATAACCTTTATTTCTACAGTGTGGCTAAAACAAAACATTTGTTCAAAGTTTAAATTTGACACTGTGCTAAGCGCGCTTCGAATTGAGGTCTCAAAGTTGCAACGCCGCCTTGGTCAGTGCCGCGTTTTTCCAGATAGGTGTTTAATTAACTTTTAAAGTCACTCGAGGCGTATTCAGAGATACAATCAATGCAAACTATCGCGAATACCACAGTATTTATGCGATTCATTCTAATTAAATCTTTCAAGGGCGATGCCCTTAAAAAAAGGACACCTAATTTTAATTCAAAAACAGACAAACGGTACCAAGAATATTTAATTATTTTTTTTATTTTTTTTTTTATCATGTATGTGAAAGTAAGCAAGTTCGCATTTTCTAATAAATTCGTTTATAAATTCTAGTGTCAGCTTATTTTTTCAAAAGTTTATAAATAGAATTACTCCGTGCCGGAAAGGATTAAGTGGTCGCAGGATTCTTAAAGCTTCAAAATTTAAGAAATTTTAATTTTTTTTTAAATGTTAAACTCCTATCTTTTGTGAATATTTTGATATAATTGTTTCCTTGAAATTCCCATTAGAACAGAAGTTTCGGCTTTCAGAATTATACCCGCTCAATAGCAGAAGCGGCGTTTCCGAAACTTTAAAGTCATTATTTTCCAAATGGCGGTTTTTGGGCATAACGCGCAGGATTCCTCAAAAACTTCTGAATATTTTTTCATGAAATTTGCAAAACATATATTTCATGTTAGTCTGTATAAACTGAACTTAAAATTTCCTTTTTATTGTCCAAAAAATATTTTTTAGGTGATTTTACTGTTGAAATTTTCAAAATTTTGTATTAGCTAAATGCAACATTGCATTAAAAATATAAAAATGCTTTAAATGCAAATTTGTTTAAGTTCAGGGAAATTATTACAATCTGAAGTATAAGTAAGCACCAAAATTTTCATTCTAGTTGCAATATTTATTTTGTAATCCTGCGTGTAAACTGTTATGCCAATTTTTTGTTCGACAAATGTCTAACAGTTTCGAGCCCCCTATAAATACTAATTCTGTATCTTGCAATTTTTTAAATACATGAAACGAAAGAACATATTATCTTTCATCCCAATTAAAATTATGTTTTAAAATCATATACATTTTAAGGCATTAAATGTTGAAAATGGTCTTTTTTTTTTTTTCATTTTTTCCACTTTTTAGAGTCCCGAGACCCTTTAAATTAGCATGTTTTTAACAATTTGACTTTTATTGCTTTCATACTGTTACTGGACATTACATTACACATACATATCATTAAAAGTTGTATAAGGATTAATATCTCAGCTAATTACCGATCATTTTTTTAAAATCATTATCAACAATGCTTTTATTCTTCTGCAACGATAGGTATATTCAGCGATGCTCAACAATTTTTCTGAATGTCCGTAAATCGAAATTTGTGTATAACAGAAAAATGCTAATTACTGAAAAACTATGTGACCTAGGGTAATCGCTATAATTTTCCGGCAAGGTTTATATTAACGTCTACTACCTCTAATTTTTTCATAATTTTAGTTTCAGTAGATTCGGAATTAGATGGGGGGGGGGGACATATTTTTGCGCTACATTTTCAACAATATCTTTGAAAATATAATACCTAAAATTAAAAGGAATGTATTTTTGAGTTTAGCGTTACAAAAGCTTTCACAGAATACCCCACATGATATACAAAGAACAGATTTTTTTTTCAAGTAGCATAATTAGCCCCTCTACTTTTTTACTAAATATATTTATGAATGTTTATTAATCTGAAAATATGTGGGTCAATGGTCTTTATTACTTCCCCGAATTTGAACTTTCCACGTTCCATAGTTTACGAGTTAAATGGCCGCGACAGACAGACAGACAGGCAGACGGACAGACACAGGAGTGATCTTATAATGGTTCCGTTTTTAATTTTTAAGTATGGAACCCTAAAAAAGTCATAAAACCTAACACCCTTTTATGCACGGGAAGATACTTTCAGCATTCGCCATTTTGACATTCGCGGAGGCTTCTGAGAACCTAACCCTGCCGAATGTTAAAGGATTACTGTAGTTCATTATGGTTTACTATAAGTAAAATCTTGATAGCTCTAATTCTCTAATATCGCAAATGATGTGATGTCACAAATGATCACATGTGTCGTAGTCACAACCAAAATGTCATTTCTACAGACAGTAATTATAGAGGAAGCCATGAGCGTTTATTCATGGAGCAATTAGTTGATGCACTGGCGCAACGAAAGGGGGATTTAGGGGTTAAAAACCCTCGCAGACGAATTAAAAACAGATTAAAAAAACATTTGTGTTCAGATGTTAAAAAAATAACGTAAAGAAAAGCAATGCCTACTAAAAACTGCATTAATTTGATTAAAAACTTCATAAAAAGGAGCCATTTCCGTGAAAAATGAATAAAAAGGGATAACATGAGAAACAAAAGCAACACACGTACTCTGCTGGTCTTGTTTCCCATACTCTTTTTATTAAACTCTGAAAGAAGGAGGCTTCTTTTTGAAGCTATGAAACAGCTTCCAGCTTATTATCTAGATGCAAGATAGATTTATTTTGAATATATGTTTCCCTTTCGTTGTTTATAACACATCACATGTTTAGCAAAAGAAAAGAAAAAAAATCATGCACATGCAAAAGACTAAAATTTTTCATAAATAATGATTCAAAATCACTGACAGACGAAAATCCTGAAAAGTTCACTTGATATCGTTATCACAGACTGGGCACTATACAGTTGAAAAATAGTTAATAGCACTAGTTAAATAATGCTGTAATAAATTAATAAGATATAATAGTTAAGCTTTAACATCACTTGTGACTCGTCAAAAACTAGGAAATATTGATGTCACAGTTGACTCATTTTCATGATGACTCATTTTCAACGTGACATAACAACAGTATAATTTGTGATATCACATTGTGACAATTTTTGACACACTGTGACTTCACTTCAACTGAATATTAGGGATATTTATCAGATTGTTCTGATTCCTCTGACGTACACTGTTAAAAATGTGTTGTTGTGATTAATAAACTTTTAGTACTGCAGTAGCTGCGATCATAAGGTGGCAAAACCTTGTTCCAGTAGTTGGTGCTCATTGAACCATAAACATAAACATGTGTAAGTTAGTTAGTAAAATATTTAACCATGAGCTGATAAAATGTTAAACAATAAATTGTAAAATACTCCATCGAGAACTGGTAAAATGTTTAATGATAAATATGTAAAATGCTAAACCATGAAGTCGCTACGATTATCTTTTGTTAACAAGAGCTAATCAGACCGTAACCTCTCTTTACAGAGCATTCCGTCATACTATGAAGTACAAGCCTAAACCGGAATTTGAAACTAATACCTCTTGACTAGCCAATGTTCTAACCACTAGACTAACAGGAGTATAACTTCATACTGTTAAGCAGCACAATGATCTTGCATAGAACTATGTGTTCTGGTTAGATGTTGAATAATTTACTTTTTTGGTGAAACTTAAAATCATTTTCCACATTGAAACTGAAGAAGATTTTTGAGAAGAACGATATTTTATTCCTTTTAATTACTTTACACCATAGAAAGGCTCAATTTTGAACTCAAACTATTAACAATATGCAAGCGGTCGAAGCGTATAGGACACATTTTATTTTTTCCAACAGTCTCTCCAAACATCGATCTTTGAGGTAAATTTCTTTAACATATGCAATAGAAATATATATCATGAAATTAATTGTTTGAAAATAGTGTTAGCTACAATAAAATTTTTCCTATATCATTCGAACCCTGAGTATACCAAAGATTAAAATGCGCTTTATTATAAATATTTTTACAAACAACACATTTATAATGAATAAGTATAATACATTTCTAACAAATGGCAAATTAAATATGGCGCATCAAGTATTTTGTTATAGTAAATTTAAACGTTTCATTAAATACGAGAATATAAGCTAATCTTCGCTCCACAGTTCAATGAATGTAATAATATGAAATTTCAAATGTAAGACCTTTTTAATTGTCTGAAAATTATTCTTTAGTTATTTCTTAAATAGATGAACGATGTATTAAATTTATCGCCGGAAGAAAAGTTATTATACACTTCATTAGCTCGGAATTGATTTCGAAACATAAGAAACGCGTCGGATATTTTTTCCTTTATTAAATTGTCTGATAGCAGCTTTACCGGCGATCTTAAAAATTAAAAAGTTCCATTTAATAAGAATAATGGAAAACTGATTTATATATATATATACACACATATATATATAAGTATAAAAAAGGCTATTAAAAATATTTTTCACTATTTTCTCTCAAGAATGTCTCTCAATTATTACTTTAAATAAATTGCACTAAGAATTAAAAAAATACCGAAATTATTGAACATTTTCGACATGGAAAGCGGACAACTGAGCTTTTTCCCCCATAAAATCTTTTTTTTTTTTTTTGTTATACATAAATATACAAATAAAGGAAACTCTAAGAAAATGAAAATATAGTCGTGTTCTTTATAAACTTTAAAGAATAATGGCGCCATTTTATTGACAAATTTTTTTCCAAGTTTACTAGAGCAGGGAGTTTTATTAGTAATAAGTAAATGTTTAAAACGTTCAAGCAATTAAAACTGTTAAGGTTGAATATCAATTAATAATAATGTGCACTACGATTACTTTAAGAAAATCCAAACTTTTATCCTTCATCATGTGAAAAAACGTCTGCTCTAGTCTGAATTAGACAACTACACCTGTCGAATTATAATCCTCCCTAACCCGAAAATTCCCCTTGAAGATAATCTGCATATTCACATGAACCCCAAAAGAATTTTCGCTGAGATACAGATCACTTGAGCACGCAAAAAATATTTTGGTCTATCTACAACCCGAACAAAACACAAAGTGCTTTATTCCCAAGTCGAATCGAAGTCGAAATGCAAAATTTGACCCTCAACTCTAAATGAAAGTAAAATTAATCCAATATTTAAAAGTTACGTTGAAATAACCTATAACAACACCTTTCATATAAATTTTAATTATATCATAATTACATTTCCTGTTTTTTTATCTGAAAAATATCCTGGAATCTCTTGTAAAAAATCGAGTATTTCCGAAACAACGCATAAGAACCAGAATTCGGCTCGAAACCGACCCACAAAAAAATACCCTAATATCATCCAAATTAAAAAGTGACCAAAATGTAAAAGGTCCGTGGCGCAAATGTAACTGTTATTGTCTAAATTGTCGTCACGTGACCTGGAAAATGTGTCATGAGCTGTGCACGCAGTGTTGCCAGATTGGGGACTTTTTTAATTCAGATTATTTGACAGGCAACACTTTTTTCAAATAGTATAATTCGCCTTATTTTTCAGAATTTTTAATATATTTTTAAATAGGCCGAATATTTCTATTTAAAAAAAGCCGTGACAATCAACAATCTGGTGGCAAAAAGTCCCCAATCTGGCAACACTGTGTGCACGTCACCGTGAACTCGATAAGTTAAAACTAGGTGAATCTGCGCACAATTCAATTATTCTAGTACATAGGATATGTGTAGTACCTGATAACTACAGGAAACATTTATTTAACAGTGATGTAAATTTGTTTAGCCTTATTTACTGACACATTGAAAATCACCCAGATTTTACAGACTCTTAGAAATAGCCAGAAAACGCTAGAATCTGATATATTAACAACGAGTTTTATGAACGCCCCCTAGATACGGGAGAAAGCCTTGACACGTATCGCAAAAACGTCACACATAGCAGGGAAAACAAAGAAAAAAAATCAAACAACTTGCATATTTCTTATTTTCTAATAATAATTAACCCATTTGTGCCTGAATTTTTGTTTTCTCAAATGTTTTGGTAAAATCACTTTAAAATATTGCAAAATGAACTGGAAAAGTACTAAAAAAAATTACACTTAATTATTTTTGTATTTATTTAATAAAATGTAAAAAAACTACATATGAGCATTTCTAGTAGAATAATACGCATAATTAAATGTTTTGTCTATATTTATATTTAAAAAGTTTTTAAATTGTATATTATGTACTATAATAGTATTTTTGTGACCTACAAAAAAAAAAAAATATATATTTATTTCTTTACAGAGACTAATAACGTTATAACTATTATTAATAATAAAATAAGAATAATCGTATTGCTGACTTAAAAACAATTTATTTCATAAATATCTTCAAAAGGAGATTGCATAAATAACTGTCTCTTAAATGTCCAACAAAAATATGTGCCCATTTGTGCCTAGAACCCTATATTTTGGACGTTACAAAAATGCATAAAAATAGGCTTGAACACTTAATTTCGCAATTTAAAAGAATACGTATTTTTAAAAAGTTTACGAGCTAAGATTATGACTTGCGTTTTTGGATCCTTCATAGAAAAAATACAAATAAACTTACTTTTTACATTTCGCCATCTTGAAAAATTAAAAATTTATAAACACCGAAAAAAGCCTTCATTTAAACAAATAAATATCCACCTTATGCTGTCATCTCTCGGTAATAAATAAAGACATTTATAAATAATTATTTCATACAATTTTCATGTTATAAAGGAGAAGAAAAACATACTTATTCACGAAAATTTGAAACGTCCCAAAAATGAGACGCTAGGCATAAATGGGTTAATAATTCCACGAGCCAAAGAAAACGAAACATGCAAGTTGTTCGATTTTTTTTTCTGTTTTGCCTACTTTGTGTGACGTTTTCGTGACGCGGATCAAGGCTTTCTTCCCTATCTATGGGGTGTTGCTTTTATATGGAGTTTGTGTATAGATGAGTGGCAGTGATTTAGAAAAAAATATTATGCATTAAAGTCTTGCAAGGAGCAACTTACACCCAACTAGATTCTGAAAATGTCAGTTGAGAGTGACCCGAAACTTTCGTTGATCTGCAAAAGCAATTTCCGTTTATCCGAAACCTAACTCCAGCCCAAAATGCTTAAATGAAAAAAAAAATGAATAAAATATTGGACACTGTAAAAAAAATTCCGCAACGTTCCTGGGAAAAAATGGGCAGCTGAGTTGCCCATTATTTCCAAGAAACATTTCTTGAAAATGACTGGTACTTTACTGTATATGTTAAAAACTTTCTACAGAAATGCCAGTAAGTTTCCTGCGAAATACCAGAAATATTTCTGTTGACAGCAAAACATTACTGACATATTCAAGGCTGGAGTAGCACAAGAGCGAAAAATGCCCAGACCAGGGATCGAACCTGGATACTTGGCGTGCCGTGCCAATGCCTTACCTGTTAGGCTATCCGGACCGATACCTTGCTGACATAATTCACTCTGGATGTTCGTTCCCTTCATTATGACATTACTGACATTTCACAGCATGCGGGATCCGCAGACGATTTTTACATTTCCAGTTGACAATTTTCGCTTTATTATCATTATTTGTTAGAATGAAAAAATATTTTGAAATTGACATCAAAATTATTATTTATAATTTACACGAAAAAATAAATTTTCAGTTAAAATTCAATAAAGTAAATATATATGTGATATATTGTTTCTGAACTTTGCTTAAAATATAAAAATATATAAATGTAAATAATAATTAGAAAAAAAATCTAGACATAAAATATTTTGGATTTTCGTCAGTGATTATGTTAGTTTACAAGTTAGATAAAATACATATAAATTTTCATGAAAAAAAAACCTAAACGTAATTGTATATTTTTTCCGAAAAAAAAAAAATTCAAATTTGCAGCAATTCAAAGTGTCAAATATATGTCAAATTTAAATCAAATTGTAATAAAGTGTTAAAATATAAAATTAATTAAAAAAAAAAAAAAAAGTCAAGAGGTAGCATCGAACCCGGGCCGTACGGGTGGCGTGCAAGCTTTCTGCGTCCACACCACGAAAGATACGTTGACAGCTGCAAACTAATGGATATTTGAAACGTATGCTAAAACTCGGCATCTAATTTCTGAAAATCTAAGGCCCATTTGAAGAAATCCTTTCACAAGAATAATTAGAGATAAGAACTCTAAAACATACTTTAAATTAATCAAAATAGGTGAGAATCATATTTGATTGTCTCCTGGTTAATGCAGATCCAAATAATAGGTGTATTTTTTTTTACACAGTCTGCTCGTTAAAGATTTCACAGACAAGTACGAGAGATAATCTCTTAGTGATGTCACAGAGGTATTGTATTTTCATCTGAATTATCTTGACAATAGAGACGTAAAGGATTATGTCGTCTATTGATTTATTTGCATTCCATATTGATTTTTTTACATTCATTTAAGGAATTCGTTTTCGACACTCGCGCGCGAGCAACGGATTCTAGGGAAAAAAAAAAAAAAAAAAAATGGCGGCCGCAGCGTTTTGCTGTTTCCAACTTTTGTTCAGGAACGTTTCAGATAAGAAAACCAGAATTTCACAGGAAAGACCTAAATTATTCTGAAAACCTGACAAAAGGCGAAACGTTCCTGGATTTTACATGGAAAGTTACCATTTTTTTTTACAGTGGACGATTAGTCCCCAGTCATGTGTCTTATAACAATTTTATTAGTTGTAAATAAAAATGAAATGTGTTAGCTCATTTATATTCAAGGTGTAGTTATAAGGCTATAAGATAAAGCTAGGAGAGTCTGCGCACAATTCAACAGAATAATAGTAAAAAAATTAAATACAATTGTTTTGCTAAACTATCCATGAACAATTTTGACTTCATTTTTTTTATACATTTCCATTGCTATTTCCATTGCATTTTTGGGGTTTTGTCGTGCATGTAGTTTGGGGGATGTTGTTTTTATACATAGATTTTATAACACTGATGATGTGAGTCCTGGAACTCAAGAACGTATACGTCTGGTTTCATTCACATTACATAATGTATTTTATTGTGTGTTTAAACGTTGATTTTTTGGTGATTTAACCTTAAGTTACTTGCCAACATGTTTAATTTAAAATTATTTCATTTTCATTTCCACCGTTTTAATGTTTTCTTGTTTGCTGACCGAAGCTGTCGTCGTCCACAATCGATGCACTCATTGTTGTAAATGGTGCAGTTTTCATGCAATCAACTGCTACATGTAATACATTGAATCCAGACACTGGTCGATGTAGTTTTTTTTTTTTGGTACAGTTTCAGACATTCAGTGCACTCATTCTCATCGCCCTTCGTTTTCTTTCCTTCAGATTTTTTATCCTTCTGCTCTAGCTCCGCTGAATCCTTATGAGCTTTCCTGACACATAACTCACGATGTCTTCACATAAACGAGGAAACCAAACTTTTCCAGCTAACTTATTGGCATAAATAAAATATTAATTTATTATAAAATTTATCTTTAGCTAACAAAATTAATTTACTAAAAAAAAATTTCCGCGAAAGTATTTTTTAGGAAATTAATTTATTGCCATATTTAATTTCTATAATTATGAGTTTTTCAAAAACTATTTCAAAATTGATTCATTCATATGTTTTACATGTAATTTGCAATTTATTCAAATTTACCAATGAGCTGCGTAATCTCTCCTTGCATAGAAACTAATGGGAACAATACGCCATCGCACTTAAGTAGCAGATGCGCAAACTCTCCAATTTCGGTAGGAGAGATTGCGCGGCCTTTTATTTAAACATGGCCGCTTCTACAACGAACCGTTGGTGTTCACACCATTCGTCCAGGTTAGTAGCTTATGAGAAATCGTTTAAATTTAAATTATTTTGTACTATTGACATTCAACAGAAATTCTTACGAATAGTTATGAAAATTTAAGCACGTACCTTGGGAAAACAAACCAAAGTGACAATGTTTTACCCTAGACGCTCGAAACAATCAACCTGCACATTTAAGAAGGCACTGCACTACTGCTGTTGCATAACTACCTGGAGTCGCTGCGCGCTTAACTCTACTCCTTCCCTTCAACCCTCTTTTGGCGCAATCCCTCCGCCCGCACAGTATCTTCTGGCTTTACCTTATGTCTAATTTCTGGTGATATACAAATGGGTCAAAAATTTTTAACGGTGACTACATAGTTGAGTCACAAAGTGACGGCTACCTGACAGTAATATTGGACAAAATAAAGATGCCAACTTTTGTATGAGTAGTAATTTTTCCATCAGAGTGAAAATGTGTCCGGGCTGGGACTCGAACTCTTAATCTTTGACTTCAATTATCAATGCTTTTCCACTTCAGCTATCTGGACGATATCCCAGATTGCACAATATTCGCTCCGAACAACTTTTGTTTACTATCGTGATTGTGACAATTTGTGACGTTTGTGATTTCACAGTGACTCAACATCGACTGGCTGTGCTATTAAGCTAAAAATTAGGTTTCAATTCGATATGCATAAAAAAATGCAATGTTAAGACGCTGGTGTGTTCGGGCAAATTCATGTTTAACTGTTCATACAGTTTGAATTACTATGCAACGTCACCTGACAAATTCTGAATTTTTTCTAGTTGAACGATGTTACAGATTTATTAATTTTGAAATGTCATACAAAAATATTCATTTGCAGATTGACGGCATGTTTTTTATTGCGTTTTAAGCGGCTGATTAAAATCGTCAAAGAATTTAAAACAATGATTTTTCTTTTTCATAACAACTTTTCTAAAGATGGTGTCGCTTGAAACTAGCACCATTTTATGAGTCAGCCCCATGCATAAAGTTTTCTCTTAAAACGTTCACGCCGGCGCGGTGGGTCACACTCGACTGTCTCAGAGCTGCCAAGTCTCCGGCTTTTTGGATATCAGTATTTTAATACAGAAAATGTTGTTTTATTTAATTAGAACAATTGGGCGATTTAATGGAACAACATTTTATCTAAAATAACAGTGGTGTACAAAAAGCCGGAGACTTGACAACTCTGAGACAGTCGAGTGTGACCCACCACGCCGGCGTGAACGTGTTAAAATTACTCACTCTTAAAAGTTTGTAGTTCAGGAACATTATTTGATTTCTTATAGTAATTAGAAATTTTTCTTGCTTTGAAAAATCACCATCATATAATGACTCGAATTAATCTCAACTCGAATGAAGAAATAATATAATTTATCTATAATTTTTCAACTATATTTTCTGGTGCTGGATGAAACAGGTAAACATGTTTCATATTGCAAAATAGGAACAACATTTCTCTCAAAATATATTTAAAGGACATTAGATTAGATAAGACGACTTTTGAAATTTTCAAGAAAACTTCTTTAAGTGTCGTAGTCTTGTTCAGGTAATTAGTAAAATGAAAAATCAATGTACAATGCTTTCAAAGAAAGACATAGTTATTTACATGTTCAACATAAAGTATCACATTAGTTAAGTAATAAATTTTAAATAATCTAGATCCTTGTGTAATCTAGATTTTCGTTTTTCGAAAGTTATTTCTTCTTAACATTTCATTTTAATTTTAATAATGACACACATGTCGATTACATATTCGCTTACAACAAGTTTTATTTGGGAATGATTTTAATGCCATTGGCTAAACATTGGTAAAGCGCGGTTTGTTGCGAAGAAAGCGTTATCTGAAAAGGCATAATAGAATGTGCAAAATAAAGACAGAAAACACTTAAATAACCTTTTAATTGATAAAGCCCAAGTTTTGAAAACAGAGCCTACCTAGTAAAACTACTATGCGCTATCATTTGACAATAATTTTAGCGATCCTAGTGCTTTGGAAGTTAGTTAATTTGAAAGTTATTGACTCCATCTAAAGAACTATGAGAGATAGCGAAATAAAAACAATTACAAATATGTAGAGTGTTCTCGATTTATAAATTTATGTCTTACATGTAAAAATAACTCCTAAAAATAAGACATAATATGTAAGTTTTTCGATAGCCAATCACCGGCTTAAACGCGCACTAATCGCTTGAAAAACTGTGGCAGTAGAAAAAATATGTACGTTTACTAATTAAAATAATTTGCGTTTGCAAGATACAAGTTGTTTTAATAGGAAAAATAAATTAAGTATCATCAATTTGTCCAATATCCGCACGTGCGACTATGACTGTTTTGAAACTGTATCTGTTTAATGATCTCAGTGATACAATTTATGAAATGAAATACCAATTTATTTATAATTGTAGACCATATAAACATTTTTGTTTTCTCATTCAACTCCACTTCCCTCCACAATAAAAGAAATGATACGCAATATGACATAAGCTAAATGAAAAAATGTATTATTTTAATAATAATTTCTACAGGGCTATTTAACAATATTTTTTTTCTCTTTGATGGCACTATTGTAGGATTATTAGCATCCCGTTTCAAAGGAATATCCTTATCCTGAATAAAAGAGATATCTTGATTATGTTCATATAGAGCTATAAAGCCGTAAAGTACAAAAGTACAACATTAGATATTGATCTCAGGTATCCCATGAAAAAAAAATTATTTAAAAGTAATAAATGCAAGCGAGATATTTTTCAAGAACGCTCCCATAGGTTTAATATTACCTTACGAATGAATGTCTTCGTGTGGCTAATTTAGTCTCATAATTCATATAACTTGTGACTTTAAATGCCTCAATATTACAATGCCTACAACTACCGTAAAATCTTTGAAAAGGAAATCTGTATACAAGGAATCCGGTCTTTAAAGAAAATATTATATATTTTAAAGAGAAAGAATGTGAGCAATTATACCTGCTAAGATGGAAACCTGTTTAAAGCGCAATATATTTCGGTTCAGTTTTCAAGGTTTTAATGAATCAATGTTTGGTAAAGCTGATTACGTAGATTACCTTACGTAAGATACGTGCCTTACGTATATAATGATTACACTTAAAAAATTTAAAATCCGGCTATTAGAGATTTATTAAAATTCTCGAGGTAGATTTTCTTTTCAAACGGGTGGGGGGCGGGGCGCCGAGTGTTTGCCACGGGTGCAAAAAATGCTAGTTTCCTCCCTGAAACACATAATTTACTGAAACCAATATATAGAAGTTGACATATACGATTAAATCCGTGGGAAACATTTGAATAATCGGAGTAGAATAACATTTTTCACGGTTTTTAAGAAAATTGAAGAAAATGTCCTATTTTTGAAATGGCGTACTGCGCTTGCTATTGAGTATATAAAAAAGTTGTAAATACGAGAGTTGTAGAGAATTTTGTCCTCTTTATTATTGTAATTGACAAATAATATGCTACAGCAACGAGTCCCGAGGTAGTTTTAAAAAATCAAAAAAAGGCCCAAAATTTTGTTGCTTTTTGGGCACAGAAAATTTAGCCTTAAGAAATTTTGTTAGAAAACTTGGTTTTTCCATGTTTGCCTCAGTATAAACAAATTAAAAAAATAAAATCTTCTACCCGATCTTTTGCAAGGTAACCCTCTTTTTTTGGTACATTTCCCCTGGACTAGTAATAGATATTGAAAAAAAAGGAACACAAATATGAAAAATCCAAGTTTTGAGAAAAAGTCAATTAAAGATTTAAATGGCCATTAAGCTGTGAAGTACTTTTAGAAACAATGAATAATTCCAACACTTCTTTTTTTTAATATATAAACACGTGTGACGCATCTTTGGAAAGATAAAAGTTTAAACTATTTAATGATATAAAAAAGTGAAAATCGATTTTTTTCCCAAATTTCGCTTACCTGGTCCCCTTAATGTATTTGTTCTTTAAAGTATAATCACCTTTAATTTACTGTTGAAACCAACATTAAAATTTATGTTTAATTGAAATTGTTGAATATCGTGTTTCAAATCGTTATGTCGTTTATAGACGATATAATTTTCAGTCGTTAAGTCGTTATAAGTCGTTTATAGCTGTTCGTCTACAGCAAAACAAGCATTTTTTTTAAACTTGTTCAAAAACCCCCTGCAATTTATCTAACTACCGTATAATTTAATTCCTTGTAGTAATAATGACTTCATTAAAAGTGGGACATAGTATCAGTTGCATGTATTAGACGTACCTTGTGATTAAACAAAGATTCTTTCAGTTAAATGTTTATACCAAAAAGTAACTTGATATAATTATCTAAATTATTGTATTTTTTTTTTTTTTTTTTACCTGGATTTTGCTCAGAGCACACTAGTCCGAAAAATTGTAATTTCGAAGTGTTTTTATTAGTAGCAATAGTGATTTTATCTCTTTTCTCCTTAATATATATTGAGAGGATGACATAGCTGGGGGTAAAAACAAGCACAACAAAAACTACTTTAAACTTCAGAATTGCTCTTTCAGCAATTTTGGAGTTCTTCACTTGTTTATAAAGTAGCTATTCAAACACTTCTGAACTTTAAAATGCTTTTTTTTTCTTTTTTTTACAGCCACTTAATCTAGAAAAGATAATTATGCAAAATACAATAATATTTTCTGTCATACGAACATTTTAAAATGTATTGCATAAGATTTACCTTTTTAAGAATTCAATTGTGAGATATTTGTGTTAGGATTTTTAAAGTCTTTTTGTAACTGTCTTTAAATTGAGGATGTTTTACAATTCATTTGAATATATTTAGATGCACGACCACGCTTATTTTTTGTATGGATGCTCCTAATTTTAACACGTTCCAGCATTGTTGAAAAGTGTTTATGGATTCGGTTTGTCTGTCTGTCCGTCTTTTCGTGCTTTAATTCTTGTAAATATACCTGGAATATCATGTAAAATTTATATATCATTGAAATTAAGTATAGAATGCTAGGAATTGAAAACGAAATATGTTGGATTTATCGTTCGTATACAGGGGCACACAAGAGATTTTCGTTACAATATGGTGCATAAGAAAAATCGTTTGCTGGGTTTGCTAATGATGTTACGATATTTTAAACATAATGAGACTAATATGCATCACTGAGGTAGCATGCTTTCTTAGGTGTATAGAATAGGTAGCATTTATTTTTCCTTTACAGAATGTGTGGTAAAAAATAAGTTGCGGGGCATTTTAATGATGTTATGATACTTCAAACGTAATGAAATTAAAAAGTATCACTGAGGTGAACTACAACATGTTTTCTATAGATTATGGAATACATAGCATTTATCGTTCATTTACGGAAACGCACAGAAAAATTCGGTTACAGGGTAGCTTAGCTATATTATAAAAGACAAACGTGTCCGTGCGTAACGCTGACGTCATTTTGCGAACGGCAACACTTAACATGCCGGCTTGTCTTTGCTTTTTTTTTTTTTTAAAGGAATTAGGTTTGAAAGAGCTCAACACAAAATCCAAATGAATTAGATATAAATAACAGACAAGTCAGGCTTAAAATTCTAAATTGTTTTTCTAAAATGTCAATCCTTCAAATTATACCACCTACAAAAATTTAAAAATATTTATAATGCTTTTTTTTGTATATATATATGTAGCAAATCAGGTTTAAAAGAGCATAAATTTATAACCTAACGAATTCATTGTAAACTACAGACAATTCAAGCTTAAATCTGTAAATTATTTTTCTACAACGTTTCTAAAATTCTACAAAATGTATGATTTTCAAAAAATTAAAAATATTGTTAAAGTTTATCTTCAGTTGTTTTTTATGTTTAAAACCAGGTTTGTAAGAGCTTAAATTTAAAATCCAAATGAATTTACTGTAAATTACAGCTATCTCAAGTATAAAACTGTAAATTGCTTTTCTACCATGTTTCTGAAATTCTACGAAAATATCATTCACAAAAGAATAAAAATATTTTGGAAAGTTTATCCATTTCTTAACTGTACGTGAAAACTGCCGAGTAATCAAAAAGGATTATTTTCACTGCAATAAACTGCAGGACAAGATGTTATCACAAGACAGTAGACAAGCGAACATAAGTAAGAGCAAATAAAATTTTGGCATCTTAACACTAAGAAGTTGTTTTTCTAAGTACTTCTAAGAATAGTTAAAAGATTGAAACTTGGAAAAAGATGTGAAATTAAAACCATAAACAACATCCTTCCTGGATTAGTTGTCTCCACCCCCTTCCTTCCAAAGATACTTATTTTAACAGAACCTACTTAAGATAAAAAAAAAAAAAAAGATTTAAAAAAAAAATATGTGTATTGCATGCTCAATGTTTAGAGGCAGAAGGCTATTGCAAAATATACAAGTATTGTATCTAATGAGACCATAATTAATGAGTCTGTAGAATAAACACATAATGAGTCTCTAAGTAAGCCTGGAGATTAGCATCATTTTTTGAAATAATTGCTCACTATATACCGTACTGTATGACTAGTGTGCATTATAGGTGAAGATTTACGGTGGTCTGTCACCATTTGGCGATTATTGTTTTTGATTTCTCAACTAAATTTCGTCGGCTAAGTCGCCATGCTTTGGCGAATGTCATGGGGTTTATTTCGTGATCATTTGACGAAAATTGCGTTTTTTCGCTATCCTCTAACAGGGATAACAAATTTTTCTGCCATCCCCTAACCGAAATCGCGTTTCTTCCGCGATCCTTTGATAAAATTCGCGTTTCTTCTGAAATCTTTTGATGAAATTCGAGTTGTTTCTCTGATCCTTTGACAAAATTAGCGTCTCGTCTGCGATCCTTTGATGAAATAATTTTTTTTTCGCGATACTTTGACGAAATTTGCGGGTTCTTTCGGATTCTTTGACGAAATCCTTATTTTTCCGCCTATCCGTTGATGAAGTTAACAATTTTTCAGCAAAGATTGGCAAAATTCGTATTTTCCCGCGATTTTTTTTTTTTTTTTTTTTTTTTTTGACAAAATTTGGGCTTTTGGGGGAGTATTCTTTGATGAAGTTTGCTCTTTTCTCCCCTGATCCTTTTACAAAATGGGCGAGTTTTTTGCGTAAATCGATGAAATTCGCCTTTTTCCGCTATTTGTTGACGAAATTCACGTGTTTTTTTACGAAATTTGTGTGGTTTTCTGCGCGATCCTTTAACGAAATTTATGTTCTTTTCTGTCGACTAATGACACAATTGATTTTTTCGGAGACCATTTGCAAAAATTTTCGATTTATTTTTTATGGCCCAATTTTCGGAGCCGAATGCCTTAAATTTTTGGAAAATTCGGAACAGAACCACCCCTGTGATAAGATTTTTTTTTAAGATAATTTTTCTTGTGTGATTTTGAAAAACAAATGTTTGAATTGTATTTTGATTTTTATAGTGCAAAATAATCTCACACGATCACAATATATATTTTTAATAGGTACTCTTATATGACAAAATGAAAATAAGAAATATTATTTTCCTAATATTCCCCATTGCCATGAGTGCTTAGCTTATTCTTATATATGTATATCTGATTTATGTGGTGTTTGTGATTTCATATTATTGGTCATTTTCATTAACTTTCAATGGTTTAATTGTACAGAAATTTTATATATATATGTATATATATATACATATATATATATATATATAACCATCATATAATATTACAATTCAGCATCTTTTTTTAATACAAATTAATAAATTGTGTAGCAATACATGACACAGACATTATACATAATAAATTTGGATCAACTATTATTAATTTAACTAATCATTAATGAATTTTTTTTTTAAACCTATATCCCAATCACCAATATATGAAGTATTAAAAAATTAAAACAGTCAAAATTGGCGAAAGGAAAAAAGACAGGAAGGCGAATGCATGAAAAGAACAAATAAATAAAGATATGTAGGAAATTATAAATATTTGAAATATTTTGAAAAGCTATTTGTAACTAAAACAATTTAACCAATGAAAAAAGACCACAAATAATGAATCACTGTCAGCATCAACAATTCCTTTGCACAAAATGTATGACCTCAGAACTGAAAATTCATTTATTCAAAAAGAAAAACTACAAAATGAATTTAAAATGAGAGAACAATTATGAAGAAAATTGGAACTAATGATTCGTAACTCGTTTTCAAGGGCAATATTTTATATATATATATAACCATTAAATAAACATTACCAACCACCAACAGTGAAATTATGAATAAAATGACATTAACAAAAATACAGTTCCCCCATATATATATATGATCTCTTAGCTTTTTATTATCTATTTTCTGTAATGTTTGCGTTATAAGGAGCTAAATTTTGTCATTTTAGGCTTAAGGCCGACAAAATTGGATGAAATAACGCATCTTCTATGAATGAACTCACAAGCTCCTCTGACGATTCTGTGAGTCATTCATAGTTTCTTATTTTACATACTGGTTTCCTATGTTCATTTCTAAATCATCTTTAGAACTTTCTCCATTTCATCATATATTTGTTATTTCAAATTTATTATTTCAGCATTCTAATAGCATTGCTGCAAATGCGCATGTTATTAAGTAAGTTATTTTTAGTTTAGTCTTACAATCTTATTCTGGCATTTTTTATGGTACTCTCTTTATCAAGTAATAGGCAATTCTAGCTTGGTAATTATTATAGCTTGGTTTTAGCTGTTCAATTTCACTTTGTTCATTTTAATTCTCTTAATACATGTATTCATAGCTGCAATAGCGCATTTTTCATGTATTATCTCCATTAATCTTCAGTTTGTTTTCATTTTGTAGATTATGTACCATTATTGCTATCTCATTCACTTGAAGTCCAAATGTATTTACTTTAGCATTAATCATTCAGTTCACTATATATATATGTTCGTTTGTTGTCCCTCCCATCTAAAATTATTAAGTTTATTCCTATTTTTTCATTCTAGTTTAACTAAAAGTTAATCAAAGTCTTTTCTTGATTTCTTCAATCATTTTCATTCCTTTTATTATTTTTTTTTGGGGGGAGGGCTTAAGATTGCAACACTAAACATTATTGTTATTAATCCAGTTCCAATTTACATTTTTCCTTTCTCACACCAGATGGCAGCACAGTTATGGGTTTCACTCAGATGCTCAACTGTAGATCACATGTTAAAATAGTCTTAACTTTGTTTTCCATGCTGATATGCAGTAGTTTTGACTCTTAGTATGTCATTCAGGTATTGTGCTCTAATAATTTTTAATATCCTGTATGAGGTGTATCTTTCTTTGGATCTCTTAGCTTTTTATTATCTATTTTTGTAATGTTTGCGTTATAAGGAGCTAAATTTTGTCATTTTAGGCTTAATGCCGACAAAATTGGATGAAATAACGCATCTTCTATGAATGAACTCACAAGCTCCTCTGACGATTCTATGAGTCATTCATAGTTTCTTATTTTACATGCTAGTTTCCTATGTTCATTTCTAAATCATCTTTAGAACTTTATCAATTTCTTCATATATTTGTGATTTCAAATTTATTATATACATATATATATATATATATATATACATAACTTTATCTTCTGACTATACATAGCTTAAGATTTATATTACCCTTAATTTATATCCAAATTAAAAAAAATCATGATTAAATTAATTATACACATTTGATGTAATTAATTTGTGTTTCCTTTGTACATATGTAGATTATTTTTCACTTTGAATTCCTTAATTTTTTCCCTATGTAAACGCTATTTCTTTTATGCGTTTCTGTAACAATGTGGTGACTGGATTATTTGGGCTTAGGAGCCAATGGCCCCTTAAAAATTTTGGGAATCTCCCTCATAGCATGCATGGTCACAGTGACGTCATTGTGACGTCACTGTAAGTCACTGTGGTCACGTCACATCTGTGACTAAAATGCCACCACTCAGTGATGTCACATTGTGACTGAGATGTGAACTTCTTAGAAAACTTTAAACAATTATAAAAATTCTTCAAAACATGTTTCAAAACAAAAAATTTTATTTTTCCGGCAATTAAAAAAATATTGTAACGTCACTGTTATGTCACTGCATGTAACGTACGTCACGTCATATATGTGACAAAAAAACCACCATATTGTAAATCACAGTGTGACAAAAATATTAACTTCAAAAATTTTTGAAAATGAAGAGAAATATTTAAAACATGCCCTAGTTACAGCGGCATAAGGAATGAATATTAATGGACAGCAAATAGTAAATTCGGACACGAAAAGAAGGGGGAGGGGAGAAAAAGAAAAATGCACAGTACAAGTATCAACAAACTAGATTTCCATGCTATATTTTATCAATTTGATATCTAAGAAGTGAAAGTATACTTTTTTCATGATTTCAATTTTATCTAGCATTGCAATTTAATATAATAATACATCACGGATTGTTATTATTATAAAAGTATTTCTCAGAAAAATGCTATGTGCTGGAGCAATTTGAAACATATTTAGAATTAGAAATATTAAATCTATACACTTTACATATTTAGTTTGCAGGGAGGAAATTTTTTAACTTTTTTGGCGACCACTGGTCGAAACACTTCTGTGATTTCAAACTAAACATTTTCTATTACAGTTAAGTCTGCAGATTTTAATGAGCACGCAGAAAGAATCTTCAGAGTTTAGTCATATATGCATTTATTGCTTTATAATTTGCATTCAAGTCATATTTTTTTCCTGTTAATCTATTTTTAGTAACTGTTTTTTTAAAAAAAAATTTACTTCTTTCAGCCTTTTTAAATAAAATTAGCCTTTTCCGAAAAAAAAAAAAAATATATATATATATACAAAATTTATGCAAAACACATGATATAATTAATTTTTCGCATTTCCAATTTGTGTTTTAGAGGTATGACTTTTAAAAAAGTTATTTTACAAATTGTTTTATTGTGCAGAAAATTAACATAAAAAGATTGACATATTGACAAAGAAAAATTTTTTATCCTCGAAAACATTTTTTTTATTTATTAAGAAGATATTTTTTATTTATTACGCATGAAACAAACTTTACTTAAAAAAAGGGGGGTGGTATTATTACCATTAAATTTATTTTTACACATTTTAAAAATTTAAGCAGTGTTTTATCTAATAAACTTCCGTTTTCAAATGAATTTTTTTTGAAACTGATAAAAAAGAAATGGTAAAATGCATTGGAAAATTCTTCAAATAGAAAATTTTAAATACAGACTAACTCATAAAACTATTCCGCCTGAAAGTTAGGACTGCAAAAATAAACATTAAAATCAGCTGCTGAAGATCGTCTGCGTCGGATATAACCGCAACCGCAGGGTAAACAGAAAACTTTTTGTAATACACGCCGGAAAAGAACATGACCAAGTCTACAATGTCAGCTTTTGTTTTTGCTTTTTTAAATGTAAGAGAAAGACGTCTGCCATTTTCGGGCAAAAATACTCGGATATTATTAATTTACAGCAAAAAAAAGGTAAGTCTTATTTAATTTAAATTTTTTATTTCTCTTTGTATATTACGAGTATGAATTAAATAGTTTTATATTATACATATAGAAAGTGACTGATCTGGAATTGTTTTGAAGCGAAATTTTCCTAATCGACACTATTTTGTAAAATGTGTTAATCGGCCATCGCTCAAAAAAAAAAATCATGTCTACATTCATAGTGGGATGAATATAAACATTAATTTGCAGTTACTTGAGATTGAGACAGTGATGTGGAATTTTTTTCGGCTTCTTATTTTTTTTCTGATTACTAACACTCATAACAGTATTTATCGTCATTATTGTTTTGGAGTTAAATATTATATTCGAATAGTATGATATTACGAAACTGTTTCAGTTTAGAAATTAACATTATAGTGGGAAAATGTCTTTTTACATATTATAATAGCGTAACTTTTAAAAGATTTTTTTTTTTTTTTTTTTTTTTTTTTTGCTAATAATATTTTAAATTATTATTTAAAATCCTGAATCTTCATACCAATGTTTTCAGATTTAACATTTGCCAAAATTATAAAATAATAGGAATTCCTTATAACATATGGAAAGATTTTTGAGAAATTGCTAAATCTAATAATGCATTTAATTCATCAATAGATGAATTAAATGCATTAGTTAGTTGTTGTTTAATAGTACAATTAAAAATACTAATTATTATTTTTAGTGTTTTTCAAATTGGTATATTTATTTATTTATTTTTAATTGTATCTAAGCATTTTTTTTCTATTTGCGATTTTAATCAAACATTTAATTATAGACATTCAGAATCAGTTATTAAATTTTCTTCGATTGTAAACTCATTTTCTACGTTTTCGATACACATAAATATTGGCATTAAAGGTGTATTCGAAAAAATATTTTTCCACCTTCAACAGCTCGATATTTTCTGAGACATTTTCAGACTCATCTTTAAAAGTAAAAACATGAAACATGCTGAGGTGATTTTTGAAGAGATGTTTAAGAGGCCGTGTGATTTCATTTTCCCCTCAATTCATTAGAATTTAAGTTTTAAATAATTATTTTCTCAGTAAGACCTTTTTTTTTTCATTCCCAGATCTTCCGCTGTGAAAAATTCTGTTCAAAACGCCTACTTTGACAGCATTTTTTAAAAATATTTTCTGCATTTATCAAAAAATCGAGAAGCACGGCACATTAGGTAGTTTCTAAATAAGAGAATTTTTCAGTTTGATGCGTTTGAGAACAAAAAGGAATTTAAAAATGAATCAGAAAATAAGCAGTTTGGATTGAAATACACCCTTAAAAAATAAAATATTATATTTAAGCATTGAAATAAAGTGTTTTTCATGCCTGATAGGAAGCTTATAGATTAAACTGCTTTAGTATATATTTTTTAAAGTTCATTATTTTACTTTTATATTTCCTTTCAATCATTTATTTTACTTTTATATTTCCTTTTTAACACCTTTCAACAAAGTTGAAAAGTGTTTATGACTTTGGTTTGTCTAGCCGTCTGTCCGCGCTCTAACTCTCGTAAATATACTCGGATTGCTCTGAAATTTTTAGATGTTATTCACCTTTACCATAGCACGGTCCCTATGTGTAACGACGTTTGTAGCATGTTTAGTTCATTTACAGGTACAGTCAAAAGTATTCCGTTACATTACGGCCTATGGGAAAAAATCGTTTCAAAGGTTTTTTCATGATTTTACACGTTTTCATACAGAAAAAAATTGATATGCATTAATGAAACGTACTAAAATATGCATTCTGAAGAATACGAGATGCAAAGAATAGTTATTGTTCATTTACAGGGCTAAAAAGAAGTTCCAATACATAATGATATAGCGGTGGAGGGAATTGTTTGAGGCGTACTTTAACTATGTTAATCTACCGGGTGTCCCAAAAAGGACTGACTGATTTTAAAATTCAATAACTTGCAATCGGTGACAGATATTAAAAAAATTCTTGCAGGAGGGTTATGCATAAGGTCAAAAGTTTTATTACAGTGATTTTCAATTTTAGTTCTATTTACAAACAATAGATGGCGCTGTAAGCAATAGTCACTAAATTCAGGCTCGATTTTTGGTACTTCGTGGCCCGGATAATACGTTTCCATCTCCTTTTTCAGCATGGAACAAGATAAAGGACCAAAAATCGAGCCTGTATTTAGCGACTATTGCTTACAGCGCCATCTATTGTTTGTAAATCGAACTAAAATTGAAAATCACTGTAATAAAACTTTTGACCTTATGCATAACCCTCCTGCAAGAATTTTTTTAATATCTGTCACCGTTTGCAAGTTATTGAATTTTAAAATCAGTCAGTCCTTTTTGGGACACCCGGTATTTCATATATAATGAAAATGATATACGTCGCTGAGGTTTACATACTATAAATTTTTCATGTAGAATATGAAGTGTATATAGCATTTACAGGCACACACAATATAGTTCAGATACTATATTGTATCCGAAGTACTGTTCATTTGTGATGATTGCTGGAAATACATTTATTATGATATGCGCTTTTATGATTCACTATATTTATGCACAGTATATGGTGTATATAAATGCTATAATTCATATACAGGGCTACACAAAAGTATTCGCAAGGATTACTGGGTATGAGCGCAAGTTACTTAAAGGTGGTTTTTAAATGAGTTGTGCATTTTTACGCTGAACTGAATTTAATTTACTGTTGTATAATATAGATAAAATGGTATACAGGGTCATGCAAAGAATTGGATACATGGTCGTCTATAAATTATAATTTCTGGAAATGTGATTTCAGCTGTATTAGTGTATTTTAGTTTGAATTAATTTTTAACTAAACGGTGGCGTTTAATGAAGGTTCTAGGTCAACTACAGGGTTGTACAAAAGTATTAAAGTATGTTTCCATATATTAGTATAAATTGCTGAAAGAGAGTTTCAACCTGTTATGCGTTTTCTTGCTAAACTAAATTATCCCATTATATAATATATATATCAACCTACAGATCAAATACAGGGCTGTTCAAAGAATTGGAAAACCTATTTATCTATGGACAGTAACTGCGGAAATGAGTTTTTCAAATGTTTTATGCGTTTTCTAAAATGTTTACTTAGTTCTCTTATTTACCTTATTTCCCTAAATAACGAAGTTTTTTTAAAGCATTCGGGAAGTGTTGGAAAGTGTTTTATAATCTATGCTTAACGCATGATTTTTCTTACTTGTTTTTTCTATTTCCCAGATCAGTCTTTTCCTATAGAGCATGCCAAATCTATTTAAGCTCATATTCACAAAATACAACTTACACGGAAATAAAAAATTTAAATAAATATGGCTTACGTCGTATTTAATAAAGCAAAGATTAATCACAACCACAACACCTTAAAATCTTATACATTCTTAATATCAAGCTTGAACTCAAGATCAAGCTTAGAACTTAATAAAAAAAGGATGTCAGTTGACAAACATTGTTTTTTAAGTGGAAAAATTAAAACTATTTTAGAAGAATAGGACTCCAAAATAGCTATATTTTGCTAGAAAATACGGTAAAAAGATACGATTTTATATCTCAAACAAAACTTTATTTTAAAATTGTCCATTTTAAAATTCATCACAATATTAATACTTGGAAATTTTTCCACAAAGAAATATTCGGTTTGCATACAATATTTCAAATGAAAATCAAATTTCAAATTAATTGCTTAAAAGGCGCAAAGGCCAACCTAGTGAAAAGAGTCCATGCCGGGACTCGAACCCGTGCCATCAGCATAGCGCACTAACATTCTACAGACTAAACCACATGGAACGACACTCAGCCTGGAAAATTTCTCGCTATTACATGCTGGCAAGGCTACAAAAGCAGCATAAGATGGGATATTTATCGTGAGCCACCGACATGGGGCGAACACGAAACTTAATTAAATTCAGCATCGATTGAAACTATATTAAGACTTCGAAATTTTTCCAGAGAGAAACATTCGCCTTGCATACAATATTTCAAATGAAAATCAAATTTCAAATTAAAATTGACTTTTAAGCATGTAATTTGAAATTTGATTTTCATTTGAAATATTGTATGCAAGGCGAATGGTTCTCCCTGTAAAAATTTCCAAGTATTAATATAGATTCAATCGATGCTAGATTGAATTAAGTTTCCTGTTTATTCCATGTCGGTGGCTCACGATAAATATCCCATCTTGTGCTGCTTTTGTAGCCTTGCCAACATGTAATTGTGTGAAATTTTCTAGGCTGGGTATCGTTCCGTGTGGTTTAGTCGGTAGAATGTCAGTGCGTTATATTGATGGCCTGGGTTCGAGTCCCGGCATGGAATCATTTTCACTAGGTTGGTCTTTGCGCCTTTTAAGAAATTAATTTGAAATTTGATTTTCATTTGAAATCATCACAGTGTTTATGACAAGTTCGTCACAAATGACACATATTTCACAAATTGATCACAATGTGACTTCAAAGCATTGTCGCTTTCGTCACATGTTCGTCACAAAATTAATGCCAAAGTAGTCACAAATGTCACACTTTTCACAAATTAGTCACACTGTGACTTCACAGAGTGGTCACAATGTGACGTCACAAACGACCTCTAAAACGGCCATAACGACCTCGCATTCTAGTCACTATGACGTCACATCGACGTCACGTGACGTCACATCGACGGTCACAAAGTCACAGTGTGACTTCACAACGACGTCGCTGTGACGTCACCATGCCTTACGGGCTACACCTATGGTGTGTATCTGTCTTATTAATTTAATATTTTAAAATGTATGATAATAATAACTGTAGATTTATCGCAACTGTAGATATATCGCAAAATCTCATACCTCAAACATGGATATCGGAATATGAACTCAACATTTTAACTGTTTTTATAATGACCGGTTTAGTGGAAACACACGTAGATTAATGGCAGTGTAACATTGCTATTAGTTATTTACTATGTACAGACGGAAAAAAATAAGAACATCCCATACATTTTAATTTTCAAAGTGTCACAAAAAAGGAAATAACTATTCGACTGCAAAATATGTCTTTTTTTTTTTTCAATTAAGGTTTAAAAAGAAATTCACTTGGCGGTCGCCTTTGTACTGATATTGTACAAAATTCACTTTCAAGGGTTAGTTTTTATCCTTCGAATACTTTTCAATTTGATTTTATAACGCAATAAGGGAAAGAAATAGAGAATCAGTTACTACTCCTAGAAAATTACTTTTATTTAATATTATTTATTTTATTCAAAATTGCAGTATTTAAATAAAACTGGCAACCATTCGGAACTACTGGTACTCAAATTCGAAAAAAGTTAAATTGTGATAACAGAGGAAGATGTTTTATGATAAAAGTTACTCCTTTTTAATAGTTCTAAGACTATATCAATAATTAATTACATTTTATAAAAAAAAATAAAATAGAAAAAAAATAAAATAGAAATTTCCGGATAGTCTCACAAAATATATATATTAATCTTTTTAAAAAACAAATTGTTAGAAAAATATTTAAATGTTATTAGCTGTTGATATTGTTAAGATTAAATAGAACTCACAGAAGTACGTTTTATCTTAAAACTTTTTCTCTTCGTCTTACCATTAATGAGTTTAAAAAGTATTTCGTGTGTTAAATTTAAAAAAAAATTCTTAGTAAAATGTTTAGATGTTATTAACAGTTGATATTTTCTTAACATTCAATACAACTCACAAAAAGTAATACGTTTATCTTAAAATATTTTCTCTATCTATTACCATTGACGAGTTAACCAAAAATATTTAGTGGGTGAAATTTTGAAAACAATTGTTCAAAAAATGTTTAAGCGTTATTAACAGTGGATATATTGTTAAGATTCAATAGAACTCACAAAAAGAAGTATGTTTTATCTTACAACCTTTTATGTTTCTCTTACCATTAATGAGTTAATCAAAAATATTTCGTGAGTCAGATTTCTTAGAAAAATGTTAATGCTATTAGCAGATGATGTTTTGTTAACGTTCAATAGAACTCGCAAAAAAGTACATTTTATCTTAAAACCTTTTCTCTACCCTTTACCATTAATGAGTTAATTAAAAATATTTCGTGAGTAAAATTGTGACTCTTTAAAATGAACTGGAGCAACAAAAGAAAAATGCAATATTACTTACCTTTAATGCGCCTTACATATCCTAAAAGTTTCAGATATTTTCTTAATTTTCAGGTCGGGGACCTTCCATTGTTAGTCTATTCGTTATTTAAAAATATATATACATTGTATTTAATTTACTTTAAAGTCTTCGGTTGTTTGGACGTTGTTACGCAACACCAATCATGTACCAGCATTTATTTTATTGTCATATTAACTCTTCAATGATACAAGACTAAAATAATGAAAGTATAACATAAAGCAAGAGAATAGAAAATTTAGTAAATGCTTAGATCTATTTTCCTAATATCAACTTCAATATTACTTACGGTTAGAGCGAATGGTATTTAAATTAATATACTAAGATCCACAGAAATACAGTAAAACCTTTGTAGATTAATGAACAAGGTGGAAAAAATGAAACATTGGCATATAATGAACGAAATACAGTAACCTCTCACAAAACCCCTCGAGGCTATTACAGTAAAGCTGAACCCTGACGAAAGGTTCCGACACAAAATCCGAACCCTTAACCTTTTGAACCCTTTTCTCTGACGTTTACCGCCATTTAATTATTTTCCATGTTTGAAGCATGGTCTATTACAACTAACATGATTCTCCTTTATTCAAAATATAATTATAGATACAAATTGCTTTGGAATTTAATGGTGAATATAACAGTTTAGGCTCTCGTTAGGATTAATATATTTTTTTATTATTTAAAGAAAGAAGCATTAGAGTACTTTAGCTGCAAAAAGGATTTTTTCTTTGCATTTTCTCAATGTCTGATATTTCATAAATATTCTCTCTAAACAGTTATTAAAAATTTAAACACATTTAGCACATGTAGCTATTCTTGTCAAACAGTGCGAGAGTGAACCTTATTTGTAACAAAACATTAACCCTTTGTACAAGTAGAAGATTATTTACGTGAAATTTGCGATCAGCTTTATAGTTGCCACTATTTCTTTAAAAAAATGTCATAGATTTCTATTTCAAATGCTCTAGAAATACACTATAATGATTTTGATCTGAAAAACTTCTAGCCGGTATTGTGCAAACACAAAAACAAGAGGAACTAATTCAAATTGAAATTCACTTTCAAAAAATTAGTTAAATTGCCATCGTATTTAAAATTTTAAATGAATCCTCTTAATTCAAACTCATTTTTTAAAAAGAGTAAAGCCCACTTAGGATGTCTTTAAAAATGAGTAAAAATAAGTAAAAAATAGAAAACAATAAAAAAAAAAAAAAGAAAAATTATTTTTGCTTAATTTTGTTAACTTACTATGCTGATGTCTAAATCTCTTTAATTATTTTAGTATAGGACAGGATTTAAAATACTCCGGTGTGAACAATTGTAAATAATTTAATTAATTTCTTAAAATTATCCTAAATTGCTTGAGTGTTTTTTAGTGTTAAATGCTCAGGGTAATTTTCTTTGGAAATTGTGAATTATCATTAAGAGCATTAAAGAGGTGTAGCACTTTATTTTTTTGTTATTTTAAATCCTATCATATTATCCTTATTTTGACACTAATGAAATTACAAATGTTAATGATAAAATTGCAAAAACAGCATTAAATAGAATGTTCAGTGATTATCACCTGCGGCCATGAATGGGAGAAAATTATATTTCCATGTTTTGAAAACTGGCTATACAAAACTGCGCACAAGTTGTAGAGAGTTGGCAAAACTATGTTATTGTTACTCTGGGCACTTTACAGAGAAAACAAGCACGGCGAAACCAATTATTAATCCTTTATATTTATGTTCTTCAAATTCACCATTCATAAATTTGTTTTATATATTAATATGATAATAAAAATATACAGAACATAATGCAATAGTAATTATTAATAATATCTAGCAACATTAGGAAAGAAGGAAATAATAAAATTTCTGGAAATTGTGCATTTGTTTAAGACTCCCGCTAAATGCAAGGTCTTAATTTTTGACACAAATACAAAACGTATTCTATATGTATAAGTTTAAGGGTGTATTCAAATCCAAACTGCTTATTTTCCGATTCAGTTTTAAATTCATTTTTGTTCTGAAACGCATCCAATTGGCATATTCTCTTATTCAGAAACTATGTAATGTGCCATGCTTGTCTGTTTTTTGATAAAGACAGAATATATTGCAAAAAATGCTGTCAAAGTTGACGTTTTGAACCGAATTTTTCGAAGCGAGAGAGCTGGGAACGATAAAAATGGTCATACTGAGAAAATAATTGTTTATAAATCAAGTTCTAATTAATTGAGCGAAAAATTAAACACGCGACCTCATATACATCTCTTCAAAAATCACATCAGCAAGTTTCATGTTTTTCTTTTAAAGATGAGTCTGAAAATGTCACAGAAAATTTCGAGCTGTTTAGGTTGGGAAAATATTTTTTTGAGTACACCCTTAAATACTGCAAGCATTCTTACTCACTTGTCTGGGAATCGAAGAAAACTTTCTTCGTTTCCGCATAAAAGTAAAGCATCTTTCAAAAAATACAGTCAAAGTTTATTTTGCAACAGAATATTACGACGGTGTAAAAACTGAAAATGTGCGATGTTTAGAAGTTAAAAAAAATGCAGTAGATATTATCAGTATTTAACCATACATCTGCTTTGTTTTACGGCTGGCTTATGTAACGAAGCGTTATTTTTTAGGGACGATTCTTTAATTGTTACCCGAAAGCAATAGCATATCAGGGGCTAAAAACTCACCAACTATTTGGCTAATTAATCTTACATTAATCTTTTACGAAATTTCTGATTATTTTCAATTAAAAGTTGATCACACTTTTCCCGGGATTTCCAAATGGCCATACAGACTTCTTTCGGCAGACGTATTTCTACATTTTAATAGTCTAAACGAATAGTTTAATAGTTGGACAAGTATTTTTTAAGTTATCTCATTTTTATATTGTTAGTACTTTTGCCTCTAATTTATTCATATAAGTTAATTTTTATATATTTTTACTTAAATAAGAATGTCTCAAGAATAAAAGAGACCACACCCGCTTAGTGTAAAGATAAAACTTTACACTATTCTTTTCATGCATTAATTAATCGGCATTTTACTTCGATGGAAATTGATTAATTAGATTAAAAAGATGTTAAAAAGCATGAGGCTATTCCAATAATATAGAAAACAAATTTCAAACACAAAAATGAAGCAATAAAAGATATTACGCATTTTGTTGTACTTACTAGGTACAGTACTATGTCTTATATGATTCTAAATGCGATTAATTTGTATGAAATATTGTTAATGATTCCTGCAAAATAATTTTAAAGTAAACTGGATTTTGTAAATCGAATACTTCAGAAAATTTCACAAATATGTACTAATAGTCTATCTGTGTAACAACGCATTTATGCAAGGTGCTAGTCATAAAATCTTTACCGATAGGTGAGATGCTAGCAACAATATCTTTCAAGGGAAAGGATTCCTTTTGGGATGTGGATATTTGAAGCTATGAACTCAAGAATAAGGTGAAAAACAACAATTGAGCTCACACAGTTATTCTTACAGTGGCAAATTTCCGAAAAGTTCAAATGTCGACATTCACTTTTTTCGTCGCAAAATGACCTTCAATGAGAAAAACCACTCAACGGTACCCGAAACATTAGAAATGTTGATTTAAAACAAATGCAAAGAAAAGCAATACAAAAAAACAAATAAGCCCACATAGACGAAAGAAAAATGAATCAGTTTAATCGGATTACAAAATTTCGCAGTGATTGTCTTCACAGACGATGGCACATCAAATACGGGAGATTGTGTGCAACAATAAATCATGGCACGAATCGAACAATAGAGAATCTCACGACTAATGTTGCTTTTCATGTCATGTCATGTGCATTTCAGGAGAATGAGCACTTTTATGCATTCAGTATATTTTGAATTTTACAACCCCAAAGACACAGAAACCTATTGAGATATGTTCGGCTGACCATGTCGACCCCAAAAATACGACATATCAATAGATGATATCACCAAAGTGTTCTTGCAACGCACAAAGTGCATTAAATGATCTTTCTTGCGTTTAACTCGTCGTCGGATTGAATCCCGACTAGTGTTGCCAGATGTCCCGCGTAAATCGGTGTTCCAAATGATCTGGACACCAGTATTTTAAAGTAATCTAATGGCAGAATTATCTATGATTAAAGATGGCGAAATAAACTGTAAGGAATTAGTGGTGTCGAGAGCATTTGGAGCCCTCATTTATGCGGGACAGCTGGCAACACTAATCCAGACCATGGATGTCCATTGGTAACCCATGGATGTTTTTAGTGGATAGGATTTAACCTTAATGGACCTCCTTGTCCGTTTAGCCTTCGTGTGCAAAAAATGACCGTGCGCCCCCAACCAGTCAACCCAAATGACATCATGTTTAGTTGAACGATTTGGCCAATTGTGACTCCTACTATATTGGCAAAGATTTTATGATCACCTTGTATGTGAAAAAAAAATACTGAATAAATAACTACTACGGTCACGAGTTCTTAAATGGATAACCTTAACTCTGCCATTATCTATACATAAATGTGAAAGAGCAATATGTGAAATACATCTTATCTAAATTTTTAAAAGATAGAAAATATCTTGACAAATTATTTCAAAAATATTTAAGTTGTGTTCAAATCAACATTTTTTAAAACTAATGCAAAGAGCTACAAGAAACACAGTTTCTTTCCTTAAACTTTTCAAACATGTCTGAAATTCTTAGTGTATTTCCGAAAATTCCTGTTCTTTGGAATTCCGCAGTTTTTCTAAACTCGAAATTTGAACACAAATTACACTAGAAATGATATTATTTGATTTATCTTAAATTAAATTCTTGTTAGAAAAATGTCACCGCGCATTTACATTTAATTAATATTTTTTTTTGTAGTTGATAAGTTTGTTTCCCAACATAAATTTTAATTAAATAAAACGGTATTAAAAAGTATTTTGATAACATTCTAAAGCGTAATATTTCTGACTTTCATCGAAATGAAATCTACGTTACTCTTTGAATTTTTTGCTGCCTGTGCAAAATATTTCAGTTTCATTAGCGTTATAATTTGAATTACATAGTTAAAACGAATACTCAGCCAGTTTCAATATAAAGAGAAACATGAATAGATCTGAATTTTCCAAATATATATAAAATAAATGTATCACAAATTTTCGTCAAAAATATATACATTTGATTTTGTAAGAAAATTATTTAAACCGAAAAAATGTTTTGAAGACACAAGTATTGAAGCTGAAAATGTTTGGAATAAGGTTCGAATAAGCACCTGTTACTGACCAGTGAGACAAAAAAAAACTGTATAAAACAAAATACACGGGTATGTTAATTTTGATTGCTATGCAAGGATATGTTAATTTTGGTGGGTACACCAGCCAAAGTTAATAAATCCATGCATAAATTTTTTAGGTAGTTCTTTGTCTCATTGTTGAATTACTGGTACTCTCACAGTATATGTTTTAAGCCTAAACAGTATCAACTAATGTTTGTACGCTGAATAAAATAATATCCGTTTATTTGTCAGTTATATTTATTGTGTGTGATGATTATAGAAATTACGAAAAAGTTGGACTACGTTATAAAATCCATCTTCCCTTAACCCCTTAACGGTCGCATTAAATTGCTGTTTAAAAATTCAAATTGCTTATTGGAACCACTTTTTTTTAAAAAGAAATGTTCATCTTATTTACTGACAGGTAAAACAATACTATAATAAAGCCAATTACACTATTCTATAAAACTGGTGGGAATCAAACAAATCTGAATAATCTGAATAAAAGTCATAGCCCGTGAATATCACGGGAGAGAGAATTAAGGGGTTAATAGGACACTTCAGCAGTCCTCGTTGATCGCGAAATATGTGTAATAATTTGAGGCACAGGATTATTTACGCAAATTTAAACGCAGGATTACGCATTGCCATTACCTAATCCCAAGCAGCATAGTTATTGGCAGTTTGGGGAAACCGTTGGGAAATTGTATGGATTGGGAATGTTTTGGTTGGCAAATGGTTGGAAAGTAGTAGTTGCATAGAACCTCGTAATTTGGTGCGTATCGGAGCAGGATTCTGAGCATCAAACATTTGCACAAATGTTGGGCCGTTGTTGGCAAATCGTTCATTTGCGGTGTGCGATGCTGGTGTGCAAAACGGCAAATCTAGTGTTGCCAGGTGTCCCGTTTAAATCAAGGCTCTAAATGCTCTTTAAATTACTAATTTTTTACAGTTTATTTCGGCATCTTTAATCGCAGATAATTCTGCCATTAGATAAGACGAAGAAAATTTCTTTAACACTAGAACGCCCGGAAATTTTATTCAAGTTTCATAAAAATATTTCACAACAGAATTTTTATTTAAAATTATTCGATTGATTTATTTAACGCAAATCTGCGTTTTTAAAATTTAACTTATTTTGTAAAAAAATTTCTGGTTCAAATTGACATTTAATCATATGTTCGGAGTCGAATCGACTCCTTCCGGGCGTTCTAGTGTTAAAATACTGCTGTCCGGAGCATTTGGAGGATCGGTTTACAAGGGACACCTGGCAACAATAAGCAAGGCGGACATTTCTTACTGTGGGTCATCGTGGAATGATAATTAATCAACAATTATCCAATTTTGGCCCAACCATTTTGTGCTATTTGGACTATCATTATCAAAATTCAATTTCAGCCATAAGTACGTCCAACGCCGAGGTATTGCAATTTTTATATAACTTTCCCTTTAAATTTTAAGAATTATTCTGAAGACGATAAATTTCAAAAATTTTGCTGATATAAAAATTAAAATTTTTATTGAGTTTTTAAAATACGTACTACAAATTTTTAAAACATCTTCTTAAAATTCAGTACGGCGATGTCGAGTGTTCCTTTTTAGATGAAGGTAATAAAATTCTGACAATTATATTAGGTAATGAGTATATTCAATGTTTTTATTTCCCCATAGGTGAAATTCATGTAAATGAAATTTCGAGAAAGGGATAACCTGTTTCACTACTATGTCCCTTCAAACACCTTTACAGCTGTTTTTATCCTTCAAACAAAGTGATTATTCATGTTGGGGGAGTTAAATGGTATGTAAATGTTCAAAAATTCTTGTGGATCCCATTTAATTCAATTGGTTGGATTTCCTGCAAACAGATTTTGAAGGTTCGTACCACTATTTTCGATAAATAATATATCCCTTGTTTTAAAGCAGAAATTTGCAATTAACGAAATTTAGGAATTTCAAATAGCAGTACTTAAAAGTTAAAATTGTACGAATCCTGTTTTATGATCCTATGTCAGATACATAGAATATAAAAGCAACAGCAATTAATGTTACCACATAATGTAACATTAATTGCTGTTGCTATTACACTTAGTTTTAAGTTTCGGCATGAAGTCTTGTTTTTAGATTTGATGATGTTCTATGAAAATCTCACTTCATTTGAGAGCATGTTTCCCAATGGCATGCTTACCCGCTCGACAAAACACAATCAATAAAACAACAATAACTGCCATATATATCCCAAGGTAATAGACCTCATCAGTGGGACGTCACATGCAACTCAACTCCGCATATCACCTGTAAATTGAATGTAAACAAATAACGAGTTCAGAGAAAGATAACGAGGAAATGTGTTGGTTTGGCGTGAAGCTAAAAATGCAACCCTGAAACCGATTAAAACCGGTCACAATTCGGTCCAAACACGTTCGCTTTGAAAACCTCTCCCAGTCCAATGAATTTAATCCTGGTTCAACGAGCTTGTCTTGCTTGGGCCAAATTATTTGAGCGATATCTCGCTTCATATTGCAAGTTTTGGCGGTATAGTACATCTCAAACACATTCTGAACTCTCTGAGTTTGTTTGGATCCAATTTGCGGTTGATACGCGGAGTTGAGTTGCCTGTGACGTCACACTGATGGGGTCTATAATAGTTAATCACAAAGAGTTGTATGTAAAGTGCAATGAATCGCAAAAATAATCCTCGGGACAAATGGGTTAAATGTACAGTCGGGAAAAAAAGCACCTTTTACTATTTTATCACCAAATTCACAGAGAATCAATAAAACAACAATAACTGCCATATGTATATCCAGAGGTAATAATAATAAATCACAAACAGTTGTATCCAAAGTTCAAAGAATCTCAAAAATAGTTCTCGGAACAAATGAGTAAAATGTAGAGTCGGGAAAAAAAGCAGCATCTTATACTATTTTATCACCAAATTCACAAAGATGCAAATGCAAGAAGAGCTAATCGACTGGGAATTGTGTCTTCTATACGAAATTGAAAGTAATTTAAAAAAAAAAATAGGGATCATCTATATATTAAAAATTGCTGAAACTTTAATTTTTCAAACGGTGACAACACCTTTGGCACCTTTTTGGAGTTCCTTGGATCAAAGCAGTGCTGTAAATTGTAATATTTATATACTTTTTAAGAAATCACCATAGAATTAGGAGAGGTCAAAGTTTCAGAATGCTAATTTTAAATCTATATCACAAACTTTAATTTAATTCGTTCCACAACATCATTCAATTAAATGTTGTTGTTTTTTTTTTTCGAGACACAACGAATAGCATATTCCAGGCATTTATTCGAATAAAAACGTGTTTTTAATTATGAAGATCATTAACAAATTTGTATTATAAAATTATCACTTACATTAATTTTTACACAAAAAAGAATAAATATTGTCCAGAATATGTCAATGCCTTTTTTCAACCCATTCCTATCATTAATTTTTGAGATATAGAGAAACGTTGCTTTACGAAAGCCCAAGGGTACAGTCTCCTGTTATAGTTCATTCTGTGTTCAGCAACAGAAAAAAAACAATCCTTTGGAAGAAGGCAGAAAATTTTTATAGAACTTTCTTTCACAAAATGTGTGTTTATTTTATATCTAACATTTTTGCATAATTTCTTATTGATTTTGCATAATTCTAAGTGAATGCTATAATCTTCATTTTATTTTTCAAAATTTATGGATAATCCCTAACGCATTAAAAAATATATATTATTGAAGATTTAGAAAAAGTATATAATGTGTGCCTTTTTCCGGCCTGTTTTGGACCAAGGAACTCAAATGAAGCTTTTAAAAGAGGGTGTTAGCATTTGAAAAATGAAAGTTAGCACAATTTTCAATATGTAGGCAACCCTGTTCACAAATTGAATTTATATTCTCAAAATAAACACAACATTTTCAGTCCCTTGCACATCTCTTCTACGATTTGAAGATAAAATATAGGGATAGTGCGTTCTTTTCCACGACTGTACATTATAACCGTAAAATCACAGCCAGCCAATGTCAATCACAAACGTTACATATCGTGGCAATCTCAATGGTTATCATAAGGTAGTATATTTCGTCACATTGTATCTCTTGGGTGACCGTCACTTTTTGACTCGTCTGTGAAGTTACCGTGACCGATTTTTGAGTCGCATGCTTCTCGCCACGAAATGGGACACATCCCCTTCCCAATGACGTGGAAACGGTTCACCATCTACGTTATGATAATGTGGTTGGGAAGAATTGTATTTGGATCACAATACTTTCACATTTTAATCACATTTGGGTCACAGTGCTATCAGGAAATAGTTATAACGATAGAAAATACATCAATAATTAAAAGTAGCAAGTAATTTAGTTTCACTGTTCAAATGCACTAATCGAATTATGAACAGATAAACCTATAACGTACTTAGTGAATACATCTTATACCAGTACGTTGTACAAATATTTCTATTTCGTGAAAATAAAGAAAAAGACAGAAATTATCCGATAACAAGAGAAAGCTTTTAGTTTGTGGCCAGTATGGCAGCTATTGTTACAACTAAGGACATAATAACAACAATAGATGGTTGTTTCTTGAAAACAATATTTCCCATTAGGAAAAAAAGTCACATTTCGAATGAAACTTTTGATGAATATATTTTAAACGGCATCTTTTTCGCCACCCCCTCCCCACCCATATAATTTACTTCATCATTCGCCAATGTAATTTAGTAAGAAATATTCTCATATAATGTATCAAAATTTTAAAAACATGGATTTTGAAATTTTAAAATAGTATATATATATATATATATATATATATATATATATATATATATATTCATTATTATTATTAATAATTACACAAACAGTTCGCATACTCTAAAGCACATTCAGTAATATTTTTAGCGTTTCATTTTATTTTTGCATTCATTTAATAACAAAGTTTCAAAAAGCTGATTAAAAAACGAGTTACTCATTCTTCGTAAAGGAACAAAGGAAATGCGCATAGAAATCTTGACTAATGCTTCAGATTCAGTAATTTTCTATTCACGTAGTTTGTTTTCGCGAGTGATGTAAACTTCAAACACAATCTAGATGCAGTTTCCGTTAATTTCATTTTATATTCAAATATTGAGAAATCAAAATTCGTTATAAATTTCTCACTGCTTCAGTACCGATGTCATACATCTCATCACAAACATAACTCAACTCTAATTTTGAATTAAAATTTAATTCTCGAAGGTATTTCGTAATTATTTAGCGACAAATAATTTTGATTTGTTATACATATATTTATATATATTATATGCTTTAATATGTTAAATGTGAGATAAATGAGTTAATTTTTTCATGTTCAAGCTTATAAAAACAGACATCAAACAACGATATTTTAAGAAATGTGATCATAAAAAGTACAACTGCAATTTGTTAGAGTAAAATTTTTGCAAATGTTCCTCTTAATCATGAGCTATCTTATTGATGTGACGTCCCTGTAATGTCACAATTGTCACAGTTACAGTCACAATGGTAGATAAAAATCGACTCATTTCTTACCCCATATTTTGACTCCAAAATGACCGTCACTTCGTGACACCTCTGTGAAGTCACTATGAGTGATTTTTTAGATATTTTCAACTCGTCACAAAATTCGATATATTGATTTTACAGGGATATAGATAGGCTAATTTTGATGACATTTTGGTCACATTTGGGTTACGGTAATATTAAGAAAGTACAAGGTGTCCAAAAAATATCTTTACACATTAAAAACTGATTTATAAATAAAAATGAAGGATGAAGAAAGATATGCATTTATGGTTTTTCCAATTCAGTAAAAAAAGTGTGAAGTTTATATACATAAAAGCCGTTCTCGGTGTGTATTTTCCTGATACAAATCTTCAATTTTTTGACAGATTTGCCCGAAACTTGATATACATGCGTTTTAGAATACGAGAAAGGTCACTGTCAACTTAAAAAAAATTATCAGACAACTCTTTACCCTTTCTTTCAAAAACCTGCCATAGTTTATCCTTATAGAAATCTATTTTTTTCCATTTCTAATGCAATTATTCTTTCCAGTTGCCACAACGTAAAAATCGGCACAATAGTAAAAAAAAAATGGTAACACGTGCACTTTTTTTTTATATAAGACAATAAAACTTCAAACTCACACGCTATATTTTTTGCATTACCGAAAAAGACGTTAACTGTAAAAGCTTTAAAATGATATGCTTTATATGACGTCATAATCTATTAGATTTTTTTCAGTGTGACTCTGCTATATTTTATTTCCTACTTCGATTGTATACTATAGAAAACATATGTTATAGATATACATTATAACTAAATGTTTTTTTCTTATTTAGATGAAATGGTAACATTTTCTATGATTTATATTAAGGCGGTTTTCAAAAAAATATTTTCCACGCTCAACAACTAGAAATTTTCGGACACATTTTCAGACTCATTTTTAAAAGTAAAAACATGAAACTTGCTTACGTGATTTTTTAAAAGATTTATAAGCGACTTGTGTTTTCATTTTTCGTTCAATTCATTAGAACGTGATTTATAAACAATTATTTTCTCAGTGCGACCATTTTTTTTTTCGTTCCCAGCACTATCGCTTCGGGAAATTCGGTTCAAAACGCCAACTTTCACTGCATTTTTAAAAATTTATTCTGCCTCTATCAAAAAATCGACAACTACGGCACGTTATATAGTTTTTGAACAAGAAAACCTACCAATTGGATGCGTTTGAGAGCTAAAATGAACTTAAAAATGCGTCAGAAAATAAGCAGTTTGAATTTGAGTACACCCTTAAAGAAGGAGTCAGTTATTTCCCTTTTCAAACAAAACTTCATAACTGGCGACTAAAAGTTTATTAAAAATAAAATCACTTTCATCTAATCATTCTAGATTGAATTTTAGGAATGTAAATCTAAATTTCAATATTAAAATTATGTTTTATAATGAGTGAAATTCCTCTTAAATTAACGCATGTAGTTTTCTTCTTAAATTAACGCATGTAGTTTTCCAGTATAGGGGCCTTGGCGAAAGAAGGAAATTGGGCAACATACTTTCCGGCAACCTCTTCACGGTTACATATAAACGAGCAATTTTTTCAATATTTATATAATTTGTTATAAAGAATCATTTTACCTATTTTTATATACAAAGATAAATAAATTTTACTTAAAAAAACAAAATAATAATAATACATATTATATATAAAATATTTATAAATATATAAATATTTTAATAACAGGAATAAAAGTTCATCATGTTTGTTTTTATAACTGTTTATATCGCTTGGCAACAAATCTCTTTTCTGAAAATCGAAATGCGCCAAGCTTTAAAAAAAACAAACGTCAAGGATCTTATAGGGAAAAAATACCTTAAAGCATATTATTAACCAAAAAGTGAAGGCGTTAGTTTTAAATGACACGAAATAAACTTTTACTAAATGCTACGTCATTTGGATGCATTTATTGCATTTTTAATCGTATTGCAAAGGAAATCATATTCTTCTATTACACGCGGAAAAAAGAAAACATGCATTCTAATTTTAAAAGGTAAAACATTTTACTACAATTACGTCAAAATAATATCCTTTTTTCTGAATTTCAATTTAGCGAGTTCTAAAATTACGACTAAAAAAAGTGAGGTTTTTTTCTATAAACTTCCGGTTAAGTATTATTGCAGGGTAATATTTTGTAATCGAGTTACATGCCAAATATTCGCTCAAAACATGAATGATGCTATGTTGTTTCAAACAAAAGTGAGGTGTAAATCGCAGTTATTAAAGTAAGAATACGCCAATTAACGTACAGAACGATTACCGAAGATTAACCCGTTTGCACTTAAAAATATAAAAATAATTCAGCATTTTTTTTACAGCTCATATTTCATTGCAAATTTAGAACTTCGACTAAAGAAAAAAATAAATAAAGTTCAAGGTTAATAGGCACGTAAATGAACGACGCTTTAAACATTGAAATAATAAGAATCTATGAAATCTGAATACTTTTACTTCCTTTCTAAAAATCATGCTTCTCAGCGCAAATATTTAAGAAACATGCAAACTAACATTCATTTTGTAGTGCAATAAAATGTTGGTTTGTGTAACAGAAAATTAAAGATAAAGAAAGTCAGCGAGTTTGATACATTGTATCATGATTGTTGATAACATACGGGTTTAGCTGTAAATTGCAACAGATACCTTCTAACTGTATTCTAATAGGGAATAAAAAGAAAACAGCATAACATGCTTTTGATTTCATTTCCTATATGAACTAGGCACACCGAGTCCCGAAACAACATATTCAAATTTATTAAATCAAAGGAATTTTAATATTTTTCATCAATTTCTCTGACTCAGTTTCTGAAATAAGAAAGAAAAAATAAGTTCGATGTATCTGATCTGATCATTTGATTAATCTTCCGTAATCGGTTGGTTGGTTGGTTGATTTTTTGACGGCCGATTATCCACTCTAGGGTAGGGATATAGACCCGAGGGGGAGTGCTCTTCGTCTCTTCGTGAGGGGTCTTTCTAAGGGAACCTAACCCGTATTTACGCATGGAAATCCATGGCTCGAAGAAAACCACGAAAACTCCGAACGATTAGGGCGACGGGCGCGATTGGGTTCGAACCCAGCACCTCTCGTCTACCAGCTTCGAGAGCAGAACCTCTCAGCCACTGATGGGGCCTTCCGTAATCGGATCTATAGGGAAATGGTGTATTTGAACAAATGTGATTTGGCGCAAAAGAGTTGTTGAAATCTTTAGTGGTACTCACATCCATTTTACGTGACACTGCAGCCATAATGGCAACACATGGAAGTGCACCTAATTACGGAAGATTAATTAAAAAAAAACGAAAGAAATCTTTTTAAATTGCTCTGGGCAATCAATTGGAAATTGTGATAACCCATCTGTCACTAGACTAGCTACTTTTCATTACTGTAGCAAACAAATGTTCATTCTTGAGACAGAGCAAAAGAAAATTTATGCTAAAAAATTATTTTTAAACCATAAAAAACCACTAAATCGAGGTACAGTTTTTAAACAAATGTCATTCAAAAATACATTTTTGTTCCTATACAATGATGTAAAAATTGAAATGATGCGATTAGAAGAACAGTAAAAGCGAAAGACATAGCAGCGGTCGTTGCCACAATGCTTATACGGGGCATTCTCACAATCTTTTGACTTTTGGGGGAAAAAATCTGGCGAAATTAAACTTGCTAAAATAACATTTTATTCTGATAAATGAATGCCTTAATGATTCAAAATAAAGAAAAAAGGGTCAGCAGCGAAAAATTTTTTATTTAACTGAGGTTTAAGTTAAATTTACGAGTTAAATTTTCCCTTACCGTCTTACCTCTATAACTGTTTATTTTCTTCTAAATTTTTACTAATAATGAATTTGCATAGTACCCACAGGACATTCAAATAAAAAATAATAAAAATATAGTATTTTTAGTGCAAAATTTTGGTATAACATTGTCTTAAAGGGGTGTTAAAGAAGGGGCGGTAATGTAAAAAAAGGGGGATGGTATAGGAAAAAAGGGACAAAATGGGGAAAAAGGAAAAAAATGGGGAAAAAAGTAACAAAATGGGGAAAAAAGGGACAAAATGGGGAAGTAAGAATGGGACGGTAAGGAAAATTACCACCATTTTTAGACCAATCATGTTAAGACTAAATGATAGCCACAATGTTCATTGATTTTTAGAAACAGATATTTACATTGGATTAAATTTAAAAAAATAATTAATTTACCTCGAAAATTGCAGGATTAAACCTTGCGGACGGTAAGACTGCCAATAAAGCCACGGTGCTTGAAATTGATATTTAAATGCTTATTTATATTCTGCAGTAAATTTCCTGTCAAAGAATTTTAGATATTCTTTCTCTAGCATACTTCTGCATGAGCAAAAACTTGAGAAAAATTCCGTCGCTGCCTCTGAAGTGATTTTCTGTATCATTTTAGAAGAGGGATGGTAAAAAATCTAAAACCCAGGACACAGAGTTCAAAAAATAATATCAACCCTAAAAATGTGTGCAGGTTAATTTTTAGCTGCATATTTATATAAAACAATAGTTCCAGTTTCAGAAAAAAATTACATCGAATTATTTTTATTGAAACAATTTTATCCAGACAGATCCAAACTTCAAAATCAGCATCAAGGACACGGGACGGTAGATGAGTTTTCCATGTGTTTGGACCCCCAACATCGTCCAAAACTTATTTATCTCCTTAATATTGTTGTGCAGTCACGCATTGAAATGTTCCAAAGTATATAACATTAAAAAAAAAAAAAAAACACAAAAAGTGTATTAAATAAAAAATTATTATTCAGGGACATGAAAGTTAAAAGATTGTAAAAATGCCCCATACATGTCTAAAAATAGCTGTTGGTTTTTGGCTGTTGTACAAAAGTAATCTCTGAATTTTTGGAGGCGACGTAAAAGTACACAGTGAAGGAAATAGACATTGTCGCTAAAAAGGTTTCGATGAATAGTGAAATCTTTTGGCTATTAACCGCTGACATATAACTAATTACGGATGTCTAGTTTTTAATAAACTTCAAACCTTTATTCGAATACGCAATTGATAGTTTTCATATAAAAATGATTTTTGTCGTTTTTAATTGGAAACCTAAAAAATATATTAAATGTACAAAAATTATTACCGTTTTCAATTAAAAATCATGTTAACCCAACAGTCTAACACTGGACAGTATGTAACCTGGGAAGGCCGAGTTGGATCACCTGGTATCTGTAATGTAAGTGTTAAAGTGAAAAAAAAAAAATGTTTTCCTCATTCATTTTCTCTTTACGGGCGTACTTCCTCTATTTAGTACACATTGAGAAACACTTCAACAAAACAAATTGTTCCATGAGTTAGTCATTTTTTTTTTAAATTTCTCTCTAAATTATTCCAAGAAACTTGAACAATGCCGAATGGTACTGAATCAGTTTCGAGGCTAATGAGAAAGCGAGGCTACCGCGGGGCATTCCACGTATCTTTTTTTACAGACCGCTGGAGTCACGTGATGCTCAAATGCACCATTGAAGGTGTGTGAAAAGAGCATCACGTCACTCTAGCGGTCTGTAAAAAAAGATACATGGGATATACCACGGTATAGCCTATTTTTAGGTAGCTCTCTTTACAAAAAAGCTACCTATTGCAGCCGTTCGGAGGAAAGCGATTTCAAAAAAATTTGGTATATTTTCATCGATCATGACCCCCAGACCCCGAAACCACCTCCGTTCAAAATTGATATATATATATATATATCTGACCTATGTCACACTGTAACTCCCGTAATTATGAACCGATTTCGATGTAATTCGGTGTGTACATAGTACATACCAATGTCTCGACCGAGTTCGTTGACCAGCTTCATCCGTCGTTTTGTTTCAAAATGGCGGCCATTTAAAATTTTTAAAAAAATTTAAAACTTGTAATGTGGTACCAAAAAATTAAAAATGGAAAAATATTTTTTTCTTATGTATTTGACCTTTATACAACGATTCCGGAGCAGTTTTTGTTTCGTCTATATCTTAAAAAATGGCTGAGTTATAGCATTTTGAATTTCTAGCGTGGCTGACATTTTGAAACGTCCTGAAATTTGTCACGCGATAAAAGGCGTATTTATGAACCGATTTGGATGTAATTCGGTGTGTACATAGTACATACCAATCTCTCGAACGAGTTCGTTGGCCAGCTTTATCCGCCATTTTGTTTCAAAATGGCGGCCATTTAAAATTTTTTTTAATTTAAAATTTGAAATGTGGTACCAAAAAATTGAAAATGGAAAAATATTTTTTTCTTTTGTATTTGACCTTTATACAAAGATTTCGGAGCAGTTTTTGCTTCGTCTATATCTTAAAAAATGGCTGAGTTATAACATTTTGAATTTCTAGCGTGGCTGACATTTTGAAACGTCCTGAATTTTGTCACGCGATAAAAGGCGTATTTATGAACCAATTTGGATGTAACTTCGTTTATACATAGTACATACCAATGTCTCGACCGGGTTCGTTGGCCAGCTTCACCCGCCATCTTGTTTAAAAATGGCGGCCATTTAAATTTTTAAGAAAAATTTAAATTTGAAATGTGGCACCAAAAATTGAAAATTGAAAAAATATTTTCTTCTTATGTGTTTGACCTTGATAAAAAGATTCGGGAGCAGTTTTTGTTTCGTCCATATCTTAAGAAATGGCTGAGTTATAGCATTTTGAATTTCTAGCGTGGCTGACATTTTGAAACGTCCTGATTTTTCTCACGTAATAACAGGCGTATTTATGAACCGACTCGGATGTACCTTGGTGTGTACATAGTACATACAAATATCTCGACCGAGTTCGTTGGCCAGCTTCATCCGCCATCTTGTTTCAAAATGGCGGCCATTTAAAAAAAATTAAAAAATAAAAAAATTTAAATGAGATACCAAAAAATTGGGAAATGAAAAAGATTTTTTTTTATATGTGTTTGACCTTAATACAAAGATTTCGGAGCAGTTTTTCTTTCGTCTATATCTAAAAAAAAAATGGCTGAGTAATAGCATTTTGAATTTCTCTTGTGGCTGACATTTTAAAACGACCTGATTTTTGTCACGCGATAACAGGCGTATTTATGAACCTATTTGGATGTAACTTGGTCTGTACATAGTACATACCAATGTCTCGACCGAGTTCGTTGGCCAGCTTCATTCGCCATCTTGTTTCAAAAGGGTTGCCATTTAAATAAATTAAATTTAAAATTCAAAATGAGGTATTAAAAAATTGGAAAATGAAAAAGATTTTTTTTATGTGTTTGGCCTTGATACAAAGATTCCGGAGCAGTTTTTGTTTCTGAAAATTTGTTCTTTTGTTGATATCTTAAAAAATGGTTGATTTATAGCAGTTTGAATTTCTAGCATAGCTAACATTTTGAAACGATCTTGTATTTCTCACGCGATAACACACGTATTCGCCTATTTCGATGTAAGAAGGCATGTGGATAGTATACATCAACACCTCGACCAAGTTCGCTGGCCAGATTCATCAGCCATCTTGTTTCAAAATGGCGGCCATTAAATTAAAATATATATATATATTTAAAGTGAGGTGCAAAAAAATTAGAAATTGAAAAAGGTTTCTTTCTTAAGTATTTGATCTTGATATAAGGATTCAGGAGCATTTTCTGTTTGTCTTTACCTTAAAAAATGGCTCAGATATAGCAGTTTCAATTTCTATTGTGGGTGACATTTTGAAAAATCTGATTTTTTGCATGCGACAGCACTCCTATATATTAACCGATTCCGATGTGAGTGAGCATCTGCACAGCAATTACTAAGGTCTCGACCAAGTTCACTGCTTAGCCTCATCCAGCATGTTGTCTTAAAATGACAGGCACTTTAAGAAATTGCCGAATTTGGCAGCCAAATATAAGTTACTTTAAAGAAAAGCAGCTTGGATAAAGCTGACTAATTTCGCGAAATTCTCATTCATTATATTGATAAAAATTAGTATTGAATCTCCTATATTCGGTTTCCACTAAATTGAGCTTTGTGTGTTTGCATGATATAAGTTGGCTTTTTTTAAATAAGGATTATGAAAGCTACCTCTTCCTCCCGGCACTGGCCGGAAGGACTTTTTTGTTAGCCTCGATCAGTGCTATCCGACGTCCATGCCAAAATTATTACTATATATATATGTATATGAGTACTGCAATATGCTTCAAACTGCTGTATACAGGGTGCAAAAGAAAGTCCCTTTAACCTGAAAATACTTGCGAACAGAGAGAGCTACAGCTATGCAAGTGAAGTAACGGTATAGTAAAGCGACTACGCCCGATTTAATGCAAACGACAGCAGCGCGCCTAGTGGCAAAATTTGGAAGAATGCCATTGCAAATCCAAAACGAAAAGAGATAGAGCAAAATTTCCAATTAGGAAGTTTTAGAGCATCAATTAATTAGCATGAAACTACATTTGGTTTACATGGATAAGATGAATCTTCGCCTGTGTACCCAAAAAGGTACGAAATCGATGCACTCCATTTTGTGTAAACGTTTGAATGGAATAGCCAAAAGTATGAAGAAATACGCACAATTTAGGGTATAAATATGTACTTATCGCAATACATTTTGATAACATCACACAAAAAAGACAAACTGTCTCACAGTGATAAAAAGTTAATATTCAGTATGTTCGAAAAGTTTGCCATTGCTCACGATGCACGTTTGTATTTATGAGAGTAATTCTGCATGCTCATTTTTCAGCATGGAACGTCTATTGCAAGTCTCTTCAATACGACGACATAGATTTATCCCTTTCAAGGGCAGTGGCTAGACGGTCTATCCACCTAATATTAATTCCAAAACTGACGAATGGCACCAAGAATATTTTAATAACATTTTGCTTTTGTAATGAAAGTGCAAATTAGCGGGTTTTTATTTTCTAAGAAATTCGTTATTTGAAATGCATTGGAAATTAAATTTTTACAAACATTACAACACAGCACAACGTCACAATCTGCAATTGTGCACTGTTACATTTCCGGAATATTAATATGCAAAGTAGAATCGTCGCTCATCGCTTTCGGACATTTTTGGGTATACAGGCGACGATTTATCTTATCCGTATGAACCAAATGTCGTATCGTACTAACTAATTGATGCTCTAAAACTTTCTAATTGGAAATTTTGCGCTATCTCTTTTCGTTTTCGATTTGAAATGGCTATCTTCCGAATTTCGCCACTCGGGGGCGCTTCTGTCATTTGCATTAGGTCGGGCGTAGTCGCTTTACTATACCGTTACCTCACTTGCATAGCTGTAGCCCTCTCCGTTCGCAAGTATTTTTAGGTTAAAGGGACTTTCCTTTGCACCCCGTATATAAATAAATAAATAAATAAATATATATATATATAGTAATAATTTAAATTCTCTAGGATGAGTAGTTATTTGTTTTTGGAGAGATTAAGCGCAGGTTAGAAATTAATTAAGGCTAATTTCTACGATATATATATACTAAACGAAGTGAATAACCGTATGAGATCATGCCAATGTAGAAAATTTAATACAATGGCCACGTAGATCTCCAGATAATACTCCTTTGGACTTTTTTACGGGAATACCTAAAGAAATATTGCATCAAATTGCTATAATGACAAATTGAAGTAGAAAGCACACAATGAAATTTTGGAAGTAGAGAGACCATTGAGACCATATATTTACAACTAGATTCTAAAAAGCATCGGTGATCTCCGACTGATTCACTATGTTGCGTTCGAGTGTATTCCCTTTCTGTAAAATTATCGTGTCATGGTCACGTGTTGACCTCCCAACTTTTACTTCCTGAACAACTCTTTCTTAGTTTTCACTTTCACTGTATACTTTTGTTTACATCCTCCTTCCTACAGCACAACCTTAACAGCACCATGATCTAAAATTGACCAAAGTATGAAAGCATCGTGACCCAATGAAACGTTCACTCTCCACATTATGTTCACGTGATGTGGGGGGGGGGGGGATAAGTCGTTCAAATGACTTAAAACTTTGCTATTATGACTTCATAGTGAAGACAGAAAGTGACTATCATCTGAGAGTTATAATGTGGTGATAGAAAGTTGCCACCATTTTGTTACCGTTGTGATTTTTGACCATTTGTGACGAATGGGACGTCACAGTGACGTCACATCGACTGGCTATGCTATTAGGAAAATAAACATTACTGCTTCTGAATAACGAAAAACTTGTTCGATCTATTCATAGTATAAGCGTTACCATATCACCCTTGATATTAGGAAGAATATGTGGCCTTCAGATGCCTTTTTTAAGAAAATTGATTTTAATTGCGAGCTCATTGATATATTCTAAATATTAATCGCCTCCTCTCCCAAAAAGAAACTTTGATACTCTATTAAATACAAAAAACTGTGATTGCATAGTCTTATTTGTTTCTATTTAATGACATTTTAAAAGTATAAAGATAACATTTAGGCACCCTATAACTTATATATATCCTAGCACGTGAAACAAATTGTACATTCATTCCTTTATTTAGCATTTTTCGCAATCTAGGTTCTAGCTGAAACATTGTAATATTTTTACTATAGTTAGAACCTTATAATCAAAAGAAAATTAAAATAAAAAAACTTTATTCTTTATTTTGCTGCAACACGCAAAAAGAAATTTGTTCGACTATGTTTTGTTGCAATAAGTACTTTACGTACTCGGAACTTCGTGGCATAACCTTAAAACATCCAGAAATTCCGTTATTGTAGTTTCTCCGGATAACGCACTTTTGATGCAAGCAGTCAACACAAACCTGGTCTGCGGAGAAGAGAAAAAACAACATGAACTCCAAAAGTGCCAACTTAATGTATTGTCTTTTGTTCCGTTTTTCTTTACTCCCCTTCAGACGCTCCAAGTTTTTCTACACTAAAGTTTTTATTTTAATTCACTTCAGTTTTAGTCTTGGTAGTGTGTGTGTGTGTGTGTAGAGGGGGGACGTCTAGGTGGATAGAAACCAAAAAACACCCCACCCCCCTTTACCCATCTTTTCTCCGTTGCACATTTGTCACATCTCAGAGCTGCTATTTGACGAATGAGTATTACACGTTACTTTTTCAACTTGCCATTACTTTTTACACGTCTACGCATGCGTTGTGGGTGGCAGGGCTGGAGTGCGAGCAAAAACTTCTAGATCGCATTTTTGGCGCCTCCGTGGCATGCTTAGATATGTGTAGTGCGGCACTTCTGTGCGGTGGGGAGAACATAAAGATAGTGGGTAATGTTACGCAGTTATGGCACAGCTTGTACCCCTTTCTCCCCTCTTATATAAGCGTGGGGGGAGGGAGGTTTACGATGACTCAAACATATGAAAGGGAATGAGGGTCAGGATGTTTTTATACTTTATTTTTTGTCTGTAAGGGTGTTAAATCTTAATATTGAATTCCCGAATAAAAGGCTTGTTGAGGTAATGAATGAATTTTCTCCCCGTCATCTCGGCTTACTTTCCCAACGTGCGGCATTCTATCCCAATTTGTTTGAAATGCATTTCAACAAATTTTTCAAACGAAGTGAATGCTAAAAAGGGGGATTTTATTTCGCGACGAGTGCTTGAACTTTTGTAAGAGATTTTGCTCTTTCATTCAGCGTTTATAATATTTTGGGGCGTAATTCAATGTCAGTTAAATAAAATGCAAATGGAGAAAGAAATGATGTTGGCATAAAAAATATATATTCTGTAAGCTGTTTTTCGTAAATTGGGAAAATAAACACGATTTTAAAGGGAATATTTCTATTAGAGACCCCCATATATAACAAGAAAATGTGGGCCATTCAGGCATAACGGTACTCTGTAAATAATATAATAAAAGAACTAAATCGAAATTAAAAGGCAAATATGAAAGCTATATTTCTTTAAAATTTTTAAACCGAGTTTGTTTATTTTGAAATGATAGCAGATGAGCATAAAAATATCTAAAATTCAGATAAAAGGAAACTTTGTCAAACAAGACATTTCAATGTGTTTTGATGCAAAAAGTTTAAAAACCATTTCTTTTAAACACAAATTTAGCTTTAAAAAATTACCTGACCTTTAAGTCTGTTAGAAACAGCTATACATGCTTAAAAAAACGTAGATTTTGATTCTTTCGTTCTTCGTTTTCTATTTTTTTTTAAACTATTGTAGTGATATTATTATTGTTGGTGTAGTTGTTGAGATTCTTCAAACGAGTTATGATCGAAGTATTGGCAAATCGAAACGGTAGTCTTATAAATGTATAAAGAAATTTTAATATATTTACTAGATAATTTAAAACAAATTGTCTATATTAAATAAAAATCTCTTATTGCATTTTACATCTACGATAACCTTTTAAAATATAAGTTATTCAACGAAAATCAGTCTTATATTTTTGGCAAATCGCTATTCAGCATTAGCTTTGGCACATCCCCAGTTTTTTGTATTTAATATCTGACTAAATATAAAAATACAATTACTTCATTTACGTATCCAAATATTTACCATATATACACTCGTATAAGCCGACCTCAAATTCGAGAGGGATAACAGAGTGAATACCCGTATTTATAAAATGTTAAATTCGTCTTAACTAACTTCAGATTTTGCAAAAATGTTCTGATATTAACCCTCACAATACTAATATGTGGTCAATTTGACCCCATCTTACATTTTGCAGTTTCTTTTTTTTTCATTTAGAATATGTATTTTAAAATTATTTTTTAGGAATTATCCTATAAAGGTCTCTTTCATATTTTTATCTACTTAGTAAGTTTCCCACAGTTAAATTTTTTTGGTTTATTTGTAGCAATTGCGAATATATTGACCCCATCTTCGACAATCAGGGAATAAATGAGAGATTTCTAATCATTTATCATGTTTCGAGAGACAGAAAGAGAAATTTTGGCATTCTGCTAAATGTGGGCGCTGTGAGTATAGCATTACCATGTAAGCGAGTGCAGGCGCCTCCCTTATTTCGTTATGTCTTGTCCTTGTGTTCAGTTGTGTGTAAATTTCGCTATTCGACGAAATAAATCGCATCGTCTTATAAACACTATAATTACCTATCGGGTGAAAATGGGGGCCAAAATTACCTATGGGTCACTCCTTTTTAAATCTTAGGCATTTAAATAATATTTTGATCTTAGTACTGCGAGGGTTATATAAGGGAAATATGACCTTTTTTAAATACTGGTATTCAGTCTGTTATTCCTATCGAATTTGGGGTCGGTTTATATGTCAGTATATAAGGTAATATATTAAAAAACAAACTGCATATTATGAAAAGAGAACAGTGTTTCCATTATTAGTGTGAAATAATCATCATTTTGGCAACAAACAAGATGTTTGGAGTTTTGATTCTTTCATTCCATTTTTCCATTATTATTTCACTCCTTTTCTTTTTTTTCTAATTCTCTTTTACCATTTCTCTTTCGCTGTATTTATTTTACTATTTTTCACTGGTATGTACTGTACAGTGTACAGTCAGAGTAAAGGTTAACAAACCCGATACACCTGCTTTTATTCTCAGAACATTTACGATAAAATCACACCAAAAGTATCATTAGACACGGAATAATGTCTTGTTCCAGAATATGAATGCTATTTTTTAAATCGTCAACCTATTAAAAATTGCACCAATTTCGAATTTTCCAATAGTAACGCACACACATTTGACGAAAAGTTAAGAAATAATGAGATCATAGTTGGCGTTTTGAACCAAATGTACAGTCGTGGGAAAAAAAAAGTAAACACCTTCTACTAACTCCTCAACAAATTATCGTGAAAGAAAGTTACTGGTACCAAACGATTGGAAATAAAGTCTACTTTTAAATGATGTATATAAAATTTGCTTAGGGGGCATCTACATATTAAAACGAACCCTAACTTCATTTTTTTTAATGGCAATACCTAATTCTGACAGCATAAATGAACTCTGCACCCTTCAATTAGCCTAAAAACAAATTTTTATGCAATTCGTACCATAAGTTTCCGAGAAATTAATTATTTTAAAACGAGCGTATTTTAAGGGCTGTATCCAAATTGAAGTTCGGCACTGGATTGTTAACCGAGAGAGCCCCCTTCTTGATCAAGGCTCCTTAAGCACTACTCAAGCAGTCAAGGAAGACCGTTAGATAACAGGACAGCAGAAGAAATTTCAAAATATCTACTCACTTCTATCATAGACGGCCCCTTAAACCATCATTTTGCCGTTTTTTAAGCATAATTTGAAAACTATTTGGAAGAAAAATGTAAATTTTGGATTTTCATAAAGCAGGACTTAATAACTCTAAATCCATCAAAAAAATTGTAGGTTGCAATTCCTAATTTTTTCAATTATTAATTTCATAATTCATAATTCATATCGTGAAATTATAAAAATTGCAAATTCAGCGTATCGATGTTTGGGCACATTGGTATTATTGCTACACAAAAAATTAGCACATTAGGAGCATAATTTCAGGAGATATAAATAAAAATATGAAAATGTAATTTAACATTAGAAGCACTAAATTTTGAATAGTTATAATTCAAAAACTTATCATTCAAATCACTTGAAATTTGGTGTCTAGGCATAGTTTGAACCGAAGATTTGAAATATCTCGTTAAATTTGGGTATTGCCATTGAAAAAAAATGAGGTTTGGGTTCGTTTTAATATGTAGATGTCCCCTTCAGCAAATTTTATATACATCATTTAAAAGTATACTTTATTTCTAATCGTTCGGTACCAGTAATTTCCGTCTACGATAATTTGTTGAAGAGTTAGTAGGGGGTGTTTACTTTTTTTTTCCACAACTGTACATACGCGACAGCACAAGGAAAGGAAGGAAAAAAAACTGTCGTCATAAGACATCAATCGCTTATAACTCAAGATATAATTCATTTATAGGAAAATAAGAATAACTGTTCTATTACAAATCACTTCAATAATCATGCAGGTATCATACGTTAATGTATAAAATGCGTCAGAAAATGTGCTAGAAAATTACGTGTTGTTGAGCGTGGAAAACTATTTTATTCAGAACCGTTTTAACTGACCAATGGCAGCATTTTTTTTTTTTAATTTTGCGTTTGCATTTCAATATTTTTAAATGCTTTTTTTCTGCGTAGGATATCTGAGGTTGATATCTATAAGGTTGAACTTTTTATCTTTACCGAAAAGGACAGTCCGGTTACGTGCCGAACGTTCCGTTACGGAAAAACGGAAAAAAGCTCGATTATAATTTCGTTATAAAAGAACTTGCCAATGTGATATGTTAGTAAACAAAAAGGAAATAAAAAATGTGTCAGAAAGTAGCCCGTTTGGATTTCAGGAACATCTTTAAAAGAATCAAATATTTGAATTCTCTCTAAACTTTATTTTATATTTTCTTTGAGCCCATATGTACTAGAATAACCCCTTAATCATACCTCTATTTTCCTGTTTATTTGGATAATTTTGGTTAACGAGAAAATTATCAGCGGGCCCCTTGACTTTCACGTTAACGAGTTTCAAGGTTTTGTTATTTTTAAAAACTCTTGCGGTCAGATTGACTTTTTGTGTGAGGAGTTCAAGTTCTCGAAATAAACATTTTCCGTCTGTTACCGCAAGATTTTCTACCTCGAAATGACATAAAAAGAAAGTGCGTAAAAACCGATTTACTGACAGCTTACAACTAAAATTAGCAGCCTGTAAGCATAAAACATCATCAGCTGTCTGTAATCATTAATTCAGTGGCAAACTAAGGCGCTAGACTATAACTGTCTGCAGTTGTCATTCTGCATACAGTGACGCGTCAGGTGACGAGGATTATTTGCCTTAAGGCGCTGTTTGGGTGGTCCAGGAAGTTAAATTTTTTTGCTAGCTAATACTCTCCAAGATCTGAACCAAATGAACTTTGATGAACTTAAATTAGTAAATTCCCATATTATCCACATACCAAAAAGTAGCAAAAATACGAATTTTCAAGATTTTTTTCTTTTTCTTTTTTTTCCAAAATAAAAGTAACAACATAAGTATGCAAGTATGGGGTTTTCAATTTATCTTCCAATCTAAAATTTAACCTCTCTTAGTCTGTTAACAAAAATATAGAAATGTGCATCATCAAAAATCTAAAACATGCGTATCTAACACAGATTACAATTTATAAATTTAATGTTTCTTCTTATGATTTATATACTTATGCACTTACTATTTTAATCAAGTTCTAATCACAAAATTCATACCTTATGTAACACCACCAAATGCTTATAGTCTATATATCACCCGTCTGTACATTGTTACACATGACTGCAATCGCAATCGTGACCAAAATGGGCATCTTTACTTCATCACACACTGAATCTCAGGTGACGGTTACTTCATGACTCTTTAATGAGATCGCCGTGGCCATTTTTTTTTTTTTTTTTTTTTTTTTTTTTTTTTTATCGTTTGCCAATTTTGCAATTTCGTTAAAAAAGGGGACATATCGAAATCACAGTGCCGTGGATATGACTCAATCTTCACGTCAGCTGGCGACAATGTGCACAGTAAGAGTTGCTTTTGAGCCACTGTTGTTTTCATATTTTGTTCACATTTGGGTCACGGTGCTATTAGAAATAATGTTAAGGAAAAAATATTTGAACTAATTATCGAAAAGAAATAAATTTAGCACTCAACCCTTTAAGGCCGGAACATTTTTGGTAGAAATGAAAAGTTTTGGTGGTTTACCTTAATTAAAAGGATCATATTTGACTGAAAAAAAATATCCGATGACAGGCTACGCCAAGGGAGGGTCCACGCAATTCTGTGGGTACAGACTTGACTTTAAATCGCACAAAAGAGGAAAATGTTTTTTCTTTTTCTTTACGATCACCTACACAATTGTACAGGTCAGGTCTTAACCCCTTAATCTGCCATTTACGTTTCAACAGCCTGGGTCCAAAACGTAAACAAGATCGCGCAGCCTTCGAGCCATTCCACGGTTCAGCAATTCCATAGCTGCCGACTTTTACGCTTCTTTGATACCACTAAAATTAAATAGAGATTTTCGTCTTGTTTAATCATGAGATTTCGACGATTAAATAAGACAATATTTACTATAAAATTTTAGTGGTAAGAATTTACATTTCGCTCGATCATTGTACAGGTGCTATGCCCGTAATATTTACATTTGGCCCGACCGATGTACTACGGGCCAGGACCGTGATAATAATTTTTGTCCCGAATACAACACCACGTGTCTCACACGTAGTTGTAGGTTAAGGGGGCTGGTCACTCAGCTTCGGAATTCTCCTCCGTAATATTAAGCCTATGGACTTGTGATGCATTTGTATATTTAAAATACCTTCTCGGGAAATTCATATTTTTAACGTCTATTTTCTGTGTACTCTTCTTAAAGGATGTCTCTTTTATCCTTTAGTTTTCAAAATATTTCTAAAATCTACGCTGAATTTAATATTTTACCTGTTAAAAGCGGGGAACTGTGAGTAAGATTTTAACACTTCCTATAAAATTAAGCCTATACTTTAGAAATATTTTGAGAACTAAGAAAAAAAAGAGACATCTTTTAGGAAGTGTACACAAAAAACAGAAGTTAAAAATATTAATTTCCCGAGGAGATATTTTAAATATACGAATGCATCCAATGCCCATACACTTTACTTTAGTGAGAGGAAATCGGAAGCTGAGTGACCAGCCCCCTTAAGGTGTTAAAGGGATAAGCAATATGAAAAATATAAAATTACGATTTTTAATAAATTTACTTTATTCTAAAAATTTGCACAATTTGAGTGTATTTCAATCGTAAAGTCATATAACTGAATTTATCGCTAGAAAATCTTTCGCATAGCGGAATGCAGCCCGTTCCCGAAAAGTTACTAAATATTTATCTTCCGACTTAAAAGTTATTGACCTATGCTGACAAACCCCGAATCAAATTGTTCCTCAGTCAGCCACATTGACATGAGAAGTGTAATAATGTCACAAGAAAGCAGAGCTATGAAACATCAACTTTAGAAGCTTCCTACAGCTGTCATTGAAATAAAAATGGGAATGTTGCAGTAGATACCAAAGGAAAAGAAATTTACAAGACATATGTGCACAGTGAAAAATCAAAAGTTTCTTTTCATTTAAGATTAAATAATATTTTCTTGTTGTTGTTATGGAAAAGTCATTCTTCAACAAAGCCAATATAAAAATATATACACGAATTCCTTCCTTAGCTATAAGATGATATGCGTCGAATAAGAATTCTTTATCGCACAATTGTCAAATCATGACCCACATTTCTGTAACATTTACTTTCTTTTGAAGTAACGAATTCTGACAGGTAATATAAATATTATATAAATGAATAATTTTTCCTAAGTAATCGTTGTTTTTATATATTATATTTTGCATTCCATGCATCATGAATTTTAAAAGTTGGTTTCAAACGGAATTTGATTACAAGCATGTGTTTATTTACTTTTGAAAGCAGAAAGTTATGTAATTTAATAAATCAAAATTAGTTTTATCAGTTTTCTTCATCGCAGAAAATTAAATTGTATTCTGTATCCGTGCTTTTCCGTGAAAGAAAGCCGATGACAACCTTTTCCATTTTAAGAAAAAGCTGATTAAATATTTTTTTATTTGAATTAGTACGGAAAAAATACTTTTCTTGCCGAATAAATTAAAGATAGGACATTGACATTTATTCATGTTATCTATATGATTATTGTACATTAGTTGGAGGGGAAGGCCGAAACACTAATTCTTATAATTAATAAACTGTGATTGTTAAATAACGGTGATTATTAAAAACAGTAATTATTAAAGAATAATGATTATTAAGGATGTATTAAAGAGAGGATATTGCATTTTTCCTCGATTAAACCTATGGTTATTACAAAGTGACTGGTGAGAATAGACCAAAATTGATCATTTTGGATATTGGGCCTTTTTTTTTATTCTGTAAAAAAATACAGATGTTTCTTAAACTAGAAGAATATAGTGTAACCACGAACGAAAACATATACCTCCATAATCCCTAAACTACTCTGCTTTTCGTATCCGAAGATAAAAGTTACCAAAGAATGTCATACGGTGTGAAAACTGGGCGCTCGTATTGAAAATTTAAAAGTTTGTTACAAGTTCAGTAAGGAGACGGCTCCCTAAGCATATTATTTTGCGAAATTTTGTTATTAAAATGTATGGTGTGTTCTCTCTTTCTTTTTTTTCTTTTACGACTCTACATTTTATCTCTTCTATGTATTCTACAAGATTTCTTTTAAGTAATAAGCCATATAATTTATGAGCGTTTGAAAGGTATTTAACACTTTGTATAATGCCAAGATTACCGATAATCTTCGTAATTCTAGCATTTGTATAAATTTCCAGAAATTTCTTAAGGTTGTTTAACAAAAATGTGATGCGTGTTGGAAGAAAACTTATTTCATTTGCAGATTCAGCTTCGGCAAAAGCATGAAATTTAGTTATTGCGATTTAATTTAAACGTGTTAAATTAGTGTAATTAGTGTAAAATAATAGTTCATTGTAATATATATAGAGACAGAAAAAGTTCGGGTATTATGGAATATATTTTATATTTTGATTCGTAAGTCAACATAAAAATTTTGAGATACGTTAAAAGTTACCAAAGTACAAACTTTGACTCTTTCTTAAGGGTGTTCTCAAATCCAAAAGGGCAACTTTCTGACATAAGTTTTAATTTGTTTTTGTTCAGAAATGCATGCAACTAGCTGGTGTTGTTGTTCAGAAACTATGTCATCGAGCTGTTTTTTCCATATTTTTGCAAACACAATAGATCTTTCAGAAAAGAATGTCAAAGTAGGCGTTTTGAACCGAATTTCCTCGCGAAGGAAGAAAAAACACTCAAGAGCGGGCGAAAAACGAGTTTGTCACGTGATCCAAAACGCTTATAACTCAATAGGTAATGGATTGATCAAAAAATGGAAAACAGTTCAATTCCAAATCGCTTCCAAGGCCAGGCTTTCGAATTTTATACATTTCCGTTAAAAATGAATTTGTAAATGTGTCAAAACGTTGTGCGCTTGTTGAGCAGAGCAGTTAAGAACAGCCTTAACACATTTTTAATGCGTTTAAAGTGGAAGAAAAAAAATACATATTAATATTTAGATTTAAAAAAAGAATTACACTTTTCGGGTACTATGAACCAGTCGGGTAATCTGGCGTAGGGTTAAAGGGAATATTAAAATTTCTAGAAAAAACAGGAATTATAAAAATAACAGTTGTACATGATCTACAAACCAACATATTCTTTGAAAAATCGCTTTAATTTTTACAAAAATCAGACATGTAGTCTGTTGTTTCGCCCCCCACCACAGTCCACACGGGCCCTCGTCGCACACACCAGTCATTTTAGCCACCTCTACTCTCTTCCGTCCTCTGTTTATTTTCAATTGCAAAACAGGCACACTGCATCTTCCTCATCTGGTGTACAACCTGGTAAAAAAACCCATCTCAGTTGATACGTCGGAATGGAATTATTGTTAACATTGGATATATAACCACCTCGACAAGCGGCCTCTTTTCGTCCGCAGCATTTTATTCTTCCACTTATTCCGACTCTTTTGCGGAAGCTAGGTTCTTAGTTCCCCGGCCACGTCCCGAATAAAAGACACTCTAGCGAAAGCCGGATTGGAAAAAAAATTGAAACCGGACAAATTTTAAAGGGAAATTACACAAATTAAAGACACCGAAAACCGGGAAGGTTCACTTGACTCGTCTTGAAACAACTGTCTAGCTGATATTCCATATTACCCACCACGCCATCGTGAAAGCAATAATCTCTTCACTCTTAAACAAATTAATATTGAGGCACACTGACAAACACAGCAATAAATATAACTGCTTAACTTAATATTGAAGTTGGTTAACATCCCTGACGTGAAGGTCTTATAATTAATATGATTTTTATAAAACTTACCTCAAAAAACTACAACAATTGAGAATAAGATTTGATCAGCAACAGGTATCCAAACAGAACTCACCGAACTGCATCATAGAATTTCTAGGAAATTGTTTGGCAGTTTTACGCTTGGTTGCAACACCGTACGGGCCAGGTATTGAAGCCCGAATTTCCTCTATATATAGTACTGCCAAAAGGTATATGTGGTCCTAGAGCACACTCCTCTACCAGATTTTCACAGTTACAGAAATCTTAATAGTTACCATTCCCCTAAATGTTTGTCTTCAGATTTTTGCAAAAGAAAAGTGATGGCGATTGACTGCAGCAGGAGAATCAACATATGCTACATAATCTAGAGTCGCAATATGCTTATTCACTCGGAAAAACAGTGTGTCCCACTCCAGAAAGAATACAGATTTTCATTTGTAACTCGAAAGATGAAGTTACTGTAAAAAAAAATTTCAACAGATTACCTTCGCTTTGTGTAAACTGTAATAGCATCACGAGAAGTGCTTGAAAGCCCCAGAAATTATGTCAGTGAGACCGTATATATTGCCAGTTACTATTCGAAATATGAAATGTCTAGCTAAATGTTGTTTGGATGTGGATTGTGGCGACTTCCAGCGCTGCTTTTAATGCTATCGCATTTCACACAAAAGAATGTAAATCTGATAAAAAAAATTCGTGAAAATAATCTTAATTTAATATTAAGAATGAAAATTCAGATTCAACTTGGAGAGAAGCACCCTGTATTTTCACGAAATAAGTAAACTACGGTCCGCGGATCTTTGAAGCATTTTAAACATCTTGGTGTGTACAATCGCTCTTCTACTTGACGGCAAGAGTCCATGTATATTCTACATACGCTAAATAAATGTTAAAACAAACTTATTATTATACATATTGCTGTTGCTTTGACATGTAATAATACATTATAACAATAGAATAAATGATTAATATGGTTAAATACTATTGACCATGCTATTATAATTTTACAGAATTAATCGGAAGGATAATGATAAGATTAATAATAAAACAGTGCACTTCCAGCAAAAAGAATAATTCATCTTTAATTAAATTAATTTATCTTCTTTTCCTCTGAAAGAATGTAATAAATCGATAAAGAATAGTTAAGGAATGTGATATTAAATATTTCACGTTTCTCTTATTCGAAGAAAAAAAAATAATGACATGATTAAATGAAGCTTGATGTTTTATTTCCGAGATAGAGTTTGAATAGTAGTGATTACACAAAGAAGAATAATTCGGATCCAGTATATTTTTAAGTCAAGGTATTATGTGTGAAAAAAAAAAAAAATCTCCCCGCTTAACAATGCGAAATTTTCTACCTGTTTGCGGAGTTATTTTTATACTTAAACTCACGAAATTTTCAGGACAAATTCTTGAAATGGTTTGTAATTGAATAGCGTTTTTCATATTTTATTAACCTTCCTACCCTGTTGAAATTTTACTCAACCTTAATAAAAACATTTTACACCAGAATTTTCTTTAAAAACAATTTAATGTATTTATTTACATTAGTTTTCGATGCCTTTTATTTATGTTACTTTACGAAAAAAATTCTGGTTCGAATCGAATGAAATGAACTATAGAAATGGGTCGATTAGGCCCATTCAGGATAGGAACGTTAAACATGTTACATCTTATGCTTTAAAATAGATGGTCTTTCTTGGACTGTCGGGTCCAGAAATTCGGCTTAAAAACCAAATGTATCAGCATTTTATGAAGGACCCTTTGCTTTTGTTGAATAATGTAAAACTCTTTTTAGTATATCAGTATTGTAGTAAATCTCTATGCAAATTTTCTACATTTAAGCATAAAATTGACTTAAAGAATACGTCAGAAAGTAGCCCGTTTGAATTTCAGAACAGCGTTAAAGAAAATATATAATTTTTTGTTTTAATTTCTACATCTATACATCAATGAGATTTTCAGTAAATATTTTTAAGTAATTAGCACGAAATACAAAAATGACTACTGTAAAATCTTTAAAGTAACTCTTTAGCAAACAGATTGTTTTCTGAAAATTAAAATTTTGTTAGCACTTTTACCATAGGCATAAAATACCACTAAATTATAAACACAATAATCTTATAAACGAAGTGTTGTGAGTGGGGCCGGGGAGGGGGCGGCATGGGACACGAGATCCTCCTCTCCCCCCAAACTTTCTGAACATCAAATTTAAAAAGTGATACAGTCAATTAAGAATTGTCTGGTATTGATCTGCATTCGAAATGACCATTAACTGTGCTTTTATTTTCATTTTGCGTTTCTTCATTTTTTATGGCTTTATTCAGCTCGGCTCAGCTCTTTTTCTGTGAAATAAGGAGTTTGGTACCGAAGTTTGCTGGTTCAATTCTCAGCTGCTCGTAATCGGATGACTGTGAATTTACTTGCACGTTAACACGAAAACACCAAGACGCGATTACAGCACTCTTAAAATTGAAAAAAAAAGACCATTTCAGCATTTAATATCTTAAAATGTATATGATTTTAAAACACAATTTTAATTGAGATAAAAGATATAAAAAAGTTTTTTCATTTTATGTATTTAAAGAATTGCAAGACGCAGAATTAGCATTTACAGGGGGGCTCCAAACCGTCAGATATTTGAAATTTATATAAGAAAATTGATATAACAGCTTATGCGCACGATTACAAAATAAATATTGCAACTAGAATGTTAATTTTAGTGCCTACTTTACACTTCAGATTATAAGAATTACTCTGAACCTAAGAAATATTGTATTCAAAGCATATTTTAATTTTTTAATAAAAAGTTGTTTTTAGCTAATGCAAAATTTTGAAAATTTCAACAGTATAACCATCTAAAAAGATATTTTTGGGGGTAATAAAAAGGAAATTTTAGGCTCAGTTTATACAGATTAACATGAAACATGTGTTTTGAAAATTTCATAAAAAATATTCAGAAGTTTTTGAGATATCGTGCGCGTTATGCCCAAAAACGTCATTTGGAGGAAAATGACTTCAAAGCTTCAGAAGCGTCGCTTCAGCTATTGAGCGGGGGTATGATTCTAAAAGCCATAACTTCTATTCTTATAAGAATTTCAAGGAAACAACTATATCAAAATGTTCAGAAAAGATAGGAGTTTAATAACTTAAAAAAATTAAAATTTCTAAACTTTTGAAGCTTTAAGAGTCCTGAGACCCCTTAGCATCTATAGTTAGAAGAAGCACGGTATCTGAAAATTTCTTTAAAAATATTCAGAAGTTTTTGAGATATCGTCCGCGTTATGCCCAAAAACGTCATTTGGAGAAAAATGACTTCAAAGTTTCAGAAGCGCCACTTCAGCTATTCAGCGGATATGATTCTAAAAGCCATAACTTCTACACTGTAAAAAAAAAAAAAAAAAAAAAAAAAAAAACACCGACATTTTTACAGTACAAAGTACTGTTCATATCGCGCACAAATTCGATCACAGTGAATGTGCTGTATCTTTCTTTAGTTTCCTGACTATATTAACATGGAAAATACAGTAGTTGCGTAAAATTAACAGCAAATTGTGCTGGCAATTTGGTTGGTTGGTTGGTTGTGTTTATGACGGCCCATTATCAACACGAGGGATAGAGGCCCTAAGGGGGGGGGAGTGCCCTTCGTGGGGGTCTTTCTAAGGGAACCTAATCCGTATTAACGCTTGGAAATCCAAGGTTCGAAGAAAACCACGAAAACTCCGAACGATTAGGCCGACGGGCGCGATTGGGATCGAACCCAGCACCTCCCGTCTACCAGCTTCGAGATCAGAACCTCTCGGCCACTGGTGGGGCGCTGGCAATTTGGATTCCAGCAGTTTCTGCTGTAAAAAAAAAAAAAAAAAAAAAAAAAAAAAAAAAAAAAAAAAAAAAAAAGCGTCCAAATTGCCAGCACATTGTGCTATTAATTTTACGCAACTACTGTATTTTCCATTTTAATATAGTCAGGAAACCAAAGAAAGATACAGCACATTCATTGTGATCGAGTTTGTTCTGGCAAATCTACAGTGATTTTTTTTATAGTGTATTCTTATAAGAATTTCAAGGAGACAACTACATCAAAATGTTCAGAAAAAATAGAAGTTTAATAACTAAAAAAATTAAAATTTCAAAAATTTTGAAGCTTTAAGAGTTCTGAGACCCCTTAGCACCTATAGTTAGGAGAAGCCCGGTATCTTTCGAGGACCTCTTTTAATCAGGGTTTTTTCAAATTTTTCGTCTTCAATGATTCTACAAACTCTAGTAAATAATTTTATTTAAGTCCCCAGGAAATGTTGCTTTCCGTGATCGTACAGTAAACCATTCGAAAGGATTTTATTCAAGTGAAAAATAGTTAGAATGTACTTTTTTGAGAAAAAATTGCAAAAGTTAAATATAGCTAGATACAATATTTATGCTACTATTTAGTGCATTTAAGAATAACAATTTAAAATTAAGAATAATAAGTCCGAAATTGTATATCAAACGTGGTAAATGAGGTGCGTTCGTACTATAACTAGTTTTATAAGTGTTCAGATCTTGGTGCAATTGCTCTTATGCAAAAATGCTTGAATACAAAATTTATTACGATTATGTATGAGCCATTCTCACAATCTTTTGACTTTCATGTCCCTGAATAATATTTTTTTATTTAATACACTTTTTTGTGTTTTTTTTTTGTTGTTGTTGTTTGTTTTATATACTGGGGGACATCCCGTTGCGTGATTGCATAACAATATTAACGAGATAAATAAGTTTCGGACGATGTTGGGGGTCCAAATACCAGGAAAACTCATCTACCGTCCAGTGTCCCTGATGCTGATTTTTGTTTCAATAAAAATAATTCGATGTAATTTTTTTCTGAAACTGGAACTATTGTTTTATATAAATATGTAGTTAAAAATTAACCTGCACACATTTTTATGGTTGTTATTATTTTTTAAACTCTGTCCCTGTGTTTTAGATTCCTTGCCATCCCTCTTCTAAAATTATACAGAAAGTCATTTCAGATGCAGCCACAGAATTTTTTTCAATTTTTTTCTTATGCAGAAGTATGCTAGAGAAATAATGTCTAAAATTATAATAAAACACTCTAGCATACTACAATATATATTAAAACACACATACACACATAAATAACGCCTGCATTCAACAGTTAAAGGTATATATAAATATTATACAGACATACAAACAATAAATACAATAAACCCAACTGGAGTGAAAAATTAGCCAGAGGCAGGAATCGAACCCGGGACCACCGTATACAAGACTGCTGCTCTAACCACTGAGCTACTCCGGCCGATGCCTGAGTCTGCAGTTTCTCACTAATAAACCATGTTGGGGAAGTCACCAGCCATCTATACGACAGCCTTGGATGACCGGAGAACGATGAATAGATTTTACTATTACATCGATCTACGATAATTATAATAAAACACTCCATCATACTACAATATATATTAAAACACACATACGCACATAAATAACGCCTGCATTCAACAGTTAAAGGTATATATAAATATTATACAGACATACAAACAATAAAACAACTTTTCACTCCAGTTGGGTTCATTGTATTAATTGTTTGTATGCCTGTATAATATTTATAGATACTTTTAACTGTTGAATGCAGGCGTTATTTATGTGTGTATGTGTGTTTTAATATATATTGTAGTATGATAGAGTGTTTTATTATAATTATCGTAGATCGATGTAATAGTAAAATCTATTCATCGTTGTTCGGTCATCCAAGGCTGTCGTATAGATGGCTGGTGACTTCCCCAACATGGTTTATTAGTGAGAAATAGCAGGCATCGGCCGGAGTAGCTTAGTGGTTAGAGCAGCAGTCTTGTATACTGTGGTCCCGGGTTCGATTCCTGGCTCTGGCTAATTTTTCACTCCAGTTGGGTTTATTGTATTTATCGTTTGTATGTCTGTATAATATTTATATGTATCTCTAATGCCTAAAATTCTTTGTCAGGAAATTTACTGTAGAATTTAAATCAGCATTTAAATATCAATTTCAAGCATCGTGGCTTTATTGGTAGTCTCACCGTCCCCAAGGTTTATTCCTGCACTTTTCGAGGTAAATAAAAAAAAATTAATATAATCCAATGTTAACAACTGATTCTAAAAATCAATAAACATTGTGGTTATCACTTGGTCTTAACATGATTTTCCTAAAAATATGTGGTAATTTTCCATACCGTTCCATCCTTACCGTCTCTACTTTAACACCTCTTTAAGACAATGTTATACAAAAATTCTGTATTAAAAGTACTACATTGTTATTATTTCTTATTTGAATGTCCTGTGGGTACTATGCAAATTCATTATAAGTAAAAATTTAGAAAAAAATAAAAAGTTATAGGGGTAAAATAATAAGAAAAATTAAACTCGCAAGTTTAACTCAGTTAAATAAAAAAATTTTCGCTGCTGACCAGTTTTTCTTTATTTTGAATCATTAAGGCATTCGTCTATCAGATTAAAATGTTATTTTAGCAAGTTTAATTTTGTCAGATTTTTTTCCCCGAAAGTCAAAAGATTGTGAGAATGCCCCATATATCAAATTCAGTAACACGGAAATAATATGACTCCATCTTAAATAGGACATCATCAACATGGAAACCTAGAATCAATGCCTATTATGGGATATCATTGAATTAATTACGTATGATAGGATTTAATAGAATGAAGAAAACTTTTATTAATATCTTTTTCAGTTTTGATTCGATTTTCATAAAATTTGAAATGACTCGACAAAATTCTGCAACGATCTTATATATATCAAATTTCAAACAATTCGGTTGGGTACTTTTTGCGCTGTTATAAGCGGACAGACGGACAGACAGGCGGACGGGCCAGACGACGACTATAGGTGCTACATATTCATATAACTACGAACGCACTTAAAAACGAATTCGTGAATGTGTCAGAAAATAATTAGTTAGAATTTGAAATCAGCCCTGAGGGGAAAAAAGTTTTTTTTTTTTAATTCTATATCTCCATTTCTATATATAAATGAAATTTTCAGAAAATATTTTAAGTAATTACCGCAAACTATTAAAAGTGCTAATTCAATGTCTTTTAAAATATTCCTTTACGAAAGAGACAGTTTATGCAAATATTTTTCAATTCTTGAGAAATTATTGTTTTTTAGTAATTTTTACCTCAAGTAGAAAATACATGTAAAATTTAAATAAACAAGTCAGCCAACTTAAAAACTTTTAATATTTTAAATAGAACTTTACTTTAAATACTTTACTTTGAATACTTTAAATAGAATTTTTTATATATATATATTGCTATTCTTTTCTTAATGCAAATAATTTAAAACAATGTCAACAACAACAAGAACTGATTGGACGCCTACAAAAAGAAGCAGAATTGTCATATTGAGAGAAAATGTTCTCTCTTAATGCTGAAATTGAAAGAAATGTTGAAAGATCAGGCACTTTATCTGGCGTACGAAAGTTGTGCTTACGTTATGAAGAAACTAAATCAGTGATAAATAAGGTAAGATCAGGCCGAAAAAATGCACAAGTGCTTCTGACGATAGAAAGATAAAAAGGATATGCCACAAAGATAGAAGAATTTCATCAGATGCTGTTAGATGTGAAATGAATGCAGTGGGTGTTTCAGTTAGTTCAAGAACAATAAGGAAAAGATTAGTAGGTTTTGGAGTGAAAGGTAGAATTCCGAGAAAAAAAAAATTAAATCTTTAGCAACGCAAGAAACGAGTTCAGTGGGCAAAAGAACACATTAATGGTCAGAAAATCAGTGGAAGCAAATAATCTGGAGCGATCAGAGTGATATAGTAAAAGAATAGCGTTTTTGGTAGAGATGGGCGAAAATATGTGAGACGTAAGAGTAGGGAAAGAGTTGCATCCTGCTTGCATTGAAGAGAATACAAAGAAACCAACAAATGTCATGATTAGACATGATTAGACATGAGAGATACAAAGAAACCAACAAATGTCATGATTTGTCCCTGTATGTCTGCAGATGATGTGGGCCGCATTGAAGTGTTTGATAGCATTCTGAATTAAAAAAATACATCGAAACTGTCCTGGAACCAAAATTGATAATTGATACCTTCCATCAGGGATCCCCCCCCCCCCCTAAACCACCATATACATTTCAGCAGGATTGAGCTCCATGCCATACGGCAAACTTATACAGAGAATGTTTTAAAAATAAAAGCATACAATTATTACCCTAACCAGGAAACAGCTCTGATCTGAATCCTATAGAATATTTGTGGCGACATTTGAAAATCCTTGTACAAAAAAGCGTCCATCTAATAAAACGCAACTTATTGAAGCTATAATTGATTCTTTACATCATGTGATTAAAAAGGATGAACTCCAAACACTAGTTCTCTCAATGAAAAGACGCTGTGAAGCTGTAATAAAAAAAGAAGGGTTATCCTACTAAACATTGAATGTGTCAGCGTAACTTTAAAATATAATGAAATCTAAGATAGATCTTAAGTTTTGTAAGCATAAATCTTATTGTAATGCAGACATTTTAATTATGTTTTTTTAATTAAATTCTATATTAAATTTCCTTGAATTGATATACAAACGTTTGTATTCAAGCGAAATTTATTATATTCTTTAAGAACACAAAGCTTAAAAACATGAAAATTTCAAAAAATGTCCACAATTTTGGCCACCACTGTATATTAAAATCACGGCTATTTTCTTTCGCAAGTTAGTTGTATTTATCATTTTTTTTCGCTTTAAGAGGTTCCACAAACTATAATTATTACTCTTATTTAAGTTTCCCACAAATATTTCTTTCCATGATCATGTGGTAAATCATTCTAAAGGTTTTTTTTCTTCAGGAAAAAAAATGTACCTTTTTTATGAAAAACTCCAGAACAATGCATACATTTTAACTGTTAATATTTAGTATATTGAAGAAGAATAATGACTCCGTTAATGTATCACAAAGTAGCCTATTTGAGTTAGAAAACTGCCTTCATGACATTTTTTTAATTCTATACATCAATAAAAATTTCATGTAACTAATTACCGCAAACTACAAATATTGCTACTTCAAATTCTTTTAAAATATCTCTTTATCAAAGAGACAGTTTTATGAAAATATTTTTTAAGTCTGGGGAAATTCCTATTTTTTTTAGCATTTTTAATCACACTTAGGAAATATCGCTAAAATTTAAATAAACACGACAGTCAACTTAAATACTTTTTAAATATGTTTACAACATTTAAATCTTTATTAATTCCAAAATCACGGATATTTTCTTTTCCAAAGTCAGCTGTATTTTTCCTTTTTTTTCGCGTTCAACAGCACCACAAACTCGATTAACTACTTTTATTCAAGTCTTCTGGAAATTTTTCTTTCAATGATCGTGCGGCAAACCATTCGAAAGATTTTTTTTTACCCCAAGAGCAAAAAAGTTGGAATGTACTTTATTTGATGAAAAACTCTAAAACTTAAACATACTCGCATACATTTTAGCTGTGAATCTTCATTTGGCTAGTGAATCTTCAATGAGCTGTGAATCTTCATTTAAAGAGGGAAGTAACCTCCGATCTTTAAAAGAAGTAAGATTCATTATTGATGTAAAGAACGTTACAAAAAAAAAAAAAAAAAAAAAAAAAAAGGTAATTTTTTTTTCTGCTGGGGACTTTTCATCGTTATTAATAACTAAATGGTGAAATACCGCAACATTTTTGAAGGAGTTAATGATCTTTTAATCTATCAAAATTTGTGGGCCAATGAATTTTTCCCCTATAGCAACCATTTATCAATTAGCTCAAAATGAATTGCTTAAAATCAGTGCAAAACAACAAATTTAAAATGTATAGCCTGGAAATTTTCAAAATTTTTATACTGATATGAAAGGAAAAGGCGGAGCATGCAGTTAATAAATATTGATATTTTGCACAGGGAAAGAGATTTAAAAACTGGGTTTCCTTAAGTATGTTGCTTTTTCTTTTTACATCAGATAACCTATAGAATTCTTAAACACCAGGTATGGATTTTATTGAAGACAAATTTTAATTTCGGTAGAGGTGGGGATTTGAATACATCCAAACTTTTGACAAAAATAAGTTAAAATATCTATAATGAATCTAAACATTTATATATAAATGACAGCATTTTTTGTATAGGTTATTGATATTTTAATCTAGCAAAATTTTTGGGGTAGTGAATTTTTTTTTCCTTTTAGTTATCATTTATGAATTGTTTGAAAATGAGTTTCTTAAAATTGGTATAAAACAGCATATTTCAAATATATATAGCGAGGAATTATTCAAAATATTTATATTGATATGAATAGGAAAGGCTGAATACACAATTAATAAATATCGATGTTTGGGCACAAAGCAAAAAAATTAATTTAATGAGTTTAATTAAATATATTTTCCTGAGTACCAATTGAATATGGGTTTCTTGAATAGAAGATATACTTTTTATAGAAGAAAATACGTTATTTTTGGTAGCGCTGGGGATATGAATACGTGCACTATGTATAAATATAATACTACGTATAAAACTACGTAAATCTTTGTTTGTTTTTATATGTTATTTATTTATTTACTTATTTATTTAATTTTCTGTTTAGCTTCCATTAAACAAAAGATTAATAACGAACTAAAATCGCCTATAGTATGTTGTAGACTTTACATTTTTAATAAAGAATTCTGTCTACATGCAATAAGAGGCTTTTGATTTTTACTATCTTCTATCTTTATATCTTTATAGCTTTATATCTTATCTTATCTTTAAAGTATTGGATTCATGAAAATTTTCGAAGTCCGGTTTTGGATGGATTTACCCGTTTTAGGGGTCAGAGAACCCGAAAATTATGTTTTCACAAAATGACTATCTGTGAGTCTGTCTGTCTTTATGTATGAATTTTGTACATTAAAAAGAACGACGGGAATTTCGAGCATGTACAAAAAATTTTTACACTAGTTAATCCATATAAAGTGGTTCAATTTTTTGTAATTATTCATTTATTTATTTATTTATTTACCCGACTGCCAAGAAGGGTTATGTGTTTCACGCGTATCTGGGTATGTGGATTTCTTTATACCCTCGAAACATCCCAACAGCTGGATGGATTTTAATGAAAAAGGTCTCTATCGATTCGACTTAACCGTCCGATGGTTATAGATAGGCTAAGTTTGTTTTTATAAATTCAAAATTGCGGCAATAAATTATAAAATGCCGGTAGAGACGAAATTTTTTTTTACGCACCCTATTGAGTGTCATATCATTGGATAGGTCTTTCAGAATGAAGACGATGTTTCATTGACTATTTTACTGTCAGAAGCAATGTTTAAATATTACACAATCTGGAAGTTGTGTAGGTAGGATCTCTAGCTTTACTGCAACTCTAACCTTCATAGACATAAATAAGCCTCATCAAAACAGCGTTTATAGATAGGAACTAACAATTAAACACAACTTAAAAGTCATCAATACAAGTAAATAAAAAAAAATAAGCAAGTAATATAAAAAATAGTTTCACATTGATGAGAAATAATTAGTTCGCTTTTTACGCAGTCGGGTTTTTTGATTTTTTAAATTTAATTTTTAATTGTTTTGCTTGACTATTTTTAAAATAATTCATGTTTCGCATTCTACCCATCTCATAAATTGGCAATACGAAAAAACAATTTTTTTTTTTGCATTTGTTAGGGCACTGTGGCCATTTTTTGTATGATGGTGCAGACATTTTTATTTGGCGTTCGATTCCATGCCTGGAAATTTTTTTACTCAGTTGAAAAAAAATCAATGATATATTTACCAGTCAGACTGACTGTGTTAAAATAATAAAGTGTGTGTACATTTCCCTTGTTTAATGGAATTCCTTTACCCGCGGCTTATTCTGTTATGCTTGTTACATGGCAGACCAGATGCTATTGCCAAATGTGTTGTCTTAGTGAATTGTGTTGGCCGGTTGTAGTTCCAAGTAATTCAATTGTAAGAGGCAATTTTTGCTAATGTTTCTGGTTTCAATTTCCTGACTGGATACTTTTTTACTCGAAAAAGTTGCAAATTGTATCCTCATAATCATCTGATTTTAATGTTAAAATACACTGCACAGAATTTTATGATTTTGAGATATATCGCTGACAATTCACAAATCAGTTTTACATTTTTGCTTTATGAAGTTTTATTTCATCGATTTTAACATACATATAAGTGATTCCTTTTATGGTATTTTATGGTAATATTTTAATACATCTTCAGCAGAAAAATATAATCAGAGATCTTAAAAGATGAGAGTTTTCTGAAAGTCCCATGCTTTAGTAAACTCTCATTTGTCATCTCCCCGAATTCCATCACACACGTTCTTTATATGTCATGATGCAAAAACCTTCTATTCTGCATCAATAAGACTTTCAAAAATCCTTTTGAAGCTAAAGTGTGAGTACACGTGCTTAAAAAGTTTCTAAGAAAACTAACACTCCTCAGAATTATTCATATTAACTGGACTTGCATATAACATAACTAACTCAACCACTATGTGAAGAAATTTCATAATAATGTAAAGAAGAAGAATCAGCACCACGTGCTAAAAAAATTACTAAGGAAATTAACACTCCTCAGTATTATTCATATTAACTGGACTTGCATATAACATAACTCAACCACTATGTGAAGAAATTTCATGATAATGTAAAAAAGAAGTGTCAGTACAACGTGCTAAAAAAATTACTAAAAAAATTAACACTCCTCAGAATTATTCATATTAACTGGATTTGCATATAACATAACACAACCACTATGTGAAGAAATTTCATGATAATGTAAGGAAGTGTGAATACCATGTGCTAAAAAAATTACCAAGAAAATTAACACTCCTCAGTATTATTCATATTAACTGGACTTGTATATAACATAATTCAACCATTATGGGAAGAAATTTCATGATAATGCAAAGAAGTGTGAGTACCGCGTGCTAAAAAAATTACTAAGAAAGTTAACACTCCTCAGAATTATTTATATTAACTGGTCTTGAATATAACAAAATTCAATCATTATGTGAAGAAATTTCATGATAATGTAAAGAAGTGTGAGTACCACGTGCTAAAAAAATTACTAAGAAAATTAGCATTCCTCAGATTTATTCATATTATCTGGACTTGCATATAACATAACACATCGACTATGTGAAAAAATTGCATTACTGATAAAACAGAAATGTAAAATTAAAATATAGTAAGTATTGATAGTGCTTAATGAAAAATTTTCATTTTAATTGTGCTACTTACAAGATTGTTTTATTGCATTTAAAGTGTATTCTTCAATTATGTTGAATGTATGTTTTCAGTTACATTTTATTGTGGCTTAAAATGATATTAAAATTTAATTTTGTGTATAATGGTCATTTTTGTTTCAAAAACGTGAATTTAAGAAAAGAAATCGGTGCACAGTAATGAATATGAATCATTGAATTGATTTCAAATTTGAAAGGCTATATTTCTGAAATCCCCTAAATGGCAAACTCGCCTTTTTGTCTCAACGTACATTCAATAAAGTACTTTAACATGGATTAATTTAAAATATGTAAATATATGATTACCAGATATATTTGAGAAATAAATTTGTATTTTTGCCCCAAAAGTGTATTTTGGACACTAAGTAGAAAATCATTTTTGAATGTCTCAAACTTCTAATAACTTTCAACTTAAACTATTGAATAATTATTATTTATTAAGTATATAATTATTAAGTTATTAAATAATTAAATATTAAATTATTAAGTATATTAAGTACTTATAAAAAAAAGTCAATTATTAAAAAAATTGCGTTTCCCCCTAAATATCATCCCTAAAGTAACATTAGAAAAAATCTTTGGTTTAAAAATTTATACACAAAATGTATATAAATATATATATACTATTAGAATGTCACATTCACCTTGAATCAAATCAAAACAAAAATTAAATAAATTTGCTAAAAAGGGGCATTTAATACGTTAGAGATGTCACAAAATATAAAAGACGTTATTATATATAAAAACACAGTTTTAAAAACTTAAAACTTTAAATAACATTCGCCGAGCACTTTCTACCATAACTTGATCATCCTCAGGGTTGCTTTGATTATATACCGAAATCCTTTTTCATGTTCCGCTTTTTGGCTGGACCGGCAGGTGAGTTTATTTTTACTGAGGGGGTGGGGGGTGGAAAGGGAGGTAGTTTACTGAAATTTTTCTTCTAAGGTTAACACTTCCTCTGTTATTTTATGTAATGTTTTTTATAATAATGTTATCAAACTTAACCAAAATCAAAATTTAAATAAATGTTTTAATGTAGCAAGATTTGAATCACTTCATATATATTGACCCATTCATAATTACATCGTTTTCTCTTTTTTACACTGTTGTATTTCATAACTGGGCATTCTCACAAATTTTTTACTTTTATGTCCCTGAATAATAATTTTTATTTTAATACATTTTTTGTGTGTTTTTTTAATTTCATATACTGGGGAACATCCCATTGCATGATTGCATAACAATATTAACGAGATAAATAAGTTTTGGACGATGTTGGAGGTCCAAATACCAGGAAAACTCCTATACCGTCCCGTGTCCCTGATGCTGATTTTTAAGTTTGGAGCTTTCTGTATAAAATTGTTTCAATAAAAGTAATTCGATGTAATTTTTTTCTGAAACTGGGATAATTGTTTTATATAAATATGTAGCAAAAAATTAACCTGCACACATTTTTACGGTTAATATTATTTTTTGAACTCTGTCCCTGGGTTTTTCATCCTTACTGTCCCTCTTGCTAAACTTATACAGAAAATCACTTCAGATGCAGCCACAAAATTTTTTTCAACTTTTTTCTCATGCTAGAGAAAGACTGCCTAAAATTCTTTGGCAGGAAATTAACTGCAGAATTTAAATCTTAATAGTCTTACCATCCCCAAGGTTTATTCCTGCACTTTTCGAGGTAAATATAAAAAAAAAAATTAATTTAATCTACTGTTAACAACTGTTTCTAAAAATCAATGAACATTGTGGCTATCACTTAGTTTTAACATGATTTGCCTAAAAATAGGTGGTAATTTTCCTTACCGTTCCATCCTTACCGTCCCTTTTTTCCTACACCTCATTAAGACAATTTTATGCAAAAATTCTGTATTAAAGTACTACATTTTTATTATTTCTTATTTGAATGCCCTGTGGGTACTATGCAAATTCATTATAAGTAAAAGTGTAGAAGAAAATAAAAAGTTATACTAGTAAAATGATAAGGAAAATTAAACTCGCAAGTTTAACTTAAACCTCAGTTAAATTAAAACATTTTCGCTGCTGACCATTTTTTCTTTATTTTGAATTGTTAAGGCATGCGTCTATCAGATTAAAATGTTATTTTAGCAAAATTAATTTCACCAGATATTTATTCCCGTAAGTCAAAAGATTGTGAGAATGCCCCAACTATTCTCTCCTAATAAAAAGGTATTATTTCTAACGCAACCTGCTTCCTACAATAGAATTTAGGATATTTCTCTAAGCATACGTTTACAAAGTTTCTTTACTTGTTTCAATCTACGGTATTACAAACCATTTAACCCTTTATGTACTGAATTAGGAATTCGTGAAAATTTTATCTCCTAAAACATTTTTTGTGAATTGTTTAAACTACATTAGAAGATTTACATAATCATTTAATAAATTTTAGAAGGATTTTAGAAGGATTGAAAGATTGAGAAGGATTAATTAAATTTGAATTTATAGAGATTTCGTGCAATATTTATAACGCCACTCAAATCTTTTATTTTAAATATTTTCTTAGTATTTTGTAGAATTAGGAAATATACAAAAATAATGTTCTTACAATAGAAATATTATAGAAATTATATGGAAACATTTCCGAATTCAAATCCTCCCCCCCCCCCCCCCCCCCCCCAAACGCCAAGAAAACTGAAAAGATGCAAAGGCAAAAGAAATAATCCTTTTAAAATTATTTTTGTTTTGTATAACCAATAATGCCTATGGAACAAGATAAAGTAATGTATCTATAACTCATTCTAAACTGTATTACAACTAATCGATGTATTAAAAGAATTTTATAATAAATTATTTTAATGGTACTTATAAGTACAGTCCGAAGATAAAGGATTAAACAGCTATTTAGATAGGACATGATAAATCCAATTTATGATCTATTAGCTGTATTTCCAATCCCACAACAAAATCTCTACAAAAAAGTCTAGAAAAAATTGTGATTCTATCTTTCCATCCGCACGAGCACTCACAACAGTCGAAAACCAGAAGTGACATTATTTACGGGGTCAGTACGTTAATTCGACGGCCGTTAAAAAAGGGCGTCAACTGAACTTTTAAGAAGACGCATTGTATATCAGGAAATCAAGACTATACCATTGACTACGTCATGTATTGCAACATTTACAAAAATATTTTTCTTTTATTTTCTGTATGTACTATCAAATATCTTTTAAAATAATCGAAACAGTGTTACGGAAATAATCTTTTATGTCTGAAATATGAAGTAACTTTAGAGCGTCACTAATTATTTTGAATTTGTAAAATTGTTTTATATCTTTTTCATCATATCTTGTTTTGTTTAAGGGAAAGTTCTATTTCTTTGGGTCAGAATTTTCGATTTTGTTTTTCCTTTTTTTTTGAATTTCTCAGGTAAGTAGATTTTTGTACAAAAGAGATTTCGTGATGTTTCGATTTTTTAGAATGATTTTTGCTTCTTTAACGTAATGCCGCGCAGCAAGTAGCTATAGAAAACTATACTCTTGAAATTATGGTGTCTCGAAACCATGTCGGAAAAATACCCATCTCGAAACTATAATGAAACAGTCTCGAAACCATGTTTTTCAAAATGAACTACTATTTTTCTCGAGCGTTTTATTTTTCGATTGATTTCCTTCATTTTTAGGGTTCCTTACTTAAAAAGTAACAAGTTGAAAATTGCTCGTAAAAAGTGGCAAATGAGGTGCGTTCGTACTATAAATAGTTTTATAAATATTTTTTGCACCACATATTGTACTGAATGTATATTTTAGTGCATATCAGTTTCAATCTGTTCGAAAGGCTGTAACATCATTAAAATGCACTTGCAATAATTTTTTCCCATTGGCCGTAATGTAACGGAAAACTTTTGACTGTACCTGTAATTAAACTACACATCCGATTTTCATAAAATTTGAAATGACTCGACAAAATTTTGCAACAATTATATATTTAAAATTTCAGACCATTCGGTTGGGTAGTTTTTGCTCTGTTATATGCGGACAGACGGACGGACGAACAGACAGACAGATGGACTGAACGACAACTATAGGTGCTACGCATTTATATAATTACGAATGCACCTAAAAACGGAACCATTATAAGATCACTCCTGTGTCTGTCTGTCTGCCTGTCACAACCATTTTACTTGTAAACTATGGAACATGGAAAGTTCAAATTGGCTGAAATAATAAAGGCTATCGACCCACATATTTATAGATTATTAACCATTCTAAAATATATTTAGGAAAAATGTATAGGGGCTAATTAAGTCACTTGAAAAAATAAATCTTTTCTTTGTGTATCGCGTAGGATATCGTGTGAAAGCTTTCGTAACGTCGATCTCAAAAATGCATTTCTTTTAATTTTAGGTATTATATTTTCAGAGATATCTTCAAAAATAAAATTCAAAAATATTATGTTCCTTCCATCTATTTCCGAATCTACAGGAACTAAAATTTCTAAAAAATTAGGGGTAGTAGAAGCTAATTTAAACCTTGCAGGAAAACTATAGCGATTACCCTAGGTCCATAGTTTTTAACCGACTTCAAAAAGAAGGAGGTTATCAATTCGACCTCTATGTATGTTTTGTCCATGTTCACGCATAACTTTCTTAAATTTGAACCGATTTTGATATATTTTTTTTTTGTTTTAAAGTGTAGTTGGTTGATTTTTGACGGCCGATTATCTACACTAGGGATATAGGCCCGAGGGGGGGGGGGAGTGCCCTCCGTGGGGGTCTTTCTTAGGGAACCTAATCCGTATTTGCGTATGGAAATCCATGGCTCGAAGAAAACCACGAAAACTCCGAACGATTAGGCCGACGGACGTGATTGGGAACGAACCCAGCACCTCCCGTCTACCAGCTTCGAGAGCAGAACCTCTCAGCCACTGGTGGGGCTTGTTTTAGTCACGCATTTGGTCCCATTCCAATTTCATCAAAATCGGATGATTAGAACATTTTTTAAAATATAAAAACTTTAAAATTCAAATCCTTTTTGAAGCAGTCGCCCATATATAAGCACTCATCTTTCATACTGTTACTCTTACAGAGATACGAGATCTTTCAAAGTGCAAAAACTTAGCTGGACAAGGGTCGAGATCCAGATAGATTTTTCGGTGGTAGTGAAACGAGATTGACCAATCAGAAACCTGCTGTTTTGCGAACTTTTCGCTGTTTGCAAAAATGCAGCCTTCTGATTGGTTGATCTCGTTTCGCTAAGAGTGAAAAATCTATGAGGATCCCGGCCCTTATGTCATCCACCAAACCGGAAGGCCCACAAAGACACAAACCGATATTGGAAGTCGGTGTCGAGAAGTTGAAAATCAACCTTTAAAGTTTCTCATGTATCAGAGCACAAGTACAATGCCTAGAAAAAATAGTGTGGAAATCTGCTATCCAAGCAGCACTAAACAAATGTATCCCTTAAATGTGCAATGATGCTGTAATCCAATGAGCCAATCGTAGCGACATCTGCGTTATATTTTCAAATTTCAGTGTACTCATACCTAAAAAGGTATGAGATGCTATAACATCTTTAAATTTCGAAACATATGCGAACAGCTTGAAATTTAGAATCAGTAAAGCTAACGAATTCTTCTTAAAATAATATATCGTTTCAGGCAGACGGTGCCCATGTCTTTCTCTAATATACAATATGCCCACTGAAGTCCCTATTCATAAAAGCGGTGTCTAGTTATAGTAAAGTAGCCATGCACTACTGAATGAAACCGCTTACGGCGCCACTTGGTGAAAAACTGTGGAATTAGCATTCCTATCTCGAAAACAGAAAGAGGCGGCGGAACAAAGTAATTTACAAAGTTGTAGAACATCATCTGTTTAGTACGAAAAGACACCTTGTGGACATTAATGCAAAGAATAGAACGGTTAAAACGTGCATTTGTTTTTTTCGTGATTTCCTACACTGTGACGTGACAAAACTGTCTTAGAAATAAAAAACAACTAGTTATAACAATATAACTTTATTTGAGATGTTACAACTTCTCACCGTCAGCTGCAATGCACATTTGGATGCACATTTGTCCGAAAGATAATCATTTCTCCTTCCGTTCAAGTTTCGTGACGTCACAGTGTAGGAAATCATGGAAAAACGTTTTAACCGTTCTATTCTTTGCATTAATGTCCACAAGGTGTCTTCTCGTACTAAATCAATGATGCTCTACAACTTTGTAACTCCCTTTCCTCCCCTATTTCTTTCCTTTTTCGAGATAGGAATGCCAACCCCGCAGTTTTCCACCAAGTGGCACCGTAGGCGGTTTCATTCAGTAGCGCATGGCTACTTTACTATACCTAGACACAACTCTTATGAATACTTTAGCAGCCGTTCCGAAATTACGAGGGTGGCAAGGGACTTTAGTGGGCATGCTGTATATCGAATAGTGCAATATATTTAAACTGCAAATGAACTTTTAAAAATGTAATTTAGCAGAATTTCAAATAAAACCTCTTGTTTCAGTAAAATGTTTCGTCGTGTAAATTTTTCAAGGAAACAAAATCCTTCGTAAAGTCATAAAAACAGTTAAGAAAAATTGGGATTTTATGTACAACTCTCGTTCCATAAATTCCTACTTTGGCGACAACAAGCTTAAAAAAACTAAATTTTCCCCCACAATTTCCGTTTTTCAACGTCGTCTCTTTAAGAGTGAGGTTGAAAATCAAGATTACCGACGAAATTTTTAAGCGACTTCTGACCGGATATCTAAAAGATTTTTCTGACCATAAAACCACTATCATGAAAGTAATTCTGCAGTCACACCGGATATTTGAAGGGAAAAGTAGAAGGCAAGAACTTTACAAGATGTTTAATAGAAATTCTTGGGACCAAGAGTATTTATTTTTGTTTGGCTTTTCACGTACAAATTTCGTTTCTTTCGCCTCAACTACACTAACTACATCTTATCTCAAGTTGTTGTAAATATTTCAAACGTTCGTTTCATTGACAAAAGCGAAAGCAATAAAATGATTCAATTTAAGTGTAAAGAATGATGTTGCAAATAGTTAAAATTATGGCTGTTATTATATTTCAGATTCTAAATTACATCATATAATGTCTGTTATCAAAATAATCGTTTAAAAATTAAAATATAATTTTATTCTTTAGCTTACATGCTTTTTTCTTTAAAAAATTTATACGTAAAAGGTATTATTAAAATAAAGTAAAAAAAAGATACAAGTGTTTACAGTATAATTCCATTACAAGTTATTTCATTTCTAAAACAATATTCAATATTTAATTTCCTTAGTTTTTATTTACTCTAAATTACCATTAAATAAATTCGGAAATGGGTTTATTGCAATGCGTTTTCATGAGCATTGTGGTAGATGAGTGAAAGATTTTCCGAAATTCCGTCAAAAAGAACAATAAAAAAAATCCAATTAATATAGCTGAAACATTAGACCCGGGACAACATTGAGAATGCTCTCTCATTTCTTTAGTGCTTACAACCACTTAAAGATAATGGTATCTCACGCTATCCGCATAGCCGTCTCATATTAACCTCATTCATTGGGGCTAATATGAGAGAGGGTTTAATTTTTTTATTATTATTTTTATGACAAGAAATATTTTTTTATTCAGAATCAGATAAAGGAATGAAAAACACGAATTACTGTATTTTTTTTATTTGCTGGTTCTAAAGAGTCAATAGATCACAAGTAACTGGAAAAGTTTAGAATTTTGTCTCATATTAGCATCGATTAAACCTACTTGTTAACCCGGGAGAACTCGCTAGTGAGAATTTCTCTCACGGTGCCCAATTGCTTTTCTTTTACTTTACATTCGCTTAATATAATTTTTTTTTTTTTTTTTTTTTTGCTTAGCTTAGTACTTTTACTCACAAATAGGTAAAATAATTGAAATAACATTTTTAAATTTTAATTAAAATGAAAAATGGTTTAAATAAGAGTCTTAAAAAAAGTACGACGGTGAGAGAAAATCTCATGTAGCGAGTTCTCCCGGGTTAATGATACAACAGTGTTCAGAAAACTAACAGATTTCGGTTCTCATATTTGAGATTTTTTAGCAACGTAGATAACAATTCTCTGATAATAATTTCTGCTGATATAAATGTTGATTTTACCTCTACTAATTAGATATCCTACAATCTTACATGGTATTTTTCTTTATCAAATGGCATTTTGTAATAACAAAATTGAAGACTAATTAATTTCAAATTTTTTAGCTGATTAATCACTATCTCTAATGAATAAATCACATCTTCAAACGCAAACGTAAATTAACATTAGAAGTTAATTACTCATCATGGGAATATCTGGAAATAGTATAAAAACGAAGGAATAAATGAGATAAAATATTTTCAGAAATTCCTCTAGCTAGCATGTAATCGCGTGCGTAATACGTTTAAATATTTTTTAATTTTACAAGATGAAATTGACATAGAGTATAAATAGCATACTCAATGCAATTTTATTTCATTTAATTTCCTAGATATTCACAAATATTTCATTTCTAAGTGTGTCTTATAAAGCAAATGAAAAGGTCAATATGATATTCACTTTTTTTTAGTTCAAAAGCAATTTTGAAAGTTTCAATTAATTTAAAAGTTTATTTATTTACGGGATTTCTTAGAGCTGTTTGTGTAAATTTTCGTATCATCTTCTTTTCAATGAAATTCCATGAAATTCTTATAATCCACTATTTCTCGTCTTTCAGCTTTTCTCATACATAATAATGTACGCATTTGCAATCCCATAAATAAACAGCTACTACGTCTCATTATAAGCTCGCTTTCTTTCGTAAATATAAAAGGTTTGTAAGATTAGTTTATTCAAAGTATTATGTTTCAAATTTACATTAAAATAGACGTCTGCAATCGTTCCACAACGTCGTTTTGATAATTTCCTTTTGTATAACCATTTGTTCAATCAACTTTTCTCATAAAGATAAAAATACGCCTCTGTTTAATTTCTTCCGACAATTTTAAAAATAGTCTTGCTTTTAGAAACTCCGATTCTTTTCAGTTTAATGTTCAAGGAGAAACCTATAAAATGATCTTTATGCATCTTCCGCTGCAGCACTTTCATTATTTCTTCCAAGACTATTCAATATTTTAAACACTGTTTAAAGCACTTTTGAAGAATGCAAACTGTATCATAATTTCAGAATAGAGAAAATACTGGCGAAAAAAAAAAAAAAAAAAAAAAAACCCGGTAAGCAAATAAATTTTGCCTATAATATTGATAAAATATGGAAACATAGATTTGAAAGTGAGGCATGCTTTTACAAGTGAAAGCCTTTTCTAATGCGGTGTTGGCAATGTGAAGTGTAAGTCAGATCCAGAGAAATAAAATGAGTCATAAAAGTGCAGCGCGAAGGCGGTTTATTGCCGGCAGGAACTGTGGAATCTCTGGGGCAATGCAATAGACCTACTCCACTCCCTTCTACCCCTAAATCTAATCTCACCTTCTACGGAATTCAAAAAACAAACTGCACAATAGGTTCCGTTTCACGATATTTTATCGCATTTCTAAGTGGCTGGAGTTACTCCTTGTTCGGCGCCGCTTTAAAATCTTTCAGATGTAGTCGAAATAAATTGGTAGAATTTATTGGAAAGGAAACTATTCTGTTAGAATCTAAAATTCAGAAACAGACTGCCATCGGAATCTTTATTATTCAAATCAATTTGAAGAACTCTAACATTTTTCATAAAAAATCCATTTCCAGTGTTTCCTTCAAGATTTCAGACAAAGAATATAATAAAATTCCATTGATAACAGATATGCAACATATAACATAAAAAGGAAATATCTCAGATGCTAATCTTTTTCAAACTAAAAATCGCATTTCCTAAATGAAATTCTGATTTAGTCTAATTAAAATTTTGAGACCGCATTGCTTTCAAAAGGAATAAGGAATATATGTATAGTATAAATTACGAAAAGCATTGCTATTACTTGAATCAGGAGATTTACGAAATAGTATTACGTAATAAAAGACACTAATCATACATTGTTCGTGTATACTTAAATAATATGAAACGATTTATTTAAGTTTTAATGTAATTTATTGTTGTTCTATTAATTTTAAACTTTGTAACCCTTCTGACCCAGCTGGGAGTCGAACGATAATTCTCTTCTCTATAAGGGATTGCTCTGATCATTGAACTGTGGACTTTCCAATGATACTTCGTCCTTCAAATCCCATTTTGTTTTTATTTTTTACATCTATTTTCCCCTTAACATTATGTCTATTCAGAACAAGGATTCCGAATTTCAGGTCCAACTGTAACTTTATGCGTCAATCGGGAATCGAACATGCGGTTTCTTCTCTCGAGGGAATAGTTCTTACCATTGAGCTACTGATTCATTAAGCTGCAGAATTTTTTACTTCTATATGTTTTTGGTTTGACAGCATAAGAGGTACTACTCAATCCAGTAAACCAAGTGTGTAGAGCATAGAAGAGCCCAGCACTCTATTTAAAAATATAAAACCGAGTTCAGGCATAGTTGTAACAACCGGAAAGATAGACAAGGGGCGGGATGGTAAACAAGTGAGTGTAAACTTGCATGTGCTTGACGCGCCGCATCCATGCTCCCACGTAACAGGCGGCTCTTGTCCTGCCAGATCTAGCTATTTCCCGACAGTGTGCAGGAAACATTGGCACTTCATTTGGTGCATTGAAATTTGCAACTCACGTCTACTAGGTAACGTTTGAGACATCTGTAAGAAAAATATTGATTTTGAGTAACTTAGTGTTAAGGCTTTTCTTAACTGCTCTGCTCAACAAGTTCAAAACGTTTTGACACATTTACAAATTCATTGTTTAACGGAAAGATATAAAATTGGAAACCCTGGCCATGGAAGCGATTTGGAATCGAACTGTTTTTTCCATTTTTGATCAATCCATTACCTATTGTGTTATAAGCGATTTTGATCACATGACACGGCCTTTTTCTCCCCCTTACTGACTGGATTTTCTTCTTTCGCTCGGAAGTTCAGTTCAAAATGCCAACTTTGACAGTATTTTCTGAAAGATCTATTGCGTTTACAAGAAAACGGAAAAACAGCTCTATTACATAGTTTCTGAATAACAACACCTTCTAGTTTCATGCGTTTCCGAACAAAAATTAATTAAAACTTATGTCATAAAGTTGATTCTTTGGATTTGAGAACAGCCTTAAGTGCGTGCCTATTTAATATATTGGGAAGTCGTGCCTTGCGAGGAGGGATGGGTTTCCTAATATGCCACAGTGCTATTAGCGAGAAGGTGGGGTAGTAATGGGTGTCCGACGTCACAGCGTTACACTCGCAACTTGATTCTTGACAACTTAATTTTACGATACGTGTCAATTTTTTATATGAATCCGTAACTCTATCCCCCCCCCCCCCCAGCCCGAACTTAAAATTTTTAGGAGTTTCCTTCAATTAAAAGCAAAAATTTGCGTCATCTTTTCTTCAAATCATCTTCAAAGGTACAATGGCAATGGTATGACAAAGGCAATACGGCGAAATTTGCCCATTGCCAATAAACATAACAGGCTTACTTTTGAATTAACAGTCTTGTATTATTACTATTAAACATTACATATAAATCATAAAATCTTATGCAATATGATAAGCACATTTTAACAATCTCCTACTTAATAATTTCAATTAAATTATAGCTTTTTAAATAATTATCTGTTTTTATGCGTCTTCCTTCAACTATCATTTAATAACAAGTTTTAATCGCTAGATCGAAGCAGAATTGTCTTTTTTTCTTCAATAAAATTAATCGAATCGATCAAAGAAAAACTGCCTTCTATTCTGCAGTTATTTAATTAGTTTTAAAATTAAACTGCCTGTTTCATCTTGAATTATTCGAATACCTTTATTATACAACATAAAAATTAATGAAATTTTGAAAAATGTAGATACGTAATCTACAATTATAATCGCGCTTTAAAAAGATAGATTTGTTTCAAGTACACTTATGTTTCCATCAAGTTATCTGAAAAAAGGAAGTACCAATGTTAACTCATTCGTTAAAATACTAGTGATTTGTTAAATATGAAGTATAAATTAAACAAGCACCTAATTTTGATTAAAAAATAATTAATAAAACAAAATGAGGTAAATTTTTGTTTAAACTTCTTTTAATTATAATTAATAAAAGAAATATCAGGCAAAATGCTTATCCGATGTTTAATAATGTTAATACAAGTAAGTTTTATCTGAAATAATTTGTTACTGAGTGATTTTTGAAACACGAAAAAAAGCTGTAATTTTAAAGGCACTCAAAAGCGGATATTTACGCTTATTTTACAAAGAAGTGCAGACTATAAGAGAAGAAATCTGTGTCATTTTAATTTCTGATTTTAATTCTGAATGATTTCAAGATCTAAAAATAAATAACTAAATAAATGAAAGCTTTTCTCCATAAACAGGAAAAAATAAAAGGTTTTAAATTTTGTTTGATCAATTACACACACATAATAAACAGGGTCGTTATAAAAAAAAAAAAAAAAAGCTTACCCCTAGCGACAACAGCGTTAAAAGAATCGGAATGGAATTTGAGATCTATTCATTTGAAAGCATGCACTCAAGAATATGATGAAAAAGAAATATCGATCTGTCATGGTTCCGTTTACAGTAAAAAATTTCGGAATTTTCAAATAGCAACACCCGCTTTTCCGGACTGAAAAAATATCTAGAGAGTCAAAAACTATAAATGGCGTCGGAACGTCATCCGTATGGCAACTTTATAGTAGGAGAGCTGTTGAACATTTTTGAGTAGGTATTTGAGGCACCCTGAAAATTTGTGCAACACTTTTTTGTAATGCCTGAATACAAAATCGAATTTCTGGCTGAAGGATCGTGGCCCAAAAACTGTGCCAGACACGTGTCAAGTGCCATTTTTTGACTACCCAAAAAAGGTATAATGGCACTTGACACGTGTCTGGCACAGTTTTTGTGCCGACTAAAGTGTCTGTCATTTTCAAAATATTTTTTCTAAGCATAAATATTATCTGCCTCAATTTCAGCGTGCCACAAATACCTTTTTTGGGTAGTCAAAAAATGGCACTTGACACGTGTCTGGCACAGTTTTTGGGCCGACTAAAGTGTCTGTCGTTTTCAAAATATTTTTTTCTAAGTATAAATACTATTCTGTCTCAATCTCAGCGTGCCTCAAATACCTTTATTGGGTAGTCAAAAAATGGCACTTGACACGTGTCTGGCACAGTTTTTGGGCCACGATCCTTCAGCCAGACATTCGATTTTGTATTCAGCCATTACAAAAGAAGTGTTGCACAAATTTTCAGGGTGCCTCAAATACCTTCCCTAAAATGTTTAACAGCTTTTGGACTATTAGAGAAAAAGAGCAGTAAGTTTACGATTTGCTCAGCAAGAGAACTTTGGTGATACTGTTATTTGCCGCAATATAGCATTTTTGTGGTCAAAACACTACCGAACACACTATAACCGATTTTTGTCTCTTGGCATATTTCAAATTCAATGCACACCCGTCGAATCAACTGGCTATGCCTAACTTGAAAAATACACTTATACAGGAAATTTGACATATTGTTTGATGCTGTGCCGAAATGATGGTAGCGCAAGACACACCTTCGAGTTCTATTTAACGCGAAAATTTAATTTATTGAATAAATCAAACTTCTTGGTCAAATAAAATATGTACAACATAAAAATAAATGGGGTTCTTTGCCCTTATATCACATTGTTTTTAAAAAAGGGTAAAGTTCCAGTATAATGGATTAAGCACTGACTCTTCAATCAAACAAAATGCTGGTTGCTCTCTCTGTTGTGTGGTTCGGCACTGCAGAGAGTGAAGTACAGAAGAAAAAGTTGGTAGGGAGTACTTTTAGCCGGGGGCTCGGACAGGATCTCTCCTAAAATAAATGCAAACCGAGACCGATGCTGTGCGAGCCCCCGTGTAAAGATTTAAATGTCCTTGTGTATGATACTCAGAGTATTTAGATATAGACCGGGCGGCGACTGCAATCATTACCTCATCGAGTTCACGGCTGAAATTCCAGGATTAGTGATTAGAATAATAAAATGCAACTGGTCTGCCAATTCAGATCTTGGTGGAAACCACCTGCAGACCCAATTTTAGTGGTTGATTGGTAGGTTTCCCATTGCGTTTTCCTGCACCTAGTGGGGGTCATAAACGTATGAAAGGGTAGAGGGCTAAGTGAAGGAAAACACAATGGGAAACCTACTTTCTTGTTCGTTTGTGCAGGTTTTGGATAGCAAAGTAAAATAGATATATATTTAAGTAATCGCAGGAATGCTAGAAATTACTAAAGGATTCTTAATGACCACTTGTTACGAGTTTCTGAAGAAACTGGTGGCTAAGCTTTATGTTTAAAGAAGACATTGCCCCAATTCACACTGAAAATTCTATCTTTGAGTGGTTTCTATATTATATCCAATGGTACGCATATTATTGATTGGCTTGCTATAATAGCCCAGTAAATTTAGGGTTTGATAGCTAAGTAATTCATAATGAGCTGAAAATTTCCGAATTAGCTCTTTATGAGAAGTAAAAAAAATTCTTAAAAGTCTCAGAAGTTCTCATGTGTGCTTCTATCCAAAATGGCCGATCAAAGATGGCCGCTAAGATGTTTTTGCATCGTCCAATGTTTTTTTTTTCATTTCTAAGTCATATATCAATATTTTTTTACTTCTGAAAACTTCTGTGACCTCTACTTACATCCTGCTTTAATGTATACATATACCTGACTAAAGCACGGACACACGGGGCATGTGCCACGAGCCCCCCGCCAGAAAAGGCCTCAAAAATAAAAAATAAAAACAATAAAATTGCTAAAAAACAAAACACTCTCTGTTGAGGTTTTTTAATGGCCTTGTAAAAGAACCTTAAGGTGTAGAAGTCCCGCAAAGAGATGCCTGCCCAGGCCTCAGTCGGTTAGTCGAGCCCTGTGCCTAGTTTTTATCAAAATAAAAGCTACGAATGAGTTTATTCATTTATTTGTCGTCAAATTAATAGAATTTCATTGCCCTTAGCCTGTTTTGCTTCGTACTTAAGAAACTATTGACAAGTCATCTGAAAGTAAGGCATCATGGATTTAATGCTATACAAATGTAATTCCCGGTTCCCAACTCGATCTGCTTGAATGTAGAAAAGAATAAGTGTAATCTGTTCCATGTACTGTAACCACAGCTTGCCAGTTCTAGAAAAGTCTCTGCTTTCTGCAGCAGTTTCAATAGAGTTGATCAACTGTTTAATGCAGTTGTCTTGAAGATCTTCAATACGGCTTCCATTTGTCACCATAAGTTCATGAATAACATCTCGAATTTTGCTTTTGGTATTGCCATCTAACTCGTGCAGAGAGTGTTGAAGTTTCTCATACAGAGTTACGTATGTGAGAAAATGTGCTCTTAAGGCTCTCGAATAAGCATGCCCATTCATCATTTTCTCAATCGTTTGCTTCGAATACAACAATTCCCACAGCTCCTCGATTCCAATGCCAGCCATTAGGTATCCAATAGTACCTAGGTAAGACATGAGAAGATGGAACCCACCAAGCCGCACGACAACATTTGCCAGAGCAGCTCCAGTTTCTGCTGCCGTAACGATTTGCATAGCTTTCCAAAACAGGGGTTCATCATAAGTCACTATACATGTGTTTTGTCCCAGCTTTTTACATTCTTCTGCTGCATAAACCAGAGTTAAATATATTGTATTTATGTCAGAGGCAGGGTGGCTGAAAAACGGAACAGGAACAATACTACTAGTGTCGTATTGCGTGGTGCTAATATTCTTGTAGATGGCATTCATAAATCCATTCCACATAGGCTCTGATGTATTTTTAACAAGATTTAAGCACAACCACAACCTATTGGAGAGCTTGGCCATTTCTAGATTTGTGACATTCTGTTGGTTGATTAGAATCGGTTTTACTACCACATGAGAAAGACCATTACTGCTTTTTGGGGGGCAGGTTAGAATGTCCGTTTTTCCTAGTGCAGCTATAGTTTCTGCTGAAGGATTTTTCAGTCTTGGGAATCTGGTATCAGAAACTAACTGTTCTGGTGGTGTACTTATTCTAATACCGCCCATACAATGGAAGGTATTATGCCCATCTAAGGTCCTGATTTTGAAATCGGCATTATCAAATACCCATTGTGTGAAATGAGACACAGTCTGTGAAGGGACAGCATTCATGCAAGAAAACTCAAATCGCCGAACCTCATAACTAGCAGACATTCCCAAACTGTGCAGAATGTCTATAAGTTGTCGGGAGGCAAAATGCCGCAGGCAGTAGACTCCACATGGAAGGAGGAGAGGAGATACAAAAGTTTTTGGCCTTGTCATTGAAATAATTGAATGACAGACCATGATTCGTTTTCTGTACTTTGTGACTCATTGTTTTAGATTTAGTTATATTATCAGAGTCTCTGGAACAGAAAAGCATAAATCATCCAACATGTTCTCAGGATGAGGATATGTTTGGTTGTCATACACCTGAGTCTGGATGTCCTCTCTAATAATTTTGGCTGCCATCATAATAATCCTCTTTCTTTCCTCAAATTCGTTCTGTTCCCTCTTTTCGTACCATGCGTCATAGAGAAGTTTTTTTGACCCATCCTTGAATGTGAAGACTACACCCTTCCCAAAATCCTCATGTCCGTTGAAAATGTTAACACGTTCACCATACTTCTTTTTAAAGATCTTTAATTTGTTGGCTGCTATAAATTTCCTCTCCCTCAGCAGTTAATTCTTTAAGTTTCGAGAACGGCTCTTGGCCTGAATTTTGGCACTCATCTTCCTCATCTATGAATTCACAAAGTTTATCAAAAGCAGACCTCATCCTTATGTTTACTGGCCTCCCAATAGTTTTATCAGTAACAGGATTTGTCAAAAACGATGCATAACAGTTTTCATGATACCTGCCTTCAGCTGCAACTAAGTCAATGACATTGCTAATTCTTCTCAAAACTGTTTCACCTTTCACCTTTATCGTCTTTACGCTCTTCAGCTTTCTTTTTTTAAATGTTTAAAGACTCCAAAGTCTCTGTCTGATGAACAACTTTTCTGTACTTCTTTGCTTTTTTTGTTTCTACTTTAACTGAAGCCACTTCACTGCAAAACAAACAGTGGGTTTTAAATTTGAAACCCGTGTCCTTAGTTCTCTTTGTAGGTCTCTCACAAACTGTAGCATGGTCTCGTTGTAAAATTTCCTTAGCGATCAAAGATGGCATGGTGTAATATTTTCTGCACTCTGAATGTACAATTAAACTGTTAACATCCGAAAAATATTCGTGTAATCCATCCTGTCGTCTTTTACTAGTATTGAAAAGGGTTTGAAGGTCCCTTGTCACTGTAACTGTTTTACCAACATTCAGTGCTTCACCACAAATCACACAGAACGGATCACAATCCATTTGAACTATATTCGGACCATAAAAAGCTAAACGGAACAAAAACAGAGGCGAAAATGACCACGCACAGTCAAGCCTTTGGTCGAAACAATAAACTGTGAGCAGAGCCGGCGTCAGCAAAATCACATTCCTTTCCAACCCCCTCCCATGTCTGCATGGAACGCATGCATAGGAAATTCCTTCATTCACTACCTTTTATTCTTATTATTATCAGCATTTTTTGTTGAAAAAATGCCTATGTGTGAAAATGTAGGTGAAAACTCCAAAGGAAAAATCGATTTTTATTTTTTTAAATAATTTCAGTTTAAATAAATCGTATTACCGTACATTTATAATTTCCTTATTTTATAAACCTAAGATCATATTCAAATTAGCATACTTGCTGACTGCATTGGTTTCCTTAGAAGCGAAAAATGTTCACTTTTGACGTAAATATGCAGGAAAACATCCAACAAGGCGCAATTATTTGGTTACCACAGTTGATCCGCCATTTTGAATGGAAGCCGACATGGAATTTTTTGAGACTTTTCAGGATCCATTCTATACATATCCAGGAGCTAATCCTGAAAATTTTAGCTCATTATGGATTTCTTATCTATCGACCCCTTTTTTGGTCTAAATTTACTGGGCTATAAGTCTCGATTTAAACTCCATAGAAAATTTATGTGGAATACTGCTGAGAGCTGTATATGCTAGCGGAAAACAATAAAATTCCACAAGTGAACTGAAACAAGCAATTTTAGCGGAATGACGTGCTATCGGTTGCTTAACTTGATATATATGATGTGCTTTTGAAGAAAGGAGTAAAGATTTCTTATTAGGACAAATCTTACAACTACATTTAATTTGGTGATCCTATCTTTTTGCAACACCTATTTTTCATAAATTGTTTCCATTTTTAGTGTTCCGTACATAAAAAATAAAAACGGAACCATTATAAGGTCACTACTGTGTCTGTCTGTCTGTCTTTCACAGCCATTTTACTCGTAAACTATGGAACATGGAAACTCCAAGTTGGGGGGATGTAATAAAGACTATTTATCCACATATTTACGGATTATTAAACATTCACAAATATATTTAGGGAAAATGTAGAGGGGCTAATTAAGTTACTTGAAAAAAAAAATTCTTTGTATATCGTGTGGGGTATCCTGTGAGAGGTTTCGTAATGCTTAATTCTCAAATACATTTCTTTTAATTTTAGGTATTATATTTTAGGAGATATCGTTGAAAATGTAGTGCAAAAATATGTCCCCCCCCCCCTAACCCCCCCCTTAATATAGTTTCGAATATACTGAAACTAAAATTATGAAAAAAATAGAGGTAGTAGACGTTATTTAAACCTTGCAGAAAAATTATAGCGATTACACTAGGCCCCAAAGTTGTTGAAAAAAGCGCATTTTTCCGTTACACACAAATTTCGATTTACGGGCGTTCAGCAAAGGTTTTGAGGAGCGCTGGAGATACCTATCGCAGCAGAAGTAAAAAATCATTGCTGATACTGATTTTCGAAAAAAATCGTCGGTAATTAACCGAGTTACTATCGGCATTTAAAGCTGGATAACAACTTTTAATGATATATTTGTGTAATGAAATGCCCAGTAGCAGTATAAAGGCAATCAACGTCAAATTGTTAAAAACAGACTAATTTAATTAGAATTAATCACATAAATACTATTGGATTCGCGACTGGTTTGCAATGAGTGGATCTCTCTAAACACCTCCCGTGTCTTTAAAAGTTAATTTAAAAGGTACCTGAAAAAACGCGTCACGGACCATGGCAGCGTTGCAACTTTACGACCTCCTTTCGAAGCGCGCTTAACACAATCCCAAGTTTAAACTTTGAACAATGGTTTTGTTTTAGCTACACTGTAAAATAAAAGATTATTACTACGCTGAATTTCGTTTTATGAAATGCCAAATGAAGTTTAAATGTGCACTACTTTTATTGTCAGTACCCAAATAAGTTCATCATAAACGGATTAGGATAAGATTAAAAAAAGAGTTATACAGAATAGCACTATTTTATATTATCTACTCTTCATATCTCTTTGAACTTTTATCGTATACCCATTTATACTTTTCTAGTACATACAGCTATACCCAACCCTACGTTGTACAGTTTTTTACAAAGTCTTATTATTCTTTTAGAATTTTTTTTTTTTTAATAATACAGTTAATAATTCCTATATTTATTGCACGGAACCCTCTAAGCGCGAGTAATACTCGCACTTGACCATTTATTCTGAATATATTTTCTATAACATTTTGTTTTCGATAATGTGTTGTTTTAAGAGTTTTATAGTTTGCATAATGTTTTATTTAATATCTAAAGTAAAAATTAATAGAAATCTAAATCTTACAATTTTGGTGTGGATATATACTTGTATATATACAGTGTATATATATATCTTAACCTATTTTCTCAGCATGTCTGTTCCTACGTACAGTCGTGAAAAAAAAGTAAACACCCCTACTAACTCTGTATAACTAATTATAATAGACGAAAGTTACTGGTACCAATCGATTGGAAATAAAGTCTACTTTTAAATGATGTATATAAAATTTGCTTAGAGGTCCATCTACAAATAAAAAACTGACCAAACTTTGTATTTTTTGATAGCAACACCCAACTTTGACAATATATTTTAAATCTTCGGTTCAAACTGTGCCTAGAAACGAAATTTCTCGTCATTTAAATGATAAGTTTTTGAATTATAAACATTCGAAATTTAGAGCTTCTAATGTTAAGTGGCATTTTCGTATTTTTATTAATATCCCCTGATTTTATAATCCTAATGTGATAATGTTGTGTGTGGTTATAATACTAAAATACCAAACATATTAGGATTGATTATGCATTGAATATGCAATTTAAAAAAATTATGATATGAATTATGAAATTCATATTCGAAAAAAATATGAATTGCAACATACAATTTTTTCTATGGGTTTGTATTTATTATGTCCTGCTTTATGCGAATTCTCAATTTCAAATTTTTCTTTCAAGTAGTTTTGGAATTATCATTAAAAAACTTCAAAATGAGTGGCCGTCTATTATGTGCAGAAAAGCATAATTTGAAAAAATACATTTCACTCATTTTATTGAAATATTTGGGCTGGCAATTGTGTGAAATTAAGCGTGTGAAATGTTTATATTGGCAGGAAATAATACATTAATAGAAGTTACATAGTCATACTTTAGCATTTCAACATAAGAGTACCGAACTTCAATTTGGATACAGTCCCTAAAATGTGCTAATTTAAAATAACTAATTTCTCTGAAGTTAATCATAGGAGTTTCATGAAAATTTGGGTTTAGGCTAATTGAAACATGTAGAATTTATTTATGATGTCAAACTTGGGTATTATTATTGAAAGAAAAACAAATTTTGGGTTCGTTTTGATATGTAGATGACCCCTAAAGAAATTTTATATACATCATTTAAAAGTAGACTTTATTTTCAATCGTTTGGTACTTGTAACTTTCTTCTGCGGTATAATTTGTTGCAGAGTTAGCAAGGGATGTTTACTTTTTTTTTCCATGACCTTGTATAAAATTAACTAAAATTATTACGAAAATATGCATTTTAATGTCCCCTTTTAAATGACCGGATTTACATAAAAACTCTTATGCAATTAAATGCTCGTAAAACTAGTGTTAATATTACAAAAAGTATGTAAAATAAAAACATATTTCATTTGATTTTTATCTGAAAAAAAAAATCTCTGATTTAAGAAGTTTTCTTAAAAGTGAAAAGCAGCATTGTTTTTAAAAGTCAATTATGATCATCCCCACTGCCTAGCTAGAATCGTAGAACTAAAATGATGGTGGTAATGATTATAATCTTAAATTTTCCATCTAAAATGAAGGACATACAAATGTCAACTCGACTTTTATTTCCTTACTACAAGAAGATTAAAACAACAGTTCAATATCTCATTCATAACTAATACACAATCGCATGGACAGCATCTATTCTACGAAATGTAAAACTAAGAAAAGAAATGACTGATAGTCCATTGATTCCGCTAGCAAAATTATAGTTCACAAGTAAACAATGCAGTATTTTTCACTATAACGAGAAACAACATGGAGATAGAGATAAATGCATTATCTTCCTTTTCTCTTCTTTATTCCAAACTTATCTGGCACATTCCTTGCTCGAAAGCTACTTATACCCTTTTTTCCTCTGGAGTAAACTGAAAGAATCATTAATTTTAACCAAGTATTTAGAAAACCATTTTTACCTTTCTTTTCTTTTTAGGCAGTCCCGAAGATTATGATTAATGGAACACTAAATTAGGATAGATTGTGAAGGTAGAGACTAAAGTACAAGATTCTTATTCAACATATCCTTCACTGATACGAAACCTTCATCGAAATTTCGAACACTTAAATTATCCTTTGAGTCACAAGAGATTCAAAAATTTTAAACGAAAACTAATACTCCACTGATTGACTTAGTTTGAGAATTTAATATGAGTTTTTATACGTCATCATTTCTCATTATAACTTGTTTTAGTGTCTGGTATAAAATGCGCTTCAGGCGAGAATTAACTTTTGTTTTTGAAGATGTGTTAGAATCCTCTGGGTTATCATAAACGATCTCGGGGTGAGTTGAAATTAAAATCGTAATCCTTGTAAGAACAATTCGTTTTGTTCTCAGGAGGTATAAGATAATGTCCCATAAAATTATATAAGCTGTTTTTTCAAAATGGATGTAAACTTTTTTTCATTAAAGATGCATGTGAAAATGTTGTTCCTAGAGTATATAAATATAATTTAGCGGGAATTTTTAGATAACATTAAAATTTATCCTAGCACATGAGCTAAAATAGCTACTATACCAGAGAGAGTTATTTACAGCTAAATGGAAAACAGTTAAATTTATAGATCGTAAACATTCGTATATAAACCTGGCACTTTTATCAAATTTAAAAGAAATGTTATGATGCTAAATCTATGCTATATTTTCGGAAAAGTGTTGTACTTTTACTTGGAAAAATTATCTACGAGGAGCTAATTCTCTGCCATTTCTTTAGCAAAACTTTTACAAATTTCTTAATTGTGTTAATTGCTGTAATATTTTCATTGTAGCAAAATTTGTAAGCAAAATAAATGTTGACACACACAAATATCTGAGTATTGTTGTTTTTAACAATAAATTAGTCTTTTTGTTAGAAGTAGCTTACAGCAATTAACAATAATCATTAATATTTAAAAAAATCGTGATTGCAGACGTAAAATTACGTCTATTTAGGGTTCCGTACTTAAAAAGTAAAAACGGAACCATTATAAGATCACTCCAGTGTCTGTCTGTCCGTCTGTCACAGCCATTTTACTCGTAAACTATGGAACATGGGAAGTTCAAATTGGGGGGAAGTAATAAAGACTATTGAACCACATATTTATAGATTATTAAACATTTACAAATATTTTTATTTAAATATGTAGAGGGGCTAACAACGTTATTTGAAAAAAGAAAAATATTTTCTTTGTATATCGTGTGAAAGCTTTCGTAAAGTTGAACTCAAAAATACATCTCTTTTAATTTTAGGTATTATATTTTCAGAGATTACCCTAGGTCAGATATTTTTTTAGAACAGAGCATCTTTCCGTTACACACAAATTTCGATTTGCAGGCATTCGTCAAAGGTGTTGAGGAGCGCTGGAGGTACCTATCGTAGCAGAAGTAAAAAATCATAGCTGATATTGATTTTCGAAAAAATTCGTCGGTAATTAGCCGAGATATTAACTCTTAAAGACACGGACGGTTTGGACATACATAATGACAGTGGCCGCGTACTCTATGTACCATCGGCTTTTAAAGCCTAGATAACAACTTTTAATGATACATTTGTGTAATACAATCTCCGGTAGCAGTATAAAAGAAATAAAAATCAAATTGTTAAAAACAGACTAATTTAATTAGAATTAATCATATAAATACTATGGGATTCGCGACTGGTTTGCATTGAGCAGATCTCTAAATACGCCTTCCGTGTCTTTAAAAGTTAATTTAAAACCTATCTGGAAAAACGCATCACGGACCGAGGCGGCGTTACTACTTTGCGATATTTTTTCGAAGCGCTCTTAGCAGTGTTGCCAGATGAGCTACTTTTTTTTTAAATTGAGATTCTTGATTGACACCACTTTTTTTAAAGTAATGCGCCTTATTTAATGACATATTAATTAAGGCGAAAACAAAGGTAATTTTACCTTTTCAAAAAAGTGGTGGCAATGAAGAAATCTGAATTTAAAAAAAGTAGCCCACTGGCAACACTGGCTCTTAGCACAATGCCAAGTTTAAACTTTGAACAAGGGTTTTGTTTTATCTACACTATAAAAGAACAAAGTTATTACCCAAATGAAGTCTAAATATGCTGTACTTTATTGTCAGTGCCGAATTAAGATCATCATAAACAGTTTAGGATAAGATTGAAATAAGAGTTATTCAGAATAGCAATATTTGATTTTATTTAGGCTTCATATCTCTTTGAACGTTTATGGTATACCCATTTAGAGGTCTGCACGGGCCGACATTTCCAGGCCCGGGTCCGGCCCGACTCATAGAGAAAAAAAATTGCCCGGCCCGGCTCGGTACAAAAATTAAAAGTTCGGCCCGGGCCCGGCCCGACCCGTATAAAAAGTAATATTGGCCCGGCCCGATAAAATAATTAAAAGTTCGGCCCGAGTGAATTTCTACAAAATATTGATTTTTACGTCGAATTGGTTAAAAATTTGTCTCGTACGAGGAGTTCTGACCAAAAATATTTATCTTAACTTTTTTTTTTCATGTTTATAATCTTTATTTTTATAGAAGTGTTGCAGGTTGAAAGGTAGTAAGACAGATATTTAATCCCTCATCTAGAAATAATTACAATTTATAGAATTGAAAATAAAACCATTTATTCCAAGCAGGGCTCTGGAGTCAATGAGAAAAACGACTGACTCAGCCTCCTAAAATTTTAAAGAAACAGCCTCTAACTCAGACTTCGAGATGACGAATGTACTAGTATTGCCAGTTAGATTAGAGGTCTGCACAGGCCGAAATTTCCAGGCCTGGGCCCAGCCTGACTCATAGAAAAAAAAATTCGACCTCGCCTGATACAAAAATTAGAGGTTCGGCCCGGCACGGAAAAAAGTTAAAATCTCGGCCCGAGTGAATTTCTACAAAACATTGATTTTTACGTTAATTTGGTTAAAAATTCGTCTTGCACGAGGAGTTCTGACCAAAAATATTTATCTTAACTTTTTTTCTTCATTTTTATAGAAGTGCAGCAGGCTGCGATATTTATTTTTTTAGTGAATCTCTATTTCATGTATGTAAATGTTTCAATTATCATTAATATTGTTAATCCATATTCCATGTATAGAAGTGTTAAAAATCTGAAAAATGCTATATAGTAAAATTTTCTAAGACGGAATTGCATAGCAAAGAAAAAAATGCGTTATAGACAAGTTCCCTTCTTAGCAAGTGTAAATGTATTATATATTCTTTTCTTACTTATTAGTATATTAATTTTGCATGGATCAACACGTTTTTCAGTTTAAAATAGTGTTCCGTCATAGGCAGGTTCCTTTTCACACATTTTACTATATTTTAATTTAGCTATATTTTAATATGCGTAGAAATCTACTATTCTTTAAAATGATATTTTTTAATGTTTAAGTGTAGAATAATGGCAATTGAAAAATGTATGCATTTTTTGCAAAAATTTTTGGGCCAGGCCTAATTTAACTGACCTTTAAATGGACCAGGCCACGCTGAGACAATGATTTTCATACGGGCTGGCTCAAAACTAGGGCTGAAAATTTTGGCCCGTGAAGACTAGGAATGAAACCAGGCCCGGCTCTGTTCAGAAAAATTAAGTTTGGACCGGCCCGGCCTGAGCCTTCAGAGAAAAGTATGGCCCGGGCCCGGCCTTGTCCGAACCGAGGGGAGAGCAGGCCCGGCCCGCGGGCCGGGCCGGGCTCGGGCTTCGGGCCACGGGCCGGCCCGTGCAGATCTCTATACCCATTCATACTTTTCTAGTATGTATACAGCTAAGGCTCCTGTAATACGGGCTGACTCATGAATCCATTTAATTTCCCAAACGGACGCCTGACTTGGCGTCTTATCGCGGAAGGTGGCGAGTGAATTTAGTTACGTTACTCTAATAGTACAATAGTTTAGTCTCATTAAAAAATATACGAATAAATAAATAATATATTTAATTATGTCGTATATAAAAAAAATAGTGTAATGTAGTTATGCTTTTGTATTAATGCTATATTAGAATTAAATATTTATTTTCATCAATTAATTTTTATTGATATGTTTTGCATTTATATTTAAGAAACACAATATAAATGGAATTAATACTAAATTTGTCTTAACCTTTAACTGATGTCACAGAAATTGTCACATAACTAGTGTGAAGCGGTCTGTGAGACCACTGCAACGAAATATGAATAAAAGGCACGATTAACTCATAAGATGGTGTTTTTGTACTAAACTTTTTGCACAGGACTTTTATAATTAAAATTCACATATTCAAAAGTCTCTAGTGATAGAACTAAAGTTCCAAACAGAACAAAATTTCGGTAGTGTTTGTAGTTAAACTGAAAATTGAAAGTTAAACTATAAAAATTGAAAAAAGTCACTGTCTGAGAGACCGGTAACATCAGTTGAAGGTTAATGTGAGTATATATTCACATCCATTGGACTATGTTTTTAGCACTTCACCATGAAATTATGATATAATTTGTTATTAATATTAAAAAAATCTTTTAAATATACAGCTTTTACGATTTAGTTGCATGGAAAATAACTGTTTTATTAAAAATTTTAAAAATTAAGCAATTTAATAAGAAAGATTAAGATCCTTCCGCGTTTCCGCTTTTAATTTCATCTTAACCTCCACCTCTCCCTACAACTTAAAAGTTTCAACCAAACGTTTAAGATTTGTAAAACTTTTTTTTTTTTTTACTTTCCTGCTCATTTATTACTTTATTGCCACAATAAATAATCAATTATTTAAATCTGCATTTTCCGAAATTACAGATTTCATCCCCCACCGAACTGAGCATTCAAAATATAAATTAGTAAAAAAACTCTTTCATTTTTATTTCTTTTCTGCTCTGTTAATTTTAAAGAACAGTACATAAATAATGGATTGTTAAATCAAACGTTTCCCCGCTCACCCCCCAGGCAAAAAATAATAATAATAATAAAATTTGCCACCTCCTTCATTTTTTAGCTGACAAAATTAAAAATCTTTCAAACTTGTAACTTTTTTCTTTCGTTTTTGTTATTGTTTTCTAATTTTCTAACAATAAATATATAATGATCTAAATCCCAGCTTCCTCTGAACTTTCGGCTGTTTTCTTTTGAACCCTCTTTTGAACTCCAGCAAAAATGTGATATTTTTAAATTTCGATTAAAAATCTCCCTATTCTTTACATTTTAGAAACATTAAATGAATTCAACCGTCTAAATCAACACCCCACCCCTCAAAAATAAATAAATAAGTGAATGAATAATCCGAAATTTCTAGAAATGGGTGTGGGGTGGGGGATTTTTGCCCTCTCTTTTAAAATCAGGCCCTTCTCATCCATCCCGTACAAAATATATATCGGATTCGAAGAACCGGTTTGTTGTATAGAAGTGATCAGGTTGGCGCGGTATTTGGCGAAGTTCTTCACTCGAGATCTATTCTTCTAAGCATTTATACACAACTTATTCCACTTTTCTTCATTTATATGTAATCTAAATACTCTATACATATTCCTGCACAGGTTAAAACAGTTTTCTGCTAAACAACCGTCCATTATTGACAATTTTGTAACTTTATAATCATTAAAAAGTTTCTCGCCCCATAGGAATCAAGGGAAAACAAACGGTAAGTGGGAAACAAGATGCTTGATGATTCAGCCTGAGTTAAAGGAGCCCTATATCAGCCTATCCCAAAACCCTACGTTGTATAGTTTTTTTTTACAAAGTCTTATTTTTCTTTTAGTAACGATTTTTTTTAATAATACAGTTAATAATTCATATATTTATTGCACGGAATCCTCTGAGGGCGAGTAATACTCGCATTCGACCGTTTATTTTATTTTCATATGTATAACTCTATGCACATTGTTTGATTTGTGTTTCGTTAATCCCAAAAATAAACTTTGAATTCATATTTATAAATTATCGATAAGGGAATTTGGCGGCATTATGTGCATTCATCTATAATATAAACCTAAATTAAAAAGTAATTTATGTGAGTAATGTATTCTGAAAGCGTACCTCCATGCGCAGATAAAATTTTTACAAATTTGAAAGCTGGGTCAATAAGATTGTTAGCACATTGTTGACTGGAATTTTATGTGATATTATTTAATAGCAGATTTCTGCGATTGAAAAAAACGAAGATTATATTAAAAATTTCTAGTAACAAAACAACGCAAAACTTATCAGCTATGCAAACACGAGAATTCTCGTGATCGGTCACCAATGTGTTAAGGAAGAAACTGTGTATTCTGTATCTTTTTTCTCTATACATGAGCATTATGTTGAACTTCTGGTGGATGTTATAAGCTATTTGTAACTCTTTTTTTAAAATTTCCTAAGAATGTTTTATCAAGCTCATGCTTGGAAATCTCGCTGTCCAATCCATTCGAAATATTACAAAATCAAATCGTTTACAAGTGGAGCATATTGACACTTGGATATGTCATTGTTCGTTTTGTAAATGAATCCATGACGCATTATATAAGCATAAGAGAACACGAGATGTCTGATAAACTCAACTTTTAACTGCTAGTCTGTTAGTGATTCATTACTAATTATTAATTATAGGTGAAGTCAATCGGAACATACGAATTTACTTTTTCTAAATTGGTTATAATTGGCTAATAATTATACCGAACACTGCGTTCTCTGTAAATATTTGTAGAGGGCTAGCTAGTCTCTTATAAAGGGAGTCAAGTTTTTTCAGTGAGGACGATCCGTCGATATTAATCTTTGTGCGTAAAAGCGACCTCTATCCTTCGTTTTACTTTAATTTTCTTAAGAGAGTTTGTAGCTGTCGGAATCTGTAGTTAGAGATTTTCACTGTAGGGATTTATGCTAATTATATTACGCTGGTCAATCTGCAGAGTATAAAAGTGGGATTGAGCATTGATATTGACGGATTTTGGGTCAAGACAAGTCTTCGAGAGGATTGGGAGTTCTTGAGAGTTCTCTTCTATTTTTTGAGATTGCAGTGTAACACATTCACTACGATATCGGAAATACAGAAATTCACAGGCTAGAATCGATGCTTTTGGGTAAGAGTGAATTTTAGATATCATTCAATATAGCTTTCCGGAAACAACGTGTTGCTAGTTTTAGTGACATTTATCTAATTCATTGAATTTGTGAGCTAATTGAGTACTGGCAGCGATATTTGGGTTTGACCTTGAAGCCATTTGTAGATATCGTTTGAGCAGCCAGTCTTCTATATGTAAGTTAGTTTTAAACTTAGTAACTTTGTATTTTTTGTATTATTGAGTGCTTATTTAAGGACTAGATTACTTTTAAGGGCCAAATTGATTTAAATAATCAGTACTTTAAAACTAAAATTTGAGTATGTCTCAGTTACAACATGACAGCCTTGGTTGTGCTTGCCGCCACGTGTTGAGTCAAATACTGTTTGTACATTAAGTATTAAATCGTCTGAGAAAACTCCATTGCTCATCATGTGCACGGGTTTCTCATGCTTATAAATAAAACACACTATTGGCAAGTGAGCCTATTAGCCAACAAAAAGGAGCACGGTGAGAATAGTTCGATTGGAAACACTGGTTTCAATATGTCTACAAAGGTGATATTAACCCTTTGAGTGCCAACATGACTTTTAGAGAATTAGCTACACGTGCCACGCTGCTAGAGGAAAGTAGAAATTTAAGTATATATATAATTCTTAGTTAAATTCGGAACATTTTATTTACGAAACGTATTTCAAAAGCAAAAAATAAATATTATAATTCCAATAAATATTATAATTTCAACATAAGTGACAATAAACAAGAATCGACAAGTATGAAATAGAGATCGTATTTTTTAGATTTCTTATAAATACACGTGCGGAATAAAAAACAATAAACAAGAATCGACAAGTATGAAATAGAGATCGCATCAGTTCATGCGTGAGCCAGGAGCGCAATCGCGTTCCTGGCATTTTCGGCCAAAGTATTGAGGAGCGCGATCGCGCTTCTTGGCACTCAAAGGGTTATAATACATTGATATTCATAACTGGGTTTATTTTGATCGCCAGAGTTATAACCGTCACAACGTATACCGTTAAACGGTAGGTTAAACAATGCTTATCAGAAAAAACATGTTTTCTCTGCTGAACAACGCGAGAATTTCTGACTCATTTTTAGCGTAAAAAACGATACTCGCAGGTATGATTACTGAATGATTTGTAATAGAATAGTTTTTCATTTTTCTATAAATGACTTACAACTTAATGTATAAGGGATTGTTTTCTCAGAATGGCAAATTTTCCCAAAAAAGTGAAAAACTTCGAATACACAATATCTGAATAAGAGAACAGGCCAATTTAATGTGTTTGAAAACTAAAAATAATTTTTAAATGTGTCACAAAGTAGGCAGTTTGGATTTGGGAACGTCCTGAAGAGGTTTACGTGCACTATATTTACCTAAAGCCACCTCGAGAACATTTAAACAATTTTCGCACTATGTTAACAGAAAGAAAAATCCAATACTAACATTTCTTGTTAATTTTATTTGATTAGTCGTCCAGTATGAGATGTAAACTGGTACGTACTGGTACTTTGTTTACAATCTCTTATGTTACAAATATATTACAAGTGTATTATGTTACAAGTATATTCATTGCGAAAACAACTTCTTCACAAGAAAGTTCATTCCAGATTATTCTCATGTTCATCACTATAATATTATTTTTTTCTTAAAAAATATATTCGATTTAATTTGATATTAATTTATCATTCAATGTTATTATCCTGTAATCAAATGTAAAAAGATTGAATTAAGTAAAATTATGAATTATAACTGCGTAATTAAGTGCCACATACAAAAATCAACAGGACGTTATTAAACATCTACCAGTTTTCCACATAATGTTATACAAATATTGACTTTATTGCAAAAAGCAAAATAACTGATAATGTTTTCTTTTCAAAAAATGAAATTAAACAGTAAATGTTTGTTTTAAATATTTTTCGCTTCATTGCTGCTACACTTTTTCCAAAGATTTTGAATACGATGCCATTAAAACACGTTTACTAATTTTTTTCAAACACCTGAATCTTTAAGAATTCGTTTATAAACATGGTTGCTAGCAAAAATAACGCGTTTCTCGTGTTTCTTTTTCTTTCTTTCTTCCTTTTTTTTTTTTTTTTTTTTTTTTTTGTGTGTGTGTGTGTGTGCGTGTGGATTGAATATCCGTATATCTCTCAAAATGATGCCGAATCATAATGAAAACAAGAGGATTCTATTTAGTAACAAATGTTTACACGGTGTAATAACGTATCTGAATTTTAATTTTTTATATCATTTGCAGAATTTACTCGTGCGCATCCAATTTAAAGCACTCTATCTCAATGGAATTGAATATAAACAGAGAAGAATCACAATCAAAGGAAAAGAATTCCATTTAATACAAATGCTTATACCTTGTAATAACACATCTGCATTTTCAGTTTCTATATCTTTATAGGATATATTCATGCTTATCGAAATTGATATAATTCTTTATTATTTCTTTTATTTAATATAAATAGAGAAATGTACATGGTGTTAACTTCTGAAACTTGTTAACACTTAACGTCTACAGCTCCTAGAAATTAGTCCTTGTAACAAAATAATATCCTATTTACCATTAAAGGGAGATGCTACTTCTTTGGTTAAAATTTTAGATTTATTTAATTATTATTATTATTATTTCTCTCTTTTTTCCATTTTTTGCATCCTTTAAGTATGTAGATTGTTGCCCTAAAACGATTTCGTGATATTCTAATTACTTATAATAATAAATATGTGTTGGACAATTGCACCATACATTATACTTAAAAACTTTGCATTCAAATTAAATACAATTTGCTAAGTGGTATATATAACATAAAAGTGATATTATAAATTACAATTTGTATTACAAATGTGTTTGTAACATCCCTTTTATGTTATATGTTGACATTTAACAAGTTAAATTTAATTTGAATACAAAGTTTTTAAGTAGTTACAATAACTTTTCCTCGTCGAACTAAACCGAAGCAGCAGCCCGAAAACGGCTTTCTATGTACACCTACACTATATGGCCAATGATGACCGGTCACTTGCGATTATAGACGTTTTGTTAAATATCTAAAACATATATGAGGAATTATCCTGAAACTCCAGGTGTGTAAACAGAATAGTATATGTCATATATTTCCAAGAAACCACATAGGACACCGTCAACAAATAAAAAGAACGAATATATTTTGGATAACCCTATCAAAACTAATGTAGCTAAAACTTTCAAACTTTTGAACATCATTAAGAGGCTTATTGTAATAAACTGTGTTCATTTGTATGTGGATAGCATGTATACTAGTAGAAAAATTAAGGTCTTTATAAAAACAATTCCAAATTTCGCCAAGTTTTTTGCTTATAATTTGTAGAGTTTTTAATATAATGAAATGTTCTTTTCAGAAACTATGACGAACAACATTATACACAATACCTTGCAATTAGAATTAAAAAATAATAAAAATTGGATGAAAACTGAGCAGGTTTACTAAATAATGTTTCACTGCGCGTGCGCGAATGGAATCAAAATGTAATGTGCATAATGTAGTAATTAAGTGTATAGAGCACCTTTCGCGAATGTCTCAGAAACGTAGCTTGAAAATTCTGAAAATTATCGGCGATAGAATAAGCTCGAAATCCGTTGTTCCTAAAAGGAAGCAAAAAGGTGAGGGGTTGTATCCAAATATCCGTTGATTATTGCCTATATAGCGTACACAATATTGCACGTACTTACTATATTTGGATATAAGCTCTAGAGAATTAAATACCCTCTCAGAATTTGGCGACAAAATTTGTTTCATATGTTTGTGTCCGGAGAAAGTGGTCGCCCGTTTCGAAGTTCACGGAGAGCACCTACAGACACTCCCCATCGCGTACAAGATGTATTATTCTATATATATATATATAGAATTCATAAAGTCCGAAGGTAATATCTCCAAGCAAGGAAAAAAAAACCCCTAAAAATCACGTGAATTTTAGGCTATTGAAGTAGAATACCTCCTTAACCCTTAAATGCCAGGTGTTGCCTTTCGGCAACATACGCAACTTAGGCTTCTAAATACTATTAGACTAATATATTGAAGCTATAATGCCTAATGTTGCCAATAAAATACATTCTGAAAATATTATTAAATCGATTTTCAACATTTAAATGGCAACACTTGTGCTGTTTAAGAATAAAGATAGATTTATTTTTTCAATTGTTGATAGATGCTCTTTTTGTTTTGTTTGGAAGCTTGCGAAATACCCTATTTTGTTCTGCAGTGAGCAAGTAAAATTTATTTCTTATCATAGTTCTCAAAATTCTTGTGTGTTTAATATTATAGAATTTTATCAAGGAAAATTATTTTTTCAATTAAACACCAGTATTGCCGATTAGTAACAAACAGTTTTTTTAGGCATAAACCATACTTAAAACAAAACATGATTTTTTAAAAGTATTTTTCCCATGATTTATTTAAAAAAAGAAAGCCGAAAAACATTTTTTAAATGATTTTTGAAAACTCAGGTATTTAAGTGTTAAAAGCGGAGGCATCCCATTACCATGAAATTTTCATTCACCTAAGTAGTTAATTAAGGGGACCGTGGACCTTTATTTCAGCAAAAATTGACACCAAAATCAACATTTCCTATATGTGTAATATTATTCTCTAATTTGTACTACTTCTATTGGGGAAAACCGCATTCAAATGCGATTATTTTACTCAAAGTTACAAGTGTTTTAATTTTGTTCACAAACAATTTTTTTTTACCTTTTAATATACTTTAAATCTGTTTTTCTCAATACAGATGTTTCAGCTTTATTTTCCTTCTTTGAAATGCTCCTGGCTACTTAATTTTTGATCAAAAGTCATGAAACTGATAACGAAGAATTCTGATATTGCTTACAAAGAACTATGCATGCATTTTAAAATTCGACTTCATTAAGACAATTAAATTGGATTTTTAACTTATTATAAGGCATAATTTTGATGAAAATTGATATGGAATTCAGAAAAATACCTCTAGGAAATTAACTATTTACGGGATTAAAAAAATCGATAAACAGATTTGTTTGTAATAGAGTTTTACGTGATTAAAATCCAAAATCGAGGAAATATCTAAAAAATTAAGAAGCAAGGAACGTTTTAAATTTTCTTTTTAAAAATTTATTTTTTTTTAAATCTTAAAATTATAATAAGATTGGAAATTTCTTTTAAGGTGTTCTATATACAAGGCTATATACTTAAGGTGAAATGTATGTTTGCACAAAGTTTCAAATCTGTATTATGAAAATTAAAAGAAATTTTTTTAAACGTCCATCGTCACCTTAATCTGATGAAAAAGTATGAGAAGATACAAAAGTTAATAACGTTAAATGCAGTTTTAGAGCGTAAAAAATCTTTGCTATCATTATGAAGTCTTGAAACAGTTTTAAGTTTATTACCTAGATTCAAGCTTAATCTAGTTAAATGAGTAATGGTCTTTACGATGGTTATTACACATTCCACCAGAGAAAAATATAAAAAAAAAAAGAAAGAAAGAATGGAAAAGAAAAACTAAGAGAAAATAAAAATGCATACCCATATAAAATAACAAATGTTAAGAAACAATGATTCAAAACGAATCTCTCCTTAAAAGAGGAGGCATGCCACTACCATAAAATTTTCAGTCACCTAAGCAGTTAATTAACCTGGTGAAAAAAGTATGAGAAGAAACAAAAGTTATATCTTTGAACGCAGTTTTAGAGCCTAAACAATTTTTGCTATTATATGAAGTCTTGAAACAGCTTTAAGTTTATTATCTAGATTCAAGCTTAATCTAGTTCAATGGCTAATTGTCTTTACGAGGTTATTACACATTCCATCATAAAAAAAATATATATATATAAAAAAGCAAGAAAAAATGGAAAAGAAAAACTAAGAGAAAATAAAATTTCATACCCATTTAAAATAAACAACAGCGTTCGAAAACAATGATTCAAAGCCATTTTCAGATAATAATCTAAGCTGCGTCACTATATAAAATTTAGTAAATGTAATTACATAAAGTATAAAAAAATATGAAATACAATATAAATTATTTTATGTACTTTTTTTAACTTTTTGCTGCCCCCTCACCCCTCTGAAACGTTGTCAACTGTTTCAACTTAATGTCCAGTGGTCCTAGCACCAATACGTAGAAAGGAATAATTTATAGATCCTCGGTATCTTTTTCTCCTGGCTGTAAAATTCTACCGCTGGTTTTATGTAAAAGAAGAACTTTTTCTCACCCTTTTCTGCGATTCTCAGTTCTTTTCCCAAGCGGTTAAAATAATAAATTTTATTTCTTTCGCTCCTCCAACAACGATCCCCCAAAAAGGAAAGACATTTTATATCATTTTCTGTTGATCATTTCCTTCTTTTCCAGACGTCGATGGAGCAAAGTTTAAAATAATCACGGACACACGAGAAATTTTATGAACTCCCTTTTTTTTCTTAAATGACGGACTCTGAACCAAGACTCTGTATGTCATGTTTGCATTATTCATCAGGCAATACTCAAACTGGGATCCAAGGCACTAATCAAACATTTTTCAAAGAGACTATCAATTTTTTTTTCTCTTGAATTTGAAGGAGATTTATTTTATCGATCATAAATTGTTAAGTTATCAGCAAATAAATTAAGTTTGTTTTATCGACGAGAATGAATTAAAAATTAATTTATTGCTTTGAATAAGTTAAAGCAGAAAGAATGTATGTATCTTTATGAGCTCAACATAAATTGTATATTAAATGTTTAAAATGCTGATTATTATTTTTTAAATAAATGTATTCAGTAGAGTTTGCATCCGATAGGTTAAATACTTTATTTTAACCCTTTCAGGGGCAGAAAAATTCTGTCCATAGAATGATGAAATGAGTGACTGACACCAGAATTTATAAACGAATTTTTTTTAGAAAATAAAAACTTACTTTTCTAAACTTTCAATACAAAAGCAAAATTTTATTAAAATATTATTTGTGCCATTTGCCAGTTTGGAATTAAAATTAGGTGGTCATGCCGTGTGATCAACGCCGTTGAAAGTGTTAAACTATGTAGTACCCAAATTTGACGATAAACAACTTGAAGTTTTCTAATGAAATATTACTGAGTTTTTAATTAGTTGCTTTTAAATTAATTAAGAATTGAAATTTTGATGAATTGCCATATATGTGATTCCTATAAATTTAAGTCGATAGTAAAGAGATAGGTGCTGTCAGTCTATCCTACTCAATACAATGAAAGAAATTTATGTTTGTAATTTATAACCAATTATGCTTGTTTTTTATCAGAAATTTAACTAAAATTATTGGATAGAGCATTTATTTTTACTTATTACAGTCTCTTTTTTTTCTTTTTTTTTTAAATAAATATCAATATTTAATGTATTCTAATTTTTTTAATTACACGACCGTTAAAAATTTTTATGAACTTTATTTTTATCTGTCTCATTCTAGAACCCTAAGCTTAGTCCCCCAAGGGGACGAGCGATCGGTATGCGTGCCGCGCTCAGAATCCGTGATTATTCTCGCCAGTAAATTTTTATTGTAAGTTTTGTCTTAATCCGAGCATTTTCCCGATTAAATTAGGCAAAAATTTCTGCTTTGAAAAACCGGTGATAAAAGGTTAAAAATTTTGTAAAAGACGCTCGTCTCGAAGGTGTTAAAACTTAATGCTAGTAGCAAACGATTTATAATGTATATTTTCCCATTACTTGAATTTTATTTTACATTTTCTTAAATTTTTTAATTATTTAACTGCGGATATCAAGGCAATTTCTTTTATAGTTCTTATATGAATATTTTTCTTCTTTCTGTTTTTTTTTTTTTTTGCATTTTTTGCGGGAAAGAATGACAAACATTTTTTTATACAAACACACATATAAATTCTTGATGATGGGCATAGCAAATGATATAGCAAAAATTGTTGATCGGTTCAATTTATTTAATTGATAATCATAAATATTTTAGCTTAAATATTTTTAATATAAAATTAGTATATTTTTAAAAATATTGTTGAGTGTTAAATTTTATTTAATTATAAAACATTCAAAGAATAATAATAATAAAATACAAATCATATAACTTCTCCTCCTGAAGTGGAATATGACATTATTGAAATGAATTATCGCCAAAAATATTACAAAAATTATTCTGCCAGGTTTGGGGATAGAATTTGCAATCGATCCCCTCACTTTCCTTATTTGTAGATGTGAGGCTCGTACTCGCGTTCTCTACACAGTTTAGCAGCTTTAAACTGACGCCTTAGGCCACTGGGCTAACCGTACCTCCTCCTACTGTACTCTAAAATTGAACAGGTTCTAGATTTAATTTTACGCATGCGCATTTATGCTCATTTTGCAATGAACTGAATATTTACCTTAGCGTATGATTTAAATACACATTTTCCCTACACTATGAAAAACGCATAAGTTTATTAATCTAGCAAAGTATAATATAACCACGAATGAAAATATACAATAACCCCTTCCGAGTTACCCACGATTCTGAAAAGAGTTCTTTATCTTTAAAAACTTCAGAAACCAATATATTTTCGAGATTTTATGTAGCAATTATAAAAACGAAGTTTCTTAAGCTACCACAGATTTTCAAAAACTTTCCCGAGTACTCCTTATTGTGTATTAATCAATTTTCCAACACGGGATATACGTTTTTCAAATGCTATCAGTTCTCAAGAAAAAAATTTCATGCTCAACAAACATATTTCATTAATATTGGAGGAATTAACAGCAGTAACATTAACATTAAAATTAATATTCTTGTTACTCTTATATATATATATTCAACAACACGGCTGAAAATATTTCATTGAGAATTCATAGCCCCTTAAAAACTGGTTCCGGTTTGGGGAAACTGGTTAATACGCAATAAAAATGACTCAAAAAACTTTCCTAAAATCAACTTAGCAAATCAACTGGTTCCGGTTTGGGGAAACTGGTTAATACGCAATAAAAATTACTCAAAAAACTTTCCTAAAATCAACTTAGCAAATTAAACTTGAATGATTCTTGAAATACCAAAAATATATTGGTTTCTGAGATTTCCAAAGATAAAGAATGTTTTTCGGAATCATTAGACACTCAGAAGAGGATATTGTATATTATATTTAGTTGTTATATTTTCTTGGTTATATTCATTGTTTAAGAGATATTTGTCTTTTTTTTTTTTTTTTTTTTTACAATGTACTAACAAACCAATAATGGTTATACTGGAGCCCAATATTGCGTTAATTTTGCATTTATCAGAAATATTTCGAATGAAATACTAAAATTCGTTAAGTATTGGCTTTACGTTTATAAAATATACAATTAAATGCCAATATTACTGAAATACTTGCTTTAAATTGCAATACAAACATCATCTACAAAGAAATGGTAAAATACTCATTGCCAATATTGGTGCAATATTAGTTAAAATATAGCCAATAGTTAAACCGACCCAATATTGTTCTGCTTCTTGAATAGTTCTATATAAACACCATTACCATTTAAACAGATACTCATTGTTAGAAAAAAAATGTTTTGAATGCATTTGTTTATAAAACTGCATTACTATTTAAAGTGATTTATGCAAATCTTATTTTAAAAATCATGTCACTTTGTACATATGCATAACAAATTTGAAATCCTAATTTTTTACTCTTTTGTTTCACTTATGGAGATTAGTTAAAGAGGCAACTTAATTTAGTTAGTAAAAAAAAAGTTTATTATTTTTCAATCTATGCTGCAAGAAGAGGATAGTTTAGGCAGATAATCCATGAAAATTGTGTAAATGACAATTACATTTTTAAAAAGCAAATTTAATAAAGTAATATTTGTTTTAATTTTTAGATCGTTATTAAAGTTGTACAAATATAATTTATCCGCAATTTAATTATGTTTGTGTTAAGTGTGATATGTTTAAAAAAAACATGTAAGGAAAACAATTTATAAATAACTTATGAGAAATAAATCATTAAGAATAAAATCTGAGGCATTTATTAAACAAAGTTAAGACTGTCTAATAAAGAAATCAATATTAAACACAATGCGTCTGTAATTTGTGACATTTCTGGTATTTCTCTTTTTATTGATGCATTCTAATTCTAGATGAAAATGAAACAATCACGGGTAAATAATCTGTCAAAGAATTCTCTCTTGCCACAGTAGAAATGTAAATTATATCCGAGAAAGGCTACATTGAAAAGTGCTATCTAAATCAAGTGCATGCGCAGCCACGCATTTATAAATGTACTTCCGCACTCGGAATTCTGAACATGCAACACATTTCACCCAGCATTTCCTTCATACATCAGATTTATTTTATTTTATTTTATTTTGTTCAGCAAGCATCACTAAATTTTCAAACCGTGCATAAACTAATGTTTGCGCAAGAGACGTTTTTTATTTTCTTTTGCCCAACAATTGCCACGTGGTTTGCACAGATATGGGATTTACTCAGGCATACATACAGATATACATAAACACACACGATACATATAAATGAATAAACAACACGCACTGTCGAACCTCGATTTAACGATTGCAAAGGTTCCCTTTGTTAGCCATCGTTTAATCGGGGTTACACTCTAAATAAAAAAGAGTGACTATTCACTCCGGAGGAGCGTATAGTCACTCTATCGCAGAGTCGAAATATGCCCAACCTCTTTAGAGTGACTATTCCCTCTGATCAGAGGTGGAATTGTTAACTCTCTGATAGAGTGAATACTCCCTCCTGGGAAGCGAATATTCACTCTAAGCAGGGGTGAATATTCACTCTTTCTGATGAGTGACTATTCACTCTTGCTAAAGGAGTGCATTTTTTCAGTGAATGATAATTTTTTATGGAGTGAATTCTTTTTTTATGTTGCTTTTATGGGCATTTTAAAAGATTCATATATTTTAGAGCATGCAATGAAAATAGATACAATCGTGGTAAAGATTGGAATAAAATACTTTACTAGCAATATTTTTTAATTCATAGTTTGTAACACTAATTGAACTTTTGAAGAAAAATTCAATTAAAGTTACATATGAATTAGGGTAAAGTTCCCATCTCCTCTCCTAATTTCGTCCCCTTAACTTCTCCACTTCTGCGAAAATGGCGCCACTTATGACGCAAGGCACAGGGAACGGAAGGTAAAATGCGCCAGAATTGAAAGTTTCGTTCGCCAAGAGGCATACATAAATTAAAGACGGCGAATTTTATATTTTTAGAAGACATGAGTTCTTATTCCGTAGTTTGTAGACCGTTACTTACTGTACTGTAAGTATTTATTTCTTATTCATTGCATGTATTTTACGTTGGTAAGATGCTGACAGTAGCATACAGTGAGTTTTAGGACGCTCAGTTCATCTTACGGAAACTGAAGCTCCATCATATTGGGAAGTAGCGTGGTCCGATTTCGTCACCCTTGCAGTTCTTTTTTTTCGTCCTGGGGATGAAATTAGGAATGCTTTTTGATGATTTTTTTTTTTAATTTTTTCCTCATGTTTGGATGGCTAAGGATTCGTTATGTTATTCTTCCACTGATAATTAGTACATTTCTTTGTGCCTTACTTTAATGTAAATTAAATTACATACTCATTTAGAAATAAATTTTGATTTAGCTATAAGTTAAGCCTCGGCATATTGGATTTCTGGAGAGGACAAAGTTGGGACCATTTTTTTTTTCGTTTACATTTTTTAGATACTTTTGAAAAAAACAATTTTTCGCATTGTTAAAATTGTTTTACACGATATTTGCCTATATTTCTATGTGCGTGGGTAGTTAGTCTATCTAAAATCCAAACTTGGTAGATTTTCACAGAAAATTACAACTTCCGAGGACATAAAAGTGACTGGGAGACGATAGTAGGGCACCTTACCCTAAATTAGATTACTGACAGAAATAAACTAAAATATTTTATTCCAATCTTATCCTTTTTGTTTGCTTTCATTGCATGCCCAATAGATATTTGATAGTTTTAAAATCCCCATAAGGGCAAGTAATTAACAGAAATCTTAATCAGTTAATGTTATTTTTTTCTTTTCGGTTACCCATTATGTTGTATTTAGTATTTTATTAATTCCCGTGATGTACATTAATTATGTTGTTTTTTTCATGTATAATTCAAGTTTTAAATATTTCGATCTCAGTATTCAATGGCAATGAATTTAAATCTAATCAAACGTCATTGTTTAGTGTATTTTAGTTACTTTTATAGTTTTATTAATAACTGTATAATAGGTGGATGTTATATGATTAACGAAGTGTGATTTCATTTTAATTTTTTTTTAATATAAAATCTTATTCTTTTAGCTTACTTTTCAGTAAAGTATCGCCATTTTGCAGAATCCTATTGCTATAAAATATTTTTAAATTTTCCACTAAAAACACAGTGCTTATCAACTCACAACTTTTTTTAAATAAACAAACTTTTCTCAAACTTTTTTAAATAAGTTCTAAGCTTGGTCTAAATTAAATATTAATAATGCGTAAGTTTTTTTTATGTTTCGTGATTTGTCATTGTTTTATTAAATACGAACATGGAGTGTAGGATTTTATATTCTCTGGAATATGTTTTATTTTTAACGACGTCTGATTAACCTGACCTGTGACCTGTTAAACATATTCCTTAACTTAATCATGATTTCGAATTTTCTCCCGCTATTGCTGAAAAAAAGATATTAATACAAAGCTTATTTATGTAATTTAATTTAAATATTTATTCCCGTATATATTGCATTTTGTGAATATGAGCTAAATAGATTGCGTATGTTTTATTGGAAAAGATTGTACTTATTGGAAAAGATCGTTGCATCTGTACTGTTCTTATTGTTTGAAAAAAGAATTTTTAATGTAAAAAGTAGTTATTCATTTCTTTAAAATATATTCAATTTTATATTATAAAAGTGATACTATGAACATTTTAAAAAAATACTAAAGCTGTTTTATCTATAAACTTCATATCAGGCATAAAAAACACTTTATTTCAATGCTTAAATATCATGCCTACTTTTTAGTGCCAATAGTTACGTGTATTATAAACATAGAAAATGAGTTTACAATAGATGGAAATTTAATAACTGATTCAGAATGTCTATAATTAAATGTTTTGATTAAAATCATAAACAAAAAATGCTCAAAAATAAGATGAAATCAAAAAATGCTTACATACAATTTAAAAAAAATAAAATACCAATTTGAAAAACACTAAAAATAATATTTAGTATTCTATAATTGTACAGTTAAACAACAACAATAATAACGATAACTACTGTAAGTGTTTATAATCTGAAAACAGTAAAAAGCCGAAAAAAACCCCAACAGCGCACTATCTCAACACATTTTCAACAAATATCAAAGGCAAACAATTCCAGATCAATCTTTTTATATATAACATAAAACTATTTAACTCATAATCATAACATACAATGTCTACTGAAATTGAAGATTCAAATTAAATACGACTTACCTTTACGTTCCATAAATAATCACTTTAACAATATCCCTATATTATATTCCTAAAATGGCGGACGCCTTTCGCTTATCTTAAAAAAAGCATCGTAGGCATGCTGTTCTGATTAGCTGATGAATAATACCAGTACATACAAATAGAGTTAGACCGAAAATTCGGTTTCGTTTCGTAACAAAATCTGAGTTAAGCCGAAAATTCGTCATAAGTTCGGACGGAGCTAAACTCGATCGAAACTATCTATATTACAGAAATCTTTTTAATTCCTTCAGAAATTTTCAACATTACCCGTTGATTTGAGCTGCATCGGCTCAAATGAAACACTCTTTATTTATTACTATGAATTTCACTGTGTATAATTATCAGTCATCGCAGACTCAAGACGGGAGGGAAAATTATAATGCAAGCAATACATATAGGACTCAACTTTGAAGATACTTTTCATGCGCTCGTTAAAATCCGTGGTTAAATATTATGGTAGATCTTTGTTAATAGTTGATATAATGTTTAGAATAGTTTCCAGTCCTGGAGAGAAAAAAAAAAAAACCACCGCCCCATATTAACTCTGCTACAAATCATCGTTATACTAAATCGTTATATTAAACCGATGGATCGATGTAATCGATATATCGTTATACATACAGCATTATATTAAATGTCGATTGTTAAAATCGATTATAAATATTGGCATTTAAAAACATCTGCTAGTAATTGCTACGTTTAAATTTTCTTACTGGTGGTCTGGCTATAGAGACTATAACAAACTTGAATTTTTCTCAATATGAACACCTTATTTTAATATCATATTTGCATTTTTCGATGCATTTTACTTTCGGATACCAAGCAGAAAGCCATGCTGTCAAACAGTTTAGGAATTATTCAAGATTAAAGTTCAGATTTCTAAATGCTAAATTCATTTTTAATCTTTTCACTACAGATTGCAATGCGGGTACTTTTTTAAGAAAAACTAAAAAATATAGGAATGAGCTGTAATTTTGGATTCGCTTATATGAAACTTTTAGAAATCGATTTCTGTTAAAACATTCACAGGTTACAATTCAAAAATTCATAGATTCATTTTTTATTTCGAAAACTAATAAAATATATACTTTTTCGAAAAACTTTTAATTGCAAGTAAGTAAAATGTTAACAGAAATACATTTTTAAAAGTTTAAACTATAGGAATCCAATATTACACCTCATTCTACTAAGTCGTTTTTGAGTTAAACTTATAAAACTACCCGCACAGCAATCCGTCTTGCAAAAATTAGAAATGAATTTAGCATTAAAAGTTCTACAGTTTAATCTTCCATAATTCCAAAACTACTTGACAAAATGTTTTCAGGTTTGATATCCGAAGGTAAAATGTACCAAAAAATTCAAATATAATGTCAAAATTAGGTGTTCATATGGAAAACTTTCAAGTGTGTTACAATTTCAATATGCAGACCAAACCTAATCAAAATTTAAGCACAGCATTTATTTGTAGATGCTATTGAGTTACAATTGGTGTCGGCCCCATTTTTATATGATATTTCCGACAGAGTTATTTTGAAATTATGCATATTTTGTTTCCGGCACCGTACAATAACAAAACAAACTATTAAATTTCCATAAAAATTTAAAAAATAATTAATAATTATCCCTTACTTATATTTTGTTGTATTACTTAATGTTTGATCTTTTATTAATATCATTATTTAATTATTATTTAATACTCGATTTTTTACTTGATTAATTATTCTATAGCATAGCCTCTCTCTTAAATCAATCGAATTCATCAATCTGAAAATAGATTTTCATGGAGATATGTTTTGTGGCTTACGTTTGATAGAAAACTTCGTTATATCAGATATTCCGTTAATGGAGTATAAACGAGTAAAATGAAAGGTGGGAAATGTTCAAATTTGCAGGAAATTTAAATAAGTTTGATTTGTATAATTTTTCGATTTAACACCTTCAAGGGCGCGGGTTAATTTTTGGACCACCTAATTTTAATCCACATTGGCACCAAAATATTGGAATGAAAAATTTCCTTTTATTAAACACGTGAACAAAAGCTTTTGCTTATTTTGAAATAAATTTGCTTGTAAATTCTGGTGCCATTCGTTCACTTCAGCATTTTGCGAAAAAAAAATCTTTGCCCCTGAAAGGGTTAACCTGCCTCGTGTTATTCGGATTCTACTGTATAACTGATAAAGTAATACTTACATTTCATTACGAAATAAATTTTGAAAAAGAAATAGTAATATATTTAATCTCTCTTTCTAAATTTAAATTATAATTATGTATATTCTGATTTAAAATTATGTACATTGTTCATTAATTTACATGAAACATTCTTTAATTGTACCTCTAACTTCTGTTGATGAATTAAATAACATATTATTAAAAAAAATCATTTCAAGTACATATTAAACAGAACAATTACAAAAGATGCTGGTATATGCATTACGGAACAAACTTCAGTTATGTAATGAACACTGAGAAAGTAGTGTTACACAGATAAATTTGGTTTTTCTGCATGTAGAAATTAAAAATAAAACCAAACGAAAATTTCAAACTTTTTTCCCTCTTTAATAATAAAATCAAAGCTTGACACCGCGTTTAGTTAGCATCTGAATAAATTTGCAAACTGTTTTAAAATTATTTATTTATTTATTTATTTATTTATTTGATATTTAAGATTATATTCGATCTCTCAAACGCTTCCTGAAGCTCCAGAATTGCCTTATTTAAAAATTTCTCTATTTTACATTAACTTTAATGAAACATCATTAATTCGACTTTCAAATTCTCTTGCTGAAATATCACGCTATTTAGCAAAAGAAAGTACAGTCGTAGGGAAAAAAAGTAAACACCCCCTACTAACTTTGCAACAGATTATTGTAGAAGAACGTTACTGGCACAAAACGATTTGGAAATAAAGTCTACTTTTAAATTATGTTTATAAATTTGCTTAGGGGTCATCTAAATATCAATACGAACCCAAAGTTTGTTTTTTTCAATAGCAATAGCCAAGTTTGCAACCATAAATAGATTATACGCCCTTCAATTAGCCTAAATCCAAATTTTCATGAAATTCGTATGATTAGTTTCCGAGAAATTAATTATTTTAAAATGAACCTATATTAAGGGCTGTATCCTAATTGAAGTTAGGTACTCGATAGTTAAAATGCTACAGAATAAATATGTAAGTTCTATTAATGCATTATTTCTTGCTAATATAAACATCTCACTCGCTTAATATGTTTCGATTATTGCCAGCTCAAATATTTCATTAAAATGAGTAAAATATTTTTTTTTTCAAATTATGCTTTTCTGAACATGATAGATTAACCTATCCGTCAACTCTTAAACCGTCCCCTTAAACCGTCATTCTGACGTTTTTTACTCATAATTCGAAAACTACTTGGAAGAAAAATTTGAAAGTAAGAATTTGCATAAAGCAAGACATAATAAATATAAATCGATCAAAAAAATCGTAGGTTGCAATTCATATTTTTTTCGAATATTAAGTTCATAATTCATAATTAAGATTATAAATTTTTAAAATTATAAATTCAGTGAATTTATGTTTGGGTTTTTTAGTATTATAATTAAACAAAAAAAGTTTCGCATTGGGATTACAATTTCAGGAGATATTAATAAAAATATGAAAATGTAATTTAACATTAGAAGTTCTAAACTTTGAATGTTTATAAATCAAAAACTTATCATCTAAACGGATTGAAATTTCCTATCTAGGCATAGTTTGAACTGAAAATTTGAAAAAAAAAAAATGTCAAAATTGTGTGCTGCCATTGAAAAGAAAAAAGTTTGGTCTGGTTTTGATTTGTAGATGACCCCCTAAGCAAATGTTATATACACCATTTAAAAGTAGACTTTATTTCAAATCGCTTGGTACATGTAAATCTTTTCTATTACAATTAGTTGCAAAGTTAGTAGGGGGTATTTGCTTTTCTATTTCCACGACTGCACATAATAGATGTACGCAAAAGAAGTAAGCACTTGAAGTACACAATAAAATTACTATCTACTAATGATGTTGTATTCATCATATATTTATTAAAAAGTTTCAGTTTTCTAAAAAACATTCCGGAAACACCCACTGGTTGTATCAATCATTCATGCAAAATGATAGAATCCATTCAGCAAAAGTCAAGAAGATAAACGGTACAACAACACATATAAGAATATAAAACAAAATAATAGTCCCTATTTCTCACCTCTTCAGCATGCTTTGATCAATTAATTACAATGTGTATTTGGTCTTTCAGTGTCTGGAAAACTAAAAATAAAATCAAACGAAAATGGGAAGTTTTTCCGACATTCTGTAATAACGTCAAAGCATGGCACTTAATTAAAATTTCATTAAATTTGCAAACAGTTTAAAAACCATTTATTTATTTCACTTTTAAGGTGATATTTCGTTCTCAAAAGCTTCCCAGAGCTTCGGAATTGCTGCATTCAGAATTCTCTTCATTATGTATTAATTTTCCCGAAAAGTCCGTTAATTCGACTTCGAACTTATGTTGATGAAATATATAATACACTAACAAATTCAGTTGAACTACACAGTATACATAGTATCTTCAAATTATACTGCCTTTACAGTAGCTACCCATGTGACTTTTATACTTATTACCTACACTAAAGTACATAAGTACATGTTTCATTTTTATGTTTTTGGTATAAATAAATCTAACATTTTCGCTTTTAGTGTTTTCTTTTTAGACACATTGATAGCAAAGGTTTCCCTTATAACGCTCTTTAGTTGATATATAATTTACATGATCTGCCTGGTTTAATTTTTTTTAAGTAGTTTACACTTTTTCAAACAGCACCTGATATCTCATATGAAAAAAAATAATAATAAACGCGTGTGGAACATAGACCCTCCTGGTCCACTTACCCCATTTTTATGGGGCAACTGGACCCATCAGGAAAGAAAGATGAAATATGCATATTTTTATATTTTTAAATATTAAAATGCGATTTTGAGCATTTCTGTCTGATAGAGGGAACCTAACTGCACTGTAAAAAAAAATGGTAACTTTCCATGTAAAATCCAGGAACGTTTTGCCTTTTATCAGGTTTTCAGAATAATTTAGCTCTTTCCTGTGAAATTCTGGTTTTCTTATCTGAAACGTTCCTGAACAAAAGTTGGAAACAGCAAAACGCTGCGGCCGCCATTTATTATTTTTTTTCCCTATAATCCGTTGCTCGCGCGCGAGTGTCGAAAACGAATTCCTTAAATGAATGTAAAAAAATCAATATGGAATGCAAATAAATCAATAGACGACATAATCCTTTACGTCTCTATTGTCAAGATAATTCAGATGAAAATACAATACCTCTGTGACATCACTAAGAGATTATCTCTCGTACTTGTCTGTGAAATCTTTAACGAGCAGACTGTGTAAAAAAAAATACACCTATTATTTGGATCTGCATTAACCAGGGGACAATCAAATATGATTCTCACCTATTTGGATTAATTTAAAGTATGTTTTAGAGTTCTTATCTCTAATTATTCTTGTGAAAGGATTTCTTCAAATGGGCCTTAGATTTTCAGAAATTAGATGCCGAGTTTTAGCATACGTTTCAAATACCCATTAGTTTGCAGCTCTCAACGTGTCTTTCGTGGTGTGGACGCAGAAAGCTTGCACGCCACCCGTACGGCCCGGGTTCGATGCTACCTCTTGACTTTTTTTTTTTCTTTTTTAATTAATTTTATATTTTAACACTTTATTACAATTTGATTTAAATTTGACATATATTTGACACTTTGAATTGCTGCAAATTTGAATTTTTTTTTTCGGAAAAAATATACAATTACGTTTAGGTTTTTTTTTTCATGAAAATTTATATGTATTTTATCTAACTTGTAAACTAACATAATCACTGACGAAAATCCAAAATATTTTATGTCTAGATTTTTTTTCTAATTATTATTTACATTTATATATTTTTATATTTTAAGCAAAGTTCAGAAACAATATATCACATATATATTTACTTTATTGAATTTTAACTGAAAATTTATTTTTTCGTGTAAATTATAAATAATAATTTTGATGTCAATTTCAAAATATTTTTTCATTCTAACAAATAATGATAATAAAGCGAAAATTGTCAACTGGAAATGTAAAAATCGTCTGCGGGTCCCGCATGCTGTGAAATGTCAGTAATGTCATAATGAAGGGAACGAACATCCAGAGTGAATTATGTCAGTAAGGTATCGGTCCGGATAGCCTAACAGGTAAGGCATTGGCACGGCACGCCAAGTATCCAGGTTCGATCCCTGGTCTGGACATTTTTCGCTCTTGTGCTACTCCAGCCTTGAAAATGTCAGTAATGTTTTGCTGTCAACAGAAATATTCCTGGTATTTCGCAAGAAACTTACTGGCATTTCTGTAGAAAGTTTTTAACATATACAGTAAAGTACCAGTCATTTTCAAGAAATGTTTCTTGGAAATAATGGGCAACTCAGCTGCCCATTTTTTCCCAGGAACGTTGCGGAATTTTTTTTACAGTGTGAACACTTTTACAGAAGTTCAGACTTTAACTCAAATGAACATTAGCTTTTTGAAGCTGAATTGTCAGAAGTCCCAGAGTCACATTGTAAAATCATGCCCCAGTTGCCCCAACTAACCTTAATTACAAGTTAAATTTGATCTTTCTGCAAGTAAAAAAGTTAAAATCAAATCAAACAAAAAATTCAAAAACCTTTTTCCTCCTTTAAGAGTTTAGGAAAAAGTGTGACATCAGGTTAATTAAATTTCAAACACTTTTAAAATCATTTCTTTATTTGACAGTTAAAGTAGTACGTTGCTCTCGAATACGTCACAATTTGATTCAAACTTCAGTTATGAACTATATAATCCTCCATTAACAGATTCGTTTGAAATACACAATAAGCACACTATTTACTAAAGATGTTGCCTTTAAAAATAGATTAACAAATTTCGGTTATCTAAAGAACATTCAGGAATCGCTGTCTATATAAAATGATAAAAACCACTAAACTAAAGACAGAGCAAGAAATAACCTAGAACAACGTAGAGAAGAAGATAAACCAAAATGATAGTCCCTACACTGAAAATAGAGGCGTCTTAAATTAAGACACATGTGTGACTAAAAAAGAATTTCAGACACTTAAGTGTCTTAATCTGAAAATTAAGACATTATACATGTTTTAATTTATGACACATAAGTGTCTAACTATGATCATGGTGTAAACGAACTGTGAATAGTGTCTAAAATATTTGCAAACGTCTTATTTTAAGACAATACGTTGCTTAAACGTGTCTTAATTTAAGACGTATTGTTTCTTCCGTACTTCTTACGTAATAACCACCAGGGGACACTCTCAGTTGCCCATGCGTTTTAGATGTCTTTCATTCGAGCTTGGTATACGTTGTAATTCAAACTGAAAATGTGTTTTTATGCATGCGTATATTATGATTTTTGCGGAATGTTTTGTGATTTTAATTCGTATTCACTCAGTTTATTTAATTATTGAATACATACATCTGACTTGTGTGCTTGACACCAAATGTCTCTTATAGTCTGTCGTCGATATAAAGGCGGGATAGACACAGAAGTAGACAACACTTGAAGATTACATCCGTGAACTCTACAATGTGTGTGCAACGGATATAGTGTTAACTTGTATTAATTCATATCGATAATATTGTGTTATTCGTCTTTGTTTTGTCAAAGCTGGAAAAAAAACTTTTGTTTGGCGAATTATGTTTTGAGGAGGAAACATTTCATTCTTTAAATATGGCTAGCCGAATATATTAAGGGATTTCCTTCTAAAATGATGCAATTCTTTCTCCCTCACTGTGATAGTTTTTAAATTTTCAAATCGAGGAATTTTTCTTACCTCTTGTAACAGCGATTCAAGTAAGTGTCATAATTTTCTTTATAGCACTAAACAGAATCTTGCATGAAATACAATTAGTTTTGAATCTGCTTGCGAAAAAAACTACTAATTCTAGAAGTATATATTTTTAGACTTATGATGTTGTCATATGTATTACAAATTATATATTCTAAATTCTCATCTTTTTCCCCAAATTTAAAGTAATAATATCTCTAAAAGAAACACAATTTAAGTTAAATTCATTCTCTTGTTTGGCTAATTCTTATCAGCCAGTAAGCAACCACAAGTTAAAAAAAAAATCTTTAAAGGATCTTCTAATGCTTTCTTTCTTCGTCTTCATGAAATAAACGCATTCGTTAAATTTTAATCAGCTAGTTTCTTCGTTGCCGAAACGGCAAATTAAAAATAAGATAAATATAGTACATGAAAATATATGACGTTGTCATAAGACTCGTGTATTGTGTTATATTAATCTACGAGTAATTGTAAAACTTCCAGTAAAAATATACATGTATATTTGATTTGAAATCAACATTAATATTGATTTTTTAATTATTTTTAGCAAAAAGAGTAATTTAAAATTTAAAATGGGAAACAGTAAAAAGTTATAACTAGATTTTGCAATTAAAATTGTGGTTTCCATAACATTATTTATATGCACTTATACGAAAAATACGCAAACGACAATTAGACTTTAAGATATATATTTAAGACAAAAGAAGTTTGGAAACTATAAGTAATTTTTTCTTCATGTTATTAGGGGAAAGTAGGGGAATGGCGCTCACTTAAGAGAAAACATGAATAGCTAGTCAAATTTAGACAAAATAATCAATATTTTATTAACGAAGTATAACTCCAAAGCATAAGGAACAGTTTGCAATCAACTAATTTGCATAAAAGTTTAAGGATTTTTTATTATCGTTTTATTTAAATGACCATCGATTGAACGGTCATGCCCGACATGGTAGGGTAATTGCGCTCAGAGTTTGAATACAACATGTAAGTAAGACAAAAGTCACATATGTAGTTGCGTGGGCTGTTCACACCACTGCAGAATTTCTGCAGCCACTTTACACATATGGTGCACACATATTGTGTTACACATATAGTGGGCTATTATTTTTAAATTTACGTTTTTTGATTTTCACCACTTTTTTGAAATCGTAAAATTCTTCTTGCTTAATGACATATTAATTAAGGCGAAAACAGGGGAATTTTACCATTTCAAAAAAGTGGTGTTAATCAATAAATTTGAATAAAAAAAAAGGTTGCCCACTGGCAACACTTTTTCTGGAATTCCACCGAGCGCCATTACCCGTTATCACCAAGTTGAGTTTTAATGCATTATAATTGGCGTAACAATGCACTACAAAAATAAATAAAAGCATGAAAGTACAGCTAAATGTATATATTTTGTAGACATAATGAGTAAATTAATATTTGAAAATAAGAGTGTACACTTACCTTCAAGTTAGATGTTGTAGAATTTTATAATAAAACAACTGCAAACTAATAACGTGAGGACACAAAAATACTTTCCTTCCGACGGTCACTATATCCTTACTGGGAACTTACGATCGGTACCGGCACCTAGCGAACTTCATTGTACGTTTTCAATTCTATTCTGTTTAGAGATACTGGGTGAGCGGGATTAGCCTTCTGAGCATCATTACCTTACTTTCCCCTAATATAGAATATTTATTTATTTATTTTTATGGATACATAAGTAGCTTTTGTGATTACCCTCTGATCTACATAAAAACTTGCCCATGTGGCAATATAATTTTTTTTAATCTAATTTTTAAGTGATATGAATTATTTTTCCGGAGGCTGGGGGGGGGGGGGATTTGTATGCAATTTTCGTAAAGCTGATATCTTAAATCTTTTTCGACATTGCACTGATTATAATGATTTTTTTAACTTTTAGAGTAGGGCTTGATTAAAAACACAAAATATATTGTCTTCTAATTTAAATTAATTTAATTAAATTTGTCTTCTAATTTCTGTTGATGATCGCCAAATTGACTTGAAGTATATACAAAAAACACAGTATCTACCAGTGACGCTGCATTTACAATATATATAAACAAATTTCAGTTAGCTAAAGAGCATTCGGGAAGCTCTCACTGTATGATCCATTCATACAAAATACTAAAATCCAACAAAAGATAGTACAAGAAGTGACATAGAGAATAAAAGAAAAAGAAAAAGAAAAGTGCCCACTTAAACTGATGGCATTGAGCTCACAGGCTCACATTAATTGTATATTATGCTCTTATTTCAAAGAATAATGCCCTCGAAAACAAATTAAGAGGGAATTAGCCCCCCGTTTCCCCCTTTGTACTTATACAAAAAACCTCCAAATCTAACCAGGGAAGCGCCTTATCAGAATAAACCTGTTTACCAAAAATTTGAAGCAAATCGGATAAATCTGCATGAAAAACACATTTAACTTAATTATGGGATATCAGCCTCCAATCCCCCGCCCTTTTTTACTTAAACAATGAACCTCCAAATCTAATCAAGGAAGCGCCTTATCAGAATAAATCCATATACCAAATTTGTTGCAAATCTGATAATTCTGCATGAAAAACTCATTTATCTAAATTAAGAGGCGGGGGGGGGGTTAGCCCCCCATTCTCTCCCTTTAAACTTAACCAATGAACCCCCAAAATTAATCAGGTAAGCGTCTTATCAGAATGAACATAGAAAAAAAATTCGAAATAAATCGGATATTTCTATCAAGAGTTATCGTGTTACATACATACGTACATACATACGTATGTGCGTACAGAACCTGCGAGCACATTAGCTCCCAGGCTTTGATAGCGTGTGAGCTAAAAAATGAGAGATTCTTTCTCTCTACGAAATTCTTCAATTAATTAATTATAAGTTAGATTTTATTTTTATGTATATAGAAAAATGAAATAAAATCAAACAAAAATTCCAAATGTTTTTTTCTTCCTTTAAGAGTTCAAAAAATCCTTGACAACACCTTTAATTAAAATCTGATTAAATTCTCAAACACTTTAAACATCATTTATTTATTTAACATTTAAAGTGAAACTAAACGCTCAAATGCTTCCCGAAGCTCCAGAATCGCCGTACTTAAAATTCTCTCCATTATGAATTAATTTCCAAGAAACGTTCGTTAATTCATCTTCCAACTTCAGTTCATGATTTATACAGGGTGCTCCAAAAAGATTGAAACGTGTTTTAATTTTTTACCTGTTGTAGATGCGTATGCAATGCAAATTATAAAAGGAATTTGTTAATCTATTTTGTAAATGCAAAATCTTTGGTAGCTACTATGCTTACTATGTAATTTGATTGAAATTGTTAAATAGCACATTGTACCTTGGGAACCCAAAAGATTAAAAATTCTTTAGTTTTTTAACTTGTAGTTATATTATTTAGGTTACATATAATGGTCCTGTTATTAATTTTCAAAAGGTTAATATTTTAAATTTTTATACAGTCCGTTGGTCCTATAAGTTATATTAACGCAAATTTTTCCTTGTTCTGACAAGTACAACAATAAAAATTCCATTCTTCTAAATTCACGGAGTTATGATACTAGAAATTTTATGAAGTTTTGGAACTTTCCGACACTAAAAAATCGCCTGTCTGTTTTTAATTCTGGAAAGCTCCGAAATTTCTCAGAATTCAAAATATTGTAACACAGCGAGTTTTGGTCGTAGAAGAATAGAATTTTCACTGTTGTACTGTCAGAGCACGGAGATTTTTTTAAATATAATTTATAGGACCCAAGGACCGCAAAAATATTTACAAATTGTAACTTTTTTAAAATTAATAGCAGGACAATTTCATCCACATAATCTAAATTGCTACCTTTTGAAAGGTTTTGCAATTTACATTGTCAACCTATCTCCAATAGGGAAAAAATTAAAGAGCTTTTCAATCTTTTTGGGTCTCCCTGTATAATGTGCTATTTAACAATTTCAGTCATATTACATATTAAGCATAGTAGCTGCCAAAGATGTTGCCTTTAAAATACAGATTAACAAATTTAAGTTATCTAAAGAACTTTCAAGAAATACTATTTGTATCACGTATTCAAACAAAATAATAGAATCGATTGAACAAACGTGACAACGAGAAATAACATAGAGCAACATAGACAAAAGGACAGAACAACACGATAACCCCTACCTCCCACATTCTACAAAATGCTTTGATTTATTAATTAGAAGATAAATATGATCTTTCTGTATCTAGAAAAATGAAAATAAATTCAAACATTTTTTTTCCTTCCTTCAATAATAAAATCAAAGCTTGACACGGCGCTTAATTAAAATCTGATTAATTTTTCAAACACTTTAAAAATCATTTATTTATTTGACATTTTAGGTGATGCTTCACTCTCGAACGCTTCCTAAAGCTCCAGAATTGCCGTAAGAGGCCTCGTTTTTTCCCCCATCATTTTCCCCCAAGAGGTGGATTTCCCGGTAATACACGAGATTAACTCCCTTTTCTTGCTTTCTCCCCGCATCGCCTTTTGAAAATATGGCAATGCATTTCGATGTGTTTATTTTCCATTTCGCTTCATGTTATGATTGGATACACAGAGATATGTTTATATTAATGAATTTGCAGTCAGCGTCAGGGCGCCTACAGGAGATAGAACGCCTGCCCCTCAGCTATATTAAGGGGCACCACTACAGAGTCAATAGCCTTCGAGATTTCCTTATAGAGTCTGAACATTCAATAAGGAAATATCATTTTCACTCGGGATCAATGGCATTTCATTGAAATCATACAGATACCCAGAACCTTTTAGCCCTTCGACAAATAAAAATATTTTCACTCTTTTTTACTATTATCGCGCATAAATATTTTAAATTATAGTAGCAAAAAATAACATTTATTATTTACACAATAAAAAAGTTACAAAAAGTCCTGATTGAATACTGCTTATACCCAGTTACGGCAGGCATGCGGCCTACAGATATTAGGCACAGACACGTCACATTGTAGTAGAATCCTAAATCCTCTTTAAAAACTTCTCCACTTTTCGGGGTTTTAGCACCATGCTAATTTATGAACTTTTGTGCATTTTTTCTGAATTTCAATTTTTGAGCAGTATCAACAGCACTGGGGTCTTCAATATATATACATATATATATATAAGTCAGTAAATGCCATACAGGGTGTCTCAGAAACACGTTTACAAACTGCAAGAGTTGTTAGAACACACTACGACAAGTACAGAAAACCATTGTCGCAGTCAGTCAAAAACATGGAACTATTAATAAAGAGGAACTGACATATCCTTAAAATAGTGAAGCTTCAACTGTAACCGCTTTCGCAAGGGCTGATTACCTCCGGGGGAAACTTCTACCAGTAAATTTATATAGAAACTTTCTGCGTATTTAAAGGCCTTATTAATGCAAAATTTCAGTCATAAATAATGCCAGGAACAGATTTGCGTTTTTACTGGTGGAAGTTTACTTTTGCGGTAGTCCTATGTTTCAACCATATTGTGACAACCGGTGAAAGAAACTGACTGTTTTACCAGACAAACTGACACTAGTAAAAATAAATAGAAAATATTACCATATTTGTGAGAAAATATTTCTATGAATAAGACGCTTAAATAAGAAAAAAAAATCTAATCAATTTTACTGGTGGGAAGTTTGCCGCGATGCTATTCAGAAACAGTGAAGCCGAATTTAAAAAAGCAACCGCCATCTTGTGACAACCTCCTCAGTTACTTCACTCGCAACTCGTAGACAATACAGTATAAGTCTACTCCTCTTTATTCATAACTCCATTGTCAAAAATGACAGAATGTTTCACTCCATTCTGATCACGGATTTTTGTTCATAAGTTTTACAAAAATGGAGATATAACGAAATATTTAAAGCCGGCTTACCTTACTTTGTGGAAAATTCAATATCATCAGAAAATGTGATAGAAATGTACAGTCGTGGAAAAAAAAAAAGTAAACACCCCCTACTAACTCCTCAACAAATCATCATAAAAGAAAGTTACTGGTACCGAACGATTGGAAATAAAGTCTACTTTTAAATGATGTATATAAAATTTTCTTAGGGTATCATCTACATATTAAAACGAATCCAAACTTCATTTTTTTTCAATGGCAATACCCAATTTTAACGAGATATTCCAAATCTTCGGTTCAAACTATGCCTAGACACCAAATTTCAAATCATTTGAATGACAAGTTTTTGAATTATAAACGTTCAAAATTTAGTGCTTCTAATGTTAAATTACATTTTCATATTTTTATTTATATCTCCCGAAATTATGCTCCTAATGTGCTATTTTTTTTTTTTTTTCTTTTTTGTAGTAATAATACTAATATACCCAAACATAAATAAGCTCAATTTCCAATTTTTATAATTTTATGATATGAATTATGAAATTAATATTCGAAAAAATTATGAATTGTATCCTAGAATTTTTTTGATGGATTTAGATTTATTAAGTCCTGCTTTATGGAAATTCAAAAATTTCACATTTTTCTTCCAAGTAGTTTTCAAATTATGCTTAAAAAACGGCAAAATGATGGTTTAAGAGGCCGTCTATGATGGAAGTGAGTAGACATTTTGAAATTTATTCTGTCGTACTGTAATCTAACACGCTTCATTGACTCCTTGAGTGGCGCTTAAGGTGCCTTGATCAAGGAAGGGGCTCTCTCGGTTAACAATCCAGCACGGAACTTCAATTTGGATACAGCCCTTAAAATACGCTCGTTTTAAAATAATTAATTTCTCGGAAACTTACGCTACAAATTGCATAAAATTCGTTTTTAGGCTAATTGAAGGGTGTAGAGTTAATTTATGCTGTCAGAATTGGGTACTGCTATTGAAAAAAACAAAGTTATAGTTCGTTTTAATATGTAGATGGCCCCCTAAGCAAATTTTATATACATCATTTAAAAGTAGACTTTATTTCCAATCGTTCAGTGCCAATAACTTTCTTCTACGATAATTTGTTGACGAGTTAGTAGCGGGTGTTTACTTTTTTTTTTTCCACGACTGTACAATAATTCGGTCAGTTCCGCTGTATGTAATGTCGATTGCATTGAGAAATATGGAACACCTAATTCAGCGCTGTTTTGATGCTGGTTATGGCCACAACCACACTTCTCGTGATATTGTTAACGCAAAGTAAGTCTGCTGAAAATTTTGTTAAAATATCTCCATTATTTTTAAACAAATAAAAAAGAATTCCGGTTCAGATTTATGCGTGATGCTCTGAATTTTTGGCAGTTTACATTTATTCAAACAATAGTTTTTCTACTCAGAAAGCTGTTTGTTGTAGTATGCTCTATCGCCTCTTAAAGTTCGTAAGCATAGTACTTGTATATTTTATCGTATGACATGCATTCCCGTAATGTCTTTTTTGGACGGTTGGTAGAACATACTACAGCAAACAATTTTTATAGAGGAAATCAGAATGATCCGTTGTTATTGTCAAAATTACAGAGCTTCAATTCGAATCCCAATTTTGTTGTAACTGTAAGAGGTACACTGTAAAAAAAGTCTGTAAAGTTACTAAAATTTTTCTAGAAAACTGGGATTCCTAGAACTTATTATGTTACGGCAACAACAAAAATTCATGTAACAGGCACACCTTTGCACCGAAAATCAAAAAATCTGTAAGGTTACTAAGTATTTTTTAGGAAACTTGGATGCCTAGAACTATTCATGTAACTGCAATCAGGGTTACAGATAAAAATTTCAGTAAGATTACTGTAATTTTAGCAGATTCATTTGTAAAGTTACAGATTCCTGTACCTTTAAAAAAACTAGTTTTGTAGATTTACAGCTTTTTTGTGCAGTTAAAGATGAAAGTTTAGTCAGCATGTAACTTTGCATCTGTAGAACTACAGATTTTTTTTTTTTTACAGCGTGCGATAGCAAAATTTTCAACAGAATTACCATGCTTTTTGAAATGCGATTGTTTGTTTGTTTGTTTTATTGGACACGTACATCAGACTTGTGTGCTTGACAACAAAGCCCGCTTATAAGTCATCGTCGATATACAGGGACGAGATAGCACAATGAAAAAAATTTACAGCACAGAGAATTTTTACATCCGGGAGCTCCACAAAGAGTGTGCAATGAAGCCAGCGGGAGTCGAACCCGACAAGCCTCCTACGCTCTAAAGCGATTAATAGCGTGGTGTCTTAACCACTCGGCCGCGGAGGCCCCATTGAAATGCGATGAACTTACGAAAAGTACTGGAAAAACACAGTAATTAGGTGATTAACAACATTTAAGGACGTGAATTTCGCCTTATTCAGAAAATCAAATTTTGGGAAATCGCGAAAACCCTCTGGCTGTGTCTATTGGTTTTCATTGCAAACCAAGATTTTACAATGCCAGAAATACACGCCAAACTAGTTTTATTTATTTATTTATTTTTTTTTTTGGATCTAGGTTCACCAATAGAATAGATTGATAGAATAAACTCTATTTTTAAATTTTGGATAAGGCATGTTTTGAAACTCACGTCCTCATAATATGTAATGTGAGTGACACTCCGAAGAATGGTGCGACTGATTCAGAAATTTTAGGATGGCGGATTTGCGGTCACTTGCACCATTCCTCGTAGTATAGTTATAATTAAAATAAAGAAGGCAAGTTTGCTGCAAATTTTGATAGAATATATTCATTATTGTTAAGGATATGAAGAAAATTCCGGTATAATGATTGGAATACCGTGTTTTGCCTTAAAAAAGAGAATTTCGGTTGTAGCTTTTTATACAAAAGTTGCATTGTTATTAAATCCCCTTGTAATTTGAAGGTGAATTTTTAGGACACTTTCCACATATTGAAGTAATTTGACCTAATTAAACTTGAAATTATATTTGATTAATCACATTTCTAACAAATAGGGTAATTCCGGGAATTATGCCGCACATTTTTTGAATTTGTATATAAAGTCCCATGATGGACATAAAATAAAAAATAAAAATCATGCTGTGCTATTTAATATTAAATATACAACGCGTGTAGTGCGACAAAAAATTCAAAACAAATTATTAATATTTTTTAAAGATTTTTTTCTACTACATTACACTGCGGCGCGTCACCCGTACATTCAGGATGAGACGCCACACTTGTGCGGTAGTAATGCCGCCCTTGTAATAAGAACAGAATGAAATTATGAATACAAATATTTAAAAAATATATTCATATCTGGATTATAATCAGCAATGTAATAACAAAATGAAACTAAATTAGTACAATGAAACGTATTAGTAGATTCAAATTAACAACTGTTGCCTACTTTCATTATTAAAATTATCGACTTATATTTTTTTAATTAAATTTTAATTGTTATTTTAGCAACAACGTAACATCAATGTATTAGAAAGGGAAAAGAAAAGTAGTAAAATTGTGTTTACATAATTTATCTGTTAACCCTTTCGGGATCGGTGGCTTTTACGCAAATTTTATTTCGTTGGTACCACTTTTTTAAAAGAAGTTACCTTTACTTAAATAATCATGAAAATGCTCTTATTAAACAAAGTAAATATTACTTTTCTTTTTTACTGGTGCCAGAAACAAATTTTGTAGGCTCTTTATAAAGGTGCTTATATGCACCTATGGTCGCAAATGGGATAAAAGACCTGTTTTTTCGACTACAATCTACAGAAAAAGTGTCGAAAAAGTACAGTCTTTATGTAACTACATTTAACACGTTCACGCCGAAGCGGTGGGTCACATTCTACTGTCTGAGAGTTGTCAAGTCTCCGGTTTTTTACACACCACTGTTATTTTAGAGAAAATGTTGTTTCTTTAAATCACCCAATTGCTCTAATTAAATAAAACAACATTTTCTGTATTAAAATACTGGTATAGAAAAAGCCGGAGACTTGCGAGCTCTGAGACAGTCGAGTGTGACCCATCGCGCCTGCGTGAACGTGTTAAACACATGATGCAACGAAGCCAATTACACTTCCTCTTTTTTAGAGTAGTGTGCAAAGAACGTCTGCGTTACGCATAATCCAATTTTTCGTTATCATTATCTTGACTTGCATCTTTCTTGCCTTTCTTACTTTTTATTTTCCCCTTTTTCTCCTTTGGTTTTAGTAAACTTGATAACATGCCTAACATGGTTAGTCTGTGCAAAAAGAAAAGGAAAATTAATAACACTTAATCATACCGTACAAAAGAAACTGCGGCATGTATACCGGAATAGCAGTGCGGCATGTATCTCATTTTGCATGGTGCAGACTTCGGCCATCACAGTTACCTGCCATTGCTAAGGGGAATGGTGTAACCATACACACGCTACTCTATACAAACGCTACACATAATTTTGACTTCGAAATCATGCATGCATTTAGTAATTAGTGTATGAAAAGTATTTAAACATAACGTGTTTAAAAGTTCGGACAGTGAAATCATGCACTTACGTCAAATTAAGGATTGTACTTCTACAAGTAAAAATCGAAATAGGATTCACGCTGTACACTGGCTAAAATAATCTCATTGCGCTTCTATAATGTGCCTTTGACGACCATCTATCGATAATTACAAGACAAGTGCGGAATCTATCCCGTATGCGGCGACTCTCCCGGAGTTACCCTATATACAAACTGAACGTACATACTTCTTTTCGATACCAGGGCTCTCACGCTATTAAGCCACGCCCCATTTTGTAACGACTCTACCACCAGTAACCGCATAAAACTATCTTCCATCTAATGCATCGTGAAGAAAATGACCTTTATAATAATACTGGTGGTAGAGTCTTTATAAAATGGTGCGTGGCTTAATAGCGTGCGAACCCTGGATACGATTAAGGGGACCGGGTAAGCGAAATTCAATCAAAAAATCGATTTTTACTTTTTTATATCATTAAATAGTTTAAACTTTTATCTTTACAACGATGTATTACACATGTTTATATATAAAAAAAGGTGTTGGATTTTTTTCATTCTTTCGAAGAGCATTTCACTGCAGTGGGCTAGTTTTTTCAAATTCAGATTTCTTGATTGGCACCATTTTTCTGAAGTTGTAAAATTCCGATTGTTTTTGCCATTATTAATATGTTATTAAACAAGCCGAATTTTACTATTTCAAAAAAGGGGTGCCAATCAAGAAATCAGAATTTAAAAAAGGTAGTCCACTGGCAACACTGCTTCACAGCTTTAATTGACTTTTCTCAAAACTTCGATTTTTCAGGTTTGTGTTCCTTTTTTTTCAATATCTATTAAACTTAAGAAGTCAGATTTTTCTAAATACTTATATTATGTCATAGTACATACTTTAACGTAGTGATTTAATGATTTGTTGTGAATTATTTATTTTAGGCAGTGAAATCTTACCAAAAATACTACTTTAAAAATGTCTTTCAATAAATAATTAATAATTAATTTTCTGTTCCATTTAGAAAGCAAACGGTCTGTTAAAATACGTAAAGCATGTTATTCTGTTAAAATACGTAAAGCATGTTATTCAAACTACAGTAAACTTTCTGTAAGGCGGACTCTGTGTAAGACGGAAATCTGTCTAACTCGGAAAGATTTTCAAGTCCCTGCGAATTCATAGACATAGAGTAAAATTTGTCTAAGGCGGAATATTGTCTATTATGGAAAATTTTCTCGGTACCGATCGATTCCGCCTTAGAGTTTACTGTACTCTAAAAAATCTACACCTCTATCTTTCACCATTTCTTAGAAAAAGGTACATAAAGTTGGTGTATTTTAACATGGCCGAGATAGAGCTTAACCGGTACCCTTAAATGGAAAATTAACATGGAAATACTCGCAGAAAACAGAATCAACACAAGGGGAGTAAAGTAATTCTAAAATTAACCACAATCTAAAATGCATAAAGTTGACATTGGAGAACTATAGTCAGTGGCAATTTTTTTTTCTTTTTTTTTTTTTAAGCAGAAGACTTGCCGTGATAAAAGCATTTTAGATGACCCGGTTCGGTGTTTTTTGGCTAAAGCCGAACTTTGTAAGCAAATAAGTAGCAAATCAATGCGGAAGAATAATAAATCATATTATTTTCCGTCTGTAATTTCTACATAGATTTTTATAAATGTTGCTTAAACGGTCTTGTATAAATTTAATTTTTATACTGTCAGTGTACAAACAACTTATTTTAAAATGTTTATGTGCAAGGTGTTCTACAGATCCATTCACATTTCAAAACATAATAAAAGGTTAACAAATTGCGGTATCGGTATACAGTTAGGATTATAAAAGTAGTCAGATTTTTTGTGGTAATAGAGAAAAAGCAAGTTAAGAGTAATTTCGGACTTCAAAACCCGTACTAATTAAAAAATTGCCGTACCCGAATGCGATTTGCACTATAAGACTTTTCAAAATATGGAAGTTTTCATTGCAAAAGGAAAAAAAAATAGTTAAAAGAGTCATCAATTCTTTCCCATTCCAAAATTCCATAAAAATTCAAACAATTGTCGTATCGGAGCGTGGTTTGTCCCGTAAAACTTGGAAAATACTAAGAATTTGTGTAATAAAAATACCTCAAAGAACTCTTTTACAAAAAAAAAAAAAAAAAAAAAAAAATCCGACAGTTTGACAAGTCGTATAGCGCAAACCACAATCTGATACAAGAATTTGTTATCCTTATTATTTTTATTTATTTTTTAAATATGCTCACTTATATAAACACCTTGTATTGCCGCAATTTAAAAAAAAAAACATTAACAAGTAATATTTTTAGGCTAATATTCGATGTTTTTTCTGTCAATAAATATTCTTTGAAGAAGTTCTTTCAACAATCGAAATGCGAAGAAAATTAAAGCACAATTTAACTGCTTAAGCACCACAATGTTTAAATGTACATAAATCCCTAGCACACAACTGAGGTTTCTTTCAAATTTTATCGTTACCAAAAGGAGGGAAATCTTTTGGCGTCACACCCCTTTCTCACCTAGCAACAACCCACGGGAAAGCTTTTCCATACCACTAGTTTGATAACCACTTATTTTGTATGGCACACGGAAGTGTTTCAACAGCCGAGTGCCGAACTGCAGCTCCACGACTACGAGGTCGTCATCTTAACCACTGCGCCTTTGCAGACAGAATTTTCCAGAACAGTACAGTTGTGTGCAAAAGTTTAAGACCAGCAGCTGAATTTTGGTATTTTAACAGAAAGCATCATTAACGAGCAGAATATTACGCCATCTTATGTGTCGACTGCGTCAGACTCGTTCGCTGCTATAAATAACTTCCCGGCTCGTTCCTTGCCAATAGTTTTGTGGATTTAACTGTAGACGGTGCTGTTTTTTAACCCTTGTAATGGGTAAAAAATCGCCACTTTTCTTACGCTAAAAGGGCAGAAATAGTTGCCTTGCATAAAGTTGGCTTTTCTGAACGTGAAAAAGCTAAGAGGGTACATATGAGCAAGACTGCTGTTCATAAAGTTATCAGTAAATTTAATATTTTGGGAAAGAACACTGACCTGAAGAGAAGCGGTCGGCCAAGAAAAACTTGTGTTCGTGATGATCATGTGATCCGAAGGATGGTAATGCGATCTCCAACAGCCTCCTGCAAAAAGGGTACACATACTCTGGCTGCAAAGGGCACCGACGTCAGTTTGAGCACTATTTCAAGACGTTTGACCAAAGATTTTGATTTATTATACTACAAAACTGCAAGGAAATCACATGATCATCACGAGCACTAGTTTTTCTTGGCAGACCGCTTCTCTTCAGGTCAGTGTACTTTCCGAAATATTAAATTTACTGACAGTTTGATGAAGAGCAGTCTTGCTCACATGTACCCTCTTAGCTATTTCACGTTCAGAAAAACCAACTTAATGCAGGGCAACTATTTCTGCCCTTTTTGCAACTGAAAGTGACGGTTTTTTACCCATTACAAAGATTTAAGAACAGCACCGTCTACGGTTAAATACACAAAAACCTGGCGAGGAATGAGACGAGGGAAGTTATTATATTCTGGTGTTAAGTCAGCTTCTCTGAACTAAGTAATTTCTAGAACGTATTCTATCATGGGAATTAAAGGGTTAAAGGCTAAGTTTTCTAAAATAAATAATTGTATTAAAAAAGGTATTTGGAGACATACTTATTAAAATATTTACTAATTTGCAATGTTTGAGCGTAAAACAGCCACAGGACAGTAGTTTTTACTTGTATTGCAGATGTGCAAGAGAAGAAAAGATTGACGTATTATATGAAAAATGTATCCCTGATTTTTTTTCATTATTTTTCCTGTGTAAGAAATATTTCAGAGAATCATATATAATTTTTTCGAAACAAAATCAAAAATCGCGCATTTAAGGATTAAACGTTAGAAAACCCAAGACAAATAACATAAAATAAAAACATATATCCATGGATAATACCAATGCTTCTTATCATGGTCGATTGAAGAAATCCTCATTACAATTAATTCATATTTCCGTCTTTATTTAAAAATGAGTTTATGTCTCCTCGTATGAAAGAGGTTTATAATAACAGAATAACCACATATATTTTTGTCGCTACTTTCTCGAAATGATTCTTTACTCATAAAGATAAATCAATTAATTCCTGAGCGCTTTCCCACGTAAATTTCCTGATATTGCAGGCTGATTGGGAAAAGCAGCTGCAAGTGTAATCTTTAAATTAAAATATTTATCTAACAAATGAAATTTTTAAATTAGCTATCGAATAAACATCGAAGAGAGCGTTACATCTCCGGAAGTAATTTAATCAGAATCTTCAAGGTATATAAATTCAAGAAAATAAAAATAATTAAGTCGTAGTGATCTCATATCAACATATAAACATTGTGTAGGTTAGAGTAAATTGAATTCGAAGAATTTTAAATTGTTATTGTTGCAATTGTAAACTATCTATTTTCTTGCTTATAATTAGAAATTAAATGGTTGCTTTACATACTTAATTATTTAGTTTAAACTTGTTCTTTCTTCAACGGAATTGAATTTCAGGAAAGATATCAAACACACCAATCGATTTATTTCATAAAATTCATTTAAATATTATCTAATTTAAATGTGGTAAACATTTTCACCGAAATTTAATTTAACATGTATATATATATGTGTGTTAAATAATAAATGTCGCTTGCAAGATACTTATAATCGAAATTAAGCGCATTTGTAGAACATTTTGAATTCTAATTCAAACTTTAAATACAATCTTTGTTATTGTGAAAACCATTAATAAATATTTCTATAACTTTGAAGTACAGATTTACTTGTTGAAGTACGTAATTAACTATTTACATGGCGTTATTTTCCATCCATTACACAACAGTTAAACTAGAAATTAAGTATTTATATCAGCTAACAAGTATTTTTTGGAGATCTTTGGTTTTGCAAGGAATTGTATAGGCAACTGACTTAAAAATAAACTCAAAATCATTTTGATTAACAAATCACAAAAGCTGGTTAAATAAGATATCTGTAAAGGGTCAGTAGTTATAAACTACAATTGCGAATGTAAATCTGCTAAAATTTTTGGAGAGTTCCACAATATTTTTTAACACTCATGCAGTAATATTCAAAACGAACTAACCTACTAATATAAGTCCAAAAAAATTTATCAATGGAAAATTCAACCTATATGGCTATTGCATTCTTTTATTCGGCATTGATCAATTTTGTTTATTTTGGCATAGGGGAGGTGTCTTCATGGAGAACTTTTCAAGGAAAAGTGCTTATTTTTTTAGTTTTCTAACGCATGGAAACACTTGAAACTTGATACAGCCACTCCGTTTAGACCAAAGTTATTATCAAACTCGCGAACAGTGACTCAAGGTTTCCATTTTGTGGCCACAATACTAACCACTGGGTTGCATTACTGAGCCACGACTCCAACTTTACGCAGAACGCAAGGGTCACTGAAGAAATGTCGCAATAATTCTAATTCACTGGTTGTCTAGCAATTCTATTTATACATTTCATTAGCACAAAAACCTTGCCAATTCATCATAGGCAATCTAGAATATTCTCCGTAATTCATCACCTATGAGTCGTAGAGGCTTTGTTTCTGGATTTTTCAACTGAATAATTGCTTTAAAATTGTCATAAAAATCACAAATTTGTCATATTCTACCTCTATACCGAACAATACATTATATTCATTATTTAAAAATTCCCCTAAAACTACTTTTACAGCAAAAACTGAACTAGTAATAATTCATTCGAATTATTTTTAGTGGCACAAAAAATATTTGATTCTATAAAAATAGACATTGACATAAAAATGTATGATGTTTTAATAGATTCATATAGTACATACGTGTGCTAAATTGCGTACAATTTTTTTAAAGAAAATCTAAATAAATACACATGTATTTTTTTTTAATAGAAAATGTCAAAATATTAAAACTTGAATAACAAAAAAAAAGAGGGAAGGTAGAAGTATATCAAAGTGTTTATTTATTTCACATTTTTATCAATCAGTACTTTTAAACAATTGTAACTCGGATTCTTACATGCATATTCTTTGTAAATATTGTTGCTTTATGTACAAACTCGGTTCTTTCTAAGATAAGCATTCTTTTCGCTATTTCGGAAGTATTGGGTGACACGTTAAAACGCAGCAAATTCTCTGAATGCTTCGTATCTTTGCATACACACTGTCATGTCGAAAACATGGACAAGATATCCAAAGAAAAAGTTTATAAAAATTGCGCCTGAATTCACACTACGGTAGTGTCACTATGCTTTAAATCAGTTTTTTATTTTTATTTTTCAGAAAAATTCCTTTTTTAGCAAGAAAAAGTAGATTCTTCCAGAAAAAGATTTGTATTTAAGACTTCGGTTTATTTTTGTTTTTTTTCCAACATACAGTTTAAAATTTACTTTAAGAAAATAAATCATTACTACTTAAGGGAACATGGTACACTTTGAACTATTTTTTTTTTTTTATTTGTGCATTTTATAATACCTCTTTTACATATTATTAAATGGTTTTATTAAGGAAAATTATTTAATGAAGAAAAAAATTAAATTATTGTCATAAAATTTGATTTCTTTGGTTTGAAAATGATAAGAAAATTTTAAAACACTTCTATTATATAATTTTTAACTTTTGGAGCTTTTTCGTTTTCTCCATGCTTTTCCTTCAAATGTGGTCTATAACAGTGAGGATCAGGTTCCAAAAAATTTGTTTAAGAAAGAATAAATAAAATGCTACGACATATGTAAAAATATAGTAAAAATGACTATTTGCTTAAAATTTTTATTTGTTTTTAATGAACAATTTATATTACTGGAAATTCGAATCCTAATTTTATGAAACACACCTTAAAGATAATGCAAAAGTATATGTTAAAGCTTTAGCATTTTGATCACAGGCTATTTTCATGAGTACTTGTAGTGTGAGTCACATGCTACGATTTTTGGATACCAGCATTTTAGAATGGAAAAATGTGAGTTATTTTATGGGAGATATCTCATTAATTGAATAAGGCCAAACAAACTTTAAGAAAATAACAGTGGCCAACAAGCATAGCAGTTATCAACTCTGTGACTTACACTACAAAACCCATGGAACTAACCCATACAGATATACACTATATGGTCAAAGGTGACCGGTCACTTGCGATTTTAGACGTTTTGTTAAATATCTAGAAAAATACATAAGGAATTAACCTGAAACTGCAGGCGTGTAAACAGTATAGTATAGGTAATATATTTCCGCAAAGATTTTTTTGCGAAACCCCATAGGGGACCGTCAACAAATTGAAAAAGAACGAATATCTTTTGGATAACTCTGTAAAAACTAATGTAGCAAAAGCGTTCAAACTCGAGATTATTAATAAGTGGCTTATTGAAATATATTGTGTGCATTTTTATGAGGATAGCATGTATACTCGTAGAGAAATTAATGTTATTATATAAACAATCCCAAATTTCGCCAAGTTTTTTGCTTATAGTATGCAGAATTCTTAATATAAGAAAATGTTCTTTCAGAAAATATGACGAACAACATTGTACGCAATACTCTGCAATCAGAATTAAAAAATAATGAAAATTGGATGAAAAATGAGCAGGTTTACTAAAAAATGTTTCACTGCGTATACGCGAATGCAATCAAAATATAATGTGCATAATGTGCTATCTAAATGTATAGAGCACCTTTTGTAAAAGTCTCAAAAACATAGTTCGAAAAGTCTGACAATCGTTTATAGAATAAGCTGAAAATCCGTTGTTTCCAAAATGAAGCAAAAATATGAGGGGTTGTATCCATATATCCATTGATTAGTGCCAATATAGCATATACATTATTGCATGTACTACTGTATTTGGATACAGCCCCTAATCTTTTTGCTTCCTTTTACGAATAACGGATTTTGAGCTTATTCTATAAACGATTATTATCAGCCCTTTCAAACGATATTTTTGAGACTTTCACAAAAGTTGGTCTATACATTTAGCTAACACATTATGCACATTATATTTTGATTACGTTCGAGCATACGCAGTGAATCATTATTTAGCAAACCTGCTCATTTTTCATACAATTTTTACTATTTTTTCATTCCGATTGCAGGGTATTATGTACAATGTTGTTTGTCATATTTTCTAAAAAGAACTTTTTTTTTATATTAAGAAATCTACAAATTATAAGCAAAAAAAAAAACTTGGCGAAATTTGGGACTGTTTTTATAAAAACCTTAATTTCTCTACGAGTATACATGCTAACCTCATAAAAATGAACACAGTATATTACAATAAGCCACTTATTAATAATCTGGAGTTTGAATGCTTTTGCTACATTAGTTTTTACAGGGTTATCCAAGAGATATTCGTTCTTTTTCAATATGTTGACAGTCCCCTATGGGGTTTCGGGAAAAATCTTCACCGAAATATATGACTTCTACTATACTGTTTACACATCTGCAGTTTCAGGTTAATTCCTCATGTATTTTTCTAGATATTTGACAAAATGTCTAAAATTGCAAGCGACTGGTCACCTTTGGACATATAGTGTATTAAAGAAACACAAATTGAGAAAAATGAAATTAAAATTGGAACTCTAAATCATTGAAATAAAATGGATGCAGTAAAAGCCTTTTTCACATATTTATGATCAGCGGGTTTTGACGTAACTTCGCCAGAATATACTAAATATGTTTATAGAAAAAAATTGGAAAATTAAATTTTTTCTCAGTTTTTGCTAAATGAAGGATACCAAATCCCCTTAAAGAGCATGAAGCTATCCCCTTAAAGAGCATAAAAATGCATCTAAAATACGTTTAGTCATTATTTATAAAATTTCACCAGTTAAAGGTGAATAAAAATAAATACTTAAATAAGGGTTTACCCATTTATTTTATATCTGTTTGCTTATTATAGTTAATCATTCCAATTCTAGATGGTAGCATTAGCTCTTTTCACCCTTTTCCTTTGCTATTCTCGCTCTCCCTCTTGGCTTCATTTTACTTTGTTATTTCAAAGCACATGACACAACATTTTGCATCCTGTTGAATTCTTCTTCAGTTTAAATTCTTAGTGAGTTGTTTTTGGTATTTTTAAAGTTTTTGTCTAAATTGGCTGATTTTTAATTAATTTCTTGGTTATTTAAAAATATTTCAATCATTTTTGGTTCTTTATTTGTTATAAGGAGTTTCATATATTCCGTTTTAGGCCTTATGCCGTCAATATTAGACGAAATAACATATCTTTACTATGAAATGGGTTTATGAAGCTCCTCTCAAAAACTCATAACGCATTCATAGGTTGTTGTTGTTGTTGTTTTTGTTTGTTTGTTTGAATTTTTCATTCTCTAGTGTTTAATTTTTTTTCCATTTGTTTTCCACATATTTTCAATATTTACTGTATTTTCATTCCATGTTGCTCTTGTTATAAGGATCGGTTTCAAAGAATTTTATAACGGTTTATACATCATTTTTAATTTGAATAAATTCCTTTATTATTTATACGTTCACATTAGTTGATGATAATTTGTATTGATTTAAAAAGGTTTTACAAATCTATCTATCTATATATCTATGTATATATATAACCATTAATTAAACATAACCTACCACCATCAAAAACCGTAATATTATGAATTAAAGCTATAAGTATAAAAAAAGTGCCAAATAATTTATTATAAGAATTATTATGGAAGAAAAAAGAAGAAAGTGGACACCGGCAAATAATGGAAAAGCTTATATATTGAATTATATTTGTATACATTTTAGAATTAATTGCCCATGGTTTTCTTATGAGGAAACAAGTGACTAAAGTAGGGTGAACGAACTTAAAAGAAAAAAAACCTCTTATAATTAAATTACCAATTGCGCGTGGTTTTCTTAGAAGAAAGCAAATGAAACAAAATCCTTCGTAGCAAATTGTGTTTAAATAACATCATAACCTAATAGCACAGTTACCCGAATGTGGTCAAAATTTGAAATCGCTGTGACCCAAATGCAAACCTTACTGTCTACACCGCCTGCATTGAAAACGTCATTCTAAAATTTATATGTCATATTTTGTGACAATGTGTAAATGGCTCAAAATTCGATCACGGTGATTTTGTCACCGTTGTGATTCTGACCATTTGGAATTATTGTGTCAACTGTGTAGATATTTGTGATAAATTTATTATAATTTGACTCCGACTGATACGTCGAAGTATCGCAACACACCATGATTGATTTGATTTAATGTCATTATTCTCATATTTTGTTTACGATAGATAAAAACACCTAGTATGTACGGGTTTTGACATTTGAAGTCTACCGAAGTGGAGATTGCTTTGGGGTCTATATCTAAAATGGCTGTCGCGTTGAATGATCCTTTACTTTATACACAGAGATAATTGCACAAACCATACATAACAATTTCGTCAATATAAAAGGGTGAGATAGAACGATAAAATTTACAACCCTACAGAATAGCAGCCGGGAGCTCCATAAATAGGGTGCAACGGAGCCAGCGGGAGTCGAAGCCACAGATCTCCTACGCTTTCAAGCGATTAGTAGCGTGGTGCCTTAACCACTCGGCCACGGAGGCCCCAATGTAAGGCTTAAAGTTGATTAAGATGTAGTTACAACATCCAATTTAAAACAGGAATTCCATATTAATAAATTTCTATTAGTGAATATCAATGAAACACGAGACCCATAAATCAAGATCAGTGAGGATAATACTGTATCATTATGCAGCAATAAATAAAGAGATTTCTGAAACTTATTTAATTTTTTTTTTATTTAAATTGAAGTATATGTTAATTTTACTAGTATTAGTTGTAAACAGTATTTTTAAGCATTTTTCTTAGTGTAATAATCCGTAATTCTAAATAAAATAGTCTGAGATAGAAAGCCCAAATATCAAATAAACGACAAAATGCAAAACTATTAATAAAATTTTACATGCTTTCTATTTCAAGCATGTGTTAATTTTCCTTTGAGCCTAAAACTTGAATTCCCTGTATCTATACATATTATGGAAAAGGTTCACGAGAATCTATTGCTAGGAAATCTCCATGGTTACATCCGAATCAGACAACTGTAATAAAACTTCCGAAACAACTTCCGAATCATAGCCGCACAGTTTACAGCTATCCTAATCTAGCAAGTATATTTCATGTATTCAGACTAAATCTTAGTTTCTTAACTCATCGGCTTTCCTGTTTAGCGCTTTGCTGTTGCGTTAAATAAACTAAGTTAACCTACTGCAAGGATTTCTACCTTATAGTATAATCATCTTTAGCGCGTTTAATATTATTGGGAGGAACTGTAATCTGTTGTTTTAATTAACAAATCAAAACAAAGTTTAGAATATTTAATTTTGTTAATACGTCACTTTCATTCGCATTGCGTAATATTTTCTGAATAAATTTTCATCAGTTCTTAACTTTCAGCGCAATAAAGAAGATTTGCTAAATCTATATTTGCATCTTTCAATCTTGAAGATTTAAAACCCCTGCGGCAAAAGATTTCACATCAGCACACTTCAGTTTTATTACTTTAAGATAATAATAGTTCGCAATATTTTTAGCTTGATTTTACTATAGTAGCGAGAGAATATCCCGAAATAATGTGTTGTGATTGGAAGTAGGTCACCGAAATACAGTTTGAAGTCTGTTTACGGACCCAATAGTGGATTTTAAAAAGCTGGCATCAAATTGAAATCCCTTCGACATATTTTCATTTGCAGAACTTTAAATGATATTCATTTTAAGGTTATCTGCTACCGCTGGATTTTTATAAACTGATTGATTATGTACTCCATTTTCTGTTTATTTACACAGAATATACATATGCGATCGAATTCCATCTCAGCGAAATCTGATACATTATCAATAAAATTTTAGCAAACACCATCAAAATCCCCAATTAAGAAATATAAGGAAACTATTGCACAAGAGTAACTCTCTCTTAATTAATGGTAGTATTTCACATCAGCGCACTTCAGTTTTATTACTTTAAGATAATAATAGTTCGCAATATTTTTAGCTTGATTTTACTATAGTAGGAAGAGAATATCCCAAAATAATGTGTTTTGATTTGAAGTAGGTCACTGAAATACAGTTTGAAGTCTGTTTACGGACCTAATAGTAGATTTTAAAAAGCTGGCATCAAATTGAAATCTCTCCGACATATTTTCATTTGCAGAACTTTAAATGATATTCATTTTAAGGTTATCTATTACCGCTGGATTTTTATAAAATGATTGAATATGTACTCTATTCTCTGTTGATTTACACAGAATATACATATGCAATCGAATTACATCTCAGCGAATTCTCATAAACTGCTATCAATAAAATTTTAGCAAACGCCATCAAAATCCCAAATTAAGAAATATAAGGAAACTATTGCACAAGAGTAACTTTCCCTTAATTAATGGTATTATGTACACAATATCTAGTAGAATTAGAGAGTTAATATTTATTTTATAATTCTGGTTAGAAAAACTTTTAATGTAGGTTGCAGTTCATGATTTTGTTTTTACACTTTATGAATCTGTATTGTAGGTTAGATCGGGGCTAGTTGGCCATAGGGGTATGTTGGCCCAGTCGCGATATTTTTTAAACTTTGCGTTAGATGACATTGTCAGTCCAGCCAAATATGCGTTGCTTCACTTGCCTTCTCCAACATCAGCACCATTGAAGTCGGAGCGTCCGTTAAAAATTATTGAGAATTTTCAATATTTTGCAAAGGTGAGTAAATTTTCTCTCTTATAAATAATCGTTTTTTATTTGTTTGTAGATTACATTTTAGATTTTAATATATAATAATTCAGAAAAATAATTGTTCGTAGTTATTGTAGGGCATGTTTTTTTTATAGAAATACTTTCAGAATAATTCCTTACAGTCATGAAAAACAACAAGTGGGTAAGTGTGATCACAGATCGTACAGAGGGTTTCGTTTAATATTTCTTTAAAACACGTTATCCTTTTGCGAAATCTGTTAGTTACACATTTCGCAACCAGGGGGCGCACTCTATTCTACACAAACCTCTATCCGAAGGAAACTCCGTTTTACAACCTATCCGTAGGTATATTAGTCGAGGGGATTGTAATTGTAAATCTCACAGTAACCGAAATAAATCTCAGCAGCTTGATCAGGGACCCGACGCTCCCTCTCAGACTCTGGTTGAGAGTCGGGAGGAGTGGATGTGGTCTACCCCTCGGGAGTGCACTAACACTCTAAAGCGAAAGCTGAGTTCCCGAGGTGGTCATCGCTGTCATCGCGGTCTATAGCACCCGTGGATGCGTTACTCGAGTTGGTGGCGGAATCAGAAAATAAAATCAATTTTAAAAGCAATTTTTAAGTTAATAATTAAAACTCACAGTTTTTATATTTAAAATTTTTATTTTAATTTAGGAGGCTATATTGTGTTTTCGTTCGCAAGAAATAAAAATTAAGATTTGGTAAAGTTTTAATCATTTATTAAACTTCTACACTATCAGAACTTTAAAAAGTGACGTAGGCCAGCAGGTTGGCCTGAGCGACTAGGTGTAAATTTGAGCTTCTAAACTAATACTTATAGTTAATATTTTCAAGTTTTACTATTGTGACTTCTTCCTGAAAGTACACTGATAGTGATAATATAAAAAGAAATTTAAAATGTTGAATTGTAATTTTTTTTTAATTATTAGAAGAAAAAGCGGACCAACTAGCCCCAGTCTACCCTATATAAAATAAGCCCCTAGAACTGTTAGGTGAAATTCGAAATATTTAAGGGAGAAATTCCTACAAAATGGAAAAAAAAATTGAAAAATTCCATTATAGCGAACAAATATTTCCGTTCTTATTACGATCGTTCTAATGAAGCTCGATTGCGTAAATATAGTAAAACAGGGTTTTTTCCGTCCTTTTGGCTGTCTCGGGCTGCATTTGAGGCAAAAAAGTTCGTACGGACACATTTGAAAGGTAAGTTTTTTGTTAAAATGAAAATACACTGTAGTATGAATAAGGGTAGCTCTAAAGCAAAAATGTTTAGAAAATGATAATTTGCAGCGTTATAAAAATACAAAAAGTCGATGAAAATAAGATTTTATTTCCTTTCCTTCGGAAATGCTTTAAAAAATTTTTGAGTACATCAACCTGAATATTATAATTAGACGCATACTATTGCGTTGATCCAACTTAGATATGGAAAACATTTGCAATTCTTCTTGGAATTGAAGGTGAAATTCCTAAGGATAAGAAGCTGAATGTATACTAAATATGCAATTTTTGGTCAATCGGTTTTAGAGTTCTCAGTTGCTCCTGTGAATTTAGAGAACAGCGTATTAATGAAAATCATAGTCATGTGCTTCAGCCAATTGTAGTACATTTTCGGCTTTATGTGATGAAGCATTGACTTTTCGAAAGGAATTTATTAGTCTAATAATTAAAAGAAACTACACTGTATTATCCAGTTTTTCAGGCAATATTTAGTCCTGTCTCGCACCACATTCATTATTGTACTGAGCCGCGAGTAAGACAGTCATGTTATAAAATTTTGGTCCGAAATTGAAATTACCAATGAAACACCTTAGGAATCAAGACAAACAGACAACAAAGTAGAAATTGCACCGCCAAAAATCTGCAACAGACTTTCCAGTCATTAAACCGATATTAAAGTTAACGGTTATTTGAATGCACTGTGTGTCCCTGAACACATGTGCCAAACTGTGAGAGATGATAGAGGACACTGTAACAATCATTTTATGTATAGTAATGTATAATCGCAAGTGACGCTTTGAGGTACAAACACAGGAAAGAGACACGAAAAGAATGTTTATTGACAGCGTCATTGAGAAGTGAATGTTTACAATAATTGATCAAGATTGAATTATTCAACAGTAATACATAACTGGTAACATCAATGAAGCAACTGGCGTACCGATTCAAAGATGCTATAGTCCAGGCAATAGGGGATTTTACCTGGCAAAATTAATGGTAGCTCTGGAAATCGGCTTACTTTGTGTTTTTTGGGTAGCTGAATCCGAATTTGTAACTTCCCACCAAAATTTACCGCGGCAACCCCCCCCCCCCCCCCAAATTTGGTAAAATGCCCCCAAAAAAGATTTGTATTAAAAAAATCATTTTTTTATTGTTTTAGGAGAAAAGTATCTAGAAATTCAGAAAGTAGACAAAATTTGCAACAAATTAGATACATGACATTATGAATTAGGATGAAGGGGAAGGGGGGATCTGCCGCGGAACATGCGCCGCGGTGATGCGTGGACTAAGTTGCGCAATTCCACTTAACCACTCACACGTTTACATTCGCCCTTCCATCTCCCCTTCGAACTTTTTCTATAAGGTTTACTTTAAGATTTTTGGGTCGCTGAATCCGAATTTTTAACTTACCCCCAAAATCCCCCCCGAACACCCCCCCCCTCAAAATAGTTGTTTTTAAATTACTTTTTTTTTTTTGTTTTAGGGGAAAACTATGTAGAAATTCAGAAAGTTGACAAAATTTGTAACAAATAGGATATATGACATTATGACGTAGGATAAACGGGGAGAGGGAGGGGGGGCTGCCTCGGAACATTCCCCGCTCGCTGTTCTCAAAAATCAATTTTTTTCAAAAAATCAATTTTTTGGAGGTTTGCCGGGTTTTGCCGGTCATTTTGGTGGGAAGTTACAAATTCGAATTCAGCGACCCAAAAAACATAAAGTGAGCTGAAATTCAGAACTAGCATTAATTTTGTCAGGTAAAATCACCTATTACCTGGACTTGATAACATAGTGCACATAGCGCCGCAGTGTCTGTTCTGAGGCAGCTCTCTCCCTCCCCGTTCATCCTACGTCGTAATGTCATATATCCTATTTGTTGCAAATTTTGTCTACTTTCTGAATTTCTACATAGTTTTCCCCTAAAACAATAAAAAATTTAATTTAAGAAAAACTATTTTTGGGGGGGGGGGGGATTTTGGGGGTAGGTTAAAAATTCGGATTCAGCGACCCAAAAAACTTAAAGTAAACCTTATAGAGAAAGTTCGGAGGGGAGATGCAAGGGTGAATGTAAACGTGTGAGTGGTTAAGGGGAATTACGCAACTTAGTCCACGCAGCACCGCGGCGCATGTTCCGAGGCATATCCCCCCTTCCCCTTCATCCTAAGTCATAATGTCATATATCTAATTTGTTGCAAATTTTGTCTATTTTCTGATTTTCTAGATACTTTTTCCCTAAAACAACAAAAAAAATTAATTTAAAAACAACTTTTTTTTTTTTGGGGGGGGGGTGCCGATTTTTTTAATAAAAACCTTTTTTTTTGGGGGGGGGGGGCTTTTTACAAAAATTTTGGGGGGGGGTTGCGGGGGAAATTTGGTGGGAAGTTACAAATTCGGATTCAGCGACCCAAAAAACATATAGTAAGCCTTTTTCTAGAACTACTATGAATTTTGGTAGGTAGAGTCCCTATACGGTCTCTATTGCCTAGACTACTAGTTATTTCAGGTACACATGCAGGAGCAACGGATATTAAAGAGACGAGATCGTCTACAGATTCAACTGGAGTCCCATAAACAAGACTCTTCAGATGTCCCCATAAGAAGTAACCAAGAGCCTATATATTGGGATATTGGGGTAACCAAAGGACTGTCCAGCACAACAAGGCAGGTACACTCTCAGAAATGGATTCTCAGATTTCACGAAATTTTCTTCGTTTTTGACGAAACCATTTCCTGGGATAAGCTCCGAGCGAATATTTCGTCAAATTGAGAAAATTACTTTCTTCACTTGTTTGAGGATAACAATTTCGTCAAAAATGCTTGTTTGAAAAGCGCAATCAGTGGGCTGGTGGTGCCATCTATTGAACAGTTTAGAAGCTCTTGTATTGACAGGAGAAAAAATAATAGCTTCGGGGTGATTCGAACTCACGACCTCCGGTGTGGGAGACGGACGCTCTAGCTATTGAGTCCTCGAAGGGATGTGATTTTAGATGCATGTAATGGATTCTACTGTATATTTATATTTTTATAAGGTTGGTTGTAATTTTATCGATGTTGTTATACTTATAATTCTTGCAAGTTTTAATTAGTAAGGCTAATTTATTATTATTATTTCCTATGGTTAATATGAATAATTATAATATGGCTTGACTAATATAATTTATTAGGGAAATTTTCTTTGCTCGATGAATGATTAAAATATGGTCTGGTTAATTTGTTGCTCAGAAATAACGAATTTTAAAGTGCATGTGGGGGAGATTTTATCAATTTGAGTATGTGGTTGAGATTTTAACACTTTACTGTTTACAGGAGAGAAGGGAGAGGGATCAATTATGAATATTTAATTTGATAGTTATATGAATATATTTCTTAAATGAAAAAGAGATCTTGGAATTTTAAAACTTTATTGACCAAATTTTCTTATTAAACGATTTTGTAAAACACAGGAAATTTATTCTTTTCGAATTAAACCATAGCGAGCAAAGTAAAATAATCATAATAATAATAAACATTCTTAAAAACTTTAAGAGCTAAAAAAATAACTAATGCAGAAACAATAACTACCTGTATTTCAGCATTTTCTGAAAAGCGCTAAAAAGTACAATTTTTTAAATAAATTATGACAGGAATAACATAAACAAGCAAATATCACAGATATTTGCTTGTTTATGTTTGCTTGTATCCTGCGACTTTAGCAAACAGATATTATATCTGCTTGCTAAAGTCGCAGGATTTGAGAAGGTACAGTTTCCTTAAAATGCATCGAGTCTGGACGTGAGTAAAGAAACACCTTCGTCAAATATTTGAGAGTTTACGTGTCGTTAAAAGTCACCTGATTTTGATACGAAATGATTGTCAAAAACAACGAAATATAGCTCGAAGATTGCTGAATCGTCAAAATTGAGAGTTTTATTTCTGAGAGTGTAGTTGTTATCGTATCTTTCTGGAAGAAGTTTCACCACAACTACTTTAAGATAAGTTGTTCCGTTCGCCATTCGTAAGCGACTGTGGTTTCAGCATGATGCTGTGCCAGCTCCATTCAGAACTGTTGTGCTCAATTACTTAGATGCCACTTTTGAGACGGGATGGATTGGAGTTGCGCATTTATGCGACTTCTGGAGGATCTTGTCGCTCGAATATCCATTGCTGCGGCAATTATGGGTGAAATACCTAGCATATTTGAATCTGTACACCACTCATTCTATCAACCCTTCCAGACGTGTATTACTATCGTTTGATCTAATTTTGAGTACTTATTGAAAACATAGTACTTGCCAATAACGCTGTCAATAAACATTCCTTCCATGTCTCTTTCCTGTTTTTGTGTCTCAACGCGTCACTTGCGGTCATATAGTCCTAGGGAATAAATGATTGGTACAGTGCCTTGTATCACCCTTAAAATTTGATCCATGAGTTCTGGGACACCTGTGTTATTAAGCTTACCTGTATTATTAGCTTAGCCATATTATTGACCATATGGTCAGAATAAAGTTAAATCACGGTTATGTAAACGTTTTCTATAAAAACAGTCGAATGACTGGAGAGTTGCTGCAGATTTGAAACAGTGTGGGTGCCATGTTTGGAACATCAGTTAATCGAAAAAACAATTTTTCGCCCTCAATGACGAAGGACTCTCCATTTACGCAATATTTGGATATGATCAGTCACAAAAGTATTTATACTCAATTGGAAAACTGTTTCAGAAATAATATGTAAAAAATACTCTCAATAATGCTCAAAATAGGATTCTAAAATTTAACTCAGAAGTTATAACGTTCATTCCACTATTTGCATAACTGCCAGTCTTCCATAAAAAAAAAAAAAAAAAAATATATATATATATATATATATACATATATATATATATATATATATATATATATATTAAATAACATAAGGTAAATGATAACCACATAAAAAAAAAAACATTTCATTAAATAATTCTTCTGATTCAAATTGTGTTTATTCGATTTGAAGATAACCGGAAAGTTGGAAGCTATGTTCTCGTAAGTAGCATAGGAATTCTTCACACGGAAAGCATTTTAAAGCATTCGCGGCAGTGACTTGGCCTTTGAGATAATGGATTTATTCCATAAAGTTGTCTTTTTAGGCTAGCACTATTCTCTGTAATGTCATGCAGACTACTGAGTTGTAGTACGTAAATTCCGTTGCATGCATGTAATTGTAGAGACTGCGTTAACAACAAGGTGAGAAGGTGTTTTGGTTGTTACATTATGCTTGAAAATCAGCGCAGCTTTGAATATTGTTATTGTATAAGTTACCTGCAAAATTCACTGGAGAAAGCAGAAATGAGACAAGAAAGTTTCGAAAACACAAACAAAGCGAACCAAAAGAAAATGAAAAGAAAAAAATCTTCACTGAATCTACAGTTCATACATGGCTTTAATTCTTCAAATATTCATCGTAACCTCTGGTCTCGAGTGGTTACCATTTAAAGCTAATAAAAAACAAAAAATGGTACATGCAAATTGATTGGTCCTTCATGCCGGATTTTCTGTTCTCTGTTCTGGTTATAGGTCAGATAATCGAAAAAACTAAAGAAGATATGCGGAATCAAATAAAAAATTTAATTTTGTTTAGCGAAAATTAATTTTCGCAATTATTTGCGAAAATATTAGATATAAATGTATTACGTTTTGTTACGTTCAAATATCATCATGTACAATCCAAAGACATAAGCAAACAAATAAATGTCCGAAGAAATACTTAAAAGCAGTAAAGGCTCAAAATCACTGTTCTTCAAACTATAATAACCTCAAAAAAGAACTCCTAAGTCCTCGAAAATTATTCTTTACTTGAAATATTACGGACGCTAAAAAAAGAAAATGATTTTGAAACAATTTTCATAAACCTCATTTTACTACATTTGAAGTAAAATGGAAATTTAACAGCTTCGACTATTTACGCGCAGAATAGGAAAATAAGATAAAATACTCTAGAAAATATTAAGAAAATCTGATTTCATTACCTATATAAAACTATTATGTATTGACATTAAGAAATAGTATAGAAACTTGGCGAAGTTCAAATTACAGAAATCTCAAACATGAAATCTTAAATCCTCGAAAATCCCTCTTTATTTGAAAGACTACGGACGTTAATGAGAGAAAATGGTTTTGAAACATTTTTTTTCAAAAATCTTACTTTACTGAATTTGAAGAAAAATGGAAATTCAAGAGCTTTTACTATTTGTGCAGAATAGGAAAATAAAACAAAACACGCTGAATAAAAGAGAAAGAAAATCTGATTTCATTGTTTACGTAAAACTATTATGTATCGACATTAAGAAATAGTATAGAAACTTGGCGAAGCGATCTTTCGAATTCTAAAAAGAATATTATAAATGCCTCATACCATTCCAATCTTTATATTTTAAAAATTAAATCCCAAAGAAAGATTTAAAATCAGCGAAGACACAAAATCACAACCCTTCAAATTACAGAAATCTCAAATATGAAATCTTAAATCCTCGAAAATCCCTCTTTATTTGAAATACTACGGACATTAATGAAAGAAAATGGTTTTGAAACATTTTTCATACATCTTACTTTACTGAATTTGAAGAAAAATGGACATATAAGAGCTTTTACTATTTATGCATAGTAGAAAAAAAAACGCTGAATACAGGAGAAAGAAAATCCAATTTCATCGCTTATGTAAATCTATTAATGTATCGACATTAATAAATAGTATAGAAACTTGGCGATGCGATTCTTTCGAGTTCAAAAAATAATATTAAAAAATGCCTCATACCGTTCCCATCTTTATATTTTAAAAATTAAATCTCAAAGATAGGTTTAAAAGGAATGAAGACACAAAATCACAGCCCTCCAAACTATAGAAATCTCAAACATGAAATCTTAAATCCTCAAAATGGAAGAAAATGGTTTTGCAACATTTTTTTATACATCTTAATTTACTGAATTTGATGAAAAATGGAAATGTCAGAGCATCTACTATTTTTACAGAATAGGAAAATAAGATAAAATACGCTGAATAAAAGAGAAAGAAAATCTGATTTCATTTTGCTTATGTAAAACTAATATGTAACGACATTAAGAGATAGTATATAAACTTGGTGAAGTGAAACTCTCAAGTTCTAGAAAGAATATTAAAAAATGCTTCATACCGGACCCACCTTTCTATATTAAAAATTAAATGTTGAAGAAAGACTTAAAAGCAATGAAGGCACTAAATCGCAGCCCTTCAAACTACAGAAATCTCAAACATGAAATCTCAAATCCTCGAAAATCCCCCTTTCTTTGAAATACTACAGACGTTAATGAAAGAAAATGGTTTTGAAACATTTTTTCAGACATCTTAGTTTACTGAATTTGAAGAAAAATTGTCATTTATGAGCTCCTACTATTTGTTAAAAATAGGAAAATAAAAGAACACACGCTGAATAAAAGAGAAAGAAAATCTGATTTATGTAAAAATATTATGTATCGACAATAAGAAATAGTATAGAAACTTGGCGAGGCGAATGTTTCGAGCTCTAGAAGAATATTAAAAAATGCCTCATACCGATCCCACCTTTATATGTAAAAAATTTAATGTCAGAGAAAGGTTTAAAAGCAGTGAAGACACAAAATCACAGTCCTTCAAACTAGAGAAATCTGAAACATGAAATCTCAAATCCTCGAAAATCCCTGTTTATTTGAAATACTACGGACATTAATGATTGAAAATGGGTTTTAAATATTTGTTTCATACATCTTACTTTACTGAATTTGAAGAAAAATAGAAATTTTAGAGCTTCTACTTTTTATGCTGAATAGGAAAATAACATAAAACACGCTGAATAAAATAGAAAGAAAATCTGATTTCATTGCTTATGTAAAACTATTATGTAGCTACGTTACGAAATAGTCTAGAAACTTGGCGAAGAGATTCTTTCGACTTCTAGAAATAATATTAAAAAATGCCTCATACCGCTTCCACCTTCATATTTTAAAAATTAAATATTCACTAAAGGCTTAAAAGCAATGAAGACACTAAATTGCAGCCTTTTAAACTACAGAAATATCACACATGAATTCTTAAATCTGAAAATCCCTCTTTATATGAAATGCTACGGACGTTAATGAAAGAAAATGGTTTTGCAACATTTTCTCATAAATCTTACTTTACTGAATTTGAAGAAAAATGGAAATTCAAGAGCTTCTAGTATTTATACAGAATAGGAAAATAAGATAAAACACGCTGGAAAAGAAAGAGAAAGAAAATCTGATTTCGTTGCCTATGTAAAGCTACGATGTATCGACATAAAGAGATATAGAAGTTGGCGACGCGAAACTCCCGAGTTCTAAAATGACTACTGAAAAATGTCTCATGCCGTTCCCACCTTCATATTTTAAAAATAAAAATTCTTTCTTTTTTTTTTTTAAGTTCCCCAATTTCAGATAAGAAAACTAAAACTGGAATTTCATTGAATTCCGTCCATTTTCTTAGCATAGTTTCTTTTCCGCCATCGTTCTATTGCAGTGCTACGATATTTACTCGAAAATACTTGCTTTGTAATCCCTTACTCGATTCTGAAACAAATTTTCCCTCATAGTTTTCTTTTCAAACCCCCTCCAAAGAAGCGGAATCTCTATCCGCAGGGCTCGATTTGCTTCGGGATTTCTTTTTTTCCCGACGTTTTTTCTTTATCCTAGAGATGTCTTTATACCTTTTGGAATATCATATCACTATTGGGAATTTGTCTGTCAGCTCACATTAAAGAAACGTCTCGGAACTTCAAGTAGAAAGCCTTGAAAGATTTTTTCGTATTTGTTCAGAAAGTTAAGGTATGTGTTAAACGTTCAACTTTCTATTAAACTAAATCCTTCAGGCAGTTTAAGGGTTGTTTACGATTAAAGATAAAATATTACGATACACACAAACAACACTCTCTCTATGAAGGTATCTTGGGAATGTATTTCCATTTATACAAATCTTTTGAAATTGAATAAAATAGAAAAGCTTCGAGTGACAAATTTTTGATAAAAGAAAAGTAGCGCCATTTGTCGTATAAAGTCATTCCGGAAGGTTTTGAGTAAGACGTATATTTTTTTCACTCTCATAATTTGACATGGCCAACTAAGATTTCTTTGTCGAGCTTTGCTATTTTTAAACTGACCAAAGTATAGTTTACAAAAATAAATCCCCATATCTATATCATTTTCTGAAAAATAATATTGTATATCCTACATTTTTCAATATAAAATTAAGTTTAAAAATTTAAAATATTTTAATTGAAAAAATACTCAAAACTTATTTTAAGAGTTATTTGTGATTGAAGATAAAATATTACGATACATAGCAACACCACTTTCTCTGTGAAGGAAGCTTGTGAAAGTATTTCCATTTATGCAAATCTATTGAAATTGAATAAAATAGAAAAATTTTGTGACATTTTTTTTATAAAAGAAAAGCAGCGCCATTTGTCGCATGAAGTCATTTCACAGGTTTTGAGTAAGAAGTATATTTTACACTTGTCATTCTCACGAATGCTTATATCTAACATTTTCTCTGACAGGGCCATCTAAAATTTCTTTGTCGAACTATGACTATGTTAAAACTGACCAGTGTATAGTTTACAAAGAAAAAAAATCTCCATGTCTACATCATTGTCTGAATTTTTTTCTTAAGTGCTTTTCTATTTGTAGTATAAAAATAAGTTGAAAAAATAAATAAATAAAAAAATACTCAAAAACCTATTTTAACTCCTTCGCGACGCTCGTCGCAAAGAGGTTGACTTCGAACATTTAAACTCTATTATTGTGTGTGTAAATTAATATTTTAGCTCCCCTACCCATTATGTCGTGTCTTGGTACATCGCACGTTCGGATATATCGCTCTGTTTTCGTGGCTCCTGAAAAATAAAAGATCTACCTAAACTAAACATTCTATATAACTTTACATATATGTCAATTACAATAAATGCAAAAGGTGGAATCGTTAATTTTATTTTTAAAAAATTTAGTTTGAGTATAAACTAATGCTTTGGAGATAAATATGAAATATTTAGTTGTAGTTTATTATCTTTCTCATTTTTTAAATATCGTCTGTTGTTGTGAGATTTTTTTCCGGCATTCTGGATATAATGAGAGGCTACTGTAATATTTTAAATACGGGCAATTCATTTTTGGCATTTTACATTATGTTGCTGTTGCTTTTCGGTTTATGATAAAAAAAATTGAATTCACTAATTAATTCTAATTGAATACTTAGTTGATCAATACAAAAACCTAAACGGGTCAAAAGTTTGTGACGCAGCACTTTATCTTAAGGCTCTAAGAATTTTCAATATGGATTTTAAAAATAATGATATAAAATTCTGAGTGGCGCACTGCTATTAATTAAAAAATATTTATATTTTTTATTTCATCATTTTATTTTTGTTCTTTTTATAATCGCATGTGCAAAACTTATGTTCAACATGAAAAGATGCATAAAAATTTATTCGGTGATGCTCTTTCATCAGCATCTCTCATAAATTCAAAATTTGAGTTTTAAAAGATATGATATAAAATTTAAGTGACGCCTTGATATCGCTTTAAAAGATTTGTTTTAAAATTCAATTTAAATTATTTTTTGGTTTCGTTAAAATATATTTACACATCTAAGCAATGCGTTTAATTTTCCAAGACACTTTTAACACTAAAACCGCCGCTATGGATCATTTTGACCCCTACCAGAATTGATAGTAGTCGATTCGAACCATAAATTTTTTCTCAAGCTATGTTATACGCATGAAGCACAAAAATAGGCCAAATAAATAAGTTAAATAGTTTTAAATAAAAATTCTGGTGTGAAACACCTTTTTATAAAAATTGAATAAAATAGCCGGCGGTTCTATTGTAAAATACATCACTTTCGCTGAACCTATATTATGCAATTGAAATGTATTTATTTCAATAAATTAATTTATCTTTTGCGCCACGCTATCCAAATTGTAAGTAAAAATTACGTAAATGTTTTCTTTGAGTCATACTATCCATTTGCATTACATTTCACTTAGTTTGTACACAATTACGCAAAGAACGCAAAGTTATTAATTGAAAGGGAATACCCAACAGAATAAAACAAAATTTCAACTTAAAAACTGTCTAAGTTAAAATCTAAATAAAAATCTAATTTAAATTGAAAAAAATGGATGAACTAAAGGCTGACAATATGAGTTTCAATTTACAAACAGAACACACTCAAATGAAATAAAAATTCAAATATGGTTCATATACTTCCTGCAAAATAATGTTAAAAAAACACTCAAATAACTTCTGACCGGACAAAGCTAGAATTGTGTGAGATAGAGTTCGAGGGTAGTAAAACTTCAATGTGCTATAATATCATGAGAGTGACTATAGAGCCTCTAGCGCCAAAAGTTGAAAGTTATCGTCCCTATCTCGAAAGTTTATGAAACATAGCGAAGAACAATCAATAAGAAAATTAGAAAGAGATCAATTACAAAAGTGCAGTCGATTAAGCGTTAAATAACGTCTTATATGTCAAAATAGCTTTATTAGAAGCACTAGAATGTTAATTTCAATGTTAAGTCACTAATAGCGTGTAGCAATGCGACATCATAAGGCAGATACACACCACAATTGTTAGTAAATATAATACATGTATGTAAGATACAATCTATTTTGATAAGATAATCAAATTAGTATGTTTAATGTGTCCACCATATAGTTAACATTACACGTGCACTCGCGTGCATACATATGCATTGCTGTAGTTGCTAACAAATTAAGCATAGTTAACTTATTATCTTATTAAAATAGATTTTTCCTTGCTAACATCCTTGTATCAGTTTGAGTAGAAAAAGTGCATTTGTCTCATAATGCGACACTTCTGCTCGATATTAGCGACGCATTTAAGTCGTTGATTGTGTATAGAGATATTAACATTTCAGGATTGGATAAACAGATATTTTTATTTGTAAAACGTCATTTTACACTAAATCGAGCAGTTTATAAGCTTTTGTAATTTTCTTTATTTCATTCTCTCTCGTAGGTTTCTAGATAGAGTCTATAACATCCAAATTCTGCCACTAGGAGTTCTGGCACCAGTTTCATATGATAGATAGCACACAGTCGTTATACTATAGACAGGCACTTCTCTCAAAATGAATCACAAGCAATGGGCGGAGCTTCCAAGTGCTTGTGTGGAGTTATCCGTATTTGAATGGATTTTGTTAACGTTTGTGGTAAACTACAGGGTGTCCCAAAAAGGACCACCTATTTTTAAAAATGAATAATTAACAAACGAATAGAGTTATTAAAAAAATTATTGCAGGAAACGAATATGTGAAGTCTGGAATTTTGTTTAGAACTCTTTATTATAATAGTTCAAAATCTGACTCACAGATGGCGCTACAGCACATTTTGATTGCTTATGAACAAAAGGAGCATTCGTGAAGACCAAACAGAAGTAGACATGGTCAATGAAAGCCCAGTAGTAACCATTTCAAGGGAAACAGTAGTTGTTGTTGCATAAATTCTTCAAAATGGTGTATTCGTTGGCGATATAGCCACCAAAATGTGCTATAACGCCATCTGTCGGTCATATTTTGAACTATTATAATAAAAAGTTCTAAACAAAATTCCAGATTTCACACATCAGTTTCCAGCAAGAATTTTTTTAATAACTCTATTCGTTTGTTAATTATTCATTTTTAAAAATAGGGGGTCCTTTTTGGGACACCCTGTATATAAAAGAAAAGCATCGGTGACCACCGCCATCTGAATATTAGTCCTGAGCGCTAACACAAAAATGGATTCTTTTAACGTATGTACGGTCCGTAAATTTAGGCATCAGTATTATATAAAAGATTTCTTTGCCTTCTTTAATCTCAGAAAAATAAAGCGGAAAAAACTTTTAAAATATATTGGTACGAATATTTAAGGGACCGTACACATTGTGAAAAAAATCCGCCTTCAGCAGCCGCCATTTTTATGTCAGCGCTCAGGCCTAGTATTCAGGCTGTGGTGTGATGACTTTCGATGACGTCAGTAATGCTTCTTCTCCATTCTAACTTCATCCGTCCAGAAGTTAGATGAATGTTTCCTGACTTTTTCTTGGACCCTGTAGATTACATCTACTTTCCTTCAAATATTGTATCCGGAGAATATGACACACCCTGCATATATTTTACGTATGATTTTTTGTTGCGTTACTTAAATAGGCTCGCTATTTCTTTTTTCATCCAAAACGTGCAATGTAATTTATCGCCATTTATGTTGACGGCCGTACAAAGTACAGGGTTGTTATAATTAAAGTTCGCCTATTCAGAAGGCTCTAGAGCCGGTTCTATGGCTCCAAACGAAACAAAATTTCACTAGTACGTAGTTGAAGATATGCGCTCTGCGAAAATCGAAAAAAAAAATTTTGTTACATTTTTCGTCAGTAGGTGGCGCTGCGCCAATATTTAAGGCGATGTTTGCAGATTCATTATATCAATTTCAGTCAATTCAGACAAACCACACAAATTTAAAAGTTTCAACAAACTTCGAGGAACTGCGAATTGTTATAATTAAAGGTCACCTAATCAGACAGCTCTAGAGCCTGATCTATGACTCCAAACAATACAGAAAAATGAATATAATTTCAAGTGATGTAATCTGCATCAACAAAAATAAAACATGTCGCTCGGAAACGAGGAAATAACGAAGAATAACATTACGCATGCTCAATGAATACTCCACCATTTTCAGTAACGCATTCCATTCTCAGAATTGTGCTTTCTACAGCATTGCGTAAACTGTCCTGTGAGACTGAGCTAATATGAAGTATAATACTGTCTTTCAGATCAGAGATTGTCTGACATCTGTCTTTAGATACACAATCTTTCAAAAATCCCCACAACCAAAAATCGCATGGTGTTAGATCAGGCGATCCTGGTGCCAGACAGTTTGAAAATAACGACTTATGATGCGGTCTTCTGTAAAATGGCTTGTTAAGAAAGTCCGAACTGCTCTAGTAATGTGCGGTGGTGCAACGTCTTGCATAAACACGATATTTTGAAGGCAGCCTCGCTGTTGCAGCTCGGGAATCAGAAGATTTGACAACATATTGAGATACCTTCTCCCATTTACGGAACATGTAATGGGTCCTGTGGATGTTAGTTCCTCAAAAAAATATGGCCCTATCATAAACGTAGCTGTGAAACTGCACCACACCGTCACTTTAGCTGCATGCAATGGGACTTCTTGGACAACATTAGGATTCTCTTTCGCCCTAATTCGACAGTTATGTGTGTTCACTTGTCCGTTTAAATTAAATTAAATTCATCAGTCCATAGCATATTCCAGGGCCAAGAATTGTCCACATTCATTCGTGCAAGAAACTATAGTGAAAATGATAGCCGACTTTCCGTATCACCCTGTATATTAGTTGTTGCACCCTCTGAATCTTGTATGGATAGTAGCGCAAAATTTGACGCATCACTTTTCTCACAGTGGAAATCGGCATATCGACTTCCTTCTCAATAGCTGGCACACTTGCATTACCAAATGATGAATGGCTTGCTAAATCCACGGCAGCAGTAACAATATCTTCAATGCTAGAAAAGTCTACTTTTTTTCGTACTCTGCCAGGAAGAATGTCGAGTTTTCCTGTTTCCTCGAACTTTTAAATCATTTTGTGAACTCCACGATCCGACATTGGTCCACGTCTAACATCTTTTAGTTTCCGGAATTCTCGAAGAGTAATGGGTAATATGGGTAAATGGGTAAATAACTGCGTAGCTGTTATTTTGATAAAATGACTTTACAAGAAGTGCCTTTTCTTTCAAAGTTACCATTCTCCACAAAGCGTAGATTCAAATGCTTTTCAGAAACAATCAACTGCTCCAGTGTCAAAGAAATCACAGACACACTTTATCAGCAAGTTTTAAATCGTCAGGTGGTTAGAAGGGTATTTCAAGTTTTGGAAGTTGCGACGTCACTTTGACGTCGTTTGTTGAAAATTTGAATAAAATGTGATATTTTTCAAGCGTTGGGTGAATTTTTGTGATTTTGTGTGTTTCATCTGGATTGACCGAAATTGATATAACGAATCTGAAAAAGTTTACTTTTACCAACTGTGAAATAAAATTTACTGTATTTTGTTTTTTACAAAATAAAGGAATCTGCAAATATCGGCTTAAATATTGGCGCAGCGCCGCTTATTGACAAAAATTTTAACTAATTTTTTTTTTCGATTTTCGCAGAGCGCATCTCTTCAACTACGTACTAGTGAAATTTTGTTTCGTTTGGAGCCATAGAACATAGAACCGGCTCTAGATCCTTCTGAATACGCGAACTTTAATTATAACAACCCTGTATACCTTTTTCTAAAAAAAAAACAACATACTTATAACAATCATTTAGCATTATTAAACATTTTTGTGCAATACCATTATAGAGATTAGTAAGCTTATTCTAATTTTCCTTTATTTTAAAACAATCTTACTACATCATAAATTCAAAAAGTTTCCAAATGTTTTTAGAGGCAGTGAGATTCGAAAAAGAAATAAAATACGTCAGACTTTCTCTTTGAAATAAATACTTTCAGCCTCCAAAAACAAAAACTTAATGCTCACAATGGTTGTATCAAATTACCTTTGAAATGTCACCAAAGTGTATCACTGAAAATATATTGCATCTTTGATCCTAGCAAATGGGAAGCACTTTATCCATAAAAATAACAAGATAAAGTAAAAAAACTAAAACCCAACTACGACAAAAAACTACGCTGAAAAAGTATAAAAGTACCCCATGAATACAGGTAAAGTCACAAGCAAATGCTAGTAATATATAGATATATTCAAAATGTACAAGTAAAGCGCTTTTGAATGATACCAAACACGGCATATTTATCTTAACTTTATTTTTTGACGTGAACGTTAATAGAATAACGTTCACGCTGCTCTACATTACAGTTCCCGTGATCCGCGCTTTACTCTTATCGCTCATTTTTTTTAAACATCTTCAAAGCAGTCTTGTAATTATGTATAAGCATATAAATACTGGTGAAGCTCTTTCAAGTAATACCAAACACATTACATATATTTTTATTTTATACTTTTTGTCCGCTAGAGGGCATAATAGTAAATTTGGTGACAAACTTTATAGCTCACAACCAACAGAATATCAAGATCAAGACCCTTCTAATGGCACTGCAGTGGTCTTATTCTGATTACTAAGTACCAAAGAAATTAAGAACGAAAAGATGTGAATTATATGCAATTAGCCCATAAATGCAAGTAAAGTCACAAGCAAATGCTAGTAATATATATATATTCGAAATGTACAAGTGAAGCGCTTTAAAATGATACCAAACACGGCATATCTAGCTTAACTTTATTTTTTTACTCTGTATATTTTGTCCGCTAGAAGGCGCCACATTGAATTTGGTGAAAATCTATATAGCCTATAACCAGCGGACAATTAAGACGCTTCTAATGATATGTCATTTGTCGAATTCTGATTAGTGGTTTAGAAGTTACGAGGGAACAGATGAACATACATACATACATACATACATACATACATACATACATACATAGCCTGTCAAAATCATAACCCTCCTTTGGCTTTGCCGTAGTCGGGTAAAAAAACAAAACACTTCTATTGTTGGTTTCTGTAATGAAACGATATTACAAGTATAAGAAGAAAGTTTTAAAATAAGTTGAAGTTCAAGCGCAGCAAAGTAACTACTACAAAGAAAAACAAAAGCAAATACTTGCTGTAAAAATCTTATGAATAAGTAATCGCGCATGAAAATTTGTATTCCCAGACAGGTATGATATGAATATTTTATTCGCTTTCGTATACAAGCGTATTGGAAATTTTTCAGACTGTTCAATTCAGAAAAATCATTCAGTAAAATTTAACAGAAAAAAATGACGAAAATGAACGGATGTAAAACTGATATGTTTAGCGGCAAACTATGTGAATACTTTCTTTCGCTTATCAAAAGAATAAAATTGAATAAATATTCATTTATTTGTATAACAAAAAATTCTGCTGAAGAGAGTTTCATTTTAATTAAATAATACAAATATTTTTAGTCGATGATCAGAAGTTTTTCAAATCTTTTGATGTAATAATTGACTATGACGATAAATTTCAATGAAATTTATATTCAAGTCTATGTTTTTATAACATTTGAGAATTTCGTTTGCAATGTGTAGTTTGAAGAACAATGTTTACTTGAGTGTTTTATATTTTATTCTGAAAATTACAAAGTAAACATATTTGTAATCATGATAATACACTACCCTCCAAAAGTTAAGGTATTACATGTTTTTCAAGTTCCTCATTAAAATAAAGGCATTAACAATAAATTTCATAGTGTATATGAATAATAGTATCGACCTTTAAGAAAACGTTTGCAAAAAAAAAAAAAAAAACCTTAGTCACCACTTTTATTTTAAAGAAATTTTCACTTATGTAGGAGTAAGATGAAATGTGGAAAATGAAACTTCCCTGGCTTTGTGTGTAAGAAAACAGTAATAAAAGCAATGCACATGATTGTTTATTTTCAATTGTTTTGGCAGTTTCGTTGACAATACCCAGGAGAGTCTATCAGTGTCTCGGAGAAGTCGTTTACCCGATTAATTAAGATGGCGGGCGATCGGAAATGGGATTGTCACAAGCTGATGCTGCTAGACATCTCATTTGGTCTCGCAGTGTGGCCCAACGACAGTCGAATCAGTTTTAATAAAGGAAAATTTTGTGTCTAGAATTTTCTGTGCCTCAGCTCAGAAGAGTTCTGTGCCTCAGCTTCTTTCAGATCATTTTATTGCTTCGGGGACAAGAACATCCGTTACTAAGGTGCGAAGACGCCTTTACAATTCTGGTCGCTATGCAAGACGACCAGTTGTGTGTGTCCCATTGAACCGACGACAGAGAAGTTCCCGTTTATGTTGGGCAAGAGAACACGTTTCCTAGACCAGACAGCAATTGGCTTCTATACTGTTCACATATGAATCCGGGTTCACACCAGAGAGAGCGAGTCAGGGCGTCTGCTGATCTGGAGGGAACAAGTCCGACAAATCCCGCAGAAACATTGCTGAAGAATGATTAATGCAGGCACTGAAAATTACTTCAAATTTCAAATCAACATTTCTTGTACTGTTTAGTTAATTCATCTTTTATCCACGTATCGAGCTTCTTTCGGCGAGTTCTCTGACTATGAGTTGAGAATTTTCTTCTACAGTTTCTTATATCACTTCGTTGTCAAGTGGGGATTGTCGTCCTTGGTCCTCTTGGAGACTTCTGAAAACGATCAATTTGCGGTATATTCTGATGTTGCTTCTTCATCCAATACTTCGACTATTTTTCGATGAGTTTGAGCTGCGTTTGACCCAAATTGTAAACATGCATCAAAATATCACGCAATACTTTTTTTGTCAATATACGTTCTCGCCACGCGTAAACGATTGCGAATTATAGCTTAGCCAACTATGACATGTACTGAAGACATATTGAGTCAATTTAGTGCACATACGTCAATGATCGCTGCTGTAATTGGATTGATCTGCACTGCAAAAAAAATGTTGATTTTACAATAACATACTGTTTTGACATACAGATTAATACCGCTCCATTAAATACACAGAAAAAATGTTTTCGATCTAGTCCCGCGACTCCGCAGTAGCGTTCTTGTTGCCGTTTACGGTTTATTATTGTTAAATTTACGTTTTATATACCGGCACCCCAGCTGCCAGTATTCTACCGTAAAATCAACAGGTTTTTTCTCGTTACAGTGTACAAAAGTTGAAGGAAAATTAAACGCGGCACTCTCAAAAATCTGCCTTTAATTTCCGAACAGCCTGATGATATATCTTTGGTCCTTTTGTTCTGATATCCCCTATATCAGAGACTGTAAACCTTTTCACATCTCTGTGCCAAATGTTTCTAAAATTATGTTTTACCTGGTGTTGACGTGCCAACAGCAAAAAGATGAGGCTTTGTATCCAAATATCCGTTTATTAGTGCCAATGTAGCGTACACAATATTGCATGTACTACTATATTTGGATACAGCCCATCATCTTTTTGTTTCCTTTTGGGAACAACGGATTTCAAGCTTATTCTATCGACGATAATTTTCAAAATTTTCAAGCTATATTTTTTAAACTTTCACAAAAGTTGCTCTATACACTTAGCTAATACATTATGCACATTATATTTTGATTGCATTCGCGCATGCTCAGGGAAACATTATTTAGTAAACCTGCTCATTTTTTATCCAGATTTTATTATTTTTTAATTCTGATTGCAGGGTATTGTGTACAATGTTATTTAGTTTCTGAAAAGAACATATTTTTATATTAAGAACTCTGCCAATTATAAGCAAAAAACTTGTCAAAATTTGGGAATGCTTTTATAAAAACCTTAGTTTCTCTACTAGTATACATGCTATCCTCATAAATATGAAAATAGTTTATTACAATGAACCTCTTAATCATGTTCTAGATTTTGAACGCTTTTGATGCATTAGTTTTTACAGGGTTTTCCAAACGATATTTGTTCTTTTTCAATTTGTTGACGGTCCCTATGCGGTTTCGGGAAAAAAATCTTCGCGGAAATATATGACCTATACTATTCTGTTTACACACCAGGAGTTTTAGGATAATTCCTAATGTATTTTTATAGATATTTAGCAAAACGTCTAAAATCGCAATTGACCAATCATCATTGGCCATATAGTGTGTGCCGTGCCGAAAATATTCTGTTGCGTACTAGCTATGACGCGTGTGCGCGTGTGCCATAAGTTTGCCATCCATGTTCTATGGGTTGCAAGCTTAGAAGCCTTTCATACGAACCTTTTGCCAAATACACTATAGACATTATACATACTATCATGTGTGCTTTGATTTCATTTTTCGTATAATAATATCGTAATATAATTTCGGATAATAATATATGAGTGTTTGCTTAAAAAAAAAAAGAAATAACAATAAAATACTGCGATTATTGTCATATTGAAAACGTCATTCTTCTTTGGAATAATGGTAATTCCTATGTGTTTTATTTATTTTCTTAGTACACTCTGATATTTTAAACTCAACTAGGATATGATATGCAGAAAAATGCTATACTCTTTTAGCAACTTTGTCATTGACAAAATTTCGACGTTACTTTTATTATTATAAATCTTCAGTTTTGCAAAATCTCCGTTTTTTAAATATCAGTATTTTCTTATCCAATTTTTTGTTCTTTTAAATCAAAGAAATCTCCTATTATTGAAGACAAACTTTTCTGTGCTAAAATACATTTATTCAAAAAGCCGTGAGACTTGGCCTCTCGGCTTCTTTAAGCAAATTAAAAATTTATTTTCAAGATTACTTTCATTAATATACACTCTTAAACAAACTCAAATTTTTAAAAACTGAACCATACGAAGTATAAAAAGGAAATACTGGAGAATGTTATTTTAATCTCTCTGGATAAACTTTTTTTGCAGTTTTAACACTTCTGGGACTTTCTTTCCATTCTAAGTATCATGCATTCAATCTGATGTTCCTTTTCATCCTAAAGAAAAGCCAACTGCAAAGAGACTTCCTTAAATAGATTGCAAGAGAGATTGCTACTTAGATAGCTTTAATGATGCTTAGATAGCGGTAGTTTTCGGAGTTTTCTTTTTTATTGATGATCTATGTTATTTTACTGTATGGCTTTTCACTTAGTATCACAAAGTTGTTACTTGTGCTTTGAAAAGTACTTCTACATAAACCGACATTTGAACCGAACATATAGCCAAAAAATATTTTTTATTGATCTATACAAAAAATAAAAGAGTTATTACAAAATATTAATAATTAAGAGGACCAAAAAGGTTTAAAATGGCAAATATTGGGTTGAAACCCGGTCGTAGATAAGAAGGCATAAATAATTTAGGCTATTACTTTGCTTTTGCATTTGTTTGTTTTATAGAAAAAAAATATTTGTTAAATTGTAAAAATTAATAACAAGTGCATTGTATGGCAAAATTAATCTTATAAAACTGGTTTTGAAGTGTAGGTTCCATATTTTTTAGTCGCTCTTTCTTCTTTTTTGCTCGCGCCCCAACAGTGGCCGAGAGTTTCTACTCTTGAAACTGCTAGACGGGAGGTACTGGGTTCGAACCTAGTCCTGCCCGTCGGCCTAATCGTTCGGAGTTTTACGGGGTTTTCTTCGAACATTGGATTTCCTTGCGTAAATACGGGTTAGGTTCCTTTAGAGAGACCCCCACGGAGGGCACTCCCCCCTTCGGGCCTATATCACTCGCGCTGATAATTGGCCGTCATAAAACAACAACAACTTTTCTGCACGCTTATTACAAATATTGTAATATAACAAATAAATGTTTATTGATTCAAAATTACTGAGTTTTAATCTGATTCATGCTGTTATAAATCTGTACTATATAGAAAAAAACAAGTCCGTGAGTAACTTTGACGTCATATTAATGGTGGCAATAATTGAGCAATAAATTTTGCTTTTACTGCAATTTTTCAACTTCTAAGTATCGCACAATTTCCATTTTTACACCGCCGAATAGCGCAAAAAATGTTCTTTCAAACTCAATTCGTTTTGAAAACTATATCTAAATTTACTGATTTTTTGTATTTAAAAAAAAAATAAATAAAAAAAACCTATCTTTATACTGCAAAAAACTGTTGATTTTACGGTATAATTCTGGCAGCTGGGGTAACAGTTTAAAACAAACCGTAAATTTACAGTAATAAACCGTAAAATTAGCAAGTAATGTACCGTTAAGCAGTAATATGCTGTTTAATTCATTTATACGACGGTACATTACTGCTTACTTTGCAGTTGTAAACTGGCAGTATTGTACCGTAAAGTCAACTTTTTTTTTTTTTTTTTTTTTTTTTTACCGTGTAGCTCACGGTGCTCGAGTACGAAAAATTAACCCTTTTGCACTTAAAACAATATAAATAGCTCAGAATTTGTTTATTGGATAATATTTAATTATGAAATTAAAACTTTATCAAGCAATAAATAAAACAATAAAATAATATAAATAAAGCAGAAATTTAACAGGCATGTAATAGAACTTCGCGCTTAAATCACTGAAATTATTTTAATCGAAAAGGCTGTTGTAAGTTGCAACCTTCTTTGCCTATATTAATTCCTGGCATGCTACTAATACAAAAGTATCGCTTTTTATAAATGTAAAATCTTTATTTGAATAAATTATTGATATTTCTCAAATAAAGATCAGGGTTGCCAAGCTACAGGGCATTTCCAGACCATGAAATTCTTCGATTCCAGTATTTTCTTATAGAAAATCTCTCCTTAAATAAGGCGAAATTTCATGCGTTTAAACTAGATTTATTTTTCTATAAACAAATACTGATATTTTAACGGGAAAATTCCATGAAGCGTGGCAACCCTGAAGATGCTTTTTGGTGCTAATAGTGGGCCATCTAAATATATATATATATTAAATGTAAAATAATTATCAAAGTTTTCAACATGATAAAATGGTTTTGACCTATAATCTGTGACCCGGGAAGCCCGGATTAGAGCCCCCATTAGCTTTAATAAGAAAATACATAATACAAGTATGTTTAACTTTCAGTATTAATGAAAAGTTTATAGGTAAATGAATCCAATGCGATATATCACATTAGCAAATTTTTCTATTGCGATATTTTTTAAAAGTATCAATGTTGCTATGTTGTCTTGTTTTATTTAACTGAAAGAGTAGATGCAGGGTGTCGATAAAATAATGGTCCAGTTATAAATTCTGATACTATCAACTGTCAGCGTTGGTTAAAGTTCAGAAATAAATAATAACTCAAACAGCTTTTGAAATGCGCATACCTGAGTACAGCTTTGTTATTTACTCTCTTCCAGTGCAACATACGGAAAATGGCGACTCCTGGAAGTAAAGCGTTATTGCTGGGCTGAAGATTTCATCTGACATAACGCCATGCTTTTTTTTTCCTTTGGAGATTTATAAAAACTCGTGTCTACACTCCGCCGCTACCTAATGATTTGCCAGAGTTGAGACTGGGAATTGAAGAAGGTATTCCTTCCATTACTCTGGACTTGCTAACCGAGTGTAAAAGAATTGGACTTCAGGTTAGATATGTGCCGTATAACTAAACGTGCACATATTGAAAATTCGTTAAAAAAAAACTAGGTTCAGTTCAAACTAGGTTCTTCCTTCAATTTATTGCTTAATTCGTTGTAAACAGTCTCAATTAAACTGTTAGAATACGCTGAAAAAAATGAGTACTCAAAATTGAGTAAAAAGTACTCAAATTTAAATACGTGACATACTCAAAATAGCTCCGATCCAAATGTACTCAAAATTGATAAACACATATACTCATTTTTGATCTCATGGTTGTGTTCAAATATGAATCGTTATGTACTACCTCCCTGAATCTAAAAATTAAAGTAAAAATGTACTAACATTTATTTTCCGCTCTAAATTATTAACAAGAAACGTTTTATTGATTATTTATTAAGAAAAATAGCAAAATTATTAGCAAGATACCCAAATCGAATATTTTTATAACAAGAGCTTTATTTGTAAGCACTTTATAATTATTTTAAAATATTATACATAATTTAATATTTGAATCATCATGAACATCGTTTATGCCACCATAAATGAAATAAACCATTACAGGGTACACAATTATCGTTTTGTTTGGGTTTGATAACATGTGATGTTTCAAAATTGAGAAACCATAGGTTCATTTTTGATTCAAACATACTCAATTCGATATGAGGACATCGATTTACTTATTTTTGAGTACTATTATTTCGATTTACTTATTTTTTTCAGTGCATACCATTGAAACTAGGATTTTTTTATGGTACTCTCTATAATCATAATTATATAGCCACGATACCCTTAAATTTCGCTTAGTTAAAATCCAAAGATGAAGAATGGATTAAAAATAACCTTACATGGCACGCATATTTTATTCTTCTAAAACTATTCTTCGGATAAAGAATAAAAGCAAACTGGAATTTTACAAAAATCCAAATATTTCGTGATATCGTGATTTTCTTATCATTTTCCATTATAGTTATTCTGAAGTGATGTTTTGAGGAATGTAAAGAAATATAAACGGATGTCACGAAAATATTTTATAAATAAATACATAAAAATTTCAGAAAATCTCTTTTAAAATATTAGTGTGCAAAAGCTTGAAAACTCTCCGATTGATCTAGTAAACTGTCAAAACGAAAAGAAACGTGCTTGTCTGCATCAATATAGCACCAACAAATAAGATAAGGAAATAAGCACTTTTAACTTTTCTAATCTTGTTTCAAGTTGTTTCAAAAATCAGTAGGTTAGAAGGTGAAATCTAGGAGTAGTGGTTGTCTTCTTCTCGGCATAATTTTGGGTTTGGCGTAGTAAAAAAAAAAAAGATGGATCGCTTGAAAATGTTGCAGCGAAGTACAGTATTTATGGGTTCCCCCCCACTACAAGATTCATTTAAGACAGGTAAGATAAATATAAAAATCTGCATTTATCTTAAATTAATGATGTGTAAAAACAGCGTAAAGAAAAGCAAAAAAAAAAAAAAAAAACTTTAAAATAAGCATGAAATTGTACGAAAGCTTCATAAAAAGAGCTGTTTTAGGGCTAAACGATAAAAATATAATGAGAAATAGCTATCAATTTAAAAATGTCAATTTGAAACAGATGACATAAATATAAAAAATGTACCTATTTTGAATAAGTTATGTATAAAAACAACGTAAAGAAAAGGAAGAAATCTTAAAAATAACCATCATATTATAAGAAGACTTCATAAAAAGAGTGTTTTAGTGCAAAATGAGAAAAATAGAACGAGAACCTGCAATCAGTTTAGAAGATCAATTAAAAACTTATAAGATAAATATAAACAGCCTGGAGTTATGTTGAATAACTGATGCATAAAAGCAACGTAAAGAAAAGAAAAAGTAGCTCAAAAATAAGCATAAAATTGTAAGAAAGCTTAGCAAAAAAAGAGTTGTTTTATAGCAAAGCGAGAAAAATAGAATGAGAAACAGCAGCAGCACGTATACATTACTGCCGCTGAAACATGTTACTGTTACTGAAACATGGCAGTGAACCTCTCGTGGTTGCGTGTGAAAGATATAACAGAAATTAATAAAAAAATTAGAAAAGTAAAATAGACACATTTAATATCGTTACTTTTATTAATTTATTTAAAAAATTGTAGCGTAAAAGACATATAGAAAATACATATAGACTAAATTATGCATGTATGCACTAAACTTTTAAAAAAATCACTAAAAATGCATTCTATTTAGAAAAATGTTTTAAAGATAAGAGCTGTTTGAAGAGCTGTTTTAGTGCAAAGTGTGAAAAGTAGAATGAGAACCAGCAATCAGTTTAGACGATCAATTAAAAACATATAAGATAAATATAAACAGTCTGGAGTTATGTTGAATAAATGATGTATAAGAAAAACGTAAAGAAAAAAAAAAGTACCTCAAAAATAAGCATCAAACTGTAAGAAGGCTTAGTAAAAAAGAGCAAAGTGAGAAAAACAGAATAAGAAACAGCAGCAGTACACATACATACTGCCGTTGTTTCTCGTCCTTTTTGCCTTTCTGCTGTAAAGAAGAGTTCTTCTTTTTGAAGCCTTCGTACAGCTTCAAACTTCTTATTAAGAAGAAGTCAAATTCGGAACTGTTACATCAGTACATATACAAAGCAATTCTAAAAGCAATAAAAGTATGAATGTTGAAATATTATCGATTTCAGGTAATTCATAAAAGAGCTTGAACCACTTTTGTGATAGTTCTAGTAAGTAACATACAACATCGCATTGAACCTCTTGTGGTTGTAGGTGAAAGATATAACATAAATTAATAAAAAAATAGAAAAGTAAAATATACACATTTAATATCATTAGTTTTATTAATTTAATTAAAATATTTGTAGCGTAAAATGCATATAGAAAAGGCAGAAAAGACATATAGACTGAATTATGCATGTGTTCACTAAACTTTTAAGAAATTACTAAAAAGGCATTCTATTTTGAAAAAAGTTTTAACGATATAACACTGAATATATGAAAAGAAAGTTTCATATGATTCAAAACAACGTATTTTCAGATATCAATTATTTTTAAACGAGTTAAGCTTTCTTAGAAAAACCACCGGCACAGAGTATCCTTCGCACAAAGGGCATATGCCCTTACGCAGTCGTAAAACTTTGTGTCTGGGTGCTTTTTCATTTTTGATCAAATTAGACTCACATAATTTACGTGCCTACATTATTATTACATCTAGAATTACCTCTTCAGCGCATGCTTTACAAGTACAGATTTTCCCCTCGCTGATCGAGAAATTCTATTGTTAACCTAAGAGGAAATTTAATTTATATTATTCATTACTTAATATGTTATATTTAATATGACCCTCATTACCTATTTTGATTACTCATTACTTAATATGAACATCGAAATACGGTTTACACTATTAGAAATTTGAAGTCAGGTTTTTTTTTTTTTCCTACATTTTAAGTATTTTAAAGAAAATCAATGAACTAAAAACTTAAAAAAATTATCGGCTTCTTAGAAATACTTGAAATGTAGGAAAGTAATTTTTGAAAACACACTATGTCTGCATCTGACGTCTGCTTTCTCATGGAGAAAACCATACTTTAATATTTATATTAGGTAACGCATAATCATCTACTTAAATTTCCTCATGGGTTAACATGAGATTTTACGTTCACCGAGGAATTCTGACATATGCCTTTAAACAAATAGTATATCGAATGTCATTTTTATGGGCATTACTATGCGTTATTAGTCATTTAGCTTATTGTAATAATAATAATAATAATAAGGCTGCTTCAATATATTTTTTAATGTTTGGGAAAAATTAAGGTTACGAGGAAAGACAAGTTTTCCCTCTTAAGATTCTTCATATATTAACCCATTAACGACGAGTTTCTTTTACACTTCTTTTAATACCTCGATACCAGTTGACACCAGTTTTCCCATACTGTAATTTTAATTCATTTAATATCTCAAAGTTTGAGATTAGGAATATGAAAATTTCCTTAATAAAATACTGGTTTTAACATTTAAAAGTTTCGTACCACTTACATGGCAAGTTTTCTTGCCAACCGGCGTTAATGAGTTAATATCATTGAAGAATAATATAAAGACGAAATACCTTTATTTTCTAAACTCACGTGCATTTAACACTTTGCGGTCCAACCCCGAGTCTGGCTCGGGGTCATCTTTCTTTGCAAAATTTGCTTTTGGCACCAGTAATAAAGGAAAATAAAATTTGCTTTATTTAATTCAGAGTGTTTTTGAATTTGTGTAATTGAAGGTAACTTCTTTTTAAAAAGTGGTGCCAACCGAATAAAATTTGTGTAAGAGTCACTAGACCGGAAAATGTTAAGAGCAAAAGCAAAATATATCATTATATTTAACCCCTTGGGTACGGATATATTTCAGGGATGAAACTGGCATTTTTTCTTTTGTTAATTACATCTCCCACAACTTTCTCTGAACAAAATCTTTCGTAAATACTTTGATAACATATGCAAGAGAAAATGTACTAGTTTTTTTTTCTTCTTTAAATAGTGGTATGGATATAATATAAAAATAGGCGCCAGTGGCCAAATGCATGACGAGTCTCAGTCGTCAAATGTACCCAAGGGGTTAAAAAGGTTGAAGAAAAATTGTATAAATTACCAGTTACAATCATACATTTACATAGCTGCTAACTTGTACGGATTTTTGATACCACTAAAATTTAACAGAAATGTCTGCCTTATTTAATTATCAACATTCACACCAATTCGATGATTGAATTAGGCAAAACTTTCTATTAAATTTTAGTGGTAGCAAAAAAATTTAAAAAACATTTTATTGTAGTTATATGTAACCGTTTGCTATTGTTCCTGTAATGCCGCTCTTTTAAAAATGTGTTATTTCAAATGCTTGTTTATAATATAAAAAAAATTATTTAAACTTTCTTTTTTATTTTCCAAACTTTTCAAAAATATCCCACACATGCACATCCATTATTTAAATACCTCTGAAATATAAAAGCTTTTTTGCGATCATTTCTTTATTTTCGCAAACTTTTCAAAAAATACCCCCCACATGCACTACGCATACAAACACTCTCTTTAACTCCCATAATTCTATATTTTAAACGATCCAGATGATCTGTTTATCTGAAAACTTCCTGTCATTTTATAAAATTGCAAACTACAAAACATGTCATTATCATTCTCTTTTGTAAAGTCCTTGTTCAGAATTTCAGAGTTAAAATCTGCTGCTCCTTCAAAAGTTTTATCAATGAAGACATCTTTATTTTCAAGAACTCATGATAATTTTGTAAAATAATTGCTTACAAAACATAACATTTCAGGAAAATGATATGCTTGTTTAGTACTAAAGTTCAGGTAATGCTAGGACTTTTCAAAATTGGACAGCTTAAAAGCAACCTTTGAGTTCTCGAAATACAAAACAAGGACTAAATTAATATATCTCATTTTATTTTTATTTATGTCTACAAAAGAAATCCATTTAATGGTTCTAGCCTTTTCTAAGAATAGGCGTTATGGCGTTTTAACTATTCAAACACAAGAAATATATATATATGAAATAAACAATTTACCATTTGCAGTAACGGACTATCCACACGGAAAATAATCATGTTGCCTCGTTATTATTCTAACTGTTCCCTTACTTAACGAAAAAATACATATTCGTCAAAGCAATTAAAGCCTATCTTATCTTAGTATTTATATTTTCTTTACCTGACATGTTTTTCGATAGTTCTGTTTTCCGCGGAAATTAATGAGATTTCATTTTATTTTTAAATGCAGATGTAATAATTATTGATTTTTAAAATCATATTTTATTTTCATTTAAAAATAAGTTAAGACGAAATTGTTATTTTTTAAGTTAAAAGAAAAGAGGAAATTACTTTGATTCGAAATTATATTTTGTAACATAAAAGAAAAAAAATCAAACATGATACATTAAGTGAATTAATTTTTTTCTAATTTGTTAGTTTTTACCTTTGGGAGATTATGAAAATGCGGGACCATTAAATGTTAACTATAAGTAATTTTTAAAATTTTCAAATTTAAGGCCAACTTTTTTGTTCAGTACTACAGTACTACAGTCTACAAAATTATAAACAAACATTAAAAGACAGCAACTATTCTGGAAAATTAATTATTAAAGCATTTAATTAGTACATCTGTAGGTTACAAATTTTGGACATATTCTGGCACGTAGGTTACTGATTTTGGACATTGCTGACATGTAGGTTACACAGTTTTGACCTTCCCATAAATAAGCTGTGCTTAGTATTTAAAAAATTCTTAAGACTAAGAATGTAGTAAATTTGTTCTATAATTGTATGTATACACATATACATGTATAATTATTTTTTTGTTTTCCAGTAATAAAAATAATAAAATCAAATGTTAAACTTTGATATTAAATTATTTACTGCTTTTTTAGAAGTAATACACTGGTTATCAAAAATTAAGGAAAAGTCACAAAATGCTAATTTTCAAATACGCGAACACTCAAAAGGAAATAATATAATTCGAGTAACTACTATCTCTACAACACAGCTAGCCCATATAACATCTCATTCATGTCACACATGGTCACAAGTGTCACAGTCACTACGGTGAAGCAAAAAAATAGGAAATTCCATACATCTCATTATGAGTCTCAAATGATCACTATATGTGACTCCACTGAGAAGTCAACGTGACTGCTGCTTTGTGATGAGTCACCAGGTGACTTTACAATGTAATTAAATTGTAACTCTCATGTGACTGTCATTTTTAGACTCAATTTCACAGTCATCATGAACGTTGCATTATGATAAGTCACCAAATAATATCATATTATAGTCACATGGAGACTTTTCCCAAAAGAGCACAATGGTGACTTCACAGTAGTCTCTCTGTCACCTGAAAGTCATCATGTGAATTTAATGGGACATTATTTGGTAACTTACCACAATGCAGCGTTCACGATTACTTTGAAATTGAGTCTACAAATGACAGTCACATGAGAGTCGCAATGTAACTACATTGTAAAGTCACATGGTGACTCGTCACAAAGCAGCAGTCACAGTGACGTCTCAGTGGAGTCACATATAGTGATCATTTGAGACTCATAATGAGATGTATGGAATTCCTTTTTTTTTTTTATTTCACCGTAGTGACTGTGACACTTGTGACCATGTGTGACATGAATGAGATGTTATATGGACTAGCTGTGTTGTAGAGATAGTATTTACTCGAATTATATTATTTCCTTTTGAGTGTTCGCGTATTTGAAAATTAGCATTTTGTGACTTTTCCTTAATTTTTGCACACCAGTGTATCTTAATTTTATAGGAATTACACATTATGATTCCTTTATCCCCTGCCCCACCAGTGGCTGAGAGGTTCTGCTCTCGAATCTGGTAGACGGGAGGTGCTGGGTTCAATCCCAATCGCGCCCGTCGGCCTAATCGTTCGGAGTTTTCGTGGTTTTCTTCGAACCTTGGATTTCCAAGCGTTAATACGGGTTAGGTTCCCTTAGAAAGACCCCCACGAAGGGCACTCCCCCCCTGGGCCTATATCCCTCGTGCAGATAATTGGCCGTCATAAATACAACCAACCTTTATCCCCTTATTATTCTTATAATTCCATTATCAAAAAAAAAAAAAGAAGTCTCATCTTGCTATCACAGGTTGAGGTGCCGGTGTTGATTTTAACAAAATATCTTGATATTTTAAATTTGTGTTGTTTTTTTAGATGGATAACGAAATCTGTTAAAATCAATGTCTCTCTGAGGAGTCAAAAAATTTATAGAAAATATTTGTTCACCATTATCAATGCTGATTTTTTCAATAATACCTGGCTATAAGTTTTCATCATAAATTACAAAGCACCAGTCACCAATGTCAATCTATTTTCAACTTTGAGGAGTCAATTATAGAAACAATCTTTTTTTCACCAGCGTCACTTGTAATGCATTCTTGATTGTTTTTACAGAAATTGCCAAAACAAGATCTATTTCTTATTTGAATAGTACCAAATTTGTTTGCCATTTGTACGGAGTATCTTAAGTACCTCTTGAGAACCTTTAACATTTTTCGCTGGCTGTCTTACTATACTTCCAGCACTGCCAATTTCTGTAGTTGTTTTCTGTTTAACCAAAATTGCAGCACGTAGTGGCTTGAACATTTTGGTGGGGGAGCAAAGATGAAAAATGAAATTTTAAGGGGAGGGGATTTTTAAACCTTGAATTAAAAAAAGGGACATCAAGTACAATAATTTAACAAAAAAATATATTTTTTAAAGTTGTATGTTACAACAATGGACTCTGTTAAAATATATTTATTTATGTATTTAGAAAATTAAAATTATTAGTGTTTAGATCGTCCAACGATTTGGATATGGTTATTAAATAATATTTTTGGGTACATTTGCTTAAAAAAAAAAAAAAAACTTTGCAAAATACATAAAAACGCGTAAGATCACTGGAGAATTACTTTTGAAATAAAATAATTTTTACTATGAATTTTAAATCATACTGTTAAATAAGAATGTCTGAAATTTCGTAACGATCGCAGCAGTCGCCATTTTGTGTCGACCGTACACACGTAAGTTCAGCATGCTTCTAATCAAGTTATATTATTACACATACTAAATACACTTTATTTATACAAAACATGGTAATTATTTACGATAAAACGTTATAATAAATATATTTTTACACGTTTCAGGATATCGAATTATCATTAAAAAAAAAAAAAAAATAAAAAAAAAAAAATCGGCGTTTTGATCGTTACGCGATTCGGACATTCCAGTTTATTATTTGAGAAAATTGCATTTATTACAAAAAAAATCTTTCAAAACCACATACAAATACTTTAAAATTTTAAAAAAATGATTTTATAGTTAGATAAAAGAGTTTAAAGTACTTACTTGATGTATTTTTCTTTAATGACAGCTTTGTTACGATCGTTACTTTTGGACATAAAAAAATACAAAAAAATTCTTTCTAGAAAAGTCCTTCTATCTTCAAAAAGCAATAAATCAGACTGCCATCTCTTAACGAAATTATCAAAAAATCATCCGTTTCCTTTATGCATTCGTTGTTTATCACTAGAACCACCCGGAAACAAGTTAAAACTCTTTTTCTTGGTGGTACAGTCGTGGAAAAAAAGTAAACACCCCCTACTAACTCCTCAACAAATCATCGTAGACGAAAGTTACTGATACCGAACGATTGGAAATAAAGTCTACTTTTAAATGATGTATATAAAATTTTCTTAGGGGTCATTTACACATTAAAACGAATCCAAACTTCATTTTTTTCAATAGCAATACCCAATTTTAACGAAATATTTCAAATCTTCGGTTCAAACTATGCCTAGACACCAAATTTCAAGTCATTTGAGTGATAGGTTTTTGAATTATAAACATTCAAAATTTAGTGCTTCTAATGTTAAATTACATTTTCATATTTTTATTTATATCTCCTGAAATCATGTTCCTAATCAGGGCTGAAACTAAGGGGGGTAGAGGGGGCATGTTCCCCGGGTGCCAGAACGAAGGGGCGATAAATGAAGGATTATACCTTTGGAATGGATCATTTTCTTCTGATGGACTGGTGTCTTCTATTATTATGAAACAGCCATTATAAATTAAGTGTTAGGTGGCTGCTCTTCCATCTTCACCTAACACTTCATTTATAATGGCTGTTTCATAATAATAGAAGACATCAGTCCATCAGAAGAAAATAACTCGGTGAAAGCGGAAACTCGGTTAGGCGGGACTCGGATAATCGGGACTCTACTGGATATGTCATTTTAAAAATGATCTTTAGAATATTTTTGTTGATGTTCAGAGGGACCTCCCCCTTGGATCCGCCATTGTATTTTACATAGTTTAGTATTGCATATTTTAAGATTACATATTTTAAATTTTAAAATGAGTCGGCTATTAGAAAATTAGTAAAACTCTCTTTGTAAATATACTTTGCGGAAGAAGTGGGGGGGGGGCAAAATCCATGCCTGCCCCGGGTGCAGAAAAGGCTAGTTTCGGCCCTGCTCCTAATGTGCTATTTTTTTTTGGTAGCAATAATACTAATATACCCAAATATAAATACGCTGAATTTGCAATTTTTATAATTTTATGATATGAATTATGAATTGTGAAATTAATATTCGAAAAAATTATTAATTTCAACCTGTAATTTTTTTTTGATGGATTTAGATTTATTAAGTCCTGCTTTATGGAAAACCAAAATTTCACATTTTTCTTCCAAGTAGTTTTCAAATTATGCTTAAAAAACGGCAAAATGATGGTTTAAGGGGCCGTCTATGATGGAAGTGAGTAGACATTTTGAAATTTATTCTGCTGTACTGTAATCTAACAGGCTTCATTGACTCCTTGAGTGATGCTTAAGGTGCATTGATCAAGAAAGGGGCTCTCTCGGTTAACAATGGAGTACGGAACTTCAATTTGGATACAGCCCTTAAAATAAACTCGTTTTAAAATAATTAATTTCTCGGAAACTTATGGTACGAATTGCATAAAAATTCGTTTTTAGGCTAATTGAAGGGTGTAGAGCTCATTTATGCTGTCAGAATTGTGTACTGCCATTGAAAAAAAAAACAAAGTTTGGGTTTGTTTTAATATGTAGATGGCCCCCTAAGCAAATTTTATATATATCATTTGAAAGTAGACTTTATTTCCAATCGTTCGGTACCAGTAACGTTCTTCTACAATAATTTGTTGAAGAGTTAGTAGGGGGTGTTTACTTTTTTTTTCCATGACTGTACATTGGAATAGTTAACGTTATGAATGTCCAAAATTGGCCTCTTTAGCGTAAAATAATAAAATTTTAATGTATTTATACAAAGCTTTTACAATAAGTTATGTCATTTTTTGTCTCTAAACAGAATTAAAAATTCAGTGTAAAAAAAAATTAAAGTCAATGATAATTAAATTTATTTATTGAAAAGCTTAAAGTTATAATGTTTGTCCAGTGCCAATCTTTTGAGAACCGCTCATTTGGAGAATAAAATAGTGACTTTGATTCAAACATATAACGTGTAAAAAAGGAAAACAAAATGCAAAAATCATACATTACTTAAATATATAAATATTTAGAGACAATTTTGAGAGACATTTAAGGAATAATGAAAACTGCCTTGATTCGAAATTATAATTTGTAACAAGAAACAAAAAATCAAACATTATACATTAATTGAATTAATTTTTTTTTAATTTGTTAGTTTTTACATTTAGAGAATAAAATAATGGCTTTCATTCGAAAATATAACCTGTAAAAAAGGAAAACAAAATGCAAACATCATACATTAATTATATATATATTTAGAGACAAATTTGAGAGGCATTTAAAGAATAACGAAAATTACTTTGTTTCGGGTTATTCAAATATATGTATAATCCGTTTGATTCAAAATCGAGTTTATGGCAACTATCTCTTAAACCACTGATGACAGAAATATAATCACAATTACAAAAATCATAGCAATCAAGTGTAGCAAGGGGCATATCGCAAGCGGTGAACCTCTTTTCAGCGCTTTCTGTTTGTAAAAAATCATATGTTTACAGAACAAATTCTATCAAATAATTGCTCAAAAAAGCTTTATATAATATGATCGATTAAAAGGCTAATTCTGCACACTGGGTAATATGCTGTAATTGTAATTGAGAATTTGTACATTTCTTTTCGAAAATTCTTCCTAAAGGTTTAACCTTTTATGTACTGAATTATGAATTCATGAAAATTTTTATCTTCTAAAGCATTTTTCGTGAATTTTTGAAATTAAATTAGAAGATTTACATAATCATTTAATAAATTTTAGAAGGATTGAAGGATTTAGAAGGATTAATTAAATTGGAATTTATAGGGATTTTGTGTAATATTTATAACTCCACTCAAATCTTTTATTTTAAATATTTTTCTTAGTATTTTGTAGAATTAGGAAATGTTCAAATATAATGTTCTCACAATAGAAATATAGAAATATTTCCGATTTGATAAATTCCCCACACACATACACACAATGCCAAGAAAGCTGAAATGATGTAAAGGCAAAAGAAATCATCCTTTTAGAAAAAATTTTGTTTTGTGGAACCAATAATGCTTTTGAAACAAGATAATGCATCTATAACTTATTCTAAACTGTATTACTACTAATCTATGTATTAAATGAATTTTATAACAAGTTATTTTAATGGTACTTATAAGTACCGTCAGTAGATAAAGGGCAAACATACTTTTACCTCAAATTTCCTGAAGAAAATTTGACCCAATTTACAATCATCCTCTAACCTTATTTGTCAAATAAAATTACCTTACTTTGAAATTACATTACAGTTAGCGATATTACTAAGCATAAATAAAATCAGCAATAATTTACTAGATCATACTGGTATTGGGCAGGGTTCTCTCCACAGTTAGAAAGCAACATGCAGTTATAACACTTTACTGCTTTAATTACGACTATGGATTGCATAGTGTTTTGGGCTTGTTTTGGTGAATCCTATCTTTATTCAGCATTTTGCCCATGAGTTCTCAATCACCCTGTATATATATATATATATATATATATATATACATATATACAGTGAAACTTCTTTTAAAGGCCACTGCTATTCAAGGGCCAATATTTTTAGGAACGAAAATTTTTCCCGTAGATATAATGTTAAATTTACTCCTAAAAGGGGCCGCACCTACCCCTCATAAAGGCCATTTTATTCACATGTGTCTTTCTTAAATCCTAAGCAGGTGTATTGAATTCCTGAAGATAAGAGTTCAGAAAATATCTGCACTTGCCACAAAGAAGACAGGGGGATAGGAAAGGATTTAGTAACACAATGAAGAACCACAAACTTTCCACAAGTGAGACAAATAGGTGTTCCTTACACTTTGTTTGACCTTTCAACCTGAAGAGGTTAGTTTGGAGGGGAAACTTGACCATTTGTTGTGAGTACACAAAGGATAACAGGTTATCTAGAAAAACTGATTCCACATTTACTAAAACTGTGAATGCATAGTGAAGCACAATTTTTACACTAGAAATTTTATGCTCAGACTTATGTAAAATTTAAAATTATGGCACCCAAATCAAGCCAAAGAGTACATTTGGATTTGAATAACAAAATCAAAGTTCTTAATTGTCATGATCAAGGAACATGTGCAAGAAAATTGGCTTCACAGTTTAATTGCAGCAAGAATCAAATAAACAATATTGTTAAAAAAAGTGAACTTTGTGAAAGAATATGCAGATTTTAAAAATCGCGGGATAAAAAGAAAGAGAAATGAAAAATTTGGTCACCCCTATGCAAGGGCCACCCATCATAATGGCCATTTTTCAATGGAACGGCAGGTGGCCCTTACAGATCACTGTATATATATATATATATATATATATATATATATATATATGTATGTATGTATGTATGTATGTATATAGCCACTATAAACCAATACAAATGGTCAACTACACAAGTGAATATATAAATTATAAATGAAGTTTTTGCAAATTAAAAATGCAGTTTTATCCTTTAGAAAAAAAAAATAAATACATATGATCAATTCAAGCGAAATAAGGAAATAAAAATTCAGTGAACATTGAAAAAATGAAAAAAATTGTGGAACCAAGGCAGATTCTTCAGGCACAAGTTCCAAAAACAACATGTGCGGTTTCATCTTTGTAGAAGCTATATCAAACTAAAACATACAAAATTTGGGATAACGTACACAATAAATACAGTAAAAATAAATAAATAAATAAATATATATATATATATATATATATATATATATATATATATATATGCATGTTTGTATATACAGGGTGTTTCCTTAATTTTGTTTCGCCTCAAATAACTGTTGAACTGCGTTAGGTACAGCCATTAATGTTGTGTCTAGATATAGTAAAACTGGTATATCCTTCACGATGAAGAACACTGTAGCGGTCCATAGAAGAAAACTTCAGAATTAGAGTTCTTATCCGGAAAACGGTCCGAGATACGAGAAAAGACAATTACAGAAATACCTCCATTTAGTATAAAATGGTGTCTTACATGTAAAAATAACTTTATTAAAAGACTTGAAGTGTAATTTGTTTGTATCGAATCATCAGCTTAAATGCTCCATTAATTGCATGCAGAAGTGTGGTATTGTAAGGCAGATACACACTTACAAATAAAACTAATTTATGTAAGCAATGTACAATTTATTTTAAGAAGAAAATCAATTTAAATAATCTCAATGTCTCCACTATTGGGTCACATTGTTGACAATGGTGTACACATGGAGTATACTTAAATGAATTTTCTTATTAAAGTAAGATGTATTTTGTTTACATGAATTGGTTTTAGCCCTTCTGCATGCAGTATTTAGCGATATATTTAATCTAATATTTAAACATAAAAAAATTACATTTCAAGGCTTCTAATAATGTTATTTTTACGTGTAAATTATCATTTCATACAAAATTTAGAACGTTCTACAACTTTGTAATTTACGATTTCCAGTATTTCCTGTCTTTTTCGATATAGGAACGCTAACTCCGCGGTTTGCCAGTAGGGGACGCTGCAATGTAGCTTATCGTGAAGCACGTACCAGTTTTACTATACCTAGACACCAAGTCCGTTACTGTAGCTAACTCGGTACACCAGCTATTTAAGGGGAATCGGAACTCAGGAAACACCCTGTGTATAAATACCATACATTAATTGCATTCAGAAACAAAAAAGAAAAAATCATATGTCAAGCATACTTTATGAAACACTTTCCAACACATTCAGAATAATGTAATAGAACTGCACCGTTTAATAAGTTAAAAAATATTATGGCTAATTCAACCATATGGAAACACATAACACATTTGAAAACCTAGTTTCAACAGCCCCACCTACAATCGGAAAATTATCCGAATTGTTTCAGCAGCACTGTATATGATATATAGATTTGTATCTATTAACTGCATGCATTACAAAATTTAGTTCAGTTAAGAATTGCATATATAAGAGTACTTTATTTGAAAATTGCCCTTCAGCAATTTCCGCTAACAAGAAGAAGGTATGTGAATTCTTATGTGCAGCCCTGTATATGAGGTCTAGAATTTAAATACAACAAGTAAAATGCAAAAAAAACCAGTTAAATTTAAAAGCGCATGCCAAAATTGAAAACGCATGTCCAGCAAATATTACTCAAAGACAGTATTGTAACCCATATCTTTTGTGTATCCCTGTAAATGAATGACAGATGCTATGAATACCCTATTCTATCGTAATCACATTTTAATGAAATTCAGTGATTTATACCAGTTTCAATACATTTGAAATAGCGTAATGCCACTAAAATACTCTGCAAACGATTTTTCCCCCTATACCATAATGTAATGGAATTGTTTTGGGTACCCCTGTAAATGAACTATAAATCCCACATACTTCATATACAATACGAAGCATGCTTTGGTGACCCTAAATAAGGTTTATAAATTGCATGAAAATCCGAGTATATTTACGGGAGTTAGAGCGTGGACAGACTGACAGACGGACAGACAAACTGAATGCATAAACACTTTTCAACTTTGTTTGCTTTTTCTTTTTAGTGGTGTTTTCTAAAATTCTAGGTATTGTTTAGCAAGCAAATGAATCAGATCAGACAGCACAAAAATAAAAATGAAGATCATAATAAATTTAGGATAAAAATTTCTACTTCAACACTATTTTTTGTAACATTTTAACTCTTTCAAAGTGCTATGACTGTTTACAAATTTTTAAAACAAAAATTTATCAGTTACACGATCTCGTTGATTGTAAAATAACTACAACAATGGCAAGAAAAAACTTATTTGCACTTATAAACAGCGCAAAAAATTGCAATTGTGCCTTAAAATGTTTCTAAAAATCAAGTTTAAGCTTTTAGATCTAACTGAAATGTGTACAAAAAATTTTAAATAAAAACACGCCTCGTAAAAAATTAACACTGATCAAAAGACAAAATGGAGATAGTTAGGAATGTCTAATTATGTTTGGAGAAGATTTTTTTTTCTTCTGGATGCGACATTTTTACTCACAAAAAGCGATCTAAGTCGAAAAAAGAAATATTTTAGTTTAATATTCTAGAAACACATTTCAAAAAGCGGTTCTTTTATGGATAAAAAAGTGGAAAAGTAACTTTTCAAAAATGTTCCCTGTGGAGCAGTAGTGTCACTTTCCCCCGAATTACAAGTTGTCAATATGAATATCGAAAACCGACACGCGCTAGATGTGTTGTGCAAGTAAAAGATAACGACATCCAGCAGGTTTTATAGAAAGGGGTAATAAAAAATTTCCCGATTTTATTGTCTTGTTTTTGCTAAAAGAGAAAAATGTTTCTGAAAGCTTTGGTTTTTTGAAGGAAATTTTATTAAAGAAAAATTACGTCTTTCATTTATAGGAAGATTTTTAAAGGAGTTGATGTTTTTATGAGTTTAAACGAACAAAAATGAGTTTAAATAAAAACAAAATCTCGTCAAGGCTGATTAGAGAATGAATAAATTAATTTTATAGGTGTTTGTAATTAATGATACGATTTAAAAAAAACGCATGTTTAACTATTAAATTTTTTTATGCTTCAAAATAACTATTCTAACCTTTCAAAAAACACGAATGAAATAAAAGTAAATTTTATAGCATCCTTTTAATTTAATTATAAATATCGACAGTTATAAATGCGTAAATAAGATTAAAATTTTAAAAGTAATCAATTCGTTAAACATCGGTTTCTCATTTTTAGGTGCGTTCGTAATTATACAAGTATGTAAAACCTATAGTCGTCGTCTGGCCCATCCATCTGTCTGTCCGTCTGTCTCCATATAAAAGCGCAAAAACGACATAATCGAATGGTTTGAAATTTAATATACATAGTAGTTACAGAATTTTATCCAGGCATTTCAAATTTTATGAAAATCGAATCAAAACTTAAAAAGATATTAATAAAAGTTTTCTTCATTCTGTTAAGTCCTATCATACGTAGTTAATTCCATGATATCCCAAGACAGGTAATGATTCTATGTTGCCATGGTGATTACGTCCTATTTAAAATGAAGACCTATTATTTCCGTATTACTGAATTTAATATATAAAATCGCAATAAATTTTATATTCGTGCATTTTCGCATAAGAGTGCAAGAGCTATTGCAGCAAGATCTTAATATTTATAAAACTAGTTATAGTACGTAGCGCACGTTTGACGTACAATTTCTGACTTGTTTATTTCTATATTTTATCATTACTTAGTTCTTATTAGCAGATACACAAGATATCCACAAAGTATCTTTTCAGTTTCACGCTTTTATTAGAAACACAAATGAACAGATACATGTATGGTAACGGTAGGTAAGTATATTGAAGTTTTTTGAATGATTTAATAAACCTCTATATGTGCACCATAGGTTGCATGAAGCATGTCAAGGCGATAATCGTCGAATTTTCCTCTGATAAACTTTTTCGTCCGCTCCTTGCTTTTAAGAGTGTTCTCAAATCCAAAAACGCAACTTTCTGACATAAGTTTTAATTTATTTTCGTCCGAAAATTCATGAAACTAGCTGGTGTTGTTGTCCAGAAACTATGTCATGGCGCTGTTTTTTTTTCATTTTTTTTTTTTTTTTTTGCAAAACGCAATAGATCTTTCAGAAAAGAGTGTCAAAGTGGGCGTTTTGAACAGAATTTCCGCGCGAAGGAAGAAAGAGCACTCAAGTGAGGCAAAAATTGTGTCTGTCACGTGATCAAAATGGCTTCTAACTCAATAAGTAATGGATGGATAAAAAAATCGAAAAAACAGTTCAATTCCAAATCGCTTCCAGGGCCAGGTTTTCCAATTTTATACCTTTCCGTTAAAAAATAAATTTGTAAATGTGTCAAAACGTTTTACGCTTGTTGAGAAGATCAGTTAAGAACAGCCTTAACCAATACTAAGCCGGTCCCCATGATTTTTTTCTGCCATTCCCGAATTCATAGACACACCGGCATATGAAATTTATGAGACCGGCTCAGTAATGGATAAAGCAAGGAATGGAAGAAAAAAAAATATCAGTGGAAAACTTCGACGATTGACGTACATTGACGAAACTTTGACGTACTTCGTGCAACCAATGGTGCACATATAGAGGTTTATTAATTGATTTAAAAAAAAACTCAAATATATAGGGGAGACTAACGAGAGTTGGCTATACGGGAGACTTGACCCACCCATCAGTTTTCATATTTAAAAGAATTTTAGAGTTTTATCAATAGGTGTCAAGCAAAGCTACTAGAATGCTCAAACAACAGTCTTTGTTTCATACAGATAATCGAAATATGTGCTGAAAAAATCAATTATGAAGGGTTTTTACCCTAAAAGTTGTGTTTTTTAGAAATATTTTGTAAGCTTTTTTCAGATAAAATATATCATTAGAAATTTAAGTAAGTAGGTTATAAGTAATGCAGAAGTATCGAACTTTCATTCCAGGCTTAAAGATTGTACAGTAAGTTAGACTTAACATAACAATGTGCTATTTTTTAAAAAACGGATATGTGGGGAGGCTTGACCCAGGCAATGTGAGGGAGGGTTGACCAGATGCTCAAGTCTCCTTTAATTAAGTGTTTTTTGAAATCTTTTTATTATACACTGTGCAAAATGAAAGATTAATGGTTATATATTTTACAAAATGTACATTTATTCTGTAAAGCTCCAGTAAAATGGGGTGATAGAAAAGAAAATGTTTAAAACTGATTAAAGAAAGATGTAAAAAATTGCTATAGTATCCACTACAAGAAAAAGTTTAATGAAATATAAATGGGAATGTTGACAGAATTTTTTTCCATTTCAATATTACTTACAATAGGTAAATAGAACCTTTTAGCGGCAGTGGTATGGTTATTAAACCACTTAATTTTAATTCCAAAACGCCACAATGGCACCAGAATTTTGCTAAAATCTTTTCCATTTAATATGTATGTGAAATATAACCTTTTTATTATTTGCAAATTAATTTGTTCGTAAATTCCCGGGCCAGTCATTTATTTCAACATGTTAGTACTGAAAGTACATTACCTCTGAAAGCGTTAAAAGATGTTAATGATAAGTTAAGTGCTCATGCGGCTTCAAAAGAACATAGCATCGATCGAAAAAGTGTAGGAATGTCTGTAGACAAGTCTCACTAGGTTGAATACAGTGATATGAAGCCAAACTATGTGAAAACTAGAGATGTCAGATCGAGTGTCACAAAAAGTAGGACAAGGAGACAAAAAAGGGGAACAGTGGCTCCTAAATCCGTTCATAATAATACATGAAACCCTATGAAACGGAACGTGTCTCTAATGGAATACTGTCTTAAATGTCAAAATTTCATTTCCCCTGCAGTACAATTATACCTGCTCCGACAAAATCATGTTTAAAACAAAAAATTTTCTCCTCTGACTTGCAATCACGTCTAAACAGGCTTGTTTAAGCATCATATTTCCAAAAATATATTTTTTATAATAATTAAAGCATGTAGCATAAAGTCATTTTGCTTTTTTTTAACTGATTTTATTCCTCTTCACAAGGTTTCAATATAAAACAAAGTGGGTCAACCCTCCCATATGTGGGGAGCCTTGACCCATTATTTTCTCATGATTAAAATCAATAATTTTTTAAATTTCTTATATATTACACTTATGTAGAAATTTTATTTTGATAGCTGATTTTATAACGAATAAAATGATATATAAATCTTTATTCTAGGTTCAATATCAAAAAAAAAAAAAAAAATCATTTTGTAAAAAGTGGGTCAACCCTCCCTAGTCTCCCCTACTCCTAATATTCTACTACTTTTCATACATGTTTGTGTTCATTTTTGTTTGTAATAAAAGTTTTATGTCCGCAATGTGTATCTTTTCAAATTACTTTATTTTCTACACAGCAAAAAATGTGCTCGTTTAAGGTATAACACTGGCGCCACAGCTGCCAGTGTTATACCGTAAAATCAACAATAATAAATTGTAAAATAAGCAATGATATACCGTTAAGCTGTAATATACGGTATTTTACTGGTAGTATATTTATGCGATGGTATACAGCTGCTTATTTACGGTTTATTGCTGTTAATTTTACGATATAGTATTTGCAGCTGTTGTACTAGTATTATACCGTAATATCATTTTCTTTTCATTGTAACATAAAATTTATATTAGTAATTTAATGTTTACTGAAGATTTTAAAGTCTCTTTCAACAAATTACAAGTTGTCATACGTGTTGTGCTAAAAAAGATAATTACATCGAGCAGGTTACAATAAGAGGTAATAAAAAAAATTCTCATTTTATTGTTATTTTTTTTTTAGCAAATTTATGAAAGAAAAAAAATACACATTTCATTTATTGAAAGACTTTGGTTTTAAAGGAGTTGACATTTTTATGAGTAAATGAGTTTGATTAAAAATTAAATTGCGTGCAGAGCAATCAGAGAATGGATAAATTAATTTTACAGATATTTGTATTTAATGGCACAGTTTTTACAAACGTATATTTATCTATTAAATTTAACTATTATTTTTTCAAGTTTTAAATAACTATTCTAACCTTTCAAAATGCACGAATGAATCTAGTAAATTTAGAATAAAGTAAATTTTAGAACATGCTTTTAATTAATTATAAAGGTTGGCAGTAATAAACGTGGAAATAAGATTACAAATTTTAAAGTAATCTACACCTTAAACATTGCTTTCATTTTTTTGATTTTTTTAGTTTATCATTGCATTGTAAATTAGCAGATATATGCCGTCTCACCGAGTATCTTTTTCGTGTTAATTTATATTCGTAATGATTTATATTAGTTTTGTATATAACATAAAATTGATATTAAAGATTTTATAGTTGTTGGCGTATATTTATACTTATTAAACAATCTTTTTTTACACTATAAATTTTCGGTTAGAGTGAAGAAATAAAACTCGCATTTATACACTAAAGGAGTTAATTCAGTTAATGATTTCGATAAGGTAGTTTTTATACGGGGTGATTCAAAAAAAGAGTTTACAAAAAACATGGCAAATCAGGCATACAGCAAGGATAAAAAATCACATAGGGAACATAGAGTCGCAAACCATGTATTTAATCTCAAATGCAGCGTATTTCATCCGAACTGAACCCGGGTTGAAGGTAATAATTTCGAGAGCAATAAAAACGTTGTAATCAAAATGCGACGATAGGTACTTTGTTTTGTGTTAAATGTGATAACATCACGAAAATATCTGGAAAAACATGTTGCTGAACAAGCAATGACACCGTATGAATTGATAATCACAGTCCAAAATGCGGGGCGTCAAGTGCATACTGCTGGCGCGTATAATGAAAACTCCTCTTTTGTTTGATGTTATCACATTTACAACAAAAGTGATAATGTCTGTTAAATATTTTATTATAATAGGGTAAATCCGGGAGAGTCGCCGCATACGGGATAGATGCCGCACCCCTTGTATTTCTTGTAATTATCGATAGATGGCCGTCAAACGCACAGTATAGTTGCGCAATGAGATTACTTTAACCAGTGTATAGCGTGAATCCCATTTAGATGTTTACTTGTAGAAATGCAATCCTTCATTTGACGTAAGTGCATGATTTCACTGTCCAAAACACGTTATGTTTCAATACTTTTCATACACTAAGTACTAAATGCATGCATGATTTCGAAGTCAAAACTAAGTGTAGCGTTTGTACAGATTACTGTGTGTATGGTTACGCCATTCCCCTTAGCGGTGGCAGGTAACTGTGATGGCCGACGTCTACACCATGCAAAATGGGATACATGCCGCACTGCAATTCCGGTATACATGCCGCAGTTTCTTTTGTACGGGATGATTAAGTGTTATTAACTTTTCCTTTTCTTTTTGCGCAGAATAACCATGTTAAGCATGTTATCAAGTTTACTAAAACCAAAGGAGAAAAGGGGGAAATAAAAAGTAAGAAGGGCAAGAAAGATGCAAGTCAAGATGATAATAATGAAAAATTGGATTACGCGTAACACAGACGTTCTTTGCAAACTACTCCAAAAAAGAGGAAGTGTAATTGGCTTCGTTGCATCATGTGTTTAAATGTAGTTACATAAAGGCTGTACTTTTTCGACAATTTTTCTGTAGATTGTAGTCGAAAAAACAGGTCTCTTAACACATTCGGGACCATAAGTGCATATAAGCACCTTCATAAAGTGCTTACAAAATTTGTTTCTGGCACCAGTAAAAAGGAAAAGTAATATTTGTTTTGTTTAATTAGAAAATTTTCACAATTATTTAAGTAACAGTAACTTCTTTTGAAAAGGTGGTACCAACTGAATAAAATTTGTGTAAAAGCCACCGGTCCCGAAAGGGTTAATAAATAAATTATGTCAACACAATTTTACTTTTTTTTTCCTTTCTAATACATTGATGTTATGTTGTTGTTGAAACAGCAATTAAAATTTAATGTAAAAAAAATAAGCCGATAATTTTAATAGTGAAAATAGGCAAAAATTAATAATTTCAATCTACTAATACGTTTCATTGTACTCATTTAGTTTAATTTTGTTATTACATCGTTAATTATAGTCCAGATATGAATATTTTTTTTAATATTTTTATTTATAATTTTATTCTGTTCTTATTACAAGCGCGGCATAACTACCGTACAAGTGCGGCATCTCATCCTGAATGTACGGGTGACGCACCGCAGTGTAATGTTTTAGAAAAAATTGCTAAAAAATATTAATAATTTGTTTTGAGATTTTTTGTCGCAGTACACACGTTGTATATTTAACATTAAATAGCACAGCATGATTTTTTTTTTTTTTTATGTCCACCATGGGACTTTATACACAAATTCAAAAATATGTGCGGCATAAATCCCGAAATTACCCTATGCTTAAGTTTTCTGAAAGTTATTACCGTCAACCAAATTGAGTTAGGATAAAACACCCCGTATTTTTGACTAACTGTAGTTTGCGACCCAATGTTCCTATGTGATTTTTCATCCTTGTTATATGCCTGATTTGACCATGTCGTTTTGAAAAAAAAAATTAAATCACATTGTATATGTCTGCGTTACGTTTTAAAGAGATAAATTATTTTATATTAACAATAATCGGCCAATACTAATAATAACCCAATAAAATTTTGATAACGATAGCTAATTTTTTAATAGTTGCAGTTATGGCTCTATAAAACAAATCACAATTTGATAATACTGCCAAATAACCGGCGAAGGTTTTTTAATTGTGGGATTATCATTCTTAAACAGCACTTTTAAGAAATAGGGTAATTCCGGGATTTATGCCGCACATTTTTCTGAATTTGTGTATAAAGTACCCTGGTGGGCATAAAATAAAAAAAATCATGCTGTGCTATTTAATGTTAAATATACAACACGTGTACTGCAACAAAAAAATTCAAAACAAATTATTAATATTTTTTAACAATTGTTTTCTAAAACATTACATTGCGGCGCGTCACCCGTACATTCAGGCTGAGACGCCGCACTTGTACGGTAGTTATGCCGCGCTCGTAATAAGAACAGAATGAAATTATAAATGAAAATATTTAAAAAAAATTTTATCTGGACTATAATTAACGATGTAATAACAAAATGAAATTAAATGAGTAGAATGAAACGTAGTAGTAGATTCAAATTAATAATTGTTGCCTACTTTCATTATTAAAATTATCGACTTTTTATTAAATTTTAATTGTTATTTCAGCAACAACGTAACATCAACGTATTAGAAAGGGAAAATAAAAAAAATAAAACTGGGTTTAAATAATTTATTTGTTATTTGTTAATTTATTTGTTATTTTATTTGTTTTATTCGGTTGGTACCACTTTTTTAAAAGAAGTTACCTTTACTTAAATAATCATGAAAATGCTCTAATTAAACAAAGCAGATATTACATTTCTTTTTTACTGGTGCCAGAAACAAATTTTGTAAGCTCTTTATGAAGGTGCTTATATGCACCTATTTTCCCGAATTGGCTAAGAGACCTGTTTTTTCGACTACAATCTACAGAAAAAGTGTCGAAAAAGTACAGTCTTTATTTAACTACATTTAAACACATGATGCAACGAAGCCAATTACGCTTTCTGTTTTTTGGAATAGTCTGCAAAGAATGTCTGCGTTATGCGTAATCCAATTTTTCATTATTATCATCTTGACTTGCACCTTTCTTGCCCTTCCTACTTTTCATTTTCCCCATTTTCTCCTTTGGTTTTAGTAAACTTGATAACATGCCTAACATGGTTAGTCTGCGCAAAAAAAAAGGAAAAGTTAATAATACTTAATCATCCCGTACAAAAGAAACTGCGGTATGTATACCGGAATAACTGTGTAGCATGTATCCCATTTTGTATGGTGTTGACGTTGGCTATCACAGTTACCTGCCATCGCTAAGGGGAATGGCGCAACCATACACACAGTATTCTATACAAACGCTACACTTAGTTTTGACTTCAAAATCATGCATGCATTTAGTAATTAGTGTATGAAAAGTATTTAAACGTAACGCGTTTAAAAGTCTGGACAGTGAAATCATGCACTTACGTCAATTTAAGGATTGTACATCTACAAGTAAACATCGAAATGGAATTCACGCTATACACTGGTTAAAATAATCTCATTGCGCACCTATACTGTGCGTTTGACGTCCATCTATCGATAATTACAAGAAATACAAGGGGTGCGGTATCTATCCCGTATGCGGCGACTCTTCCGGAGTTACCATACAGTGGCGTGGCGTGAAAATTTTCGGTGGTCATCGCAATTATTTAAGTTTATGGTGAAAAATTATTAACTCTAAAATTCAATGGTTGAATGTTCAAAAAAGAAACTTTAAATCTTACCTTCACTTATACATGAACTCCAAATGTTCTGCTAAAACTGGATCGTAGAGTTTTAAAAGCTTATTAAGAGTTTTAAAATATTGCTTGGTCATCGCCGCATCCAGCGATGACCGGACGCCACGCCACTGTTACCCTATATATATTAAAAAAAAAATAAATAAATCCGTGCACTCTAAATGTAAAAAGAAAAAAAGAAAAAGGAAAAATGCCAATTGCTATCTAAATCTATAAGATATATTTAGGTACAGTAGCTTTATAAGCAAATGAAAGTAAAAGAAAATATATTCTGATAACATAATGGCACATGGCTGTTAATTATTATTTTATCATATACATTAGAATAAACAGCAATTTTTAAAGGTAATATTGTCATTATTTAATATAAGTTAAAACGCAATGTAAACAAATGAATACTTGCAACTGTAAAATATAAAATAAAGATGAAACGATGACAACGAGTAAAATGTATGCGGAATCTATGAATTATGAAGTCGCCTGAAGTTTAATCATGTTTTCAGTAACATTATTTAACATCCTTTACCGTTTGTTAACAAAATAGTTATTCTCCGTAATGCGATGTGTAACCATAAAAAAGATTATTTGGTTATTATTAGTATTGACCGATTGCTGTTAATACAGGGGAAACAAGGGACGGTTGACCATACGGGAGGCTTAACCCGCCCATCAATTTTCATATTTAAAAGAATTTCAGAGTTTTATCAATAGGTGTCAACCTTCGCTTCTGGAATGGTGAAACAATAGTCTTAGTTTCATAGAGATAATCGAAATAGATGTGGAAAAATCAATTGTGAGGCGTTTTGAACCTAAAAGTTGTGTTTTTTAGAAATATTTTGTAAGCTTTTTTCAAATAAATTATATCATATAAATTTAAGTAAGTAGGTTTAAAGTAATGCAGAAATATCGAGCTTTCATTCCAGGCATAAAGACTGTACAGTAAGTTAGGCTTAACTTAACAATGTGGTATTCTTTAGAAAAGGTCTATGTAGGGAGGCTTGACCCAGGCGATATAAAGGAGGGTTGACCAGATGTTCAATGCTCCCTTAATTATGTGGTTTTGGAAATATTTTTATTATGCACTGTGCATAATGAAAATTTAATGTTATATACATAAAAGAATGTAAATTTATTCTGTAAAGCTTCAGTAAAATGGTGTGACGGAAAAGAAAATGTTTAAAACTTACTGTAGAAAAATGTGAAAAATTGCTAGAAAATAGAAAAATTGATTACTTTTTTCCATTTAAATATTGCTTACAATAGGTTGATAGAAACAGTGGGAAAGACTAGAAAGGATGAAAACAGCAGTCTTAACCCTTTGAGGAGCAGTGGTTTGTTTATAAAACCACTTAATTTTAATTCCGAAACATCACAATGACACCAGAATTTTGCTAAAATATTTTCATTTAACACGTATGTGAAATATAGCCTTTCTCTTATTTCCAAATAGATTTGTTCATAAATTCCGGTGCCAATCATTTATTTCAATACTTTAGTACTGAAATTACTTTGCCCCTTAAAGGTTTAAATCATGTTAATAATAAGTTAAATGTTCATGCGGTTGCAAAAGAACATAGCATTGATCGAAAAAATTTAGGTAGGTATGTAGAAAAATTTCACCAGGGTGATGAAGCCAAACTATGTGACAACTAGATTTGTCAGATCGAGTGTCACGGAAAATAGAACAAGGAGGTAAAAAAGCGGGACAGTGGCTCCTAAATCCGGACATAATAACATGAAACACTATGAAAACGGATCTTGTCTCTAGCAGAATACTGCCTTAAATGTTAAAGTTCCATTTTCCCTGCTGTACAATTATACCTACTCAGACAAAATCCTGTTTAAAACAAATCTCTCCTCTGACTTGCGATTGCGTCTTAACAGGTTTTTTTTAAGCCTCATATTAAAAAAAATATTTTTATAATAATTAAAGCATGTAGAATAATGTTATTTTGCTTTTTTAAAACTGATTTTATTTCTCTTCACTTATAGTGCAATATAAAACAAAGTGGGTCAAGCCTCCCATATGTTGAGAGACTTGACCCATTATTTTTTCATGAATAAAATCAATCATTTTTCCAATTTCTTATATGTTACACTTATGTAGCAATTTTATTTTGATAACTGATTGTATAACGAATAAAATGATATATAAAACTTTATTCTACGTTCAATATTTAAAAAATAAAAAATCATTTTGTAAAAAGTGGGTCAACCCTCCCTAGTCTCCCCTAAAAGGTGGCCATAATTAAACTGACGGTACTCAAAGTTTTCTACAGCGCGATCTAATTGCGGGAATGGCGCCAAATGTTGTAGGAAGATTAAACAAGACGGGGGACGAAGGATTCCGCGAAAAAAAATAGTTCCAAAAATCACCACCAGGGGAACATGTGGCGCTGTGTATTCGAAAAAGAGAGTTTCAAAAAAGAAGAATCAATATTGAAATAAAATTACCGTTTATTTAGCACATCCAACTCAGGTTCGATGTGCCCGCCGTTTTTGTGGACCACATATTGCATTCTGTGCACAGCATTTACAACAGCAGAGAATAACATGTCTGCAGGAATCTCTCAACCCATGCAGTTCGCGATATGTTATCCTTCAAAGTAGCCCGGTCATGGTCACCTCCGTGATAGACCTTGGACTTTAGGTAACCCCATAGCCAAAAGTCGCAGGGTGTAAGATCAGGGGACCGAGGTGGCAATGCAGTTGAAAAACAGCGGCTAATGCCTCTTTCCTGCTGTGAATTTCTGTCGTAGCAGCTGCTGTACCCGCAAAGCAATATGTGGAGGGGCTCTATCTTGCATGAAAATGATTTTCTCCAGGCACTGTCTTTGCTGAAGTGCCGGAATAATAAAGTTGCTTCGCATTTAGCGACATTTGTCTCTGGTGACAGAACAAGTTACAGGTCCTGTCGGAGTAATGTTCTCATAGAAGAATGGACCTATGGTTATATCTGCTGTGAAACCACACCAAACAGTTATCTTTGGTGAATGCAAAGGAATTTCTTTGAATGTTCTTGGTGACTTGTTATACCAAATTCGGCAGTTCTGGGTATTTACAGTTCCATTCAGGTAAAAATGGGCCTCGTCTCCCCATAAGATTTTCCAGGGCCAAGCATCATCCAACTCCATTCTGGCAAGAAAAGTGAGAGCAAAAGTCAATCGCTTATAATGGTCGGTGTGACGTAACTCTTGTTCGCGGCTGATGTGGTACGGATAAAAGTGGATTATCTTTCGTAGGATTTTCCATACCGTACAATAAGGCATATCCAGATTCCGAGCTATCACACGAGCGCAGGAAGTGGTAGCAATATTGTCTGGTGCTCCATCGACAATCACCGTTGCCACTTCTTCGATTGTATCCTGTGATACGAGTTTTTGTCTTCTGCCTGACTGAACATTTAGAGAAACTGTTTTCTCATCTTCTCAACCATTGCTTTTAAACCATTAACTGACAAAGGACCGTTATCTTTACGCATTTTTTTGGTTTCTAAAAGCACGAAGAGCGGCTGGCGTATTGCACTGGTTGAGGTAAAAGAATTTGACTAGTAGAGCTCGCTTCGACTAAAGAAGGAGACATTATGATAGATAACTTTAAATGAAATTGCTTCTAACTGTAGCACATTACCTTTTAAAGCCGAACAAGCTGGCACTGGGCCAAAAGATGTAACGTGAAATTTGAATAAAGAACTTCTACTTCTGCTGTTGCTTTCTTTGGGGCTCTGTAAGTGAAATCGCAGATAAAGAAACTTTAGCAGTGTTTATGTAAATTTTTAGTTTTTTATAAACTGCTACCATTTTGAGCTTGGATTAAATTTCTAAATTCGTTAAATAAATGGCAATTTTATTTCAGTATTGATTCTTCATTTTTTAACTCTCTTTTTCGAATACATAGTGCCACATATTCCCCTGGCGGTGATTTTGGGAACTATTTTTTTTTTTTTTTCGTGGAATCCTTCGTCCCCCGTCTTGTTTAATCTTCCTGCAAAATTTGGCGCCATTCTCGCAATTAGATCGCGCTGCAGAACACTCTGAGTACCGTCAGTTAAATATGGCCACCTTGTAGACATATAAAATGCTTTACAGAAATCATTAAAAGAATTATCTACTGTAATGTGGAAATGCGAACTTTGTTTCTTAACTCTAACTTAAAAATTTATTGTGAAAAGAACGATTATTTAAACCTTTATGCTCCAACGGGACTTTTAAGCCCCGTTAAAGAAAATGCAGTAGAAAATTTATTTCATTCGTCTACTAATAACAGTATATGGTACTTTTCATACAAAATACTTTACTGGTTCACATTCAGTAAGCACAGCGAAACAGTCGAAGCTAAATATTTTTTAATGTGGTTATTTTTTCAACCATTTACATGGATTTAACTTTTTCCTATTAAAAAATATTTTACGAAGAATTTGCTACACAAAACACTTCTCAGTTACAGATAGGATCCAAATACATTTATTCACATTGTTCTTGTAAGAACTGTGAGATTTCAATAACAGTATTGTTTGTTAATTAATCTAATTATTCTTCTAAATATTTTACAAAAAAAAAACTAACTAATGATCTATTCAATCAATTTTATTTAAAAATCTGTCGAAAAATCAAATTATTATTATATAAGTTGTTTTGGTTATTTTCAGACATTAACGAAGATAATTATTGAAGAGGAGCAAATTTCTGATTTATAATTCGGGACATAAAGGGTTAATATATTAAGTATAAATATACGTCGATAACTATAAAATCTTTAATATCAATTTTATGTTAAAAACAAAACTAATATAATTTATTAAGAAAATAAATTAATACGAAAATGATACTCGGTGAGAAAGCATATCCGAGGCATTCGCACAAAATTTTAACTCTCAGGAAAAAAAAAAATCTGGGGAAATTAAATCTGATATAACAGCATGTTAAACTTCTAGATGAATGCCTTAATGATTCAAAATAATGGAAAAATGGTCGGCAGTGACAATTTTTTTTATTTAACTGAGGTTTAAGTTAAACTTGCGAGTTTAATTTTCCTGACCGTCTTACCTCTCTAACTTTTTATTTCCTTCTAAATTTTTTCTCAGAATGAATTTGCATAGTACTCTCATGGAACATTCAAATAAGAAAAAACAATGTAGTATTTTTAATACAAAATTTCGGTAAAACTTAAAGGGGTGTTAAAGAAGGGACGGTGTTGAAAAAAAAGGGAGACGGAAAGGGTAAAATAGGACGGTAAGAAAAATTACCACCTATTTATAGGCAAATCATATTAAGACTAAGTGATAGCCCGAATGTTCATTGATTTTTAGCAACAGTTATTTACATTGGATTTAATTTTAAAAAAGTCCTTCCGGCCAGTGCCGGGAGGAAGAGGTAGCTTTCATATTCCTTATTTAAAAAAAGCCAACTTATATTATTCAAACACACGAAGCTCAATTAAGTGGAAACCGAATGTAGGAGATTCAATACTAATTTTTATCAATACTAAATCATTATGAATGAGAATTTCGCGAAATTAGTTAGCTTTATCCAAGCTGCTTTTATTTAAAGTAACTTATATTTGGCTGCCAAATTCGGCGATTTCTTAAAGTGCCTGCCATTTTAAGACAACATGGTGGATGAGGCTAACCAGTGAACTTGGTCGAGACCTTAGTAATTGCTGGCACATGCTCACTCACATCGGAATCGGTTGATATATACGAGTGCTGTCGCAGGCAAAAAATCAGATTTTTCAAAATGTCACCCACGTTAGAAATTAAAACTGCTATATCTGAGCCATTTTTTAAGATAAAGACAAACAAAAAATGCTCTTGAATCCTTATATCAAAGTCAAATACTCAAGAAAGAAACCTTTTTCGATTTCTAATTTTTTTGCACCTCACTTTAAATATATATATTTTTTAATTTAATGGCCGCCATTTTGAAACAAGATGGCTGATGAAGCTGGCCAGCGAACTTGGTCGAGATATTGATGTATACTATCCACATGCCTTCTTCCATCGAAATAGGCGAATACGTGTGGTATCGCGAGACAAATACAAGATCGTTTCAAAGTGTTAGCCATGATAGAAATTCAAAGTGCTATAATTCAACCACTTTTTAAGATATAAACAAAAGAACAAATTTTCAGAAACAAAAACTGCTCCAGAATCTTTGTATCAAGGTCAAACACATAAAAAAAATCTTTTTCATTTTCCAATTTTTTAATACCTCAATTTAAATTTTAAATTACATTTTTTTTAAATGGCAACCCTTTTGAAACAAGATGGCGAATGAAGCTGGCCAACGAACTCGGTCGAGACATTGGTATGTACTATGTACAGACAAAGTTACATTCAAATCGGTTCATAAATACGCCTGTTATCGCGTGACAAATGTCAGGTCGTTTTAAAATGTCAGCCACAATAGAAATTCAAAATATTATAACTCAGCCATTTTTTTAGATATAGACGAAACAAAACCTGTTCCGTAATCTTTGTATCAAGGTCAAACACATACGAAAAAACTCTTTTTCATTTTCCAATTTTTTGGTATCTCATTTTAAATTTAATTTTTTTTAAATTTTTTTAAATGGCCGCCATTTTGAAACAAGATGGCGGATGAAGCTGGCCGACGAACTCGGTTGAGTTATTTGTATGTACTATGTACACACCAAGGTACATCCAAATCGGTTCATAATTACGTCTGTTATCACGTGGCAAAAATCAGGGCGTTTCAAAATGTCAGCCACACTAGAAATTCAAAATGCTATAACTCAGCCATTTTTTAAGGTATAGACGAAACAAAAACTGCTCCCGAATCTTTTTATCGAGGTCAAACACATAAGAAAAAAATATTTTTTCAATTTTCAATTTTTTGGTACCACATTTCAAATTTAAATTTTTCTTAAAATTTTAAATGGCCGTCATTTTTAAACAAAATGGCGGATGAAGCTGGCCAACGAACTCGGTCGAGACATTGGTCTGTACTATGTATAAACGAAGTTACATCCAAATCGGTTCATAAATATGCGTTTTATCGCGTGACAAAATTCAGGACTTTTCAAAATGTCAGCTTCGCTAGAAATTCAAAATGCTATAACGCAGCCATTTTTTAAGATATAGACGAAACAAAAACTGCTACGGAGTCTTTGTATAAAGGTCAAATACATAAGGAAAAAATATTTTTCCATTTTAAATTTTTTGGTACCACATTTCGAATTTAATTTTTTTTTTTTAAATTTTAAATGGCCGCCATTTTGAAACAAAATGGCGGATGAAGCTGGCCAACGAACTCGGTCGAGACATTGGTATGTACTATGTACACACCGAATTACATCCAAATCGGTTCATAAATACGAGAGTTAAAGTGTGACATAGTTCAGATATATATATATATATATATATATATATATATATATATATATATATTGATATATATATATATATATATATATATATCAATTTTGAACGGAGGGTGGTTTCGGGGTCTGGGGGTGAAAATATACCAAAATTTTTTGAAATCGCTTTCCTCCGAATGGCTGCAATAGGTAGCTTTTTGTAAAGAAAGCTACCTAAAATGTATATTATTTACCTCGAAAAGTGCAGGGATAAACCTTGCGGACAGTAGGACTAACAATAAAGCCACAATACTTGAAATTGATATTTAAATGGTGATTTAAATTTTGCAGTAAATTTCCTGTCAAAGAATTTTAGCCATTCTTTCTCTAGCATGCTTCTGCATGAGGAAAAAGTTGAAAAAAAATTCTGTGGCTGCATCTGAAATGATTTTCTATATAATTTTAGCAAGAGGAGTGGTAAAGAATCTAAAATACAGGGACATAGTTAAAAAAAATAATAACAACCGTAATAATGTGTGCAGGTTAATTTTTTGCTACATATTTATATAAAACAATAATCCCAGTTTGGGAAAAAAAAATACATCGAATTACTTTTATTGAAAAATTTTTATACAGACAGCTTCAAACTTAAAAATCAGCATCAGGGACACGGGGCGGTAAGGAATTTTGTGGTATATTTGAACCACCAACATCGTCTACAGCTTATTTATCTCGTTAATATTGTTATACAGTCATGCAATGGGAAGTTTTCCAGTATAAGAAATATAAAATAAAACCAAGAATATTTTCTAAACTAAAAATTATTATTCAGGGTCTTAAAAGTCAAAATTATGAGAGAATGCCTCATAATTGTTTATTTACTATGTAATGATAAACTATAAAAAAAAAAAAAAAAAAAAAAAAAAAAAAAAAAAATTTGAAGTTTTGTTTAAGATATAAATTACTTTAAAATTTTTAATCTTATTTCCACGCTTATTACTGTCAATCTTTATAATTAATAAAACAGAAGTAAAAAGAAATAATAGGGAGTAAAATAAGTTACAAATCTCAGAATCAAATATCTGCTTTGAAGAGATTGTCGCTGCTAACAAGCTCGTCAATGCTGAGATTGGATCTAAATATTTAAAGAAATTAGTCCTATCGTGGGAGCCTTCCAGTAGATCTACCTAATTAAAAGATTAACTTCCTGTGTCCCCTTTGGCTGAGTGGCTTGTCAACAGTTAGAAAAACGCACAAAAGGGTCCCATCTGTCTTCCCTAAACGGGGCCCCTTTAATCCTTTTCCGGACTCAAACGGGCGCTCTAATCCCCAGAAATTAAGCATGTTTATTAACCCTTTGTACTCTCCCACTCCGGGGTTTTTACTAAATTGTTATTCAACGTTTTTGGTTGATCACGGGAACGGTTTTTCGGGCAGTGAAAATGACAGAGTATGAGAGACCTAGGGCGATGATCATTTTTCATGAGTGACGCAAGAATGAATGAAAATGAATTAAATTCCACTCTCACTGCATATAAATGTATTAATCACAAAATAGTCATTTTTTTTTTCAATATTTCAAGATGTGAAGTAAATGGGGAACATTAATATTAATACATGTCATCCTAAATATATATATTTAAATGAAAAAAAAAATAAAAATATATATTTTTACATAACCTTTTTTCGATCTGTTATCTATTTTAAAAAGTAGAATATATGGTATTTAATTATACGCTATTAATATGACCTGTTTGACATGTGTACATTGGAATTTATATAAAACGTTTGTATTTCAGGTACTTTGGTGATCTCTAGTGATGAAATATAAACGCATAATGAAAAACAGGGAGCCACCTTAATTACCAGAAACAGGCTTAACCCTTTGCACTCAAGAGGTGACTCGCACTAGCTCCAAATGCTCTGGACACCACTAATTTCTTAGTTTATTTTGCAATCTTTAACTACAGATAATTCTGCCATAAGATAAAGCGAAGAAATACTCTGGACACCACTAATTTCTTAGTTTATTTTGCAATCTTTAACTACAGATAATTCTGCCATTAGATAAAGCGAAGAAATGCTCTGGACACCGCTAATTTCTTAGTTTATTTTGCAATCTTTAACTACAGATAATTCTGCCATTAGATGAAGCGAAGAAATGCTCTGGACACCGCTAATTTCTTAGTTTATTTTGCCATCTTTAACTACAGATAATTCTGCCATTAGATGAAGAGAAGAAATGCTCTGGACACCGCTAATTTCTTAGTTTATTTTGCAATCTTTAACTACAGATAATTATGCCATTAGATAAAGCGAAGAAATGCTTTGGACATAACTAATTTCTTAGTTTATTTTGCAATATTTAACTACAGATAATTCTGATATTAGATAAAGCGAAGAAATGCTTTGGACACCACTAATTTCTTAGTTTATTTTGCAATCTTTAACTACAGATAATTCTGCCATCAGATGAAGCGAAGATATGCTCTGGAGACCACTAATTTCTTAGTTTATTTTGCAATCTTTAACTACAGATAATTCTGCCATTAGATAAAGCGAAGAAATGCTTTGGACACCACTAATTGCTTAGTTTATTTTGCAATATTTAACTACAGATAATTCTGCTATCAGATAAAGCGAAGAAATGCTTTGGACACCACTAATTTCTTAGTTTATTTTGCAATCTTTAACTACAGATAATTCTGCCATCAGATAAAGCGAATATATGCTCTGGACACCACTAATTTCTTAGTTTATTTTCCAATCTTTAACTATAGATAATTCTGCCATTAGATAAAGCGAAGAAATGCTCTGGACACCACTAATTTCTTAGTTTATTTTGCAATCTTTAACCACAGATAATTCCGCCATCAGATAAAGCGAAGAAAAATTACTTTAAAATACTGGTTTCCGGAGTATTTGGAGCCCCGGTTTACGCGGGACACCTGGTAAAACTCGTAGTGAGTGAGAGTCACTTTTCGAGTTCACTAATATAACTAAATATAAGTACGTACGGTGTTTTGCCAATACAGAATATTTAATTGAAGAAAACAAAAATAATAACTTGAATTTCGTTGTTTGAAATGTTAAGATAAGCATATGAAACAAGAAATTCAAGTCCATGGATTCAATCAGGATATTTATCAGCATTTTTTTCACATACACAAACTGTGATATGTATTTAATGAAGTTTACATGAAAAAAAATTTTTAAAGCGTATTTCATGTTCCTACATGCCTTTTAGCTCCCTAAACCTACCATTTTTTTTTCTAAAAAAAAAAGCATGTACGGCATCTTATTAAAATGCACAATTAGGGTTAATGGCTATGTTTATTACCTATATTCATGACCTTTATTATAAATACATGGAGTGTAAGTACCTTCAAGAGACCTTTCTGTAAGTTTTCAAAAAGAGTTCCTGCATTCCATATGAAATTTAAAAGTTGAACCTCGCAGCCCCTCCCCGTGCCCACTCGACCCAAGTTCTTTTTTAACGAGAGCATCTCCACCCCCTGGAAATGATTGAACATATAATTCACTATTTTATAAAATTTCTGATCATTTCTGTAATTCAGGAGATAGGGTGTGACTTTTGGTATACATATTTTGTATATACATATGTACATATGCAAACATAATTATAACCACATGGTTTATGTAAGTGATGTGTGTGTTAGTAAGTATACACCTGTGTGTGTGTTAGTGTATGGTATTTATTAAAATATTCTCGTAATTAAAACATCCTCAGATGTTTTACTTTAAAAATAATCAAAATTACATTTTTAAAATTACCTATCCAATTGCAATTATAATCTGACACTGAAATCCGAAAGATAAAGGCTCCCTCACATTATAATTACTGTATAAATTTCTCTTAGAGGCTACTTTTTTGAAAAAAGAACAAAATTAATTTATAACGCACTAAATGGACAGAAATTATAGACGGATATGATCGCTGCCGTTGTAAATTTGCCAAGATCGCTAATAATTTCTAGCAGCTCACTGTGCCAGATTTTTTACGACTCTTTCCCTTCACCGTCTATAAATCTTTATCTGTCACGAAATAAATTATACTTCACAATTTCCTTTTCAACGAAATTTTATTGATTAGTCTCACTTTTCTTTTTTGTTTTTGAAAGATTTTTCAGGATCTAAAAAATTGATGATTCATCTAATATTATATATTAAAGTGTATTTTACGCTTCTGCATTGATTTCTTGTTTGTAGAATCTGTTTTTCTATACAATATACTAAAAAATTCTAAACGTGTGTATAAAAATGTGAGATCAGATAATATCTAAATTTGTAATACAAAGTGGACCGAATTAAACAGAATGTACTTAGACACCTCCTATATAGAAACTGCTGGTTAGATAAAAAACACATTTTGTACAAATAATTCCCTAAATATTAGGTTTCTATTTTTGAAGACAAAAATTAGTTCCTACTTTGTCCAATAGGGAGATAAATAGCGCTGCTGTGCTAGTAAATTGCTTACATTTGAAAAATACCTACAACAACTGTTCTTTTAAGAGAAAGAACAAAGTTATAAAACTAAGGATATTCAAAAAAAGGAATAAAGTGTCATCGTATAATATTTTTTGTGATAATATGTCGAAAGAAATTAACAATAAACGAAAAATCCACGAGCAATAACTTTATTGCAGTCATATGTTGCATCATAATATCATTTCACATATGGTTCGACATGAGTTACATCGCTCAAAAAATTAAATGCGCAACAGACTCAGCAGCACTATCAAATAATCTGCGCTAATAGTTGAAACATGCTGTGCATTTCTGTCTTTTCAGACAGATAAATTTCAAGTATTGCTTTAATAAATACTTTTCTTTAAAGAGCACAACACCCAAAAGTCACAGGGTTTAAATTGGGTGAACGGGCCAGCCAAGAAGTTTAGAATGATATGCTTATCACTCTGTAGTCCGAAAAGTATTACCACAGAATGTTTTGAACCGTTGAAACTATGTGAGGTGGTGTCCAGACAATTTTTCTGCTGCAGTGATGAGATTTTAAAAATTCGGTTCATGGCTGAATATCTAAAATCATTTACAGAGCATGTCACATGTCCTGAGGCAGTGTTCTTTTCAAAGCAGTAAGGATAAATTAGAAATGATAATGTGAAGCTACCTTTCACTGGAACTTTTGAACAATGCAACGGAGTTTCTGTTAAAAGCGATAATTTTCAGTGGCCCACAGATTCGGCCGTCCCGCGTGATTAGAGAGCAATCCAGACAGAAGTGAGCCTCATCGCTCTGCAAAGGACAAGAATTATCCAGCATCATCTATGCAAGAGACATTAATACAAACAATTTTCAAGCTTCTTTATCACCAGAGAGCAAATCGTGCGTATGGGATATCTTATATTGGGGAAAACCTAAAACAATTCGCAGAACTACTTCTTACTCCTTATTCCGTCACTTTGTTATTCCACTTTACAGTCTCCATAACCAATTTTTGTGCCTTACCACAAACTGGAACATATCAGTATCATAGTGACATGGCTATAACTCCACATCCTTGTCACTGTTAATACAGTTGAACGAGGAATGTCCAAATTTCGAGATTATTGCACGTTCACTTATGATGCCATGTGCATTTTTTATTACTTTTTCAACAATTTCAATTGCAATTTTTACAGCTCTCTGCATTACAGATGGTTTACATCCGCGTCCAAGTTTCACTGCAAGAATTCCACTCTCTTCAAAACGCACTATCACTCGTCGAATGTTTGTAATAGTAAGAGGACTTCGACACAATCCTTTAACCTGTCGATATGCCTTGATTGCAAGTGAAATGCAGAAGCAATGTTATTCCTCTGGTATAAGAAATTGATGAGTAACACTCAATTTGGTAAAGTGAGTGATATAGTCGGTAAGATCGATATAGTCGAGTGATATAGTCGAGTATAGTGATATAGTCATTTAATGAAAAACTGCTTTATACACTCTTTAAATAAGCAGAAGAATTTTCAATATGTCCAGTTTTATGCAAATTACTAGCACCGCAGTGTCATTTTCTCACTAACGGAAAAAATACGAACAAGTTTTTTCATTAGAAATTAAAACTGGATACTCAGAGGATTATGCGTACAAAATCTGCTTCTGATACAGGCAGTAGCTTTTACATAGAATGTGATTTAAGACCTCCTGTTTAATTTGGATCACCTTGTATAAGTAGTTTTAAATAGAGATGATATCTTTTTAGATAAAAGTAATTATTTTTGATTTGTTGTTAGATTTGAAAAAATATTTGCTAAAAATATTTTAAGTTTCACAAAAAACCCCTAGTTTCTACATCTTTCTAAATCCATAGACACTAACTCCGAAGTATAATTATACACTGAATATTTATGACTAAGTGCAGCATAAAAACACTCACACAAGTCATTTATTATAAATGAACGATAACAGACATATTAATTACCTTTATCTTAAAAATAATATCTTGCACAATAATTTTGCTTTAATTTTTATTCTCTAATAGCTAAGCTAGTTCATGTGGCATCACAGTGAAAAGAAAATCACCACTAATTGTCGCATTCGCAATTGTGGTCAAGAGGTGGAACCTTCGTCGCATTATGACTCTTAGGTGACCGTTATTTTGTGGCTCCACTTTGTAGTCTCTGTGGCCGATTTTTGAGTCATTTGAACCTCGTCGAAAAATCGGAGTTATCAGCATCACAGTGATATGGGTATGAGTCCATTCATATGTCACGTGACGAAAAAGGGACAGTAAGAGTTGCTTTTCGGTCATGGCTCTTTAGCATTTTTGGCACATCCGGATACAGGAATTTATTGACCTTACATATTTTGTTTCGTTTATTCAATTTCCAATGAATTCCTGAAAATATCTTATTTAGTAACTCAAATTATGTCATTTTCTTCGTTACCTTAAAATTTCAGCACTTTAATAAATACGAAATGCAAATTTCATTAATAAGTAACGGTGAAAAATGGTCACAAAACAAATATAATTGCATTTATAGCATCTTTTAGAGAAAGTAACTTATTATAATAATTATAATATTGTTACGATAACCTTTCTGGATAATTTCACATAGATAATCTGTTTGAGAGAATTTAATTTTACCTAAGTCCGTTGAAACTTCACAAAAATACATGCAATTTTAAAAAATTTATATTGTTGCTGGTGTTTTTGTTGCGGTCAATTGCCTACGTGAGGGATATAAACATATGTATATATGTGAGTGTGTGTATTATTAAGAGGGTGTACAAGAAGTTCATTGATTATGATAGAAATAGGTTAATAATAAATAACTACTGTTCTTGTGGGTGTGAACACTACGTAGCATTTGGGACAGTCTCTCATGAGTAGAATCCCTGTGTAGAATACTGTAGGAACTGAATATGTTCCTATTGTCTTTTTTTTTTTAAGGAAAAATTCTTTTTGATTGAAAATTAACCAGTTAGCTGGTAGCCTTATTTCTGAGATGAATTTAATAACCCTAATAACAGCGTCACCCGAATGGGGCCAAAATGAAAAGCATCATACCCCAATGCAACTATCATTGTACAAATTGCCGTCAGGTGAGAAATGAGGCGTATCCACGTCACTGTGAAATTTATATGTCGAGTTTTTGACGAAGTGCAAATGATTCAAAAGTTGATCGCGGTAACTATTCACAGAGGTTTTACAAAGTGACGGTCAGTTGAGAATTATGATGTGAGGAAATAAACATGCCACCTTTTGGTCAACAGTAATGACTATGACCACATATGATGATTTTGACGCCGCAGTGATGTCGTGTAGACTGGCTGGGATATTAAAGTACTAGCACGTAGGAGAATCTCCTTCGTCCTCTCTCTTTTTACCGATCGTGACTTAAGATCTAGTGGAATACTCTGTTTGGTTAATAGTTTATATAATGCAGATTTTAAATAGGGAGGAAAATAAAAAATAAATAAATTCAAATCATAACAGTATAACACTCCAACCTGGTAAGAAAAGTGTGAAATATTAATAGAATGTTTATATACAGCAAATATTAATAATATGTTTAATATTATTTAAATAATAAATGTAATATTTTGTTAAATATTACATTTTTACAAAAAAAAAAAAAAAAATCAAACCTCATAATAGAATGATAAAAGAGGCAAAATAACATTAAATTGGTTAAATTAAAAGGCGCTTTTGGTTTAAGTATCTAAAAAGGAATATTTTCTTAGCAAAATAAATGAACAAATAAAAATGAACTGAATTAGCTTATTATGAGTTTTGAAACTTATTTCAAAGCATTCACGAATCTTAAGCTTAAAAAATTTTAAAACAATTTAAAACGATTTAAAATGAGTAGAATATACATGCATATCTTTATATACAATACAAGAAAGTAGCAATGAAATAACCATAAAAAATCTTTCAACAACGAATTTTGAAATATTTAAAACAGGTATGAGATAATATATTTAGATTTTTTTTAAGTAGGCGTGCTTAGGTTGGCAATACTTTCATTCATGGAAGAAGATTATTTATTCTCTGTTTAGATAAAATACTTTATTTTTAATATGAAAAACAAACGTAGGAATACGATTTATCAGGCATGTCATTATAGCGGGAAAATATGTAATAAGTATTTCGTAATTCATTTCTTTCAATTTTGAAAAGGTTTGGAAATGATATAATAGAGGACCAGTTCATAATAAATAAATAGCTATGAATCACGCAGCTTACTGCAGCTGCACTTGTAAAGGTGCCAAAAAAATTAGGAATTTCTTTCAACGTCTAGAGTGCGTTTTTTCAACATTCTCCGACTTTTCTCGTTAATAAATCTACCCGAACTCGAGAACAAATTACACTCTTGAAAAATTTGTGACAATATAAACTTTATGGATAGCCCTAGCTTGGGTCGTTTGTCTGTCGATGCCTAAAACGTTAAGAAAGCTATGCATTTAAGGTATTTTTTATGACTATAAAAAATAAAACACCGAAAAGAACACGGTGCCCCCTATAGCCGAAGAAAAACACCTCCCCGACACTGAAGTCTGTTTGAAAAAAAAAAAAAAAAAAAAAGAACATCGCAAAAGATGTCCGTCTTGTCTGAAAAATCATCACTTTCATGCCTGTTCACCTCTCACCCTACGATTTTAGGTTCCTTTTTTTTTTCTCCGTTTCGAAACTCAACTAAAGTTCGTGAGATCACAGATAACGTATGGATAGTCTCCGAAGAAAGAACGAAATTATAACTCTCTGCTTCGAAGCCACGAGGTTCTTTTTTTTACCTACTGCAACTCAATTTTCAAACCATCTGTTTTCAAAATTTTTAGGTGTCAAAAAACTATTTTTATTTCTGCATGCGGTGAAATACAGATCTAAAATAAAGATAAGAATATTTCTGCCCCCATGTACATCTCAGCTCTATTAGTATAATCGAGTACATAGCCGCTATTTTCAGACCAGTTTCGCACTTATTATAAACCTGTTTTTACGCAAAAAGAAAAAAAAAATCCTCGAAACACGAAGAAAAATGATTTAACTGATAACAATGCCACTTTTTTTTTTATTTATTTACTGATTTACTAGCGTTTGAGTGAATGGTAGAAATTAAATCTAAGTCATTTTATCCGGCGACTAAAAAAAGAATCTGGAAATCAATTGACTTGTTTGATTTTAAAGGCACATACCCGCATTACAGTCCAGAGTAGGTAGTACCGCGAATCTGAAAATTCCATTTAATGTCAAGCCGAAACCCGGATTGAACCCAATGAAATAATTTTCCTCGATACTTAACATAACCTGAACCCCACAAAGATATTTTTGTTATCCGGACGACCTTAACCCGATACATTTCAATCAGAAATCGACCAGAACCTGAAAAAAGGAAACACAAACCAATCTAAAACCCAAAAAGAAAAAAAATATTTATGTAATTAGAAAGTCTAAAATAATATATCTAATAGAAATATTATATGTAGCGAGAGAGAGATCAGGTGTTTCCCTGGCACGTGACATAAATTCCTTATGCTCCTTAAATTTAAGTCCTACTAATTCCAAATAATAAAACTTGACTTATTTATTGACTTAAGTTCTGCGATTAAGTAAGGCGAAGATTCCTAATCAGAAATTGTTAGTATTCAAATTTAACACTCAGTATATTCAAGGGTGCTCGCAAGCTCGATCATTACCGATGGCTCACGCACTGTTACCGGAGTAGGTGCAGCTTTCTGCGCTACGAAAGGGAGTGAAGTGACTCATCGTTGGTCTTGCAGGCTGGATAACAATAATTCCATTTCCCAAGCCGAACTCTTTGCCATATTTAAAGCTTTAGAGTGGATTTCTCAACAAAACCAAAATTTTTTAATTCCAATTTTTAGCGATAGTCTTTCAAGCCTGCAGGCTATCTGTTCGTTTGGCTCAACAAATCCCCAGGTTATTGAGATTAAATCAAAAATCTTCTCTGGAAAACCTATTTAAGTCACGTTTCAGCCCATAAGGGAATCCTGGGAAATGAAACGGCAGATATGTTGGCAAAGGACGCAACTGCTAGAGCATCAGTTGATTTTTCACTGCCAGTACCGCACTCACACATCAAAAGACATCTTCGCGCTCATTTTATGAAACAATGGCAGGATTACTGGGACTACTCAGATAAGGGTAGATATACCTACGATCTTGTCCCAGTGGTATCTTTGGATCTTCTGCTGCTCACTCCATCCACTACAGCTTTCCTTACCAGTCATGGTCCTTTTGGAGCATACCTCTACAAGTTCGAAAGAGTCCTTTCTGGTATGTGAGTGTGGTGATGATGCTGTTGCCTCTCATTATTTCTATAATTGTTCTTTAACAGCTCACTGGCATATCTGCCGTCCTCTTGTTCTTCCAGTTGTTTGGTTAGCAAATATTTTATCGCGCCCGATTTTGCTCTCAAAGCTTAAAAACATCTTCAACTTCTTATGTAACCTTTCAGTTTTACTCCATCACTGAGACAGGGACTTGTATTCTCCCTTATTCAGTAGCCAATGTCGGGACGCAGCAACTTGTATAATATTGTCTAACTTTGTATAACACTGCATTATTTAATGTCGTTATGTTTGTTTCACAAATTTTGCTAATGTAACATTTATTTATATCTTATATATACCACTCTGCCCTCTGTCGCGCGTATTGGCGGGCTCAGCCTCGGCTGAAATTTGTAACTTTTTTTTTTTTTTAGACCTCAATAAAGGGGACCGGGCGGGATAATCTATGCTCTACAGACTCACTTCTTAGTCTGAGCAGTCTCTCTCGGGCAGTAAAAGTAAAAGTAAAACAGGTAACGGTAACAAAACGACGAGTATTTTTCGCATAGGAAATCAGACTCGCAATTCACTTATTAAATCAAAAATGCAGCCAAACCCGGATTTGTGTTCATAGCTGTGACACTAATGAAGATATTTTAACGAAATTTTCCAGAGATTCACTTCTGTTTTTGAGAAATCTCCGGAAGTGCTAGAACTGCACAGTAACTCGGTCAGTAACACATGTGTACTGTCAGCTACATTTTAAATTATGAAACGTAGCTTAATTTTGTTTCGACGCGAATAAGGACCATTTATATCGCTTCTCATTGTATCATTCCATTTCACCGAAAGCAACATAAAAATTTTAAATATCGTTAGAATATTTTCATTACTGACAAACATCTGAACAAAAATACAATTTCGAATTAAAGCGAGACACCCCACCCCGTATTGTCGATTAAATAAGCAGAATTCGACCCTGACTTCGTATTCAATATGTGTCTGGCTACATGGAGGGGGCTACCTAAAATTTCGTATATCTTCATATACTTATTTGTATTAATAAAGTAGGCGACTTTTTCAGCGGGTTACTTTTTTAAAATTAAGATTTTTTTATTCCCACCCCTTTTTTGAAGTAGAAATAGTCAATTTATTTAATTACTGATTAAATAATGCGAGAATAAGCCGAATTATGCGCTTTTAAAAAAGTGGTGGGAATCAAGCAATCTGAATTTTTAAAAAGTAGCCCAGAGGAACGCGAAAACAGAGTTTACCGCGGCTGGAGGGTTAAAAAAATTTTTTCCATGAAAAATAATATTCTGGATTTTCTTTTGAAAATCTCATTCTACCTGAAACTAGCTCGCAAGAACCAAAATCCAAGCCGAAACAAAACCGAATCCAAAAATTTGATGGTCAACCCGACTTGCCAACAGCAAAAATTATTATAGACAACACGACCTGGTAAAATCATATTACACGACTTTATGCAAAATTTTAATGCACACACAATGCTGAAAATTTCAAATATATTCAGTTCACATTTTGGATTTCCCACCAAGACAATGAAATTTTTAGAGCAGCGATATTCATTCAAAGTACGTAAAAATTAATTCACAATTATCCATCATCTACAAACCATACTTTCGAAAACAAAATCCGAAAAAGAAGTAAAACATTACATCCGGTGCACAGACAATAAACTTTATTGAAACATGGGCAACAATATTGATACTTCATGTGATATCGTGTTTGCATGAGTAAGTAATCGAAATACCTTCTGCATGTATTAAAATGCGCTTGTGCTATAATTCCTAATCAACAATTGAGAAGGTACTTGTCTGATTAAATGAAAGCCGCATATAACGATGAACTACAAAATCTGAAGCAGTGGTGCATAAAGTTAGATATGCTAAATAACAATATGTAAAGCAATTTAAAATTAATAAATACATGTATATAAATTTATCTTACAGAACCGTAATCATTTACAATAAAGCTGATATAATGTACACTCGATAAAGTTACTGTTTTTACATCTTGCAAACATGATCATGGAAGTATGGTTCTGGCATATTTTTTATATTACTATTAGTGGGGATTCTGATCCTGAAAAATTTATGGGGTCTTGACGAAACAGACTTTATACAAGTATAACTTGGCATAGATATGTGGATTTGTTCTGCGGCTGGTTACACTTTTTAGTACATTTAATGCAAAATGTTTATGAGGGATTAATGTTTGCTTGATGATTTGTTTGTCTATACAAGCTCAAATTCCAAAAAATATTCAATTATTCAAGGAACTGGAATATGTAGTTGAAACCTTCCGTTTTATAGATTATATCCATAACCTACATAATTTACATATCACGTTAAATTAACAATTATAATCTATCAAAAAATTCCATAAGCTATATATTTTACATGACCGCATATATCATTATTAAATATCAGGGTTGTCCAACCTGACGTCCGCGAACCATCAGTAATTTCGTAGAGCTTATTTAAGACTTTTCTCAAATCCAAACTGGCTAGTTTCTGACACGTTTTTTAATTCACTTTTCTTCACAAATGTATCAAACTGATAAATGCTTTTATTAAGAAACTTATCGAACTAATTTTTCCGTTTTTCGCTAAAGACAGAAGATTTGTCAGAAAATGCTATCAAAGTTGGCATTTTGAACCAAATTTCCATACGTGTCAGCCCAAGAAAAGGAGAAAAAATGCCATCATGAGACAAAGAACTCAAGACGTAATTCATTTATCACAAGAAAAAGGCTGCACGATTACAAATAAATTCAATAATCATGCTTGCCAGCATGACGCTTTTAACTTTAAAAATAAGTGAGAAAATGTGTTACGCTGTTAAGCTGAAAAAATGCTCTTTTTTAGTACCGCGTTATCCACAGGATGTCGGAGATTAAATAAGGTGAAGATTTCTATAAGAAATTATTTCTCTTGCATTTGCATAATTTACAATGATGTTTCCATTTTAAAATTCTTTTTTTAATTACAATAAAATTATCATAACATTATTTTTTTTATTAATTTTAGCTTTAAATATGCTTAGATTCCCGAAATACATACTACATGAAGCCCTGCAGAACTTTTGCACGAAGTCTTAATTTTTCATCGCGTAGGACGTAAAATAAAATTAAGCCAATTTACCAACGCATTACCGCATAATGTATATCACAAACTTAATTATATGTGATTAAAAAAAATACTTGAAAATACATATATTTAAAACGATCAATTATTAAATTTTAAAATCCTATTTAAAATAATGGTATTCATTTCTAAATGTCATTGATAATTTTCCTGGTTATCCCTGAAAAAGTGATACAATCTGAGGAGTTGAATAAAATTTTATTACATGTTAGCTAAAATTTTATGTTGATAATTCGAATTATTACGAAAGCAGAAAACATAGAATTCAGCTTAATAAATACAATTCTACAGAAGATATGGAAATACGATGTAAGATAATGAGATTTTGTAATTAGCAGACTTCATTATTAGGAAAAATTTAATCTCATTGACTGAAGCAGTTTGTAAAATAAAGGAAGCAGAAACATTTTCGGATTATTTGTGACTTAGAGCGATTGAGAATGATTTTCGTGCTCAAGAAACGAAGTAATACGTTTATAACAGCTTGGCAAAGGGGAATTCCTTTGGGATAAGGATGAATTATTGCCTTGGGAAAGAAGGAAGAATTCTAAAAATATTTTCGGCTGAGAAACAACATTACTGTAGAACCCGGATAACACAAGTCCAGTATGTCGCCAAATCTGGTAAATGTTTCATTCAAAAATTCCAAATTCTTACGAGAAATTTTAAAGTTATTTTTAATATATACAATAATAGACATTCTTTGAATAAAGTAGAAGAAAGTCACTATTTACAATTTCTGGCATGAATGTGGAATCTCTGAATAAAAAGTTCGCTAGATTTAGCAACACTGCACAAGTCTGGTTAAATCGAAGTATCAGATAATCGAAAATTTTAAATTTCTGTACAAACCGCAACATGTTCTGAGAAAATCAGTTACAACAAAGTGTCTATATAGTGAATAGTTTTTACGCTCTTTCAGTTTTATTATAAGCGATTTCAAATCTATAAATGTAAAAAGTAACTCTGGTAGCTTTTTTAAAATAATGCCTTTTTTTTTTCTTTTTTTTTTTTTTTTTTAAGCAATAAATTAACTAAAAGGCAATGATATTTTCTATTTCATGATATTTTAGTACTACATGCTAGTATGAACCAATTGTTATCTTTATCATTGATATTCATTTCCTGACAGCACAATGGTTTTATACAAAATAAGTGAGTCTTTCTTATCATCATACGCTAAATATGTATGTATGGGAAGTAAATATGGGTAAATGTCAATAAATATTCGTAAATGTATGAAAGTTGTTATTTTATATGTTTGTTATTTCTGAAAGAGCGGTTGAGAATGATTTTGATGCACAAGAAACGAAGTAATGCGTTTATAACAATTTGGCAGAAGGAATTACTTTGGGATAAGAATGAATTATTGCCTAGGGAAAGAAGGAAGAACTCTAAAAATATTTTCGACACAGAAACGATATGTAGAAAACGCGAGGGGTTAATGGTAGAGGGTAAATCAGTGATACGGTGTTGGGAAGGGGGTGACATTTTCAAGTATATGCTGCAGCATGTAACGGATGTTCTATGCACTAAATGAAGATTCATGGTCATGTGTTACTAGGTCGGTTACATACCCCAGATCACAGTCAAATTGCCGCCAAGAGTGCCAAGAAATTTATGGTTTTTGTTAAGAGTGATTTATAGAGACTAGTTTCATGGGACATAAGCAATACTGCACCAACTCAACTAGGAAAAAAAGTGGGGATAGGAATCATAGATGTATATATATATATAATTTAAATCATATAAATTAAGTTCTTCAAAATGTCAAAAATAAAACAGAACATCTTTCCACGAAATCAGCAGGCTTAAAATTCTTTACTTCCCCTCTGAAGTGTTTTGAGATTGCCATAATTTTTACGCTCATAAAATTCATAAAATTTCATACAATTAATTAGTATGATATATACCGGATATTCCACAAGCTCGATGTCATTTGTAAACTTCATGAAAATTGAAGGAATCTGTATATATCTATCAAATTTGACTTATAGGAAATTTATTCTAACGAAGAGGGATCTATTTTAGTAAGATAAAAAAAAAAAGAAATATTTTCCATTGGGGGAACTGTACTAATTAAAATAAGATCAGTCAGTGTTAAAAAACTATTTTTATTTGGGTAAAACTTAACAAACATTTTACAACAACAAAATGCTGAATAGGTCCAGCACCCGCTAGGAATTCCAACGTTGATGTAATTAAGGCGTTCAAGAATGTTATTCGTCACGAAATCTGCATTCATCCAGATATGCTGTATACTTCACTTAAAGGTGTTTTCACTCACTTGTAAAGGGCTGCCGTATGCATGCAAGATACTTCATTAAGTCTATTGCTTCTATTTTTAGGAGTTTTTTTTATGTTAAGTAATTTATCGAATACCTGATAGTTAGAAAGAGAATGTTCCGCGCAATATTCCTTAAAATAATACAGTGACCTAAGATGTAAATGTTATTATGTGAATCGTTAGGTAACGTGGAGAATTAATCTAATTCGTTATCTTGTTCTTTTGCTTGCGTCCCAGTATATAAAAATGTAGCAAATTTATTACAATTTAATTAGCGCTTTTGATATTTTTTCATCTATCACATTTTTTCATCTTTTTTCATCCGTACGTAATTGCCGCGACGACTTCACCTAAGAATCATCAAATGACGGTGAATCAGTATGTACTTGGTAATCACTTGTACAGTAATCACTTGGGAATCAGTATGTAACTTAATTTAAAAAAAAATCCCGTGTTGGTCATTTTGAGACTTTAACGCATATGATCATTTGTGACGTCAGTGATTTTACATCGACTGTTTTTGCTATTAGAGATAAGATTGCAATAAATTAAAAATCGTTTGTTTCCATCCTGAATCGTTTGTTTCCATCCTGGTGTGCGTACAAACCAATCGACTAGCGAGAAACGACTAATTTCGAAAAGATAATTTTGTAGCTCTGTTCATCAGGCAAAGGCTTTCCAAGCTTTTTTTTTTTTTTTTTTTTTTTCGCTTTCCACAGGTTGAAACGAAGGTCTTCTATCCGCGTTTCAAAATTTGGAAAGCGCGTGTGATTTTATTTAAATATATTTTTTTATAAAGCTGTAACACTATCGCGTTAGAAACTGATAGCCTTTTAAATATGTTCTGCATCATTAAAAAGTATATTTTTACATTTCTGCCGATGTCTAATTTTTAATTACCTCTTAGTGCTTTCGTAACAGTTAATGAATTTAAATTATATGAATTACCATAAATGTTAAACTCATATTTTTCTTAAAATTTTAAATGATCTCTTATAAAATAAATAAGAATATAATGATATTAAAGCATTTATGCTTATGATATCTGCCCTTTCTTGCTGAAAATTATGTAATATAAGAAAAAGAACACTCATATTTTCGAAACACGTTCATTAATAAACCATTATTTTTTCGTTGCACTATAATACTCGTATTTTTCTATGTATAAGCATATATATTTTTTTCTATTTAAGACTTATAAGGAAAGAAAGTTGCAGCTTTCTTTGCTGAAACGCTATACTTATGCGATTAGAAATGACGTCGATGTTACATGCAGAATTTTTTTCGAGCCTATAAGTATGTTGAAACAGTATTTTTTAAAGAAAATAAAATTTCAGTAAATAATCGAAATATTCTCGTAGTCTAACATGAGAAACATATTCTAATTTTAAATTGTAAAATGATTTTCTAATTTAATATTTTATAAAACTATTAGCAATATATTTGGCAAACTTATAATATTACTACATTTTCAATACTTATCAGGTACACAGACCTTATTTAAGCTTTTAAAGATTGCCGTTTAATTTAAGAGCATCTGTAAAATTATGATTCTATATATGAGACTACAATCATTATAATTACTGTTAAGAATTTCCTGCATTAAATGTTTGTTTAAATAAAATTATTTCTCAACACTTTTCATTAGTAAATTGGTTTATATTTACACAAATCTGGACGCACCATTTATTATTATTTTTTCTATGTTTCATTCCTTTAAAAACAATTGCGTTTTTTATGTCATTACTAGCCCAGCCTTGCCCGAGCCAGTTACAATAACCTTAAACAAAACTTAAGTTTGTATGATTTTATATCTTCATAAAATCTTTCAAATGAACCTAGTGTCGGGCTCTCCAGTGCCTTCGGCAGCGTAGAGTATTTCAAATGAATTTAGTTCCCGGGACGCGTGAATAGCGCACAAAAAGTTCAAGGGGCCTCCCTGACCGGGACCTTGGGGGCCGGCGACTTGATTGGAATGTAGAAACGGAATATCTAAATGGAAAAAGGGCACCAAAAACAAATAATGGTATGTTTCTCATGTTAGAATATGAGAATATTTTAATTATCTACTGAAATTTTATTTTATGTTAAAAAAATACTTTTTCAACATACTTATAGGCTCTAAAAAAATTCTGCATGTAACATCGACGTCATTAAAAGGGGAAATTAAAGCATTAAAGGGGCAATTTATTAACAATTTAGAACACGGAAACTTCAAGGGGCCCTGTATCGGGCCCCAGGGTACGAGGCCCTTCACTGGAATCTAGTTGGGTATAAGGAAATTGTTTGTAGTTTCTAAAATAGCCGAAGGGCCTTAAGCACTATGTTAAAATAAACTACAAGAGAATCGGATTATTTTTTAAGAAACTGCACCAAGGGCCACAAGAATGCGATTGATATTCAAATTGGTGGTAGCTGAAAACTGAGAATTTTTTTGTCGTTCATTTAGTAGCTGGAGGACCTAAGAAGTTATTAGAAAAGAAGCTAATGAATAGAACCATTTTTAAGGGAGCTATAATAGAGAGCTAAAAAGGGGCCAAGGTGGTATCCGGTGTATAAAGAATTTTTTAGTAGTTTGTAAAGTGGCCGGAGGACCCTAGAACTATGTCAGAGAAAACTGCAAGAGAGTCGGATCATTTTTAAAGAAGCTGCACCAAGGGCCTAAGAAGGCGATTAATATTCAAAATTGGCGGTAGCTAAAGTTTGAGATTTTTTTTCTCGCTCATCTAGTAGCTGGAGGACCTAAGCAGTTAGAAAAAAAAGCTAGTGAATCACACCATTTTTAAAAGGGCCCCAAAAACGGAGATCTGGTTAAAGGGGGGGGGGGGGGTATTAAAAGGATTATATTAAAAGGTGTAAATCTTCCAATTTAGGACAAAAAAACTTCAAGGGGTCTGTATCGGACCCCAGGAGGCTAGAGTATTAACTGAAATCTAGAAATGGAGAAATAACTAAATGGTGAAAGTGTCCCAAAAAGGAAGAAGATCGGGTAAAAAGGGGACAAGTTATTAACAATTTGGGGCATAAAAACTTAAAGGGACCCAGAGGGCCCGAGTCATTAAAAATTAAATATTTGAGCCTCAGGTGCATTAGGACTTTGACCTTGGACTATCCTCACACAAATGTTCAGACTTCTACGTGCGGTAGATTATACTAGCCACAGCACACAAACAGACACCTCACAGACATAACGAAACTTTCTTTTATTAGTATAGATAATGACAAACGTGCAAATAATATTTCTCACAATTATGATTTATTAAATAATTATTATATACTAAGGCATAGTTTAATATTTTTATGTACTAAATGTCAAAGTACAGTATAAAAAATTGTTTGAAATACAACGGTTGTATTAAAATATGTGTGAAGTATTTCTTTTAAAAAATTCCAAAAACAATATATTCCCCAAGAAACATTAGCTTTGTTTGGCTTTTTGTTAGAAATAGCATACTTTGTTAGAAAAAAAAAATGAAAGAGATAAACACAAATAAGTAAAATATTGCAAAATAAAAAAAAGTTATATCTCAAGAATATCTATATATTTCAACTAATATTTAATGCATTATATATTAGTATTATATATGTTTATTATTATGTACTATACATTATACAGTGGTGGAAGAAATATAGAGACAAAATTTAAGTTGCTATATTTAAAATATTACGATATTTAATGTAAATGATTCCATTTCTACAAAAGTAAGTAGGGTAACTCCGGGAGAGTCGCCGCATACGGGATAGATGCCGCACCCCTTGTATTTCTTGTAATTATCGATAGATGGTCGTCAAACGCTCAGTATAGGTACGCAGTGAGATTATTTTAACAGTGTATAGCGTGAATCCCATTTCCATGTTTTCTTGTAGAAGTACAATCCTTAATTTGACGTAAGTGTATGATTTCACTGTCCAAGACTTTAAACACGTCATGTTTCAATACTTTTCATACACTAATTACTAAATGAATGCGTGATTTCGAAGTCAAAACTAAGTGTAGCGTTTGTACAGATTACTGTGTGTATGGTTACGCCATTCCCCTTAGCGATGGCAGGCAACTGTGATGGCCGACGTCTACACCATGCAAAATGGGATACATGACGCACAATTCCGGTATACATGCCGCAGTTTCTTTTGTACGGGATGATTAAGTGTTACTAACTTTTCCTTTTCTTTTTACACAGACTAACCATGTTAGGCATGTTATCAAGTTTACTAAAACGAAAGGAGAAAAGGGGGAAATAAAAAGTAAGAAGGGCAAGAAAGATGCAAGTCAAGATGATAATAATGAAAAATTGGATTACGCGTAACGCAGACGTTCTTTGCAAACTACTCCAAAAAAGAGGAAGTGTAATTAGCTTCGTTGCATCATGTGTTTAAATGTAGTTACATAAAGGCTGTACTTTTTCGACAATTTTTCTGTAGATTGTAGTCGAAAAACCAGGTCTCTTAACCCATTCGGGACCATAAGTGCATATAAGCACCTACATAAAGAGCTTACAAAATTTGTTTCTGGCACCAGTGAAAGAGAAAAGTAATATTTGTTTTGTTTAATTTGAGCATTTTCATGAATATTTAAGTAAATGTAACTTCTTTTAAAAAAGTGGTACCAACCGAATAAAATTTGTGTAAAAGCCACCAGTCCCGAAAGGGTTAACAAATAAATTATGTAAACACAATTTTACTTTTTTTCTTTTCACTTTCTAATACATTGATGTTACGCTGTTGCTGAAATAACAATTCAAATTTAATATAAAAAAAAATAACTCTATAATTTTAATAGTGAATGTAGGCAATAATTATTAATTTGAATCTACTAATACGTTTCATTTTGTTATTACATCGTTAATTATAGTCCAGATATGAATATTTCTTTTGAATATTTTTATTTATAATTTCATTCTATTCTTATTACAAGCGCGGCATAACTACCGCACAAGTGCGGCGTCTCAGCCTGAATGTACGGGTGACGCGCCGCAGTGTAATATTTTAGAAGAAAAAAATTGTTAAAAAATATTAATAATTTGTTTTGAATTTTTTGTCGCAGTACACGCTTTGTATATTTAACATCAAATAGCACAGCATGATTTTTTTTTTTTTTTATGTCCACCATGGGACTTTATACACAAATTCAAAAAAAAATGTGCGACATAAATCCCGGAATTACCCTACACTTTAAAATCTTTGTTATGCCAAACATTCGAAAAAAATTGCGTAGTTTTTATTTTTACATATTTTAAATTATATTTGTACGGGAAGAAAGCTGGAAAAAAAGGTAGAGACAGCGTAGTATTCTGGAAAAACGAAATGAAAACTTGTTTGGTTTAAACCGTGGTTTTGGTGATGATGTTGATAAATGGATTGGGGCATTAGCCTGTTAAAGAATTTCTTCGCCTGATTTAATGAGAGAAGCGTCTGGCAATAAATTGTAATGGAGAATATATTGATATGCTTCAGAATTTATTTTATTATTTAAAAATGCTATAGGAGTTGGCCCATTACATGCAAAAAAGCGTCACCAAACACAATCTCTTCTTGGTGCTGCCGTTTAGACTAGGATTGTCCAATATCGCGCCTGGAGAGTACCAGTAATTTCTTACAGATATCTTCATTTTATTTAATCTCTGAAATTCTGTAGTTAAATAAAACGGATATTTCTGTAAGAAATTACAGCTATATAGCGGAATTCCGGTTGAACTGCCCTCGTTCAGACATATATATGTAACGAATTAGCCGCTACTCCAGTTATGGATCTTCTGTCGTGGCGTCGGTCAGTTCCCGACCGATGGGGGCAGGGGCGCGAACCGCGGACGCGTGCGTGCCGATTTCTGGGCGAACCCTCGGAACTTCTAGCATATTTAGGTAGTCACAGGCCGTGAGTGGTATCCGGGAAATCAAAGTCAGATTAAGATAGTAGTTGTTCCAATAAAGACACAGTTTTTCCGGGGACCTGATTTATTGTTCCTTTGTTACATCCTTTTGAGAAAACAGGCCCCTTTTGGCTTGAGAGCTGCTAATTTTCTTTATGGACATCGGGCTTGGGAATTGTGTACCGCCAAGCGATACTTAAGAGAGCCGAGTGACGTGGAGTTAGTGCATTCTTTTGATGGTAAAAAGCTCTGTCCGGGGACCCGTGCATCGGTATAAATATGCTGTATTTCGCATTATTCCTGCTAGGGGCCGTTGAAGTCAAAGGAGGCGTCTTTAAACTATAATTGGTCGTTAGCTGAATGATTGACTGCCCGGGATAAAGGCTGTGGCTTGAGTTCAGCCGATAGAATGCAGCAAGACTTACAAATTGCACTTATTCAGCAAAAGTATTTTTATGAGATGTGCCAAATCGATCTTTGAAAGTTATAAAATGCAATGCGGGAAAACTGACTTAACAGGGGCAACTTCATTCAATCAACTGAGACACAATTACAAAAGCATTTTAAAAGTTTTAATTTTAATTTCTAAATTTAAATTTTAAAAAGGGACAAAAAAGGGGATTTTAAAAAGGGGCTTAGCTTTTATCATTTCATATATATATATTTTTTTTTACATTAAAGATCATGCCAGTAATAATGTAAACACTTCGTTTCATTTAAATAGAACTTATCTTCGTCTGAGAAAAATACATCTTCCCATTCCTTGCTCTTTACCACATGCATCTTAGCAAATTGACCTCGAGAAGGGGTAATTACTTGGTTTAGATAGTGTTGAATTTAGCAAGACATTTCCAGTAGCATTTTAAAATGATAAAAAGGTTCAAAGGAATATCAAAGTACTCTTTTTGGAAGGAATTTAAGGAAGCATCTCTTATTTTATCTGAATAATACACTTTTCAGCCAGATAATTCCCGATTCCATGTGTTATTTTCATGAAAATCAAGGTTTAAAACAAATGGAGTTTCAATGCCGAACTGAGGACCACAGCAGAAAACCGTGGGGAAAAACAGTGATAGATATTTATGCAAAAGGCAAGTGCTTTGACAATAAAGACGATCTGCTATCAAAATATCCTAAAAAAAATCTGTAGCATACTCGCAAAAGTCTTTATGAATCTGTGACATCTGGAATGATAAAATTGATTAAAAATATTGGTATTTTTTTAAATTACTAGCTTTACTTTGCCATAATTCTAGGTTGCTCTTATCTTTTTTCCAGTTTCTTCTTGTAAGAATGTAATTTAAAATATATATGAATAAAACTATAACTTTTTGCGAATGTTTGACACAATAACTATTTTTAAATGTATTTTATTTTGTGGAAATTATATAGATAACATAAAACACCGTAATAGTTTAAAGATAGCAATTTCAATGTTGACCCTATTTTTATTTTTATTTTTATTTTTACCTTTATATAGTTCCTCTGAAATGTAGAAAAATATATTTTTATTTAGTTTTGTCGTAATCTCGATTACAATAAATAATAAAACGGCGGCTAGTCTATCAGAAATTGTAACGCTACTAAAGTTACTTCTTAAAAGTTTCTATGAAAATTTTATGTTTCCAAACAATCTTTTCTCAAGCAAAAATGTCATAGTAGCAGCAAAAGGAACGTTAGACATTTTGACATTACTCTGCGGATTAAAAGTTTTAAACAAGAAGATTTATATTTTTGAAAAAGAATGTTTTTGTCTATTACAAGCATATCTTTCCAATGCACATGATCGCCTTCAAACATTTGTTTTGTTTGTATTATCAAAATTTTAAAGAATAACATTCAGTCCATTGAATTCAAAATTTAATGTTTCTCTTTTATAAAAGCTATAAATAATTTCTGAACTTTGTTATTGCAATAAATGTATTGTAATTGTAATATTATTTTAAACTAGATTTTTGTAAAATCTACCCACACAATAAGACGGGCAATAATTCACGTCAAGACAAATAATTTTTGTATAACAAACTAGGGTAGCAAACCATTTATTCAGTCAAAAATACAGGGTGTTCTATTCCAATCCGATCTCGCGTTTTCCTTAAAATTTTCACTAATGAAGATCTTGCAATAAAGTGTCATTCAGATTCCCGCTTCTTCGTGGGAATTGCAACGACATAAAAAAATACCTGGAAGAGCACAGTAATTTGGTCTATCACACCGTCTGTAATGTCAACTACATTCCGAAATATGGAGCTCCAATTTGAGCGACATTTAACGTGGATGGCAGTTGCGCCCACTACTTCTTGTAATAAGGTGTCACTCAGATTCCCGCTCCTTCATGGGAATTGCAATAACGTAAAAAAACCTGGAAGAACACAGTGATTTGGTCTATGACACCGTCTGTAATATCAACTACATTCCGAAATATGGAGCCCAATTTGAGCGACATTTGAACGTGGATGGTACTCGCGCCCACTACTTCTTCCAATAAAGTGTCACTCAGATTCCCGCTCCTTCATGGGAATTTCAATAACATAAAAAAAAAACCTGGAAGAACACAGTGATTTGGTCTATGACACCGTCTGTAATGTCAACTACATTCCGAAATATGGAGCTCCAATTTGAGCGACATTTGAACGTGGATGGTAGTCGCGCCCACTACTTCTTTTAATAAAGTGTCATTCAGATTCCCGCTCCTTCGTGGGAATTGTAATGGCATAAAAAAAAATCCTGGAAGAGCACAGTAATCTGGTCTATGACACCATCTGTAATGTCAACTACATTCCGAAATATGGAGCCCCAATTTGAGCGACATTTGAATGTTGCATGGTAGCGTCCACTACTTCTTGTGATATTGTTATAATTCACAAAAAGTAAGGTAAGTTTGCTGAAAATTTAATTAAAAAAACCTTCATAATTGTTATAATTATGAATAAAACATGGATTCGATTTGGAATGAGATACTTTCAATTTTTGAAAGAACTGAGTTGAGAATAACTGAATCATAACTTCGTTTTCTTATATAAATGTTGTTTGTCTTTACGTGTATTATCAACTCTCTTATTTTGTTGATTGCATTCATGAACACTCTATAAAATAATAAAACAGTTATAAATCCCAAACGTAATTGTGATGGCTTCTGAAAGTCATACTTCCCATCTTACCGGAGAAATAAATCCACAAAAAGGCAATGATGTTTTGCTGTTTCTTGAAATTTTAGTGGATGCTGGTAAGAATCAGTTGTTATCTATATCGCTAATATTTAAGTCTTTTAAATTGATTATGATGTAAGTCATGCTCAAAAATCAATTTTTTTAGTGGGGGGGGGGGGGGTGTTACAATGAGTTTAATAATGAAAATGTTAAAGAAAATAATGAAGTAAATCATTTAATTATTTTGGAGGAAGTAAAATATCTTTGTAAGCTATCTACGCATACACAGGAATTATCTTTAGGCTGCCACTTATACTGGTTTTTCTATTAGCCCCTTGTGTATATTTGACGACTGAGACTCGTCATACATTTGGCCACTGGCACCTACTTTTATATTCTATTCATACCACTATTTAAAGGAAAATATTTTTGTAGTATTTTTCTCTTGCACATACTGTTAAAGTGTATATGAAAGATTTTTGTTTGGTATGAGATGGAATTAAAAAAAGAAAAAATGCCAGTGGCAGCAGGTCTTCATTTGTATTTTTTAACACTAGAACGTCCTCAAATTTTAGTTAGCCTTATTAAAAATATTTTCCTCCAGAATTTTTATTTAAAACTATTTAACATATTTATTAAACTTAGTTCTCTGTGGTTCGTATTTAACTTTTTTTATAAAGAAATTTCTGGTTCGAGCCCACATTTAATAATTTGGTCGGTGTTGAATTGACACCAGCTGGACGTTCCAGCAGTGTTGCCGGATTGGGGACTTTTTAAATTCAGATCATTTGACTGTCACCACTTTTTTTAAATGCTATAATTCTCCTTATTTTTCAGAATTTTTAATCTGTTTTTAAATAGGCCGAATATTTCTATTTCAAAAAGCGATCACAATCAACAATCTGGGTACAAAAAAGCCCCCAATCTGGCAGCACCGCGTTCCAGTATTGCTCTTGTGAGTTTTAGGGAGAAAAGGAAATATAATTGTATTCAACATTCTAAACTATTTATAATATTATGGACTATTGGTTCCTTATGCTTACCAATCCAGTTTTTAACATTAAATATATGTCGTAAGCTAAAAAATGTAATTATTATCATTTATATACCCGAATCAAACCTTTCAATCACTTAAAATTGTAAAATTGATTCCTTAAAACTGACCAATTCGTTCTTGAGTTTTAGATCGGGACCCAGCAGCACAGACAACCACCTCATCGACTTGGAGGCTGACATTCCAGAATTATCTAAAACTCGATTTCCATATTAAAACGCATTCGGTCTGCCAAGTCATATTTTGGTGGAAAGCACCTAAAAACCCGATTTTAGCGGTCAACTCGTAGGTTTACCATTGCGTTTTCCTGCACCCAAAGGTACGAAAACTTGGTGGACTGGGAGCAGGAAAACACAATGGTAAACTTACGAGTCAACCGGTAAAATCGGTATTTAGGTGTTTTCCCCCAAGATATGACTTGGCAGACTGATTGCATTTTAATATGGGGATCGAGTTTTAACTAATTCTGGAATTTCAGCCTCCAACTCGATGAGGTGGTTGTTTCATGTTTCGTATGCCTCCTTGAATTTTGCAGACCAGAAAATTTTTTGGCACCAATATTATCTTAGAAAATCTCTTATTAAAAGAAGGCGAAATTTTGCGCGTTTAACCTAGATTTCTTTTTCTATAAAAAAAAATACTAGTACTTTTCCGGGAGAAATAGCGATGTCCGTATGAACCACCTGTACTACCGGCTTCCGGCCTGTTATAAAAGAGTATTAAAATATTGGTTCATTGATTGATTCTCCAGGATTTCTTCTGTTTCTGAAAAACTATTTTAGATATCGGAATGCGACAGACCGCATATTGTAGCTAGAAACATTCTCTATCTTCCCTGAAGTTTAGCTTTTTTATACAACAGTTTCTGATCATATTCCAAACAATCAGAAAAACAGACTTTTTTTTAAACATTATTTTTGACTATGCATTGTCTACATAGACTAATAAATTTAGAAATTGGTGTTTTTCTGAAATTCACAGATAGACACTTCAATTTTATGTATGTGTACGCATAGATAATTGACTCTTTCTTATATCCTTAACCCTTAACCGGAAACGTACCGTCTGTGAGATGGTTGCGGCTACATATCTGCCCTTAATATTTTCTCCTTCCGTCATTCAAAACATATTTTTATTCTGTTATATTAAAAAAATGACCCCGTTAATTCATTACTATTAAAGATTAAATGTTTAAGTTCTCTATTTGATAAATTATTAAGTGTTCTGTTTGTGCACGGGATTCTCACGTTTCCGATTAAGGGTTAAACTAATATAGAGGGAAACAAATTAAGGCTGTTCTTAACTGCTCTGCTCAACAAGCGCAAAACGTTTTTACACATTTACAAATTCATTTTTTAACAGAAAGATATAAAATTTGAAAGCCTAGCCATGGAAGCGATTGGGAATTGAACTGTTTCTTCCATTTTTTGATCAATCAATTACCTATTGAGTTATAAGCGTTTTGGATCACGTGACAAACACGTTTTTCGCCCCCTCTTGGGTGCTTTTTCTTCCTTCGTGCGGAAATTCGGTTCAAAACGCCTACTTTGACACTCTTTTCTGAAAGATCTATAGCGTTTGCAAAAAAATGTAAAAACAGGTCAATGACAAAGTTTCTGAACAACAACACCAACTAGTTTCATGCATTTTCGAACAAAAATAAATTAAAACTTATTTCAGAAAGTTTCCCTTTTGGATTTGAGAACAGCCTTAAATAAATATCTGTAAGTATCCGTAAATCTATGAAGGTTGTTTACCCTTACTGTTATATTATTTGTTTATTATTTTCCAACCTAAAATTTATAGTTTTCGACTAGAGTAGCGGCTTCAACCAGTGCTGCCAGTGGGCTACTTTCTTTTAAATCAGATTTCTTGACTGGCACCACTTTTCTGAAATAGTAAAATTCCTCTTCAGTTCGCCTTAATTAATATGTCATTAACTAAGGCGAATTTTACTATTTTAAAAAAGTGGTGCCAACCAAGAAATCTGAATTTTAAAAAAGTAGCCCACTGGCAGCACTTTTTCATATTAAAAAAAATCAAATTTCTTTAACTTTACTGCCAGATAAATTAGCATTTTTAGTGAATAATTTCAGTTTGCTATCGTACAGCAAGTAGAGGAAAGTGTTGTACCTTGAACATATATGTACCTTGAGCCTATACAGTTTTTAGCTCTATCTATTGGATTTGTTTAAAACCAGTGATGGAACAGTGGCACAGCAGTTGAGCGATTATCACCATTAAATTTTTATAGTATTCTTTGCCTTCAGAAATCTCAGAAATTCTGTCCTGAAGTTAGATGAATAATACTAATAAAATTTTGCTTCGTCAGTTGATTCTCTGCTGATTCACTGTTCCATCACTGATAAAACTAATCAATGCAGTTTTGAGATATATTACTAGATGTCACTTTGCAGTTGGTCACTTTAATATAGACAGCACATGTTGCAGACAATTGTTAAAAAAAAATTATTTGATCATCAAAAAGTAATTTTTTTAATGTTAGACCTTTTCATTATATCTCGTTATCAACACTAATTTTTTTTAATTCATAATTATACATAAAAGAATATTTATTATGTATTATGAACAAGAGTTTGAAATCATGTTAAGCCTAATTAGAAAATGGTAAGAAGTCATAATTTTTCAAGTCACCAAGTGTTGTACCTTGAACCTAGCAATTGTGTTGTACTTTGAACAGGTCCAAAGTACAACACAACTGCATATTATTCTATTAAAAGGCCGACAAATGAAAATGTTATTTCACAAAAATTTGTTATTGTGTCATTATTAATGGAAGGAATTGAAAACTCAACTCTATATGTACACCACTTGTGTGCAGAAAATATGCATATGATGACAATGGGGAAGAAGATATTATTGTTGTGTCATTGAAACGTTTTAATAGCATTAGGATAGCATTCATACTTGAGGAAAACATGTTTTTCAGAGTATGTATTTCCTGATATATTATTAATTTTTGAAAAATAATCTTAGCATTTTAGGCAACTATTTTTATTTAATTTTGCATCGTGATAAAACAAACATGAATAAAAGAATATATAAATGCAATAAAGCAGTTAAAATGCAATTGATATTTATTGTGGTTGGAATTACCCCCACCCCCACCCCCTTTTCCTTCTAATTATACCTTCTTTTTTATAGTAATTAAAAAAAACTTTAAATAAACATCTATGAAAAACTGTTATTAAATATACGTTTAAAATTTATTTCAAATTCATCATAAAAATGTTTCGTTAATTTATTTTTATTTTTTATAGAAAAATGATGCATGGTCCATGGTACAACATGTCTAAGACCAAGGTACAACATGGGTGTTGTACTACTCGATGATCACTTTCAAAGTTTGCCGTCAATGATCGTCTCACACTTTCTGCACTAATACAAATTAGGATTTGATGAAAGTGAGTTATACACTAGAAAAAGTAATAGTCAAAAGATAACTTATTTTTGCGAAAACAAAACCAATTTTAATGGATTGTTTCTTAAACATCGTGTTTTTCTGCCAACATTTAATTATTATCCCCAATGGAGCCTTGCACAGAACGGTTATAACAACCCAAACACAAAAAGTGTTTGAAGTTAGTCCAAAACCTAATACGAACACGAAAAGAAAATTGCGTTGACTTGAAACCCGACCCGAGCTTGACTCATTTCAACCCGAAATCGACCCGAAATGAATGAAAATTAATCGACATTTTATTCTAATTATGGTAAAATACTCTGAAATTATATTACTAATTTCAGTTTTATCGTTTACGTAGAAGAAAAGGAAGATAGTCATTTATATACAAATAAATAGATTTTCTATCTAAAAAAATATTGTGCAATATCTTTTGAAAAACGGGTTACCAAACACGACCCGCAAGAGTCAAAACCCAATCCAAAATTAACCCGAACCCGACATAATTAAAAAGGCTCGAACCCGACCCGCGATGAAAAAAATTAACATCGGCCTGACCCGCGTGTTCACATAAAACCAGGTTGTCTGTAATTTTTATGTGTTCCTGCAAAATATTAAAAACAATACCAGGACTTTTTTTAAAACGTGAAATAGTAATATATGTATACCTTAACATTTTATTAAAATTTTGTGACGATTGGTAATTTTTACGAAAGTTACAGACTCAAAGTAAAAAAAAAGACAAGAAAACAGACAGGCAGGCAAATGTATTATTGTTGGATGCCGATGATATTGTTGGAAGACATAAGACCTTTCCAACAAACAAACAAAGTTTGAAAATTGAAGCATCCATTGATGAGTTATGCTTGGATGCCCATAGGAAAAAAAATACAAACGAATCGTATATCCTACTTCGTTTTAGAAGTCGGTTAAAAAGACGAAAATGTTGCAAGAATAATTTATTACAGTTGAAAGAGATATTAAGGGAAACGACGAATAGAGTGCAAAAAGACACCCCCAAGTACTGCGGGTAATGCGATGCCTGGCAAAAGGTTTTCATACCGACAACTTTATTCTTGAGAATATACTGACGATAAATTTACGGCTCTTGTACGCCTATTAATAAATTTCGAAAATTTATCAACGGAACATAAGTATAGAGCATGAGGCTAAAATGCAAGATTTTATCTATTTATTTTTATTTTTCGCTTTTACCGGGCTTTTAGTGGATATAATGTTAACTAAAGTTGGTAAAAATGTTGATTCGCGAAGGAAAATAAATGTGGAAAATTAAACATCATTTATAAATCTACTGTCTCATGTCAATAAAATTATGAAAATCTTACATAAATAACTCTCAAAACAAAATGCACCTTAAAAAAAAAAAAAATAATAATTGTATGGAATGTAATAAACTTCTAAATATAGAAATGTAACTGCAATATAAAATGCATAGGGGAGACCCGGGGGAATGGTGACACCTTAAGGGAATTTAAATTTTTTCACCTCAAAAAGATGTTTATATTTTAATAGTAAAAATTCTGAAGCTGAATCATGAACTTTAGTTTCTGTATAAATTTAACCGTAATCATAACTGTAAAGTAAGTACACATTTAAAAAAAAAGCTTTCAACCTCATGTACAGTGGCGGGATTACCCAGGATACTGGGGTAATTCCGCCACGGTATCTGAATAATGACGCCACTCTTTAATGACCTAGTAAATACATAAAATGGATACTAGAAAACACATAACCTTCAGAAAATATTTAGAAAGCAATGTAATTTAGTAGAAAAATGAATAATTACAATGTTCCTTAAGCTGGATTTATTAATGTGCTAAGCTTACAAATTAACTCAAATTGCAAAAGTCACCCTTTGCCATGGTGTTGCCATTACCCCGAGAGTACAATATAGCGTAACCCCCCCAGCAAAGCCGACAGAAGAACCGAAATTGTTCAACAAATTGCATCAAAATGTCGGCGAATACATGTAGATTACGGGTAATATTATCTTAAGTACCTAATGTTACAATAAAAGGTGTTTACCTCTACTCCAAAATAAGTTCCAAAATAAGAAGCAACTAGATGAAAACTAAGTTTTCCACTAGAACAAACGAACGACGTGCAACAAAATCACTCTCACTCTAGACACTGTTTCTGCTGTTGGCCGTTATAGTGCAAGCGCATTCACTATCTCAAACTGCCGTTAGTTTTTAAACTAGGCGGGGCGGCGGCATAACCCCGAGTGGCGCCATTCCCCCGGTTACCCCTATATGTGCATTTTTATTATTTATTGCAATGTTACTCAATACCTCAGTACCCATTATAGAAATCATATTCATGATGAATTATGAATAAGCTATATCTATTTCATTACGTGATTAGCAATGATTTTTTTTTTCGAACTATGTTTTATCCGACAACATACAATCATGTAAATGAAAACTTTTTGAACTATTTTTAATAGCAGTATGAACTAAAGCAATTTTTGTGTTTGTGCACTATCAAAGTATGGTAGCCAAAACTTAAATTTTTGCAATAACTCCAAGTTTCATGGTCGTGAAATTCGTGTTTCATTTTTTAAATAACTTGCAACTATGCATAAATCTAAGCGATTTTCATTTCACTGCTCCGTATCCTTCAATATCATTCGGAACACGTAACTGGTGAAGCATTATTCAACTCATCATAATAAAAACGGAGCCCGAAAAAGTTACGCTATCATAAAAGTCGTGTAAAATTTTTCTTAAAATATATTAGAAACTTTCTTAGTCCCTGATCTTTAGGTAGATTTCCCTTTTTTTCCCCCTTTTTTCTTCGCGTTTTAAGTTTCTGCTTCCCTTTACACAATATCAAAGGCGTCTCACGATAAAATTTGTCAGTTTCAGCAACCTGGACACTTACATATATTTTATGCCCTCATATGCTATTTTACGGCCGTATGGCTGTTAAATGTACATAAGTAAATTGTGGGGTTTATTTATATTTCGTCGAAATCACCAGTAAGTTACAGGTGCGAGACCAGATCGGTTTTTATGAGTTGAGGGAAAGTTAGTATCGTATAAGTCCGGGATTGAAAATAAAGAGTCCTTGTTCTTTACTATATCAAGGGGGAGGATCGACAAGCATTTGGTACTTCCCCATTCCGCCTCCAGTTACTCTGAGTTCTCGACTGGAACGAGTTTCTTTCTAAATAAAACGTCACTGTTTCATAAACAGCTGTTGCAGATTGAAAGAAGGGTACATAAAACTTCGCTTCTACGGAGATTCACATCCGGTGGTTTCCCATCATCTCATAAACTCATCCCTCTTCAACTCCTGGACATCCTGGGATCTTGTCTGAGGAGGAGGTGAAACAAGTATCGCTTTGTACGGAGAAAAAGAAAAGAAAACGCTCTGTAAGATGAGCAGAGAGCGGAAAATCCGACGCGACACATTAGGCATAAAGAGATATGCGAACTATGCTTTGAAAGTGAGAATACCTGGTCAGATTCAACACAGTAGGGCTTTGAGTTTAAAAATAATTTTCAACAGATGTTTTACGCCTTTTCATTCACACGCATGCGTTATTTTGGAAAAGTCAATTTGGATGGAACAGATCCTCCGAAGTTGACTAACTATTTAGAGGTATTTTTAAATACATTAGCGCTACGTTGTTTAGTATGATAGTTTAATTTTAAAAATCATGAGCTGGCATGACACATTTTAGACGATATGAATCACTAATTAGTAAGATTATGTAAAATTGAATATAATTAGGAATATAACATATGTGGTCATTTAATTTTGACCCATCCTCCTTAAACTCCTGGACACCCTAAGATATGGATTAAGGGGGAAGGGAATTATTGTTTTGTACGAAGGTAAAAAAATAAAAGAAGGCGCACTGTAAGCAGAGGAGGCAGTGGAAAATTCGATACGACACATTGCGTATAAAGCGATATGCGATTTATACTTCGAATATGACATCAAAATACGTACGAGTGCTTACTTTTGAGTACCACTATTTCCAAAAAGTAATTTTTATCTTATTTCATGGCAATATTCTGCGATTAAATAAGGCGAAATTTGCTTTTAAAAATATTGGCATACAAAAGTAAGCACCGCACGAACCTTGACCAATGCCTGGTCAGACAGTGTTAAATTTATGGAGTTGGTCGGGGGAGAGGGGGCATTCCCCGGATCCTCGAAATATCCCCCCTGGAATTTCTGTAACTTCCCCAGGGCAACAGAAATCCTTTCAAGAGAAAATGTCTGATTTCAACACTATGCTCAGATTTAACTTTGTAAGGCTTTGAGTGCAAAAATAAAACAGAGGCTGACGTTTTACGTTCTTTCATTCACACACATGCGTTATTTTGAAAAATTTAATTTGAAAATATATTTACTGAAATTTTATTAAAGATTTTTTACGTATTAACACCATCATCCTTAAAGTGATAATTTAATTAAAGGGCACTTCTACTGTAAACGTTCCCCTTTTTTTAGCAAACAAATCTTTAACAAAGAATGTTAATATAATATCCACAATTCAACATTCCCAATTTTCAGATTTATATAAGCACCTGTATAGTTTTTTCGTTATTTGGTGATTAATTTACTTTACTAATATTTACCAATTAATACTATTTCAACGGTAGATTCATCTGTAGAGGATACAATGTTTTATTTCACAATCCCGTGCTTATTTAGGGTAGGTTGTGAAATTTGAAGTAAATATCTCCACACACACACACAAAAAAAAAAGCTTTAGACGTATGAAAACTTTAAAAAAAAAAATGCTTACTTGTTAAATAAAGAAAAGAGACTACTTAAAATTCTGGACATTTTGTAGCTTAGTGAGAATGTTTCGTAATTAATGAATGACAGCAAAGTGCACAATCACCGTTAATAAATAAAATTAACCCTTTCAGTGCGGTTTTTTTTTGGGGGGGGGGGGGCGGGGTTAATGCCCTGTGCGGAATATTTTGACCGAAAAAGCGATTTATTCGAAAACAACAGGAAACGTTGCTGTTTTACTCACAGTAAGTGAAAACCGCAAAATAACAAGATTTACTCAATTGTTTTACCTCTGGTAGAATAATATGGGGCATTCTCACATTTTTTGACTTTTGGTAAAAAAAATCTGACAAAATTAAACTTGCTAAAATAACATTTTAATCTTACAGACAAATGCCTTAATGATTCAAAATAAGGAAAGAAGGGTCAGCAGCGAATTTTGTTTTTATTTAACTGAGATTTAAGTTAAACTTGCGAGTTTAATTTTCCTTACAATTTTACCCCTATAACTTTTTATTTTCTTCTAAATTTTTACTTATAATGAATTTGCATAGTACCCACAGGACATTCAAATAAGAAATAATAACAATGCAGTAAATTTCCTGTCAAAGAATTTTAGATATTCTTTCTCTAGTACACTTCTGCATGATCAAAAATTTGAAAAAAATTCTGTGGCTGCATCTGAAGTAATTTTCTGTATAATTTTAGAAGAGGGATGGTAAGGAATCTAAAACCCAGGGACAGAGTTTAAAAAATAATAACAACCCTAAAAATGTATGCAGGTTAATTTTTAGCTACATATTTATATAAAACAATAGTTCCAGTTTCGGAAAAAATTACATCGGATTATTTTTATTGAAACAATTTTATCCAGACAGCTCCAAACTTAAAAATCAGCATCAGGGACACGGGACAGTATAGGAGTTTTCCAGGTGTTTGGACCCCCCAACATTGTCCAAAACTTATTTATCTAGTTAATATTGTGCAATCATGCAATGGGATGTTCCCCAGTATATGAAGTAAAAAAAACACAAAAAAGTGTATTAAAATAAAAATTATTATTCAGGAACATGAAAATCAAAAGATTGTGAGAATGCCCCATATCCGCCTCATTTTAGCATTCCCGCACTCGGATCCTTATGTCGACTTCTGTCGACTCCCGCACTAAAAGGGTTAAAAATACTTCCGACCTGCGTTTGAAAATTTTGTTTGTTGACTAATGCTGCGGTACTTTGTAAATTATTGCTAAGAATTGTATTTTGAACGGAGGACATAACAAAGAATTGTAAAAGCAATCTAAAGCGTAATTTTTGATCAATTTATTTTTTCAACACAAAATTTAATTTATATATGAAGAATATTTCAGAGAAAAAATTATTTTAATAAATGAATAATGTATTTATCACATCCCAAGATAAGTGACAATGTTAAAAAAGAAAATGAGTTGTGACATGTAAGGAATATGTACAAGTATTCTTTTTTTCATTAGGAAAAGCACACTCAGAAATTTAAATTGCCAATCTTCAACAAACATTTTATTAATGCGTTATATTGTGTAAAATATTTTATAAAAACTATGCCGTCAAAAGCTAATTACACCAAACCCAAAAAGTTACATTTTACTGTGAAATGATCCTAAAAATCATGAACTAATATGACTTTGTAGGTAATTTGGATTAATTATTAACAATTTAATTTGCAAAAATACATTATATTTATATCAGATAATACTTAATAGTTTCCTTGAACACTCTGAAGCGGTTTCTTAAGATTCGATTTAGATTTTTTTTAAATAACTTTCTGGCGAATTTTGACTGGATTTTTGCACTAACTATTTTTTTTTATCGTCTACACCTTTGTTTCTAAATATCGCATGATTTCAGTCTTTACAGCACAGAATAGAAAAAACATGCGCTTTCAGATGTAGTTTGTCTCAAAACTATAATGAAATTTATGCATTTTTAATGAATTATATAAAAATATCAAGCATGTAATTTTTTGCTTTTGATTTCTAAAAATGTCAATATGCAAATGATTTTCTCGCAATGCGTTTTCTTTTATGAGCCTGCGATATTGAAAATCTTTTTTATTGTCTTACTAGAATATTAAATTCCGAACTCCATATATGCACAATTTTGGTACTTTTCATCACGATAGGTAAATTTTTATAAAAATCACAGGTTACGGAAAATGAAGATTAGAAATTAGCTAATAGCCAAACTGAAATATAAATGCAGGTTAATGAAAACTAGAAATTGAAAATGTATTTGATTCTTGTTTCATAAATCTATAAATTTGGTATGCATTACAAAGAGTTTTATACAGCTAATTCAGCATAAAACGTGGATGTTTCGTAAAGCTACAAAATGCACCAAAGATCAGTTTCGGTGGTACTTTGTAAGGTACTTTGTCAAACTGAAAACCATTCTTCTGAAGGCATAAGGTTTAATAAATTTTGATTTTTTTTTCACCTTTATTTTTGTTTTCTTACTACGATGATTTACATAAAAATTTCTAAGAGAATTTGCGATTTCAAACCTTTTTTATAGTGAGAGCTGGCTTAAATAATTTTACTTGCACTCAAATATCATACTAAGATTTATGCACATATTTCATTCATGTTGAGTTAACTACTCTCTCTCTCTTGTTTCTCACCTGATGATAGGAGCTGCTAATCAATTGCTTTCGAAACTATAATAGATTAATTTTAACACAATTATTTTAATTGGTAAATAAATCATATGAGATGTAAATTTCCAGCTGGACGAAAAATGTCCGGACTAGGATTCGAACCAGGAATCTCTAGGCTGAAGTCGCCCCATGCAGCTGTACTATCTGAGCTATGCCGGACGAATCTGATGGATTTAATTCACCCAGCTAACCTTATTCATTATAGCATCCGGTGAATGAGCTCAAATGAATGAAACGCAGTTAATGGCACTCCAGAAAACGCCGTATACGTAATTACACTAGATTACGTTTAACACAATTATTCTAATTGCTAAATAAATCATATGAAGAGAAATCTCTTGGCTGAAGCTGCCAATGTTCTACCATCTGAGCTATCGCTGGCGAATCTGGTGGATCTAATTCACTCACTTAACCTTACTGATTATAGCATTTGGTCTGATATCTTAATCAGCTCAACAGAACCATCTGAGCCACCCCGGACGAATCTGGTGGATCTAATTCACCCAGATAACTTTATTGTTTATAGCATCTGGTCTGACATCTGAATCAGCTCAACAGAATAAATCAGAACAGAATATTTTTATTCTGTTCAGCTGATTAAGATAACAGGCCAAATGCTATAATCAATAAGGTTAGATGGGGGAATTAGATCCACCAGATTTGTCCGGGATAGATCATATGATAGAACATTACCGGCTTCAACCAAGAGATCACTGGTTCGAATCCTGGTCCGGACATTTTTCGCCCAGTTGGAAATTTACATCGCATATTCGAAACTGTAGTTTTGAGTTATTAATCACCATCTGGGGAAAAAGAAGAACGACATCCGTCTATTCCATTTTAGCTTTTCTTTCTTTCTTTCTTTTTCTTTTTTTCTTTTTTTTCAGCAAAAGTATTACGGATAACATAAAAAATTATTAGAAAATATATAATTTTAGATTCAAACAATATTACATTTCACCTTAAGTTCCTTACGCAGAACCGTACGATGAACGGGTATAATGCTTGTTTCGAATAAAAGGAAGATGGCAATTTATTTTAACTCATCTCCTTCAACTCCTGGATATCCTGAGATCTTGTCTAAGGAGGAGGTAAAACAAGCATTGCTTTGTAAGGAGAAAAATTAAAGACGACGCAACGCACGTCTGATGAGCAGGCAGCTGAAAATATGACGCGACACATTAGGCATCAAGAGATATGCGAACTATGTTTCGAATGTGAAAATACCTGATAATATTGAACACAGTAGGGCTTTGAGTTCAAAAATAAGTTTCAACAGATGTGAATATTTTACGCCTTTTCCTTCTCACATATGTGTTACGTTTAACAAATTTAATTTCATGAAAACTTTTCCCGGAATTTGAACTAATGATTTAGAGATATATATTTCAAGTATGTCAGTGCCAATTCGCTAAAATGAAAGGATAATTTAATTAAAAACAATGAATTAACATGTTAAATTGGAAACGATATAAATTATGCATTATTAAATTTAATTTACAAATACTACATTGACTTTATATTACTTAAGACAATAAAATTTGAAAGAAAACGGGCGTTGTGTAACTTATTTTGACAGTTATCTTCATAACATTTCTATCGCAGAATTGCACACATCATCAGACACTTTCTATGTTTTATGTAAAGTATATTTTGATGTGTGATTTTAGATGAATCTCCTATTTTTTCCTTTAAGTAAAAACTGCGGATAATATATTTATTTGTCCTGATAATTTTATATGTACAAATAAATGTAGATATAAAATAATTTTATGCTATCTTAACAAATATATCACCAGCTTCAGAAAAAAAATTACATAAAAAATTATATTATTGTAATTATATGCACCAAGTATATTAATCGATCAAATGATATATAAGAAATTCCATTCAACTAATATCTTGCTACATCTACTGTTTTGCTAAGTTAACCCGTATAGCAAGCATGGCGGCAGTGACCTCATTGCAAGTCACAGTGGTCACGTCACAAGTGACACCAAAATACCGCAATTCTGCGACGCCACATTGTGACTACAATGTGAACCTCTTCAAAAAAAATTTTAAAAAGGCACAAGAAAACTTCAAAACGTATTATGCATCCTAAAAAACGCTTTTCTAAAAATGTTTTTAATTTTTGTAACGTCACTGGGACGTCATTTCAAGTCACGGACATCATGTCGAAAATGTGACCATAAAACCAATGGAACCCAACGGAACGAAATCCAAGTGTGGGCGGGGGGGAGAGAAGGTTTCTGATAAACTGATGCCATGATGTAATAAATAATATTTTTATACACTTACTTATGTTTTTTTTTTTTTTTTTTTTTTTTACTCGTACTGTTTAATTAGTTTATATAATTCCCTTTTTTTTAATCGTCAGTGATAAAGGGAAAAAGATAAAATGTCAAACCTAGGGGAGGTATGCCTCCCCAGCTTGTTCATCACCACTTGTGACTGCTATGAAAACAGTTTCGATGAGAAGAAAGGAATATCACGAATTTTGATATCAAAATGCTATACGGGAATCTTTAAAATTTCTTAGCTTTGACTGTTATTTTTCACTTTAACATGTCTCGATATTAAAGTAAAGTTTCTTTTAAAATTCACTCTGTTTAATATTCATAAAATGGATAATGCAGAAAACATATTAGACATTTTGGGAACTTTATTATTTCCCAAAAATGTAACAAGGCATTAAAATATATATATATATTAATTCTGCTACCGTTTCCTGTTCTGTCTTTTATTAGAATTAGTGCAGGGTTGTTCGATTTTAGGATTTTTAATTTTATAGAAATCAAAGTTTAATAAATTTACATATCACGTGTTAAAAGAAAAACCTCCCTGTTAGCACAACCTGTCGATCTGACATCACTGGGACGTCACAATAGTCGAAAAATTGTTACAGTCACAAGGAGTTACACGTTTTATTTTAACTCATTTTCATTCTCATGTGACTATGCTTTGTGGCTCCATGTGAAATCACAGTGGCCGGATTTTGAACAACTGATTTAGCTGTTGTTGTACTTCAGTAAGATTCTTAGCGAAGCAACTATCTCAGCCTTTGGAATAAAAAATTGAATATCCATAACTTTTTTTTTTTTTTTAAATTAAGAATTTCATTTTATTAAAGTCTCAATTTTTGGTTCGATTATAGGGTGACTTGGAAAGACGGAATCTTTCTTCCGTGGAGTAACCATCTTTCTTTCTGAATGGTGATTTATAATTTATTTCTTTTCTTAAATTTTTCAATAATTTTAATGCCCTTCAGTTCAAAAACTTTTGATTGATTAAAGAAATAACGATTATTTTTTAGATAAATTTCTAAAAGTATATATAAATATATGGATAAACTTCTATATATTTTTCAATAACTTTATGAAAATACGAAACATTATTAAACCGTAAATCGAATATTTTTAATTATTTTATCGCCATAAAAGCTACCCTTACAATATATATATATATACGTTGAATTTATGAGTTTGTATGTTTATTCTGGTCCTTATGAATTTGCTGTCCTTGATACTGTATAAAAATATTTATATTATATTAATTTACATCAATTTAAGTTACTTTTATTGATTTACATCAATATATTTCGATATGTAATGGTGGACGCTAACACAGTTTATGATATATGCATTTATCAGTTTGTAGAAATGTTGAAATCTGTTGGTATATACCCCCCCCCCCCCCCATTCAGTAAAGAAACATTTTAAAATTTTAAACGTTAAACTTATTAATCGATTAACAGAAACAAACTTTTATATTATTATAATTGTAACTTAATTGAAATTATTATTAATTTGCTTAATTTTAACGGAAATAATTAAAAATAATTATAACACATTATATTAAAGATGCTAAATGATTATTATCGATATACTGTTGAACTGTTTTAGAATGATATTGCTGTGCCGTCTTAAAGGGTTCAAATATTAGCAATATTTTAAATAAGCAATTTTTCTACAGTTATATTTCGTAATATACAATAGATGGCACCACTATAAATTATAACTCCTTATTGCAGACGTGATAATATTCATTTATAGACATTATTAACTTTTTAATTTTATGAAGTTCCGCTAGATGGCAGCATTGAATAATTATTTATTCAGTTCTAAAATAATAATGTTCCCATCCTCTATTATATTAGATTATGTCTCTTAATTATTACTTGTTTAATTTTAAACATATACTTCTTTATGTACTACTTGTAATACTTTATTCCAGGCTCATTAGAATAGCATATAATAATTTTTATTATGTAGACTATATGTTAATTATAATTATTATATTTTAAGAAAGTGAATATTTTCTGCAAGCTGTGATGATTTGCAAGCGTAAGGATTCGCTTTTAACTGTACCAATTAATAAGGCGGGTTTTTTGCTATGCTAAAATTGGTTACATGTTTGAATTGTAATATGGTCATAGCAATTCTCTTGCTAGCTTTGTCTTTAATTTAAATTGTTACAATTTTTTCATATTGTTCATTATTACGGATATTGCATTGATTAATATTTTTTTTTAATTCCATTTATTTGGCGTGGTAAATTTATACTTTTTGGTGTATAGTCGATTGGGTACATAATGGAATTTAATTTTTAGCTTATTGCTGGATTCTATTACAGAAATTAACTATGTTCTTATATATGTATTTTATGTATCCTTGAAAAAGTGAAATGCTATATAAGCTTCCTGCTTCATCCATCCATTTGATCTATTGTTTGTTTACGATACGTCTTTTAATGACTCAACGTTATTTAGCTGGTTATTTGTATCTTTTGTCTTTAATAGGATATTTTATCAAAATTTGGTGGTTTTTCATATGTTTTTTATGGATTAATCGTACGCAATGTGCTAGTGAATTAATGGTATTGTACTTGATTCAGTATTACTAGTTCAAAGTTCCATCTTTATTTTGTATAATGTCAGTGTTACGAATTGTAGCTAAATTTATCAATTTAATTTTAGTAATTGGAGATAGATGATGATATGTAATAATATAATGGTTATATATATATATCAACACTTGTTCTTTAAAAATACAATCTTATATTCAACTACAATAAGAAAGCTTAAAAACAATTTCTGCATTTACTTCCTAATTATCGCAAACTATTCTTCAAATTGTTTTTATTTATATTAAGTAACAGATTGAATTGTTGATTATTTAATTTTATATAATTAATCACGCCCACGAAATCGTAATTTCTCATAAAAATTTATTAAATATACAAGCAATTCAGGCATTCGTTAAATGAGCTGGCCAAATAAACACTATTTAAGAAAAAAAATGTAAATTCGACGACAAAAAAACTTTTCAGCGGGGACGGCAATAAAATAACATTTATTTTCCAAGAAAATTCTTTTCTTTTATATGAACTTTCTACTCTTTTTTACAGTCAAGTACTGTTTTTATGGTTAAAAAATGTATTTATTTTGTAAAATAAATTATTTCTTTATTATCGTTCCTACTGGCATTTCTTTCTCTTCCATTAAATGAGTGTTTTAATTTTTATTTATTTATTTATTTTTATAAGGAGTTTTCTGCAAAATTCGGCAAGATAAAAGCAGCTTTTCCAAGCTGGGGAATTCAGTTACACAAAATATACACCACTATTTTATAATAGTTCATATCCGCCTTATTTAATGAGAAACATTTCGTGATCGAAAAAAGCGAAGCTTACTAAGGAAAACTGTTAGCTATTTTCAATAAAAAACTCCCAAATCTGCCAGTACTGTTGGCTATTTAGGCATAACTCAAACAATAACATCAGTGAGATAGTTATGTAATACTTTTGATGACTCTCTTCTCTTACACGAAAAAAAAAAAAAGAAAGAAAGAAAGAAAGCGGAGTGAAAAATGTGTCTAAAAAAAACGGTGTGACAGCATTTTCATCCTGATAATTATTTAACATTTTCTATTATCTAAGTTACAATATGTAAGACAAATGCCTACGTATTTTACATTGATAGAAATCCTTCTCTCCTGTACTAAATATTTCATCGCGTGTTTCAGAAATTTAAATTAAAAAAAAATGCATGATTTATATGATGATGGCTTAGGGGCCATCTTTTCGTATTTTATACAAATTTCTAAGCATCCAAATACGTAGTTAAAATCCGAAACTGTTAATGCAGCAAACATAGTAAATATTTCATCTCTCTCTCTCTCTCTCTCTCTCTCTCTCTCTCTATATATATATATATATATATATATATATATATATATATATATATATATATATATAACCATTCATTAAGCATTATATAATAAATTTGAAATCACAAATATATGAAGAAATTGGTAGAGTTCTAAAGATGATTTAGAAATGAACATAGGAAACCAGTATGTAAAATAAGAAACTATGAATGACCCACAGAATCGTCAGAGAGTTCATTCATAGTCATCAATCGTGAGTTCATTCATAGAAGATGCGTTATTTCATCCAATTTTGTCAGCATTAAGCCTAAAATGACAAAATTTAGCTCCTTATAACGCAAACATTACAGAATATAGGTAATAAAAATCTAAGAGATCTAACGAAAGATACACCTCATACAGGATATTAAAAATTATTAGAGCACAATACCTGAATTACATACTAGGAGTCAAAACTACAGCATATCAGGATGGAAACATAGTTAGACTATTTTAACATGTGAGCTACAGTTGAGCATCTGACTGAAACCCATAACTGTGCTGTCATCTGGTGTGAGAAAGGAAAAATGTAAATTGGAACTCGATTAATAGTGTTGCCATCTTTAGCCCAATAAAATAAAAAATAAAAGGAATGAAATTGATTGAAGAAATCAAGAAAAGACTTAGATTATTTTTTAGTTAAAGTACAATGAAAAAATAGGAATAAACTTAATAAGTACTGAGTGAATACAAAATAAAATAAAGAATAGGAATAAATTAATACAATAAATAAAGAAATAAATAAAGAATTATATAAAAATAAATAAAAGGACAATTGATTAAATTAACTATTTTAAAGACAAAATATTGTAATATAAAAAATGAGAATATAAATAACATTTAAAAAGATGAGGAATATTTGAGATAGTAAAATATAGCCTTGTATTATGTAACTAAATGTGAAAATTTAAAAAGCAATGAGGAATATTGAGATAGTAAAATATATCCTTATATAATGAAGCAATATGTGAAAATGTATTATGTTAAATGCATGATACTCCGTATTTTTATTATTTTTTTATATGTCCATACAATATAGAAGCATATATACATACACATATACACGCTCACACACATAAAAACATATAAGGATTTAAACTTTATATATATTTCACATATTGGCACATAATACAAGGCTATATTTTACTATCTCAAAATAATCCTCATTGTTTTTTAAATGTTATCTATATACTCTTTTTTTATTTTATAATATTTCTTTTAAAATGGTTAATTTAAGCAATGCCCTTATATATATATATATATATATATATATATATTTATTTATTCAGTACTTATTAAGTTTATTACTATTTTTTCATTCTACTTTAAATAAATGTTAATTTAAGTCATTTCTTGATTTCTTAAATTAATTTCATTCTTTTTTATGGGTATAGATGGCAGCACTAAACACTTTTGTTAAAAATCTAGTTTCCTTTTCACATCAGATGGCAGCATTGTTTTGGTTTTCAGTGATTAACTGCTGGCCACATGTTTTAATAGTCTTAAATCTGATTGCATCCTCATATGTTATAATATAATGGGTCCACTTTCTGAAGTTTGGGATTCTAGCAATATAATTAAGGTATTGTGCTCATTTTTCAATTTTTAATATCCTGTGTGAGGTGTATATTTCTTTAGATCTCTTGGTTTTTTATCATTTATTTTGTTTTATGATGCGCTATTAGGAGCTAAATTTTGTCATTTTAGGCTTAATGTCGCAAAATTGGATGAAATAATGCATCTTCACTATGAATTAAATCTTCAAGCTCCTCTGATGTTTCTGTGGGTTATTCATCGTTTCTTATTTTACCTACTGATTTCCTATGCTCATATCTTGTTGATCTTTAGAATTTTACCAATTTGTTCATATATTTGTGATTTCACCTTTATTATATATATATATATATATATATACATATAAGCTGGTTGCTAGGACCATCATGCATATATATTTTTTAATTTTCAGAAACAGGTATTTATGGTGTATTTAGTACAGGAGAGAAGGATTTCTATGCACTTGGCTTACAAAAAGCGATTTAGTTAATAGAATATGTTAATGAAATACCAGAATAAAAAGCTTGAAAATTTAATATCTCATCGTAGTTTTCATTTTTTTTTTTTTTTTTTTTTTTTTTTAAGTATATGTGATTTAAGTGATCTACCAACTGATCTCATAGAACTAGTTTCAGAAGAACACAAACACAATATGTATACATTTTGTTTTAATATACTTCATTTCTTAGAATTATTAATCAATTAAAAGCAGTGAAAATATTTTTTTTTCTAAAAACAAATCAGAAAATAAAGATCTGTGGTTGGTCTGTTAGTCAGTTGGTTGTTTGATGCTAACTTTTTGCATAAAATTTTTCAAAAAAAATTTTTTTTTCGTCATGGCAAACACTCACGGTTACCCCAAGAATCGAGTGTGTCAGGAATATAGAGAATCAAAGATCAGATTAAAGATCTGTGGATCAATCAGTTTTATCCAAAATGGGTTTTCTAAAACAGAGAAGAAAATGTACTCAATAAAAACCCACCTAAAAATCGAAAGAAATAAAAATTCATAAAACTACCATCAGGGCCATTCCATGTCAAATGGTCTATATTTGGACTAAGAGCCTTCTTACAAGAGTCTTTGCCACTAAATATCAATATTTTTTCACGATTTTTCTTTAATAAGCTGTGCCTTACTTACATTTGTTAATTTTATTACAAAATACAGGGTATCACAAAAGTCCTTGACACATTTCAAAATTCAATATAAAATCAAGTAATTGTCGTACCGGAACGTGGTTTGGACTAAAATGCTTCTCACGATGAAAAGTTTTCCTCAGGCTAATACAAAATATTGGTCAAAACTTTGAGCGTAGATGGCGCCACTTGTCTGTATATTTGGTTTTAAACATGCGTTTTTTCTGATTTTCAGAGTAGTTTCAATTTTATTTCGAAGTACCAAACTACGCAATTAGCGTTTTCGCTGAGAGACGTCAATTCTGCGTCACAGCGTGAAAGCTAATCTGAAAATCCGTAAAAACGCATGTTTGAAATCAAACATACGGACAAGCGGCGCCATTTATGATCGAAGTTTGAAACTAATTATTTTCTTTAGCGTGAAGAATTTTTTTTTATCCTGAGAAGCGTTTTAGTCCAAACCGCACTCCTGTACGACACTTACTTGATTTTATATTGAATTTTAAAATGTGTCAGGGACTTTTGGGAGACCCTGTATAATGTCCTTTTTAATACCACACTTCTAGAAGCAATTAGTGACTTGTTTAAATCAGTGATTGGCTATTAAAAAAATACATTTTAGAGCTTCTATGCTATTTTTACATGCAAGACATTTCATACTAAATAGCCATTGCTCCACACTTTTGTAATTGACATTTATTTCGCTATCTCCCACATGTTTCGAGATGGTGTCGATAGCTTCTAAATTTCTTTACAAGTGCTGCTAAAGTCACTCTCACTTGATAGCGCATATGCCGTTTAACTATGGTTAATTAACACTTGTTCCATAATTCTAGCTTTATCATTTCAAGAGATATTTGAATGTAACGGGACCTTTCTTTGCACATGGATATAGCTGTGAATCTCACGCAAAGAATGTGTTTTAATCCTTGATTTTTTACCTTTAAAATGTAAACAATTATTTAATTTTTTTTTTTATCACCCTATTGAAGTCATTTCTGGGGTTGTATGTTACTTTTTCCTCTCTATTATTTTAGTCTCTATGTTGTTTTAGGGATTGAACTGACGAAGAATACGAAATAATTTATTTTTACTAACTTCGGGAATATTTTAAATTTCTGTATTTCTATAATACCAATGTAAGTATAAATAAGAGTAATAAGTCTTAGTTACGTCTACTAATAACCATGGTGTAACAATATATATTCTAAACGGAAAAGTCAAAACATATATTAAAATATTTGTTTGCTTAAAAGATGTTACTAAAAACACAATAAAAATTTATTAAAAGCATATATTGACATGTTTCAACTGCTTCATTGAGTCGTCATCAGAATGTATAACAGAAATTACAAATACAATGCATGTGAAAACCGGGAAAAAAATAGGTATGACACAGCGAAAATTCAATATCAGATGTAAAGAATATATGGCGGATATAAAATATAACAGGGGTAATACTGCTTTATACCGGCTGAATCAAATAGAGAGCACTGACATACTTTTTAACTAGAGTAGATTGATTTACAGGTCTAATTTTTATTTACAGTTAAGAGAGAGTTATAAGAGAGTCCATTGAGATTGAGATTTATTTAAGAAGTTCAGGTCTTTGTAACGATACGTTATATTTTCGCATCCTGAACATGTGGATTGAGTGGTTGGACAACTTGCGGAATCGCGACATATAAGGAACACGTGCGATATCGAAAAGAGCGTTACATCTTTACTTGTATTCGATGATTTTTTTCCGGTTTTCATACGCATTGTATTTGTAATTTCTGTTATACATTCTGATGACGACTCAATAAAGGGTTGAAACATGTCAATAGAGGTTTTCAATATATTTTTAATGTGTTTTTAGTAATGTCTTTTAACGAAATAAATATTTTAATATATGTTTTGAATTTTCTGTTTGGAATATGCAGGGCTATTACAAGTGATGGACCCGATTTTAAAAAATCATATTTTCGAAACTACTGCACATATAACAATAAGTGATACATGAATTTAAAGAAAAATATACCAAATTTTTTTCAGTTACAAATGTTTGATGTGTGACCCTCTTGTTACATGGCATACGTCCAATCTGTAATCGAGTTCGTCTTGTGGCATCACTCTGTCAATGATTTTGAATTGTGCACAAATGCGTTCTTTAAGTTCCGACAGTGTCAAAGACATTGTTTATGTACAACCAATGCCGAAAACAAAGTGTTCAGAACTTAAAGAACGCATCTGTGAAGCTATCAGAACCATTGATATAGTGAGGATACAAAATTTTTGGAACGAACTCGATTACAAATTGGACGTATGCCGTGTAACAAAAGGGTCACACATAGAACATTTGTAGCTGAAAAAAACTTAGTGTATTTTTCTTTAAATTCATGTATCACTTATTGTAATATGTGCAGTAGTTTCAAAAATATGATTTTTTTAAATCGTGTCCATCATTTGTAATAGCCCTGTATATTATTACATTTACAAAGTTATGTTTGGTCTCAAATTAAATAACTCATTCATAAAATTCTTCTACTTTTCGTTTATTTTTTCTATTACTTTTAGATCTAATACTTTAAAATGACATGTTTGACCGAATCAATACAGAAAAGTTGTCTCCTGTAAGCAAGCAGTAAGCAGCAAGCGACCTGATGTTTGGTTTTTTGGCGTTTGTTCGTTTGGTGTGGCTAGATTTCTCTTAGCCTAAGCCGGGGCACTCGCGAGACAACTCACGACGGCCCCGGCTGAGCTTGGTAAGATGACTGTTTTGTAACATGTGTGTGTTGTCTAGCGTTACATACATATACGCACACTCGTTACATTGTACACAAAGAAAAAGCAGTACCAATCAGGAATTAAATTTACCAAAATATTCATTTACGCCTGAATGGTTTCTATCAAACTAAGCTACAGAATATCTATTTTGCTCTAAAAATTGTATTTGGATATAAGGGGCCGTCTAGATAAATGGGGACACCTTTAAAATAATTAAGTTGAGCATACAAGAAACGTGAAAATACAAATTTTTATTAATTTTCAATGATAACTTACTGAGATATAAATTATTAAAAAAAATAACCAATCATTACACTGTTAAAAATTTGTAGCATTCTGGCAGGTCATTTGACCGTTTTTCCAAAAACGGTTACACAACCGTAATTTAACACTATTCTGACTATATTATCGGCCATTTTATGGTCAGAATATAGTTAAATTATGGTTATGAAACCGTTTTTTTTCAAAAAATGGTCGAATGACCTGGCAGAATGCTGCAAAATTTTTAACAGTGTGTGAAATAATAATGTCGGTTAAGTTAGACATAATTCAACAATTACTTTACCTATTTGCTTTTTGTTTTATGTGCTACTTTGTAAAATCTCAAACATAATGTAAATGTATTTGTGGGATTAAACTGTTTGTAAAATATTTAATATTAATCAATAATACGATTATTGAAACTTAAACAGAAATATATACATTTTTGGTCAACAATAGTATTCACATGGTGGTCGAACAGCACCCCCCCCCCCCCCCCCCCGTCTCTCTCTCTCTCACTCCTCTTTTCGAAAATGTAATGTTTTTCCCCTCGGATTGTACATTCAATAAAATTTACGCATATATATATATAAACGGTTGATGATGATGATGATGATATATATATATTTAAACAAAAGTGTGTTGCTTATGAGTTCTTCGCATGACTTTCATTCCCTTTCTTGAAGGATTATTTGGGGGAGAGGGCGGGAGGGGGTATTAAACAACGCAGAAGTGGAAGGGTGAAAGAGATATTGACTTTTGGAAAAACAATAACATGATTTAAACCAGAGACTAGACTGTCTCACACTTTTACTGAGAAAATCCAGTTTCCTATATAATTATTTTTGCAAATTTCAGCTATGAATAGAGTCTTCAAAAGAGAAGAAATAAGAAAATAAAAATAATATAACATAATTTTCCTATATGTGTCCTTGGTAATATAAAACCAGGAACTAGCAGAAAATCTTCCGACTCCAAATATGGAAGTTTAGACATATAAGAATAGCACGTTTTCGATAATATTGCTGAGAAAATTAATGCTTCTGGAGAAAGATTTTGAGCCGAAACCCGGAACTGCCTGTGTGATTCAAAACTCTTTCCCTTTGCTCTGTTTCATCGCTGAAAAGTAAATAGCAGTTACGTTATAAACACGAAGGCAAAATAATATTTATGTTTTGACATATGCAAAGACCGTAATGTCTGCTAAGCGAATATTTTTAGAATTAAAAAAATATCTTTGAAAATAATTGTTCTGTTTTTTAAACATTTTCGCGCTAAAAACGTTTTTATGGTAATCTTAATTTTGGTAAATTAGTAATTAAAACTAAAGAAATGAAATTAAACTCAAGTGTTTACATTTTTTTTTTTTTTTTTTTTTTTTTTTTTTTTACTAAATCATTCCACGCCAGTTGGCGTACTTAAATCAGAGTGGTTTGTCGCAACAATGTGTTTCTGTGGCAACCTTCATTGTTATCTGTATTCACTTTAATACTCATTGTTGTCACCATTGCATAATTTCGCGCAGTAGACTATTATGTATTTAAATTTTTAAGGTATTTGTGTAAACGATATGACAACTACTTTTAAAACGTAAAATGATATTGTGAATATTAAAAACATATTCAAATGGTAAGTAGCCAATTTTTTTTTTAAAGTTTTATAAAAAAAATTACGAAAACAGCTAGGGAGAAAAACACATCCTTTTGGATCTGTTGAAATTCATAAGGTACGACTACCAAAACGACGCCTAGAAAAAAAAGAACAAAAAATACAATATACAAACAGATGAATGGCACAGCTCCTTTTTTTTAACTAGGTTAAAAGTAAATTATGAATAATAAATAATAAATAATAAATCAGCTAATAAAAAGTTCTCGGATCAAGAAATAAAAATTCTATTGAATTATTTTTTAATCCCTCTAGCGCTAGGCGAGCTTCTATGCTTCTAAGACTATACAATGCAAACATGTTTCGAGAATACAAATTGTTTAAAATGAACATTTAAAAACAACTTGTTTACAAAATTATTTTTAAATCATTTTCATTCTAAAAATTTTATTATTTATTTATTTTTCTTAATTCTTAGGCGAACAGTTCTTCTTTGAGAATCAGAAAATTTAAATTAGTTTCATTTTTAGGATATATTAGGATATTTATATAATGGAATAAACTGTTTATAATTATAAAAAAATATACTTTTTATAGATAACGGGGATTTTAACGAACGAAATTCTCGCAATCAGCAAATTAAATAAAATTTTAATCATTCTAGTCCTATGCCAATTTTTATACTTAAAATAAATTAATGTCAATTGATAATGAATAATTGTTTCGGGAGCTGAAAAAAATATTTTAAATACAACAAATAAAAATTATTTTCTTTCTAAGCAAATTTTTAGTCATTTGTCTCTATTAATTTTTTTCAATCCGCAAAAAATAATATTAAAATGCAAAGAACAATTGTTTTGAGAACATAATTAGATTTATATTTCGTTTGATATTTACAGCAATATAAATTGGATTTAGGATTTAATTTTCCTTATGCCTGTACCTGAGCTTTCTTTCAGTCTGTCTAAGTATGCTTTATTTTGTCTAACGATGTACACACTAACCCTTCACTGCACCAAATGCCATATCTGGCACATATCTAAATACATTATAATTTTCATTATGTGCCATCAATTTGGCTAATATGATTACTGTAACTGATCAAGAACAATCCAAAGAATAGGAATAACATAAATTTTGTGCATGTCAGATGGTTGCATTCTACAAATAATTAGAATTTGTTCTTCGGAAACAAAACAAAATTCCGATCAAGCTATTGAGGTAAGATTTACTTTCATTATTTTTACTGAATACTTAAAAATATTAATGTAATAGAAGCTGCAGAGTGTTAAGCAGCTAACATTAATTAATTTAAGCTCATTTAGTAGCAAAACTAGCAGGGATAAACGAGCTAAGCTAGGTCAAAATTAGCCTTGTATTCATTTCGATATTTTATTCTCATTGTATCACTCTTGCTGTTTAGATACAAGAGGCATGGTCCGGAGCATTGTGACACAAAATGACACACTAACCGAATTTTTCCGAACATGCGACCTAACCAATGCTCTTCTCTAACCCGAAAACGATAGAATACAAAATTTACTCAAAATCGTTAAAGTCGTTTTATAGATAAAATTAGCTTGACCCACTGTATCCCAAAAGGGACCCACTAATCTAAATTTATCGAACATGTGACCTATCCCAATGGTCTTCTCGTGCTGGGAAACTATGTAGTAAAAAGTTTTGTCAAAAACGTTTGAGCTTTTTTAGACACAATTAGCTTGACCCACAATGACCCAAAATTGACCCACTAATCGAATTTTCTTGAACATGTGACTTTTCAATGGTCTTCTCATGCTCAGAAACGATATAATACAAAAATTTGCCAAAATGTTTTGAGCCGTCTTTTTATACAATTTTTTTTATCCACAGTGACCCAAAAATGGCCCACTAATCGAATTTTCTCGAACATGTGACTTAACCCAACGGTCTACTCATCCTCAGAAACGGTATAAGACAAACTTTTGTCAAAATGTTTTGAACCGTTTTTTAGATACAATTAGTTTGACCCACAGTGACCGAAAAATGACCCAGTAGTCGAATTTTCTCGAGCATGTGACTTAGCCCACACGTCTTCTCCAGCTCAGAAACGGTATAATACAAAATTTTGTCAAAATTCTTTGAGTCGTTTTTTAGATACAGATAGCTTGACCTACAGAGACCCAAAAATGACCCACAAATCGAATTTTCTCGAACATGTGACTTAGCCCAATGGTCTTCTCATACCCAGAAACGGTGTTATACAAAATTTTGTAAAAATCGTTTGATTTGTTTATTAGATACAATTAGCTTGAGCCACAGTGACCCAAAATGACACACTAATCGATTTTTCTCGAACATGTCACTTAGCCCAATGGTTATCTCATGCCCAGAAGCGGTATATTGCAAAATTTTGTCAAAATGTTTCGAGCCTTTTTTTAAGATTCAATTAGTTTGAAACCTGACCCACTATGACCCAAAATGACCTGCTAATCGAATTTTCTTGAACATGCAGCCTATCCCAATGGTATTCTCGTCCCGAAAACGATAGAACGCAAAATTTCGTCAAAATCGTTAGATCTGTTTTCTAGATAAATTTAGCTTGACCCATAGTGATCCAAAAATGACCCACTAATCGAATTTTCTCGAACATGGAACTTAGTCCAATGGTCTTATGCTCAGAAATGATATAATACAAAATTTTGTCAAAATGGTTTGAGACTTTTTTGAGATACAATTAGCTTGACCCACAGTGACCCAACAATGACACACTAGTCGAATTTCCTCAAACATGCGAATTAACTCAAAGGTTTTCTCATGTCCAGAAACGGTATAAAACAAAATTTTGTCACATCGTTTGAGTCGTTTTTTAGATACAATTATCTTGACCCACAGTGACACAAAAATGACCCACTAATCGAATTTTCTCGAACATGTTACTTAACCCAATGGTCTTTTCATGCCCAGAAACGATATAATACAAAATTTTGTCAAAATCGTTTGATTCGTTTTTTAGATACAACCCACCGTGACCCAAAATGACCCACTAATCGATTTTTCTCGAACATGTGACTTAGCTCAATGGTCATCTTATGCCCAGAAGCGGTATATTACAAAATTTTGTCAAAATGCTTGAACTTTTTTCAGATTAAAATAGCTTGACACCTAACCCAGTGTGACCCAAAATGACCCATTAATCGTATTTTCTTGAACATGCAGCCTATCCCAGTGGTACTCTCGTCCCGAAAACGATAGAACGCAAAATTTCGTCAAAATCGTTAGATCTGTTTTCTAGATAAATTTAACCTCACCCACAGTGACCAAAAATGACCCACTAATCGAATTTTCTTGAACATGTGACTTAGCCCAATCGTCTTCTCATGCTCAGAAACGATATAATACAAAATTTTGCCAAAATTGTTTGAGTCATTTTTTAGATACAATTAGCTTGACCCACAGTGACCCAAAAATGATCCACCCACAAATCGACATTTCTAGAACATGTGAATTAGCTCAATGGTCTTCTCATTCCCAGAAACGATAAAATACAAAATTTTGTCAAAATCGTTTGATTCGTTATTTAGATACAATCCACCGTGACCCAAAATGATCCACTAATCGATTTTTCTCGAACATGTGACTTAGCTCAATGGTCATCTTATTCCCAGAAGTGGTATATTACAAAATTTTGTCAAAATGTTTGAGCCTTTTTTCACATTAAATTAGCTTGACACCTAACCCATTGTGACCCAAAATGACCCATTAATCGAATTTTCTTGAACATGCACCCTATCCCAATAGTATTCTCGTCCCGAAAACGATAGAACGCAAAATTTCGTCAAAATCATTAGATCTGTTTTCTAGATAAATTTAGCTTGACCCATAGTGATCCAAAAATGACCCACTAATCGAATTTTCTCGAACATGGAACTTAGTCCAATGGTCGTATGCTCAGAAATGATATAATACAAAATTTTGTCAAAATGTTTTGAGACTTTTTGAGATACAATTAGCTTGACCCACAGTGACCCAACAATGACCCACTAGTCGAATTTTCTCAAACATGCGAACTAGCCCAATGGTTTTCTTATGTCCAGAAACGGTATAAAACAAAATTTTGTCACATCGTTTGAGTCGTTTTTTAGATACAATTATCTTGACCCACAGTGACACAAAAATGACCCACTAATCGAATTTTCTCGAACATGTTACTTAACCCAATGGTCTTTTCATGCCCAGAAACGATATAATACAAAATTTTGTCAAAATCGTTTGATTCGTTTTTTAGATACAACCCACCGTGACCCAAAATGACCCACTAATCGATTTTTCTCGAACATGTGACTTAGCTCAATGGTCATCATATGCCCAGAAGCGGTATATTGCAAAATTTTGTCAAAATGTTTCAACTTTTTTTCAGATTAAATTAGCTTGACACCTAACCCATTGTGACCCAAAATGACACATTAATCGAATTTTCTTGAACATGCAGCCTATCCCAATGGTATTCTCGTCCCGAAAACGATAGAACGCAAAATTTCGTCAAAGTCGTTAGATATGTTTTCTAGATAAATTTAGCTTGACCCACAGTGACCCAAAAATGACCCACTAATCGAAATTTCTCGAACATGTGACTTAGTCCAATGGTCTTCTCATGCTCAGAACGATATAATACAAAATTTTGTCAAAATATTTTGAACCTTTTCTTAGATACAATAAGTTGACCCACAGTGACCCAAAAATGACCCAGTAATCGAATTTTCTTGAACATGTGACTTAGCCCAATCGTCTTCTCATGCTCAGAAACGATATAATACAAAATTTTGCCAAAATTGTTTGAGTCGTTTTTTAGATTCAATTATCTTGACCCACAGTGACACAAAAATGACCCACTAATCGAATTTTCTCGAACATGTTACTTAACCCAATGGTCTTTTCATGCCCAGAAACGATATAATACAAAATTTTGTCAAAATCGTTTGATTCGTTTTTTAGATACAACCCACCGTGACCCAAAATGACCCACTAATCGATTTTTCTCGAACATGTGACTTAGCTCAATGGTCATCTTATGTCCAGAAGCGGTATATTACAAAATTTTGTCAAAATGTTTGAACTTTTTTTCAGATTAAATTAGCTTGACACCAAACCCATTGTGACCCAAATGACCCATTAATCGAATTTTCTTGAACATGCAGCCTATCCCAATGGTATTCTCGTCCCGAAAACGATAGAACGCAAAATTTCGTCAAAATCGTTAAATCTGTTTTCTAGATAAATTTAGCTTGACCCACACTGACCCAAAAATGACCCACTAATCGAATTTTCTCGAACATGTGACTTAGTCCAATGGTCTTCTCATGATCAGAACGATTTAATACAAAATTTTGTCAAAATATTTTGAACCTTTTCTTAGATACAAGAAGTTGACCCACAGTGACCCAAATATGACCCAGTAATCGAATTTTCTTGAACAAGTGACTTAGCCCAATCGTCTTCTCATGCTCAGAAACGATATAATACAAAATTTTACCAAAATTGTTTGAGTCGTTTTTTAGATACAATTATCTTGACCCACAGTGACACAAAAATGACCCACTAATCGAATTTTCTCGAACATGTTACTTAACCCAATGGTCTTTTCATGCCCAGAAACGATATAATACAAAATTTTGTCAAAATCGTTTGATTCGTTTTTTAGATACAACCCACCGTGACCCAAAATGACCCTCTAATCGATTTTTCTCGAACATGTGACTTAGCTCAATGGTCATCTTATGCCCAGAAGCGGTATATTACAAAATTTTGTCAAAATGTTTGAGCTTTTCTTCAGATTAAATTAGCTTGACACCTAACCCATTGTGACCCAAAATGACCCATTAATCGAATTTTCTTGAACATGCAGCCTATCCCAATGGTATTCTCGTCCCGAAAACGATAGAACGCAAAGCTTCGTGAAAATCGTTAAATCTGTTTTCTAGATAAATTTAGCTTGACCCATAGTGATCCAAAAATGACCCACTAATCGAATTTTCTCGAACATGGAACTTAGTCCAATGGTCTTATGCTCAGAAATGATATAATACAAAATTTTGTCAAAATGTTTTGAGACTTTTTTAAGATACAATTAGCTTGACACACAGTGACCCAAAAATGACCCACTAGTCGAATTTTCTCAAACATGCGATTTAGCCCAGTGGTCTTCTCATGTCCAGAAACGATATAATAAAAAATTTTGTCACATCGTTTGAGTCGTTTTTTAGATACAATTATCTTGTCCCACAGTGACACAAAAATGACCCTCTAATCGAATTTCCTCGAACATGTTACTTAACCCAATGGTCTTCTCATGCTCAGAAACAATATAATACAACATTTTGTCAAAATATTTTGAGACTTTTCTTAGATACAATTAGTTGACTCACAGTGACCCCAAAATGACCAAGTAATCGAATTTTCTTGAACATGTGACTTAGCCCAATCGTCTTCTCATGCTCAAAAACGGTATAATACAAAATTTTGTCAAAATTGTTTGAGTAATTTTTTAAATACAATTAACTTGACCCACAGTGACCCAAAAATGACTCACCCATAAATCAACTTTTCTCGATCATGTGACTTAAACCCATGGTCTTCTCATGCCCAGAAACGGTATAATACAAAATTTTGTCAAAATCGTTTGATTCGTTTTTTAGATACAATTAGATTGATACCTGACCCATTGTGACCGAAAATGACCCACTAATCGAATTTCTTAACATGCAGCCTATCCCGATGGTATTCTCGTGCCCGAAAACAATAGAACACAAAATTTCGTCAAAATCGTTAGAGCCGTTTTCTAGATAAACTTAGCTTGATCCACAGTGACCCAAAAATGACCCACTAATCGAATTTTCTCTAACATGTGACCTAGCCCAATAGTTTTCTCGTGCCCCAGAACGGTTGTATATAAAATTTAGTCAAAATCGATTGAGTCGTTTTTCAGATATAATTAGCTTGACCCTGATCCATTATAACCCCATTTGACCCACTAATCGAATTTTCTCAAACACGTGACCGGGCCCAATATACTTATCGTGCCCGAAAATGGTAAAATACAAAATTTCTTCAAAATCGTTAGAGCCGTTTTTAAGATAACAATTACATACACACACACACATACACACACAATTTTTGCTCGCATTATAGTATAATATATAGCAATACCATATTTTAAACCCTAAATTTTTACGTATAAACCACACCATAAAATCTCAAATTTTAGCTGAAATTTTGAATTTTTTTTTTTTTTTTTTTTACTATTTTTCACGTTATTAGAAATATATATAGATTTCAAAAAACAGATATCATATAAATAGAAAAATTTGTGCAGTGAAGGGCTGAAATCTTAATAAAAACCTTACAAAAAAGGGTTCTGTGTGTCGAAATCTGCTATAAATGAAAAATCCTATTTTCTCGGCGGAAAGAATGCATTGAGAAGGCACGGTATACCTGCCAAAACGGAAACCTGCCGAAAACGGAATTTTCTTCTGGTCGATTCCATTTTAGCAGCATATATTTCTCGCGTCTAATAGTTTTTAAAAAAAGTTTTCCCAGCCAAACTGTACACTGTGAAAGAACTATGTTGAAAGATTTCTAGCGGACTGCAATGATTTAAAACCGGATTTAGTCACCAGTTATTTATATTTCAAGCGCTAAAAATCTCATAAAAAGTGTTTTTTTCATTCAAAGAACTTCCTTTCAACAATTAAACAGGTTAAGAATCAACATCACACAGTTAAAAATTTGCAACAAACTGTTCAGTCATTCGACCGTTTTTGTAGAAAACGGTTACATAACGTAATTTAACTCTATTATGCCCATATTATTGCCCATATTATGGTCATAATAGAGTTAAATTAAGGTTATGTAACCTTTTTCTATAAAAAACGGTAGAATGACTGGACAGTTTGCTGCAGATTTTTAACATTGTAGAAAAATTATTCTTAAGGCTGTTCTCAAATACAAGCTTGCTGTTTTCGGAAACAAATTCATGAAGTTATTTTTATTTTTTAATGCGGAAAATTTTCATGTATTCTTTTTAAGATATTAAGAAATCGAATAGCGTTTCCCATTGAAAGCAACTTTTCGGGACGAAAAAAAAAAAAATAAATAAACGGCCAAGTGCGAGCATTACTCGCGCACAGAGGGTTCCGTAAAATAAATATATGAATTTGTAATTATATTATACAAAAAAAAAGAAAAAAGAAAAAAAAAAAAAAAAAGTTGCTAAAAGAATACCAAGACTTTGTAAAAAACTATACAACGTAGGGTTGGGTATAACTGTATATATTAGAAAAGTGTAAATGGGTATACCATGAAAGTTCAAAGATATATGGAACCTAAATAATATCAAATATTCGTATAACTCTTTTTTTAATATTATCCTAATCTTTTTATGATGAACTTAATTCGGTACTGACAATAAAAGCAGTGCATAGTTAAACTTCATTTGGCATTTCATGAAACTAAATTCAGCGTAGTAATAACCTTTATTTCTACAGTGTAGCTAAAACAAAACCTTTGTTCAAAGTTTAAATTTGGCATTGTGCTAAGCGCGCTTCAAATTGAGGTCTCGAAGTTGCAACACCGCCTTGGTCAGTGCCGCGTTTTTCCAGATAGGTGTTTAATTAACTTTTAAAGTCACTCGAGGCGTATTGAGAGATACAATCAATGCAAACTATCGCGAATCCCACAGTATTTATGCGATTCATTCTAATTAAATCTTTCGAGGGCAATGCCCTTAAAAACGGACACCTAATTTCAATTCCAAAACAGACAAACGGCACCAAGAATATTTAATTAAAATTTTCCTTTTATCATGTACGTGAAAATAAGCAAGTTCGCATTTTCTAATAAATTCGTTTATAAATTCTGGTGTCAGTTCATTATTCATAAGTTAATAAATAGAATTACTCCGTGTCGGAAAGGATTAAGTGGTCGCAGGACTCTTAAAGCTTCAAAATTTAAGAAATTTTAATTTTTTTTTAAATGTTAAACTCCTATCTTTTGTGAATATTTTGATATAATTGTTTCCTTGAAATTCCCATTAGAACATAAGTTTTGGCTTTTAGAATTATACCCGCTCAATAGCTGAAGCAGCGTTTCAGAAACTTTAAAGTCATTATTTTCCAAATGGCGTTTTTCGGCCATAACGCGCAGGATACCTTAAAAACTTCTGAATATTTTTTCATGAAATTTTCAAAGCATATATTTCATGTTAGTCTGTATAAACTGAACCTAAAATTTCCTTTTTATTGTTCAAAAAAATATTTTTTAGGTGATTTTACTGTTGAAATTTTCAAAATTTTGTATTAGCTAAATGCAACATTGCATTAAAAATATAAAAATGCTTTAAATACAAATTTATTTAAGTTCAGGGAAATTATCTCAATCTGAAGTATAAGTAAGCAACAAAATTTTCATTCTAGTTGCAATATTTATTTTGTAATCCTGCGCGTAAACTGTTACGCCAATTTTTTGTTCAACAAATGTCTAACAGTTTCGAGCCCCCTATAAATATTAATTCCGTATCTTGCAATTTTTTATCTCAATTAAAATTGTGTTTTAAAATCATATACATTTTAAGACATTAAATGTTGAAAATGGTCTTTTTTTCATTTTTTCCACTTTTTAGAGTCCCGAGACCCCTTAAATTAGTATGTTTTTAACAATTTGACGTTTATTGCTTTTATACTGTTACTGGACATTACATTACACATATATATCATTAAAAGTTGTTAACTAATCATAGAGTACGCCGCCCCTGTCCTTGTATATGTCCAAACTGACCGTACCTTTAAGGGTTGATATCTCGGCTAATTACCGATGATTTTTTTCGAAAATCATTATCAACACTGCTTTTATTCTTCTGCAACGATAGGTATATTCAGCGATGCTCAACAATTTTTCTGAATGCCCGTAAATCGAAATTTATGTATAACAGAAAAATGCTAATTACTCAAAAACTATGTGACCTAGGGTAATCGCTATAACTTTCCAGCAAGGTTTACATTAACGTCTACTACCTCTAATTTTTTCATAATTTTAGTTTCCGTAGATTCTGAATTAGATGGGGGAGAACATATTTTTGCGCTACATTTTCAACAATATCTTTAAAAATATAATACCTAAAATTAAAAGGAATGTATTTTTGACTTCAGCGTTACAAAAGCTTTCACAGGAAACCCCACATGATATACAAAGAAAAGATTTTTTTTTCAAGTAGCATAATTAGCCCCTCTACTTTTTTACTAAATATATTTAAGAATGTTTATTAATCTGAAAATATGTGGGTCAATGGTCTTTATTACTTCCCCGAATTTGAACTTTCCACGTTCCATAGTTTACGAGTAAAATGGCTGTGTTAGACAGACAGACAGACAGACACAGGAGTGATCTTATAATGGTTCCGTTTTCACTTTTTAAGTACGGAACCCTAAAAAAAGACTGTTACGAACCAGTAGTCAATTATAAATTAATATGTGCAGAACCGAATGATCAACACATACCGAAAAAGGAAAAATGCCATTCAATTACAAATTAACTTCAATAGTTACTTGCAAATCTTATAATTTTACGTTAAAAAATGACTATGTGAATGTGTCAGAATGTTTTGCCTTTTTGAACGGGATTTTTTTTTTTTTTTTTTTTTTTTTTTTTTACAACAACCATAAACAAATGCTGTTATTCAAAGAAGTTATCCTGAAATAAATAACTGAAGAAAGATTACAGAAAATATTTTTTAAGTTTCTTTATTCAACATTATAATGTCATAAAGGGCTATTCTAAACACTTATATTGGAAATTTAATTTGAATTATAGCTTTCTTCGCAGCTAAACTTCCATTTTTCAGATAATTATATTTGCAGACCAAGCTCTATGTTTGCTAAAGGTAGTGAAATTTTTCTTTTGATTTCCGCATGCTTTGTACACTAAAGTAGTGCTCAACATGTTTATCAAATGGAATTATGCAGTTTCGTATCGGTGTTAACTCCTCTTTATAAATCTTTGGCAATTGCAGATTCAAAAAGGAAAACAATTTCCATAATTTTTCAAGGTATTTAAAATTGTGTTATGAAACTCCAATAGGCAGAAGTATTTAAAAGATTTTTATGATACTTCAAAAGTTATAAAATGTTTTAGTAAAATATGTGATTATACAGTCGTGGGGAAAAAGTACCCCCCCCCCTCCCTCACTAACTCTGCAACAAATTATTGTAGAAGAAAGTTACTGGTACGAAAATATTGGAAATAAAGTCCACTTTTAAATGATGTATATAAAATTTTCTTAGGGGGCTATCTACATATCAAAACGAACCCATTTTTATTTATTTATTTATTTATTTATTTTTTAATAGCAATACCGAAGTTTGCACCATAAATAAATTATGCACCCTTCAATTAGCTTAAATACAAATTTTCATGAAATACGTACGATTAGTTTCCGAGAAATTAATTATTTTAAAATGAGCCTATTTTAGGGGCTGTATCCAAATTGAAGTTTGGTACTCGATTATTGAAATGTTACAGGATGAGTATGTCACTTCTATTAATATATTATTTCTTGCCAATAGGACAATTTCACTCATTTGATATGTTTGGACTATTGCCAACCCTAACGTTTCAATAAAATGAGTAATATATATATATTTCAAATCATGCTTTTCTGCACATGATAGACGGCCCCTTAAACCATCATTTTGAATATATTTAATCATAATTCGAAAACTACTTGAAAGAAAAATTTGAAATTCAGAATTCGCATGAAACAAGACATTTTAAATATAAATCTACCAAAAAAATTGGAGGTTGCAATTCATATTTTTCTCGAATATTAGTTTCATAATTCATATTATAAAAATTTTTTATTACAAATTCAATCTATTTATGTTTGGTATTTTAGTATATAAGACATAAAAAAATATCGCATTAGGATTATAATTTCAGGCGATATTAATAAAAATATGAAAACATAATTTAACATTACAAGCTCTAAAGTTTGAGTATTTATAATTCAAAAATTTATCATCCAAATGACTTGAAATTTTGTTTCTAGGTATAGTTTGAACCAAAGATTTAAAACATATTGTCAAAATTGAGAGTTGCTATTGGAAAAAAGAACAAAGTTTGTTCTGGTTTTGATTTGTTAGATGCCCCCCTAAGCAGATTTTATATACATCATTTAAAAATAGATTTTACTTCCAATCGTTTGGTTTCAGTAACTTTCTTCTATTATAATTAGTTGTAGAGATAGTAAAGGGTGTTTACTTTTTTCCACGACTGGACCTTTAAAAATACCTTTATAGTCTTAAACAAACTTTGTACGAGATAGAATACATAAAAATTAGGATAAGGAAACAAGGTTAATGGGCCATGTACTTATGATCGACCACTTACCCCCTTTTTTTTTATTGTAGAAAAGATATGATACAAATACAATTTTTCATTCAGAAGCATTGAATGGTTCTTTATTCACTGGAACTTGCAATAGAAATACGAAGTATTTCTTTAATCGACACTTTAGCATGCATTGTTACACAGTGTATTCGATACACTAATATCGACTATATTTTAAGAGAAATTTTCAAAGATTTTCCTGCAAATTTATGAAAAAAAATTCTGTTGCAAAATATATCTCTTTCATTGCTTCATAAGATATTGTGTTAAAGGAAGCAAAGTTTCTTTTGGAATTCTCTATTTAAAAAAAATGTTTTCTTTATTTTAAATATTTATCATTATAGAATTCAAGCCAATATTGGCTATATCTTGGCCAAATATTGGAGTATAGACATTTTGTAAATATTTTGCCAATATTGACAATAAATATTTAGATAATGTAAAGCCAATAAAACCAATATTAGGCCAATAGCAGCATTACAGTGACCAGTGCAATGCTCAATATTCGCTAAATATGGGTTTTAAATGCGAACTATTTCCAATGAACTGTGATATTTAAAACCAATATATGTACATTATTTGCAATAAAAGGCCAACATTGTAGTATCAGCTCGACATAAGAAATATTTCTGATGAAATGCCATTATTGCACAAATATTGATTTTGCATTAAAAATAGTTCCATTATTACGCAAATATTGGTTTTGTTGTTTTTGCACAGGCTAAATATATTTTTTCAATTTTAGCACAATATTTTCAAAATAGCAATACCGAAATAGTAGCGCAAAATTTCTTGTGAACTGATGTAATATTGATCCATTATTCGGCATGGATGTAGCCAGTATTGACATGCTACCTGGGTTAATTAAAGTATAGACAACTGATTATGTCGAAAAAGTTTGTACGATGAATATGTGCTTTGCTTTGCGTCTTTCAAAGAATACAAAACAGCAAGACAGTCATCATAAAAGAGCCTGTTTGTAATTGTCATATTGTAAACTTTTGATAATCATATTGACTTTAACAAAACGTAGGTGTGTCTTTACATTAAACGTAGGTGATTCTGCGTTGGTACCATTTATGAAATTCAGTTTGGATCTGAACAGAATATTGCCATTTGAAGCTTATTTTTACCCGGCTGCCAAGAAGGGTTATGTGTTTCACGCGTATCTGGGTATGTGGATTTTTTTATACCCTCGAAACATCCCAACGGCTGGATGGATTTTAATGAATGAGGTCTCTATCGATTCGTCTTAACCGTCCAATGGTTATATGCTAAGTTTTGTTTTTATAAATTCAAAATGGCGGTACACACGAAAGTTTTTTTACGCACCATATTGAGAGGCATAGCATTGGATAGGTCTTTCAAAATGAAGACGATGTTTCATTGACTATTTTACAGTCAGAAACTCCGTTTAAATACAGGGTGTTTATAAAGTCCCGGACCCATTTTGATGTTTAATAACTCATAAAATAATAAATATAGATTAAAATTAATAACATAAATGGTTAGATAGACTCAAAAAGTTTCATGACCCTTGACAATGACCCTTGTCAATGGATGGAGGATCTTTTTGGTAAATTCTTCACCAATTTCTCTGTGCTTGCACTATCGATTTTGTTTCTATGAACGACCATAAAATAGGTGCTTTCTCTTGTTATGTATGCATTCTCCTTAATATCCGCTCGAATAAAACATCACATACAAAAGCAACATAGAACAAACACATCAAAAGTAAACATAACATTGCCATAGTTGCCAAAAACAAAAGAGACAAAATGCAATTAATAAACAGACGATATTTAGAAAAGTACACATATTTAGACTGGAAAATGAAATTATCTGAAATTAACCACACGCGCAGACGATATTTACAAAAGTAAAGATATTCAAACCTGAAAAGGAAAATGTATGAGTTATTCCATCAATAAATGCCATAAGTTTGTTTATATCTTCATTATTTTATGAGTTATTAAACATCAAAATGGGTCCGGGACTTTATAAACACCCTGTATTACACAACCTGGAAGTTGTGTAGGTAGGATCTCTAGCTTTACTGCAACTCTAACCATCATAGACATCTATAGGCCTCATCAAAACAGTGTTTATAGATTGGAACTAACAATTAAACACAACTTAAAAGTCATCAATACAAGTAAATAACTAGTCGGATGTGGCAATCCCAAAACTTCCTTCTATCTCATACATGTTATAATTCCTGAAAGATACAGTATAGCAGCGCCACCGGTTAGATGATTTACATCAAAATCTAATCAGCAACAACTTAAGTCAACTTCTAACTGAGTCTGAAGTTTCATGAAAATCTGTGCATTAATTTTTGAGTAGAGTTATGGCGGAAATCGTAAAAAATTCTGCATAGCAGCGCCACCTGTTGGGCGATATATACCAAAACCTAATAAGCAACAACTTAAGTCATCTTGGTAACAGAATCTGAAGTTTGATTAAAATTCGTGCATTACTTTGAAATAAAACTATTTCGGGAATCAGGAAAAAAGCATAGCAGCGCCACCTGTTGGGCGATTTACACCAAAATATAGTCAGTGCCAACTCATATCAAGGACTAACTGAATCTGAAGTTTGATGAAAATCCACGCATTAGTTCTTGAGATAGAGCCCTTGCGGAAATCGTTAAAAATGTTGTATAGCAGCGCCACCTGTTGGGCGATTTACACCAAAATATAGTCAGCGCCAACTCACATCAAGGACTAACTCAATCTGAAGTTTCATAAAAATCGGTGCACTAGTTCTTGAGATAGAGCCATTGCGGAAATCGTAAAAAATGCAGCATAGCAGCGCCACCTGTTGAGCGATTTGCACCAAAAACTAATCAGCACCAATTTATATCAGGGGCTAACTGAATATATTTTTTTATTAATTTCAGTGCATTAGTTCTTGAGATAGAGCGTCCACAAAATTTGTGTCACACACCGACAGACGTTTTGTAAAAACATGTTTTTCGGGATATCTGACCCCTAAAACGTGTAAATTCGTCGAAAACCGGAATTCGAAAATTTTCATGAATCCAATACTTTCTTCTTGTAAAGATAGAAGAAAGTAAAAAAAAAAAAAAAAAGAAATTAGTTCGCTTTTTATGCAGTCGGGTTTTTTGATTTTTTAAATTTAATTTTTACTTTCTTCTATCTTTACAAGAAGAAAGTATTGGATTCGTGAAAATTTTCGACTTCCGGTTTTCGACGGATTTATACGTTTTAGAATGTCCAGAACACGATTTGATGGTTTTTAGAAAATGTCTGTTTGTGTGTCTGTCTGTCACTCCGTCACTCTGTCACTCTGTCACTCTGTCACTCTGTCTGTGAGTCTGTATGTGACACAAATTTTGTGGGCGCTCTATCTCAAGAACTAATGCACGGAATTTTACAAAACTTCATATTTAGTTAGACCTTGATATAAACTGGACCTGATTAGTTTTTGGTGAAAATCGCCCAACAGGTGGCGCTGCTATGCGGCATTTTTCACGATTTCTGCAATAGCTATATCTCAAGAACTACTGCACGGATTTTCATAAAACTTCCGATTCTGTTAGTCCAAGATATAGTTTGGTGCTGATTACTTTTTTGTGAAAATCGCCCAACAGGTGGCGCTGATATGCTGGATTGTTCATGATTATCGCAATAACTCTAACTCAAGAAAAAATGCACGAATTTCCATCAAACTTCAGATTCAGTTAGTCCCTGCTATAAATTAGTGCTGTTTAAATTTTGGTGTAAATCGCCCAACAGGTGGCGCAGCTGTGCTGCATTTTTCACGATTTCTACAAGAGCTGTATCTCAAGAACTATTGTACGGATTTTCATCGAACTTCAGATTTACTTAGTCCTTGTCATGAATTGACGTATAAATTAGTGCTGTTTGATTTTTGGTGTAAATCGCTCAACAGGTGGCGCTGCTATGCTGTATTTTTGCGATTTCCGCAATAGCTTTATCCCAAGAAATAATGCTTGGATTTTCAACAAACTTCAGATTCAGGTATACCTTGATATCGTTTAGTGCTGTTTACTTTTGGTGTAAATCGCTCAACAGGTGGCGCTGGTTTTTTCAGAATTTCCGCTATAGCTCTATCTGAACAACTAATGCACGAATTTTCATCCAACTTCAAATTCAGATATACTTTGATATGAATTGGTTCTAAATCTTTGTTATTTCTTGTACTATTTAAATCATTTAATTGACGTGATTTATATAGAAGAAAGTTTTGTGATGGCCACAACATACTAGTTACTTATTGTATTGTTGTATTCATTGATATGCGTACATCAGCCACTGAAAAAAAAAGAGAACACTCCGTACATTTTGCTGTCTTAATTGTTCCAGAAAACATTTAAAATAGCTTTCAACTGGAAATTATATCTTTTTCAAATTTATGTTCTAAAAAAAAAGCTTAGAGTATCGTCTTTATACTGAAATTGTTTATAATATTTTCAATACGAGCACTTAACTTTGACAGTTTATTTAGATTTTTCGTAAACTTTTACTTAAGGATACCAAACAGGAAGTCATTCGGTCAATTAATTTATGAATTTTGAAGGTTTAAACTGTGAAACTTCTAATGTTAAATTCAGTCGTTTCAAAATGGAATACAACACGGATAGTTTGTAAAGCATGACTCAAGAACTACATGGAGGAATGAGCTAAAATTTTGGATTCTCGTATTTGAAGTTTCTAGAAATTTATTTCTATTCAAAAAGTCATTTGTTACAATTATTTCGAAAATTAATTAAAAAGAAACATATTTTTTTAAATAAATATTCGGAAAAACTGTGAATTATAGCATATGCATTTTTCAACAGAAATCGACTTCTAAAAGATACTCCAAAATTACAGCTCTTTCTCGTAAGTACACTGGTGTCCAAAATTAACGACCAGTCACAAAATGCTAATTTTTAAGTAAGCGAATACTCAAAAGGAAATAATATAATTCAAATAATTACTATCCTTAGAGCACAGCTAGCTCATATAGCTCTCATTCATGTCACACGTGGTCACAAGTGTCACAGTCCCTATGGTGAAACAAAAAATAGGAAATTCCTCATGTCTCATTATGAGTCTCAAATGATCACTATTTCTGACTCCACTGAGACGTCAATGTGACTGCTGCTTTGTGGCGAGTCACCAATGTGCGAGAGTGTGGAAAGGAAATAATATAAATCAAATAATTACTATCCTTAGAGCACAGCTAGCCCATATAGCTCTCATTCATGTCACACGTGGTCACAAGTGTCACAGTCCCTACGGTGAAACAAAAAATAGGAAATTCCTCATGTCTCATTATGAGTCTCAAATGATCCCTATTTGTGATTCCACTGAGACGTCAATGTGACTGCTGCTTTGTGGCGAGTCACCAATGTGCGAGAGTGTGGAGAGTTACAATGTAGGTACATTGTGACTCTCATGTAACTATCATTTTTAGACTCAATTTCAAAGTCATTTTGAACGTTAGTAGTAGGGAAAGGAGAGTTCGATTGGGACGGTGGGAGGTGGGAGGTGGTGAAAGTGGAAATCGTACTGTAGCATGAGAGGGTTTGAGAAGAATGTTAGGAAAGGAGTTAAGATAGGATAATCTGATAGTGAGATGGAATAAAGTATGGAAAGATCATGCTATAGTAGGAGAGCATTAGTTTAGACGAAAATTATAGAAAGTGTCTTCTGGCAGCCCGCTTCTTTCTTCTCCGCTATCCAACCTGAAAAAAAGAAAAAAAAAATAAACGCATGTTTTTGACACTAGCTATGGGTCCCCCGAAATATATTTTAAAAAGTAACATATGCCGTATTAGCTACTCAAAGGCAGGGGTATCACGAACGCAACTTCACTCGCTGTAGCCCACATTGTGTCAAAAAAACTGCTTTTTCTACTATAGTATGATAGGGTAGGAATATGGTAAAATTTTTAGGCGGGGCTTTATTTCTCGTATCATCTTAAGGTTTGAATGAATAACCATATAAGGTAATGTTATACTATAACATAAGGGATTAGGTCTTTTTGAGAGGAAGCTTATTTTTGGAATCGACTTAGAATTTGGACATGAAAATGCTAGGTGGCGCCATCTATCGGTAGGAATTGGAAACTATTGTAATTAGGTTTTTTTCATAAAACTTACACTTGGAATCGAACCTGTAACAAAATAGTCTCTTGACTTGATAATTTGAAGTAGGTTTAACTGATCAAGCCAAGAAACTATACCTGTGATTCGAGATTTTAGATGTTGCAAGGCAAAAATTGTGGCCCTCTCATTTATGTGCGTTGGTTTGTCGGTTACTTAAGATAAGTCAACAGTACCTATTTTAATTACTACTACACTTTGAGAATTACTCTAATGTATAAGATTTTATCGATTTTGCATGCGAGAGTAGGGTCATTCTACCATACCATAGTTTCGAACTTCGTAACAAATTTCATTTTTTTTGTAACTGATATGCTATTCACTATTTGAGAATTACTTTAATGTATACGATTTTCATTTATGTTTTAACATATTTTATCGATTTTGCGCGTGAGAGTAGGTTCATTTTACCAAACCCAGATTTCGAACCTATGAACTATGAGTCAAATTTCATTTTTTGTGAGTGATACGCTATCCACTGGGCAAACCGTGCCCCAACATTTACTAACATACATTTGAACACTATCTTTTCTAAATACTTATCATTTTATTATGCTTTCGTTTAATATTAATTTAACTTAACGGGAGTTATAATTGCATCAAAACATTTAACATTCTGACAGTTTTTTAATTTTCTATTTTAATGTCCTTGTAGCGCAATTGAATAGCGCATATGGCTGTTAACCATGGGGTTACCGGTTCGAGTCCGGTCAAGGGCAAACTATTATTTTTTCTTAATAAGTTTAGAGATTTCAAGGACCCATTTTGAGAGAAAGTTATACAATAAGCAATTATTATAAATTAAATCAACTCCTAGTTCGTTATTGCAATAGATAATTATTTAATGATTCTACATTAATTCTAATGAATTTTAAAACTACTGCTACACTTCAACTCATTCTTTTGTAGAGTTTAATAAAATTTAGTACCAGTTTAAGCATTGGTTTAACATATATTTCACTGAAATAATAAAATTAACTTGTAAAACGTTAGAACGATGAATTCAAACTCGTAATTCGAATAATCATATACTCTCTAGACATTACAAAAGTATCTTTCAATATCCGATTGATCCACTTCCCGTAAACTTTATACATTATGTCACGTGTGATTCTCACATTTATGCACCAATCATTAAATTTTTTTAACATGCGCCCCCTATGATTATATGAAATTGAATGGAACGAGACATTTTCATTAGTGTTTGCTTTTCTTTGAATGTGTGAAGACGTTTTTACACTTAAGATAATATGGCGGGTTCTCAAGATGGATATTCTACTATGTTAAACGATGATGTATCAAGATTAAATGATCAAGACATGATATTAACAGTACAACCTAAAGTAGAAACGTTTCAGACAATGAAGTGGAATCCTCTGTATCAAAACTGAAGTCACTTTTTTATGTACTATTTGCAGCAAGTCTTTTTTACGAAAAGGTAATTTAAAGCAACATTTGGTAATTCATTCAGAAAAAAGATCATTTGTATGTGACATCTGTCAAAAAGCATTCTCTAGAAAGACTGTTTTGAATCGTCATAAATTATCTCATTTAAAGATACCTTCGCAACATAAATGTGATTCATGTCATGAAGCCTTCTCAAGAAAGTCTGACTTATTAAAATACAAGAAGATCCACAAGTCCTCCAAGCAGGATAAATGTAGCGAAATGAAACCAGCTTCATACGACCAAGAGATACATGTTTCGGATATTGGAATACCTCCTTTAAAGATAAAGTCCTTTGAATGTGGAATTTGTCATAAAACATTCATGTAAAGAACTGATTTAAAACGTCATAGTATAACTCAATCCAAGACAACCACTGCATATAAATGTGATCAATGTGGAAAAGACTATTTCAGCAAGTTTTTGTTAAAAAGTCATACGCTAATCGCACATCAGACACCCCATTTGAAGAAAAAGTCCTTTGAATGTGAAATTTGTCATAAAACGTTCATGCGAAAAATTTATTTAAAACAGCATAGTATAACTCATTCTAAGACAACCACTTCATATAAATGTGAACAGTGCGGAAAGACCATTTAAGCAGGTTTTTGTTAAAAATTCATATGAAGTCTCACGAGAAGACTCTCAACTCATACAATTGTGATAAATGTTCCAATTCATTTTTATCAAAGTCTATTTTAACTAAACATAAAAAAATTCATGCTAAGAAATTTATATGTAATCACTGTAACATTATCTTTTATGTCGACTTTGAGTTTATACGTCATCTTATCAAAATGCATAAATGAAAACTTTGTCTAAACATATAAATTGATTTGAATATCTACACCTTTCTAAAATTATTCGTCTTTCTATAACTATTGAAAATGATTAATAAATATTATATAAGTGAAACATATTTTGTCTTTAATTTTTTGTTCTTAAACCATTTCAAATTTTAAATTAAAATAATAAAACTTTGTAAAAAATCACCATAAAATTAAAACAAAACACGTTCGTTTTCGGACACGTGTATGCTTAGCTGATGACGAGCTGTTATGTTTTTAGCTCGAAACGCGTCCTGTGTTTTGTTTTAATTTTATGGTGATTTTTTACAAAGTTTTATTATTTTAATTGCTTCATATCGCCAGTTTTCGGTGCTGTTTCGCCATTTCAAATTTTATCTAAGAAATTGTATTCAATTAAGAAATTAGTTACTATATATTCATATAATATTTTACTAAATAGAAAATACTCATTCGTTATTAAACAGCATTTTATGCATATCCATACTAAAAAGAAGCTTGCAACCAAAATTAGTCAGCGAAAGTGACGCGAATATCTTTAATATTTCGCCAAATTCCTGTAGACATTCATTGTGAACCAATAGGGATTGCTTGCTTACTAGGTAAATATTTACTAAGTATTCATATAATATTATACTAAAAAGAAAAAATAAATATCTTATTTCAAATTTTGTTTAAGTAATTGAAAAACATTTAATAATATTTCTACATAATATTTACTAAGTATTCAACTAATATTTCACTAAAAGTAATCAACTAATATTATACTAAAAAGAAAAAATAAATATAATATTTCAAAATTTTGTTTAAGTAATTGTATTCAATTAAGTAAATATTTATTAAGTATTCATATAATATTATACTAAAAAGAAAAAAATAAATACAATATTTCAAATTTTGTCTAAGAAATTGTATTCAATTAAATAAATATTTATTAAGTATCCATATAATATTATACTAAAAAGAAAAAAATAAATACAATATTTCAAATTTTGTCTAAGAAATTGTATTCAATTAAATAAATATTTATTAAGTATCCATATAATATTATACTAAAAAGAAAAATATATAATATTTCAAATTTTGTCTAAGTAATTGTGTTCAATTAAATAATATTTACTAAGTATTCACATAACATTTTACTAAAAATTGTATTCAATTAAATAAATAGTTACTAAGTATTCATATAATATTATACTAAAAAGAAAAAAAATAAATACAATATTTAAAATTTTGTCTAAGAAATTGTATTCAATTAAGTAAATAATTACTAAGTATTCATATAATATTATACTAAAAAGAAAAATTAAATATCATATTTCAAATTTTGTTTAAGTAATTGTATCCACTTAAATAATATTTACTAAGTATTCATATAACATTTTACTAAAAATTGTATTCAATTAAATAAATAGTTACTAAGTATTCATATAATATTATACTAAAAAGAAAAAAATAAATACAATATTTCCAATTTAGTCTAAGAAATTGTATTCAATTAAGTAAATAGTTACTAAGTATTCATATAATATTACACTAAAAAGAAAAAATAAATATCATATTTCAAATTTTGTGTAAGTAATTATGTCCAATTAAATAATATTTACTAAATATTCAACTATTACACTAAAAAGAAACAATAAATATAATATTTCAAAATTTTGTTTAAGTAATTGTATTCAATTAAGTAAATAATTACTAAGTATTCAGGTAATATTATACTAAAAAGAAAAAATTATATAATATTTCAAATTTTGTTTAAGTAATTGCAAAATATTAAAAAAATATTTAATAATATTACTATATAATATCTACTAAGTATTCATAAAATATTTTACTAAAAAGAAAAATAAATATCATATTTCAAATTTTGTCTAAGTAATTATATGCAATTAAATAACAGTTACTAAGTATTCAACAAATATTGTCTAAGCATTCAACTAATATTGTACTAAAAAGAAAAATATATATATATAATATTTCAAATTTTATCTAAGTAATGATGTTCAATTAAATAATATTTACTAAGTATTCATATTTTACTAAAAGAAATCATACAATAGTGAAGACATCAGTCAAAGTGTTTAAACACGTAGTTTAATTAAATTACTCTTGAATCAACTTCACTTAAATTTATTTTTTTTTTCAATTTCTTATCAAATGAATCCTGAGTTAACTTTATTTTATTAATTTCATATTAAATTCCTGAAGTTATCCATTAAATAAGTTAATTTTAAATACTTTTAATATATTAGAACGTTTAATATATCACCCACCGTTTGTATAAACAACTGTCATTCCCTTATTAATAATGAATATTATCATATGTTACCATACAATTCTTCAAAAAGGATAAAACCATTAACGTAATATATATCATTCACCCTGTATATAAAAACTATTACCTTGTTTTACCATACTATTCTTCAAAAAAGGATAAAACCATTTACATAATATATATCATTCACCCTGTATATAAAAACTGTTACCACACAATTCTTCAAAAATGATAAAACCACCATCCAAAATGAATTGTTTCACACAAAACGTATTCCTATCCTCTTTAATCTGTGTGTTTATTTTTTCAAAGTGTTCGAGTATGGTACTCCTATTACAAATTTCTATTATTATCTAACATTACTAATATGTATGTTTATTTTGCTATACCTTTTAGAACATTTAATAGAGTGTTAGAGTATAATTTGATATGTATAACTTAAGAAAACAACAATTCTTTAATAAATAAAAAATTTAACATAAGTTTAAAACATTAAACTAATAATCTTAATATTATAATTTATACTTTTTAAAATTAAAAAGTTTAAAAAAAAACTTTATAAAATTTAAAAATTAAAACTTTGAAAGAAAAAAAACTTTTATAAAATTTAAAAATTAAAACTTTGAAAAAAAAATTATAAAATTTAAAATTAAAATTATTATAGAGTTTACAAAATTAAAAAAATTAAAACTTTGAAAAAGTTAAAAAAATTAAGTTATCAAAATTAAAATAATATTTAAAAACTTCATAAATTAAGTTTGCAAAAGCGAGTCTACCTGCCTGTACATGTACATGACTTTCAACATGTTATAGTTTAATATATATCTTCTTTTTTATCGTATAGAAGCAATAGATTAATATATATATATGTATATATATATATACACACACACACACACACACGCACATACATATATATACTTAATAAAAATATTTTTAAGTAAAAAGAAAAAAAGAAAAAAAAATTATAATAATTAAAATTAAAAAATAAATGAAGAAGTTTTCCAAAATTTAAAAAATAAAAATCTAGTTTTAAAAAAATTCAAAAAAAATTCAAAAATGTTTTTAAACAGTTCAATCAGATTTAAAATAAAAGTATTCAATTATATCAATCAATCAGTCAACCAATCAAATTTCAAATACAAGTAATCAATCAATCATATTAATTCAAATTCAAGTCAATTCAAGTATTACAAGTTAGCAGAAAAAATTACAATTTATCAAAAGTGAGTTTGCCTATCTATCTGTATATAAGACTTTAAAACTTTCACTGTGTTTTCGTTTAGTATATATGTATTGTAACTTTCGCTATGCTTTAGTTAAATAAATATAAATCTTTATGTTATCATCCTACCCTCATTATATCCTATAATTATACACTTCAAAAAGTTAAAAGCGATATATTAATAAGTTCCTCAGTTTAAAAAATTAAAAATATTTAAAAAAATTAACTTAATAAAGTATTCAAAAATACTATGAGATAGTAAAAATTTTATATATGCATGCCAAAAAATAATAAATTTACCATGTCTGAACTGAGAAAAGAAACGTTTAACTTGTCGCATTGCACATAGTGACGTAATCGACATTATGTGCCTCCCCCTTCATACCTTCTGAATGATCTATCTACAATCAGGTTGTATTATCAGTCATTAATTGATTGATATGATTGAATACTTTTATTTTAAATCTAATTGAACATTTTAAAAACAGTTGTGAAATTTTTTTTGAATTTTTTTAAAACTAGATTTTTATTTTTTAAATTTTGGAATACTTCTTTATTTATTTTTTAATTTTAATTATTACAACTTTTTTTCTTTTTTTCTTTTTACTTAAAAATATTTTTATTAAGTATATATACGTATGTGTGTGTGTGTATATATATATATATATATATATATATATATTAATCTATTGCTTCTATACGATAAAAAAGAAGATATATATTAAACTATAACATGTTGAAAGTCATTTACATGTACAGGCAGATAAACTCGCTTTTGCAAACTTAATTTATGAAGTTTTTAAATATTATTTTAATTTTGATAACTTAATTTTTTAAACTTTTTCAAAGTTTTAATTTTTTTAATTTTGTAAACTCTATAATTTTTTCAAAGTTTTAATTTTAAATTTTATAAAGTTTTTTTTTTCAAAGTTTTAATTTTTTAATTTTATAAAAGTTTTTTTTCTTTAAAAGTTTTAATTTTTAAATTTTATAAAGTTTTTGTTTAAACTTTTTAATTTTAAAAAGTATAAATTATAATATTAAGATTATTAGTTTAATGTTTTAAACTTATGTTATATTTTTTATTTATTAAAGAATTGTTGTTTTCTTAAGTTACACATATGTAAATTATACTCTAACACTCTATTAAAAGTTCTAAAAGGTATAGCAAAATAAACATACATATTAGTAATGTTATGATTGATTGATTGATTGATATGACTGATTGATTAATTGATTGATATGATATGTATTATGTTAACGGTTTTATTCTTTTTCGAAGAATAGTATTAACTATTTTAATTCTTGAAAGGTATGAATCATAGTATTATGGTTTTTAGTAGGATATTTTATAGATATGTTATACATTTTTAATTGTTATGGGATTGTTTATTTCTTTAGTTATACATGTACAAATTATAACATTCCTTTAAATTTGTAATAGGAGTACCATACTCGAACACTTTGAAAAAATAAACACACAGATTAAAGAGGATAGGAATACATTTTGTTTTAAACAATTCATTTTGGAAGGTGGTTTTATCATTTTTGAAGAATTGTGTGGTAACAGTTTTTATGTACAGGGTGAATGATATATATTATGTGAATGGCTTTATCCTTTTTTGAAGAATAGTATGGTAACACAAGGTAATAGTTTTTATATACAGGGTGAATGATACATATTACGTTAATGGTTTTATCCTTTTTGAAGAATTGTATGGTAACATATGATAATATTCACTATTAATAAGGAAATGACAGTTGTTTATACAAACGGTGGGTGACATATTAAACGTTCTAATATATTAAAAGTATTGAAAATTAATTTATTTAATGGATAACTTCAGGAATTTAATATGAAATTAATAAAATAAAGTTAACTCAGGATTCATTTGATAAGAAATTGAAAAAAAAAATTAAATTTAAGTGAAGTTCATGCAAGAGTAATTTAATTAAACTACGTGTTTAAACACTTTGACTGATGTCTTCACTATTGTATGATTTCTTTTAGTAAAATAGGAATACTTAGTAAATATTATTTAATTGAACATCATTACTTAGAAATTTGAAATATTATATATATACATATTTTTCTTTTTAGTACAATATTAGTTGAATGCTTAGACAATATTTGTTGAATACTTAGTAACTATTATTTAATTGCATATAATTACTTAGACAAAATTTGAAATATGATATTTATTTTTGTTTTTAGTAAAATATTTTATGAATACTTAGTAGATATTATATAGTAATATTATTAAATATTTTTTAAATATTTTGCAATTACTTAAAAAAAATTTGAAATATTATATATATTTTTTCTTTTTAGTATAATATTAGCTGAATACTTAGTAATTATTTACTTAATTGAATACAATTACTTAAACAAAATTTTGAAATATTATATTTATTGTTTCTTTTTAGTGTAATATTAGTTGAATATTTAGTAAATATTATTTAATAGGACATAATTACTTACACAAAATTTGAAATATGATATTTATTTTTTCTTTTTAGTATAATATTATATGAATACTTAGTAACTATTTACTTAATTGAATACAATTTCTTAGACTAAATTGGAAATATTGTATTTATTTTTTTCTTTTTAGTATAATATTATATGAATGCTTAGTAACTATTTATTTAATTGAATACAATTTTTAGTAAAATGTTATAGGAATACTTAGTAAATATCATTTAATTGGATACAATTACTTAAACAAAATTTGAAATATGATATTTATTTTTTCTTTTTAGTATAATATTATATGAATACATAGTAACTGTTTATTTAATTGAATACAATTTTTAGTAAAATGTTATGTGAATATTTAGTAAATATTATTTAAATGAACACAATTACTTAGACAAAATTTGAAATATTATATATTTTTTTCTTTTTAGTATAATATTATAAGAATACTTAATAAATATTTATTTAATTGAATACAATTTCTTAGACAAAATTTGAAATATTGTATTTATATTTTTCTTTTTAGTATAATATTATATGAATTCTTAATAAATATTTACTTAATTGAATACAATTACTTAAACAAAATTTTGAAATATTATATTTAATTTTTCTGTTTAGTATAATATTAGTTGAATATTTTTTAGTGAAATATTAGTTGAATACTTAGTAAATATTATCTAGAAATATTATTAAATGTTTTGCTATTACTTAAACAAAATTTGAAATATGATATTTATTTTTTTCTTTTTAGTATAATATTATATGAATACTTAGTAAATATTTACCTAGTAAGCAAGTAATCCCTATTGCTTCACAATGAATGTCTACAGGAATTTGGCAAAACATTAGAAATATCGCCAAGTTGGCGTCACTTTCACTGACTAATTTTGGTTGCAAGCTTCTTTTTAGTATGGATATGCATAAAATGCTGTTTAATAACGAATGAGTATTTTCTATTTAGTAAAATATTATATGAATATATAGTAACTAATTTCTTAATTGAATACAATTTCTTAGATAAAATTTGAAATGGTTTAAGAACAAAAAATAAAAGACAAAATATGTTTCACTTATATAATATTTATTAATCATTTTCAATAGTTATAGAAAGACGAATAATTTTAGAAAGGTGTAGATATTCAAATCAATTTATATGTTTAGACAAAGTTTTCATTTATGCATTTTGATAAGATGACGTATAAACTCAAAGTCGACATAAAAGATAATGTTACAGTGATTACATATAAATTTCTTAGCATGAATTTTTTTATGTTTAGTTAAAATAGACTTTGATAAAAATGAATTGGAACATTTATCACAATTGTATGAGTTGAGAGTCTTCTCGTGAGACTTCATATGAATTTTTAACAAAAACCTGCTTAAATAGTCTTTCCGCACTGTTCACATTTATATGAAGTGGTTGTCTTAGAATGAGTTATACTATGCTGTTTTAAATACATTTTTCGCATGAACGTTTTATGACAAATTTCACATTCAAAGGAATTTTTCTTCAAATGGGGTGTCTGATGTGCGATTAGCGTATGACTTTTTAACAAAAACTTGCTGAAATAGTCTTTTCCACATTGATCACATTTATATGCAGTGGTTGTCTTGGATTGAGTTATACTATGACGTTTTAAATCAGTTCTTTGCATGAATGTTTTATGACAAATTCCACATTCAAAGGACTTCATTTTTAAAGGAGGTATTCCAATATCCGAAACATGTATCTCTTGGTCGTATAAAGCTGGTTTCATTTCGCTACATTGATCCTGCTTGGAGGACTTGTGGATCTTCTTGTATTTTAATAAGTCAGACTTTCTTGAGAAGGCTTCATCATATGAATCACATTTATGTTGCGAATGTATCTTTAAATGAGATAATTTATGATGATTCAAAACAGTCTTTCTAGAGAATGCCTTTTGACAGATGTCACATACAAATGATCTTTTCTCTGAATGAATTACCAAATGTTGCTTTAAATTACCTTTTTGTAAAAAAGACTTGCTACAAATAGTACATAAAAAAGGTGACTTCAGTTTTGATACAGATTATTCCACTTTATTATCTGAAACGTGTTCTACTTTATGTTGTACTGTTAATATCATGTCTTGATCATTTAATCTTGATACATCATCGTTTAACATAGTAGAATATCCATCTTGAGAACCAGCCATATTATCTTAAGTGTAAAAATGTCTTCACACATTCAAAGAAAAGCAAATACTAATGAAAAAGTCTCGTTCCATTCAATTTCATATAATCATAGGGGGCGCATGCTAAAAAAAATTTAATGATTGGTGCATAAATGTGAGAATAACACGTGACGTAAAGTAAAAAGTTTACGGGAAGTGGATCAATCAGATATTGAAAGATACTTTTGTAATGTCTAGAAAGTATATGATTATTCGAATTACGAGTTTGAATTCATCGTTCTAACGTTTTACAAGTTAATTTTATTATTTCAGTGAAATATATGTTAAACTAATGCTTAAACTGGTACTAAATTTTATTAAACCCTACAATAGAATGAGTTGAAGTGTAGCAGTAGTTTTAAAATTCATTAGAACTAATGTAGAATCATTAAATAATTATCTATTGCACTAACGAACTAGGAGCTGATTTAATTTATAATAATTGCTTATTGTATAACTTTCTCTCAAAATGAGTCCTTGAAATCTCTGAAATTATTAAGAAAAAATAATAGTTCGCCCTTGACCGGACTCGAACCGGTAACCCCATGGTTAACAGCCATATGCGCTATCCAATTGCGCTACAAGGACATTAAAATAGAAAATTAAAAAACTGTTAGAATGTTAAATGTTTTGATGCAATTATAACTTTCGTTAAGTTAAATTAATATTAAACGAAAGCATAATAAAATGATAAGTTTTTAGAAAAGATAGTGTTCAAATGTATGTTAGTAACTGTTGGGGCACGGTTTGCCCAGTGGATAGCGTATCACTCACAAAAAATGATATTTGACTCATAGTTCATAGGTTCGAAATCAGGGTTTGGTAAAATGAACCTACTCTCACGCGCAAAATCGATAAAATATGTTAAAACATAAATGAAAATCGTATACATTAAAGTAATTCTCAAATAGTGAATAGCATATCAGTTACAAAAAAATGAAACTTGTTACGAAGTTCGAAACTATGGTATGGTAGAATGACTGTACTCTCGCATGCAAAATCGATAAAATCTTATACATTAAAGTAATTCTCAAAGTGTAGTAGTAATTAAAATAGGTACTGTTGACTTATCTTAAGTAACCGACAAACCAACGCACATAAATGAGAGGGCCACAATTTTTGCCTTGCAACATCTAAAATCTCGAATCACAGGTATAGTTTCTTGGCTTGATCAGTTAAACCTACTTCAAATTATCAAGTCAAGAGACTATTTTGTTACAGGTTCGATTCCAAGTGAAATTTTTATGAAAAAAACCTAATTACAATAGTTTCCAATTCCTACCGATAGATGGCGCCACCTAACATTTTCATGTCCAAATTCTAAGTCGATTCCAAAAATAAGCTTCCTCTCAAAAAGACCTAACCCCTTATGTTATAGTATAACATTACCTTATATGGTTATTCATTCAAACCTTAAGATGATACGAGAAATAAAGCCCTGCCTAAAAATTTTACCATATTCCTACCCTATCATACTATAGTAGAAAATGCAGTTTTTTTGACACAATGGGGGCTGCAGCGAGTGAAGTTGCGTTCGTGATACCCCTGCCTTTGAGCAGCTAATACGGCATATGTTACTTTTTTAAATATATGTCGGGGTACCCATAGCTAGTGTCAAAAACATGCGTTTTTTTTTTTCTTTTTTCTTTTTTTCAGGTTGGATAGCAGAGAAGAAAGAAGCGGGCTGCCAGAAGACACTTTTTACAATTTTCGTCTAAACTAATGCTCTCCTACTATAGCATGATCTTTCCATATTTTACTCTTATCTCACTATCAGATTATCTTATCTCACTATCAGATTATCCTATCTTAACTCCTTTCCTAACACTCTTCTCAAACCCTCTCATACTATAGTACGATTTCCACTTCCACCACCTCCCACCTCCCACCGTCCCAATCAAACTCTCCTTTCCCTACTGCTAAAGTTGCATTATGATAAGTCACCAAATAATATCACATTATAGCCACATGGTGACTTTTTACAAAAGAGCACAATGGTGACTTCACTGTAGTCTCTCTGTCATCTGAAAGTATCATGTGACTTTAATGTGACATTATTTGGTAGTAACTTATCACAATGCAGCGTTCACGATGACTTTGAAATTGTGTCTGCAGCTGACAGTCACATGGGAGTCACAATGTAACTACTTTGTAAAGTCACATGTTGACTCGTCACAAAGTTGCAGTCACAGTGACGTCTGAGTGGAGTCACATATAGTGATCATTTGAGGCTCATAATGAGATGTATGGAATTTCCTTTTTTTTGCTTCACCGCACTGACTGTGACACTTGTGACCATGTGTGACATGAATGAGATGTTATATGGACTAGCTGTGCAGTAGAGATAGTAATTATTCGAATTATATTATTTCTTTTTGAGTATTCGCGTACTTGAAAATTAGCATTTTGTGATTTGTCCTTAATTTAGGACATCAGTGTAGTTCTTGAGTTGTGCTTAAAAAAATACTTGCATTGCAATCTGTTTTGTAACGGTTACAAATGAATTTAACATTAGGAGTTTGAAACTTTAAACATTTATAATCGTAAACTGATTGACCGAATGTCTTCCCGTTTTGTATATTACGGTAAACTTTACCGAAAAAAGCCAAATATGATGGCAAAAGTAGGAGTTAATATGCACCAGTAGGAGTTTTAAATCTGCCTTAATGTATGTGTACCTTTAATAATTAAAAAATGGTATTCGGACATTGATTTATGTGCTTTAATATGTATATTGTGGATCGATGGGGAAAGTAATTTGTTCGTCGTTGTCGCGTCATCCAGTGCTATCTGATAGATGGACGATGACGTTCCCGAACTTGGTTTATTAGTGAGAAATTACCGGGCTAGGATATCGGACAGGGGTAGCTTAGTGGTAAAGCAACAGCACTGTATGCTCTGGACCCAGGTTCGAATCCTGGCACAGGCTAATTTTTCACTCCAGTTGGGTTTATTAATTGTGTTTTAAGTCTGTCTTAATGGTTGTGTACCTTTAATAATTAAAAAAAAGTACGAGTTAATATTGAAAAATTCGGAGTTTTGTACAATTATAGTATGAATACGTGAACTTAGATGACGTCTAAGCTTATTTATTAATATAACTAGAAAAAAAGACAATATTTCCAGTCGAATGGCTATCCCCGTTTTTTTTTTCTAAGACAATTTAGCGATTCGAACGTATGTTTTTTTTTCTTCTGCTTTTTTTTTTTTTTTTTTTTTTTTTTTTTTTTTTTTTTTTTTGCCAATTGTACATGATTATTTTTAGCAAAGAATAGTAATCATACAATACATTTTATTTAACTTTTATGGTTTTCTATTGTAAGTGACAATATTCTTAAGATTATGTAAGGTAACATATTTATGTACGTAAACAGACAATTATTTTGACGATATGTATATTGTCAGATTATTAGGTGTTAATAATAATGTAGCATTTCTGAATAGTGAAACTAAAATATTCAAAACGAATCAACAGAAACATTAACAATTTGGTAAGCCAGCATCATGAATTTTACTTAATGTATTAAACTGATGTTTAATTTAATAATTAAACGTACTATTTCATGCATTTCATCGACATAAATTTTGATAACCAAAATAAATATATATTTACTAAAAAGGTGCTTAAAATTTATTTACTATTTCATTACAAAGGAACGGGTCTTAAAAACTTAAAACCATTGATATTAAAAACATATGTCAAGAAAAGAAAGATATTACATTAACCCACGCTTTTCTTTACAGTGTTTTTAATATCAATGGTTTTAAGTTTTTAAGACCCGTTCCTTTGTATTGAAATAGTAAATAAATTTTAAGCACCTTTTTAGTAAATATACATTTATTTAGGTTATTTTAAGGTAAGGTGAATTTGTCATACCGCTCTGAACTCTTTTTGAGTTTTTCTATTAAATAAATTTTGTTATTTCTAATAATATTTCTATAACGCTGTGTAATAGTATTCATTTTCTATAAGAATAATTAGGAATTTAGATTACTTTAATTATATTTCTTTGCTCAGAGATCATTTTGCTATTCATGTAGATCGGATATTTTAGAAATAAAATGAGCACATGCATAATTTTATAGAAATGAAGCCTTAATGATTGCGGAGAATCTGTATTACATGACACCTCTGCTTCTTGACAGAGTGTTTAAAAATAATGTGAACTATTGCACCTCGTTATATTATTATCATAAACAGTCAATATGAAGTCACAGATAGTCACAATCACAATGGTGTCAAAAAGACAGCACCTTCCTTTCATCACATTATGACTCTCGAATCAACCATAATTTCTCAATACTAATGTGAATTTACCTTGACCGATTTTCAGTCATTTGCAGTTCGTCACAAAAAAGAAGGCATCGGCTTCACAATGACGTGAATACCACTCATTTTCACGTCACGTGTGAAAAATATGGACACTAAAATTTTTAGTGATTTTGGTCAATGATCTTTCATTTTCTTGCACTTACGGATTATGGTAGATACCATTAGGGAAACTGTTCAAATAAGATAATTGAACACGTTTGCTACGTACCAGTCCAAGTTTAAGTGTCAATGGTTATTGTAAAATTAACTCGCAAATACCCAGTGTGATCACTCGTCTTTTTTCTGCACATGTCAACTTCATCCACTCTCATTTCAGCAGTTTTCTCATCGATTTTCACCGTAACGCTAATGCAATCTTTCAATTTACTTACATCTTTGGGAAGAGGTACTTTGTGGACAATGTCCTTTGCATACCCTTTACATATAGTGCACTTTACATCACACAGAGCAAGGTTTGGTGACTTCACACCGTAAAAACATGTTGAAACGAGTCTGGACGGAGCTCAAATGAGAAAAAAGAAAGTCGCTCCCATTACAAATTTGCGAATTAACTTCACGATAAGTATCGCTATTCACACCTAGATTCGATGTAAAAAAAACGGACTAAAATACAGAAATACTATTGGCAACTGTGACGCCAGTACTATTTTCGTATTTTAACGGAGATTTCCCCTCCGTAAATGCCAAAAAACGGAAATTTTCTGTAATTTACCGGGAAAAAGTTCCATTAAAATACGGAAATAGTACTGACGTCTCAATTGCCAGTAGTATTTCCGTATTTTAGTCCCTTTTTTTACTGTGTTGTTACATTGTTAAATTGCATAAGGGCGAAATGATACTCTTTTTTTTTTTTTTTTTTTTTTTTTGACAGTTCATGTATAAAATATGATGAGTGAAAATCTTTCTACTAATTTCGAAGCATGTTTTACACTGCATGTATTTGATTATTAAACTCGAAATAAAAATAAACACCATTTATAATTAATAATTATGTATTGTATTTAATCTTGCGCCCTTTACTCTATTTCATTTGTAGTTTTTAGTTTAAATGAAAACAAACATATATTTAAAAATACAGTTAAATTTATTACATGTGCAGTAATGGTTTTATTAAAGAAAAATTTTGTAACTTATGTCAACAATGATAGTTATCAATTCTGAATGAATACACTATAAGCTTTATTAAATTTTATTAGATATAATCCTTAAGTATACCACCTAATTGTTTGCACTTTGCGAAAACACAATGCTTTTATAATGAAACAATTTTTTCCATGTAGCACTTTATTATAAAAGGAATCTTTTGTAATTCTTAATTTGAAACTAAAGAGCATTAAGGTTCGTTTAAATTAAATTCTAGTGTTATAAAAACAGAACAACTAATCTATCAGTAAATATCTTAACTAAAATGCATTTTAAAAATTAATGAGAATTGCTGTATGTAGATTGAAGGATTATGTTCAAGATCTTAAATTGAGTTTTAAATTGAAAGGAAAAAATACACTTTTATAAATGGAATACATTATTTTTATATGCAAACCTTTCTCCAAAGCATCTATTTTTATTTTAGACATTTAGTAAAATGAGCAAAATAAGATTTTCTTAAAGCATTTCAAAATATTTGACATAACAAGAATTACATCTTTCTTTTAAAAATTCATAACAGCTTTGAAGTATATGTAAATACGAAAAGATTTTTCATACACGTTTTTTTAAATGTAGAATTTTTAGTTCATTGTTATGAAGTATATTAATGCTAGATGCTTTATTTTAAACATGTTATTGTTGTAAATCGAATTGGTTTTTCTTTGACTTCATAATGGATTAATAACAGAGAAGTGAAAACCAATTTACAGAGGAATGTCTTCACTTTTTGAAATTATTGTTAAATTTACAGGAAAAAAAATATTATATTTTAAAGTCGATTGAAAATAAACATTCAATTTATAAAAGTTTTCCCGTTAAAGGATATATTTTCTTACAAAGCATCCGCATTCAACATTAAATTCAAAATTTACCTTAGGTACTTTTAGTTGATAATTTTACCAAACCTTATGTGTTTGTAAAATGTTACACATCTGCTTAATGAACAAAAGTCAGTGCTGGATAATTAAAAAAATACTATAGCTTTTAAAACTTAAGATACATTGGATTTTTTAATGACTTTTTTTAATCATAAAATGAAAACTGCAACTGAAAAAGAAATTTTCTTTCATTCTGTAAAATAGGGGTGTAGACCCGCGAACTTTCTTAAAAGATTGAGGTTGTTCTACACATATTTAGTGCCTTATTAATTTTTTTATATATATCGAATTGCATTATATTGTATTTAGAAAGGAGTATTAAGAAGATAATAGAATCACGAATAAAAATCCTTTATTTTTGAAAAATGCATTATACGCGCTTTCTGATGTACAGACAGTCTTTCAGAAAAACATAAACACTATACCATAGCACCGTGACCAACAAGTGAAAGCACTGTGGCCAAAGTAGATACAAATATTATCGCCGTTGTCACTTTCACAAGAAGTAAAGCATGAACCGTATCCCAGTCACTGTGATGTAGATATGTCCCACTTTGTGGCGAATTGCAAATTACTAATAAATATGCCCTGATCACATTGCAGTTAAGAATCACATAAGAGTCATAATGTATCGAATTAAACAGTCACATTTTGGTAGCCGCTGTGACGGACATACCTGACCGTTGAAAATTTCTTGAATTTAGTAAAGAAACCTTTATATCCCTAAAAATATGCATGATATTCTTACACAAATGATCGCAAATGTTGTACAATATCCACGGAGTAAAGTGCTGCAGCTGCAGATTTAGAATATTTTATCTTACTCACTGTAAAAAAAAATCTGTAGTTCTACAGATGTAAAGTTACATGCTTACTAAACTTTCACCTGTAACTGTACGAAAAAAGCTGCAAATCTACAAAACTAGTTTTTGTAAAGCTACAAAAATCTGTAACTTTACAAATGAATCTGCTAAAATTTCAGTAATCTTACTAAACTTTTATTTGTAACCCTGGCTGCAGTTACATGAAAAGTTCTCGGAATCCCAGTTTCCAAAAAAATTCTTAGTAACCTTACAGATTTTTTGATTTTCGGCGCAAAAGTGTGTCTGTTACATGAAATTTTGTTGTTGCCGTTACATGAAAAGTTCTAGGAATCCCAGTTTCCTAGAAAAACTTTAGTAACTTCACAGATTTTTTTTTACAGTGCTGGGTCATCCCAAATACTATTTTTTTCCTTAAATGTGTAGTTGGACCTTTATTAGCTCTGGTGATCAAACGTTCGCTGAAAAATATGAAATCAGACATTTTCTTTATAGTCCCAAAGTTCCAGAAACATTTGTCAAGTATTTCTTGCGATATTTGACAAAATGTGTAAAATCGTAAGTGGTACCCAGTGATATTTGGCAATATAGTGGATATTCAATAACACTTCACTTTCAAATTCTGTTAACGTTGAAACCAAATTAGATAATTGGAAGTAGCAGTAACGGTTATGTCCAAATTGTGCATGGTGTTTGTAAAATGCAATCTTTCGCATAATATACATAATTAACAAGAGAAAAGTTGTTTCTAAAAAATTATTTTACACATGTTCAGTAGATAGAGGTGAAATTGGGATGAGATGCAAATACATAATTCAGATTTTTAAGTCTAGGAAAAAATATTACCGAGCTATTATTATAAACAAAACACTTCTTCCATTCAGATTTTGCTAGTTGATTTTCATGTATCATCACAGCAGTTCAATATAATTCGACGTCATTAGATATGTAAAAAAATAAACATATTCTGAGATTCAAATCAATTAATCAATTCAATCATCACTGATACAAAATATGGAGAAAAATATTCAGTTTGAGAAATCTTATTATTTAATCCATGCAATATTACCTTTAAAAGGTATAAACAATTTTACAATATTTTAATTTCATATTCCAATTTTATTCTTTAAATTTCAATAAAATAGTGTCTTAGACATTTTTCATTCTTAATTTCGTTCGCTATATACAATGTTACCACTAAATTTTAATAGTAATCTTTACCTTATTTAATCGAAAAGTTTTGCGATTGAATAAGGCGAAGATATCTATTAAAAATATAGTGTAACAAAGAAGAGTAAATGTTGGCAGCTATGCATATAATGTATTTGTTTACCCGCAAATATCTATTATACAGATTTGCTCAAGAGCTCTTTATTTTTAATATATCCAATTCTGCTTTTCTTCCAAATTACATTAATCTAGAAATGAAAATTAAATACCAATACCTGTTACTTCCAAATTGCACGCGACTCAATATTTGTAAAGTGCAATATTTCGCACATTAAACTTCACCCTTTGTCGTATGTGAAACTGTTATGCACGTTTAATTTGAATCAGTTGAAACACCTCCCTAATTGATTTTTCGATGTCTGCTATAATTTTCTGTCGAATATTTGCAACTGCTATTCAAATCCAAATAGAAAATAGAAAATTATGCTCAGAATTGAAGCCTGAATATGTCGATCATCTTTGCTATGTAAAATTTTGTTTCGGTTACATTTCGTTATTTGCACTACTAAAATTATGCTCATTTTCATATAATCACAACAGTTTAAAATAAATAGACCTTTATGAGGAATGCAAAAAATAAAATAAATACATTCCGAGCCTTCAAATCAATTAATTAATTCAATCATTGATCCAAAAAGTGGATAAAAATATTTTTCCATTCAATATATCATATTAGTTGACCGTTTGCATATTGCCATTAAAAAATGTATAAACTATTTTTAAATATTCAATTTTAATTTCATTCCACCAATTTCTATAAAATTGTACCACCGTTTATTTTGCAATCATAGCTTCATTCGTCATACTCAGTACCTTTTTCACCCCAAAGATTCTTAATTAAAATTTATACCAGAAAATATTTTCCGTTTTCGAGAAATCATATCATTTTACTCATTCGATATTTCTTCTAAGATATATAAGCATTTTTACTATATTCTATTTTCATTTTTCAATTTCATTTCTTAATTTTCAATAAAATTATTTCATGTGGTTATTTTTCAATCGTAATTTCGTTCACCACGGCAAAGTATTACTTTACCCTAAAATATCCATTATACAAATTTATACAAGAACTTTTGAATTTTAATGCATCAAATTCCACTTCTATCCCAAATTCTATTCTCCTAGAAATCAAAATTAGATAATTGTGTATACCAATTCATGTTATTTCCAAATTGTGCGCGACTCAATATTTCGCATATTAAACAGCACCCTCTGTTGCATATGACACTGTTACGCACGTTTAACATGAATCGGTTGAAACACCTTCCTAATTGATTTTTCGATGTCTGCATTAATTTTCTGCCGAATATTTGCAACTGATTCTCAAATCCAAATAGAAGACAGAAATATATGCTCAGCATTGGAGCCGGATATTTCGTTCAACTTTGCTATGAATTTATAGTTTGGTTAGATTCCGTTATATTGTACATCAAATGTTATGCTTTTATGTTCCTATTAAGGAATCTTTTTTATTGTCTTTTCGCAATCACTAGGTCCGTTTCCTTTTTTAAGAGCATGATTGTCGTAATTATCCTGATTATGGGGGCTGAAATTCTCCTGAATTTAGGAAATTATGCCATTCCTGACTTAGAGGAATAAGTAGGATATTGATTGGGTCGTAAAGAAAGGAAATGTGTACAATATACACTTCAGATCATGTCCTTAATATTTATTTTTAGGGTTCCGTATTTAAAAAGTAAAAACGTAACCCTTATAAGATCACTCCTTTGTCTTCACAACCATTTTACTCGTAAACTATGGAACGTGGAAAGTTCAAATTGGGGGGGGGGGGGTAGTAACAAAGATTACTGACCAACATATTTACAGATTATTAAACATTCCCAAATATATTTAGGAAAAATGTAGTGGAGCTAATTAAGTTACTTGAAAGAAAAAGAATATTTTCTTCGTATATCGTATGGGGTATCGTGTGAAAGCTTTCGTAACGATGAACACAAAAATACATTTATTTTAATTTTAGGTATTATATTCTTAAATATCGTAAAAAATGAAGTGCAAAAATACGTCCCCTCCCTCTATTTCCAAATCTACTGAAACTAAAATTATGAAATAATTAGAGGTAATAGACGTAAATTTAAACCTTGCAGGAAAACTACAGCGATAACCGTAGGTCGCATAGTTTTTTCGTTACACACAAATTTCGACTTGCGGGAATTCAGCAAAGATGTTGAGGAGCGCTGGGGTTACCTACATTAGCTGAGCATTGCTGATAATGATTTTTGAAAAAAAAATCGCCTGTAATTAGCCGCGATATTAACCCTTAAAGATACGGACGGTTTGGACATACATAACGACAGAGGCGGTGTATGCTATATCTCATCGGGCTTTTGATGCCTAGATAACAACTTTTAATGATATATTTGTGTAATGCAATGCCCAGTAACAGTATAAAAGCAATGAACATCAAATTGTTAAAAACTGACTAGTTTAATTAGAATTAATTACATAAATACTATTTCATTTGTGACTAGTTTGCATTGAGTGCCTCTCTCAATACGCATCCCGTGTCTTTAGAAAGTTAATTAAAAACATATCTGGAAAAATGCTTCACGGACCAAGGCGAGTTTGCAATTTTGCGACTTCCTTTCGAAGCGCGCTTGGCACAATGCCAAGTTTAAACTTTGTACAAGGGTTTTAGGTACCCTATAAAAAGAAAAGTCTATTACTAGGTTGAATTTAGTTTTATGAAATGCCAAATGAAGTTTAAAAGAAGTTTTAAAATGCATTACTTCTTTGTCAGCACCAAATTAAGTTCATCATAAAGAGATTAAGATGAGATTAAATAAAGAGTTATACAGTTACTTTGAACTTTTATGGTATACCAATTTATACTTTTCTAGCATATACAGCTATACCCACCCCTAAGTTGTATAGTTTTTTACAAAGTCTTATTAATCTTTTAACAACGATTTTTTTCATAATACAATTATTAATTAATACATTTAATGCACGGAACCGAGCACGAGTAATACTCGCACTTGGCAGTTTATTTTAAAAGTACAGTCGTGGAAAAAAAAGTAAACGCCCCCTACTAACTCCTCAACAAATTATCGTAGACAAAAGTTACTGGTACCGAAAGATTGGAAATAAAGTCTACTTTTAAATGATGTATATGAAATTTGCTTAGAGGTCATCTACATATTAAAACGAAGCCAAACTTCATTTGTTTCAATGGCAATACCCAATTTTAACGAGATATTTCAAATCTTCGGTTCAAACTATGCCTAGACACCAAATTTCAAGTAATTTGAATGATAAGTTTTTGAATTATATACATTCAAAATTTAGTGCTTCTAATGTTAAATTACATTTTCCTATTTTTATTTATATCTCATGAAATTATGCTCCTAATGTGCTAATTTTTTTGTAGCAATAATGCTAACATGCCCAAACATAAATACGCTGAATTTGCAATTTTTATAATTTTATGATATGAATTATGATTTATGAAATTAATATGCGAAAAAATTATGAATTGCAACCAACAATTTTTTTGATGGATTTAGATTTATTAAGTCCTGCTTTATGGAAATCCAAAATTTCACATTTTTTCTTCCAAGTAGTTTTAAAATTATGCTTAAAAGACGGCAAAATAATGGTTTAAGGGGCCGTCTACGATGCAAGTGAGTAGATATTTTGAAATTTCTTATGCTATCCAATAATCTAGCCGTCTTCAACGATTGCTTGAGTGGCGCCTTGATCAAGAATCGGGCTCTCTCGGTCAACAGTGGAGTACTGAACTTCAATTTGGATACAGCCCTTAAAATACGCTCGTTTTAAAATATTTAATTTCTCAGAAACTTATGGTACGAATTGCATTAAAATTCGTTTTTAGGCTAATTGAAGGGTGTAAAGTTCATTTATGCTGTCAGAATTGTGTACTGCTATTGAAAAAAATGAAGTTATGGTTCGTTTTAATATGTAGATGGCCCCCTAAGCAAATTTTATATACATCATTTAAAAGTAGACTTTATTTCCAATCGTTCGGTACCAGTAACTTTCTTCTATGATAATTTGTTGAGGAGTTAGTAGGGGGTGTTTACTTTTTTTTCCACGACTGTACAAAAATCGTTCTTTGACAGTGCTGTATAACTTTTGAAATGTGATTTGAATAAACAGAGTTTCTCCAAAACAAATGGAAATTCTATAAAAATGAAACACGCACGCTATAAAGCAGGAATATACAGCTTGGTGAAGCATAATTCCGACCTAGGAAGACAAAGCTTTTCTTAGTAAAGCTATACTCCCAGAATGACAAGATCTCCTCAAATGTGATTAGAAAATTCCGACGGAAGAACTTACTCGAAATTCCTTTTTGTACTAATGTTGTAAGAAAGCTTTAGCACATGGCTTTAACCCCTTGAAGAGCGGTGGCTCCTTTTTGGACCACTTAATCTTAATCCCTAAATTCCACATTGGCACTATAATTTTGGAATAAAAATATTATTTTTATTAAGTACGTGAAGAAAAGCTATTGCTTATTTTCCAATAATCTTGTTTCTAAATTCTAGTGTCAATCAATCATTTCAGCATTTTACGAATAGAAGTACTTTGCCCCTCAAAGGGTTAAATGCTTGTTCCTAAAATTTAATGTCATTGTGATTGATACAGCATCTTATAGAATCCTCTGAGTTGAAAATTTTAATTTTGACAGTTTAGTATATTGAAAAAACTACGTTCTGTCTGCATGCATCTACATTTATTAGTTGTTTAGAGTAACATTTTTTCTTTTCTTGTTGATTTTGTATCCGTGAAAATATATTGCTTCTGATTTTCAGTATTTTATAATAGTAAAAGCAGTATACGTTATTTGATGTACATTAAATATAAACTATATAGACTATATAGTCTATGTAGTATAGTATGATTCTCTGAGTAACTCTAAAATTTGGAGAAAAATTCAGTGATATCATCACTAATGAATCTTTCTTATTAATAATATACACCATAAGACGGGGTCCCATCTCCTAGTCTCAGGCCCATCTGTCCCTGCTCGGAACGACCCGGAGGCCAAACCCCGCGACGCGTCCCGAAGGTCGCCGCCAGGAATGACCAGCCAAGGCCGCCCCTCACAAAAACTCCGGTCAGACCGGCGCACTGCCCAGTGCACGTCATGCCGGTTATTCCCAAAATAAAATGAAGTGGTCGCATACGACAGTCCTCACCACTCAGCCAGAAGAGCCAAATGGTTCCTTCTCTTGGTTCCCGACCCGGTACGCCCCGACAGCCCGCAGGAACAGAACGCCTATTGAAAAGTCGGGCCCACGAACCTACACGAGGTTTTCCGAACCGGAGTTGCTATACGAAGGTCTCTTAAGATCAGATACCATTTTCCGGCAGAGACATATATGAGAGACAACCGATGAAAAACGGAAGGTGCCGCTCGCGAGGCCGGGAGATTCCCGGAAAGTTTTTCCCTGAGCGCATAGTCACGCCCTCGCTAGGGGTGGGCTGCGGGTTCAGACGTCTCCGGCCCCCAGTCCACTGTACCTTACCTACATATTTATTGCACTACACATGTTATTCACTAATACATATATTCACTACGACATAAATACTCTACGGCATTTTATTCACTACAAAATGCAGGTTCATGAGACAAGGTCTCGAACCTGAAAACTACATGCACCACCACCTCCAATGCCGCGCGTACGGCATACTGGTCGATTAGCGTTTAACTGCGGTGTTTGACCGCGAAGGGCTCTGGTACAGCGACCGTCCCTTTGGCGAACAAGATCTCGATCTAGCGTCCGCAGGAGGACATCATTTACGATGGCCTTCACTCCCTTCCGACAATAGCGATCTAGACATAGATCGAGAAGCGTTCGAGTATGGAAGTTCCACGGGAAAAACCTTTTCCCTGGTGGACCACCATAGGGGTCAAGAGTAGAGACAGTATCTCCGATCACTTATCTCTGTCCCACATAAACACGTGGGATCCTTCTGAAAGAAGCGATCCTGGTGGTCACCAAAGGTGCCGTATCCCGAAAGGACTTGGTTGAGTTAGAAATCGCGGTGCAAGCACTTGAGGCGCGCGCGCGGAAAAAGTTCATGTGTCACTTCTCCTTTGCCCGTAGAGTCCCATCTCCTTTGCCATTTTGAAATGGCTCGGGCCAAAAGTTGCCTTTTAGCCTGGCGGTGGGTGGTGTTTATCTCCACGTCAACCGATGAAAGGGTCATGGCGGTTTTCGCCAACTCGCCCGCACGTTCGTTAAAAACGTGACCCACGTGGGCTTTGATCCAGTGCATCTGAACACCAATCCCACTGCTCTTTACCAAGTCCCTTATCTCAGAAATACAGGGTGATTCAGCTCGTCGGTGACAAACTTTAAGGATCGATAGAGCACACCTAGACGAACATTTTTGAATAGGGAATGTAGGGTCCCTGACGCGATGGTAAGGCGCTAGGCGCTTTCGAAAATTTGGGTGCCGAAATTCGAAACGTCATAAAAACTAGGGAAATGGTTAGATTTTCTTGCTTGTTGCGTCGAAATGATTCTGTTTGTTTAGACTTTCTTCAGTACCAATTTGATAAGCGTATCTCTTAAAACATGGATAGGGGGCGCTGCAGACTTTGGAGAGCTAGACAACAACTTTAAGCCCGTTATTTTGATAATTTAACACATGCTCGCCAAAGTTTATACTCTAACTTAAAGTTTGAACCCAAAAGTAGAGCCCTGCAAAAAGCGTAAGAGCCGGAATAAAATGTCAAAGTACAGGGTGGTCGAAACTCGAAGGCTCCTAAGAGATAAACAAACAGATTTCTTGACTTATGGCATGCATTTTCATGATTCTGTTTGCTGGGGCTCTCTGAAACTCAGTTGAACGGTACAAAAAGAAACATCGATAGGGGGCGCTTTGGGCAAAAAACATAATTCGTTGACATTTCGGACGCTAACTGGAAACGGGGCGCTACGATCAGTTAGTAATAATGAAAACACATTTTCTACCTCTGCTCAACACTTCTGAATAAATTTAGACCAAAAACATCAATGATACTGGAAATTTATTTACAAAAAATAACACTACAGAAGATGCTCGAAATTTCGACCTTGGGCCATGATGCAGGCTTCGCACCTCCGTCGCATTGAGGAGTGTGTGTTTCCAACAATGCCAGGAGTATCTCTGATCTGCCCTGCAGCTGCCACAATGCGCGCCACAAGTTCTTCAGCACTGCTGACAGGTGTATGGTATACCTCGGCCTTCAGGTAACCCCAAAGGAAGAAATCCAAGCAGGTGAGGTCTGGTGATCGGGCAGGCCAGTGAACTGGACCCCCACGCCCGATCCACCGCTGGCCATACCTTGCGTTTAGATGGAGACGCACGTCGTTCGTGTAATGGGCCGGAGCTCCATCGTGCTGGAACCACATCTGGCGACGCGAACCTTCGGGTACGTGCGCCTCATCCAGAAGCTGCGGCAGCACTTGATCCAGGAAAATCAGGTAATTTCCACCTGTCAGCCGTTCAGGTAACAAATAAGGGCCAATGAGGCAATCCCCCAGAATGCCGGCCCACACATTTACTGAGAAACGCTCCTGGGCTGCTCGGCTTCTGGTTTCATGTGGATTTTCATCACACCACACATGACTGTTGTGGGCGTTCCACATTCCCTCCCGGCTGAAGGTGGACTCGTCCGTAAACAAAATGCTGTTTACAAAACGGGGATCCCTGGATCTCATCGCCAAGTACCATCTTGAGAATTCCACTCGAGGGCCAAAATACTGCTCTCTGAGCAACTGCACCCGCTGGATGTGGTAGGGGTGCAGATTCCGGGAACGTAAGATGCGCCACGCAGTTGCTTGCGAAATGCCAACATGTCTGGCGATATCTCTCGTGCTAAGACCTGGGTTGTCCTCAACCAGGTTAAGACAGCCTCTTCGTTGTCGGGGGTGCTCACTGATCGCTCCCGTTCAGGCCTGCCTCCGTCGAAAGATCCCGTTGTGGACAACCTCTGGTGTACTCGAGCGAAGAAGGCATGGCAGGGGATTTGCCTGTTGGGGTAACGCTCGGCGTACAACCGCTGAGCGGCTCGTCCATTACAACCAGCAGCGCCATACGCCAAATGCATGTCAGCCAATTCAGAGTTTGTGTACCGTTCCATCCTACTACCGATCTGCAGACAAGTAACCCGAAGCTTAAGTAGGTACCGCACGTTCAAAAGACGTGTCTGCGCATACAACTACGTCATCTCGCGTTGTCGTCTACGCATTACGTATCTTTTGCATATCGATATGGTACGATATCTTTTGCATAAATCAGCAAAAAGCACCTTATGTAAATTTTATTGCGCGCATTGTGCATGATTGAAACCAGCTATGTTTGTTAAAAAAAACAAATAAACTGCAGTTTTAATAGCTTCTTATGATAAGTAAATTACTCTCTTGTTTTGTTTCTAACTGATCGTAGCGCCCCGTTTCCAGTTAGCGTCCGAAATGTCAACGAATTATGTTTTTTGCCCAAAGCGCCCCCTATCGATGTTTCTTTTTGTACCGTTCAACTGAGTTTCAGAGAGCCCCAGCAAACAGAATCATGAAAATGCATGCCATAAGTCAAGAAATCTGTTTGTTTATCTCCTAGGAGCCTTCGAGTTTCGACCACCCTGTACTTTGACATTTTATTCCGGCTCTTACGCTTTTTGCAGGGCTCTACTTTTGGGTTCAAACTTTAAGTTAGAGTATAAACTTTGGCGAGCATGTGTTAAATTATCAAAATAACGGGCTTAAAGTTGTTGTCTAGCTCTCCAAAGTCTGCAGCGCCCCCTATCCATGTTTTAAGAGATACGCTTATCAAATTGGTACTGAAGAAAGTCTAAACAAACAGAATCATTTCGACGCAACAAGCAAGAAAATCTAACCATTTCCCTAGTTTTTATGACGTTTCGAATTTCGGCACCCAAATTTTCGAAAGCGCCTAGCGCCTTACCATCGCGTCAGGGACCCTACATTCCCTATTCAAAAATGTTCGTCTAGGTGTGCTCTATCGATCCTTAAAGTTTGTCACCGACGAGCTGAATCACCCTGTAGATCTGCGCCGTGGCACGAGACTATTTAGGGCTTGAAGCGCCGATCTCGAATTTGAGTAGATGTCGAGTTCACTGAGATCCTTTTGATGAGCGTCTGTTATCTCCTCCTTGATCGCGTGGACCTCGGCTGCGAAGACTTCTGCACCATCGAAAAGGCGGAACTGGCCTTCACTGACGATCTGACCGTCGATCACGGCAGTGAACGCGCAACCTACGGTGCGGTTCTGCTGCCTGGATCCGTCCGTGTAGTAAGAACACGTCGTCCGGGGTTCGAGGTCCCTGGTCCATGGGATCCGACCGAGGTTTTCTCGCCGGTAGGATGGTCGCCAGAGATCGACTGACTCAGGTTCGAGCCCTGTACCGTCAATGCCCCTGCCCCACCTGACAAGGGCCGTGAGGCCCCTGTCCATTTCTGCGCGCAAGTCCAAGGGCAGGATCCCCGACAAGACGTGCAGCGCATCGTTCGAAACCGTGCTATAACACTGCGTCACGCATACGAGGAGACATCGCTGTGCGCTAAGCAACGTGTTTGTTTCTGCTACTTTACCGGTGTACCAAATCGAAGCCGCGTACAAGATGATTGGCTCTGCAACTATTGCGTAGAGCATCTTGCGCAGTTGCGGCTTAATCCCCCAGTTGGCTGCGGTGAGACGATCCATTTTGTGCAGCAGCTTGAACGCCCTCTCCTGAGCAATGTTCAGATGGGGCATCCAAATTACATGCATGTCGATGGTCACTCCTGACCATCCTGATTTGATCCTGTGACCGTTCATGAGAATCGGTCTGGATGGAGCGTAATCGAGCCAACCCCTTGGTGGAACCACCGTGTAGTTCCACTTAGCGTAGCTGAACTCCAGGCTGAATTCCGAATACCACTGATGAATCACGGTCAGGACCGGATTCAGGATTTCGGCAAACCTGAAGCCTGCTGTGCGTCGTGCCGCTACGAAGACGTCATCGCCGAAGGTTTGAATTAGCCATGCCTCGTCTATGTGCGACCGCCCCAACAAGATGTTTATTACAACCAACCAGAGGATCGGGCCGAGGCACGACCCCTGTGGGACACGAACATTGAAGTAGTGCTCCCCGACGAAGAGAATGATCGAGCGATACCATAGGTAGTCGTCAATGAAGCCCAAAAGGTAGGGTTCGATGCCGAGATCCGCAAGACACCTGAGGATGTCCGCTCGACGAACACTATTAGAGACGCTCTTGATGTCAAACATGTTCAGACATGTGAATGCTCCATGGGTCTTTGATTCGGCTATGTAGTCCAGCATTCTGCGCAACGCGTCCACCGTACTGATATTCTTTCAAAATCCGTACTGTCTAGCGTCGAGCAGTCCATTGGTCTCAATGTGTATAGCCAGTCTCGCTGCGCATATCTAGTCCAATACCTTCCCTAGAGTCGGTAGTAGATAGATCGGGCGGTAGGTTGCTGGGTCGCTGCGGGACCTTCCCGGTTTGGAGAAATACACCGCAACTGCCCTTTTCTAGGTCTGCGGGAAACAAGATCCTCTCAAGCAGTCGTTATAAAGGGCCAGTAGCCATTGAGGATGGTACTGGAGAACCTTACTTACGATCTCGAGACTGATCCCATTGTGGCGGGGTTCCTTATTAGGCGGCAGCGTTTCGACTGTAAGCTCCAGCTCATCGATGGAGAACCAGTCTGATTCGCCGGTTCTGTTATGCGAGATCAGCGAAGCTTCATCGGCTTGCAGGAATAGTCCAGGCAATACAGACGTATAAGGGCTCTACCTAGCAAAATTCATGGTACTTCTGGAAAAAGGCTTACTATATGTTTTTTGAGTCGCTGAATCCGAACTTTTAACTTCCCACCAAAATTTCCCCCGGCAACCCCCCTCCCCAAATTTTGGTAAAATGCCCCCCAAAAAAGTTTTTTATTAAAAAAATCAATTTTTTTATTCTTTTAGGGAAAAAGTATCTAGAAATTCAGAAAGTAGACAAAATTTGCAATACATTAGATATATGACATTATGACTTAGGATGAAGGGGAAGGGGGGATCTGCCTCGGAACATGCGCGAGGTGCTGCGTGGACTAAGTTGCGCAATTACACTTAACCACTCACACGTTTACATTCGCCCTCCAATATCCTCTCCGACCTTTCTCTATAAGGTTTACTTTAAGTTTTTTCGGTCGCTGAATCCGAATTTTTAACTTCCCCCCAAAATTTCCCACCCCCGAAACACCTCCACCCCCAAATAGTTGCTTTAAATTAAATTTCTTATTGTTTTAGGGGAAAAGCATTACGAAATTCAGAAACTAGACAAAATTTGCAACAAACAGGATATATGACATTATGACGTAGGATGAACGGAGAGGGGGAGTGCTGCCTCTGAACATGCACTGCGGCGCTACGTGCACTAGTTATGAAGTCCAGACAATAGGGGATTTTACCTGGAAAAATTAATACTAGTTCTGGATTTCGACTCGCTTTATGTTTTTTGGGTCGCTGAATCCGAATTTGTAACTTTCCATCAAAATACCCTGCAACCCCCCAAAAAATTGATATTTTGAAAAAATTTGGTTTTTGAGAAAAGCGCGCAGGGAATGTTCCGAGGCAGCCACCTCTCGCCTCGTTTATCCTACGTCATAATGTCATATATCCTATTTGTTGCAACTTTTGTCTAGTTTATGAATTTTGTAATACTTTTCCCCTAAAACAATAAGAAATTTAATTTAATAACAACTATTTTGGGGGTTTTCCGGGGAGAAAATTTTGGAGGTAAGTTAAAAATTCGGATTCAGCGACCCAAAAAACTTAAAGTAAACCTTATAAGGAAAGTTCGGAGGGGAGATGTTAGGGCGAATGCAAACGTGTGAGTGGTTAAGTGTAATTGCGCAACTTAGTTCACGCAGTACCGCGCCCATGTTCCGAGACAGATCCCCCTTCCCCTTCATCCTAAGTCATAATATCATAAATCTAATTTATTGCGAATTTTGTCTACTTTCTGAATTTCTAGATACTTTTCCCCTAAACCAATAAAAAAATGTAATTTTTTAATAAAAACCTTTTTTGGGGGTCTTTTTACTAAAATTTGGGGGGGTTGACGGGAGAAATTTTGGTGGGAAGTTACAAATTCGGATTCAGCGACCCAAAAGACATAAAGTAAGCCGATTTCCAGAACTACCGTTAATTTTGCTAGGTAAAATTCCCTATTGCCTGGACTAGAAGTGGTATCTCGCAAGTTCGTCCTGGGATTCCTCCCAGGTGGAGACTTCCTCACCGGAGGCAAGAACCACGTGACTGGCGCCTCCCGTCTCCACTTGCCTCGTACCACCTCGACTGCATAGCCTGGCTTATCCGTGACCAATCTCTCCGAAATGAATCGGCGGAATGATGCACGTTTGGTGTGCAAGATCGCCTTTTTATATTCTGCCCGCTTACGCTTATAGAGAGCATCAAGTCTCTCCCTCTGTGGCGGCTCCAGCGTTCGCTGGTAGAGTCGCCTCAGCGCACGCTACCGAGATCTATGGCTGGACAGTTGATCCGTCCACCAATACGCTCCCTTGCGTACTGCAGGTGTGCGCTTTTTGTGCTTTCGACACAGCCTCACCAGGATCGACATCAGGTGTTCGACACCTTCGTCGGGTTTTCGAAGCTCTACCGACCCAGAGAATCCGTGCGCAAATCGTGTAGGAATTCATCCCAGACTAAATCCCTTTGCCTCCACCTGGGGTGAACGCTCCGAGGAAGGCGTGTGCCCAGTCTGCCGTAATAGGCCCACGTCATCATCCAGTCTGTTACGTGCGATGCACAAAACCGTGCCAACAATATGTCGACCCAGCCCTCCCCTTGAGGGCCTTTGAAGGACGAGATGCTGTCCGGATCGTTCACGGTTTCGAGATTAGCGTTCGAGGCGAAGGTGATCCAGGATCTACCTGTTGGTTCTGTGGGTCGTTGCCCCCAACTCGCGGACTTAGCGTTAAAGTCCCCAACCAAGATGACATTATTAGTCGGGTAGGTTTCCAACAGCTGCTCCAACGATTCGAGTACTATCTGGATGTCTTCTGAGGGTGTGCAATAACAAGTTACATTCAAAACCTTCTCGTTGGACAGATCGCAACGGATGTCTACCACATCGGAGTGCCTTCTGACCGCACAGAATGAGACACGGCTGCTCGAAATCGACTGCCCTCTGAGCTCACCTGTGCGTATCCCGGCGGAGTTCCGAGAATCATACCCCCGCTCACATACGGTTCGTTTAGAGATACGATGTCATAGGTGCCGGACGAAACGCTCTGTGAAAGTTGGTTCGCCACAGCCATGGCGTGGTGACAGTTGAGATGCGCAAATTTTGGCGGATTACTCCTCATTATTGCTCTTTCTCAATCGCTCAACCTCCAACTTGGATTTATGACACTCTTTCGAGCCTGCGTAGTGATTGGTAGGTAAATTCTTACTTCCCGGTTTCCGACGGTTTTTCAAACAGCAATTCGGGTAACACGCCTGAGCGGTGCACGGAATTACGTGGTCAGTGGCGCCGCATTGCTCACATATTTGTGAACCGCGGCACACCTATTGTGTGTGGCCGTACCTTCAACACTTATAGCAGACCAAAGGTCGCGTATTAGGTCGGCAATTCACTTGGCGCCAACCCACATTTAGTCGACGAGTCCCTGCGAGTCGATCGAATGTACTCTCATCTACCGCCAACACCACGTTGTGCCCTCTCTTTCCCACGAATGAGGTTCGGAGTTCGACGGAGGCCCCGATCAGGACCTCGTTTTTTTCACGGAGCGCTGTAGTAATATCGGCGTTTGATAGATTTGAGTCTACTCCGAAGAGAACGATCTCTGGAGTTCGACTTCGCGGTCTCATGACGAGGAAGTCTTTCGTCAGCTCCGTCGACTCCATCGCGGCCACAAGTTTTTCAAGATCTGCGGAACTGTTCTCCAGAAAGAGCACGCCTTCTCCGGAGATGTTCCGCGTCCCTCGAATCACTATTTTGGCTTGAATAGGATCGATTTTACTGACTACTAATTTGTATGTTTCATCGGAGGAGGTTGCGGCGTGTGCGTCATGTCCCATTGAATGCACGATGAGAGATATTTCCTCTTTCGGGGGGGGGTCTAGTCGTGGACTTGACGCTGCCACCCCGATGGGCCTGGGCATTGTGTTTCCCAGACCCGTGCCAAGCGGAGTCATGTGGCGTTTTCTTTTCAGCCGCGTGGCCGTCTTTCGGGAATCCCTTAAGTTTTTCCATCCTCCGCAAACTCATCCTCATACTTTTGGTGACCACCTTCGCCCAGGACTGAGTCTCCACGTGATCGACTGCTTCACCTGGCTGGGTTTCGAGGTCACCTTCAGTATGTTTCTTTCCCGGTTTCACTATCCGGGATTCCTCCTACTTTGGGTTTCCTCTACTTCCCTGCTGAGAGCAATCTTCGGTAGGCTTCGTACCCGGTTTCACTAGCCGGGACTGTTTCTTCCTTAGACTTCTCGGCTAGTACGTTGGTCTGCTTGGCGTCCTGGGAGCCTGCCCTGCTACTTTGGCTTTGACTTTCTCACGGGGAGTCCGTTTCGAGTACTTTGGCGCAACTACTTCAACCACAGTCGGATCGTCTCCACCTCCGTCGCCTCCCGAGCCTCTCTCATTCGACCGCGCTGACTTTCGAGGTTCTGTCTGGTCGCTCTTCTAGTGCTTGGCCCTGCTCTTTCGAGGTCGAAGTTTCTTGCGTGGAGCTTTCTGAGTTTCCTCAGGCAGCTCGACATCGCTCAATTCGCCTTCCTCTCCATTGTCTCCCGAGCTAGCGCTCTCCGTTTGACCGGACTTATGCGTTTCAGCCAGTCCTTCCTTCCGATCTGAAGCCTTGCTCCTCGGGTTCGGACTGTCAACTTCCGGAGCAGGTTTGGGTGTCTTCTTACGCCCCTTTTCAGGAGGTTTCGAATCCACCTTCCCACCGCTCAACGGAAGGACTATCTTCCCCTCCGGTGCCTCCCGGGGGCCAATCTCTTCAGTCTCTTCCATCTCTTCAGCCGCGTTACTTTTCAACTGGGGGGCGGTCGGCGGGACGCCGAGCCCTCCACATTATCGCCAAGTTTTGGTCCCACCTCGATCCGAGATTCCACCGACAATCGAGAGAGGTTTCTCAGAGAATAGGGTGTGTTTCCTACTCGAACCTCTCTGCAAACTACACTCTCGTCTGCGAGGCTTTTCTGTGCAAGAGGCAGAGCCAAGAGTGCTATCTGGTCACAAAGTCCATGAGCGAGCAAACAAGTTCGCCGTACTCCTCTTTCTTCGCAAGCTTCAGACTCTTGTCCCTCTCGATTATTTTGAGGAATTTCGCACCTAGCGAGTGCGTGTCTTCGACGAAAACAGCCGAGATCTCCACCATCTCCGCAAGGGAGATTTGGGCAAAGTTCGTACTGATTTCGATTTCAATCTCCTCATGCCCATCCTTAAACGGAGCATCATTATTTGAGGGAATGGGGGATGGGGGGTTCGAACTCGAGATTTCTCTTTCACTGCCCGCCACCCGGCCCGACTCACCTCCGCTGCGTTCGATAATAGTCGTGTCGTCGTTTACCACTACTGATCCCAGTTTCTCCTCCGGGCCCTTGGCCAGGCCTCCCTCCTCAGCCTGCGGGGCCGCACCATGTCGAGGTGGCCCGGAGGAGGAGGACTTTCCGCCCTGAACAGGACGCTTTGCAAATCAATGTTTGTGTCTGCAGCCATCCTTCTTATGAGCAATTTTTGAAAGTTTTGCGGAATGCAGTTAATGAAAATGCTAGAAATTAAAATCAATGCAAGAACTGCGCGAAAGAGCCTTTAATATACTCTAGGATTATGTTAAAATCTTACTCTTTCTGAAGCTTTCTAGTTCGCCCCGGGACCGCAAGTTTAGTCTAAGCTGGGTGTGGTCCCTAATATACACCATAAGACGGGGTCCCATCTCCCGGTCCCAGGCCCTTGCAGGCCCATGTGTCTATGTGCGGAAAGACCCCCGTTCCAAACCCCGCGGCGCGTCCCGAAGGTCGCCGCCAGGAGTGGCCCGTTAGGGCCGATCCACACGCAAACTCCGGTCAAGACGGTGCAGTGCCCAGCGCACGTCACACCGGTTATTCCCAAGAGGACGATTGGTCGCGTGCGACAGATCCTGCCACTTAGCTGGAGGAGCCAAATGGTTCCTTCTCTTGGTTCCCGACCCGGGACGCCCCGATAGCCCGCAGGAACCGAGCACCTATAAAGGAGTCGGGCCCACGAACCGGTTCGATGTTACCGAGCCGGAGTTGATGTACGGAGGGCCCTCAAGATCAAATACCATTCTACGGCAAAGACATTTTTGAGGGACAACCGATTAAAGGGGATAGGTGCCGCTCGCGAGCCCAGGAGAGTCGCGGAAAGTTTCTCCTTGAGCGCATAGACACGCCCTCGCTAGGGGGTGGGCTGCGGGGTCGGACTTATCCGGCCCCCAGTCCACGGGTACCTTACCTACATAATTATTGCACTACACATATTATTCACTAATACATATATACACAACGACATGTATACACTACGACATATATACACTACGGCATAAATACACTACAACATATTATTCACTACTAAATGCAGGTTCATGAGACAGAGTCCCGAACCTGAGAACTTCATGCACCACCACCTCCAGTACCGCGCGTGCGACGGACTGGTTGATTTGCGTTCAACTGCGGCGCTTGACCGCGAAGGGCTCTGGTACGGCGACCATGCCTTTGGCGACCCAGATCTCGATCCAATGTCCGCAGGAGGAGATCATTTACGATGGCCTTCACTCCCTTCCGACAATAGCCATCTAAACACAGATCGAGTGGTGTTCGAGTATGGTAGTTCCATGGGAAAAATCTTTCCCTGATGGACCGCCATAGGGGACAAGAGTAGAGACAGTGTCTCCTATCACTTATCCCTATCCCACAGAAACACGTGGGATCCTTCTGAAAGAAGCGAGCCTGGTGGTCACCAAAGGTGCCGTGTCCCGTGAGAACTTGGTTGAGGTAGAAATCGCCGTGCTGCCTCCGTAGGCGAGCGCGCGGAAAAAGTTCGTATGTCATTTCGCCTTTGCCCGTGGCCACCCATTTGCTTTGCCATCTTGAGACGGCACGGCCTTGCGGCGGGTGGTTTTGATTACCACATCCACAGTCGAGCGGGTCGTAGCGGCCTTAGCCAGCTCGTCCGCACGCTCGTTGTAGACGTGTCCCATATGGGCTTTGACCCAGTGCATGTGAACACCGATTCCACTACTCTTCACCAAGTCCCTGATCTCGGAAATAGATCTGTGCCTGGGCACGAGACTATTTAGGGCTTGGAGCGCCGATCTCGAATCTGAGTAGATGTCGAGCTCACCGAGATCCTTATGATGGGCATCCGTTATCGCCTCCTTGATCGCGTGGACCTCGGCTGCGAAGACCTCTGCACCATCCGATAGGCGGAACTGACCCTCACTGACTGTTTGTCCGTCGATCACGGCAGTAAACGCGCAGCCTACGGTGCGGTCTTGCTGCCTGTATCCGTCCGTGTAATAAGAACACGTCGTCCTGGGACTGAGGTCCCTGGTCCATGGGATCCGACCGAGAATTTCTCGCCGGTAAGTTGGTCGCCAGAGATCGACTGACTCAGGGTCGAGCCCTGTACCGTCAATGCCCCTGCCCCACCTGACAAGGGCCGTGAAGTCCCTGTCCATCTCTGCGCGCAAGTCAAGGGGCAAAACCCCCGACAAGACGTGCAGCGCGTCGTTCGAAACCGTGCTATAACACTTTGTCACGCACAGGAAAAGTCCCCTTTGTACGCTGAGCAACCTGTTTGCTTCTGCTACTTTGCCAGTGTACCAAATAGAGGCCGCATACAAGATAATTGGCTCCGCGACGAGTCGGTAGAGCATCTTGCGAAGAGGCGGCTTAATCCCCCAGTTGGCTGCGGTGAGACGGTCCATTTTGTGCAGCAGCTTGAACGCCCTTTCCTGAACAATGTTAATATACACCATATCAAATGGACAGATTATAAAAATTAGGTAAAATCGAGACTTTCTAAAATTCTACCCAATTATTAATATGGAATTACAATTAAGTATAATACATAACTTCGATTACTTAAATCCGCATAAAAAGAGGCAAATAACGATAGATTTGTATCAAAAATTTTCTTGGGTGTAAAATCGAAGAATATTTTTGAAAGGCAATTAAAAGAAATGCTGTAAATTACTATGATTATTATATAATAGGCTTAAATGCATAATTCGGAGGTTTAAAAAGTCCTTCCGGCCAGTACTGGGAAGAAGAGGTAGCTTTCATAGTCCTTATTTTTTTACCCGGCTGCCAAGAAGGGTTACGTGTTTCACGCGTATCTGGGTATGTGGATTTCTTTATACTCTCGAAACATCCCAACGGCTGGATGTATTTTAATGAATGAGGTCTCTGTCGATTCGTCTTAACCGTCCGATGGTTATAGGCTAGTTTTGTTTTTATAAATTTGAAATGGCGGTAGAGACGAAAAAAAATTACGCACCATATTGAGTGGCATATCATTGGATAGGTCTTTCAAAATGAAGACGATGTTTCATTGACTATTTTACAGTCAGAAGCTCCATTTAAATATTACATAACCTGGAAGTTGTGTAGGTAGGGTCTCTAACTTTACTGCAACTCTAACCTTCATAGAAATCTATAGGCCTCATCAAAACAGTGTTTATAGATAGGAACTAACAATTAAACACAACTTAAAAGTTATCCATACAAGCAAATAAAAGAAATAGGTAAGTAATATAAAAAATAGTTTCATATTGATGAGAAATAATTAATTAGTTCGCTTTTTACGCAGTAGGGTTTTTGATTTTTAGGTAGCTTCTTTTACAAAAAGCTACCTATTGCAGCCGTTCGGAGGAAAGCGATTTCAAAAAAATTTGGTATATTTTCATCGATCATGACCCCCAGACCCCGAAACCACCTTCCGTTCAAAATTGATATATATATATATATATATATATATATATATATATATATATATCAATATATATATATATATATATATCTGACCTATGTCACACAGTAACTCTCGTATTTATGAACCGATTTGGATGTAATTCAGTGTGTACATAGTACATACCAATGTCTCGACCGAGTTCGTTGGCCAGCTTCATCTGCCATTTTGTTTCAAAATGGCGGCCATTTAAAAATTTTAAAAAAATTTTAAATTTAAAATGTGGTAACAAAAAATTGAAAATGGAAAAATATTTTTTTCTTATGTATTTGACCTTTATACAAAGACTCCGTAGCAGTTTTTGTTTCGTCTATATCTTAAAAAATGGCTGAGTTATAGCATTTTGAATTTCTAGCGAAGCTGACATTTTGAAACGTCCTGAATTTTGTCACGCGATAAAAGGCGTATTTATGAACCGATTTGGATGTAACTTCGCTTATACATAGTACAGACCAATGTCTCGACCGAGTTCGTTGGCCAGCTTCATCCGCCATTTTGTTTAAAAATGGCGGCCATTTAAAATTTTAAGAAAAATTTAAATTCGAAATGTGGTTTCAAAAAATTGAAAATTGAAAAAATATTTTTTTCTTATGTGTTTGACCTCGATAAAAAGATTTGGGAGCAGTTTTTGTTTCGTCTATATCTTAAAAAATGGCTGAGTTATAGCATTTTGAATTTCTAGCGTGGCTGACATTTTGAAACGCCCTGATTTTTGTCACGCAATAACAGGCGTATTTATGAACCGATTTGAATGTAACTTGGTCTGTACATAGTACATACCAATATTTTGACCGAGTTTGTTGGCCAGCTTCATTCCCCATCTTGTTTCAAAAGGGTTGCCATTTTTAAAAAAAGTGTAATTTAAAATTTAAAATGTGGTATTAAAAAATTGGAAAATGAAAAAGATTTTTTTTTATGTGTTTGGCCTTGATACAATGATTCTGGAGTAGTTTTTGTTTCTGAAAATTTGTTCTTTTGTTTATATCTTAAAAAGTGGTTGAATTATAGAACTTTGAATTTCTATCATGGCTAACACTTTGAAACGATCTTGTATTTGTCTCGCGATACCACACGTATTCGCCTATTTCGATGGAAGAAGGCATGTGGATAGTATACATCAATATCTCGACCAAGTTCGCTGGCCAGCTTCATCAGCCATCTTGTTTCAAAATGGCGGCCATTAAATAAATAAAAAAAATTATATTTAAAGTGAGGTGCAAAAAAATTAGAAATTGAAAAAGGTTTCTTTCTTAAGTATTTGACCTTGATATAAGGATTCAGGAGCATTTTTTGCTTGTCTTTATCTTAAAAAATGGCTCAGATATAGCAGTTTCAATTTCTAACGTGGGTGACATTTTGAAAAATCTGATTTTTTGCCTGCGACAGCACTCGTATGTATCAACCGATTCCGATGTGAGTGAGCATGTGCACAGCAATTACTAAGGTCTCGACCAAGTTCACTGGTTAGCCTCATCCACCATGTTGTCTTAAAATGGCAGGCACTTTAAGAAATCGCCGAATTTGGCAGCGAAATATAAGTTACTTTAAATAAAAGCAGCTTGGATAAACCTGACTAATTTTGCGAAATTCTCATTCATAATGATTTAGTATTGATAAAAATTAGTATTGAATCTCCTACATTCGGTTTCCACTTAATTGAGCTTCGTGTGTTTGAATAATATAAGTTGGCTTTTTTAAAATAAGGAATATGAAAGCTACCTCTTCCTCCCAGCACTGCCCGGAAGGACTTTTTTAATTTGATTTTTACTTGTTAATAGGCAGCTTATATTATTCAAACACACGGAGCTCAAATTAGTGGAACCCGATTATAGAAGATTAAATACTAATTTTTGTCAGTACTGAATATCAATGAGAATTTCGCGAAATTAGTCAGCATTATCAAAGCTGGTTTTATTTAAAGTGATTTATACTTGGTCGCCAAACTGATAGCTTGAAGTGCCCGCCATTTTAAAACAACATAATTGGTGCAACAAAGCTAACCAATGAACTTGGCCGAGACCTTAGTAATTCCGTGCACATGCTCACTCACATCTAAATCGGTTGATATATACGAGTGCTGTCGCAAGCAAAAAATCAGATTTTTCAAAATGTCACCCACATTAGAAATTCAAACTGCTATATCTCAGCCATTTGAAACTCAAACACATAAGAGATAAAATCTTTTTCAATTTTTAAATTTTTTGTACCTCATTTTAAATTTTATTATTTTTTTAATATTTAAATGGCCGCCATTATGAAACAAGATGGCGGATGAAGCTGGCCAACGAACTCGGTCGAGACATTCCTATGTACTATGCACATGCCTTGTCACATCCAAATCGGTTCATAAATACACGTATTATCGCGTGACAAAAATCAGATCGTTTCAAAATGTCAGCCATGCCAGGAATTCAAAGTTGTTATAACTCAGCCATTTTTCAAGATGTAGACGAAACAAAAAATGCTCCGGAATTTTTGTATCAAGTTCAAACACATAAGAAAAAAAATATTTTTCAATTTCTAATTTTTTTGTACCTCATTTTAAAATTTAAATTTTTTTAATAATTTTTAAATGGCCGCCATTTTGAAACAAAATAGTTTATGAAGCTGGCCAACGAACTTGGTCGAGACATTGCTATGTACTACGCACGTGCCTTGTCACGTCCAAGTCGGTTCATAAATACGCGTATTATCGCATGACAAAAATCAGATTGTTTCAAAATGTCAGCCATGCCAAAAATTCAGAGTGCTATAACTCAGCCATTTTTTAAATTATAAACAAAACAAAAAGGCTCCGGAATCTTTGTATCAAGTTCAAACACATAAGAAAAAAATCCTTTTCATTTTCTAATTTTTATGTACCTTATTTTAAAATTAAAAGTTATTTTTAATTTTTAAATGTCCGCTATTTTGAAACAAGATGGCGGATGAAGTTTGCCAACGAACTCGGTCGAGGCGTTAGTATGTACTATGTACACACCAAATTATATCCAAATCGGTTCATAAATACGAGAGTTACAGTATGACAAAGATCAGATATATATATGTATATATATATAACCATTAATTGAACATTAACAGACCATCATCAAAAACCTGAATATTGTGAATTATTGACTACACGCCATAAACCAACAATATAGAACTGTATGTGTAAAATAGAGTACCGTATACCTAATTACAAGAATTAACATGGAAGAAAAAAAGAAGAATATGGATTCCGAAAAAATGGAAAAACCTATATATTGAATTACGTTTTGAAGAGTACAGAATTCAATGATATAAGCAAATCGGTTGTTATATATCACATTTGGACGGAGGGTGGTTTCGGGGTCTGGGGGTCATGATCGAGGAAAATATGACAAAATTTTCGGAATCGTTTTCCTCCGAATGGCTGCAATAGGTAGCTTTTTGTAATGAAAGCTACCTAAAAAAATGAACCAGCTTCAGTTTTCAGAAAAGTAAAAATTTTTAAAAAAAATCGGTTTTTCAAACAGCAAGAATTTAAATTTTTGCGATTTTTTCAGTATAAAAGCAAAACACTTGCTACAATTCCGTTATTGTGTTGAATCGTTATCACTCTAATTTAAAAAACTAATTTAAAATTTTACAGCCTTTTATTTAAACAAATTATTTTTTTTTTAAAGAGAGATCCAACTTCTAAAAGCGATTGCCTGCATCAAAGTGATTCATGCATTGATATTAATTCATGAATAAACTTGATATTTTTATTAAATCCAAAACTTGATTGTGTACTATTAAGCATAAAAACATGAAACAATTCGTAATATAACTAAACATGAAATCCGTGCTTTAAAAACTAATTTTTATTGAAGAAATCTATTAAAAACGTTTTACACTTCTACTCTTTAAACTGCTGTAGCTAGTTTTAATAAACTCGTGAGATGTCTACTGCTCAATAGCAATAACAGGGTTCGTACGCAACAAGAGATTCGGGAGATTTTAGGTGTTTTAGTATAAGAAATTTCATAAAGTACTGGTGGCTATATTTAAAGATAGATTTTTTTTCATTAAATGAGGCAAATATTACTTTACGAAAAATTCTGGTAAAAGATCCTTAAAAGTGCTTGAAGCGTACGAACCCTGAATAAACTCAACGTTTTCTTCTTAAAGACATATTTGAACAACTAAATTTGCATATACGACTCCATCTTTAACCCGTGAAAACGCGCGCCTGGTTTGATAGTCCCGGAGTGCGTACGGTTTCTATAATTGTCACCACTATCTCTATAAAAGTAATCTTACACTTCTTTTATCGCAAAATTATCTCCAATTAAATAAGGTGACGATCCTTATTTGTATTTATTGGTGACAAAGTAAAAACCATTCCTAACCTGGGTATGCGCGCGTTCTCCCGGGTTAAAAACTCACTTTTCCTAAGTCCCAATTAATAGCCTAAAATTAAAATACCTTATAGGACAGAGTTCCTTTTACCCACACAGAGTTAGTTCAACGAAGGTAACATGTCCAGAATCACGCAAGATGTTCGCACTCTACGAACACTTATATGAGCTTTTTCAAATACTTTGAAATTTTTCAAAATTTGTTTTCACTTTTTTTTTTTTTTTGGAAAAAAAGATGCGATGGAAAATATAAAAATAATTGTCGAAAAGGCTTAAAATTTCATAATGAATTCTAACCGCTGGTTAGAAGAAATATGTGCTTCTGACTGACTTTCATTCAGCTATTAACATGAAAGTGTTTCCAAAAGCGGAAGATGCATATCTACGTTTAAGTGATTTTTCATCAGCTAAATTTTCCTGCGGCAGAAGATCAGAAACTCGGCGTCTCTTTTTAAATCGAATTTGATATTCTCCCCTTTCATAGATTTCAACGGATCAGTAGATAAATATATTATGCGGATAATAAGTGAAAGTATAAACCCGATTATCCAAATTATATAGGAAATAGGGTGTTCCCCCTTTTATTCAATTACTAGAATGCAAACAGAAATTGACGGAGGAAAAACAACGGTTATGAAAATGAGAAAAGATTCTTTTTTTTTTTTTTCCCCTAACATGAAGATGAATTTATATTGATGATTTTTATATTACTTTGGGTAGGCATTACGTACTCGGTGGAGTGTTTGAATCATCTTACGCGAAGAAAGTTACTCAGGTGGATCAAATATGCTGCGACATAATCAATCGATTTTTAGTAAATACTGCGATTTCCAGATTGGAAGAAAATTGTCGTGTATATAGATAAAAGGATCTTTCGAAGAAATTTTATAGTCTGTTATAGATACGTTTCAAAGCTACATCGTATCATTTTTCGGTAACTGAATGAAAAGGTACGGGAAAAATTTCAGGGGGAAAAAATGGAACTGCGATTAGCGAAATGGTAATAGTACGTTATTAACACTAGCTGTTTAATCCGTTCTACGCACGGAAGTTCATGGATTTAATTCTAAATCCAAAATTAAAAATAAAAATCAGTATTCGATTTACCAAAATATTTTTTTGCTATTATACATTTTTTTAAATGAAATTTAATTTATCATGTTGCTATGATAGCAGATGATAAAACGATTTGTTTGGAATAAGGGAATAAGTAAAATAAAAAAGTTTTGTTAATGTTTGTGATAAAATGTTTTTCTTTAATTTTTTTTTTTTTTTTAGAAAAGGTAATAATTAAGCGCAATTAAATAATCTCTAATTATCTGCATGCAAGATAAAATAATTATCGTAATAATCGCTACATCTTCTTAGTATTGAAGCCTGGCGTACGTAATATGTATATCTTACGTTGCAGTAAACATTTAGACCTAGTTAGAACTCAGGCGATTACAGGTTGAAAATAAAAATGGCAAAAATTCGTCAAAAACATTAAAAGATATCTGTTTAAAATTTTCGATTTTTTTTTTTTTTTTTTTTTTTTGCCGCAATCGTTCGTGGGCTCTCCTACCAGCAACCCGTGTTCCAAATTTCGTAGCCCAGCGCCCTGTGGTTTCCGAGTTTTTAAGGTTACGTAGATACGCGCACAGATTTGAATGGGGTAGATTATTCAGAGTAATTGTGGGATATAATGTGCTGTCTTTGACCATCATAATACAATTTTTCTTTTTCGGGGCAGGAGTTTGGAAGTTTACTTGAGGAAAGATGGAGTTTTAACAATCAAATGTTTCAGTACTAGCCAAGCAATCAAAGTCTTAACAACATTTAGGATGCAATAATATGACTTGTTGTGAAAACAAAAACATGTGAAGATTTTTCATTATGTAGCCTGTTTAGGGTAATAACTAGAGGTAAAAAAAAAACTTCCAAATGTAAAGGATTTAAAATTATAAGAATATTTTTTTAAATAAAAAGTTTTTTTCAAAAGAAGGTGGTGCGTAAATTACGCTAATTATTCATGTGATTATATAATTAAATTGTGAGTAAATTGTGTAAACAAAATATACGAAGATATTTCATTATCTCGCCTTTTCAGAATAATGAGGGGAGGGGCAAAGGTAAGACAGTAATAGAAAAATATATGAGGTAAATTTTTCGATTTTACGCATCAACACCCGATTTTGATATTTTACGGAGTAAAATTTAAAAACATTCTTTATTTTTGAACGGGCTGCAGTCGAAGGTGGGGGTGGGGGAGAGGGTATGTGTAAGTAAAAAATAAATTACATTCTATAGATTCTTTAACCTGGATACATAGATACCTTATATGAAGTAGCAAAGCTCCTTATATATTTTTTAAACTTTATTAAATGTAGCTTTTAGAAATGGAACGAGGGGGTGGGGCGATTTAAAAAATGAAACACTAAGGAAACTGATTTTAAAGAGAGTGGAATAAAGACGAACAAAAAGGATTTTTTTTAATGTGAAGAATTTTCATTACAAGGCCTTTCACACTAAAGGGAGCAGTGATAAGAATGTATAAGGTAATATGTATAATATGTAAGGTAATATTTAATAAAATATATAAGGTAATATCATAAAATATATAAGGTAATATTTTTAAATTTTGAATGTGAACGCCCAAATTTGGCCTTTTAGTGGGGAAATATAATATATATACATATTATTTCTTGAAGGGGGTGTGCCTTCGGGAGAATGGGTGCGTTGAAAAGAAAATACAGCCTATAGATTCTTAAAACTGGATACATCATTTCAAATGAAAATCAAATTTCAAAGTAATTGCTTAAGAGGCGCAAAGGGCCAACATAGTGAAAAAATTCCATGCCGGGACTCGAACCCGGGCCATCAGTATAGCGCACTGACATACTACCGACTAAACCACATGGAACGATACCCAGCCTGGAAAATTTCTCACTATTATTAATTTTTTTCACTATGTTATGGCCCTTTGCGCCTCATAACCTTTTAAGACCCAACTCGCACGATCGTGCGGGTTAGACATTCATTTAAATTTTTGTTTCTGAGCCGTATGTAATAAAAACTCGAATCGAACGATCATTCTGGTTTGCAGATAGAGTAAAGTATCATATTTTATCAACAGGTAGCGGTTGCAGTCCATATTTTATTTTCTACAGGCATGGCTAGTTTTGTTTACAAATACATCGGGTCTTAAAGGGTTAAGCAATTACTTTGAAATTTGATTCTCATTTGAAATGTTGTATGCAAGGCGAATGTTTGTCTCTGGAATAATTTCCATGTATTAATACTGGATACATCTTATATATAAACAAAGTCCCTTAGACTTTATTTAACATTCATCAAGAATGATCTTTGGGGGAGGGCAAAATTTAAAAAAAATTAAACACTAACTACAGAGATTTCAAAAAGCATTCTACCAATTTAAAGTTTTCTATTTTTTTTTCTTTTCGGTCCTTTAAATTCCCTGTAGTTAATACTTTAATTTTTTTTCCACCCTCCCCACTCAGATTCCAATCCTGCAGAAAGTTAATATATAAGAAATTGTTTGCAAGAGTTGGAAGAATTTATAAAATGTAAATTTCTTTTAACCCCTTCGAAATCTTGGGTGCGTACCATAATTTATTTTAGTACCTGTAAAAAGAAAAATGCATTTGCCTTGTTTAATTAAGGATTTTCCACGACTAAATAATTAAAGGTAATTAGTTTTAAAAAGTTATGCCTACCTAATGAAATTCGTGTATTGGACATGGTTTTCATCGGGTTAAGGCAATATCCTCCTTGAAAAATTTCCCCAGGAATTTCCAAAATTGGGTGTTCATGTTCTAAATATAAATTTTTATTCATTATTTCAAAATATTTACCTTGAAATTATACCCGCCCCCCTCCCCCTTAAAAAAAAAACAGTTTTGCCGCAGACATTAAATTCAGAGCGGTCTGTTTTGCGGAGAAATAGAACAAAGGGCCTCTGGAAGAGTATTTGCGACTGTGTTGATTACAGCGGAAAGAGGGGGAGGGGGGGGAGCTCCACGGGGTAAAGGCATTCCCTCCGAAGACTTGAAATGCCCTCCGGAAGATTTCGAATTGTATGCTTATTTATGATCAAAAGTGCAATCTATCGTCTGGAACGCAACAGTGGCCCTCACCCCACCCTCGAAGCTGCAGATATCAGTCTCAGAAGAAATTGTCGCAATTCGACTCTGATTTGACTTAAATAAATCCCTTGTTCGATTCTGACGCTTGGCGTAAAGAAAGCAATTAACTCAGTCGAGCAAATAAATGCATGAAAGTTTTCCGTGGTCCACAATCTCGGAAATTCCCCATAATCGAAGAGCAACTAATGAAATATCTTGAGAAAATTTCAAATGATGGTTGCGCTAATTAGTTATGAAACTATTTTGGGTGTTCGTGTAGTTTATGACGGCCAATTTTCTACACGAGGGATATGGGCCTGGAGTGGGAGGGGGGTGCCCTCCGTGGGAGTCTTTCTAAGGGAACCTAACCCGTATTTATGCAAGGAAATCCAAGTTTAAAAGAAAACCGCGAAAACTCCGAACGGTTAGGCCAACAGGCGCGATTGAGTCCGAACCCAGCACCTCCCGTCTATCAGTTTTCAGAGCAGAACCTCTCGGCCACTGGTGGGGCTGAAACTATTTTGGGACAAACTATTTCCAAAAAGAGCAAAATAATAACAATAATTGTTTATTAATATATCTTAACTATCATAAAAATAATTTTTTTCTTTAATTATTATTGGGTTTTTCCCCCGAGATAATTTAAAATCAGTAAGTACTCGTAATATCCGCGGATTTTACGAATCTTGCTTTTTGGCACCAAAGTAATGGGGAAAGAAGTGCGTAAAATACGCGAGTAAGTAGGGTATTATTATTGCATCATAAGTGTTAAGAGGCTACTTCAGTCAAGCGAAAACACCCGTTCGCTAATGTTAATCCAATAGGAGAATTTTTTCAAGATATCGCGTTTGCATTTCTATATTTTAAATGATTTTTTTTTTCATTTGCTAGATGATGTCGATCTGTGCAAAGGATTTTTTTTTTTTTTACTTTTTCGATTTTGTTTACAGGTATTTTAAATTAGGGCACTTTCACTTTCGGAGCCGGTTTCGAAAGTGAAAGTATCCTCTTAAAAAAAAATCCGCAAACGAAATCAAAAAAGTAAAAAATGGCCTTTGTACAGATCGATCTCAGCTATGTAATGAAAAAAAATATATTTCAAAATATCGAAATATCTTTAAAAATTTCTTCCATAGTATTAACATTACGTAGCGGGTGTTTACGCTTGACTGAAGTAGCCCCTTAAGACTCACCCCCCCCCCCCCGGAAGAAAACACATTGTATATGACAATCACAGACAACACAAGATACCCCCACAGTTCCCGACATTATGAAGATTTTGGATTTTAGCATGTTTCGCATATAGTAGTGTCATTTTCCAATTATCATTAATTACATTAGTTTTATAGTACTAATAGTAGAACATATTGCATTTTCCACTTAAAAACTATTTTTACATTCATTCACAGTATATTGGAAATATGATAGTTCCAATGTACAAATAATAAGAAAGTAAATATTGGAAGGTTTATTATATATATATATATATATATATATTAATGTAATACACCAATTTTTGATTGCTGTGGTAAGATGATGTTTTAAGTTTAACCTTATTATTTCCCCTGTATAGAATATACAATATACATTATAACTAACCGAATGTTCCAAAATACTCCAACAACAATACATGAACAATACTGCGCGATTTTTTGACCGCTATTTAGCCAAGACACAGTTAGTACTGAATAACAATAGTTTTTCAGATGCTATTTAATAAAGATGGATATTTAAGAATGGCTTTACATCCATTTTTATATTTTCTCTGCTATATTTCATGTAACCTGTCAAGAGAAACAGAAATGCATATTTACACTAAAACTATTTTTTGTAAATAATATCTTTCATCGATAGGAAATGTAAACAACGTTTGATTGCTGATCTTTGTTTTCATTTGTTTTTGAAGGTGAAATTCGCTTGATCTTCTTCCACAATAATTCGATTTTGATTTATTTAAGTACTGTATATGAATATGAGCACAAATCTTTTCAACATTTAAATTGAGCACAAAAATTATTAAAATTGTTTAATTCATATTAATTTTGTGTAATTACAAATAAATGACGATTTCCGGATGAAATAATGCCACTTCTGTAAATATTCAGAAGAGAGAAGAGGCCCTATGCCCTCCAGGTAATACTGGTGTGTATTATCTCGTGCAATGTGCAATCAATTACAAACGGAGAAAATTACCATAGTTTTCCAGACGTTCCAATTATTTCCTTTAGGCTTTAGTTTAGCATAAGAATTGCTCGAAGGAGAGGACTATTTTCGTCGCTGCAATGTCAAATACACCATACTTCGCACTTCGGGGTTTCTCAAACGACTTGGAATTTCGAGGGTCGCTTTGTCGAGAAAAAGATGCTTTTCTTCATATTTTTCATGGTATTTTTGCGCTTTTAGAACCGACGATGCATATTTCAAGCTCGAAAGGAACCGCTATCGCAGTAGGATTTTTTAACAACGGTTTGTATTGTTGGATTACTCGGATAAAAAAGATAGGGTAGAAACGCTGAGTTATTGCCTCTATGAGTGCACTGAAAACAAAATCTGATAAACTCTGGGCATGGATTTCATCCAAACCATCAAAATTGATAATAGGCAAGGTAAAAACTTGTCTGATGTAACGCTGAATGAAGTTTTGAGAGGTTAAGATTTATCCGTCGCCGTTTTGTCTGAGTAATATTTTCAATGCAGATGCGGTTAAAGATTACGGAACTGCACTGTGCTTATTATTTATTTTCCTCGAGAAAGGGAAAAGTATTAATACAAATTATTAAAAATTAGACTAAAATGTACTATAATTATTGCAATTAATGTTATAACTGTCTTTTAAATCATTAAAAACAGTCGTATTTTTAAGCATAAAAGATTATTTTATTTTTAATAAAAAAAATTTAAGTGAAGGCTAGCACTTTAGAGCGTCTAAAAATCGTTGCATTGCATTTACAAGGTTCTAACTGATAAAATAGATTTTAAAGAATGAGTTGACGTATCTACTTAGTATTCTTTAGTCTTTTCTACAGTTTGAGCTGACATACAACAAAATATCGAAGTTCTAATAACATACAGCAGATAGCAAAGGTTATGGGAAAGGGAAACTTTCATCTAATTTTTCTCAAAAGGCCGGTGGAAACAGTTAGAACTACCTTATCATCCCAAGGCAAAGAAATGTCATGGATGACTTTTGGAAAACTTTATTTTCCACAATTTCCTAGAGAAAACATCCAAAATTGAGAAAAAAAATGTGATAATTCTGCAAAGATCAGAAAATGTAATATAATAATCTTGCGTTTTAAGTTGGTAATATGTGATGCGTTACATCTTAAATTAATAAAGCAATTTGTAATGATGAAAAAAGGGCAGAATAGGACATTAAACATCTCTTATTCTTTGTTTTGCACTAAAATATGAAAATAGAATTGCCCGTAATTTTGAATCTTTAGCTCTCGGGATCCTGGCATTAATATTCATGCAAGGACAAAGAGTAACGCAGTCACCCATCTCATATACTATTTTTGCAGCTGATTTATGAGATAAATATGCAAAAAAAATCTTTTTTTTTTTTTTTAACGGTGGTTCCACAAGTCTTTTATAAGACATAATTTTTTGTACATTTCCTTCATATAATGTTTACATAAAAATTGTCTGGTAAATTGAACATGCTGGAATATATTGAAATACCTTGAATTTCTTATTTTCAGAAACATAATTTTTTCTCTAGGCAGTAATGCACTGTATGTTTCAATTTGTGAAATATAACATTTTAAAGTAAATCATGGCATCATTATACAATTGTTTGTCTGAATAGCGTAAACCTTTTTGAGAATGGATTTATTATTATTATTATTATTATTGCTACAGCATGAAAAACATTTTACTAAATATTAACCAGGGTTAAAATTTTGTAACTAAAGCAAATAGGGACGTTGTAAAAATTTAAATTTCGCAACTTTTTCAAAAATAACTATTTTGATGCAAGTGGGTTTCAATATGATGTAGAACAACATTTGGAAGTCTTTTTTTTTTTTTTTTTTTTTTTTTCAATTTGTATATAAACTCAAGTACTCATATTAAAGAAAATGGTATTAGTATAAGATATTTATTTCTAAATATTTTCTAATTAAAATATGAAATAAAAAAATTTAAAATTTATTGTTACATACTCTCTATTAGCAACTGTCTAAAAGCTTCCTAATGATTTATACAGGATTAGTAGAGTAATCTAAAATGTGCTTTTAAATGCAAGTTACTTAAGGTTGGCTTTATTCTAATGAACGTTCGTAAAATATTTTCACAATAACTTTTCGTTATAAATATTTTGATTGTAATTAAAGTCATTTAGATTTAATCCAAAAGCTTTAGGTGAGTTTGCTTCGATTTGTAATAACTTTTGAGTTAAATAAAATAAGTATTTGGCAATGTGATGTGTTTCGAACGACAATGGCAATTTATGTAAGTTAAATATTTATGTTTTACATGTAATATAAATAAAGGTATTTTACATTGTAATTAAAGCTTTGCAAATTTAATTCAAAAACTTTATACGATTTTCCGTTCACTTCTAATAAAGTTTAATTTAAACAAAAAAAGAGTTTGACAATATTATTTTCATTCTGTATTTTTAACAACATTTTATATAGGCTTAAAACTTTCATCCTTTTTGCTTACTTAAACTTTCATATTTTTACACTCAACATAAATCGGACACATATGATTTCATAAAAAAAAATAATTTTAAATACAAAATCAATACAGCAGAACCCCGCTAATCCGAACTTATCGGGACCGGTGCCTGTTCGGATTACAAAAAAATTGGATTACCCGAAATTCCGATAAAAATTGAAAAGAAAAAGATGCGCGCTAAAAAGATGTATTTAATAATACAGCAAACATCCTCTAATCCAGCTTTTTCCGGTCCGGCATGCTGGATAATCCGGTACGACTTTCGAAAAAAAAATAGTATTCCTTGTTTAATCACTCCTGATGTTTATAATAGGGGAGAGTGGCCGAATTTGGACGACTTCACTTATTTTCAGGTGTAACTCACTTAATTTTTGGAATATCTGAAAAACATCATTAGACGGGTTCAGTTTATTCATCTACTAACTAAATAAATCTTTAGATCAATTTCTTTTTGAAAATCTTAAGTTTTATTTTAATTGGAAAAATTTATCAAAAGTGGTCCAAATTCAGCAACTGGTTGCCTAAGTTGGACCCCCTGTCTCCTAAATTGGACCAAATTGTATCAGGTTGTTTTAATGACTAGGGAATATAGCTAATTTTATTAAAAGCAAAGTTTGAGATTAAGGAAACAATCAAACAAAATAACAGCAATGAAATATAATGAAATCAAATATCTGAAAATAAGAGTAATTGTTTTAAATCAAAATGTATTCAAAATATAAATCAAAGTTATCAGTAATTAAGAATAGAAATTATGTAACTAATTGTCAGTTACTTGGATACCATGTAAGGAGTGAGGCAAAGCTTACACACGAATTTCGTTTATTGATTTTTTTTTCAGCGCACACAACGTGTAACCGTATTTGGGAATCTGAACACTGAATCATTTCTGCTATTTTATTTTTCTTACAAATTAGGAAAAACCAATCATCAATGTCTAGATTTTTCTATTTAATTTCTGAATTATAAGACTTTTTTTTGCAACAGAAGCTTTCTTTACATTATGTTTGTAGTTCTTGCCTTCCATCATTTTCTTGCTAATTGCATTACGCCTATTTTTTTAAAATTTGATGTTCCAATTGCTTTTGTGCTGTGATAGCTTCCTTTTTGTCGTTTTTTTTTTTTTTTCGTTTCAAGGTTTACTTTATATGGCGAAGATAATAACACAACTGTTTTTTGGCTCCCTCTGTATTTTGATTTAACTGAATTTAGCAAGGGAGATAACATTTCTAATGATTTTTTGGGTTGTGGGAGGATTTGTAGCTACAGACTTCTTGGAGGTCAATTTCTTCACAACCTACTCTCTCCTTTTTGTTTCCTATATATTTAACAGCTTCTGCTGTCACGGGTGTTTTTCTTCCAGACAGTTTGTCTGTGTCTTTTTCAACATTTTCAACATTATATTAAAAATGTGTTTAAAAAGTATCATTTATTGAAAAATACGCTACGATTAATCAAAAGCAAACATTATAAATTCAAACAGTACTGAATTCAGCCCCTCTCCCCCCGGAAGGTTTGAGATTTTATGCGTTTTAATGGTAAAAAAGTGTAATTCCTCCAGAGCTGTAAAAAGTCTGCCATCGCAAATATCCTCTAGGAGGAAAATGTTTGGATCCAACTCTGTAACTCTATAACTACGCTGGAGGAATAAGGAATTCAAAGAAAATAAATACAATTTCATACAATATAAAAGAAATTGCAAACAAAATTTATTGCATAAACATGTAAAAATATTTTTATGTTTATATAGGTCTAAACTGTATAAAGAAAATAATTCAGATATACGAAAAAAATACTTGCGTGGAGATAGTAATCCATTATAAAATATAAAAAAAAATAATAAAAAATAGTGTCCAAAGCGTACCGTCCTCGAAATTCATTACTTACTTTTAAAATTTATGATCGCATATCTGGTCCAATTTAAGCAACTTAAATTGCTCCAATTACGGCAACTGCGCCATTTTTTAAAACAGATAATCTCAAGACTAAGAACAAAAACGAAATCAAACAAATCCGCGTGAAAAATATGCTCAATAAACAGGTGAATTCATATATGTATATGAAAACCTAACAACTTACCTTAGTTTTAAAGTATTCACTTACGTTTAGTAGGAAAAAATTAGATCAAAACAGCCCCCCCCCCCCTCCCCGGAAGGTTTGAGATTTTATGCGTTTTAATGGTAAAAAAGTGTAATTCCTCCAGAGCTGTAAAAAGTCTGCCATCGCAAATATCCGCCAGGAGGAAAATGTTTGAATCCAACTCTGTAACTCTATAACAACGCTGGAGGAATAAGGAATTCTTTAGGTTTCTTTAAATTGTCTGAAAACAGCCCGTGGTAGGCGGTTGCTTTTTCTAATCATGAGTGACGTCGATCTGATGAGTGGGATTTCAGCGGCAGATGGCGTCTCTTCCTCTAATTAACGGCAGAATGGCAACGGTCCAATTAAAGTGCGGTCCAAATATGGCTACTCTCCCCTAATCCAGTGGAACTTGAGAATGAGGAATGACATAAACAACCCATTACAAACGGTTCGAAATCACGAAGTAAATAGCTCAATCACCACGTCGACGAGGGAAAAAAACATTTCTGTTGATAACTTAAGAAATCAATTTTTATGTTGAAAGAAAAAAATAAATTTTTATCATCTGAATTAAATAAATTTTGCATTTTAGAAAATAATTTGCTCTTAAAAAAAAAAAAAAAAAAAAAAAAAAAAAAAAAAAAAAAAACAGGCCTTACTGACCTTTATTTTAATTCTAACTTCTGAACGTTTTCTCGATATTCATCCTGTAATAGTTAAAATTTCGTAAGTTAACCTTTTCAGTTAATCTGATCAAGTATAATTTTTGAAATTAAAAGGGGTTCGAATTAACCGGAATTTCGGATTAGCGAGGTTCTACTGTATTAGGAAAATCTACAGATGGATATATTTCATGCGTCAAGACCTTTTTAACCCTCAGATGCATTTAAACCTTATATGAGGTTTATTGAAAAACAACACCCAGCGAAGCATGTATGTGTTATTTTTATTCTTGTATCATATAGAAAACTCGTATGAAGATCAATAATGATTGTAAAAAACAGTAACTCATGGTAAATCCATTTCCTTTTCTAATATTCATTTGAAAAGTTCACCTTTCACAGATTTGTTTCTATTCCATGACCGAAAATGTCTTTTTACTGTTTAATTTACAGAAAGTTGTTCAAATATTAAATTATCTTCAAAACCTGTTTCATAACTCTTAGTAATAATTTTTTAGTGCTTTTAAATTTTATATCAGGATCTTTTTGCAATTTTGTAATAAATATTACATTTAAGAGAAAAAAAATAAATATTATTTGTTTTTTAATAATTCATTTTAAATCTATTTTAATTGTAAAATATATTTTTTATCCATTTATAAATAATTCATTCTTAATGGGGGCATAACTACAAATCACGTGTTTAATTTAAATAACTCATTCATCAACACATGTGCATGTGATAAACATGTGCTAAGCATGTGCCAAACGGCTACTTTTTATTTGTATTAAACTTATTTAAGGGTAATATCAAGAGGTTATAATATTGTCCTGACATAAATAAATATGCGTGTCTTGCAAATGAAATTATATATTCACCACAGTCTTAAATTTAAAGGCTTTAATTCTCTTTATGATCTATTAAATTAAATTCCACTTACATAATAAATAGCTAATTAGCCAACGAATGTAAATAAAAAATCCAGAATACAGGCAAAAATTTACTATGCGCTTAAATATTTTAAAAGCCCTCAATTGTAGTAATAATTTTTTAGTGCTTTTAAAATTTATATCAGGATCTTTTTGCAATTTTGTAATAAATATTAGATTTAAAAGAACAAATAAATACTATTTGTTCTTAATAATTCATTTTAAACCTATTTTAATTGTAAAATATGTTTTTCATCTATTTAAAGATAATGCATTCTTAATGGAGGCATTAACATAAATCACGTATTAAATTTAAATAACTCATTCAACGACGCATATATATTATCAAACTAATATTTTTATTTGTATTAAACTTATTTAAGATAATATCCAGAGATTATATAATATTACCCTAACATAAATAAATATGCGTGTCTTGTAAATGAAATTATATATTCACCACAGTCTTAAATTTAAAAGCTTTAATTCTTTTTATGATCTATTAAACTAAATTCAATTTACATAATAAATAGCTAATTAGTCAACGAATGTAAATAAAAAAAAAGGAAGACACGCAAAAATTTACTATGAGCCTAAATGTTTTAAAAGCACTAAGAACAGTTTAACGTAGTCCAAGTCTTTAAAAGTGCTGTTTAATAGCTCAAAAGAATAATCAAATTTTAAGAAGCTTTCTTGAATTTTTATTCCATCTTGAAACTAAACAAGCAGTTTTCTCAAAAGCACACAACAATGGAAATGCATTAGGGATTTTAATGTTTTTCAGGTTGCTCCAATCATAAATAATAATGTTATCCTTAAAACTTATTTAATAATTACACAGAAATAGGTATGCTTTTGAAAGGTTTCACTAAAATATGCTGCTTTAAGTTTTGTAAAAGAGAAAAGTAATTAAGCTACAGTTTATTCATTTATTACACTTAAATATATCGCATGCTTTCATGAAAGACGTTTATTAGAAAAGTTTGAAATACCGTTTCTGTGCTGTACATGCTGCCTAAATGAGTGAGAAGTACTTGACGCGTTTAGAAGAATTCATAAACTTGAGATGCCAATTCCTCTTTTAGTCAATAGCACTTAAAAGGTTGCAACTTGGAAAGTGTCTTTAGAAATAGAGTGGATTTGAAGATGCTATAGAGGAAGAATTGTTCCGATTAAACGATGCTTAATATTTTAATTTAAAATTATGAAACAGCAATAAATTTTATTTCATTATGAAACTCAAATTCCTTTTTCTACAATCTATTGAAATGTGACTCAATAACTTGAATACTTTACCGTGAAATATTTTTCGACAAAAGAATTATTCCTTTTCTAATTCAAACTACCGTCCAACGATAAGTGATTTTACTCTTTAATATGTTTTATGAGAAGTGTTTATTGAATAAATTTATTATTTTGTATTCACACAGTTGTACGTGAAATCAAACGAATATTACTGATAATAAGGAACCTTTCTTTGTTCCATCTTTTAGAAATGAACTATTTTTAAGCACCGGAAAAATAAAGCATTGAATGCAATTGTGGGAAGAAAAGCTCTGCGTTTGGACTGCTGGAAGTCTACAAAACATTCATGTTTAATCTAAAACCATAGATTTTTCAGGGGACTCGGTACCAAAAAAATTATTATGTAAATAACACCTATAGTAAAGTTTTTAGATCATGTTTCAACAAAGCGAAATCATTACAGATGATAAAAGGCCTTAAATTGTTAATAAAATGATAAAAAAATTTACATTTTAAAATGATTAACTATTTTAAAATTTCATCTTTTCCCATTTTGGTATTACAAACTAGATTTTTTTTTACATCTTATACTCAGGGTAGACTTTCTATGCAAAGATTTGAAAAGGTAAAACAAATAATTTAATGTATATGGAATAAACCTATGAAAATAACATATATATAATTAAAAGATTTTTTAAACAAAAATTTCAACCTATCAAAAAATCGGTACTTAGTTATCTCTCATAGAGTCTAAAAATACATTTTTTTTTTTTTAATCAGGTAATTTGCTCAATTATCGTGGAAGACTTAGCATTTTGATTACATGGAAAATATGAAAAAAATATGAGCTGAGAAAAGTGAGTTTAAACATTTCATTTACAGAAAAAAAAGAGTTGCTAAAAAGTGATGCGTAAAATTAACCCTATCTCATTTTGCTATTTGTCAAATCATAAAAAAATCTGGGCAAAATGTTCTAGACATGTTAAGGTTCATTTTATGATAAAAGTCTTAAATTCGACATTTTTGTCATTTATTTTTCCAAAATGAGTACTGAGTCTCTTTAAATGTAGAATTTTGTGTTTTCAAAACCATCAAAAAAAAAAAAAAACATTTCAGAACAACTAATTAATTATACTTTATTTTCAGTAATTGAAGTGCAATAATGGCTATCTACAGTGCAAGTAGATGATGATTAAGTATTTTACAGTTATATCTTTAAATCAAGATCTATACTAGAATTTTGAATAAAATTTTACTTTTATAATTTTGGTTTAAAAAAATAACAAGCTCTAAAATTTGATGTGCATTTCCTTGTTTTCAATAGAAAAAAAAAATTACATTTTGGGTGGGAATTCATTTTACAGAAACACAATTACTTGTGCCTCAAACAGTCAAAGCAATATCTAAGTCAATTAATTGGCAGAGAATGAAAGGTGATTTTCTTCTTTAAATAATGATAAATCAGCAATCTTTTTTGTATTGGGTCTCGTTAAACAATCGTTTAAGTGATATTTTCATTTGGAGTTTTCTTGGTAAATTTGTCCTTCTTTTATTACAGATTTTTAATAATTAAAAAAAGAAAAAAAAATTATATTAAATTTTTTCCTATTTTTTCCGATATTTTTGTCATAAAGAATAATGTTTATACAGAATAACAGCAAGACACACTCAGAATCTTCTTGGAATACATAAGAAAAGTTCTAACCAAGAGCTCATGGCTTAGGTACATCGAGTAATTATTTTTGAACATATGCAATCGAGTTAACTAGCAATAACTTGTTTAAGCAGGTCACGTTATAAAGGTCGAAGTTTTCTTGAGAAGCTAACAAAGTTTTATGATTTTGACTTCAGGCAAGAAAATTTTGGTAGGCACAAAATTTTGTGACTCAATAATTGAGATAAACAAAGCATGGGATAATTTCATTTTACCTATGATCATATGATCAGATGTGCTCGCTCATTCCAGTGGTTACCGAGCCCACATCCAAGTGATGTAACCCTAATAACATAACTAGTCTCCCTGACATCACAACCATCACAAATGGTGAAATTCACAACGGTGTCATTTTTTCATCACTTTATGACTATCAGGCGATCTTAATTTCGTGATGACTCTCCTCTGTGGTCTCCGTGGCTCATTTCTTGGTCATTTGCATCTCGTCACAAAATGTCACATAACGACTTTACGGGGACTGGGATACGACTCATTTTCCAACGCGAAATAACGGCAAAGTGAGCAGTAGAGTTGCATTGGGAACTTGTCGCTTTCACATTTTGGTCACATTCGGGTCAAGGTGCTATTAGAGTTATTGCATCTAACCTCTAGTGATATGAGAAGATCGGGACAAAACCTAACACTTAACAAGATTCTCGGTAACTTTCTACACTGTAAAAAAACCACTGTAAATTTACCAGCACAACTCGATCACAGTTGAATGTACTGTATCTTTCTTTGGTTTCCTGACTATTTAAACATGAAAAATACAGTAGTTGCGTAAAATTAACAGTACAATGTACTGGCAATTTTGGACGCATTTGGACCACAGCACAAACTACTGGCGTCCAAATTGCCAGTACATTGTGCTGTTAATTTTACGCAACTACTGTATTTTCAATGTTTAAATAGTCAGGAAACCAAAAAAAGATACAGTACGTTCAACTGTGATCGAGTTTGTGCGCGAGATGAACAGTACTTTGTACTGTAAAAATGTCGTTTTTTTTTACAATGGATTAGAAAGACCTAAGCAACAAGCAGCAATTTATTAGTAAAAATAGAAAAACTCGACTACGAAAAGAAAGAATAACAAAAGAAAAACGCAAAGTTTCCATTTTTATTATGTAGTCAAATTATTTTAATCCTTATAGCCGTACAATTTCATGTATAACTACTCTTGATTTTTCTTTAGTTTGTTTATTATTTATTTATTAACATTTTATTATAATTGGCGACGAATAATTGTTAAATTTTCATAACTTCCATACATACTTTTTAATAGAACAGTCATTTATTAATATTTTGAAGATATTCAGATATTCCAGGAAGCATAGGCTATAAAACTTTTGCGTATTACAACTCGGAAACGGAAGACAAACAATTTGGTACCTCATTTTTATTAAAATCCACCTATCCGCTTCCATTTTATCGGGAAATAAAGAATTTTAGATAGAGCACGGTCAAGAACATTACTCTCCTTTTCTGAGTGCAGTAGTGTAAAAAACATAGTGCACAAGACAGTATTTATAAACTTCGCCATTGACTTATCATTTCAGTCAAGAACTCAATTCAATAAAAACTACAAATGAATTCATATTTATGCTGTTAAGTTTCTTCAATTTTTCTTTAGATATAAAACTAAACTTGCAGCGTTACGATCCATGAAGGATCAGGGCCTACAGTCTCCAACACTGTTTTATTGACCATGGGCCCTGAGGTGCTATACAGCATATGCCATGGTACGGTCAGCCTAAGGCGAGACCCTCAGTGTTTAGTTTCCAAGCAAGCCTGGTGCTCACTTTATCGATCTCGAAAGGATGAAAGGTTGAGTGGACCTTTCTTAGCCCGGAGTCGAACTCTGGACCTGTTGGGTGGTAGTCAGAAGCGCCGACCACCAAGACGCTGGGCTTTTTTCTTTAGATATATTATCTTTAAAATGATTGATATAAATTATTCAACTGCTTTAAAAAGTGCTGTTTGAATGCTACAAATATAATTTCTTTAAAAAAAAAAAAACAGCGTTATTCAGCAGAAAAATTAAATTATTCAGAAAATGAATTCCCCTTTTAAGAAGAATGCAAAGTAAAAGAAATTTTTGTTGGCAGCATTTATTAATTTTTCAAACAACTGATATTTATAAAGGCAAAAAACTTCTTAATAAAACAATAAAAATCAGAAATGCGTGAGGCCTTTTGAAATAACATCCACTTTCTTCAACACAGGGAAAGAAGACGAGCTACCTCCTTGAAAGCAGGAGCAAAAACAGTCATCGGCTTTCAAACCAAGACAGCAGGAGCAGGAGTCTTGCTCTGACTTTCAAAGTGGTAGCACGCTTTTTTTTTACACATGACAAAGTTCTTTCAAAGAACGACAAAACGACAGAAAGACAAAGTTCTTTCGAAAGACCTTGCGCGTTTATTATTTTACGGTATTATTTTTTGCCTTTATTTGTGTATTACACCATTTTTTTTTTAAACATTTTATCTGATATTTATGTTTTAAAAGTATATTTTTTATAAAAATGGACTATTGATTTTTCGCACGAATAGTGAACTAATTATTAATTCATCAAGTATTAAACTTGTGTTTACAAAAGGGCCAGATTACCGATGTGGCAATCTGCCACCAGTAAATTTTAATAGAAATTTCCATCCTATATAAACGCCATATTCATAAAAAAGTACTGTCATGAATGACACAAAAATTTCTATTCTTTTTTACTGGTGGAAGTTTGCCCTTGGTAATCTGGCTCTTTTGTAGTCACTTGTTGCCTTGATAACATTAAAATCAAAGCCCCTGTTATCAGTAATCCCTCTCTCTATATTATTATTATACAAAATAGTCTTAATTCACATTTATTAAAATAACAACACGTGTATTTCAATTTTGGGTAATATATAAAATGAACACTATTCCATAATTTCTAAACTGATTCCGATATCTTAAAACAAATTGATATGTGTTTAATGTATTCAAACTGTATATACTCTGTTTCCACCCTCACCCCAACAGAAAGAAAATAAAAAGGTCATATAAAAAACAGGCAAACTTTTGCAAGCTCGATTTCTTTCAGATTTCAGTAATAACAGCCTAGTTTAAATATCTTCGAGACTGCACGTAGAGAAACTCTATTCTTTTCCTCTTTAACAGAAGCGAAATGCTTTTCGCTCTTCCCCCCACATCTCCCAATGTCACGCTGTTAGAAGTGTCTCAAGAACTTACAGAAAGAATTTACATGCTGAAGCTGTTGATATAATTATGTCTGGGGAACTTGGGTTTTAAAAACTTGTTTGAAAAGTGCATTCTTATTCTAAGTGCTGAAAGAAATATCGTTGTTTGTGCTGTTTACTTTTGGTAATTTGATATTAATTTTATGTATGCAATAAAAATATTTTAAAAAGGGATGCCCCATTTAATTACCGTTATTCTTAAAAACACAAAAATGCATGATTGTCCCGAAAAAACTGATATTAAACGGATATTTTAGTGAATATGCTAAAAAAAAAAAAAAAAAAAAAAAAAAAAAAAAAAAAAAAAAAAAACACGAGTTATTTTAAAACAAACTAATTATTAGTATTTTTATATTAATAATGGATTATTTTGCTATTATTGCTTACATCTAATTTTCCTTTATCCCACTAATTCGCTTACTTTATTCAAAAAATGAAATTAGTTGTATTAATTGATATTAACATAAAGTACTGATAGGTTTTTGTAGCCCCAGGGAAAGAATTGGATACAGCTTCTGTTAGCGAAGCTTTTTATTTTTAACTTAACCCTTAAATGCCTAATTTTTCAAAAATCCTTGTAATAATGTTTTTCGGCTTTCATATTTTAAATAAATCAAGGAAAAAATACTTTAAAAAAATCATATTTTGTTTTAAGTATGGTTTACGGCTAAAAAACAGTTTGTTACTAATCGGCAATACTAGTCTTTAATTCAAAAAAAAATTTTCTTTGACAAAAATCTATTATATTAAACACACAATAATTTTAGGAACTATAATAAGAAATAAATTTTACTTGCACACTGCAGAACAAAATAGGGTATTTCGCAAGCTTCCAAACAAAACAAAAAGAACAAATAGCAACAATTGAAAAAAATAAATCTATCTTTATTCTTAAACAGCACAAGTGTTGCCATCTACATGTTGAAAATCGATTTAATACTATTTTCAGGATAAATTTTATTGGCAACATTAGGCATTATAGCTTCAATATTATTCTAATAGTATTTTACAGCCTAAATTTTGTATGGTGCCGAAAAGCAACACCCGGCATTTAAGGGTTAATATGTAATTCCTTTTACTAATAATATGATATGCGCTGCTTTGTGAAAAAATGTTTAGTCTACAAGAGTTTCAGGACCCGTCTGACCCCTTTCTTTTACCCGCCCTTGAAATGCGAAAAGTTTTAAAGCTGTTTTAATTCAGCTATTTAACACGTTGAGTACCACGGTGACTGACACTGAAGCTGAAAATTTACAATGTTTTAAGTAATTTGTAAGAAAGTATAATCCTGTAATAAATAAAAGGTAAGTAAATTTTAAATAATTTTCAGTAATTACTTATAGTCCAGGGGAAATGTACATTTTACCTTGCAAAAGGTCGGGTAAAAGATTTTTTTTTTCTAAATTGTTTATAATGATACCAACATGGAAAAACCAAGTTTCCTAACAAAATTTCTTAAGGTTAAATTTTCTGTGGCCGAAAAACAACAAAATTTTGGGACATTTTTTTATTTTTTGGAAATATCTCGAGACTCGTTGCCGTAGCATATTATTTGTCAATTACAGTATTAAAGAGGATAACATTCTCTACAACTTTCATACGTACAATTTTTTTATACACTCAATAGCAAGCGCAGTACGCTATTTCAAAAATGGGACAGTTTTTTCAATTTTCTTAAAAACCGTGAAAAACGTAGTTTTGCCGCGATTATTCATTAATTCCGCAGATTTAATTGTGTACGTCGACTTCTAAAAATTGGTAGCAGTAAATTATCTATTATTTGCACACTCACGTCTTTATTTTCAGCTCAACAGACATTTTATATGCAATAAATTTATATAATTTTAAAAGTAGGGCAGAGTGTAGATGAATGCGACAATTTTCATATTTAGACAGTAACTTTAAGTGTATACAATGTTAACTTGAAAAAACTTCAAATTGTTTGAAAAAATCTTTTCAATCTATAGTAACTTATTGGCATGATAGTTTCAATTAAAAAAGATTTCTTGCTTAATTTTAATAAATTTTATTACTTTTATAATGCATACATATTTTTCCAGGTATCAATGGAATAGGTGGGTCATTTTCAAAATCTGTCAATATTTTGGAATAACAAAATCAAATTTTTAGAAATAATCAGAAAGTTTTAATTGTTTATAAATAATTACCTTACCTCATAAACATTAATATACAAGCATCAGCAGAGACCAAATTACTAATTTAACATTTTAAAACTATTTTTTTAATTTTAATGCACTTGGTATAATGACATAAGTGAGCACGGTAATGACAAATTAAGCAAAATATTTTTATTTTTCCCCAGGCATAAATGGTAGCCATTATATCTTCTAGCCCATACAATGATTTTCTATTTCTCATATAATGAAAGCAGATTAAGAAATAAAAGTTCATTTAATTATCAATTAGAATTGGCTACGGTAATGACAAAAGAATACTCACCAAAACATTCAAAGTCTTTGCTTGTTTTATAGAAACTATAAAACTATTTACTCTATTCACCTAAACCTGATAACAAGTTGACTTTTAAGGAGTACTTTTGCCTTAATAAAAAGGCATGTGCTGTCCTCAAAAAAAATCCGGAGGAACTTTTTGTCAGAAGCACTCTTTGTTGGCAATGACACTCTTTGTTGGGACACGGTTTAAAAAAAAATATTAAGAATTATAGATAAGTTTAATTAATGAAAATAAATATTTTTTTAATAAGTAGCATCTTAATAAATAAAAATGTATAAAAAAATTATAAAAATCTGTTTTAAATAGAACTTTGTCAAATCTTTACCTAATAAATTGCTTGTTGGGACAAACTACGGTAGTGATATTTTGACTACAAAAGAATATATTTCTTATTTTTAATTTTTTTATAAATAATAAATAATAAATAATTAAAATTATGATATTTAACTATTTTTCTGTGCAAATGTGAAAGGACAGTAAAACATGAGACTTTTTTTGAAAATCACCCAGGCATGAAAATTTGAGAAAAACATATTTTATTCCCACTCCAATGGTATATTTTATTTACCAATTATTGATTATATATGTTTTAATGTTTTACTGTTTTAAAGATAGCAAACATTGAATTGTAGTTCCATATAAAAGGGGGGGGGGGACTCAAAAGATAAATATCTTTTATGAAAGAAATATTTTTACCTTATAAAATAGCTACAATAAAAATGACACCAGATTATTTCACTAACTAATGTTATGCATTTATATCTTGTAAAATTTACAAATTCTGTTAATAAAATAGTTGAGATCACTAGTTTTATAAAAAAGTATTTAAAATATTAGTTTTAAAATATATTGTCAATTTTTTTCCACTTAAATCAGTAAATATTCAAGATATTATATCATTTTAGCATGCAAAAATATGTAAAACTTTAAGATTATCTATTAATTGCTTTAAAGCTAAACAGAATACTTTATTTTTCAAAACGGGTTCTAAACAATTTTCCAAAAATGAAAGTGTTTGAATATATTAAAAAAAAAAAAAAAAAAGCAACCAAACCCGAAAAAGTACAAAAGCACAACATTAGATATTGATCTCAGGTATCCCATGAAACAAGTTATTTATAAGTAACAAAATGCGAGGGAGATATTTGTCAAGAACGCTCCCATAGGTTTAATGTTACCTTGCGAATGTCTTCGTGTGACTAATTTATTAGTCCTATAATTCACATAACTGTGACTTTAAACGCCTCAATACGACAACTACCGTAAAATCTTTGAAAATCAAATCTGTATATACGGAATTCGGTCTTTAAAGAAAAGTATATATTTTTCAATAGAAAGACTATGAACAATTATACCTGCTAAGATGGAAACCTGTATAAAGCGGAATATATTTCGGTTCCTTTCTGTGCGGTTTTTAAGGTTTTAATGAATCAATATTTGGCAAAGCTGATTACGTAGTTCAGCATTACGTATTTAATGCTTACACACTTAAAATTTTCAAAATCCGGCTAATAGAGATTTATTAAAATTCCCGTGGTAAATTTTCTTTTTAAAAGAGGGGGGGGGGGTGGAGGGGGCGCCAAAATCCATGTTTGGTACGGGTGCAAAAAAGGCTAGTTTTAGTCCTGAAACACATAATTTACTGCTATTAATGTATAGAAGTTGACATACACGATTAAATACGTGGGACACATTTGACTAATCGGGGCAGAACTGCGTTTTTCACGGTTTTTAAGAAAATTGAAAAAAATTGTCCCATTTTTGAAATTGCGTACTGCGCTTTCTACTGGGTGTATAAAAAAGTTGTAAATGTGAAAGTTGTAGAGAATTTTATCCTCTTTAATATTGTAATTGACAAATAACATACTACGGCAACGGGTCTCAAGGTATTTAAAAAAAAAAGGGTCCCAAAATTTTCTTGTTTTTTGGCCACAGAAAATTTAGCCTTAAGAAATTTTGTTAGAAAACTTGGTTTTTCATGTTGGCATCATTATAAACAATTCAGAAAAAAAAATCTTTTACCCGACCTTTTGCAAGGTAACCCCCTTTTTTTTGGTACATTTCCCCTGGACTATTAAAACAATATGTATTTTTTTAGTTTTATATCATATTTTAGACCGTCAGCCATCGGTGAATGGCGCGTTTTAAAAGGAAAGTTCAGTGTCATTCACCCGTGACTGACGTGGCGCTTAACGTGTTAAAAAATACATTTAAGTGTGCCTTTAATCACAGTTTAGAATAAGAATTTTCGTGATTAATACCTCAAAGTAGCATTTTTTGAGTTATTTCACTTTAAGAATAAATATAGGATATTAGTGATGACACATATATGATTAGCATTCAGAAAACAAAGTTATAATTGAAGAGCATACTGAAACAGTGTTTGTACGGGTGGGTCAGGGAATTTTTAGATCAGGAAATTCTTCGGTGCCAGTATTTTCTTATAGAAAACATCTCCTTAAATAAGGCGAAATTTCACGCATTTAACCTACATTTATTTTTCCATAAGAAAATACTGATATTTAACCTGGAAAATTCCCTGAAACGTAGAAACCCAGTGGAAGTACGTGTTATATTTTCTACAGTTTTTTTTTTTTTTTTTTTTTTTAATGAATGAAAAGAATAAATTTATGAATGAAGGTGTTATGACGTGTTCTATCATACCGTAAAGCTAAAGTACCACGATTCTAATTTGTTTTGTAGCTATGCGACATTATTTATAAATATTTCAAGTTTAATAACTTTAATAATGTTAATAATTTTCATTATATCAAAAATAAATGTTAATAAGCTTTCAGAAAGTATTTAGTACCACCCGTTTACATTAATAATAGCCAACATATACTACCAAAAAAGATAATAAATCGACAAAATTTACTTACTTAAGTTTAATTTTTTTTGAAATTTAATTTTTGTTACAAAACACTTTAATCCATGAAGTGTTTCGATTAGTCCCTATGCAATCAAGTGCAGATTAAAGAATAATTTCATTTATTATCTCCAGTATTAGTACTATAAGTTTACTACCTAATTCAAATTCATCTTCTGTTTATGAGAATGGATTGGCATTACATACAGTGTAACCTAATTTTCATTTCCTGAAAACAAATACTGTGTTTAATTGCCTGGTCATTGAACTTTATATTCACTCTTGGTTCCTATTGTGAAAGAATGAAAGTTTCAGCAGTTTTTCTATTTTTTTTTTTTTTTTTTTTTTTTTTAAGGAAGGGACCTTAGATTAATTGAATTCAACTGCTAACAGATATTCACTGTGATGTCACAATCGTCACAAATCTGGAAACTGCCAACGGTAACCAAAAGGTAGCATCTTTATTTCGTTACATTATGATTCTGAGATATCTGTCATTTTGTCACTTCACTGTGAATTGCACAATCAGTCACTATAATGTCACAATCGTAACAATTCGTCAACGTGATTTTCCCGAAACCATGTTGTTGTTTTTAATTGCCAGGACTTTGAACTTCATACCGGTCGCTATTGTGAAAGAATATAAGTATCAGCATTTTCTTTCGATCATGGTAACCTGAATTAATAGAATTTAATTGCAAACAGTCAATCACTATGAGGTCACAGTCATCACAAATCGTCAAAATGGTTACTAAAAACAAGCATCTTTATTTCATCTGATTATAACTCTCGTGTGACAGTCATTTTGTGACTCGACTGTAAAGTCTTCGCGACCAATTTCTGAGACATTTGCACCTCGTCACAAATGGATATATCGACTTCACGAAAATATGGACACGACTCATTTTCAAAACGAGGGTGCGACAATGTGGACAATCAGATTTGCATTTGGAGTACAGTGCTCTCATATTTTGGTCACATTTGTATTACGGTACCATTAAAATAGTCCTTTCAATAAAAACCACAATAGGGTAAAATTGTAATATAATTTTTAAAATGTTTTATTTTTTTTTTTCAATATGTAATAATATTACTAACTTGAATATATATATATAATATAACACTTGAATAAATCTTTAAGATAAAATAGGAAAACAAAAAAAGTGATTAAAAAAAGGGACATAATTGCATTCATTTTACAGAAACCAATGTACATTAATGGCAAAAATTGTACACAGTTATTGAAAGTTGTTTTTAAGATGAAATTTAAAACAAAATGTGTTGTATTAAAGATAGCTGGATTCTGTTTCTTTTCTTTTAATTCAGCAACAAATTATCTTTCAAATGCTGCATATTTACATTACATGAAAAACTTAATTTTATAATCTTGCCAATTCGAAAAAACTTAAGAATTCCAAAAAATGTCGGCATCACTGTACATGCCGAATACTATTTAGTTTGAATATTTTGTTTGCTTATTTTTAATTGACATCAAACAAAGGAGATTGTGCAATTCTTCTTTATATTCTCTTTATATATGTCCCACATATAACTTTTAAACAGGTGCTCCAATTTCGATATTTTTATTTAATTATTTATTTATTTACTAGAACTCGTTCTGGTGGTGGTCAAGTTGAAGTATAAATTTATTCTTGAACCGAAAATTTTATGTTTGTCTGTCTGTTTTCTTTATTTTATTTAACTTCTTCAAAAATATCCAACAGCCACAAAATTTAAACATGTTGTTAAGGTGCACAATAACACTTTATGTTTCAAAAATAGTTCTCGTATCTTTTGTAGATATGTCTTTTTTTTTAGAGGAACAATATGTTTCAATAGTTGATCATCTACTGTGTACATCAAAATTATATTTTCAACAATGTTATTTAAATTGAATGTAGAATACAATAAAGGTTTGCCACAAAACACTCCGTTGTGCCGAAACAAATGCAATAAAAAAAGTCAAATAGAATCCAGTAATTAAAATCAACGCAATAATTTAAGACAATAATTATAATAGGCGCTAATTTCTCAAAAATATACATGTTCTCATTTTAAATATTTTTTCAGTTATAGCAATTGATGCATTTAATCGTAAACAAATCTCACTTTTACTGTAAAATAACGCTTCGGAATATCATGTGTAGATACTGCTAACTTAAAAACGCTGAAACAAATAACTGTTAAAAACTTTCTTGAAAAACGCATTTATTTTTTCAATCATAGCAAGTGAAGAAAAAAACACTACTTTGCTTACCACCCTCTAATGTCGCGCTGTAAAACTGTCTCCAGGGGTTTTCTGGGGAAATTCGCACGCAGTGCCCTTGATATAATTATGGCTCAAGTACTTGGAATTTAAAAGCTTGCAGCGGGTTCTTTCACATTTAGGCTATAAAGATAAAAGCGGGTGCAACTTGGCTACGTATTTATTTAGTCTTCTAACAAACTTTGGCTTCTGGTAGTTGTAGCTTTAATAAGGGCGATATTTCATGGGAGCTTTTTTATGGTGATCGTTTGTTATTTATTCATGCCATTTATTATATCCATGTAAGAGAGGGAACCAAGATAAGAAAACCCTCGTACATTTAAGGTTGGCGTAAAATGCGTGCGATTCTGGTATTTAAACAGTAGATGTCAGTCAAGAATTTATTTTCTAAACAAATTTATCTTAAAACATGCTCGAAAGACATTTAAAAAAAAAACATATAGTAAAAATAAACATATCTCTAAATATGCTCAAGTATTATTTTGATTAAATTCGCATGCAAAAATGTATTTTTTCTCCTCCTTATGTAAATCTTGATTAAAAACTATGTGCGTATCATAAGTAAATATTAGTGACTCCAAATTTTAAAAACGATACTAATATTTAAAAAAAAAAAAGAATTCTATATATAGATATAAACAATTTAGGTATGCTACCTTAATTTTTTTCACTTTATTTTATTTATGTTTCTATATTACTAAAACTGAATAGTTAGATTCTACATCTGCATTGTTAAATAAATATTTTCCACGATGCAGAGTCGATGAATTATCTTTTAAATCAAGGTGTTTAGAAATTAAAAGTTTATTATTTTTGTTATTTTTACAAAACAATCTAACATCCTAATTAAAAAAAGCTAATTTTGCAGCGTTTATATTAAATGGAAAAAGCAAATGCAACTCTAAAACATTACATTTGAAATTTGAATATTAATTATTTCTTAGAGAGACTTTAATTAAAAGTAGACGCATTTGTATTTTGAAGCCTTTCCCGTTAAAATAATAATAATAATAATAATACTTCCGAGGTTTGTTTCTTACATCCGTGCTTTTGTGAAAGTCCTTCATTACTATCTACATTAAGAGTCTGGATCTGCACGGGTCGTGTTATACCCGATCCGAACTGAAAAATTCTATTTAACGTCAACCCGAAAATCGAAATGAAAGAAACTTATTTCAAATTGTAGTAAACATATGTAGAAATATCCTATATATCTAATATCAATTTGATCTTTTCTGAAATGGTTAATATTGATTTTTTTCAAACAGAATTTAAAACTATATCGATTTTTTTTTAGATATTCAGAAAAATATGCGTAATATATTTAGCTAAATGCAATGAGCTTCTCTATTAACTTCTAATTTGCTCACTAAATGAGTTTTCAAGTCTAAACTTATTAAATAGAAGAAAAGGTCTAATTCAAGTTAGGACATAACCTATTTGATTAGACATTATTTATTCGATTGAAAATGTAGACTCTAGTTTATTAAAATGTTTGCGCATGTGCAGATAAAAGGTTTCGGGTTGTTATGGTAAACAAATAGTCGTTTGAAAAGCAGTTGGTTGGTTGGTTTATTGTGTAAATAAACGATAGCTAGAATAAATAACTGAAAGGTGGAATGCATACACTAGACAGTTAAAACAGAAAACATTGAAATTTACAAATGTATATAATAAATATATATGCATATTCAAAAAGTATAAATTGACTAACTTGGAAATACCATCGAAATGATTAAAACATTTGTTCTGTTAACATATGTATAGAAAAAACATAAATATTTCGTTAATTTCTAATTAAATAAGAAATCATTTTTAAACTTACGATTTTTTTCTTCAAAACATAGCTCATATGCATGTATGTATATAGATACGTATTAAAATTTGTTGGCCTTAGTATATTATTGAAACATTTTTTTAATAATTTGAAATGTTTTTCAAAGCATTTTTATCAATATGTTAAAATCTTTTATACTGTCTTGAAACATTTTATATATATATTTTTAAATAATTTATTATTAGCTTTGAATTTGATTACCTTTTTAAATTTTTCCCACATTAACAAATACATAAACACACACATACACATATAAAATAAATAAACGCAGACACACATACACATATAAAATAAATAAACACAGACACACACACACAAATTTATACAAATACACACATATATATATATATAAATACATGCATACGTATACACATATACTTATATGAATGTATATTTGTAGTATATTTGGGAAATAACAATAAAATTTAGAAGTTTTAAATCGTTTGATGAACGAATTTTTATTTAATAGTGAAATTTTTCTGAAAAAGAAAAAAATTGTTATAGTTAAACTTCTATTGGAATCTTATATTTATTTATTTATTATAATCGTTTGTTAATTTTATGTTTGTTGTTTATGAAAATGAAAGACTCAATTATTTAAAATGGGTACTCTAAAGTAATAGAAGTTATCGTTTTAATATTTAGTGTTTAATTAATTTTCCAATAATAAAATATAAAAGTACATATGTATGTTATCGAATGTTAAGTAGTGTATATTAAAAATTTGAATAGAGTTTAAAAAAAAAACAAAAAAAAAAAACTTGATTATTTTAGTATATATTAATGTTTTTACCCCAAAATTATTTAAATCATAATGAAAAAGATAGAATATGACAATAGTTTCTTAAAATGAATAAAGCGTATACATATATGAATTATATATTCATGTAAAAAAGTAGCTATAAAACTAAAAAGATAGAAAGCATATTTACGCCAAAAAAGCGTGGGGCCCACTTAGAATAGTGGTTAGCGTGTTGCCACCCCCCCCCAAAAAATGAGAAATTTGATCAAATGTTAGTGTGTTCGAACCGTGCTAGAAATTCTATCGATCAAAAGCAATATGTTAATATCAGTAAGCAATTTTAAAGGTGTATCAGTCATTTTCAAAGACGCTTGCCACCCGAGCGAAGGTGCTATATATAAATGAAAAGGGTCGCTGTTGTAGTTACTGCCGACATAGTTTTCTAAATTTTTTATATTTTCTTTCTCAAAAGCCTAATTAAGAAAAAAACTTTGAAGATATTTCACTCACTTCACAACACAAATATTTTTTTTCTTTTCTCGCAATGAGATTTTATAATTCATTCCTATTCGAAAATACAGTCTAAATTATTGTTTTCATGGTAACTCTTTTCAATCATTTTTATTAAAAAATCTAAAATACCTCTGAAAAATAACTAAAAAATATTAACATTAACCTAAAACGGTTATGCATAGTTAGAATCCACTTCTGTTAAAGCATGTTAGTTTGATAAGGGGATGAAATGCGAAAGACTTAATAGTGTTCTTACATTATTTTCCCCATACGTGAAAATGTAGCGCAAGTCGAGTATAGCAATAGGGTGGATTTGAAAATAATTCACTTGTATTTAAAATGACTTTGTTAATTTTTTTATATTTTGTTAGGAATGAATAAAACAAAAAATAATTTCTTTTTAAAAGATTAATTGAATTATTATTTTAATTATTGAAAAAATCAATTAAACGATATGTGTTAATTGCAATTCTAACTTTAATAATATAAATATATAGTCGAAAATTTAATCTACTCCTAATCAGTGAGGTTATCTACGTGGGAAAAACCGATTAATTACTCAGAACTTGCTAGTCATTTGAAGTATCATCAGATAAGAACTTGTCTTCTCCATTTTTTGAAAAAGTGTATAAAGTAGATGTGTTCGTAAAAGGTAAGTATAATTTTTATGTGAATATTTATTTCTCTTATACATTTAGAAAATATTTGTTGTTGAAGCATATGCATTTCTGAAACTTAATCAAGAATTTAAAAAGTAGTTTAAATATCTAAATTTTAATATGTGAGATAAATATGTCTTGAAAAGTTCAGTCACATCCTAGTGTATTCAAAAATCATGGTTGGTAGTAAGTTATGCGAGTTAGTTAATATATAAAAATTATGAAAGTGAGTTGATATGTAAATTATTTTGACGAAATTTTTCAAATTCTGGTCATTCACTTCTCTAACACTATACATTTCCTTAAAAATGATACTTACAATACTATCTCAGAATAATGATAAAGAATGAATTGCGATTGGTGAGGAAAATCACGTGATCTCTATTACGTAGCATAAATGTGAACTAAATCTATATCTCACAAACACTGCGCAGAATGACTATGTCAGGTTTTTAAGACACACATAGGAATGTATATATTTCAAAGAGTATAACTAGCATTACTATTCATATGAACTAATTATGTGATTACTAATTATGTGTAATTAATGTGAACTAAATCTATATCTCACAAACACTGCGCAGAATGACTATGTCAGGTTTTTAAGACACACATAGGAATGTATATATTTCAAAGAGTATAACTAGCATTACTATCCATATACCTCGATTTTAATAATATATTTTTTAAAACCTTCCGCTTGATCTAATGTAAGAATATAATGACACTTATGTGTGTAAATAATATTAAGTTCTCAGTGATGACTCATCATGTTAAAAGTTTACAGTGATTTGCAATATTGCCTAATAACAACTTGCGTGTTTCTTAATAAATTTGAAAAGAATTCCTCTTCTGTTTGTTTTAATTATGAAAATCATTCGAAAAATTTAATTACGCATTAATTAAATTGAAAAATATTAAACGAAAGGCTTATCATTTTCATTTGAAAGTGATAAATATTTATTGAAATTTTGATGATTAAAGTTACATGCTCTAAAAGCGCAATCATTTCTTTCGTGTATTTAAGGTACTTGTACCCAATATGGACAGTGCTCTCAATATGGATACCACTAATATCTTTAAAAGTATCAATTTTGATCGACAGATGGCGATACATGTCCGTGAAGAAAAGCAGTTGAAAAGATAATTAAGCCTGGAAAGTGCAAAAAAGCGCACTGTTCGCCATTTGGAAGGAAACTTGCTTCGTGGTGTGCTGATCGTAATTACAGGTAAGTTTAAATTCTTATTAGATATGGTAAAATTACTTTAAATATTGAAAAGTGGAGTGTTTTAGAGAATGGATAAAACATATTTTCGATTGCTATTGCATATATTGCTTAAAAATGTTTTCTTTGTTTATTTATTACAAGATTTAGTAAAACTATGCCCGATTCACAATATGGGCACCTTATGTCCACATTGGAAATACAGCAATCAAAGTGGTAAAATCCTTGTTCAACAAGATGCCATCTGAACAATCCTCCAAGATACCTCCTCCAACAAAAAAATCCTCCAAAAAGCCCCTGCAGAAAAATCAGAAGAAACCAGCCCTCAGTAGGGTATCTTTTGGCGAAATCGCAGGTACTAGCGGTATGACTTCCTCAACAAAGGAGAGCTGGTATTGCTTCTTATGCGGTATGGATGCTGTTGCAGACATGCGGCTATGCATCGCATGCGGCAAATATGTCCATGAGGACTGTGTGGGACTTACCGCCCATGATGAAGTAGTTTTTATTTGTCCATCCTGTGAGGACTGAGTAATAATAGATGTAAATTCTTCAGACATATGCAATAAATCTAAGCAAAACCAACTACATTATTTCATAATATATTGTAGTAACTGAGGTGCTTTGCATGGGTCTTCGAAGAGCCAAAAACCACCCCACCTTTCTAAAGTCCATGTTCTGAAGATATTTACTGTGCCCCCCCCCTCCCCCGCAATACTTTAAGGTATATTTCTTTTATCCCCTCTCCTCTAAAATCCCTTGGAAGAGTGGCTCTTCCATACACCCTGTGTAGTAGATCAATAAGGAGCTACCTGTCCCTAATATGGACATGCATGTCCATAATAGGGACAGGTGGTTCCTTATATGGACACTTGTAAACATTTTTTGTTTTTATCATTAAAATTAAACCAGAATAATTACAATGTCGCTAATTTTAATAATGATAGTCAACAGTCCAGGGATAGTGGTCAGATATTTTTGGAGTCCTATGACGTGTAAACGGGGGTGAAAAAAATCAATTTTCCTTGGGGTGTCTAAATTGGGTACAGGTACCTTATAAGAAATGATCTTAAAATAATATTTATTTATATTAAGGAAAATTTTGAAGTTTGTGTGGTTTCACATATTTACTAGATTAAAAGTTAAATGGGAATTACAATTTTTTATATTAAATTGTACTTCATTAACATGTAAGAAGATCCCATATTTTTAATGATATTCTGTATATTTTCATATGTTCTAAATTCTTAGCAAAAATTTTGAAGTTTGTGTGGTTTCACATATTTACTAGATTAAAAGTTAAATGGGAATTACAATTTTTTATATTAAATCGTACTTCATTAACATGTATGAAGATCCTATATTTTTAATGATATTCTGTATATTTTCATATGTTCTAAATTCTTAGCAAAATATTTCTGAAAGGTTCCTAAATGAGCATATATGTGTGAATTCATTAATAACATTGACTAAACCAAAACATATAACCTATAAATGCCCAAAGCATTTCTTTCAATTCAAAAACGTAAGTGAGAAATGGTTTAAAAAAAACTGTAATTTCTAAAAATTACCTTTAGAAAACATCTCATTTAAATGAATAAAATCCTAAACCAAATTTCTAATTCCCTTTTAATTAATATTTAACTACTAACAATTATCTAATCCCTATTCCTCACTGCGTTAGTAAATAAACCCTCAAGTAAAGTGAGTCATCTACTTATCATGCGAACTGTTGAGCCGCTTATCTACCAAAGGGTTTTTCCGTATGGGGAATACATGCATACAGTAAAATTTGATGTTATATGAAACGAAATCAGCTAATATATATCTCTCTTTAAAAAAATTATGGAATGGTATTAAGTCTCTCAATACTAGTGGTGTGATTGAAAATATTTGTTAAGTATACTTTAAGTTTTATTTTATTTTATTTTTGCTTCATACATTGACTAGATTAGAAGATCACTGGAAATTTAATTTTTTCTTCAAATATTCATCAAATTTCCTAGTTACATATTTTTTTTCATTCAACAAGTAAAGTTTAGTCAGAAAGCACGACACAAAAGTATAACTTTGTTTACCTAACTAATGATAGTCTAAAATTACTAACCGACTGATACAAAACTTTCAATTCATTTATATATAACCGAGAGATATTTGTGAAAACATGACTGCAATTCGAAAAAAATATCTTTAAAAAACATGTCACTTAAAAGAATAAAATCCTTCCCCAAATTTTATTCAAAAAACATTCACATTCCTACAAAGATTTTAAAATTTCCACTGTTTTTTTTTTCAAAAAATTTCTATTTCAAATAAAACTATCTAATGACACTCAATTCATTAACAAAATTACATGAAACTCTCGAAAAATTTCTGAAGTTTCTTCATTGTGTTATTTTCTCATTCAAATTTTGTAATTATCATTTTAATTATTATTTTTAATGAATGAATATTTTTAATTATTCTTAAAATTCGACTGCATACTACACTTGAGTAAAAAATAAATTTCAAACTCAAAAAATTCTAAGTCCCCTCATTAAAATTTCGAAATTAATTTTTCTTATTAATTATTTTTAATTACTTTTTAAATGAATTTTAATTATTCATTAAAACCTCGTACTATACTATAGTTGACTAATAATAATTCTCGAAAAATTCTAAGTCGCTTCATTAAATGTTTCCTCATTAAATTTTTATTTGCTATTTTTAATTACTAATTAGTTAATCGATCGAAATACCCCTCGTACTATAACATGTTAAAAAAAATTCAATCTCTCGAAAATTCCCACTTTTATTCAAAAAAATCCTTATCTCACCAAAAAAATTTTTTACCCCCTTTTACCCCTACTCTTACAAGACGCTCTCCGAAGAACACCTCCTCCTCCCTCCTCCGGACGCCCATTTCTCTCCTACTCATAATCAAATAAAATATTGAAATGCAAATGAAAATTTTGAAAAGAAATCTTCCATTGTTTTAACGTAGTTTGCAAATGCATTCGCATGACACGTGTAGTCTCTTAAAAAAATAATTTACCACATTGAGCTTTTAAATGCCTCAATTCCAACTCTATATATACGGTCCATCGCAAAACAATTAACATTGTTGTCTTAATTAACGTATATAAATATCGCATTTTCTTATTGCATGTCGTCAAAGTGATCTTATTAAAAGACAGGCCTAATGCAGATTAAATACATTTGTTCTATATTTTTACTAACGAAAGCAATTTTCAGGAAATTTCTATTTCGCAGCATAACCTTTTTTATGATTGCCTAATTATCTGGATTTCTGTTTACTACCCAATAATAAAGATTTCTGTATAAACGGATTTAGTCCAGAACATGTTATTCTGAATAATTTGAGTTTCACTGTATAAATTATAGGACTGAGAGGTCATAAGAAAATTTAGATTTTCTTTATCAAAAATATATTTATTTTGTAAAAAAATTCTTAACCCTTACAGCTTTCGAAACAATTTTCTTTTAAATTTTTGTACGAGTGTTGAAAATGTGTTTAGAATATAATGGAAAGATTTCACGGAGTCTTTCCGTAATCTCTACATAGATTACCGCTACAACCCTTTAAAAACCGCGCTATCGTGAATTTTAAGTGACACACAAGAAGAGCTCTGTGACCGAAATGTGACAGCCCCGTGATATAAATGAAACTCTTGTTACTGTTCACACTATCGTTATGACACCTGCAAAACGAGTCGTATCCACATCACTCTGAAATCGATATGTCTCACTCCGTGAGGTGATGCAAATGACTCAAAAGTCGGACACGATGACTTCACAGTCAGGACATGAACTAAAGGACCTGAAAATCATAATGTGACAAAAAAATGCTGCCATCTTTTAGTCATCGTTGTGACTGTCACCATTTATGACGACTCTGACGTCTCATCGACTGTCTGTGTTATTAGGAATAATAAAATATTCATGTTATATATGGCAGTTATTACAAACAACTTATAAACTACAACATTAACTGTAAATTATGAGAACATAATTTAACATTATTGAGAAGATTTTTTTTTCTACTTTTGAGAAACTCTTAAATTATCTTCTAGCTTCTGATTTATTTCTTTTCTCTTTAATGCAACCATGCACATGAAATTTAAATCGCTTCAAGAACTGTTCCACCTTACAACGAAGAGTACGTTATTAAAGCGCATAGTTACGTTATCTAAACTACCATTTCCAGCTACTTGAGTTACTCCCAGTTATACATCTAAATCCAATTCTATAAGTTAAAATATTTAAATCAATATTTTATGCTATTCGTAGGAAAGAATTTTTCATGTGATTTTTTTATTTATTTATGACTTTATTTTATATACGGAACTGCATTCTATATATATCTGATCCAATTATATATTTCCTTTATTCAATAATAAAATTTTCTCTATAAAATGCTGCTCATGTATTTCAATATTATCTTAAAATAGATTCAGGTGAAAAAAAGCAGTCTATTCGGGCAGAAAACAATTGAAATTGTAATATTAAAACTTTAAAACACGTATATAAAAATAATTTATAGATCCTTAAAAACTATAACAATAAAATGTACGTTATTATTCTAAGAATTCAAACAACAGCTACAGACATAAAAAGAAACTATTGAACATAGGAATATTTCTAATATACTTACGTTCCCAATTCATAAAATGATTTTGATCTATTGTGACTCGTAGAGAAACGACTAATGGGGCAAGAAACGCCTGTTGATTTTGACTTCTGGTCGCTTGTTCGGGAACGTATATAAACAGAATTCATTCAGCTTCATAAACGATTTGTCATTTTTTTTAATCAAAAAACAGAAATAGAGTATTGCATGCTTCCAAATCAATCAAAAAATGTTATTGGTTGTTTGAAAACTTATATTTCTTATGTAAAAACTATCATTATTAGGAAGCTGTATTTCAAACAGAAATTGTATGAACATAAGAGAATCTTGTATTAAAAAAAAATCTGTTCTGTTACAATTCTTATTTCTTAGATCCTGAAAACAAACTGTCTATTTGTCCATTGAAGAATTGAAATTGTAATATTAAAACTTTAAAACATTCAACAAAGTTGAATTGATTGAAAACTTATTGCATATTTCTTATATAGAAATAATCTTCTATTGATGTTCTATTTCAGATAGGAATATAGTTAACTTTTACATCCTAAGAGCAACGTATTTTGTTTCTAGTTTTTTCCTTACAATATTGTATGTTATAGACACTAAGCGTATAGAAATGTTAGCTCTAATTATGGAACAAATTAAGTTAAAATGTAAAATTATTTTTCATGTATGTACTTAAAACATTGTTTCACATTACTTGAAAAATAGTAATATTATTTTTATTGTAGGCACAGTCGTGGAAAAAAAAGTAAACACCCCTACTAACTACTCAACAAATTATCGTAGAAGAAAGTTACTGGTACTGAATGATTGGAAATAAAGCCTACTTTTAAATGATGTATATAAAATTTGCTTAGGGAGGAGATCTACATATTAAAACGAACCCAAACGTCATTCAATGGCAATACCCAATTTTAACAAGATATTTCAAAACTTCGGTTCAAACTATGCCTAGTCACCAAATTTCAAGTCATTTGAATAATAAGTTTTTGAATAATAAACATTCAAAATTTAGTGCTTAGTGTTAAATTACATTTTCATATTTTCTTTGATATCTCCTGAAATTATACTCCTAATGTGCTAATTTTTTGTGTAGCAATAATACTAAAATAACCAAACATAAATACGTCAAATTTGCAAATTTTATAATTTTGTGATGTGAATTATGAATTATGAAATTAATATTCGGAAAAATTTTGAATTGCAACCAACAAATTTGCATGGATTTAGATTTATTAAGTCCTGCTTTATGGAAATCCAAAATTTCACATTTTTTAAATGTGATGGTTGCAAAATGATGGTTTAAAGGGCCGTCTATGATAGAAGTGACTAGATATTTTGAACTTTCTTATGCTATCCTAGCAGTCTTCAATGACTGCTTGAGTGAGGCTTAAGATGCCTTGATCAAGAAGGGGGCTGTTTCGGTCAACAATCGAGTACCGAACTTCAATTTGGATACAGCCCCTAAAATACGCTCTTTTTAAAATAATTAATTTCTTAGAAACTTATCATAGGAATTGCATAAAGATTTGTTTTTAGGCTAATTGAAGGGTGAGTTCATTTATGCTATCAGAATTGTGTACTGCTATTAAAAAAACAAAGTTATGGTTCGTTTTAATATGTAGATGGCCCCCTAAGCAAATTTTATGTACATCATTTAAAAGTAGACTTTATTACCAATCGTGTGGTACCAGTAACTTTCTTCTACGATACTTTTTTGCAGAGTTAGTAACGGGTGTTTACTTTTTTTTCCAGTACTGTAAAACGTTTGAAAAAAATATAAGGATTATTTATCCTTCAGCACATTTTTCATCTTTATATGAAAGTTGTGCCCTGCGAAAAGCGCAAAAATAGGCCATTTTTATGATTATCTTTACATTTGCTTTTGTATGACTGAAACGTCATTTTTTATCTCAAAACAATCAAGCAATCTTTCTGTTATAACTACTAATATTTTAGTGCCTGCTAATATTATTAGTCAATGTGAATGAAATTTAATTTTTAAACTATTTATCAATTCTGTAATTTTTATGAGAACGTGTAAATAGTCAAATATCTTGCAGTTTGAATGGAGTGATTACCGGTTTGCCTGATTTCATGACGTCTGAGGGCTTTCCTCAATTTTATAAAAATATTTCAGTATAAAATGGAAAAAAATGTCTGTTTTATGATTTTCGATTTTCTGTGTATTTTTTCTTTGATGAATGATACGTAATTTCTATATTTAAAAAAATCAAGCCATCTTTCTGTTATAACTGCTAATATTATTAGTCAATGTGAATGAAGTTTAATTTTAAAATGATTTATCAATTCTGTTTTTTTTATGTGCGCAGTGACGCATAAATATTCAAATATTTTGCAGTTTGGATGGAGTGATTACTGACTTGCCTTATTTCATGACATCAGACAGCTTTCCTAAATTTTCATAAAAATTCGTATAAAATGATAAAAAAAACCGTTTTATGATTTTCTGTACATTTTTTTAAATTTTATTACTGATAGGTAATTCTATATTTAAAAAACCCAAGCCATCTTTCTGTTATAACTGCTGATATTTTAGTCTGGTAATATTGTAATTCAATGTGAATGCAATTTTTAAATGATTTATCAATTCTGTCTTTTTTTATGAGAACAGTGACTTGTAAATAGCAAAATATTTTGCAGTTTACATGGGGTGATTACTGACTTGCCTGATTTCATGACGTCAGAGAGCTTTCCTAAATTTTTATAAAAAATGTTTATAAAATGGAAAAAAGGACTATTTTAGGATTTTCTGTTTGTTTTTTATTTTATGACTTCACAATTTCGGTACATTTTTCGGAGTAATTTCTATATTTAAAAAAAAAAAATCCCTTCCGGCTCGGCCTACAGATACAGGTAGATGCCGAAGTTAAGTACTAATTTCACAACTAAAACTTAAATCAAGATAAAAGATAAACCCAGTTTAAAAATTTTATCTGGCCGCTTTTGACGAGTTTTTAATTTTATTTTTTCGTATGAGCTGGTTTTATCAGAATCGTGTTAAAGCTGTTCTCAACTGCACTCCTCAACATGCCTGATACTTTCTGACACAATGGCGTACACATTTTTAAACGTAAAGGTATAAAATTAGCAGACCTATCACAAGGCGTTTTTCTCCCTTCGTTCGTTGATTTTTCTGCTTTCATCGGGAAATTCGATTCTAAACGCCAACTTTGACAGTATTTTCTGAAACATCTATATTCTGTTTACAACAAAGCGGAAAATGTCTTTCAATTACATGGTTACTGTATAACAACACGTCCCAGGCTCATGCGTTTCCGAACAAAAATGAATTAAAACTTATGTTATGAAGTTGCCCCTTTGGATTTGAGAACAGCCTTAATACGATTTTATGTATCAGTTTGGAAGAGATTTCTGCAGAATTATGGAAGTTATCGTGTCCATAAAAAAGTTATATAGATGGTTATATATAAAAGTTACAAGCTCAAATGAAAGGAGCATTGCTGTAATAACTTCGCCATTTGAAGAGAAAGATGACTGCGAATGCTCCTATAGAGGGCACAGAGTGCTGGAAATGCATACGATATCGTCAAATCCCGCCAGATGCGTGCATGATAGTGTGGGAGAACGTTAAAAGGCATCGTTCACATCATGGATGCCTCCAAATTGTGTCAAAGCGCGTTCGTGCAATTTTTAACGACGGAAAATGTGAGTGCTTGTGAAATTTACCGTCGAAGGCAAAAAGTGTATGGGACGAGTATACACGGAGTTTTATACACAGAGTGTATTCCGATGGTATAGGGATTTTCGTAGTGGAAGAAGACCACATGCGCTTGACCAGGTCGTGACCTGTCGTCAGTACTGCTTCTTCCACTACGAAAATCCCTAGACCATCGGAATACCGATCTGCGTGACATATACTCCGTGCCATACACATTTTGCATTCGACGATAGATTTCACTAGCACGCACATTTTCCGCTGTTAAAACTGTACGACCGCGCGTTGACACCGTTTGGAGGCATCCATGATGTGAACGATGCCTTTTAAACTGCTCCCACATTATCACAGACGCATCTGGCGGGATCTGACGATATCTCAAGCATTCCCAACAGTTTGCCTCCTCTATAGGAGCATGCGCAGTCATCTGTCTCGTCAAATGGCGGAGTTATTACAGCAATGCCACTTTCATTTGGGCGACCCTTATATATATATATATATATATATAGATAGATAGATAGATAGATAGATAAATAGATAGATAGATAGACAGATAGATAAAGTTTGGTTTTGGGTTCTATGGGTCATGATCGGCGTAGATCTGCAAAAGTTTTCCGAAATTCTAACATAGAGGAGAACGTAATAGGTAGTATTTCTTACAAAATCTACCTAAAATGAAGCCATATTTCTGTTATAATTGCTAATATTTTAGTCTGCAAATATTACACGTCAATGTGAAAGAAATTTAATTTTTAAATGATTCATCGATACTGCCTTTTTTTATGAGAACAGTGGCGTGTAAATAGTTAAATATTATTCAGACTTTAGGGTCTGATTACTGACTTGCCTGATTTAAGGACGTCAGATGAAGTCCCAGCATTTTTATAAAAATGCTTATAACATTTTAAAAAGGCCATTTTATGATTTTATGTACATTTATTTTCTTTTATGCGTGATACATAATTTTTGTATAAAAAATCAAGCTATATCTTTCGGTTATAACAGCTAATATTGTAGTCTGCTAATGTTATAAGTCAATATGAATGAAATTTAATTTTCAAATGATTTATCAATTCTGTCTGTCTTGATAAGAACAGTGATGGATAAGCGAAGATTTTATAGTGCGATTACTGACTTGTTTGATTTCAGGACGTCATAGAGCTTTCATGCATTTTTATAATATATATATATATATATAAGTGAAAAAGGGACTTTTATGATTTCTGTATATTTTTAACACTTTGCAACGTAGTTCAAAAGTGTTTATGACTTCGTTATTTCTGTCTGCTATCTTCAGCCGGTCCACACTCTAACTCACGTAAATATAGTCAGATTGTCATGAAATTGGTATATGTTATTTAGGTTTAGTATGGTATGTTCGGTATTAAAAATAAGGTATGTATAGCATTTATGGATCATTCGCGGGGATACTGAAAAAATTCCGTTACATTACGGCCCACATGTGGAAAAATCGTCTTCGGTGTATTTTAATGATATTACACTATTTAAAATATATTGAAGTTTATATATATATATATATATATATATATATATATATATATATATATATGGGGCATTCTCACAATCTTTAAACTTTCATGTCCCTGAATAATAATTTTTTATTTAATACACTTTTTTGTGTTTTTATTATTTCATATACTTGGGGACATCACATTGAGTGATTGCACAACAATATTAACGAGATAAATAAGTTTTGGACGATGTTGGGGGTCCAAACACATGGAAAACTCATCTACCGTCCCGTGTCCCTGATGCTGATTTTGAAGTTTGGAGCTGTCTGGATAAAATTGTTTCAATAAAAATAATTCAATTTTTTTTTTTCTGAAACTGGAACTATTGTTTTATATGAATATGTAGCTAAAAATTAACCTGCACACATTTTTAGGGTTGATATTATTTTTTGAACTCTGTCCCTTGGTTTTAGATTTTTTACCATTCCTCTTCTGAAATTATACAGAAAATTACTTTAGATGCAGCGACAGAATTTTTTTCAAATTTTTGATCATGCAGAAGTGTACTAGAGAAAGAATATCTAAAATTCTTTGACAGGAAATTTACTGCAGAATATAAATCAGCATTTAAATATCAATTTCAAGCACCGTGGCTTTATTGGTAGTCTCACCGTCCCCAAGGTTTATTCCTGCACTTTTCGAGGTAAATTAAAAAAAAAAAAAATTAATCCAATATTAACAACTGTTTCGAAAAATTAATGAACATTGTGGCTATCACTTAGTCTTAACATGATTTTCCTAAAAATGGGTGCTAATTTTCCTTACTGTTCCATCCTTACCGTCTCTTTTTTTTACCATTTCGTCCCTTTTTTTACCATCTCGTCCCTTTTTTTTACCTTACCGTCCCTTCTTTAACACCCCTTTAAGACAATGTTATACAAAAATTCTGTATTAAAAGTACTACATTTGTGTGATTTCTTATTTGAATGTCCTGTGGGTACTATGCAAATTCATTATAAGTAAAAATTTAGAAGAAAATAAAAAGTTATAGCGGTAAAATGGCAAAGAAAACTAAACTCGCAACTTTAACCTACACCTCAGTTAAATAAAAAAAAATTTCGCTGCTGACCATTTTTTCTTTATTTTGAATCATTAAGGCATTCGTCTGTCAGATTAAAATGTTATTTTAGCAAGTTTAATTTCGCCAGATTTTTTCCCCAAAAGTCAAAAGATTGTGAGAATGCACCATATATTATAATATATATATATATATATATTATAATATATATATAAATATATATATTATATATATATATTAATATATATATACATCACTGTGGCTTAGTACAATTCCCTTACTATAGAATTTAGTGTGCACATAATTTATCGTTCATTTACAGGGACACACAAAGGAATTCGGCTACAGAAAAAAAAAGAAAAATAATTGAACTATTGAAACCTATTAACAATAATTGCTGGAAGTGCATTTTCAGTTCTGGTACGCGTTTTTAAACTGAACTATTTTTTAAATATTACGTGGTGTGTATAAATTCTATAGATCATATGCAAGGCTGCACAAAAAGTTTTCAAGTATATTTCCGTTTATTCATGGAAATTGCTAACTGGAAATTTTCAACTGTGCTATTTATTTAACTGAACAAACTTTTACCATACTTTGTTGTATGCATACAAATCTATATATCATATACAGGGCAGTACAAAAGGAAAATCCAATATTTTTCTGGTTATTGATTGTAACAGCTATTTTTAACAGCATTATGCGTTTTTAAATTGAATTACTTTTTTGAATAACACTTTTTATGGTAATAGCAGAAATTGGATTTTCAAATTGTTGATTTAGACATCATCTTTCACCTTAATAAACTGTGAAGTTTTGTTACAATATTCTGAATGTGTCGGAAAGTGTTACATAATCTATGCAGGACGCCTGATTTTTCGTTCTTGTTTTCTTTTATAACTGATACTCAATTTCTATATTATGAAAAATCAACCCACCTTCCTGTTATAACTGCTAATATTTTGAAGTCGCGTGTATTAAATTTAATTTTTAAATGAGTTTTCAATTCTTTTTGCCCGACTGAAAAGAAGGGTTATGTGTTTCACGCGTATCTGTGTATGTGGATTTCTTTATACCCTCGAAACATTCCAACGGCTGTTTTAATGAATGAGGTTTCTATCAATTCGTCTTAACGGCCCGATGGTTATAGGCTAGGTTTTGTTTTTATAAATTCAAAATGGCGGTAGAGACGAAAAAAAATTTACGCATCCCATTGAGTGTCATATCATTGGATAGGTCTTTCAAAATGAAGACGATGTTTCATTGACTATTTTACAATCAGAAACTCCGTTAAAATATTATACAACATGGAATTTGTGTATGTATTGTGGATCTCTAGCTTTACTGCAACTCTAACCATCATAGACATCTATAGACCTCATCAAAACAGTGTTTATAGATAGGAACGAACAATTAAACACAACTTAAAAGTCATCAATACAAGTAAATAAATAAAAAAATAGGTAAGTAATATAAACAAGTAATATAAAAAAAAAAAAATATTTTAAGTCAATTCCTACTTAGGTCAATAAGAGAATTTTTTTTCTCCCATTCTTCTTCTCTTTTGAGTGGCGCTTAAAATGCCTTGATCAAGAAGAGGGCTCTCTCGGTCTTAAAATACCATGATCAAGAAGGGGGCTCTCTCGATTATTGAAAATTAATTAATTTAATTTAATTAATTAATTAATATTTGAAAAAAACTAACATCAATTGTCATCCACTACAAGTTTAAAAAAATTTATTTGAGCTTGATTGGATGAATAATAAGTATTTTATTACCGATTGAAAATTTGAACAAGATATATATAGCGAGAGTGTGAGCTAATAGTAGGAATTGAAAAAAAAATTGTTTTACATTGATGAGAAATAATTAATGAGTTCGCTTTTTACGCAATCGGGTTTTTTGATTTTTTAAATTTAATTGTTTATTCCTGTTTTGGGAATACTGACGCATAAAAGATTAAAATTTTCGCAGTTGGTACGCGTGATTATTGAAGAGCGTTAGAAAGCTTTCTTTCATTTTTATAAAAATGCTTATAAAACTCGGGTTTACTTAGTTTTTTTTTTTTTTTTTCGCGATTCGGTTCTGAAATACTTTCGTATCTCTTCATATTAGATATGTCTTACGTATAAGTCTGCTAAAGTATTTTGTCGACAGAAAATTTATTTTCGGGAAACGGAAAATCACGTGACGTTCGCTTGGAGAGTTAAGGATACAAATTACAACTTTTAACCAAGAAAACAGACAATGATATTGGTAGTGTGTTTCCACAAACTTGTTTCTTTTTATAAATTACAGTTCACAAGAATCATGCTTATCAAATTCTTTCTTGGAATTAAATAATATTTACATTCTTTTTTCATACCCCTCAACTTTTTTACAGGAAACGCAAAGAACTATTCCCTTTGTCTTTGCAGCGAATAAAAACGCTTCAAAAAATTATCTTTTCCAACTATTCATTTAGAAAAGCATGTTTACTCCTTTTCTTTTAGGTAGCTTTCTTTACAAAAAAGCTACCTATTGCAGCCGTTCGGAGGAAAGCGATTTCAAAAAATTTTGGTATATTTTCATCGATCATGACCCCCAGACCCCGAAACCACCCTCCGTTCAAAATTGATATATATATATATATACATATATATATATATATATATATATATATATATATATATATATATATATATATATATATATATATATATATATATATATATATATATATATATATATATCTGACCTATGTCACACTGTAACTCCCGTAATTATGAACCGATTTCGATGTAATTCGGTGTGTACATAGTACATACCAATGTCTCGACCGAGTTCGTTGGCCAGCTTCATCCGCCGTTTTGTTTCAAAATGGCGGCCATTTAAAATTTTTAAAAAAATTTAAAACTTGAAATGGGGTACCAAAAAATTAAAAATAGAAAAATATTTTTTTCTTATGTATTTAACCTTTATACAAAGATTCCGGAGCAGTTTTTGTTTCGTCTATATCTTAAAAAATGGCTGAGTTATAGCATTTTGAATTTCTAGCGTGGCTGACATTTTGAAACGTCCTGAATTTTGTCACGCGATAAAAGGCATATTTATGAACCGATTTGGATGTAATTCGGTGTGTACATAGTACATATGAATCTCTCGACCGAGTTTGTTGGCCAGCTTCATCCGCCATTTTGTTTCAAAATGGCGGCCATTTAAAATTTTTTTAAAAATTTAAAATTTGAAATGTGGTACAAAAAAATTGAAAATGGAAAAATATTTTTTTCTTATGTATTTGACCTTTATGCAAAGATTTCGGAGCAGTTTTTGTTTCGTCTATATCTTAAAAAATGGCTGAGTTATAGCATTTTGAAATTCTAGCGTGGCTGACATTTTGAAACGTTCTGAATTTTGTCACGCGATAAAAGGCGTATTTATGAACCGATTTGGATGTAACTTCGTTTATGCATAGTACATACCAATGTCTCGACCGGGTTCGTTGGCCAGCTTCACCCGCCATCTTGTTTAAAAATGGCGGCCATTTAAATTTTTAAGAAAAATTTAAATTTGAATTGTGGTACCAAAAATTGAAAATTGAAAAAATATTTTCTTCTTATGTGTTTGACCTTGATAAAAAGATTCGGGAGCAGTTTTTGTTTCGTCTATATCTTAAGAAATGGCTGAGTTATAGCATTTTGAATTTCTAGCGTGGCTGACATTTTGAAACGTCCTGATTTTTCTCACGTAATAACAGGCGTATTTATGAACCGACTTGGATGTACCTTGGTGTGTACATAGTACATACAAATATCTCGACTGAGTTCGTTGGCCAGCTTCATCCGCCATCTTGTTTCAAAATGGCGGCCATTTTAAAAAATTAAATAATAAAAAAATTTAAATGAGATACCAAAAAATTGGAAAATGAAAAAGATTTTTTTTTGTATGTGTTTGACCTTAATACAAAGATTCCGGAACAGTTTTTCTTTCGTCTATATCTAAAAAAAAATGGCTGAGTAATAGCATTTTGAATTTCTCTTGTGGCTGACATTTTAAAACGACCTGATTTTTGTCACGCGATAACAGGCGTATTTATGAACCTATTTGGATGTAACTTGGTCTGTACATAGTACATACCAATGTCTCGACCGAGTTCGTTGGCCAGATTCATTCGCCATCTTGTTTCAAAAGGGTTGCCATTTAAAAAAATTAAATTTAAAATTCAAAATAAGGTATTAAAAAATTGGAAAATGAAAAAGATTTTTTTTATGTGTTTGGCCTTGATACAAAGATTCCGGAGCAGTTTTTGTTTCTGAAAATTTGTTCTTTTGTTGATATCTTAAAAAATGGTTGATTTATAGCACTTTGAATTTCTAGCATGGCTAACATTTTGAAACGATCTTGTATTTGTCACGCGATAACACACGTATTCGCCTATTTCGATGTAAGAAGGCATGTGGATAGTATACATCAACACCTCGACCAAGTTCGCTGGCCAGATTCATCAGCCATCTTGTTTCAAAATGGCGGCCATTAAATTAAAATATATATATATATTTAAAGTGAGGTGCAAAAAAATTAGAAATTGAAAAAGATTTCTTTCTTAAGTATTTGATCTTGATATAAGGATTCAGGAGCATTTTTTGTTTGTCCTTACCTTAAAAAATGTCTCAGATATAGCAGTTTCATCTTCTATTGTGGGTGACATTTTGAAAAATCGGATTTTTTGCATGCGACAGCACTCCTATATATTAACCGATTCCGATGTGAGTGAGCATGTGCACAGCAATTACTAAGGTCTCGACCAAGTTCACTGCTTAGCCTCATCCACCATGTTGTCTTAAAATGACAGGCACTTTAAGAAATTGCCGAATTTGGCAGCCAAATATAAGTTACTTTAAAGAAAAGCAGCTTGGATAAAGCTGACTAATTTCGCGAAATTCTCATTCATTATATTGATAAAAATTAGTATTGAATCTCCTATATTCGGTTTCCACTAAATTGAGCTTCGTGATATAAGTTGGCTTTTTTTAAATAAGGATTATGAAAGCTACCTCTTCCTCCCGGCACTGGCCGGAAGGACTATTTATAGTCCCCTCCCATCCCATTTCTTTCACATTTAGATTCTTCACTACTTGATTTCAGTTTCTTATCACGACAGCATTAATAGGTACTGATTGTTTAATATTAATATACACTGTGAAACATTTGCAGCAAACTGCCCACTCATTCGACCGTTTTTATAGAAAACGGTTACATAACAGTAATTTAACTCTTTTTTTTTTTTTACCATATTATTGCCCATATTATGGTCAGAAAAAAGTTAAATTACGGCTATGTAACCGTTTTTTCAAAAAAATTACCAAATGACTGGACAGTTTGTTGCAAATTTTTAGCAGTGCGTCGTCAATGACGAAGTAATCAATAAATGAATTTACGTTTTAAGTGATTTTCTATTTTTAACACTTGACTTCGGTTTATATGCCTGCCGTCTGTCTATCCATACACTGTTAAAAATTTTGCAGCATTCTGGCAGGTCATTCGACCGTTTTTTGAAAAAACGGTTTCATAATCATAATTTAACTATATTCTGACCATAAAATGGCCAATAATATGGTCAGAATAGTGTTAAAATTACGGTTGTGTAACCGTTTTCGGAAAAAACGGTCAAATGACCTGCCAGAATGCTGCAAATTTTTAACAGTGTACACTGTTAAAAATTGTGCAGCATTCTGAATGACCGTTTTTTGAAAAAAAAACGGTTTCATAATCACAATTTAACTATATTCTGACCGTAAAATGGCCAATAATATAGTCAGAATAGTGTTAAAATTACGGTTGTGTAACAGGTTTTTGGAAAAAACGGTCAAATGACCTGCCAGAATGCTGCAAATTTTTAACAGTGTACTCTAACTCTCGTAAATATTCTCGGATTGTCATGTAATTCATGTGAGGACATGAGTTTCAAAACTGGCTTTATCCAAAATTTAAAAAATAGTGTTTTCTTTATTAATCTATTCTATTGGTTATACCTGCATTGGGAAAAGTCTACAATCCCCAAAAATCTAGTTTATCCTGTATTTCTGGCACTGTAAAATCTTGGTTTACAATGAAAACAAATGGACGCAGTTAGAGGTTTTTCGCGATTTCCCTGAATTTGATTTCCTGGATAAGGTGAGTTTTGAAACTCACGTCCTCATATATGTTATTGAAGTTTACTGTAGCATGTTCCCTATTGAAAATGGAGTGTGTAGTACTTATAGTTCGTTTATAGGGACGTACAAAACAAGCCCGTTACATTATGGTCAATGAGGAAAAATCGTTTGCGGTGATGTTACACTATTTCAAACACAATGAAATTATATGCATTTATGAAGAGCACTAAAACACACTTTCTGTAGAATATGGGGTGCAAAATATTTATCATTCACTTAAAGGGTTACTCAACATAATTCTGTTACATAATGGTCGACGGTGAAAAATTGTTTGCAGCGTATTTTGATAATGTAACACAATTTCAAAATTAATCAAATTGATATCCATTATTGGTGTGCATTACAAGATGCTTACTGTAAAATATGACGTGCATAACAGTTATCGTTTATATATAGGGGCAGAGGAATTTTTTTATTACACTGTTAAAAAAATTTTGCAGCATTCTGGCCGATCATTCGACCGTTTTTTGAAAAAACGCTTTCATAATCGTAATTTAACTATATTCTGACCATAAAATGGCCAATAATATGGTCAGAATAGTGTTAAAATTACGGTTGTGTAACCGTTTTCGAAAAAAAAAAACGGTCAAATGACCTGCCAGAATGCTGCAAATTTTTAACAGTGTGTTAACAATACTGTCTATGAGCGATTAAAGTTGGAGATAATATTTCAGATGTGGTATACCTTCTTACGTTTAACTAATTTCTTGCATAGAACGTGGTGTCTATATATTCTATAAATCATATAAATAGCTACATAAAATACATTCTGTGTAAAAATTACCCGGAATTTATCATTTAAAAAAAGTGCATAAAAGATATCACGGCAATTTTTTGCCCTGTAATTTGGGACCACGATGCTGAATTACAACGCGGGGTTTGAGTACCATCAGTGATAGTGTGTTAACAGCAGCTGTTTTTCCCGACATAATTTAACAATAAGCTATTTAATCCCGACATTTTCTCTGCAATTTTTACAATGGGAAAATTAATTGAATAGAGATTTTACATTACATTTTGTGTTTCAAAAAACATTTCGTGTGCCGAATCACTGAAAATGTTGCAGAAAACCTATGGTTAATCGTGTATGTTAAACACGTAGGTATATGAATGGTATAAAGCATGAAAAAGGGGCGAGAAATGGTAGTTGATTTACCTCGTTCTGGTTGACGTTCGAAGTCTACGAACGACTCAAACAAAATCAGGAAGCAGGTGCTCAAAAATCATCTTATGAGTCTTAGAGAGTTCGCTCAAGAATTTAACATATCTTTTAAGTCCGTTCATAACGTTATGACTATTATTTTGGACGAGAAACAAGTCGCAGTATGCCTCGTTTCAAAGGATCTTAATTTTGCTCTATCGTTGTGCAACAGTTTTTGGGGCGAAACCGCAACAAATGCCATCGACCAAGCACCTTGCTCGCCTGATATAGCCCCGTGTGACTTTTTTCCTGTTCACGAAGCTAAAATAATCACTTCGAAGAAGGCGTTTTGAGTCAATTGAGGACACAAAAGGAAATTCGCTGAAGGAGCTAAAGGCCATACCCCAATCTGCCTACCAAAAATGTATGGAGGATTGAATCCCGCGCTGGCATAGTTGTTTTGAACTCGGTGGGGCTTAATTTAAAGGCAACAAAATACATTTAGGGAAAATAAATTAATTTTTTGTGTCGTAAACATTACTGTGTATACGCGTGAATTGCTTAAACGCATTTTTTCATTGCGTGATAGTTCTTCCATCTAAAATATATTTAGTTTAATAACAGGTTTTTGTAGAATATAAATAAATTCATGTACGGTCTACGCAAAGAACCGGATACATTAGCGTCTATGGGTGGTAATTTTTGAAAGTGCGTCTTTAGTTATGTTGCAAGTTTTTTCCTGAATAAAATTTTAGTTTATTATGAGGAGTGTATATCGAGTGCATTTCCGCCTATTGATGGAAATTAGTGAATTTTCAACTGCCTTTGGTAACCAAGTTTTTTAATTAAGCTAAATTTTAGCACACTAGGCAGATCTATAAATTATATTGGGATGGATAAAAGTATTCCAGTAACTTTCCGGCTATAGAAGGTACTTCCAGAAATATGGTTTAAACTTTTTAAACGGGGAAGCTCCGTTGCAGTAATCTGAAAGTGTTAGAAATCTTTTCACAATCTATGCTTGCCGTATGACTTTTCTTTCTTCTCTGTTTTCTTCAGCTGAGCGCATAGACATTAAATATTTTGCAGTTTGTATAGCTGGTTGCTGAATTGCGTGGCTCCAGCTCGTCAGCGGGTTTTCTTGCATTTTTTGTATAAACGCTTATAAAATTCGTGATTCGACGCAAAAAATTATCTCTCATATCCTTTTTCTTAAATATTTCTTAAAACATAATTCTACTAAAATGATTTTTCTATAGCGAATTTAATTTGATTTTGGGTAACAGCAAAATGCGCAGCATCCACTTAGAGGGTTAAGAATTTAGAATATAATTCTAAACTCAAATAAAAAGAAAGCTAATGATAATATATCATTAAAAATCAATGGGCTTTTCTGTAGCCAATTTAATTTGCTTTCGGGAAACAGCAAATTACGTGACATCCGCTTAGAAGTTTAAGAATTTAGAATATAATTTTAAGCACAAATAAAAAGAATGCGAATGATAATATATCATCAACAAACAATGGGGTCAGTTCCTTTCTATTTATTACATTTTGCAAGAATTATGAATGAGAAACTTCTTGGAAGTTAAATAAAAAAAAAACTGTACCTCTCGATTCTTTTATCAGAAAACACAAGAACCATTTCTTTTGTCTTTCCGGTAAATAAAAACACTTCAAAAAAGAACCTACTCTAACTATTCATTAAGAAAAGCATATGTTTTCACCTTTTCCCTTTATAGTCCACTCCCTTCTAACATTCCCTTTCACATCTCGATTCCTCGCTGCTTGATTTCTGTTTCTTATCACGCCGGCATTAGTAGGTACTGATTATTTAAGATTAATACGTAGTTGTGCGGTCCCGACCCTATGTTTTTCTATGCCGTGACAGTGACATCTTCATCGAGGAAAAAGGAGTATAAAAAACAACATTTCCAGAAATTAGCCGACGATTGCCATTTGTTGGGACCGCGGGCTAAAAGGCGGAATACGAACGAAGCTGTCTTTTGGCAAACAGCTCTATCGCTTAGCTCGGTGATTATCTCCCATCTGGTTAGTCGGGAAAAAGGGGACCTTTTTCTACTATTAATGAATATGAAGTGATTTTTTATTGAATTCATAACTAGTCGTAGGATGTTCATTAATTACTCAAGGTTGAAAGATTAATGACATTATGAATTAATATATTCGTTTGCTTCTTCATTTTTGCGATTCAAAATTTTCACTAATGATTTGATTTCGTAAAATGAGAAACAATTACAAATCGATGCAAGAAAGAAAAATGATGCTTAAAGTATTGATCATGAAACACTTTCCAGTACATTCAGAACACTATAACAAAATTTCATTTAATACGTTGAAAAATGACGTTTCGAAAACTCATAACACATTTGAAGACCCAATTTAAGCAATTAGCATCTATAGTCGAAAAAATATACGAATTCTTTTGTGCAGCCCTGTATAGATTTGTATATATACCATACAGTATGCAAAAATTTAGTTCTGTTAAGAAACGCACCACACAGTTAAAAATTCACCTTCAGCAATTTCCGTCTAAAAGCGGAAAGATTAGCCCTGTATATGATCTATAGAATTTATATACGCTACATACTAAGCAAAAATTTAGTTAATTTAAAAATGCAAATCAAAGTTTAGAAATGCACTATCAGCAATTATCGCTCACTGTAACCGAATTATTTTGCGTGTCCCATAAAGAAGAATAAATGTAAGGCACGACATACCTTTCAGTAAACAACTTATAGTACACCCCAATAATTGATATAAATTTCATTAGCTTTGAAATAATATAGCATTGTTAAAGTACACTGCAAACGGTTTTTTCCAGTAGACCATCATGGAATGATATTATTTTGTGTGACCCTGTAAAGGAATAATAAATACTTTGCAACCCATATTCTACAGAAAATATGTTTTTGTATACTTTAAAAATGCATAACATGTGATTAAAATTGTTTAACATCATTAAAATGCACTTCAAACGATTTTTTCCCATTGACTGTAATGTAACGGAATACATTTTGCTGTCCCTGTAAACAAACTATAAATGCTACACATTTCCTTTTCAGTAGTGATTATGCTACAGTATAACATTACAATAACATTTTAAACATTACAGAGTAATCCCAGTATATTTACGAGAGTTAGACCACGAACAGTCGGACAGACAGATCGAAGTCATAAACACGTTTGAACTATGTTAGGAACTGTTAAAAAGATGAATTTTTTTTTTCGAATTTTGGCTTTGTTGAACATATAAATTTATTGTAGTTTATGGCTTTACTTTTTTTTTACTTCTTTCCCTGTGTAACAATATTTGGTTAATACAGTGAAAGCAGAATGACTGGGATCTAAAAGAAAGTTCCGGTTTAGACAGGTTTCATGTATTTAGGTATACACTAGTCGTCGATTCTTAAAATATCAAATTCCCTTAAACTTATTATAAATCTTCTTAATATTATGTACAACTTTTATGTTGACAAGTTTTTAATAGTACCAACTCTTACCGAAAAAAATAAAAATAAAATATAAACGAAAAGAATGGGGGGATAAAGAAGAAAAAAATTCATAACTTCATCAATTCACAAGATAGCCAATCCGCTTAAATTTATTATACATCTTCTGAATATTATCTACAACTTTCATATTGACAAGTTTTTCATAGGTCCAACTCCTACACAAAAAACAAATTAAACAAAATTAGGAGTTGAGGAAAAAATTATCGTATTAAGGCAGTACTCAAATCCAAACGGCTTATTTTCTGACTTATTTTTAAATTCATTTTTGCTTTCAAACGCATCCAATTGGCAGGTCCTCTTATTCAGAAACTATGTAATGTGCTGTATTGGTCTATTCTTTGATAAAAGCAGAATATATTTTTAAAAATGCTCTCAAAGTAGACATTTTGAACCGAATTTCCCGAAGCTATACTGCTGGAAAAGAGAAAAAAAAAATGACCGTACTGAGAAAATAATTATTTGTAATTCAAGTTCTAATTAATTGAACGAAAAATAAATACATAGGTCGTTTATAAATCTCTTCAAAAAATCACGTCAGCAATTTCCATGTTTTTACTTTTAAAAATAAGTCTGAAAATGTGTCAGAAAATTTCCAATTGTTGAGCGGGGAATTTTTTTTTTAATACCGACTTAATATGATTCTGATAAAACGAGCTGTTACAGAAAAATGAAATTAAAAATTTGTCAAAAGCGGCCAGATAAAATTGTCAAACTGGGTTTATCTCTAATCTTGATTTAGTTTTTGTTGGTGAAATTAGTATGTAACTTCAAATTTTTCCTTATGCCTGTAGGCCGAGCCGGCAGGGATTTTTTTAAAATAACGGTTACTTGACCATATAATAATTCACATCTGACCATATTATTGAATAATTTATAGTCAGATTAGAGATAAATTGCGGTTATATAGCCGTTTTCTTAAAAATGGTCGACTGAGTGTAGAGTTTGCTGCAAATTTTTAGGAGTGTGTATCAATTTTAGCTTCACTTTTATTGTGGGAAGGGCGATATTAGGTTTCTGCAGGTAAATCTATTGTATATATTTTTTTCTTTTTTTTCTGATAAATCATATTTTAAAAAAAAAATAAATTAATTTTTTACTTTATTTTTAAAGTTATTTTAGAAGAGATACTTTTAAGTACCGTTGGGGCTACAAAGCAATATTTGCTTTCAAATTAGGAATATAAGAATAACACAGGCCTGAAACGTAATTTTTTTTTTCAAAATGAATGGTGTTTCTTACATATTTTTTGTATTCATCTTTGTTTAAGTGCTAAAAATTTTCCATTACGTACACTTTTCACACATATCGAGATGATTGAAAATTAGTCAAAAAAACATCGGGATTTCCAAATGGTAAGTTATAATTTTTGTGATAATGTCACCAGATACTAATAAACTTAACAACAGCCAACAACGTACATGAGAAAAAAGGGGTGTGTGTGGTACATCTTTCTTCCAGAAGAACTATCAAAAATGTAAATAATTGCTAAAATATAAAATACAGCTTACTTTAAGATTTTTTTTTTTTATTTCCTTTTTCTCTGTGTTGTTCTCTGCTCTGTTTCTCTCTGTGTGATATCTTCTGTGTTATTTTCTTGGATATTCATCCTCACTTTATCAAAAATAAAACCTCACGTGATAGAAGAAAAAGTTCGGTATTTCTTAACTTAGTCCATCGAAATATTTTAGAAACACCTCAAAGGCGCAGAAAAAAAAATTAAAAGTATTATTTTGCAGGCTATTGTAATATTTGATTACTTATAAAAATTCATTTTGATGCTTAAAAGAAAAGAAAATATGTTTTCATTATTTGTTTTCATAGATACATATATCTTGATTTTTTTTTTGTTTTTTTTTATGCCGTAAAAATTTGCAATGAAATGTTGTACGATTTTTTTTTATGGTGAAATATTTTCTACTATATTGACCAGGCGGTACATAAAAGTACCGTTTTAGTTCGTTTGCTGTAAATAATGATTATTTTTTCATGTGTACATTATTATTTTATAAATCTTTTAATCTGCTTTTATAACGTAATATTAAAAAATAAATCGGAATATGTTTGTTTTAATTCTTAATTTGGAGCATAACGTTAAATGAGACATTCTCACCGTATGCAAAGTCTCTAAATCTGATAAGATATATTTTGTAACATGTTATATTTTTAGTGGTTGAAATTTCATTCTATCGTTAATATTTTAAACAAGCGCATGAGAAAGATGTTCATCAACAATAGTTTCCTTTTCCTTTCCATCTTATAATAGTGCATTCCTCGAAATATCACTTAGAACTATACAATCGACTGGAATAAAATATACTTAACTGTGACTATTACATTAAACCTGATAGAAATCCCAATTTGTTAATTCAGTACCTTCGTAGAGAAAAGGTTAATGTCCGTTTTTGACATTTTCATTAAAAACTGATTTAATGTTTATTATTATTATTGTTATTATTATTTCTTTGAATTGTTATTGAAAAATAATTTCCTTGAGGAATAAATTCAAGGTAGGAAATTGGTACTTATTTCGGCTCCATCTATGTTTATTGTGAAGTAGTTGATAGACATAAAATAATGGTGATTATTAAAGAAAAGTGATTATCAAAAAATGGTGATTATTACGGAATGTATAAAAGGTAGGAAGTTGGAATTATTTCTATTATACCTATGACTATTGTGACATGCCTGGTAGACCCAGACCAAAAATAGTGTTTTTGGATACTGACTTTTTTTTGCGAAGGTAGAGATTTACTCTAGATTATCGGTATAAATATCATTTAATCCCTTCGCAAAAAACGGTACAAAGATGTACCATTTAGGATGCACGAAATGCTTGAATTTGAACAAAAAATTCTGCTTTATCTCATTGCAGTCTTTTAGAAATTCAATAAGTCAAAAAATTCTATTCAGAAGTAACGGTGCCTACAAATTAAAAGAAGTGTAAGGAACGCTCGTCTCGAAGAGAAAAATTGTGAAAGCATAGCAGATCTTGTGAAATTTCGTCAAAACACGAAATCTTGAAATTCCATAATAACCACTTTATCGAAGACACATTTACCGCACACACAAAAATGCAAAACACAGGATGCCCTTAAATGATATTGAATAGCTGTATTTTGATGCATTATGCTGGCAATCTCTCATTTCATTTTTCTGGCGATATCAATTTGTACGCAAATCTAAAAATCAAATATTGTTACACATTTTTCGTAAAAATAAGCTAAACGTTTCGAATGAAATTGGTTTTTATTTGCATATAAATTAATAAAACGGTAAGATACAATTATGGCCAAAATTGTAGACACGTTTTGAAATTTCTATTCGAGATTAAATTTAATAGCACTTTCATATTAAATGTATTTAAATTATGTTTTTTTTATATTTTCAGTAAGCGTTAAATTTAATTTCAAATGAAAAGTATTTGCTTTATATGAAACATTTTAATTTAAGTATTCATGCAAATTGTAAAAAAAAAAAAAAAAAAAAAAAAAAAAAAAAAAAAAAAAAAAAAAAAAAAACATGCAAATTGTAAGATGTGTGTACAATTTTAGCCAGCAATGAATTTAGACGAAATTAATAATTATAATTTCATTACTTCACATGTAGCTATAAAGGTGTGCTGTATACTTTTTGATGCAATTTATCTGTTGGATTTGCAGCGATAGTGAAAATTGGAGACTATCTGAAATCTACACATTTTTCAAATATGACAGCTTACAAAACAGGAAATATTTCATATAATGCAAACGTTCATCATTTGATATTAAATTGAATAGAATTCGAAAAGAAAAACAGAATACAAATACTCCTAATAAGAGAAGGTTAGCTTAAGAGGCTACTTCAGTCTCTCGAAAAGATAAAAAAAGATAAAAGCTCGCTAATGCTAATCCTATGGAAGAATTTTTTTTTATGATATTTCTTTTGAATTTCAATGTTTTTAAATGATTATTATTTGTGTAATTGGACAGCTGAGGTCGATCTGCACAAAGGCCGTTCTTTACATTTTCGATTTTGTTTGCAATTTTTTTTTATGAGAATGCCTTCACTTTCGAAACCGGTTCCGAAAATGAAAGTGTCCTCATTAAAATTCCTGTAAACAAAATCGAAAAATCAAAAAGCGGTCTTTGTACCGATCGATCTGAGCTATCCAATGCAAAAAAAAAAAAAAAAAAAAAAAAAAAAAAAAAAAAAAAAAAAAAAAAAAAAAATCATTTAAAAATATTGAAATGTAAAAGAGATATCTTTAAAAAATATCTCCCATAGGATTAGCATTAGCGAGCAGGTCTTTTCGCATGATTGAAGTAGCCCTTAAATTTAGCTTAATTTTTTTTTTTTTTTTTTAATGTCACACACAGATTTGAGTGATGTTCTTACATCTCTATGTAAAATCATCCATGGTAAAGGTCACTGATCTAAATTTTCGAATTCAAAGTAACTCCGGCAGATATATTATTATACATTTAAAATATTCAAACAACAATATGAGATTTATGAATGCTCATTATGCTACCCAACTGAATAGTATATTTAATATTCATTTTTTCCAATTATTGAGTGTTTCATACAATTTAGATAAGAAGATCATCTTTCAGTCTAACCATAGATTTTCAATCTTGATTTGTTCGATTTTAAATTAAACGAGTTAAACCTCGCATGAAAAATTCAATTCCGACCAATTTATTGTAAATTTTTGTTTTGAAAATAGAAACATTTCGCTTATTTTTCGTTAGTTGAGTGCTTTTCATAAACTCAAAGAACAATCTAGAATCTGTAAACACAAATGATATACTAAACCGATTTTTAGCATCCCCTCGTCATACCACGTCTCGTTATATGGCTCATTTTATTTTTAAGTGTCTCTAATTCTAAGTTCTACTTTAACTTAAGTAATCTATGCATATATTACGCTATAGCACGTGGCACAGAAATTGCGATTATTTGTTAATTGTTTAATGGCAACGCTTGAATGAAATGCATCTCATTGGTTACTGAACCGTATTTAATTAATCTCCATACCTATAAAGGGTGCGTTACCAGAGGGGGCCCTGTTCTGTCGCCAAATACCGCCAAGTTTGTCACTAACTTGGCGATATATCGTCAAATTTAGCTACCGAAATTAGTCGCCAAAAGTGACGCCCCTTGCCGATATCTCTAACATTTCGCCAAATCCCCATAGACTTCCTTTGTAAACCAATAGGGTTTACTTGATTACTGAAAATCAACAAATTGAGATATTTTAATACAACAAAAACTAATATTAGCTTAAAGGATTATTTTAATTATATTTAAGGGAATCCAAGTAAATTAAATTAAGAATAAAAGTAACATGATACAATGCATACCATGCTTTCCCAAACATAAATTTTAAGGGAGACCAAACTGGTCGCCGAGGGCGGCTATTTTATATATAATTCGATTAGAATAAGTACATTTACTCATCATTTATTTTATTTTTTAAATATTCGAATATGCGCAAAAACTAATATTTTCTTGTCAAATATGATACGTGTTTTTCTGTTCTTTCTTAATTTTCAAGGGGAGCGTGGGCTTTTATTTGAGCAGATTCGATCAAAAAATCGAAAATTATTCTGTGCATATTATTATTTTCAAGTTTGTTCTGAATCATTTGCGAAAAACCGCATGCAGATGCGATTATTTTTCGCAAAGTTACAAGCGTTTGAATTTTGTACACAAACGATTTTTTTGGCCCTTTAGTATACTTTTAATCTGTTTTTCTCAAAAATGATTTTTCAACATTTTTAGACTTATGAGACAAACTAACAGAGAGAAAATATTAACAAGATGCCTATTACGGTTTTGTCGGAAAGGTACAAATTGTGACAAAAATGAGAAGTAAAAAAAAAAAAAAAAAAAAAAAAACTTTTTACTCAGTTTTTTCTACATATTTTTACTTTATATATATATAAGTATGTAGTTTTCAAATGTGTAAATTCAATATACAATTCAATATGAACATACGCAAAAATAAAACGAAAGTTTTAGGTATAATTTTTTTAATTTCTTCACAAAAATTTTTGATTTTTTTTATGTATAATTTTTTTTTTTCCTACAGCGTATATCAAGATGAGAATTTTTGCATTTTGTGCATTACATAGTGTAGAATAATAATGCAAAAAAAATGAAAATGGATTTTTTTTTTTTTTCGACTAGGTCACCCTCTTAATCTCTGTCAAATGAACAAGAATTTACGATACAGCAAGATGATTACCTAACACATGTATATATGTCTACCAGTTATTATTTTCACGAAATGCATAAAAAGTATTTCTTTTTTATCATTGCATAAATAATTAACTAAAAATTTTATTAGGCATGCACTGAAAAAAAATGTTTCTTAATTTTGGAAAATATTATATATCCATCCACAAAGAAAAACATACAATAACCTCTTCAGAGCTACCCATGTTTCCGAAAAACATTCTTTGTTTTTAGAAATCTAAGAAACTAATATATTATTGAGAAAGAAGCCTTTATTAAAACAAAGTTTCTTTTCTGCCCCGGATTTTTGGAAAAGTTTCCTAGTAATTTTTATATTGTATCATTTGTTTTCAAACCGGAATATCATTTTTTTTTCTATCAATTCTCAAGTAAACATTTTCCTGTTCAACAAACATGTTTTACAGACAAACATGATAAATTAACAACATTAACATTAATAATAAAATTAATAATACTCGTAGCTTCTAACTCTTGCACGTATAAATTCAGTTACGCAGCTAAAATTGTTTAAGTGAGAATTGATAGCCTCCTAAAACCTATATTACAGTTTGAGAAAACTTATTAATATACTATAAAACTAATCGAAAAAGCTTCCAAAAATCAGTGGCAGCAAGAGAAACCAATTTTTTATAAATGCTTCTTTAAATTTGGAAAATATTGTTTTCTGAGGTTTCTAAACATGAAAAATGCTTTTCGGATCCGTGAGTAACACGGAAGAGGTTGTATATTTTCCGTACCCGGTTATGTTATATTTTCGTAGGTTTAGAAACATTTGTATTTTTTTACAGTATGCGTATTATATTAATAATTGAAGTTATAGATATGCTAACTGGCAGTGCAAGTGCATGCTTCTAATTTTTAAGTCCATTAAGGTCTATTTTTCTACCAAGTTGCGTATAAAAAGAATTTTGTTTTGACCCTTACTATGCCGTGAAAAAAAAAAGACATTAATAATTATTTCGAAATTTTTCACTGCTAAAGTATCAATTAATAGTCCAGCTGTTTGTCAAATGAATAAAATCTACAATTAATAGATTTATAATAGATTTATTTATTTTTTATAAGGGACAGGAGTAGGCTCAATGGAAAAGAAAATAGTTATTTGACCCATATGCAGGGTACATCTGATGGTCAGAACATTCAAGAACGATAATTTGCGTCAGAACAAACAATTTTCCTACAGAAAACTACGGTTGTGATTCTCATATTTAATGGAAAATACCTAATATTTTGCTCGAAGGATTTTCATTCATAACTTTAACAAGAAGTAACGATCTTTTTCGCTGATTTACTTTGCTTTTAGTGAAATAAGATGATATTACAAGAAGTAGTGGAATTGGCCACCATTTGCTCCCAAATGAGAAATAACTAGACGCTCCATAGATTGGAATACAACTAACGGTACATATGATACAACTGATTCAATTACTGGGAACAAAGTGAATCTTATGCAAATCTCGCTAAAATACCTTCATTTTTATAAATGTAAGTAAAATAGTCTTAATTACGTCCACTATTAACTACCATAATAATATATATCCCAAACAAATGTCAAAACATATATTAAAATACAATTATTTGCTTAAAAGACGGCATTTCAATAAAAACAGATTAAAAATATTAAAAAAATTAGATGTTTGGACTGTTTCATTGAGTCATCATCAGAATATACAAAAAACTACAACATATAAAACACCAAAAGACTTCATTATACCCAGCATAGATACCACAAAATAGATTTAAACACCAAAATAGATCCGACAGATAAGGGTGACCTCTCAGGAGTTTATATGATTCCATTTATTAGGGAAGGGGAGTCAGAAATCATTATGTAAGTATGACCCAGAGAAAATTCAATATCAGATTTAAGGAGCATATAGCGGATATAAAATATAACAGAGGAAATACAGCTTTGTTCAGACTGAATAAAAAAGAGAATATTAATATACTTTTTAAAGAGGGTAGATTGATTTACAGTCTAATTTTTATTTACAGTTATTTATAAGGGAGTCAATTGAAATTTATTTAAAGGGTTCAAAGGTTTGTAACGATATTTTATCTTTTCACATCCAGAGTAAATGGATAGAGTGGTTAAACAACTTTAAAATCGGTACATAGAGGGGACAACGGGTGATATTGAAAATATAGGGGGCGTTGTATGTTAACTTTTTAATTGATGACTATTTTCCAGTTTTCATGTGCATTGTGTTTCTAGTTTTTTTTTTCTTTTGTATATTCTAATGATGACTAAATGAAAGAGTCGAAATATGTAAATGTTTAACATTATTAATGTTTTTTTTTTAATTGAAATGACGTCTTTTAAACAAATAATTGTATTTTAATATATGTTTTGACATTTGTTTGGATCATTATTTTTAGAGTTGTGATTGAAAAAATTCGGGTAAAGCTTGTCGTGAGACATGGTGTGTTTTTTAATGAATAAGGCGAATGCTAGTGATTAACTTTATTTTTTATTTTATTTTATTATTTTTTTTGGTCTTGACATGTATTATCGCCTTTGAAAATTCTGACTCACCGGCGCCTTCCCAGATTTTGAAATTTAATTAACTAAGTTTTCCCTACCTTTAATGATTTTGAAAAAAAAAAGGACTTTTTTTTTTTTAATACTTTCGAAAGGACATAAAATAATCACATACTAAGAGAAAGAAGAAATAATAATTTTTCGTCCGTAGAGAGAAAATCTCAGCTCTTCCTGAACCCTCTGTGACAGACAATTTTTTTTTCTAAGTTTATGAGTGTCAAATTTATCTTAACCCTTTATGTCCAGAATAATAAATCATAAATGCTCTTCTTCAGTAATTGTCTTCGTTAATGTCTGAATATATCTAAAACAACGTATATAATAACAATTTGATTTTTAGATAGATTTTTAAATAAAACTGATTTAATAAATTGCTAGTAAAAATTTTGTTGTTGTTATCTCTTGTAAAATATTTGCAAGAATAATTAGTTTAATTAACAAAAAATACTGTTATGGAAACCTCACAATTCTTACAAGAACAGTGTAAGTAAGGATATTGTGATCCTATCTGTAACTGAGACGTGTTTTGTAGTTTTTCGTAAAACATTTTTTAATAGGAGAAAAGTTAAATCCATGTAAATGGTTGAGAAAATAACCACATTAAAAAATATTTAGCTTCAACTGTTTCACCATGCTTACTGAATGTGATCCAACAAAGTATTTTGTATGAAAAGTACTATATATTTTTATTGGTAGAAGAATTAAATTAATTTTATAGTGCATTTTCTTTAATGGGTCAGAATCTTTAATGGGTAAAAGTCAGAATGGCAGGGTCCTCTGAGGAGAGTGAACAGATGAAAAGTTTGAATTCTCCATGTTGCAAAAGTTGAACGAAATTTATTTTTCAATTATTTAATACTTTTTCATTGTTCTGTTTTGCTTTTTATTTTTTAAAACTGTCTTGTAGGAGTAGTACTATATAAAAAAAATTAGTTTAGTTTATTTCGTGCTTATATTCTCCATTAAAAAAAAAAACCGCGACCTAGGCTTCGGAGTATAGGCACATTAGTTCCAAAATCTTTTTTTTTCCCCTAGATTTAGGCGTTTCAGTGTCAATGTTCTAGCCCCGATTCCATTCACACACTATAGTCTTTAAAAAATAATTATTAAAAAATCTTATTATCTTATTATTAAATTAATCTAATTATTATCTTATTATCTAATTATTAAAAATTTTTTAGGGATCTCGGGGTCAAACTTTTATTTTCAATATATTTAGGCATATTTTAATGATTTTTTTCTGAAACGTATCTTTCTACTAAGATTACTTTTCAGATAAAAAGTTTTTGAAAACTTTGAAATTTTATTTTTTTTAAATTAAAAATTAAAATTTTTAAGCTATTTAAAATTTTATATAAATCATGAACCACTTGCCCGATTTCATTACTTCTTGCACTATTGTGTGCGGAAAAGGATTCTTGTTATTTTTGTTTTCGGTATTTATAAAAAATTACATACAACATTTATAATAAATTTAAATGTTTAAAAAAAGAGGAATTTTTTAGAGTTATTTTTACGCTGAAGATCATATTTTAAAAAAATTTCACGTAAAATTCAAAATCCTGAAGACTTTTTTTTTTTTTTTAATCACATAAAAATTGTACAAAATTTCATACATATATCTTGCAAGAAAGTATAGATATATCCTTTTAAACATGAAAAATTATGACAAAATCCATTCTGAGGTAAATTGACTTAAAGTTTCTATTAACCCCTTCAAGGGCGGTGGTTCATTTTTGGACCACCTAATTTTAATTCCTAAATGCTACATTAGCACCAGAATATTGGTATGAAAATTTTCTCTTTATTAAGTACGTGAACAAAAGCTTTTGCTTACTTTGGAACCAATTTGCTTTAAATTCTGGTGTCAATCACTCATTTCAGCATTTTACAAATGAACGTTCCTTGCCCCTGAAAGGGTTAAGGCGGTGGGGAGGGAGCAGAACTGTTTCTACAAAACACAAATTGTTATATTTGCTGATGTAATCATTTTAGAAATGCGCGGTTTTTCTTTATTTAATTTATTTAACTTTGTAGTATTTTATTAGCAAGAAAAATAAAAAATGCATTTTTTGAGAATTTTGACTCCCTGAACCCCTTAAAATTGCGATAACTTATACCCACGTGTTCATTTGCAAAGATGAATAAAAAAGAAAAAATCTCAATTTTATTTTCATCTGAAAGTGTGTGTTTCTCCCTTGAAATAACGCATCCCGAAAAGAGTATCAGCATAAATTATACTCAAATAGAATTTAAAACACGCTCATTACACAATCGATTACTACAAACGCACCATGATTCCAAAACCAAATGCAGTTTTAAAAAGATTCGTCCGAAGTTCGATGTTCAGAGGAATTTCACCAGTAATCTTAGTTTAGCTTATTTCATGCTTATATTCTCTATTTTAAAAAAACTCGGCCTAGGCTGCAGAGTATAGACACATTCGTTCCAAAATCTTTCTTTTGCCTATGATTTCGTTCTGTCAGCTCCCATATTCTGGCCATGATTTCATATACAAGCAAAGTCTATAAAAAATCATTATCAAAAAATCATTTTTAAAATGGCGATAACTTATACCCACGTGTTCATTTGAAAAGATGAATAAAAAATATCTCCATTTTATTTTCATCTGAAAGTGTTCTTTTTTCTTGAAATAACACATCCATAAAAAAAAAAGTTTCAGCATAAATCGTTCTCAAGTAGAATTTAAAACATGTTCACTACACAATCGATTGATACAAAAGCATCATGACTCCGAAACTAAATGCAGCTCTTAAACAATAAAGAATCGTCCAAATTTCGATGTTCGGAAAATTTTCTTTTACTTAAAAAAAACGTAACATGGGCTGCTGAGTATAGGCACATTCGTTTCAAAACCTTTCTTCTCTCTAGATTTCGTTTTCTGTCAACATCTATGTTCTGGACATGATTTCATATGCACGCTATAGTCTATAACGAATTATTAAATTATTAAAAAATCATTTGTAAAATTTCGATAGCTTATACACACATTCATTATACACACATACAGGTTCATTTGCAAAGATGTATAAAAAATATCTCCATTTTATTTTCATCTGAAAGCGTTTTTTTTCTCCTTTTAAATAACGCATCCATAAAAAAAAGTATCAGCATAAATCGTTCTTAAGTAGAATTTAAAACACGTTCATTACACAATCGATTCCTACAAAAGCACCATGACTCCAAAACCAAACGCAGCTCTTAAAAAATAAAGAATCGTCCCAAGTTCGATGTTCGAAGAATTTTCTTTTACTTATAACCAAGAAAAAATGTAGTTTTTGAGAAGAAAATATCGAAATGTACTTTATTTTCTCTTAAAAAACCATTATTCTACAGCTTTTAGTGTAAAAGTCTTGCCACTTGGAAAAGAGGACATTTGGATTTGAACATCTCATAAAATATCAAAAAAGTTGAAAAATGAGCTTCAGATTGAAAGAAGAAAAAAAAAATTACATTCGAAGGTGTAGATAGGAAGCTCTGTATCTTAGTAAAGATTTATACTAAAACTCTTCTCTTCAAGTGTAACAATAAAAGCATAGTTTTATTCTTTCTCAGATTTCTATCATTTATGAAAAAAGACTTAAGCTTATATTTCACTCATTCTCACACGATTTCTTATAAATTCTAAAATAAGTTCAATAAATATATTGAATTTTATTTTTTATTTTTATCAAAGAAATGAACTTGTCATAGTTTAACGCAAAAATACCGTTTTTGTGGGAAACGTAAAAAGAAGTACAAAATACTTGATCGATTAACGCTAAGAAAGATTTATTTTTGTTGTAAGCCTAAGTATTTAATGAATAAAAAAATGTTTGTTTAATTTATCTTTCATTCCGCTGTATCACTTTAAATTGTATTGATTTCATGCAAACATACGCTGTACTTCTGTCAATTGTATACCTTATCATTGGCAACCGTCAATTGGATAAATAATCTCAACGTATTCTGCATATAGCAAAATTTATATTATAGAATAGCAGAATTATCATATTTTTAAAGTTGACATTTTAAAGATAGATATACTCTATAGCATAAATCTGCATTTTTATAATTAGTATAATCATTCTTCCGTACCTTATTGTTAGTTATACTCTATGGATAATAGCATATAGTTTTATTATTTACGGATTTCTATCATTTATGAAAAAAGACATGTCATTTATATTTTACCCATTCTCACACGGTTTCTTTTAAATTCTAAAATAAGTTCAATAAATATCTTGGATTTTATTTTTTATTTATAGCAAAGAAATGAACTTGTTATAGTTTAACACAAAAATGCCGTTTTCGTGGGAAACGTAAAAAGAAGTACAAAATACTTGATCGATTAACGCTAAAAAAGATTTATTTTTGTTGCAAGCCTAAGTATTTAATGAACTAAAAAATGTCTGTTTAATTTATCTGGCATCTGGGTCATTCCATGTCAGTTCAGGCAGGCATGTAACCCACCATCACAGATTTTGATGAAACTGCGTGTGTTTGTTCCTATTATTAAGATATGATCACCAGTATTTTTTTTTTTACTCCTTGGTCAAATAGTTTCTGAGAAAAAAATTGTCAAAATTTTGAAAAACTGCCGTCAGTTGGCATTCTTGACTGCTCGGTTTTCAAATGTAGCATGTCATATATATAATCATATTTCAATATCTACTCTACAAATCCTCTTCGAATAATTTATGCATAATATTTAGGGTATGCAGTTTATGACAAAAAAATATTGTTACGCTTATAACATTTTAAGTGTGTCTAAAAAAATTTTTAAACTCTGAAGTCATGAATTTTTTATGAAAAATAATGCATTAACTAAAAAAGCATTATCAACAAAAGGCGGTATTTTTATTAAATTTATTTTTTGTGGGGGATGTACTTAAAGGTGTCCTTTACATGATTCTGAAATAAAAATAGTGGGATTTTGGGTGTTTTAGTAGTATTTCCTATTTAAAAATATTTTGAGGCGTATTTCAAATCAAATCAAGCTGAGTCATTCCATGTCAGTTCGCCTAAGACATTTAATTCACTGTCACAAATTTCAAAGAAACCGGGTATGTTTATAGCTCATTTTAAGACGTAATCACCTCTAATTTCCTTGATCCTAAGTAAAATATTTTTTAAGATAAAAAAAATATCTAAATTTTGAAAATTTTTTTAAAATGTTTTTAATGACAGATCTATATTCAAAAACTGCATAAAAAAAAGTCATTTCAATATAAAATCACTAAATAAGTTTCAAATCATGTATATGTGACAAATAATGTAGGCAGATTATTATTTATTGTTGTTTATCATGTTTAAACACTAAGAGTGTGTTTAATCTTGTGAATTTTTAAAATCAAGAATTTTGTCAAAAATAATGTGTTAATCAAAAATTTATTATTAACCGAAGGCAGGCTGTTATTACTTTTTTTAGTTGTTCGTAAAAATATCTTTTCAATAGTTATAAAATAAAAAATAGTGAAAATATGAGCAATTTTAACAAAATTTTCATAAAATGTAAAAGTTTAATGATAAATATTGAAGCTTTTCATGCTAAGATGTACTATAATGACTACGATATCGTGTATTGCTACACTTGCTTAAATATAACACATACAATAATAAAATAACAAATATTATTTACAGCAATAAAAATTAAATTAAATAGTACTAGTTCCTTTACCAACAGTAGTCTGATAAACAGCCGACTTAAAATCAACAGCCCACTCTTATTGAAAAATACTTTCAACTGTTCAAAAAATAAATAAACTACATTTAAAAATCTTAATACCAACTTATTATCTTAAGACGATAATAATAACTAAACAACATAATGAATTTATAAATCATCTTTTAATTGAAAATTCATGAAATGGTCGCTTTAAATGTTGTTGTTCATCGAGTTAATCAAAATAAATTTTAAAAAAATAGTGAACCTAATATGCTGACTGCAATGACACTTCTAACAAAACTAATTAATTCATTACCATCTGAAATCAAACCCAAAAGATCAAAAAGAAAAAATCAGCTGTAGTGAGAATGTGACATACTCAGTTGTTGTTGAGATAGGAATGTCTTTGTGACATTTTCACCTGTACTTCAATAAAATATAAACATGTACGCTTTTTTCATTCATCCAAATTAAGTAAAACAATTATAAAATTTTGTTGTCATTACACCAGATGTTAAATTTTTCGTTACATACTATTAGATAAGTTCTTTACTTTTAGATATTATTGACATATCATAAAATTTACCATGTGTATTTTCTATAAGTGTATAAACAATATATATGCTTTATTAAAAATAAATGAATAATTTTAAAATAATTTGTTTGAGAACAGGGATATATTTATACACACACATATATACATACATATATATGTTGAAAATCCATCTTTCAGCAATATTGTGATGAAATAAATCAAATTACATATCATTAGAAACTAAATAAAGTTACAAAAGTGCAACTCATTAAGTTTTAAATACTTTTTTTAGACATAGTTATTTGAAAGATATAAATTTAATGTATTATGCATTTTTTGCTTATATTTAAAGCACAATATGTCAAAATTTTCTTCAAAAGAGTGAAATTTGGTATTTTTTTCAATATTAGCAGCTCAATACTAAATTTTCAATATTAGCAGCCAAATATGAGTTTAAAGATTAGGAGTGTCATTTTGAAAATTTCTATTGGGCGGTGAGGATGTAGTGATTTGTTTCTTTTTTGGAAAGGGATAATTGCTCTTCGCCCTAGACGTTTTACTAAAAAACAGTATTGTTTATTTTTTTCCTGAAGACACGAACACAAAAGATAATTTGAAAAATAAAATAAATGTATAAATAAAAATATTTCCAGGGATGATACATTGGATAAATTTTACATCTGAAAGCATTGATAATTTTAAATATGATTTAAATACTACTTAAAATCCCACTATTTTTATTTCAGATCCAGTTATAATGTAGTATTATGTACAACTTAAAATTAAAAAATTAGTCATAGAAACTCCGCCTCTGATTGATAAAGCTTTTTTAATAATTTCATTATTTTTTGTAAAATATTTTTGATTTTCAAGATTATATACAATTTTTTAGACACATTTAAATATTTTTTCACATTACAACAATATTTTTTTCATAATCTACATACTTTATTTACCTTGCTTAAATTATTTGAATAATATTTCTTTATAAATTATTGAAATATGATTTTATATATAAAATGAGGCCTTTGAAAATTGAACAATCATTAATGGCAACTCGTGGCAATTTTCTAAAACTTTGATAATTTTTTCTCATATTTTCACTATTTTTATTTTATAACCATTTAAAAGATATTTTTACGTACAATTAAAAAAAGCAATAACACACTGCGTTCGGTTAATAATAAATTTTTGATTAACACATTATTTTTGACAAAATTCTTGATTTTAAAAATTCACAAGATAAAAGACACTCTTAGTGTTTAAACATGCAAAAAATAAGAAATAATAATCTGCCTACATTATTTGTCATATATACATTATTTGAAACCTATTTAGTGATTTTATATTGAAATGACTTTTTTTTTTTTAATGCATGCAGTCTTTGAATATAGAACTGTCATTAAAAAAATTTATAAAAAATTTTCAAAATTTTGATATTTTTTTATCTTAAAAACTATTTTACTTAGGATCAAGAAAATTAAAGGTGATTACGTCTTAAAATGAGCTATAAACAAACATAGTTTTATTGAAATTTGTGACTGTGATTAAATGGCTTAGGGGAACTGACATGGAATGACTCTGCTTGATTTGATTTGAAATGAACCCCAAAATATTTTTAATTAGAAAATACTACTAAAAACACCCAAAATCCCACTACTTTTATTTCAGAATCAGGTAAAGGACACCTTTAAGTATATCTCCCACAAATAAATAAATTTAATAAAAATACCGCCTTTTGTTGATAATGCTTTTTTTGTTAATGCATTATTTTTCATAAAAAATTCACGACTTCAAAGCTTAAACATTTTTTTAGACACACTTAAAATGTTATAAGCGTAACAATATTTTTTGTCATAAACTGCATACCCTAGATATTATGCATAAATTATTCGAAGAGGATTTGTAGAGTAGATATTGAAATATGATTATATATATGACATGATACATTTGAAAACCGAGCAGTCAAGAATGCCAACTGACGGCAGTTTTTCAAAATTTTGACAATTTTTTTCTCAGAAACTATTTCACCAAGAAGCAAAAAAAAATTACTGGTGATCATATCTTAATAGTAAGAACAAACACACGCAGTTTCATTAAAATCTGTGATGGTGGGTTACATATTGATATTTTACTGCCTGATTTGATGTGGAATGCCCCATCTGTTTAATTTTTCTTTCATCCCGCTGTATCACTTTAAACTGTATTGATTTCAGACAAACATAAGATGTACTTCAGTCAATTGTATAAATTATCATTAGCAATCGTCAATTTGATAAATAATCTCAACATATTCTGCATATAGCAGAACATATATTTATGGTACTTTAAAGTGGTACTTTAAAGTACTTTTAAGTGGGTACTTTAAATGTAATCTATTTTTTATGTTGATATTTTAATTTTGGATTTAAGTTATTTTTAAAGTTGACATTTTAAAGATAGATATACTCTATAGCATAAATCTGCATTTTTATAATTCGTAAAATCATTCATTCGTACCTTATTGTTAGTTATACTTTATGGATAATAGCATACTTTTATTATTTCCGGATTTCTATCATTTATGAAAAAAGACATGTCATTTATATTTCGCCTATTATCACACGGTTTCTTAAAAATTCTAAAATAAGTTCAATAAATATCTTGGATTTTATTTTTTATTTATAGCAAAGAAATGAACTTGTCATAGTTTAACGTAAAAATTCCGTTTTAATGGAAAACGTACAAAGAATTAAAAAATATTTGATGGATCGACGTTAAGAAATATTTCATTTATTGTAAATTTAAGTATTCAATGAATAGAAAAATATCTGTTTAATTTATCTGTTATCGTGTTTTGCATTGTATCATTTTGAATCGTGTTGATTGCAAACTAATATAAACTGTACAACAGCCAAATTTCATGCATATTTATTAGAAACTGTCAATTTGATAAATAATCTCACTAAGATATTCTGACTATAACAGATTTATTATTATTATATATTTTAAGTGGGTATTTTTAATTTATCCTTTTTTTATTGATTTTTTAATTTTAGATATATCTTATTTTTAAAGTTGGCATTTTAAGAAATACTCTATCACATAAATATGCATTATTACAATTAGTATAATCATTCATCCATATTATTTTTAGTCATAGTCTACAGATAATAACATAGTTTTATTCTTTTTCAGAATTCTATCATTTATGAAAAAAGGCTTAAGCTTATTTTTCACACGTTTTTTATAAATTATAAAATAAGTTTAATAGAAAAGTTCAATTCCTTTTTAGAAAAGAAATGAACTTGTCATACTTTAACGCAAAAATGCCGTCTTAATAGAAAACGTTAAAAGAAGTACAAAATACTAGATGGATTAACACTAAGAAAGATTTCTTTTTATTCAAAATTTATTTAATGAATAGAAAAATGTCTGTTTAATTTTTCTGTTATCCTGCTTTGCACTGTATCATTTTAAATCCTGTTGATTGCAGATAAATGTAAACTGTACTGCAGTCAATTCCATACATATTTATTATAGAAACTGTCAATTTGATTAATAATCTAAGTTACTCTGCTTGCAGAGATATTACTATCGTATCTTTTAAGTGGATATTTAAAATTTATCCTATTTTTTTAGTTTTTTTTTTATTTTAGATTTATGTTATTTTTGAAGTTGACATTTTAACGAGAGAAATACTCTATCACATAAACGTGCATTTTTATATTTTGTATAATCATCCATCCATTTATTGTTAGCCATTGTGCTTAGCATAGTTTTATTCTTTCTCAGATTTCTATCATTTATAAAAAAAAAAAAAAAAAAAAAAAAAAAAAAAAAAGACTTAAGCTTATATTTCACTCCTTCTCACTCAGTTTGAATTAATTTCAATAAATATCTTGGATTTTATTTTTATATAGCAAAGAATTGAACTTGTCATAGTTTAACGCAAAAATGCCGTTTTAGTGGGATACGCACAAAGAATTACAAAATACTTGGTGGACCAACGTTACGAATTTTTTTTTCTTGCAAATTTAAGTTTTTAATGAATAAAAAAGGCTTATTGAATTAATTAAAAAAACCGACTGCAAGCGAACTAATTAATTATTTCTCATCAAGGTGAAAATATTTTTTATATTACTTGCCTATTTTTTTATTTACTTGTATTGATGACTTTTAAGTTGTGTATAACTGTTAGTTCCCATACTTCCCATCTATAAACACTGTTTTAATGAGGACTATAAATGTCTATGAAGGTTAGAGTTGCAGTAAAGCTAGAGATCCTACTTACACAACTTCCAAGTTGTGTAATATTTAAACGGAGCTTCTGACTGTAAAATAGTCAATGAAACATCGTCTTCATTTTGAAAGACCTATCCAATGATATGTCTCTCAATATGGTGCGTAAAAAAATTTGTTTGTCTCTACCGCCAATTTTTTATTTTATGGCTGCCATTTTAAATTTATAAAAAAAACAGAACCTAGTCTATAACCATTGGACGGTTAAGACGAATCGATAGAGACCTCATTCATTAAAATCCATCCATCCGTTGGTCTGTTTCGAGGGTATAAAGAAATCCACATACCCAGATACGCGTGAAACACATAACCCTACTTGGTAGTCGGGTAAAAATTATCTGTTTAATTTATCTGTTATCTTGTTTTGCATTCTATCATTTTAAATCGTGTTGATTGCAAACTAATATAAACTGTACAGCAGCCAAATTCCATGAATATTTATTAGAAACTGTCAATTGATAAGTAATCTCACTAAGATATTCTGACTACAACAGATTTATTATTATTATATATTTTAAGTGGGTATTTTAATTTTATTCTTTTTTTTTTTAAATGATTTTTTAATTTTAAGAGATATCTTATTTTTAAAGTTGTCATTTTAAAGATAGAAATACTCTCACATAAACATGCATTTTTATAATTAGTATAATCATTCATCCGTGTGTTATTTTTGGTCAGTCTACAGATAACAGCATAGTTTTTTTTCCTTTTGAGAATTCCATCATTTATGAAAAAAGACTTAAGCTTACATTTCACCTATTTTCACACGGTTTCTTATAAATTATAAAATAATTTCAATAGAAAAGTTCAATTTCTTTTTAGCAAAGAAATGAACTTGTCATAGTTTAACGCAAAAATGCCGTCTCAATAGAAAACGTTAAAGGAAGTACAAAGATGGATCAACGTTAAGAAAGATTTATTTTTATTCTAAATTTAAGTATTTAATGAATAGAAAAATGCCTGTTTAATTTTTCTGTTATCCTGTTTTGCGCTGTATCATTTTAAATTCCGTTCATTGCAGATAAGTCTAAACTGTTACGGCAGTCAATTTCATACATTTTTTATTAGAAACTGTCAATTTGATCAATAATCTAAGTTACTCTGCTTACAGAGATATTAATATCGTATCTTTTAAGCGGGTATTTAAAATTTATCCTTATGTTTTATGTTTTTATTTTAATTTTGGATTTATATTCTTTTTAAATTTGACATTTTAACGGTAGAAATACTCTATCACATAAACGTGTATTTTTATAAATTGTATAATCATTCATCCATTTATTGTTAGCCACTGTGCTAGGATAATAGCATAGTTTTATTCTTTCTCATATTTCTATCATTTATGAAAAAAGACTTAAGCTTAAGCTTATATTTCACTTCTTCTCACTCAGTTTGAATTAGTTTCAATAAATATCTTGGATTTTATTTTTATTTTTACAAAAGAAATGAACTTGTCATAGTTTAATGCAAAAATGCCGTTTTAATGGGAAACGTAAAAAAAAGGAGTATAAAATATTTGATGGATAAACGTTCAGAACGATTTATTTGTATTATAAATTTGAGTAAGTAATGAATAGAAAGATATCTGCTTAATTTTCCTGTAACCGTGTTTTGCACTGCATCATTTTAAATCGCGTTGACTGCAAACAAATATAAACTGTACAGCAGCCAATTTCATGCATATTTATTAGAAACTGTTCATTTGTTAACTAATCTCAATACGATATTCTGGCTATAACATATATATTATTATCGTATATTTTATGTGGTATTTTAAATTTACTCTTTTTTTTTAAATTGATATTTTAATTTTAGATCTGTCTTATTTTTAATGTTGACATTTTAACGATAGAAATACTCTATCACATATACGTGCACTTTTATAATTATTATAACTATTCATCCGTACATTATTTTTAGTTGTAGTCTACGGATTATAGCATTGTTTTATTCTTTTTCAGATTTCTATCATTTATGAAAAAAGACTTAACCTTATATTTCATCCGTTTTCACACGATTTCTTATAAATTATAAAATATGTTCAATAGATAGGTTCAATTTTCTTTTAGCAAAGAAATGAACTTGCATTAGTTTGGCACAAAAATGCCGTTTTAGTGGGAAACGTAACAGTAAAAAAAAAAAAAAAAAAAAATCCGACCAAGTTTCCTGTAGTAGACGGAAAAATAGTTGTTCTTCTCAGTACGGAAAATTATCCGACCCAGCTCGGAATAAAATCCGAAAAATACCATTTTAGTCACCATTTCCTTTTGGTTTACGGATTTTATTCCGAGCTGGGTCGGAAATTTTTCCGTATCGAGAAGGGCAACTATTTTTCCGTCTCCTGCAGGAAACTTGATCGGATTTTTTTAACAATGTAGAAAGGAGTACAAATTACTTGATCGATCAACGTTAAAAAATATTTCTTCTTATTGTAAACCCAAGTATTTACGGAATAGAAAATATTTGTTTTATTTATCTTTTTCCGTAATTTGCTAAGTGTCATTTTAAACGGGCGACAACAGTTGCGAATTACATATAAAACTTACTTTTATGTACCATTTTCTCGTGCATTTTTGAAGCGATTTTAATACTTGTTTGGCTTTCATTCATCTGACGAAACCCTATTCGTCTCACTCTTCTGCCTGTTTGTCCGTCACAGAGTTCCTTTTTCAAAACTGTATAGGTTAGAGACTTGAAATTTTGCATACTTTTTGAATACATCCGATCAAACGGCAAGTCATAAAATTTAAAAAAAATCTTATATTATTTTAATTAAATGAATTAATTTAATGGCATCCAACTGTTTTTGCGATTTAGATTTCAAAACAGAACCTTAATTTCAGTCTTTTTCGTGCAGGCTAGATAGCTTCGTGGTGGAACATTTGCCTGTTAATCTAAAGGTTCTCGGTTCGATGCTTGTTGTCGGAGTTTGAAATTTTTTTCCCCGTTATAGATTTCACTATGTAAAAGAATAAATTTTTCAGGGTTTTTTTTTTTTTTTTTTTTTTCCATTTTATAGCCAAAAGTTGTAAAGTATTTTACCAATTGTTTTTTTTATTCAAAAATTCTGTTTTAGAGAAATTTTAAATTGACTGCATTTCATTGTCCGAAGGATTTAATTAAAAGAACTTTTGTATTTTTTTTTACCATTTTTGGGGTTTCGTTTTTTTTTTAGCTCAAAATTAAATCGCGTAATAACATGCTTTTCAGATATACAAACGTATGCTGTTACAATTGTCTGAAAAGCAGTTCTTGAATATTTTTAATATGATTAAAAAAAAACCCGCTATTTTCCAATTGTAATAATTTTTAAATTAAATTTAGTGGTGTTTCCATCTATATTCTTATTGAAAAAGGTTACGGATTTAATAATTATAAATTAACTATTTGTATTTAAGGTATTTATTAATTATTTAGGTATTAACTAAAGGATAAAGAGATTTGAAAGGAATATTAAACGAAGCCCTCTGAGCAATCTTGGATAACACTTAGACACTTGCTTAAAATAGTTTTGGCAGTAATTGAAGTATAAATTGGCCGTTCGGGAAGAATTAAAATTAAAAAAACAGTTACGCAATTTTGCAAACAAAAGGCAACTAGGGATTTTCTTTATTAACATAACTATTGCATTTTTTTCCCTTGCAGAACGTTTAATTTACAGTTTAATTACCGCCAAAACCATTCAAACAAAAAAGTACTGAAGTAGCTACAATAGTTCATAAGACAAAGGTGCATATAACAAATTTATTAATTCTTATATTTTAGCTAAATTATTAAGTTGATATTTTAAGAATAGAGATACTTTATTATATAAAAGTACATTTTTATAGTTAGCATTATCAGTACATAATTGTTAATGATAAACCAGGCTAGAAATTCATAATTTTTTATTTATAAAGTTAATTATTAAAAAAAAACCAAAATCATGTATGTTATAATAATCATTGAACTATCCCTATATATACTGCCTTGCTTATAAATGATTTTAAACTAATACATTATTCTTTATATTTCATTTGATATAAAACTCTCGTTAGATCACATATGTCGAGAAAGTTTTCACAATTTATCTGAAAATATGTTCTAACCAAGTGCATTAAAAAATTAAGCAGTATAATAAGTTGCGAACTGATGTTTTATATTTGTCTAAAAAAACAGTTTATATGCATAACAAAATTATCTTTGTAATCTTCACAATAAAGAAATACAGTTAATTATTGTTATCTGCATATGCAATTACACAAAAATGCAGTAACATTCATGATATAGCCTTATCTTACTTTATTTGCAGGAAGCCTAGAATGTGAGATGTAATCCAGTTGAGTGATATAATGAGCTGAGATATAACGGGAGTCAACTCTATTACTTTCTTTTTAAAAAAACTACTCAGAAAAGTCTTCCTAAATGTTTATGTTTGGAGACGACTCTGAAAAATTGGCTCAGCCCAGCATTGCGGACAATTGAAGGATGCGATTTAATAAATTTTCCTTATCTTAAGCTCTTGATAAATACTAAATAGCAATTGCTAAACTTATTATCTATTGTACAACGTATCCCTTCTTATCGTTGACCGTTAGCTAAATCCTAAATCGATAGTTTTAGAGGTATTGTTCAAACTGCAAAAATGCTTTAAATATAGTTTTTCATCGTATGAAAAACCATTTACGTCCCAATAATTATTTTTTTAGTTACAAAATTTAAATTATAATATTGTTCTTTGAACAAATAAGTTATGTTTAGAAATATCTATTCCTATTCTAACAAATAAACAGTAAAAATTCCATTCTTCAACTTTCAAATTCACCGAATTTTGAATTTTATGAATTTTCAGCGTTTTGTGGTGCTAAAAATCGCATTGTTGTAAAAAAAAAAAATGTATTTTACACCTACTTTTCTGTGTGAATTCTTTGAAATAAAAATAAATCAGTAGCAAAAATTATTAAGTCTTTTTGAATGTTTTTTTACTATTAAAGTTAATAAAACATCCTTCATAATAAAGGTATTTGAATTTTTCTTTTTCTTTCAATTGAATATTAAATTTTCTTTCAAATAATAAATACAATCGATAGCAAACTATATACCTTTAGATGTATTAGGAGATCCAACCCTTACCTATCGGGTTTCAGAATATAAGGGAAAACTATTTTCTTAATAATAATACATATATATTTTTTTCTTTTAATTAACAACGAACGACACCAAAACGTCTTTATTGAAAAGTATCAATTTTGCATTCACATAAAGTTTTGAAATTTATTAAAAGTGATACTTTCGTATGAATTAATAGTAGATGAAATCTTCAAAGGTTTTGTTTGGTTTAAGAGCGTAGTTCGAATACATGTCTGTTAAATTTTTTTTTATTTATATTATTCTATTTTTTGATGAAGTTTTAACTTCGTTGTGGAATATCGCCCGGAAACAAACGCTGAACTATTTATATTAACCTACGTGCAAACCGAATTTATCTTTCGTAATCATCTGGACACGATAGAAATATATTTTAAAAAAATTCATCGTTGAAAAAACATAAAAAAGTGATTTTAAAAACCATAAAAAATGAGTAAATTGCGATACAGTTTTCAAACAAATTGCAGTAGGGGATAGTAGCCGAATTTAGACCGCTTCACATATTTTCAGGTGTAACTCACTTAATTTTTGGAATATCTACAAAAGGTCAATCTATTCATCTACTAACTAAATAAATATTTAGATCAATTTCTTTTTGAAAATCTTAAATTTTATTTTAATTTGAAAAATTTGTCAAAAGTGATCCAAATTCAGCAACTGGTCGCCTAAGTTGGACCACCAGTCTCCTAATTTGGACCAAATAATATCAGGTTGTTTTAATGAATAGGGAATATAACTAATTTTATTAAAAGCAAAGTTTGCGATTAATGAAACAATCAAACAAAATAACAGCAATGAAATATAATGAAATCAAATATCTGAAAATAAGAGTAATTGTTTTAAATCAAAATGTATTCAAAATATAAATCAAAGTTATCAGTAATTAAGAATAGAAATTATGGAACTAATCGTCAGTTACTGGAATACCATGTAAGGAGTGATGCAAAGCTTATACATGAATTTTGTTTATTGTTTTTGTTTTCCAGCGCACACAACATGGAACCGTATATGGCAATCTGAACACTGAATCATTTCTGCTATTTTATATTTCTTACAAATTAGACAGAACAAGTCATCACTGTCTAGATTTTTCTTTTTAGATTCTGAATTATCAGACTTTTTTTGCAACGGGAATTTTCTTTACATTATGGTTGTAGTTCTCCTCTTCCATCATTTTCTTGCTAATTGCATTACGCCTATTTTTTAAAACTCGATGTTCCAATCGCTTTTGAGCTGTGAAAAATTCCTTTTTGTCTTTTTTTTTTCTTTTTTCATTTCAAGGTTTAGTTTATATGGCGATGATGTTAACACAACGGTTTTTAGGCTCCCTCTGTACTTTTATTTAACTGAATTTAGCAAGGAAAATAACATTTCTAATGATTTTTTTTTGCTTTTGGGGAAGATTTGTAGCTGCAGCCTTGTTGCAAGTTAATTTCTCCACAACTTGCTGTCTGCTTTTTGTTTCCTATATCTTTAACAGCTATTGCTGTCACGGGTGTTTTTCTTCCAGACAGTTTGTCTATTTCTTTTTCAACATTTTCATCAAGGTTTGAGATTTTATGCGTTTTAATAGCAAAAAAGTATAATTTCATCCTCCAGAGCTGTAAAAAAATCTTCCATCACAAATATCCTGCAGGAGGAAAATGTTTGAATTCAACTCTGTATATCAAATATGCCGTAGGAATAAAGAATTCAAAGAAAATAAACAAAATTACGTACAAGATAAAAGACATTGCAAACAAAATTTATTGCATAGACATGAAAAAATATTTTTATGTTTATATAGGCCTAAACTGTATAAAAAAAATTAATACAGATAAACAAAAAGAAAAAACTTGTATGGAGATAGTAATCCATTATAAAATATAAAAAAAAATAGTATACAAAGCGTACCGTCCTCGAAATTCATTACTTACTTTTCAAATTTATGATCGCATATCTGGTCCAATTTAAGCAACTTAAATTGGCCCAATTACGACAACTGCACAATTTTTTTAAACAGTTAATTTGAAGACTAAGAACAAAAACGAAATCAAACAAATCTGCGTAAAAAATATGCTCAATAAACAGATGAATTCATATATGTATATGAAAACATAACAACTTACCTTAGTTTTAAAATATTCACTTACGTTTAGTAGGAAAAACTTAGATCAAAACAGCTAACTTTTTTTTTTTAAATTGTCTGAAAACAGCACGTGGTAGGCGGCTGCTTCTTCAAATCATGAGTGACGTCATTCTGATGAGTAGGCTTTCAGTGGTAGATGGAGTCTCTTCCTGTAATTAACGGCAGAATGGCAACGGTCCAATTAAAGCGGCGGTCCAAATATGGCTACTCTCCCTTACAGTTTTTTTAAAAAATTGTATTTGTAAGTACTTTTTTTTCTCTATTCGACGTTGTAAAATGTAAAAATGTGCGATGATTAGAAATTTAAAAAAATACACTAAAAGCTAAATTTAATCGTCTGCTGTTTCCGACATGAAAATGACATCAGCGTTACGGACGGGTCTTTTATAATATAGATGGTTCCAATTGCAAAAGTTTTATGAATTTTCAGTGTTTTCTGACGCTAGGGGAAAAACGCGGTTTTTTTCGCGGGGGGGGGGGGGGGGGTGCGTCAGAAAAAGCTGAAAATTTATGAAATAAAAAATATCTTAACTCAACGAGTTTTTGACATAAAAAATTGGGATTTTTATTGATTTACTTGTTAGAGCATAGAGAAATATTTTATAAATATAACTTATGGGTCCAAGAAACCATATAAAAATTTAAATTCGTAACTTTTTAAAAAATAAATACCTTCGCGTAGATGGATGTCCATAACATTTTTGCAATTGGTACTATACCTGTAAAACTAAAGATTCAGGAATTAGCTGTTCCTTATCGATAAGATGGGACACCGTGTATATATATCGATGAATATTTCAGTCAAAACACAGGGAAATTATTAACGTTTTACCTTACAAATAATTATAACATAAAACTATTTGGTAGGATTGTTTATTTATTTTACTTTAAAATATATTCTGCTTAAAAATAATATAAAATGGAGTATTTAAAATATTTTTTTAAACAAGATATGTTTTCAGTAAATAAAACAAACAACTATTTGAAAGCAATATGAATGAAACAATATCCAACAATATGGATCGTGACAATTATCAAATAAATTTAGCTTTAAATAAAAGAAACCTACTGTTTAAAGAAAACGAAAATATTCTAATACATTTCCATAAGTATTGAAACACATTAACGATCCAATTTATTTTCAGTAATGAAAAGATATAGTTATTTCTTAGAATATGTAACCGCAAAGTATTAATTACACATTTGCTCTCGTCTCTTTTGAAAAAGATTTCTTTCTAATCTTTACTTTTGTGCAATCACAAAAAAGTAAATTAATCAGAAAGTTATATGTAATAGACCATTTTTCCGAGAACTGTGAAGCATACTGGACATGTTTTTAAATGAAATAAGTATATAATGAATACTAAAAATGCGGCAGATATCTAATGTGAATATACATCTTTCAATTACAAAATTTAAGAATGCATGCAAATAAGTAAAATTTTAAATATCAATCGGCTATTTTTTAAGAAAACTGTCGTGCAGTTTATATAAAAACTTACGCTATGGTAATTTTTATTTCAAATTTTAATTTTATTCCGAATATTTAAGTTAATAGACTGTAGTTAATAATTATAGTTAATATAATATAGTTAAGAGTGAGAATTAATATAATACAGTTGATAGTTATATTTATTACAATACAGTTAAAATAGTTTTTAATTAGTATTTTGTTTTGGACAATTTGATTTACTTTTAAAAACATAAAAAATACTAGCGTAACATATAACAAATGTCTTTTGCATAATACATACATATATATATACATATATATAAATTAAACTTCTTTATGTTGTATAAATATATTTCAAAAATTGTTTGTTACATTTGGGCGTTCCAAACCAAAGAGAATCAAGTCCATCTTTTCGTTCACCCAAGTTTGTCGTGAAAACCTGTTCTAGATATAATAATTAATTTAGTTCTGTAAAAAACAAAGCTCTATGTTGAAAATGTGAACAACAAATCGCGCTAGTCTCCAATGGTTCTGGTGATCTTCTTTTGAGAGCCAAATAACTCCCAATATCCCTGGATATATTTTATGGACTTGATTCACTTTCATTCAGAACCCCTCGTTTATACATTTGATTTCAAACTGAACTTGCACATCACACATTTTACCTACATTTTGCCCCTACATAACATTTTAAACAAGTTGGCTTTTACCTTTTATATTAAAAATCTTGCATATAGTATTTTCTTTCTTGATTTTCTCACAACACAGTTATTGAAAAATTTTACTCTTTGTAAATTAATTCAATTCAAATTACTAGTAAAATTAGGAAAGGAAATCTTTTGGTTTTAATTTTGAGATGATAGAGAGACTCAACAAAGCAAAACTTTCTGACACATTTTCTGGCTCATTTTTAAACGTAAAGGCATACAACTGGCAGGCTTCACTATTGAAGCAATTTCGAATCGAAACACGCTTTCCATTATTTGATAGGTAGATTACTTTTAAGATCGAGTTATTACCCATTCTTGCCACGTCATGTTTTTCGACTTTCTAGACCTGCCGCGGCGGAAATTCGGTTAAAAACACCCACTTTGACAGTATTTTCTGAAAGATCTTCTGCCTTTACGAAAAAGAGGAAAACGTCTTTCGATTACTTAGTTTCTGAATACCAACACCTGCCAATTTCATGTGTTTCTGAACAAAACTGATTTCAGAAATGCGTCAGAAAGTAAGCTCCTTTGGATTTGTGAACAGCCTTATGCTGGTTTATTGGTTCAATATATTTTTTTAATTAATCAATGCATTTGAATTAAATCAGGAATCTGTGTAATTGTTCTGAACTTTTTATTGTTATTTTTTTCTAAAAGTTACAAAATCCGTCGACCTTTAACTGCATAGAAGGAGGACGAATGCATACTCACCTTAAGACAACAACAACAATTGCGGTAACTTGTAAAACAACTGATGATAACGTACTTTTTTCTCGAGAACTGCAAAAGTGGTAAAAAAAAAGGTTTTTTTAAGTCCAAAAGCTAGTGAAATACTTAACCTTTTTGAAAAATATGTATTTTTAGTCAAACGGCCTAGATTCAAAGTAAAACTTAATTTTCAACTAAAAATTTCGTTAATTAAAGTTACACAGAAAAGCGAAATATCAATATTTCACGTGGGGGGGGGGGGGACCCTACGTATTTCGCTAGGGAAAAAAGGTGACGATTAATTTTCAATTGACTGATATTTTAAAAGATAATAAATTAATTCAAGTTGATTCATTGAAAATCGGCGGAGCTGTACCCATCGATTTTGAAAATGCTCTTCTAAGAAAAATGCGTTTAAGCATTTCGTTACTATAGCGCATTCTACTTCTATGGCTGCAGAATTTCCCTTTTACTTTTGATATCAACTTCTAACTAATAGAATATGATTCTAGAAAGTGTAAAGAGTACTTTAAGAGGAAAATATTTTTTTTATAATGTAAACAAGTCAAAGTGGTGTTATCCCTTAAGTATTACAACCTAAATATTTTCAAGTTCGAAAGAAGCCACTTCCATGCACTGTAAAAAATTTATGTATCGTTACTCCATAAAATTGGTGGCAGCCTTTCTGCCTCCGTTTTATGGAGTACTTTAACCAGTATAACTGGTGTTAAGTTACACTAATGTGTAATATTACACCAGTTATATGAGTTTAAATTACACCATTATTTAAGTTAAATTACTCCATAAAAGGATCAGAGTCCATAAGACGCGTTTTTGGCCCATGAAATAGACTAAAATTCGATTATGTTTACTGACTTAATCATTTCACTTTTTAATATTAGAAGACATATATTGTACGATTTTAACAATAGCTTTTGTATTTTTTTCGGATTTATATGACTTGCACAAGCTCAAAGTTCGCATAATTCGTAGTTTTGATGAAAAGTACGCATTTCTGCTATTCTTACCTCAATTATTTATATGAGCGCAATCGTGCAACACTTTCTTCTTGATATATATTATAAAACACATCAAAATATACAAACTATTTTAAAATAAAAGTGTTGCAAAGCTGCGCTCATAGTAAAAAATTTTAAATAGGGATTAAATTGAGGTAATAATAGCAGAAATCGTGTATTTTTCATCAAAACTACGAATTATACGAACTTTGAGCTCGTGTAAGGCATATAATTCCGAAGAAAATTCAAAAACTGTTGTTAAAATCGTACAATATATACCTTCTAATATTAAAAAGTGAAATAATTAAGTCAGTATAACAAAATCGAATTTTAGTCTATATTTCATGGGACAAAAACGCGGCTTATGGACCCTGATCCTTTATTACAGTGGTAGTAATACCGATCCAAATATTAACGTCGGGAAGTGTACTTAAAAATTTAAAAAGAATTCAAATTAGTTGACTTAAGAAGGTTTCTTCTAAAACAAAATAAGATTTTTCCTTATTGAAAGTTAGGATTATGTCAATGAAGTGAATAATAAGTGTCGAGTTATTCATGTGTCAACATACCACGTTTCTACAGTATTTATAAGAACTTAAAGTACAGAAAAACACTTAAAGTGTAGAAAAAACGCTTCTACGAGACAAATCTTCAAGAAATGTTTCACGTATAAATTAGTCATTAAGCAGAAAAAAAACATTTAATTATTTCAAACCCAACCAATAAAGCAATGCAATGCTTAAATGCATAATAATCTAAAAAGCATACTTTCTTAAAATCATCCATCGCAAAATCTTTTATGAAACATATTTAAAGGCGGGTTAAAAAACATTCATTTAATATCTCAAATTTGGGGAAACAAAATATAAGATTAAAAATGCATTAAAGCAACCGAACAGACATTTGATGGTTCTCTTGTTTCTTAATACGGGTTTCTTAAGGACTTTTCTACTTGAAAAACCAATTTTTAAAAACGACGAAGCCAAAAAATTGATCAGTAAAGCAATTAGTCCATTTTTAACATTTATTTGATTTCTTTTTTTTCTTCTCCTCTTACATTAAGCTTAACTTCCATTTAGGTAGAAACATTATTACGAAGATATTTATTGGAAATGTTCCAGATAATACCATTTCCATTTTCTAGCATTTAATGAATTGCTTCCGCTGCTATAAATCAGTTTGAAACATTACTATTATTACCGTAGTGGTTTTTAGTACTATTCCATCTGTGTCAATTAAATGATTGCCGGACATTAGCATGAAATGAAAATTACTGGCTAATTTTATTCAATAGATAAGGTTAAGATGTGGAGAAGAAGACTATGAATTGTATTGTAGAAGAAAAAAAAAATATTTCGGTCAATGTAAAGCATTTTATCTGATCCGGTCTACACAGCAGTTGATGATTTAACAGAAAAAGTTCACATTACTCGCTCTTTAATATTAATGACTGCAGATTAAAATTTTGAATAATAATTTCTTTGTTCTTTTCTTTTAAAATACTTCCCCCACCGCCCAAAAAATACATTAAATCCATCCATTTTGAAAAGGAGAATTGCTTTGGAAATCGGAAAAATATAAAGCATTTTAAGCAGCAGATTTTTTCTTTCTTTTTTTTTTATAAGAAATGCCACCATATGATTTCAGTTTAATTTAATTCATAATGACTGGAAATAATTGGACAAAGTTTTATGTCTCAATTAAATTTGTTCATGACGGAAACGGTATATAATTATATTTTAAACCCTACTTTTGTAGTTTCAGCGATTTAAAATCAAAAGATATGTAGAATAAATAAAATTAAAAAAGTGCGTCACCAATTGAGCAGTCATCTTAAAATTTTGTGTATTTAAACGTCAATCTGTTTTATTTTATTTCATTTTTAATCATTTGCCATCATAGAAAGCAATTTCTATTAAGAGAATGCTCATCAGACAGACATGAAAAGTAAAGAAGAAAGACACCGTTCTTGAGCAGCATCCCACTTTTACACATCTTCCTTTAGAAAGAGTGCTTTAAGGGAGGAGATTTAATGAAAAAGTTACTCGAATTCTCATTTCCGTGTAAAGTCTATTGGTTGTTTGGTTTGTCTTTTTTAACACTGGATCCAACGATAGGACATATTGCGCCAAAATGGTCGTTTCGCTTAAGTAAATCTGACATTGTCATTTTTCATCGACCATCTGGAAATGAACCCACGAACATTGTCTTCGATGCTCCTCATACAGACAAAGAAACACTTCTTTCGTAACAATTGCCAATAAGAGTGTCAAAAGTATATTTATATATGCTTTTTCATGTTATTGCATTAAAGTACCATTACTTGGATTACTAAATAACAGTATATATATGATACTTTAATACAGATAAAAAAAATCTAAATGTAATAAAAAGGAAGTTGGAAATTCCACGTCAAACGTTGCAAATGAGGTGCGTTCGTACTATAACTAGTTTCATAAACATTTGCACATAAAATTTTGCACCGCATATTGTGCAGAATGTATATTTTAGTACACTTCATAAGTGCATAACAATTTCATTCTGTTCGAAAGGCTGTAACATCATTAGTACTTGAAATAATTTTTTTCCCATTGGCCGTAATGTAACGGAAAAATTTTGACTGTCCCTGACTGTTTAATGACATGTCATTAAACTAAACATCCGATTTTCATAAAATTTCAAATGACTCGACAAAATTTTGAAACAATTATATATTTCAAATTTCAGACCACTCGGTTGTGTAGTTTTTGCTTTGTTATATGCGGACGGACAAGTACATAGACAGACAGACGGACCGAACGACAACTATAGGTGCTACGTATTTATATAATTACGAACGCACCTAATGAGTGGTGGTAATATTGTCATGAGCGGAATGATTTAATGAAGAATTCTGCTAAAGAGAAGTGGATCCGAATTCTTGCTTTTTTTTTTTTTTTTTTTTTTTTTTTTTTTTTTGTAAAGGAATTCCCGATACCCAATAAAGTCTCTCAACTCCGTCCGAGCTGAATGGAACCTGCGATGGAACCTTTTTTTTTTTTTTTTTTTTTTTTTCATTTTTTTAGGTTTTTTATCATAAGTGAAAGCGAAACACAATTATTTGGAATTAGATTGAAGCACGATACCACCCCCAAAGAAATCCGCAAACGGCAGCCATTATACTTCTATTATAAAAGTCGTAGAGAAACACGAAAATTGCCATTCGATTGGAAATTGTGTCTTCATTCAATTTATGTTTTTAAAAAAATAAGCTTAGGGGCCATCTTCATACAAACATTGCACCAAAATTTGAAACTTTCAAAATGAATATCCAGTTTTCAGAGTGCATGCGTTTCTTTAGGTAAATTTTACTTTCGAATACGAAACGGGAAGTCAGTTTGGAACTCATGATGTTAAATTCATTATTAATCATTGCGAAACAGATTACAGTGTGGGTAGTTTTTGAAGAGTAACTGAAAAAGCACTTGACGAAATGAGCTGTAATTTTGGATTCGCATATTTGAAGCTTCTGGATATAGATTTCTGTTTTAAAAAGTTCATACATTACAATTGATTTTTTTTTTTCGAATTCTATATTTTATTTTTTTATGTATCGTGGACCTTATATTGATTTTTTTTTCTTTAAAAAAATGTTTTTAGGAAAAAATAAAATTTTATACATTTAGTAACGGAAAAGTATATATATATATATATATATATATATATATATAGGTTTTTTTCTTTTTATTAAGTAAAACTGTTGAATAATACTTATGAAATGATCAAAATGTTTCTATAATATACTTTTTTTATGTATTCAGACCTTCATCATCCTTCATCAGACCTTCATCATATCAGACCTTATTAAGAAGTATTTTACAAAATAATGTTAAATTTTACATTATGAATTCAAATTAAACTATTTTTAAATTTAATAATTTCATTTTAACCCTTAAATGCCTGGTGTTGCTTTTCGGCAACATACGCAATTTAGGCTTCTAAAATACTATTAGAATAATATTGAAGCTATAATGCCTAACGACGAAACGTTGTCTAACGACGAAAAGTTAACAAATGAAACTATTTTTCGGAACATTGTGAAATTTTGTGAAGGACATAATGAAGGTATGGGAATTTGTTTGAGCAAAAGAAAAAAAATTCAAAATTTCGCCACCAGAGGGAGTTTTTTAATAAATTACACATTTAGCATACATTTATGATAGTTCACAAATTTTATCACGACAAAACATGTTCCATATGATGGTCATTGTTTTCAGGTACTATCTGTAATCGCAAGATAGCATGTTCCACAGTTGATCGCAGTGTGTTCTGGGAAATGATAAGAGCATGTTATCAAATGTTATCTTTAAGATCAGCTAAGGTTAATGAGCAAAATTCGTAAACTAGTATCGTAAACGTATGGTAAATGTGTAATTCATTGAAAACGCCCTCTGTTTATGAAAATTTGCACTATTTTTTCGCGTAAACAAATTCGCATCCTTTCATTGTGTTTCCACATAATTTCCCATTTTTCTGAACAATAGTTTCGTCTCTACAAAACTTTAAAATAGGGTCGTTTAATTATGGACACCATGCATTTATCATAATACCTGCATGGTTACACATTTACTACAGTTTTAAGTTTTTAAGTTCAGCACCAATTCGTAAGTGTAGATGAAGACATTTTGAAATTTCAGTTTATGTTACAGAAAAGCTCATACGTCAAATTTCGTCTTCAGATAAGTGCAAAAAAAAAAAAAAATAAATAAATAAAATAAAATAAAATAAAAAAAAATAAATAATAATAATTTTTAGCTGTATTTTTCTCTTTTCTACAGAATTAATTTTTCACTGCAGAAAAGGGATTTTTTATTCTAATAAAAGAGAAAAATAAAAATAATTAGTATCCTTAAGATATTTTTTTCATATCTGCATATGAAACAGATTTTTTAAAAATCACACGATCGAGACAAAAAACAAAAAAGTCATTCCGGTCTAAACTAGAAGAAAAGGGTATCTTCTTTATTCGTTGCTTTTAAGAATTCAGCTAATTTTACCCAAACACACGAATGTAAAATGTGTGGTACCTAATCATGGAAAATGCCCAGTTTTCGGCAATACTGAATTTGAATGAGAACTTCGAAAAATTAGTCAGCTGTCACCAAGTTGGCTTCATTTATGGTGACCAATTTTTCTCACCCAAATTTGGCAATATTTCGATGAATATCGCCATGCGAGAATTTGACGCTGGCGGATATGAATATATAGTTTTAAGCATGTGAAAGTATAGCAATAATTGATTACAACAGTTAAAGTAAATTTGCGAGAAAATACGTTTTTTAAAGCTCATAAATGAAACCTGATTATGGAAAAATCAGCCACCTTAATATTTCAAACTGTTATATCATAGCCATATTTTAAGATAGAGGAAAAAGAAAATGCTACAAAATCATTGCATGAAGGCCGAACACTTAAGAGAAAAAATTATTTAAATTTCTAATATATTTGTGAGTTTTTTTTTTTAATTTGAAATATTTACATGGCCGCCATTTGTAAACAAGATGGTGGATGACGGTAGCAAACGAATTTGATTGAGACATTGGTAAGTCCTGTGCACATGCTCATTCACATCCAGATCGGCTCATAAATACGATTATACTATCGCATGAAAAAAATGGGTTACATATATACCGGGTGTCCTAAAAAGGACTGACTGATTTTAAAATTCAATAATTTGCAAACGGTGACAGATATTTAAAAAATTCTTACAGGAGGGTTATGCATAAGGTCAAAAGTTTTTTTTACAGTGATTTTCGATTTTAGTTCGAATTACAAACAATAAATAGTGCTGTAAGCAATAGGCGCTAAATACAGGCCCGATTTTTTGGTCTTTCTCTTCTTCCATGCGGAAAAAGGAGGTTGAAATGTATTGAGTGGGTCCTGAAGTACCAAAAATCGAGCCTGAATTTAGTGTCTATTGATCGCAGCGCCATCTATTGTTTGTAATTCGAACTAAAATCGAATAGCACTGTAAAAATCTTTTAACCTTATGCATAACCCTCCTGCAAAAATGTTTTAAATATCTGTCACCGTTTGCAAATTATTGAATTTTAAAATCAGTCAGTCCTTTTTAGGACACCCGGTATATATATATATATGTGTGTGTGTGTGTGTGTATAAAATAACTTTGAATCAAAATTTATCTTACAAGTTCATATAACTTTGTTAACCAAAATTCTTAATAAAGATTGCATGTAATTTCATCATTAATTATTATTTTTAAAAAATATTAAAACAAAGCTAATCGGCATACAGAACCCACAAAGAAATCTCAAATTATTGAAAAACCTAAACAGTTTAATATTATAATATTGTAAATCTTATAAAATAGTTGAATAAAACAAAAGTTGAAGAGCAATATTTGTAAGAGGAAAAATTTACGAAAGGAATGCAAAGAAGAATGAATACCATGAATAGCAAGAATATGAATAACACTTATAGTGTGCAATTTTTCATCAGAGCAATATCCCACAGATATAAGTAAAACACAATTGATTTCTAATTGAGAAAAGCATGCATTGCATTTAAGTGCTATTTCTCAAACTGCCCAATCAACTGTTACACCAGATTTACATGTAAATAAAACCCGAAAAAAATAACAAAAACAAAACAAACTATTAAATTCCATGAAATATAATGAAAAAAAATTAGTAGAAAATTCACATAAAAACATTAACAATCTAATATATATATATATATATATATATATAATCATCACCAGTTTCCAATTACTAAAATTAAGTTAATAAATTTAGCTACAATTCATAACACTGACATTATACAAAATAAAGATGGAGCCTTTAACTAGTAATACAGAATCAAGCACAATACCACTAATTCACTAGCACATTGCGGACGATTAATCCATATAAAACATATGAAAAGCCACCAAATTTTGATAAAATATCCTATTAAAGGCAAAAGATACAAATAACCAGCTAAATAATGTTGAACCATTAAAAGACGTATCGTAAACAAACAATAGATCAAATGGATGGACGAAGCCGGAAGCTTATATAGTATTTCACTTTTTCAAGGGTACATAAAATACATATATAAGCAAAACACATAGTCGATTTCTGCAATGGAATCCAGCAATAAGCTAAGAATTGAATTCCATTATGTACCCAATCGACTATACACCAAAAAGTATAAATCCACCATGCCAAATAAATTGAATTAAAAAAAAATTATTAATCAATGCAATATCCGCAAGAATGAACAACATTAAAAAATGAAACAATTTAAATCAAAGCCATAGCCAGCAAGAGAACCGCCATGACCATATTACAACTCAAACATTTAACCAATTTTAGCACAGCAAAAATCCCGCCCAAATAAATGGCATAGTCAAAAGCGAATCCCCACGGTTGCCGTAGAAAATAGTCACATACTTAAAATATAACAATTATAATTAACATATAGTCTATATAATAAAAATTATTACATGCTATTTTAATGATCCTGGAATAACTTATTACAAAAAGTGCATTAAGAAGTATTTGTTTAAAATTAAACAATTAATAATTAAGAGATATAATCTAATATAATATAGAGGATGGCAACATTATTATATTAGAACTAAATAAAAAATTATTTAATGCGGCCATCTAGCGGTACTTCATAAAATTAAAAAATTAAGAATGTCTATATATGAATAAATTCACGTCTAAAATAAGCAGTTATATATATATATAATATAATATAACTATATATATATATATAATATAACTATATATATATATATAATATAACTATATATATATATATAATATAACTATATATATATATATATATATATAACCATTATATAATTACAATTCGTCATCTATTACTAAAATTAAATTAGTAAATTTAGCTTCAATACATAACACTGACATTATACAAAATAAAGATGGAACCTTTAACTTGTATAAATCTATTAATAACTAATGAACAACAGTGATATGATCATGTTGAATTGAAGTTTAATATAGACCATGAAAGATGACAAACATGCAGCATAAAATGGAATTTCTTATATCAAGGTATCAAATAACTACACAAATGGAATATATATGTATAGATATAGATATATATGAAACGATAAAAGCTAAACCCCTTTTTAAAATGTAAAATCCCTTTTTGCCCCTTTTAGAATTTGAAATCCCCGTTTTAAAAAATAGAACTTTAAATTTAGAAATTACAGTTAAAAAATTTTAAATACTTTAGTAATTGTGTCCCAATTGATTGAAACTGCCGTTGCCCCTGTTAAGTTAGTTTTCCCGGATCGAATCTTATAACTTTAAAAGATCGCTTTGTCACATTTCATAAGAATACTTTTGCTGAGGTAAGTGCAATATTAAATTCTCGCGGCATCCTGTCGGCCGAATTTGTGCCAACGCCTTGCTCCGGGCAATCAATCAGTCAGCTCGCTGCTAAATAAATTAGAAATACACCTCTTTTGACTTCGACGACCTCTAGCAGGAATAATGCAAAATACCTCATATTTACATCGCTGCACGGATCTGAGGAGAGAAGTTTCACCATCTAAATAATGCACTAAGTTCACGCCACTATGCCTTTCAGGGGTCGCCTTGCGATACAACTAAATCCCGATGTCCGGAAAGGGTTAAAGTTGCAGCTCTCATGCCAGTTTGGGCCTGGTTTAAAAGGACTTATGTAACCAAAATAAATAAACCAGGTTCCTTAACAGATGGTGTCTTCCTTTATCAGACATGCATATTCTCTCGGACTTAAATTGAATCCCGAATAATGCTCATGGCCCACGACTACAGGAATATGCTAGGAACTCAGAGGAAACGATCAGACGTAGGCACGGACCTGTCTTCGGTCCGCGCCCCTGCATCTACCGACCCGGCATCGATCGAAACAACGACAGAGGATCAACCCGGGGAGCCGGATTTCCTTACATATATATATATATATCAACATTTGCACTGGAGATGATTTTGGGATCTAGGGTGTCATGATCGGTGAAAATATACCAAAATCTTCCGGAATTGCTTCTCTCCGAACAGCTGGATTATGTACTTTCTTACTTCATTATAATAGAAGCTAGCTAAAAAATAAGAAAAAAGAAAAAAGACTGGTTGAATTGTTGAAGAATATTAATGTAACTGGTGAACATTTACAAGTACAGTGAAACCCCAGTTATTGACACATAACCAGTAACTGACACATCAACAAAAATCTAACTGAAATAAGCATTTTCTTCTAAAATTCTAAAAAGTAATGCTATCTAGTGGTAACTTATTTGTCTTATCTGTTATAACTTATTTTTCAATTATTAGTTTTTCAAAAAAGGGATGGTGTCAGTCACAATTAAATAAACATTTATTTGTACTTTGTTATAATGTTTATTTATTCTAGAAATACTTTTAAAGACTAAAAAATATTTCATGTAATAATACATATTAAAAAGAAAATTAACTCTTGCAGATATCTTGGACAATGCTACAAAAAAAAAAAAAAAAAAAAAAAAAAAGTATCATTAAATAAGTTTTCTCTGGCAACTATTTTTCTTTCTTTAGTCTTCATTGCAGTTTGTTATACACTCAAAGTTTTAAGTTACATATTGCCCTTAGTAATGAAATATATAATAAATGCGTAACCCTCAACTATTTCAAATTTACTGTCTTACAAACGATAAAACAAAATTGTCTATAAACAATCAAAATATAAGTATAAGTAAACTCCTATTGTTTTAATGTTAACCTACAGAAGAAGCAAAATTTAAATACGAGGAAAGGGTGTTAGGTATAGGTATAGTATACCAAGGTTACGCTTTAAATGATATCTGATAGAGACCACTATATATACTTAAACTGATTTTTTTATGCATACTATCGTTAGCGTGAGAAATTTTAGGAATGCATTATACTATTTTTTAAACTACTTAATTTCAAATAAATAATGAAAAACAAATGTATGATCAGTATAGTGTTTGTAAGACATTCACACAGATTCTTTGGATGGGAGACTTAATGCATAATATCAAAGTCAAAGTTTAAGGTGAATGAGATAAGCCAGTGGGAAAAAAAAAAAAAAAAAAAAAAAAAAAAAAAAAAAAAATCTGCAATAACAAAGTTGTCAGGATTATGATGAATTTCGCGTCATATTTTTTTTCGTTCGCAACATTAGACTATTATCAACCTTGAACAAATGGCGGGTAATACAGTCAAACACTATAGTATAATTACCGAACAGCCACCAACATTTATACTATTCATTCATTCATTCATTACAAGTTACAACAGCATTTCTTATCATAAAGTTGTCAAATAATCACGAACCGTATCAACAACAGCCCAACCATAAATGTGTAATCCCCTAATCATTTTCAGTTGCAGAAAACCCAATCAAAAGCTAAACCTCCGTTCCAAGCAACTGATTTTGTAGTCACAGATTGGAAAGCAAGCAGTAGTAGATGTCCTTCGGTCATAGGACCGCCCAACCAATATCAACTTCATCTATTTGACCCGAAGGGCTGTTATTTGCCACCGGAGACAATTAGTCTTCTTTCATCAAAGAGAAAAAAAAGCGTCGAGTTCTCGCTCATAAATTAGGCTCGACTTTCATTCTTTAACCTAGTATTTTATATTTTTTTATGAATAAAATTTCATAGGTCTTTGATACTTGAGGATTGGTATGTTATCGATTTCTTCTTTTCAAGTAATAGAACATCTGTGCACTCAGAAATTAATTTTCGAAGAATTTTTTTTCTATAAAATTATAAACTTACGGCTGTTCTCAAATCCAAAAGGGCAACTTTATGACATAAGTTTTAATTTATTTTTGTTCGGAAATGTATAAAACTAGCAGGTGTTGTTATTCAGAAACAATGTAATCGAACTGTTTTTTTTTTTTCGTTTTATTTATTTATTTATTTATTTTTTTTGCAAACACAATAGAATTTTCAGAAAATATTGTCAAAGTGGGCATTTTGGACCGAATTTCTGCGCGAAAGAAGAATAACCTGTCGGCCATAAAAATGTTTTTGTCACGTGAGCAAAATCGGTTATAACTCAATAGGTAATTTATTTATCAAAAAATGGAAAACACAGTTCGATTCCAAATCTCTTCTATAGTCAGACATTACAATTTTATATCTTTCCGTTAAAAAATGAATTTGTAAATATGTCAAAACGTTTTGCGCTTGTTGGGCATAGCAGTTGAGAAGAGCCTGAAGTATCACAATGTTATATAATTTTTGAAAAATCAGCCTAGCTAGAATGCCTTTATAAATACAAGGTAGAGTAATTCTTTAAAATTCATAGGTCTTTGATCTCTGAAAATTGAAATTGGTATGCTATTTCTCACTTTCAAGTTATATAAATTCTGCACAGTAAGAAAATAAATTGTCCAAGACTTTTTTTCAATAAAATTACAAAATTATCAAAACAAAATTACAATATTATATTACAACAAATTCAACTTAATAAGAATGCACTTAAATTTATAGCTTCAAGGAAAAATAATACTTTAAACTAATATTTTATACTTTTTACGAATAAAACTTCATATGTCTTTGATATTTGAGGATTGGTTCGTTATCTATTTTTCTTTTCCCAATAATAAAACACCTGTGCACCGAGAAATTAATTTTTGAATTTTTTAAAAATAAAATCACAAAATTTTTATAAATAAAACTTTACAGATGATTGATATTTGAGGATTGGTATGTCGGTATTGGTATGTAGCATTTTTTCTCCTTTACAATAAATAGAACATCTGTGCCCTTCAAAAATAATTTTTTTAAGATATTTTCAATAAAATTACAAGCGTTTTGTGAACAAAATATGATCTTTAAGTCTTTAAGGTTTGAAGATTTGTATGCTATTTATTTCTCCTTTCGAAGCAATAGAACATCGATGCAGTAAGAAAATTAATTTTCCGGTTTTGCTAAATAAAATTATAAACGTTTTATGAATACAATTTGAGAGTTCTTTGAATTTTGGAGACCGGAATGTCAATTATTTGTCCTGAGAATTGGTACGTCATCTATTTCTTCTGACGATTGGTATGTCATCTATTTCTCCTTTTCAAAAAATAGAACAGCTATGAGTAAAGAAAATAAAATGTTACAGAATTTCTCAATAAAATTACTAACTTTTTCTCAATGCAATTTCACAGGACTTTTATGTATGGAAATTGCGATAGTACAGTCGGACCTCATTATCCCGACACCCGGTTTTCACGCCACTCCGCTTATCACGTCAGTTTGTCAAAGTCCCGATTTTCTGTATATGATTTTGATGTAAATAAACTCCGGATTTTACGTCGTTGAATAATTTTCAACTCCGGATATCCCGTCGGTTTAAGAAAATTGTCCGTTTTTCATAATTCATCTTATAAGCACGGAAATTAAGCGGTAAGAAATGTCTTAGCCAAACTTTTCACAAAAGTGTCTAAAATACCCATTGCGATAAATCCGAACTTCTACTTCAATCCTTTATCTGAATAAATAAGCCCACACACTATGAATGACCCCACTTAAGCTTCAGATAGACGTATCAGTTTACTTGTGATCTTTTTGTTCTGGTCAGGCGGCGTTTTCTTGTGGTTAGGCGTTTTTCATCCGGATAAAATCGAAGCCTCGCATTGCATTGAAACGATCAGAAAGTATCTAACATCCATGTCTGAAAAAACGAGATATTGATTACAATTCATTGTATAATATTGAAAAAAGAATTGTAGGAAGCACATCTAGGGATAAGCAAACCTTAATTGATCAATATTTCAGGCAACAATAATAAAACAAGTCATCATAAATATGAATTTTATTCTTTTCAATTTTGTTTTTGTGTTTATTTTAATTAATAATAATGTTTTATTGCTTAAACCTGCAAGAACAATTATGAATTTAGAATTGTCTTAAATTAATTAAAAATACAGCTTTTAATAAACATATTTTTCTCCAACTCCGGTTATGATGACACTTTTTTCTGGCCATTAGAGTGTCGGGATAACGAGGTTCGACTGTATTTATCTCTCCTTTACAAGCAGACGCGGATCCACGGGAGGAATGGGGGGGGGGGCGGTGATCTGGCGATCGCCCCGAAAATAGTTTTAAGCAGATTTCTATTCAATCGCACTTTTTTATAATATCTCATTGTTATAATGAAAAATTAACAGTACATTTTTCTCGAAAGACCTTACGAAATGTTGAAGGAAAGATACCAGTGAAAGAGTGACGATATCAATCTACTTTCCCAGTATCAGTTTCATTACAGTGAGATACGATGTGTCGAGGAATATAATATAGTTTCTGCTAGTTTATAAATTCAGTCATAACTATTCGACTTACGTTCCCAGATTCTTTCGCTATTTCTTTGACGCGTGTATGAAATTTTGTAGAAATAATTACCGTATTTTATGGAAGAAACGCCGCACCCGTCGTAAACGTCGCACTCCTCAAATTGGCCTGAATAAGCTTAAAAATATCGTAAACGCCGCATCCATCGGAACGCTACTTTTGTCGACAGCGTTACATTGACTTAACTTTAATCAAAGTTTATGAGCAGTGTAAGATGCCTCGTTTTTAATATCTTAAGATGTCTGAAGTCTTATTTAAAATGTTTAAATCCGATTTTAAGTATTTTTATGAATTTTTAAATTAAGGAAACTCAGTTGGTATTTTAAAAAAAGTCGTAAACGCCGCACTTGGAAAAAAATTAACTTTTAAACTTGTAAACGCCGCGGCGTTTCTTCCATCAAATACGGTACAAAGAGTATGTCCAAATCCAATTGATTTTATTTTTCTAAAGACAGACATCAGAAACTTAGATGAATAAGATAGCAGTGCCAGAAAAAAGTCAGCGGTACCAGAGAGACAAGATATTACAGAAAAAATAGCTCATGCAAATAGCCTACATCAGTGGTTTTCAACTAGTATGCTGCAGTCCAGCAGCGCGCCATGAGAGGATCTCTGGTGTGCCGCGAAAATTTTAACTCAAATTATATCATGTTTAAGAATTAACGGAAGTATCAGGATATATAAATTTTAGATACAACATTTCATATTATACGTTTTAATTTGGAATGAAGTTTAGTGTCATAATGTAACATGATTTGGCCGTTTATTTCTTCTTTTTGTGTACCTTTACAAGAGTATGCTATGAAATCCTGAAAACTTTCTAGCATCTTCCGATAAATTTAATTCTTTCAGAAAAATGGCATGCCTCCTGAAGGGAAAGGGTAACAATATCAAACACAGTATAAGAGATCATGCTATGAAATCCTGAAAATCTAGCATCTTCAGGTAAATTTAATTATTTCAGAAAAATGGCATGTCTCCTGAAGGGAAAAGGTAACAATATCAACAGTATAATAGATCTTTAGAAAATGGTTTTCTCTCTTACAAAGAAAATGTTGTTACAATAATATTAATAATGATAATAATAATAATAAAACCCATAAGATACTCTTTAAATATTAATATATATTAAATTGAAATATAAGTAAATAAGTTTATAAGAGTATATTACAAATCCAAACACCCAAAGATAATGTACTTCATTAATTGCTAAAGGGTTGTTAAATAAAACTAATTGAGGTATACCATAGATACGAGTACAGAAATAAAGATTAAAGTAAAAATTGAATAAAATAACGTGAACAATCTAAGACAGAGTGACAACAACGTTAATGATGGCTTTTAAAATCAGTGTATTGATCGTGCAGCCGAAAAATATCCACATTTGTTTTAAAAAGGGCTTCGGTGAAGTCAAAACATGTAAAAAGTTTGTATATTAACATTATTTTACTATTTATTTACTGCTTTATTTAACACCTTTTCGAAATTAATGAAGTTTATAAGAAATTTAACATTATTTTCATTACAAATTATAATTAATTATTTTGCCTTTGTGATGGAGCATTTTGTTTATGTTAGAAATGTATTTCTTTCGCATTTTTTCACCATCACAATTTTAGTGTTCCGTTGAAGTTTAACCATAGGTTTTTAGTATACTGAAAGGTAAAAAAAGTTGAAAAATACTGACCTAATCAGTTCACTTGAGTAATGTAAAAAAATTAAAAGAATCGTCATCAAACATTTGAGGAGTTGTGAATATTAGAGGCAACAAAGGTCTTTTTTTTTAAGGAAACATTGAAGACTTTAATAACTGGTTCAATCTCTTACAAAATTCTAGTACGCCTTTAGTACCCTGAAGTTTCTTTATAATACAAACTGACGAAAATAATAAATGTATATTTTGAACTGCTGATTCTCGAAAGTTGTGATTTGCGATCTCGGCCAGTGCTTAATTTTCCTCGTCCTCGTCCCGTATCGTGTTATATTTTCAAAGTTTTAAGTACACATCGTAGATTTATGTCGCTTTTGAAATGACCTTTCGTTCTTTTTTCTGCTAGACTGTGCACTGTTAAAAATCTGCAGCAAACTGCCCTGTCATTTGACGTTTTTAAAAATAACAGCTATTAGACCATATTATCAAATTTACCTGGCCATATTATTGACTATATTATGGTCATAATAATGTTAAACTATGGTTATCTACGGTCTATAAAAAAAGTCGAATGACTGAAAAAGAGTGACTGCAATTTTTTAACAGCGTGAGAGAATCATAAAGTTATTTTGCAAAATATTCATTATATAGCTGGAAGATACTTAACTGTCTTTATAAATTCAAAGCAAAATAATTAAAGCGACTATAAATCCAAATTCCTAAAGAGAGAGAAAAAAACATGAATTAGTCAGTATTTGAGTAATGTTGTTGAAGTTGTGTTTTTATCAAAAAAGCCCTTACAATCAACAGCAATCATGAAATAAATTTTCTCTTTGCAAATATGAAGCCCCTAGATATTTATAACTAACATCAAATATTAAGTTACTTATAAAAAAAGGCGTGAACCATAAAAATATATATCATTTATTTAAACAAAAACTCTATACATTTATATTTAAAAAATCTTGATCAGTTTACAGAATCATAAAATCTGAAAATAGATGAACATGTAGTATAAATATTTGTTTCTCTTATTGAATTTAAAACTACATCAGAATCTTGCTTTTCAAGTAAAATCTTAACATTACATTTTTAAAAATTAAATATTGACTGTAAATATTTAAGTGCATACAGTTTTTTTATGTTGTTGATGTTAATCTATTTTCCAACATTTTGAAAATATTTTGCGCAAATAATAAACTTCCTCGTGTACAAAAAGTTGCGACACAAATATTTGTAAAACCAGCCATGTTATTTACAACTTCTAACACTTGAAACTGTGGGGATGTAATTGCAAAAGAAGTAAAAAATGTATTTCTTTTTAACCCATTATACAAACAACCGGGTGTACCATAAAATGTCTTAACGTTTTGAAAATTTATAAAAGTAGAAGGGATCAATGTAATTGAAAATGGTTTTGGGGATTTTTTTTAAGCGAAGGGAGTATTTTTAATACTGTAAAAAAATTCAGTTGAAATATTTTCCAAAAGAATGCGTTTCGTGAATTAAAATCAGATAATTCAAATTTAATATGCAAAACAATATTTACTTGAATTCAAGTAAAATTTTGTAAGCATTTTCCACCACCAAAGGCTGAATCTGTAAACGATCATAATAAGTATACGCTTTAGAGGTCAGTATGAAAATCTTTAAGTAAAGCATGCAGCCCCATATGTTGTGCTTCCAGCATTTTACATGACTCTAATTTGTATATTTCATGTATTTTTGAATGCTTGAAGTGCCCTCTATACGCAAACGTTTCAACTAAAATTTTTAATCTTACTAAAATAATCTCTTTCATTAGAATAAATTTCTTGCAAATTATATTCAACTAGATAGATTCTTTATCCACAGATTTTTTATCCATTTTCGAAAAGCTGACGGATTTATGGCACACCTGGTTTGTTATCACTAACAATACTTAGTCTAAAGCAAGTTTTTAGTTTTAAATAAAAGAAAATAATGATGAGAAATACTTCTCGACTTTCCAAACATTGGTGTATGTGCCCAGAACATTAAAAAAAATTAAAAAAGGAATATTTATAAACTTACAACACAATCAAATTGGCTGGATTCGAACGCTGAACCTGCCATTAAGATACTGGAGACATTACCTCTGCGCAACTAATGCTGGATTATATCGCAGCAATGCAAATGAATTAAAGAAAATTAAAAAATAAATTAACTATCTTATCCATGGGCCAATTTTTACGAAAATCTTTACAGTTCTTACGACAGTGGTCTATAACATATTCGCCAAATGTTGAACCGGAAAAACGTTTGAGCGTCATCAGGTTCAATGACGCACACACACGTACAAATCATGATTAAAATACTTTTCTTACATTACGTTCGTAATGTTAAAAATACATTTTATAACAAACGTCCTTTCAATAAATTTTAACGGCGTCTAATTTTTATGACGTATTCGGAATATCTAGATAATTTATACTTGTCTTTTCCTTATGCCTTAACAAAAACTGCATCATAAATTTCAGTAAAAGTAGCATGTTACTTTCAACTTCTAGCACGTTATATCTTTTATGCGAAACATTTTTCGCCAAAGGTTACCAGTTGATGTCCTTCAGTATTAGATCCGCCCAACTAATATCGACTAATCTGTCTGGCCACAGGCCTGTCATAACAGGCAATAATTACTCAATAATCGAGGAAAAAATCGATGAAAAATTCTTCGCCCTTATTATTTTTTACTCCAGTGCCGACATTCATCGTGGAATATAATTAGATATTGATGCCTATCAACAAATCGTCTTCACAACCTTTGGTAAGTCTGCGTACAGTATCATAGTAAAAAATTTTAGTAATATTAACAATAATAATAATGATAATAAAAATAAGAATAAGAATAATAAAGGAAAACACCAGATTAGAAGAAATGTTAAGAATAACAATTTTTTTTAAATTTATTTGTCAGTGGTTCAGAATTTACGCTAGAAGAAATAATTTAAAAATTGATGAAAAAAATTCTTCGTTTTTATTATTTTTTTTCCAATGCCGAGATTCATCGTGAAATATAATTAAATATTGATGCCAATCAACAAATCGTCCCCGTAACCATTGGTGAGTTATAATACATTATTATACAAGATTACAGAAATAAATAATAGTAATAATAATAATTATTATAAAAGAAAACACCAGATATGTTAATTTTGCGTTTTGCGTCATATGTTTAAGTATTCAACTTTAGTTTCTAGAACATAAGATATGTTAAGAATAAACTAAAATTCTTTGAATTTATTTGTCAGTAGTCCAGAATTAACGCTAGCGGAAATAATTTAAAAACTGATGAAAAAGATTTTCGTTTTATTATTGTTTACTCTGGTGCCTATATTCATCGTAAAATATAATGATATATTGATGTTTATTAACTAATCGTCTTAGTAACCGTTGGTGTGTTATCCTACAATTTCGTACAAATAAATAAATAAATAAATAATAATTAAAGCACACATAAATTAACGTCTGCACTCATTTTTATTAAAGGTACAGTCGTGGAAAAAAAAAGTAAACACCCCCTACTAACTCTTCAACAAATTATCGTAGACGGAAGTTACTTGTACCGAACGATTGGAAATAAAGTTTACTTTTAAATGATGTATATAAAATTTGCTAAGAGGGCCATCTACATATTAAAACGAACCCAAACTTCATTTTTTTCAATAGCAATACCCAATTTTAACGCAATATTTCAAATCTTCGGTTCAAACTATGCCTAGACACCAAATTTCAAGTCATTTGAATGATAAGTTTTTGACTTATAAACATTCAAAATTTAGTGATTCTAATGTTAAATTACATTTTCATATTTTTATTTATATCTCCTGAAATTATGCTCCTACTGTGCTAGTTTTTTGTGTAGCAATAATGCTAATGTGTCCAAACATAATTACGCTGAATTTGCAATTTCTATACTTTTATGATATGAATTATGAATTATGAAATTAATATTCGAAAAAAATATGAATTGCAACCTACAATTTTTTTAATGGATTTAGATTTATTAAGTCCTGCTTTATGAAAATCCTAAATTTTACATTTTACTTCCAAATAGTTTTCAAATTATGCTTAAAAAACGGCAAAATGATGGTTTAAGGGGCCGTCTATGACAGAAGTGAGTAGATATTTTGAAATTTCTTCTGCTGTCCTGTTATCTAACAGGCTTCGTAAGGTGCCTTGATCAAGAAGGCGGCTCTCTCAGTTAACAATCGAGTACCGAACTTCAATTTGGATACAGCCCTTAAAATACGCTCGTTTTAAAATAATTAATTTCTCGGAAACTTATGGTACGAATTGCATAAAAATTTGTTTCTAGGCTAATTGAAGGGTGTAGAGTTCATTTATTCTGTCGGAATTGGGTATTGCCTTTGAAAAAATTGAAGTTATGGTTTGTTTAAATATGTAGATTGCCCCCTAAGCAAATGTTATATGCATCATTTAAAAGCAGACTTTATTTCCAATCGCTCGGTACCAGTAATTTTCTTCTACGATAATTTGTTGAGGAGTTAGTAGGGGGTGTTTACTTTTTTTTCCACGACTGTACATATATTAAGACATAATTTAACACAACTAATACAATAACCCAACAGGTGTGAAAAATTTGCCAAGGCCAGGACTCGAACCTGGTTCCACAGTGTACCGTGCTGTTTCTCTACCGACTAAGCTAACCGGCCGATATCCTATCCTGGCAATAAACCATGTTGGGGAACGTTATCAGCTGGCGATCGCACAGCACGCGATGACGGAAAATACGATGAATAAATTAATAAATTAACGTGTGTTTAAAATAGAAAATTTTTATTTTTACCAACCACTAGCAGAAATCTGCAAAACACACAATTCTTGTTCTTTTAAAATATCGCTATAAAACTATGACAAATAGACATGATATTTTTTCCCAGTAATTCTCGAAAAGGACTTCTAACAGAAAGCGAGGATAGACAAAGGATATCACATGGCTTATTTATGTTACTGATACTGACCATGCAATGGATTTAGAATCAGATAGAATATTTTTATTTTTATTTTATAAATAAAAATTTAATTTTTAAAAAAAATTGTGAATAAATAATATTTTTACTTTGAACCCGAATGCTGGTATAAAAATTGAGCCCGAATCCGTTTCGGCTGAGCCCGTTTCATCCCTAGTAGACACCCCTGACCAAAATGCAAACTTTAGAGCTTTACACTTTAACTCTGAATTTTGATTTCGAACAACAAATGTGCCATCACATAGTACCTAGAGTCAATCTTCACCTCGCTGCCCAATGTTGCGTGGGAAATATGTTTTCCGGCGGCAGCGACGGATCTTACATCTGTTCCACAAACAACCTTATCAGCCAAATTTTTTTTTACCAACCTATCTATACTATATGAAATTTCAATTGACTTCCCAAAGTTGGTTTCCCAGTTCTTACCTTAGATCAATAACTAAGGTAAAAACGCATTTGGCTTACTCGTCGCTGTAATTTTACCTTGATAACGAAGGGATTAATTGGGGAAGACGGATATCCTTGAGAAACCAATTGAAATTACATAGGGTATAGTCCCTGCCCTGTGTCGCGTGAGGGTCGACCCTGGCAGGGGCGATCATTGGTCTAGTTTGTAACCCCACTTAATTTTTTTTAATAAACGTTCGCGCGGGCTCTTTGAAAGTTTGAGAGTATGTTCTCTCTCGTGGGAGGCTAAAAGTTACCAAGCGAGCCCCTGCGTGTCAGGGAATTACCAGGGGGAGATGTTAAGCTTTACGTTTTAGTTTTCCTTGATCAGCTGCCTCCTCTAGGCTTACAAGCTTACTGTCCCCCTTCCATTCTCACAGTTAAATGTCATTTCTCAGAATCCGTCAAATGCCTTCTCAATGACATGGTCCAACTTCCACACGCAAAACGTCTATCGAATTTGCATATTTCTACGTAGTGAACGTTTAGACCATTAGACTACGTGATAACGTTGGCCTGTAGTTAAATACCTACTGCACATGTCATTGGACTTCGCTTAAAAAAATTAATATAGAGCACATTTATATTTTCTCGTCAGTGTATTAAATGCAGGCTGAGACTTAAAGCAAGATATAAATATATACATTTTACTGTCAACGTAATTGTAAAATATATTAATAAGAGTGATTTATGATCGTTAATAGCTCAGAAGTAAAAGATTAACAAACTATGCGCCGATAACGTTTTTATGAAAAATGTCCTTTCGTTTATTTGGGGTTTTTTTGTTACATACACATACACATCAAATATTCCATATTTCTTTGTAAGTGACTGTCAGTTCAATTATGTTGTATCTAAAAACAGTAATGACATAGATTTCTTAAACATTCTCGCGATAAATCAGACTCAAATTAAAAATATCAGATTTAATTTAGTAATAAGTATAGTTAACGCTAGGAGTCTTAATAAGCCTTTTTGTCTGTTCCCAGCAAACGCTAATTTTCGAGATGGAAAATAGGAAAGGAATTTGTTATTTTTAACACTTTCCAACATAGTTGAAAAGCGTTTTTGAATTCTGTTTGTTTGTCCGCCTGTCTGTCTGTCCGTCCGTGTTCTAATTTCGGTGAAAATACTCGGAATGCCATGTAATTTATATATGTTACTGAGGTTTCCCATGGCATATTATGTATTGAAAATTAAATGTGTAGCATTTTTAGTTCGTTTACAGAAGAACTCTAAATAATTCGGTTACATTACGGTCTATACGGGAAAAATCGTTTACGGTGTATTTTATTGATTTTACACTATTTCAAAAATATTAAAATTGATATACATCTCTCAAGGACGCTAAAAGATTCTTACTATAGAATGTGGGATGCATAGCATTTATCGTTCATTTACAGAAAAACATTTCGTCCAGTACTGTCTATGAGCAATATTTGCATGAAGTGCGTTTTCAATTGGGGTAAACGTTTTTAAATTTAACTAATTTTTTTAAATATTAATTAGTGTGTATAAATTTTATACTGTGTGACTCCAATAAGAAAAACTTTAGATATGTTTGCTGTTTACAAAGATTTTTAAACTTGTAGTGGGAGAGGGGGGAGTTCGAAAAACAAAATGAGATCCAATTGAACGGGAGGAAATTGGCAAGAGAAGAAAATTGCAAACTTGCCTAAAATGAAATTGTCTGACTAATTACCCTGACAACAGTAACAAGCTGAGACCTGTTCCAAAATTTTTCTTATGAGAGCCACACAGTAGATCATATACAGAGCTGCACAAAAAAATTTGAGTACATTTTCGCTTATTGAAGGAAATTGATGAAAGGGAATTTTTAACTGTGTTACACGTTTTCTAGCTGAACTAAATTTATGCAAATTAAGTAATCTATATAAAAATCTGAATCATTTACAGAGCAGTACAAAAGAATTAGGATAGTTTTCGACTATAGATGGTAATTGCTGAAATTAAGTTTTCAAAAGTGTTATGCTTTTTCCAAATTGTTTACTGAGACATCATCTTTAAACTTATTAAACGGGGAAATTTTGTTACAGTGCTGGATGTGTTGGAACTTCTTTCATAATCTTCGCTTTGCGCGTGATTTTCCTTTCTTGTTAAAATCTACATTATATAAGATTTCTATATGCATTTTTTTTTTTAACTATCTTTCAACTTTTGTTTAGTAGAATATATACAGGGTTGTTATAATTAAAGTTCGCCTATTCAGAAGGCTCTAGAGCCGGTTCTATGGCTCCAAACGAAACAAAATTTCACTAGTACGTAGTTGAAGAGATGCGCTCTGCGAAAATAGAAAAAAAAATTAGTTAAAATTTTTGTCAATAGGTGGCGCTGCGCCAATATTTAAGTCGATATTTGCCGATTCCTTTATTTTGTAAAAAACAAAATACAGGAAATTTTATTTCACAGTCGGTAAATGTAAACGTTTTCAGATTCGTTATATCAATTTCAGTCAATCCAGATGAAACACACAAAATCACAAAATTTCATCCAACGCTTGAAAAAGATCACATTTGACGTCGCAACCTCGAAAACTTGAAATACCCTTCTAACCACCTGACGATTTAAAATTTGCTGTTAAAGTGTGTCTGTGATTTCTTTGACACTGGAACAGTTGATTGTTTCTGAAAAGCATTTGAATTTACGCTTTGTGGAGAATGGTAACTTTGACAGAAAAGGCACTTCCTGTAAAGTTATTTTATCAAAATAACAGCAACGCAGCTGCAGCTCTTCGAGAATTCCGGAAACTAAAAGATGTTAGACGTGAACCAATGTCGGATCGTGGAGTTCACAAAATGATTAAAAAGTTCGAGGAAACAGGAAAACTCGACATTCTTCCTAGCAGGGGACGAAAAAAGGTAGACATTTCTAGCATTGAAGATATTGCTATTGCTGCCGTGGATTTAGCAAGCCAGTCATCATTTGGTAATGTAAGTGTGCCAGCTATTGCGAATGAAGTCGATATGCCGATTTCCACTGTGGGAAAAGTGATGCGTCAAATTTTGCGCTACTATCCATATAAGATTCAGAGGGTGCAACAACTAATACAGGGTGATACCAAAGTCGGGTGTCATTTTCACTACAGTTTCTTGCACGAATGAATGTGGACAATTCTTGGCCCTGGAATATTCTATGGACTAATGAAACGCATGTTTATTTAAACGGACAAGTGAACACACACAACTGTCGAATTTCGGCGAAAGAGAATCCTAATGTTGTCCAAGAAGTTCCATTGCATGCAGCTAAAGTGACGGTGTAGTGCGGTTTCACAGCAACGTTTATGATAGGGCCATATTTTTTGAGGAAATAACATCCACAGGACCCATTACATGTTCCGTAAATGGGAGAAGGTATCTCAATATGTTGTCAAATTTTCTGATTCCCGAGCTGCAACAGCGAGGCTGCCTTCAAAATATCGTGTTTATGGAAACGGTGCACCGCCGCACATTACTAGAGCAGTTCAAACTTTCTTAACAAGCCATTTTACAAAAGACCGCATCATAAGTCGTTATTTTCAAACAGTCTGGCCACCACGATCGCCTGATCTAACACCATGCGATTTTTGGTTGTGGGGATTTTTGAAAGATTCTGTAACTAAAGACAGATGTCAGACAATCTCTGATCTGAAAGACAGTATTAGACTTCATATTCGCTCAATCTCACAGGACAGTTTACGCAATGCTGTAGAAAGCACAATTCTGAGAATGGAATGCGTTATTTAAAATGGTCGAGGATTCATTGAGCATGCGTAATGTTATTCTTCGTTATTTCCTCGTTGCCGAGCGACATGTTTTATTTTTGTTCATGCAGATTACATCACATGAAATTACATTCATTTTTCTGTATCGTTTGGAGTCATAGGTCAGGCTCTAGAGCTGTCTGATTAGGTGAACTTTAATTATAACAATTCGCAGTTCCTCGAAGTTTGTTGAAACTTTTAAATGTGTATGCTTCGTCTGGATTGACTTAAATTGATATAATGAATCTGCAAACATCGCCTTAAATATTGGCGCAGCGCCACCTACTGACGAAAAATGTAACTAATTTTATTTTCGATTTTTGCAGAGCGCATCTCTTCAACTACGTACTAGTGAAATTTTATTTCGTTTGGAGCCATAGAACCGGCTCTAGAGCCTTCTGAATAGGCGAATTTTAATTATAACAACCCTGTTTTTATCAAAAGTTCAAGTGGTGGATATATAAGGTCACTTTCTCTACCTCCTTTTCAATTTTATGTAAAGTTTAATTATATATATATATATATATGTGTGTGTGTGTATTTAAAAATATATATTCTTATATTTAAGAAACTTTAAAGCTCTAAAAATATAACACACGGATGAAAAGCGTTATTAGTTCAACTTTCTATTTTTCTTACAAGTAACAGCATGCTAACAACATGCATTTTAATACTTTTGTTTAATGCTGTACTTAATTATTTTTCCTTCATCTGGCTTCCGCCAAAAATAACATTTAGATAGATGTATTATTATAAAACCATTTATTAAAATAAATAAATTCATATGTTACAAAATGTTCATTATAATATGATTTATCTATTTTGTTCGATTTGAAAGTAATTCATTTAAGTACCCTGTGGCCATTTTAGAATTTCCTACAAAAATTTCAATGAACAGTCCTTTCATGGCGCAGATCGAATCAGAGACACTGGAACAGCAGACGAGTTCTGTAGTGCAGAGCAAAAGCTTGCTTAGGTGCTTCCTGTAAGAAAGCCGTTTTTCTGTCCGTGCAAGATGGCATCTCGTAAATACCCCCCACCCCACACTGAACAAAATGTCTGGTTCGGGGAACAGGACGGAGATGGCGCGAATCAAATCAGAGACACTGGAACAGAAGACGAGTTCTGTATTGCGGAGCAAAAGGCGAGCTTAGTTGTTTCCTACAAGAAAGTCATTTTTCTGTCAGTACAAGACAGCATCTGCTGAGTACGTCACACCCTTCAGTGAACAAAATGTCTTGTTGATGTTGACTCGGACGAGCGAATCACTTGTGTTCCATTGCACTTGCCAGGATGATATTGTTGCGTTGCTGTGCGCACGTTTAAACCCGAACATGTGCGTTTCACAGCCTTTGATTGCTGGTGTTTTTCAGAGCTGCCCTCTATTGATTCCGAGATGGCATGATAATTCTAGGGTGCCCTTTTTTCCAAGGTCATATATGAAGGAGATATTAGAGGCAGAAACAAGGATAGAACCAAAGACCCGGAGCAGCCAACGAGTTCTATAGTGCTCATCTAAAACAAGCTCGGTACCTTCCTGCTAGAAACTCCTTTTATTTCCTGTGCGAGATGGCGCCGCGATAAATTTATTTATCATTATATGTGTTTCTTTTTTTAATATATACATAACATTAATGTGCTAAAGAAAATACATTTCGAGAACTATTGCAGCACATAGTAGGGTGTACATATCTTCGAATACTACACTCTTTTTTTTTTTTTCAATTTAAAGGAAATAGGAAATGAGGTTATCACCATAACTTAACTGCGCTACTAGACAAAAAAAAAATTAAATTACTCTCACTTAAAATGCTTTAATTTTCAAAAGAACTTAACGTCGATGGTATTTCGGGAAAATACCCTTTTTTTCGGATCCGAAACATTAGTTTATCACCATTCTAATATAATTATATTACATTTTGTAAAAACTTTAAGATGTGGAACCAAAACTGAAAGTTTAAATGATCTCTAATAACATATTTTACTTTTTTTAAATATTAAATTTTCAGTAAAATTTCTGAAAAGAAATTATCTAACTCATAAATGATTTATTTTACTCTCAACTTTGGCAGGCAAACCATTAGTAAGGACGTATACGTGATAATATATTTCTTAAAAGAATGAAAAAGAAACTCCAAGACATACGCATACAAAAAAAAAAGAAAAAAATGTCATTTTATAAAGGTCTTAAAAGAATGAGAACATTCTACCCGCAGAAATGTCATTACAATTTCCGTTCTTTTCTTTTTCGAGTTTTTGCGATTTTTTTTTTCTATTTAAAAGCTTAATGTAAGAGTTACTGTAATGATTAATTTAGTAATTTTCAGATAACAACCTAACATTTGTTGTACTTTAGATCTCAAACGTGAAAAAAATGGAAGATGAAATAGACCGCAGTAGAAAATGATGTCCATTTTGTTAAAGACGTATTATTAGAAATTGAATAATGTAGGGGTTAATGTAAGGATCTTTATTTAAAGTAATTGGACATTATTCATGACATTGTAATTACAGATTTTTTAGGACGTTGAAATTCTAAAATAGATATTTAAAAGGTTGAAAAATGCAAATATGCAAATAGTCTTTTTATTATGCATGTACATGTAAGTTATGATGACAGTTATGTGTCTATTTCTCAAATAGATAAAATAACCTAATCTTAAATGGAAACATGAGCCAGTAGTGCTTACTTATGAATTTTAGGCTATTTAAAAGAAATATAGTTTTCTCTAAAATATTTTTTTTTTAATTTTGTCACTTTTCTACCTTACAATATTTCTTTTCTCAAGGATTCAATATCAAATCTCAGCATAAAAGAATAATAGACAGAGAGGCGCCAGCACAGACAAACACCTCGTCGAGGTGGAAGCTGAAATTGCAGGATTAGGCAGAACTAGATTAGCATATTAAAATGCAACTGGTCTGCCAAGTCTTATCTTCGTGGAAACCGCCTACAGACCCGATTTTAGTGATTGACTCGTAGGTTTATCACTGCTTTTCCTGCGACCAAAGGTATGAAAACATGGAGGATCGGGGGCAGGAAATGACAATGGTAAACCTACGAGTAAACCTCTAATATCAGGTTTTCAGGTGTTTTCCACCAAGATATGACTTGGCAGACTAATTGCGTTTTAGCCCTCCTAGTACCAGGTTTTAGTACTTTCTAAGAATTTTTAGTTTTACATGATTTGAATCAAAAATTTTATTTTATTTTATGTAACTTCTTCTTAGGAGGTGTCTATTTAATTTCATATATTAAGTATAAATAATTCATTTTTTTCTGATTTGAAGTATAAAAAATTTCAAACTAGAAAATAATTGGGGTCAAATAAGACCCCAGTGGTACGATGAGGGTTAATATGCGGATCGAGTTTTAAATAATTCTGGAATTTCAGCCTCCAACTCGATGAGGTAACTGTCTGTGATACCACCTCCCGGCCTATAATTGTCAGTATTTTGGAATTTTTAACGATGTAATGTGGAACCAAAATCAGATCGAAATTTTTAGTTTCGTCTAAAAATTAATGACAGATTTTTGTTTCTTTTTTTATGTACAGGGTGATCATAATTAAAGCTTCACTTTGAAATCTCTATCAAATTACAACTACCGGACCAGTAGTAACCGAACTCTGAAATATTATAAATGTGGTCATGGGAGGTTTTATATCCTGCATTAATAATTATAATAATAATAATTAGTTTTAAAAGTCGCCTGCAGGGGTAAATGGAGCTGTATACTCTATCAGGTTTCCCATGTTTTTTTCTTTTGATAGCACTTTAATATCACTGTTTCTGATCACTAATCTTTGACTTATTTACCTACGATTGGATAAGTCAAAGATTAGTATTCGGAAATAGTGGTAGCAAATCGTTTACAAAAGCTAAGATTGTGGGAACTCTGATGCAGCAAATAGTGCCATTTCCGTTGACAGACATTACGAAATGTAATCTCCAAATGAAGGCTATGAAATAAATCAAACTCAGTAAATTGCTATTCATCTATCAACATGATTCATAAAAGCAATTATGAAAAGAAGTTGCTATTCAAAACAAGGAAGTTTGCGATTCTAAATAAATACTTTGTATAAACATTTCATCGCATATCCAAGAAATTAAGACATGTGAACAATCAATAAACTGTTTTAAAGTGACTATAAATATAAATAATGTAATATTAAGATTAATGATACTAATTTCCTGTTTTTATCTTCAATAATGTATAATATATGTTTTTTACATTTACTTGTATTCCAGACTCTCAAAGGGAGAGATGTGGCGATTTTTATGCTGCAAGTGTAACTAATTAAATTCTGTTTATTTCTTTAAAAGTTCAATCTGCATATTTTTTACAAGTCATAAAAATAATCACGTGTGCTTTAAAATAACACGGAATATTTTACCATTAGCAATGGATTAGAATGGGAAACGACTAGAAGTTATAGATGATATTACCCTGATGATGAATACAAGATAAACCACGGATACAAACATAAATACAAGGTAAGCCAATTTTCTCTTACCTATGTTTTGCTTTTATAATTGAGATATAAATAAATAATAAACTATGAGGAACAACGAATTTCGCGCAAACACATTGTTGGATAAGTTGAAATACGTCTAAAAAAATGATTACGAGACTGAAAAATGTGTCTCAATAAAGGCATCGTCATTAAATGATAAAAATAAAAATCTGGTAATCCCATAAGGGTAATTTATTAGAAGGAAAAAATACAACAAATCTATAACAATATTATGGCTTCTATAAAGGACAGCACAACAGTTGAAAAATTTAACACCAACAACTATAGAAATTGGCGGTTCAAATTTGAAATTTTGTTGATTCGGGATGAGCTATTTGAAGTTATTACGGAACAGACTCCCCCTCCTTGACCGATGAATGGACCAAGAAAGACAGGAAGGCAAGAGTTTCAATAAATACGTCCATCGACGATAGTCAAAAAGTGCATGTCAAAAATTTAAATTCAGCTAGGCAAACATGGACGCACTTAAAGAAATCCATGAGAGATCTAATCTCTCTAGTAAGCTGTACTTATTGCGAAAACTGTACAGTACAAAGTTAAATGAAGGTGGCAATATGACAGCCCACATAACAAAAATTTTAGAAATAGTGGACAAACTGTCAGCCATAGGTTAAAATATAACTGACTCGCACATTTCAGCACTTACTGCTGTGCTCCTTGTCACCGTCCAACGATACACTAGTCACTGTCCTGGAGGCGAGAGATGAAGAAGAATTAACGGTTCAATTTATAAAAGGTAAGCTTAGAGATGAATATACTCGTAGGATAGATAATTCTGAAAATTCCGAAAACAGCAATAAAGCATATAAAGCATAAGGTAAATTTAATAATTCAGAACACAAAAGAGGCAAAAATAAGTACTGCTCACACTGTAAGATCAAAAACCACATGAAAAAAGAGTGCTGGTTTCTAAAAGGAAAAAACAACAACAATCACACAAATAACAGACGCTATAAAAACAAAAACAATTCAACATAACTAGTTTATGAAGAAAATAACTTATATAAAAACACGGAACTTGAAGAAAGAAAACATACAGTAATTGAAAACAACAGTGTTGCTTTACTAACCGAAGAGTCCGAAAATAAAGGCACTTTTATAGTGGACAGTGGCAGTTCCAGCCATATAGTAAACTCAAAGGAATTCTTTACTAAAAGGACAAATAACACTGAAACAAACGTTATAGTTGCAAATGGGAATAAAATGATTTCATATGGATCTGGGAAGGTAATAATTCACACCGAAAATGAAAACAAACGAGTTATATTACGTGACGTACTATAGAAACTAACTTGCTGTCAGTGAGTAGGGCAACTAAAAACGGTTTCAATGTTCAATTTGAAGAAGATAAATGTGACATAATACATAACAGTAATATTATACTTCAAGGTAAACTAAAAAACAATCTGTATGAAATACATGTTAGTAAAGATGAAAATTACAAGCACTATGCAAATGTCTCTTACAACTGCTCAAATGCAAACTGCATAGATTTGCGGCATAGGCGGATGGGGCGGATAGGAATTACGACACAATAAAGTCGATGTTATTAAAGGAGTTAGTTAATGGAATCAAAATCAACAACTGCAAACATAACACAAAATGTGAAGTATGCATAACGTCTAAAATCAAGGAGACCCAATTTCCTAAATCGGGAGCTTATAGAGCTACAAAAAGGCTCGAGTTAGTGCATTCTGACGTATGTGGCCCTATAAATACACCCACAATTGGGGGGGGGAAGATACTTCGTCACTTTTATCCACGATTATACAAGATTTTGTGTAATTGATTTAATGGCAAATAAAAGTGAGGCTTCAGAGAAATTGAAAGAATACATTTCAATGGTGAAAAACTAATTTGGAAAAATACCTACTGCCATAAGATCGGACAACGGTGGTGAATATACAGGTAATGAAATTGAAAAATATCTACGAGAAAATGGCATTCATCATCAGCTCACCGTGCCATTTAACCCAAGCCAAAACGGTGTTGTTGAGCGTAAGAATAGGTCGCTACTAGATATGGTTAGAAGTATGTTAAATGAAGAAAATCTACCACACAAATTATGGGGGGAGGCCATATGCACCGCGAACCACTTACAAAACCGGCTACCTTCAAAATCGGTAAGCACCACACCCTATGAATTATGGAGGAATAGAATACCCAACTTAAAAAATCTGTACTGCATACGCCTAGATACATAGATCAAAGAGAGGAAAATTAGACAATAGAGCAGAAAAAGGTACTTTTGTCGGATACTACAGTCGCTCTAAGGCGTACAGAATCTATACAAGTGACAGAAGAGTAATATTGGCCAGAAGCGTAAAATTTATAGAAAATAAAAGTAATTCAAATACTAATGAAAATCTAGATAGAAAAAAATTAATCACGGAAACAAACATACAAACACAACAGAAAGACACGAATGAAATCGAAATAGATCTGACACCAACACAAAATGAACTAAGTCACAACAACAAATTCCACAAGTCAGAAGATCAGAAAGAACCAATAGATGTGTACCGCCGGACAGGTTTGCTAATGCAGTCCGGCACGATCCAGTATAAGTACCTAATAGTTGGGAAGACATGGTTAATAAAGAAAATCCTAAAGAAAAACAGAACTGGATAAAAGCGACAGAATAGGAAATGAATTTTCTTAATGAAAATGAAACTTGGTCCTTAGTTGATCCCCCACAAGGAGCAAGAGTAATTGGGTCCAAATTGACTTTTAAAGTGAAATAGGACGAATTCGGTATAATCAAGCGTTACAAAGCCAGATTGGTCGCACAAGGATTTAGACAAAAGTATGGAGTAGATTTTGATGAAACTTACGCTTCAGTAGTTTCCCATACAAATTTAAGATGCTTCACAACTGCCGCAGCGTATCACAATCTCAGTATTAGCAAATAGATATAAAAACGGCATTTTTACATGGGGAACTGGAAGAAAATGTTTACGTATCACAATCTGAAGGGTACATAAACACTAGAGAACCCAATAAGGTTTGTAAATTAAAAAAGGCCCTATATGGACTAAAACAAGCAGCAAGAGCATAGTACTCAAACATTAGTGAAACACTAAAAGAATTAAAATTTAAACAGAGCAATGCTGATAACTGCTAATTTGTAAGAAAAGAAGGGGTAAACACAGTTTATATAGGAGTATGCGTAGATGATATCCTTATCGCAGGGAAAGATGAAGAGATAAATGACATAATAAATAAACTAAAATCAAAGTATGCACTTGAAGATTTAGGTCAAATTTCCAATTACCGTGGGATAAAAATACAAAAAACTGACAAGGGTTTCAAACTAAATCAAACAGCAAAAATAATAGAAATTGCAAAAAATTTAACTTAGAAGATTCTAAGCCATATAGCACTCCAATGGAAACAAGATTTCAGAGATTAGACAATGAGGAAGCACAAATGCCAAGCAGCACTAAGTACAAAGTACCGACAAGCAATAGGCGCATTATTGTATGTTGCTACAATGAGTAGGCCCGACATTTTAGTAGGGGTGAATATCCTAAGTAGAAAAAATGAAACGCCGTCTGGAAGAGATTGGAAAGGTGTTAAAAGGTTAATAAGATATATCTATTCTACAAAAGACCTGAACTTAGTAATCGGCACGGAAGAACCACCCATTTTGGAAGTATATACTGATGCCGATTGGGGTGGAGATTTAAAAACAGGAAGATCAACGACAGGCAATTTATTCCTTTTAGGAAAGAATCCAATGCAGTGGATCACGAAAAGACAAACATGCGTAGCACAATCATCTGCAGAGACAGAGTTTATAGTAGCGGCGAGTGCTACACAAGGATTAATGTGGCTATTAAAATTATTAGAAGATCTTAATATGCCGCAAAAATTGCCTATAATCATATATGAAGACAACAAGTCTTGCATAAAAATTATCGAATCGGAAAAATATTCTAACAAAGCAAAACATATATACATAAAATATAACGTGATTAAACAGCTGAAAGAAGACAAAGTTACTGAATTGCGTTATTGTCCATGCAAGTCAATGACAGCCGATGTACTCACAAAACCAGAGCCCAAGATGAATTTCTAAATAATAGAAATAAACTAAAACTACAGAACAATCTTCATTAGGAGCTTAAGGGGGGAATTGTTGACAGACATTACGAAATGTAATCTCCAAATGAAGGCTATGAAATAAATCAAACTCAGTAAATTGCTTTTCAACTATCAACATGATTCATAAAAGCAATTATGAAAAGAAGTTGTTATTCAAAACAAGGAAGTTTACGATTCTAAATAAATACTTTGTATAACCATTTCATCGCATATCCAAGAAATTAAGACATTCGAACAATCAATAAACTGTTTTAGAGTGACTATAAATATAAATAATGTGATATTAAGATTAATGATACTAATTTTCTGTTTTTATCTTCAATAATGTATATGTTTTTTACATTTAGTTGTATTCCAGATTCTCAAAAGGAGAGATGTGGCGATTTTTATGATGCAAGTGTAACTAATTAAATTCTGTTTCTTTCTTTAAAAGTTCAATCTACATATTTTTTACAAGTCATAAAAATAATCACGTGTGCTTTAAAATAACACGGAATATTGTACCATTAGCAATGGATTAGAATGGGAAACGACTAGAAGTTACAGATGATATTACCCTGATGATGGATACCAGATAAACCACGGATACAAACATAAATACAAGGTAAGCCAATTTTCTCTTACCTATGGTTTGCTTTTATAATTGAGATATAAATAAATAATAAACTATGAGGAACAACAAATTTCGCGCAAACACATTGTTGGATAGGTTAAAATACGTCTAACAATTTCCCTCTGGTAATGAAAGTTTGAGCTAATAATTTTTTGCTGGATATGAAATCCCACGTCTTCTTTTTTCGTATTTTGGTCTTGCAGTTTTCATTTCATACAGGTTTCAAAGTGAAACATTAATTATGATAAACCTATATATATACATATTTCAACTTCTGTTTTAACGTCTGTTGGAAGATTTTTATACCGTCTTTTAACGTTATTTAATGTACTTAAGATATTTCCAACCGCCTCCCTTAAAGAAAGGGGAAAAACCTTATACTAATTGATCACCAAATTATTGCATATGAAAATCAAAAATACCATTCGATAATTCAATTATGCGTTCTTTAAGTCTGTACAAGTATTTTAAATTTAGGGGTCTTATACATTTTAAAACAATTCTTTTTCTGATGTTGGCAACTAATGCACACATTCTTTTAAAATTTTGAGCATACCATGCACTAAATTTACCACGCCATGCTATCTTAGCACGATTTGCTATTCGTTATTCTGTTGTCTTATAAAACTATAAATTCTTAGAAAAATAAATAAAAATCTTTAATTTTTAAGACTTTAATTTCTATAGCTATTACTATGGAACTTTTATGACAGATTGTAGATTCAATTTTTTATTTTCTAAAAATTCATAAAAAGGATTTCAAAGTAAATAGTGCTGTGTTTGTGTATCTGTGTCCATATCCAGAAGTTTTCTTTTTTTTTTTTTTTTTTTTTTTAATCTTTTGGTCTTTTAATTGTCTAACTGAACTAGACATAAAGAGTATAAATGAAAAATTAAGTTGACTCTCCAAGAATCATTCTAAAATTTGGCCGAATTTGAAAGTATGCAAAAACAGTACAATATTTTTATCCATAACCATCCATATATATATATATATATATCAGTGGCGTGGCGTCCGGTCATCGCTGGATGCGGCGATGACCAAGCAATATTTTAAAACTCTTAATAAGCTTTAAAAACTCTACGATCCAGTTTTAGCAGAACATTTGGAGTTCATGTATAAGTGAAGGTAAGATTTAAAGTTTCTTTTTTGAACATTCAACCATTGAATTTTAGAGTTAATAATTTTTCACCACAAACTTATATAATTGCGATGACCACCGAAAATTTTCACGCCACGCCACTGATATATATATATATATATATTGTACCATTGACGGGTAGGAAACATTATACAGGTATTCATGTTTTGAGAAATTTCATTTTGCGGGTTTGGGGGGGGGGGGGGCGCATGTTTATTCTGCATTCATGCTTGTTTTCTTATATTTTTTTCTTTTGTTTTTAGTTTAATGATAATTTAAGCATTTTGTTAGTTTTTAATTTGAGTTGTTTTAGTTTTTTATGGAATTAGATTAATAAAATGACAATAGTTTTCAGTATTGAATGCGGGGTGAACATGTGTTCAGAAACCTGCAAATTTTAAAAGTGGGGGGTGGAGTTAGCTTTCTGTCTGTCCTCCCACTGATGAAGAACAGACTGTTTTTTTTTTTTTTTACCTGTCTTTCTTGTTTTTATAAATATTTTATAGTTAAAAAATTTCTGCAGATATACACCTTCCTTTTGAAGTTATGGTGTTTTAGCATTTTGAAATGATGTAATATATATATTGTATATAGATAGCTAGATATACATTTAAATTCTCTTTAGCGATCTTTTAACACCTTGAAGGGCGATGGGATATATATGTCCCAGTTAATTTTAATTACCAAATGCCACAATGACGCGAGAATTTTTAAATAAAATTTTGCATTTACAATGTACGTAAAGAAAAAAGCTTATACTTAGTTTGAAAAGAATTTGTTCGTAAAACCTCATGTCAATTAATCATTTCGACATTTTATAAACTGAAATACTTTACACCTGAAAGGGTTAAAAGAACAACAAAAAATAGAGAGATGAATTTGTAGCCCACTGAAACTTAATTATACAATTTTAATATTCGTGACACATTACAAAACTGATTTCATGCAAACAAAACATTCTTGTACATTTATATTAAGAAAGGATTTTAAAAACTTCAAATAAGCAATTTCCAAAACTTAATTAAAGCTGAAAGATGACAGTAGAAATTCTAGATGTGAAGAAGAAATTAATTAATTGAATTATTAAGTTATTAATTGAATTATTAGTTGTCTTGATAATCTATATTTGCAACGTTCTTTTACTTTTTATTGCAATAATTCATTCTTGCTTAATGAAAAAAGTTCTGAGCCAATATTCTTTCACTGTGTCTATATAATGCTACACCAATTAATTACAATAAGTGTGCGATCTTAACTAAAACATCTTTTTAACTATAATTTATCTAATTAAGGTAAGTGTATCAAACTGATTTAACTACTTATAAGTTTTTTGTAGTTATCATTATTAATAAGTGTGATCTGTAACGAGAAAATAAAATGAAAGACGATATGCTAAGATGAAAAAAAAATTACAAAAAAAAAGTTAAAAAGGAAAATACTATCCGTTTATTTATCCATCTGTTAATTAATATTCAAATTTAGCATCAACGAATGTCCGAACTTTATATTTATAATATATATATATATATATATATATGTATATATGTGTGTGTGTGTGTGCGTGTGTATCTGTATATTGATGATCCTTGGTCCATCATCATATAAAAAATTCTTTTGGCAACATGTGCTGGTGATCTCCAATGATTGTATTATGTTATGCCTCATGTTAAGACAGTATGGATTTCAATTTGGTATTTTTTTCCCTGTATCCTTTTCAATCTTGTTTTATTTTGAACTTAATTGATGCTCAATGGTTTATATCTCTGTTTTATGTGTGTGGTTCTCCCAAATTCATATTCTTTAACTATTTTGTGTCTAATATGAAGATAAAACCACACATTTTGTTTATGGAACTTTAGGCATTTGGGACCAGACGATTCTGTGTAAGTTCTACAAATTTCCATTATTCCATTTCTGTTATTCAATTTCTGCTGTTTTTTACTATGTTTTTGGAATCTGTGTTATAGTGTTGTTGGGGGGAACTGTATATTTGTGTATTTTTGTCAATTTGTTAATCCCATTTTATTCATAATTTCAGAGTTTTTGTTGGTGATCGGTAATGTTTATTTAATGGTTATATATATAGGGATGAATTTTTACAAAAAAAAGATACCGAAACCCTAATATTATGCAATACTAACAAAACGTACAGTATCCTCCCGTTCCCTCCGTCCGCATATTTATATATCATATATTATTTGCAAAATTTAAAGTATTTTTTCAGGGCAAGAAAAATTGTAATCTATTTTAAATCTCTCTTTCTCTTTACATTTATATATATATACATAATTCTTATATGTCTTTCCCATTTAATTTACGTATGCTCCCTTAAAACATTTTTTTTCTTTCCCTAGCTCAAAGTTCAATTGTTTTAACGCCTGGTATCTTAGCTTTCCCATGTTTAAATTCATTCCATTTTATAGTATTCTATTTTGTCTTAATACTAGTTTTATCTTTCAAAGTGACGTATTGGGGGGGGGGGGGTGGGGTGGGCTATTTTTCAGGACGATTTTGGTGCCTTATTACATCACATTTTTCCATGCGTCATTAAAGAGTTCCGGGAGCGCGTTCATCGATGGAAACAGACTCAAACATTTAATTGCAGAATTCTGCAATTAAATAATGTGAAGATTACTATTTTGAAATATTTACCGAGTGGCCAAAACATTAGAAAAAACTGCTACGCAATACTAATATTTTGTCTCTTCCGGCTTTGATGATAGCAGATATTCTAAATAGCATACAAATATGCTTTGTGATGATCCTGAGTTGTAATGCTCTACAGTTAGTTTTGTTTTAGCTCTTTGGTTGCTGCAAACAAGTAGCCTTGAGTCTCATTCTTCACAAGCGATTTTCGCTCACAATTCCGTTTTCCTCTTGAAATTTTTGCTGCAGTTACTTGAAGGTTCAAGACATACTTGAGCGAGAAAAGCCAAGAAAGTTAGCGGGCGGTTTCTGATATATTGGAACTAGCTCTTCTGGTGCCCGCGATCCAGTCACGTTTAAAATCACACAAATCTCTTATTTTCTTCATGAATTGACACACGCAAACTTCAAAGCTAACTGGTGCTTCTGACAAAGGTAAAACATTTTATCAGAAATTCTAGTTTATTACATCAGCGTACATGTTGCACGGACGAGTCAAAGTTTAACTAAAGAGTGTTCGTAATATTTTGACCACGCAGTGTATATATAGTACGATATTATAAGTACTATAAGACCAGTAAAGAAGTGGCTAGTAGGTCACGCTACAACGCTACAGGTCCCAAGTCGATTCCTGGCTGATGACTGGACAAGGTTCACCGAAGTTTTTCTCCTTTGGGGGTCGATAAAAAGATTGGGAACTAAACACTGAGGGTTCCGTGTTAGGCTGACCATCTTCTCGGGACGTACGCTGCATGGCACCTCAGGGTCAGGGCCCACGGTCCATAAAACAGGGCTGATCACTGTAGGCCCGCATCCTTAATGGATTGAAGTGCCGCAGGTTTAGTTTTTATTATATGTACCATAAATCCATCTAAAAAATAAGATATGAATAAATAATGATTATTAAAAATTACTGAAGTAGTAAGATATGAAAAAAACAATCCTAGGAATCACTTTTAAATTCGAGCAAAGAAAATAATATATTAAAACAAACTTAATGATATATGTGAACCAATATAAATAAAAATATATTAAATCTAAGCAATTACCTCCTATCATTAGGGTGATTTAAGGGTACTAAAACACGATCAAAGCTATATTTTTTCCAAGAAGCTATGAGAGTATGAACAAGAACGTAGACACGCATAATATACAGGTTGTCCATTCTTATCGCTGGCCAGTGGCTAATTCTTAAACCATTAGTTTTAGAGGTATACCTAGTTGAAGTATACAAATTCAGAAATGTTGTTCTCTATCAAAATAAAAACCTTGTATGTCAAAATAATTATTTTTTTGAAAATATACGAAATTTAACATTTTATACGCTCCTTGGGTCCTATAAGTTATACGGTGGGTTTCTAAATGAATATTGGGGTTTTAACACTTGGTAGTATATATTACATAAAACTTAAAATTATAATTAATACATAAAATGAAAGAACACTTCAAACAGTTTTACCTACAAGCTTACAAGTGTTCAATGCGAACACCTTTCGTAACACGGCACACATCAAGTCGATAGCTCAGTTCTTCCCAAACGTTGATTAACAAAGAAGTTCTGTTCAGACGCTCACCCGATCTGACGCCATGTGATTTCTACCTGTCGGGGTTCATAAAGAATCGTGTGTATATGCCTCCACTACCAGCTGACCATTGCAGCTGTAGCAAAAATGACCCCACAAACACTAATCAGCGTTTGGGAAGAACTGAGCTATCGACTTGAGGTGTGCCGTAGAAGAAAGGTGCTCACATTGAACACTTGTAAACTTGTCGATAAAACTGTTTGAGTTGCTCTTTCATTTTATGCATTAATTATAATTTTAAGTTTTATGTAATAAATACTACCAAGCGTTAAAACCCTGATGATATTAATATAGAAACACCCGTATTTAGAAAAACATTATTTATGCTCTAACAAGTAAAACATTAAACAAATATTTTTGAACGACCCAAAGCTACAGAATCATCATAAGTTGATTTTCAGGCATTTTCAGCGTTTTCTGGAATTGAAAAAAGGGAAGATGCGTTTTTATTAACGGAAAACGCTGAAAGTAAAAAAAAAATTCAAAGTGTATTAAGTCGGTAACATTCGCCGTGAAAAAAGAATATTTTTTTTCCGTGTTTTAATTCTTAGATCATGGAAGGCGTTTTCTAAACATAGCTTCTAGATCAAAGAGACCCTATGAAAATTTAAATTTTGCAATTTTGACAAAAATGATTGCTTTGTTGTAAATAGCTTTTAATGTGACGTGAACAACATTTAAGTTTTTTTGCAAGTAAAAGTATACTTTTAAAACTAACAGTTTCGGCCCTCATTAACGTAAAGTCTATGGGCATTGGATGCATTCTTATATTTAAAATATCTCCTCGGCAAATTAATATTTTTAACTCCTGTTTTTTGTGTACACTTCCTGAAAGGTGTCTCTTTTTTTCTTGGTTCTCAAAATATTTCTAAAGTATACACTTAATTTTATATGAAGCGTTAAAATCTTACTCACAGTTCGTCCGCTTTTAACACATAAAATATTAAATTCAGCGTAGATTTTAGAAATATTTTGAAAACGAAAGGAAAAAAGAGACATCCTTTAAGAAGAGTACACAGAAAATAGACGTTAAAAATATGAATTTCCCGAGAAGATATTTTAATTACACAAATGCATCACAAGTCCATAACATTACGGAGGAGAATTCCGAAGCTTGTGGACATTCTGTATACGCGGACACAATTTCTTTGATGCCTACAATTTCGTGAATTTGTAAGAGATTATTGCAATATCAAATATGCCTTTCGTACATAATTTAAGAACTTAAAAAACACCTCTAACTAATGATTTGGAAAAAAAAATCTTTATTTTGAACACAATGCTACTCAAATAAAAATATAGCTCTAATGTTATGTTATGTCATATTATCCGCGGAAACATCTTAAAAATGGGATTACTAAAAAAGAAATTTTTTGCCATAAATACAGCATAAAACTTGAAGCCTATAGATTAAAATGAAACTGAAATAAAATCGATCCGAATCAAACTAATAACAAAAAAACCAGTGATATCTGGTTGAATGAACAGTTCGTGTATGTTGCCATGGGATAGATATGCCTCGGGATTTCGTAACAGTCAATGACCGAAAATTCTTAAACATGAAAGTAAATTACTTAAAGGACTTAACAACTACCTACGCATCTGAAGCAGATGTTTCAAATTTCCAATATTCCGAGGAACCGCCAGAATATTATCTAAATACTTGAGTTGGTTATTTATGTGAATACCAATATCTATATCACTCCGTATCTTAATAATACTTGAAAAGAAAAAAAAATAAAACCAGTGTAGCAAATAATGACCTTAGACCTCCCGCGCGATAAAAATTATTCTAATACTCATATTGGGCATATTATGCTTTTGATTTCACTTTAAATATCTTAGTGCGAAGTAAATGACTCATAAAACGTTCCTCACATTATATTATTAAAATATAGCGTAATTAAAGTGTGCGTATATGGTAAAAAACATCCCTTTGGTGCGTCTCGCAGACCCACAGAAAGTCACAGAAATTATGTATTCTAGATCAGCAATACACAATCTGTGGCCCGCGGACCGTATATATAGCCCGCGAACCTTTTATTGACCAGAAACGCACAGTCATTGATCCACATTTATACAAATTTAAAAGGCTTATAAAAGGTAATTAAGACTTTCACTGTTGTTTTATATATTTTTATGTGAAGACAAAAGCTGCCTTGTTATTTATAATTCACTTAAAATTATTTTTAAACATTCTACTACATTCTATATGTTATTTGCTAAGTCAAACGTTCTTTTTATATGTAGATCTATTTGCATTACTCTGATGTAAATACTTTTTAATCTTCGAGTCAATTTAAAAGATATATATATAATAAATATGAAATCACAAATATATGAACAAATTGGTAAAATTCTAAAGATGAACATGAACCTAGGACACCAGTATGTAAAATAAGAAACTATGAATAACCCACAGAATCATCAGAGGAGCTTGCAGGTTTAATTCATAGTGAAGATGCGTTAATTCATACAATTTTGTCAGCTTTAAGCCTAAAATGACAAAATTTAGCTTCTAATAGCGCATCATAAAACAAAATAAATGATAAAAAGTCAAGAGATCTAAAGGAAGATACACCTCACGCAAGATATTAGAAATTGAAAAAGTCCTTCCGGCCAGTGCCGGGAGGAAGAGGTAGCTTTCATAATCCTTATTTAAAAAAAGCCAAATTATATCATTCAAACACACGAAGCTCAATTTAGTGGAAACCGAATATAGGAGATTCAATACAAATTTTTATCAATATAATGAATGAGAATTTCGAGAAATTAGTCAGCTTTATCCAAGCTGCTTTTCTTTGAAGTAACATATATTTGGCTGCCAAATTCGGCAATTTCTTAAAGTGCCTGTCATTTCAAGACAACATGGTGGATGAGGCTAAGCAGTGAACTCGATCGAGACCTTAGTAATTGCTGTGCACATGCTCACTCACATCGGAATCGGTTAATATATAGGAGTGCTGTCGCATGCAAAAAATCAGATTTTTCAAAATGTCACCCACAATAGAAATTGAAACTGCTATATCTGAGCCATTTTTTAAGGTAAAGACAAAAAAAATGCTCCTGAATCCTTATATCAAGGTCAAATACTTAAGAAAGAAACCTTTTTCAATTTCTAATTTTTTTGCACCTCACTTTAAATATATATATTTTTTTTTTAATTTAATGGTCGCCATTTTGAAACAAGATGGCTGATGAATCTGGCCAGCGAACTTGTTCGAGGTGTTGATGTATACTATCCACATGCCTTCTTACATCGAAATAGGCGAATACGCGTGTTATCGCGTGACAAATACAAGATCGTTTCAAAATGTTAGCCATACTAGAAATTCAAAGTGCTATAAATCAACCATTTTTTAAGATATAAACAAAAGAACAAATTTTCAGAAACAAAAACTGCTCCGGAATCTTTGTATCAAGGTCAAACACATAAAAAAATCTTTTTCATTTTCCAATTGTTTAATACCTCATTTTGAATTTTAAATTTAATTTTTTTTAATGGCAACCCTTTTGAAACAAGATGGCGAATGAAGCTGGCCAACGAACTCGGTCGAGACATTGGTATGTACTATGTACAGACCAAGTTACATCCAAATAGGTTCATAATTACGCCTGTTGTCGCGTGACAAAAATCAGGTCGTTTTAAAATGTCAGCCACAAGAGAAATTCAAAATGCTATTACTCAGCCATTTTTTTTAGATATAGACGAAAGAAAAACTGTTCCGGAATCTTTGTATTAAGGTCAAACACATACAAAAAAAATCTTTTTCACTTTCCAAATTTTTTGGTATCTCATTTAAATTTTTTTATTTTTTAATTTTTTTTATGGCCGCCATTTTGAAACAAGATGGCGGATGAAGCCGGCCGACGAACTCGGTCGAGATATTTGTATGTACTATGTACACACCAAGGTACATCCAAGTCGGTTCAAAAATACGCCTGTTATTACGTGAGAAAAATCAGGACGTTTCAGAATGTCAGCCACGCTAGAAATTCAAAATGCTATAACTCAGCCATTTCTTAAGATATAGACGAAACAAAAACTGCTCCCGAATCTTTTTATCAAGGTCAAACACATAAGAAGAAAATATTTTTTCAATTTTTAATTTTTTGGTAACACATTTCAAATTTAAATTTTTCTTAAAAATTTAAATGGCCACCATTTTTAAACAAGATGGCGGATGAAGCTGACCAACGAACCCGGTCGAGACATTGGTATGTACTATGTACAAACTGAATTACATCCAAATCTGTTCATAAATACGCCTTTTATCGCGTGACAAAATTCAGGACGTTTCAAAATGTCAGCCATGCTAGAAATTCAAAATGCTATAACTCAGCCATTTTTTAAGATATAGACGAAACAAAAACTGCTCCGAAATCTTTGTATAAAGGTCAAATACATAAGAAAAAATATTTTTCCATTTTCAATTTTTTGGTACCACATTTCAATTTTTAAATTTTTAAAAAATTTTTAAATGGCCGCCATTTTGAAACAAAATGGCGGATGAAGCTGGCCAACGAACTCGGTCGAGAGATTGGTATATACTATGTACACACTGAATTACATCCAAATCGGTTCATAAATACGCCTTTTATCGCGTGACAAATTTCAGGACGTTTCAAAATGTCAGCCATGCTAGAAATTCAAAATGCTATAACTCAGCCATTTTTTAAGATATAGACGAAACAAAAACTGCTCCGGAATCTTTGTATAAAGGTCAAATACATAAGAAAAAAATATTTTTCCATTTTTAATTTTTTGGTACCACATTTCAAGTTTTAAAATTTTTGAAAAATTTTAAATGGCCGCCATTTTGAAACAAAATGGCGGATGAAGCTGGCCAACGAACTCGGTCGAGACATTGGTATGTACTATGTACACACCAAATTTCATCGAAATCGGTTCATAATTACGGGAGTTACAGTGTGACATAGGTCAGATATATATATATATATATATATATATAGATATATATATATATATATATATATATAGATATATATATATATATATATATAGATATATATATATATATATATATATATATATATATCAATTTTGAACGGAGGGTGGTTTCGGGGTCTGGGGGTCATGATCGATGAAAATATACCAAAATTTTTTGAAATCGCTTTCCTCCGAACGGCTGCAATAGGTAGCTTTTTTGTAAAGAAAGCTACCTAAAATGATTAGAGCACAATACCTCAATTATAGACAAGAATCCAAAGCTTAACAAAGTTTACCCACAATATTGTAACATGTGAGGATGCAATCAGATTTAAGACTATTAAATCATGTGGACAGCAGTTAGTCACTGAAAACCAAAATTTTGCATCCATCTGGTGTGAAAAATGAAAACTATATTGTAACTAGATTTTTAACGAAAATGTTTAGTGCTGCCATCTATACCCATAAAAAGTGAAATCAATTGAAGAAATCAAGAAATGACTTAAATTATCATTTATTTAAAGACCGAATTCGACCGACAAATTCAGAGGTGTGGTAGCAGGCGTCAAGAGGATGAACAATTGCCATGGAACATGGGGTCGCAAAAAACTTATTTAATCACAAATACAGGGTGTTTCATGCTAACAGAACTTGGGTTGACCGTAATAATTTTGAGAAAAATAAAAACATTGCTATGAAAATGCAACGCTATGTACCTTGATTTTTGTGAAATGCTATAACATCACGAAAAGTTCTGAAAAAACAGGGTATTCAAGCAATCGATGATACCGTATGAACTGGTCATCACAGTCCAAAATGTGGACCGTCAAGTGCACACTTTTGGCGCGTATAATGGAAACTTCAACCTGTTTTTTCTGTTTTTATCACATTTACAACAAAGATGAGAATGTCAATTAAAATTTTTATTATAATTAAATACGTGGCTTGCGACCCCATGTTCTATGGTGATTTTTTATCCTCTTGATGCCTACTATCACCCTTCAGAATTTGTCTGTCGAATTCGGCAACACACTATATATATATATATACACAAAAAATATATTTTAAAAATATATGCAAAATAGTGTTTCATTTATTTATTTTTATACAATTTAGAATATTTTTCTGTCATAATTTATATTCCATTTCTGAAAAAGACAGATTTGCAATCCTTAATTAAACGTGACACACAAATGCAGTATGTCTTTTTAATAAAATATAGTCCCTTGAGGACAGAGGCGTTGCCATGGGGGGGTTATGGGGGGAGGAGTCCCATCCTCCAATATTTGTGAGCTTGGAAAATTTGGGCTTAGAGTCGGGAAATTGTAGATTTTTGCAAGACTTTTTTTATTGTTTAAAAAATAATAGTAAAAAAAGTATGAATTTATTATTCTTTTGGGGACTTCTTTTTTTATTGTTGTATCAATATAAATAATTAAAATAAATGCAAAAAGAAAGCAGCAAGACTCAACCTGTCATTGTGTTTCTCTATTCTGTGAAAATAATATTCATTTACCAGACCTTTATTTCTCTTCTCCTGTTCATCAACAACTGACTCTAATCCATATTGTACCATCATATGAGAGTAAGTTGTCATAGAGTTTAGTTTTTATGTTTTTAGTTTCAATATTTTTGTTCGGAAAAGATTTACGTATAAGTATCATTATACATATGTTACACATATCATTTGAATTGAAAATTTGAGCAGTTTGTTTCAAGTTGGAAAATTTTTAACACCCCCCCCCCCCCCATCAATAAATATTTGTAGCTCCGCCTCTGTTTGTGTCATTTTATCTGAAAACGAACTTTGTCATGCTTAGAGATCATATTAAGTACTAGTTTCCAATTACTGAATATTGCATTCAGATTTTTTATTTTTTCAATCTTTCATTTCTGAAAAATACGGGTCTATATAGTAAAACTTTTTGTAATTATTAACCATTAAAACAAGTGAAAAATCGACCATAAATAAATAAAACAATTATTAGACTTTAAAATTGTGTATCCGATATTCTGTATTTCAAAAAGTAGAAGAATAAAGTAAATAAGAGAAAAAAAATCGCACCTTTATATCCAAAATTTATGTATGTAAATTAATAAAATATATAAATATATCTATTCTGAGTGCCATTTTATCTGAAAACGAATTCTGATATGTGCAGCTAGCACCTTAAGGGTGTTCACAAATCCAAAAGAGCAACTTTCTGACAAAAGTTTTAATTTATTTTTGTTCGAAAACGCATGAAACTAGCTGGTCTTGTTGTTCAGAAACTATGTAATTGAGCTGTTTTTCCTATTTTTTTCTTTCTTTTTTTTCTTTTTTCTTTTTTTTTTTTTTTTTTGCAAACGCAATGGATCATTCAGAAAATAATGTCAAAGTGGGCGTTTTGAACCGAATTTCCGCGCGAAGGGAGAAAGAGCACTCAAGAGCGGGTGAAAAGCGTGTTTGTCATATGATCGAATTCGCTTATAACTCAATAGGTAATTGATTGATCAAAAAATGGAAAAAACAGTTTAATTCGAAATCGCTCCCATGGCCAGGTTTTCCAATTTTATATCTTTCCGTTGAAAAATGAATTTGTAAATATATCAAAACGTTTTGCGCTTGTTGAGCGGAGTAGTTAAGAACAGCCTTAAGTGTCAGTTTCAAATGACTAGTATCAAAAGTACTCTCTGAAGGCACCTCTCTTTCAGCAATATGGCCAAATCTGGCCGATGATCAGCTTATGCATTGACTATATGTTATATTAAATGACAGGTTATACTGCATTGATATATATATATTTTTTTTAATATTTCATTTCTGAAAAATAAACATCTGCGATCCTAAATTAAATATGCCACACAAATGCAGGATATATTTTTAATAAAATATCTAAAAATCTCCATCCTGTATGTCATTTTATCTAGAAAAGATCTCTGTTATGTGTAGCGAGCATTTTAAGTGCCAGTTTCGAATGACTCGTTGTATATTTATACAACTATATAATGTTGTAGCTTATGTATTGACTATATTATTTCAAATGACTGGTTATACTGAGCTTTATTTCATTTTATTATATATTTCATTTCTAAAAAATAAACATCTGCGATCCTAAATTAAGTGTGCCACACAAATGCAGCATATACGTTTTATAACGTATCGTAAAATCTCCATCCTGTATGTCATTTTATCTAAAAATGCACTCTGTTATGTATAGCGAGCACCTTAAGTGCCAGTTTCGAATGACTGAATATTACATCAAACATCAAACAATCTAGCAGATCTAAAATAGAAAAGAACACCTTAGCGATGGACAAGTCATCCAAGGTGCGCCTTCTTTTTTTTTCTTTCATCCTTTCTCTTGGCCAGTAATTGCGACCAGATGTATTTTTTCTCTGGGCCACCCTGGCAGGAGATTCTATGTGACGTCACAGTCGGCGCAATGAAAGTCTTCTCCGGAGGTCGCGAAATTCGGGCGGGATACATTTCGGAATTACCTGAAGCGGGTTTTCTGAGTAACACATTACTCCTATTTGTCTGCTGCTCAGCGCCTGATCACGCAAAGGCGAGTGGAATCCTTAACACGTTGCAGTGTGGTTTTGTTTATGTAATGAAGATATCATACCTGAGTTTTCACATCATTTCCGGCCCCGAAAACGATGTAATGTCTCAATTGACAGCCGCGGATTCTCTTGCTACCAGATGGCTTTTAGTCTAAACATCCGTTTTTATTACTGCATGTAAGCTAAATTTTACATTAATGTGTAATTGGCTGCCAAAAACATAAGTAAATGTTGTTTTTTAAAAGCATTTTTCCGTAAATTGCCGTTAACGCTATTCTTCAAAGAAAAAAAGAAAAATGATGATTCTTGCTCAACCAGGCGAATCTTTCTGTCAGATTCACGCAGTCATTTTTATGAGCAAAATCATGAAATTTGCAGATATTATTAGATCAGTGCTTTGGAATCGAATAACGTTTTTCATTTTACTGAAAATATTGAATATATTGTGTTATAATCGATTGCGCCACGATTGCGATCTTTCTAAAGCCCCATTTCTCTAAAGCTTATTTAAAAGATTTTCCACTGATCATTCCAAGTCGCACAATCCTAAATTAATCTACGGAAAAATTTAAATAGGTGATTTATCATTACCTAATATTTATCAAAATATGGTCCTCAACGTCAAAAAGTAAACGCTCGATCCCGACGCACTGCGTATTTAAAAACTGTCTCCTCAAAATGTAAGTCTTTTTAAGAAGATGGTAATTTTTTAAAATTTTCGTCTAGTAGATATTTCAAAGTTTACAGGGATTTTTTTTAATCTTAAGAGGACCGTGGACCTTTATTTGAGCAAAAATCGACCCAAAAATAGAAAATTAGTTTTGTGCATAAAATTATTCTCCAATTCGTTCTGAACCATTTGCAAAAAACCACATGTTGATGTTATAATTTTTCGCAAAGTTACAAGAGTTTGAATTTGTTACACAAACAATTTTAATATACAAACTTTAATATACGAACCTTTAAATCTGTTTTCTCAAAACTGATTTCTCAACGTTTTTAGATTTTTGAAATGCTCCTTGCGTCTTACTTTTTTATGAAAATTGGTGAAATTGATAAGGAACAATCTTGACATTGCTTACAAAGAAACTGTGTATGCATTTTAAAACTCGACTTCATTAAGATAATTAAATTTGATTTTTAACTTATTAAAAGGGAACATTTTGATGAAAATCGATATGGAATTCAGAAAAAAATCTATAAAAAATTAACTGTCCAAGGGATTAAAAAACCGATACACACACTGTAAAAAAAGATAATGCCAGTTATCCGGTAGGAATCGGAAAAATAGTTGCCCTTATCGTACCGGAATAATTTCCAACCCAGCTCGGAATAAAATCCGTAAAATACCGTTTTACTGGCTATTTCCTTATTTTTACGGATTTTATTCCGAGCTGGATCGGAAATTATACCGGTACGATAAGGGCAACTATTTTTCCGATTCCTACCGGAAAACTGGCAGTATTTTTTCTTTTACAGTGCACATTTGTTTGAAATAGAGTTTTAAGTGATTAAAATGCAAAATCGGGGAAATATCTCAAAAATTAAGACGCATGGAGCATTTTAAAATTTCGTTTCAAAATTAAAAATTTTTTTTAAATTAAAATTATAATAACATTGGAAATTACTTTTAGGTTGGTCTTTGTGCACTGTAAAAAAAATTCGACCAGTTTTTCTGAAGGAATCGGAAAAATAGTTGCCCTTATCGTACCGGAAAAATTTCCGACCCACCTCGGAATAAAATCTGCAAAATCGGAATAAAATCCGTAAAATACCGTTTTATTGACTATTTCCTTTTTTTTACGGATTTTATTCCGAGCTGGGTCGGAAAATTTTCCGGTACGATAAGGACAACTATTTTTCCGATTCCTACAGGAAAACTGGTCGAATTTTTTTTACAGTGTACTTATAGTGAAATGTATCTTTCCACAATATTTTATATCTCAATGATGAAAATTAAAAAAAAAAAAAATTTAACGTCCATCGTCCCCTTAAAATTTAAGAAGTGTTTTTGAAAAACCCCGCAGTACACTGTAAAATACGTCCGTATATATACGGGTGATGGCATGTAAAATTTCATTCTTTTATCGGAAACTTAATATTTTCAGTACAAATCACGGATTTTCCCAGAATAAAGGAAAATTTTCCTTTGCATCCTTACTTCGTTGAATGTTAAAAACGGAAATGTTCACGTTAAATTTTCGTAATTTAAGTTTAGACCTGTAACCAAGTCATTGGTTGTGGTCAGTTGGTGTAGTGAACTGAGCATTCATTCTGTAATGACGAGAACAGATGTTCGAAGGCTAGGCAATAAAAAAACGGGTGAAACTATATGCAGTAAAAATACATGTTCCGTGAAAATATGCATCACTATACTATTTAATTATTATTTACATTTTTTTTTAAATATATTGCGCAGTTGCACACATTTATTTCTAAAAACGGAAATTTCCCGTCTTCAAAGCGAAAAATTTCCATCCGGAAAACGACAGAATATCAAGAAGGAATTTTTGTGAATAAAATGGAACTTTGCTGCCAGTACATTTTCCGTTTTAGCACGGATTTTTTATTACAACGTTCGTCGGCATTGGATGTGTAGTTATATCTGACGATAAAAGCCGTATTTTGATAATTACGTTAGGTAATAGATAATCACCTATTTAAATTTTCCCACAGCATGGAATTTTAGGAATGCCATACCCGGATAAAACCTGTATATTGGTGAATCTTTCCATTCAATAGCCAATTTTAAAACCATTTTTTGAAAGCCACTTTGTCTTTATGAGGTAAATCGAATCTCTATTAGAATTATTAGTATCTCAATTAAAATAACTTGGAAATTTCGCGCATTCTAAAATAAAATTTACTTTGTTAATTGATCAGAAATTAGCGAGTTTGGATTTGAGAATCTCCTTAAGAGAGACACCTACATGAGAGCTGGCCTCTGCATTAACGTAATTAGTTGCCAAAAAAAAAAAAAAAACCGATAAATAAATGCATTATTTTAAAATATTTCCTCTGCGAATTGTTGTTCATATGCATGTCCTCCAGGCAAAAAAAATATACCGAAACTTTCGTTAAGAGATGCGAGAGAAAACTTCTACTATTCCTTTAAACAATGAAACATTATTTTTTAATCATTTTTTCCACTGAACTTTACGAAATTCCGGTAATACTTCACCTCCTTCACGACGACAATAATGGAGACACAACGAAAAATCAACCTAGTTAAAGTGCTAAAGATTATAAAATGCCTATATAAGACAGTTTAATTTCGACTGCTTAGATGTACCTTTGACTATTAAAAAAAAAAAAAAAAAAAGAAAAAAAAAAAATCTATTGATTTTACAGTAAAAACTGACAGTCAGGACACCAGTAAAAAACTTTATTTTATGGAAATAATCTATGTTTATTATACGTTTAATTTTCAATTGCACTCATTTCTCCAATTAAATTCAAATTTCGAGTAGGTTTAAAACGGTCTAGCTCAAAAGGCAAACTTCAAATACGAATTAGCCTATTAAGGACCTTGCATGAATTTAACTAAGAATGAGAGTAGAAGTTACATATATTTCTTAAAATATAGTACACTGTAAAAAAAATAATGCCAGTTTTCCGGTAGGAATGAGAAAAATAGTTGCCCTTATCGTACCGGAATAATTTTCAACTTGGGAATAAAATCCGTAAAATACCGTTTTACAGACTATCTCCTTATTTTTACGGATTTTATTCCGAGCTGGGTCGGAAATTATTCCGGTACGATAAGGGCAACTATTTTTCCGATTCCTACCGGAAAACTGGCAGTATTTTTTTTACAGTGTACGGAATAGGATCGTAAGTAGGATCAGTAGTACCTCTACTTGTGCTAAAACTGTAATTTTACCTGGGTTTAAAACCGGAACCGAGTCGAAAACAAGAAAATGCCATTATTTTTTTATAAATGATTTTACAGTTCAGGAACCCACCTTTTTTTTTTTTTTTTTTTTTTTTTTTTTTTTTTTTTTTAACTAATCCGAAATTATGATTCTGTTCCGGAACTGAACAGTAAAATAAATCACCATTATTATACTATCAAGAAAGATAAGCGGAACTGAAAAAAATTAGTAAAAAAAGTAAATAAAAACTGAACCTGATTTTTTTTTTCTGGAACTAGTCTAAAATTATTTTTCTGCTGCGGAACTGGACCACTATTATATACTATTAAGAAAGATAAACAAAATTTAAATAAAACTTTTTTAGTCAAAAGCGTAAATACCTGACGTTTTTTAGTTCCAGGACTAATCTAACATTATTTTTCTGCTGCGAAGCTGAACCATAAAAAATATATTTAAAAAATATTTTCTAAAATTATAATTATTTCTAAGATAAATTACAATACAAACCACTAATATCCTTTACTTCTGGCAACATAATTTATTATTTATACATTCACATTTTGTTAATTTTCTTTTATTCAAAAATTCACAATTTCTTTTACTAGTATTTAATTAATTTTCACGAATTAAAAAAAATTATAAAATGTAATCGCATTTAATTAATTTTCCCTTGTTTCAGATTTTGTTGCTTGTATTCGCAATTAATTTCTTTCCGTTTATTAAAAAAAATTAATTAAATTTTGTGTTAAAAATTGTAATAAAAATTATGTCTGAAATAATTCCTTTTTTATTTGGTTATTTTATTTTTTAAATTTTACATAGTAATAATTATTAGTTTAGAATTGCATTCATCAAAATTTAAAAACTGTATAAAGCATAATGGATATTGTATTTCTCTTAAAATTAAAATAAATGTTAGTTCATAACTTTTAACTTATTCGAAAACTTTTATTTTAAGAAAACGAAAACTGTAAATCTGAACCGGAACGATAAACGGGGCAAAAAGCTGCTCAGTATTTTACACGACTAACATATAACATTATTCACTAACAAGGGAAAATTCCCAACTCGCAAAAAAAAAAAAAAAAAAAAAAAAAAAAAAATGTAAAACTTTGATAATATGTACGGCTCATAGACGTACGTAAAACACGTTTTTTCTCCCAAATTCATGTTAGGTGTGTAAATTGTAATTCCGTAATATTTTTCGACGTTATTTTATAACTGATTAAGGTTGTTCATGATAAGGAGCTATTTTCTGACACATTTCTGACTATTTTAGTTCGGAAACATATGAATTTGGCAAGTTTTCTTAAACTTGCAGAAACTATATAATCGAATGGTATTTTCCTTTTTTGGTAAAGACAAAAGATCGTTCAGAAAATACTATCAACTGTGGCGTTTTGATCCAGATTTTCGGACACGACAGCACTGAAAAGGGGAAAAACCTGTCGTCACGTGGAAAAAATCGCTCATCTCCATAAGTAAAACCACTTAATAATTCATTTTTCAAAAATTGGAAAACACTGTTCCATATGTAATCGCTTCAATCGTTAGGCCTGCAAGTGTCATGCTTTTGCGTTGAAAAATGAGTCCGTAACTGTGTCAAACATTTTCTTATTGTTGAGCGGGTGAAAGAGGAATTTTTTTTTTTTATAATCACCTAGATGATAAGAGAAATAGAAAACTTTTTACAATAAATTTTCATTCCATTATTTCTGTCGAAAGTTAACAAAATATCAGTTTCTAATAAACATTTGAAGATAATTAGGGGTTTCATTAAGTGGAAAATTTACCTTTTCAACAATTTTCTTTATTTTTAAAAATGTGGTTCAAATGGTGAACTCACTGCATTTCAATGTTAAAAAAACGTACATTAAAAAAAAAGAATTTTTTAACTGCATATTTAATTAATTTTTTTAAAAGTTTTAAAAAACTTCAATTTTTAAATATTCTTATTACTTTTTTAAATATTAATATTTTTGCCCAATTTTTTAAAAAGATTTTAAAATGTATGTTACACAAGACTGCGTGCGTATTTTTAGATACATCTAATATTACATTTAATATAATTTTTTTACTGATACATATAATGTAAGATGATGAAATCTAACACATCTTCATATACTTTTTTTTTTTTTTAAATAACAAAACACCATAAGGCTAATTCCATATGCATATTTATTACATATGCAATAAAGAACATGCAGAAATGTTTTTAAATCTCTATCTCAAATGCAAAAGAAGTCTTAGCATTTTGAAAACATAAAAGTAAAAAAAAAAAAAAATGAACATGGAGAAAAAGCCGTTTCAAATTTTTATTAGTGTGGGGAATTGTGCTGGTTGTATTGACAAAATTTACAATATCTCACGATATAATTACTTGGGTAAACATGAGGTGTCAAAATATTCACAATTAAACGGGCTTTCATTTAATATTTTAATACAAATCGACATTTTGACTAATTTTGAGGTAAACTGCTCACCTAAGGGTGTATTCGAAAAGATATTTTTTCACCCACAACAGCTTGAAAATTTTTGAGACATTTTCAGACTCATTTTTAAAAGTAAAAACATGAAACTTGCCGAGGTGATTTTTGAAGAGATGTATAAGAAGTCATGTGTGAAGAGAAACTTTTTCTCTGCTCCCCATGGCAACGAAAGGGCGCGCGATGCGCGCGCATCCTACCTTAGAATGCGACTTTGGTATTTATTGCTGGAACGATAGGAAGAGATGTTTTGATTTCAAAAGCATGATCGCTGTAATTTTTTTACAGTTTGTTGATGAGGCTAGCTTCCCTTTTTCAAAAAACCAGATTAAGTATTTGATAATACTTATTGTAAATATGTATAGAATCATGTATCTGTAAATACTCATTAAATAATTCAAGAAAAAAATTAAGAAAGCACCTCCTTCATTAATTTTAAGTTCGAATGTTTTGAAAAATTTCCACATGGTGCATCACGCCGAGAAAGAAAGGGAAAAAAAAGTATTTGTTACCTTTTTAATGTCTTCAAAACACAAATAAGGAAATAGAGGATAGTAAGTAATAAGAAGACGGCAAAGGTAAGATAAGTCTTTCATATTTTATTTCGAAATGTCTGATTTAGAAAAGTTGAAAAAGAACCGAACAGTTTTGAGAACAGCAGTAACAAAGCTGATTAATAATATAGAAAATGTTATGAAGGATAGTCCAATAGATTTTGATAATTTAGAAGAATTATTTATTCAGTTAGATACTAAAGCAGAATTATTGAAGTCAGTTGAAAATTGAGCCCCTTTTAGGGTTAGACGACTATGAACCTGAAATCAATTCTGTTTATGATTACGCGGATAAAATATCAGTTGCAAAATTCGGGGTGAAGAAAAAATTAACCGAAAACAAAAAAATTGATAATATTGATTTAAATAACAGTCAAGGTTTAAAATCGAATGTGATTAATGATGAAAACTCAGTTGTTAAATTGCCAAAACTCAATATACAAAAATTGTATGGCGATTGTACGCAATTTATTTCATTTTTTAATACCTTTAAAAATACAATTCACGAAAATAAATCGCTTTCGAAAATTGAAAAATTTCATTATTTGAAGAGTTATTTATCTGGAGCTGCGGCTAATGCTGTAGAAGGTTTTGAAATATCAGAAGCTAATTATGACGCAGCATTGAAAGTTTTAGAAACGCGTTATGGTCAAAAAGACGTGATAATTAATCATCACCTGAACAAGCTTCTTAATTTATCCCCTGTTTATAAGGCTAACGAAATTCAAAAATTGAAAAAATTGCACAGTGATATAGAAATAAATGTTCGATGTTTGTCCACATTAGGACTCGAACCCGCAAATTATGGCTCCATGCTTATCGCCGTAATTTTAAAATTAATACCGGCAGAATTAGCGTTGGAATATAATAGACAAAATGTAGATAATTTAACGCATTCATATACATAAATTATTAGATTTTCTGCACACTGAAATAAAAAGCAGAGAACACACATTTTTTTCGAGGATGAAAGCATTTTAAAATAATAAAACAAAAATCAAGAGTCAAACAACAAAATCTGAATCTAAATCTACTTGTGAATTTATGAACATTTCGAATGATAAATCGACTTCAGATAGGCAGCTGGCTCATTGCATTTTTTGCAACGATAGTAAACATTCATCTGATTTGTGTGAGGCTGCTGATGTAAACACTAAAAGAAATTTGTTGAAATCCCAAGGAAGATGTTTCCTTTGCTTAGGCAGAAAACACGTTATCAAAAATTGTAACTCTAAAACTAGTTGCAAGAAGTGTTCAGGCAGACATAATCAAACAATATGCCTAAAATCTAAATTAATAAAAGAAATAAACACACCCGAATAAAAAGGTAATGAAAGTGAAACTAGTGAAAAAGTAATTTCGGCTATTTCCTCTACAGAAAATAATAAAATTCTTCTGCAAACTTGTTGTGTAAAAATAAAATCAAACGGAAAACAATCTCTAATTAGGTTACTTTTAGATTGTGGGAGCATGCGAACCTTTATATCTGAAAAAATAGCAAATAAATTGAATTTACAGGCAATAAGAAAAGAAAAATTGTCGGTTTTTACATTTGGAAATAAAAACCCCATTGAAAAAACCTTTGATGTAGTTAAACTAACTATTGAAAATAAAAATGTACCTAATTCAAAATTAGATATAGAAGCGCTAGTCACCAATCAAATATCAGCTACTGAAATCCCCCCACCTGAAATCAATGATTTGATGAAAAGTAAACAATTTGAAAATTTAACCCTTGCGGACACACCCACATCCAAAGAACCCATTACATTACTTATAGGTGCTGACTATTATTATGATATAGTTACTGGAAATATAAAACATTTGAATAAAAAATTAGTAGCTGTCGACACCATTTTTGGTTGGTGTCTACAGGGAAAACAACTGACAGTTATACGCCCTTAGCATTTAATGTAGTAGTAGAAATTTTTTTTATTTCTGAACAGATTGAAAAATTCTGGAATATCGAATCATCTGGCCTTTTTAATACTAAACAGGATTCAGATTTTTCAGAAAACAACGTTATGAAGCAGTTTGAGTCAGAAATTAAATACAATGATAAGCGATATGCAGTTCGATTTCCGTGGAAGCTTGAAAGGGAATGTTTAAATGACAATCGGAAAATTGCAGAATATAGATTTTTTAAACTCAAAAAAAGATTGATTAAAAACCCTGAATTATTCTTTGAGTATAAGGAGGTGTTAGCAGATTATTTGAAACAAGGTATTATTGAGTTAGTTACAGATCCTGAAGAAAAAAAAATGTAACTTTTTATTTACCTCATCGGGAAATAATTAGAACTGATAGGACAACGAGCAGATTACGCATAGTTTTCGATGCTTCTGCTCATGACACAGGCTCACTGTCTTTGAATAAATGCCTGCATGTAGGTCCAAATTTGTATCCTGAAATATTTGATATTTTGTTACGGTTTAGATTTAATCCCATAGCTTTTACAACTCATATAAAACAAGCATTTCTACAAATAATTATAGATGAAAACGATCGTGATGTAACAAGATTTTTATTTTCACAAGATTTGTTTGATAATTCTAAACCCTTTGAAATTTATAGATTCACCAGAGTGTTATTTGGAATTAGTAGCAGTCCCTTTTTATTGGCTGCAACAATTAAACACCACTTGAAAAAATACATCGAAAAATATCCAAACACAGTAAAATTTTTAAATGAAAATATCTATGTTGACGACGTTATAGGAAGTCATGAGAATATTGATCAAGCCCTATCCACGAGTTTACAATGTATTGATATATTTGAAAATGCAAGTATGCATTTACACAAATGGCATAAGAACTCTTTACCACTTAGTGAACTATGGAAAGAAAATGGCATAACTTCAGAAGTCAATTTTGAAGCTTTTGGAGAACAAAATCTCCCTTATAAAGTTTTAGGAATCGCTTGGAATAATTCCAAAGATTTACTTTATTTTGATGTTCGAGGTTTAGTTGATTTCGTTTCAAAAAGAATAGAGACACCAAAAGATTTATTCTACAAGTTTTAGGCAGGATTTTTGATCCACTTGGATTCCTAGGACCATTTACATTAAGACTAAAATGTATAATTCAACAAATTTGGAATTTGGGTCTAGATTGGGATGACACCTTACCCGAAGATTTACGTATACTTTGGAGTAGCTGGTGTAACGAACTCCCTCATTTGAAAAACCTTTCAGTACCCAGATACTATTTTTCTGACATCACCAATTGGCATGATTATGACCTACAATTGCATATTTTTGCCGATTTGAGCATGAAGGCTTATGGTACGGTTGCTTATTTACGTGTAGCAACAACCACCAAAAGTGTTCGAACAGTTATTGTTGCTTCGAAAAACAGGGTTGCTCCACTGAAAGCGCTTACCTTACCAAGGCTTGAATTGATGGCCGCATTGTTGTCGGCCAAGCTAAGTAGTAACATTCTGAAAGCTCTAAAATTGAATGTACCGACTTATTACTGGACGGATTCAAAAATATCCTATTTTTGGATAAAAGGATCCCCTAAAAAGTTTAAGCCCTTTGTCAGAAACAGAATTGAAGAGATCCATAAATTGACCTCACCTGATAACTGGTATCATTGTCCTGGTACTGCCAATCCAGCTGATATAGTTTCTCGAGGATCAAAAATCTCTAGGATAATCAATGATACAACTTGGTTACAGGGACCAGAATGGCTAAGTTTACCTCCTGAGTGTTGGCCAATATCAGAAAACAAAGAAATCGCTTACTCAGATGAATTAGAATACAAAAAAATCCTAACGATGTTTTTCAGAGCGAGTGCTTAGTCAAAAAACTCGAAAATCCCATAAAAATTTCAAAATATAGTAATTTAGAGAAACTTTTGAGAATTACCGTTTGGGTAACGAAATTCATTATGAAGCTGAAACAATCAACTGAAGTGCAAGACGTAGTAACAACCGAAGAATTACTCGAAGCTGAAAATTTTTTGATACAATCTGAACAAAAACAATTTTATAAGGAAGAAATAGAATCTCTAAAAAATAGTAAATCAGTGGATAAAACGTCATCCTTATCAAATTTCACGCCCTTTATTGACAAAAACGGGTTGATGAGGTTGGGCGGAAGGCTCGAATTTTCTAACCTGTCCGCAGAAGAGAAAAACCCAATAATTCTCCCCAAACATTCTTGGTTAACTACTCTAATAGTTCGTCAAGAACACGAGAAAATTATGCATGGAGGGACAGCCAGTACTTTGGCAAAAATTAGATCTCGTTTTTTGATCCCTAAAGGTCGTCAGTTGGTCAAGAGTGTTATCAAGAATTGTATAATATGTAAAAAATATTTCTCCAAACCAGCAGACCAGATCACCGCACCATTACCAAAAGACAGAGCTAGTGAAGCACCGCCATTCGCAATCTGCGGTTTAGACTTCGCCGGTCCGATCTATATCAGAAATTTTAAAGAAACGCAAAAATCTTACATTGTCCTGTTTACTTGCGGTGTGACTAGAGCCATTCACCTGGAACTTGCGTCTGATATGACAACAAATTCTTTTTTGATGGCATTCAGAAGATTCACAGCTAGACAAGGAAATCCCAAAATTATTTATTCTGACAACGCAAAAACCATCAAAAAGGCCAAAGGTGAACTCGAAATTTTGTACAACATACTGACAGACAAAGTATTTTTAAATTTTATTACAAAAGAGAGAATTATATGGAAGAATATTATAGAAAGAGCTGCATGGTGGGGAGGCTTCTATGAGCGACTAGTAAAGTCAGTCAAAGACTGTTTCAGAAAAGTAATTGGTAGAGCACTCTTAAGTTATGATGAATCAGCGACTCTGTTGACAGAAGTGGAAGCAGTTTTGAATACGCGACCACTGACGTATGTATATAGCGATAGCGATGAACCAGAACCTCTTACTCCAATGCACTTTTTAAATTTTGGAAAAGAACTTTCATTTCCTATTAATTTTTTTTTAAATAATTGAAGATTGTTCAAAGAGATCAACACTCCTGAAAAGAAAAAAATATCAATCTTTACTATTGAAACAATTGTGGACCAAATGGAAAAAAACAATATTTGATGGATTTGAAAACAGCCCATTCCTTGAAAAATCCTAATGCCCATACGCCACTGAAAGTGGGCGATATTGTTTTGATTCAAGATGACGCAAAAAATAAGTTTCTTTGGAAACTTGGTAAGATTCAGACTGCCATTCCTGGAAGAGATGGCAATATTCGTTCATACGAAATAAAAACAGCGAGTGGAATCTTTAAAAGATCCATTCAGCACTTGTATCCCTTTGAAATACAAAATGACTAACAAATGACTTTTTGCAGACTTTTTATAAACATTCATAAACTTTTATAGACATTTATTTAGTTTGTTTTTTCTGCATTTAGGACTCTAAATATTTTCTTTCTCTTTTTTAATTTTTAATCGTATTTATATATAGAATCTTTTTGAATTTTGGTCTAAGTAAGTATATGATTTGACTGCAAAAAAAAATGTGTGTGTTATTTAACTGTCACTATTTTTACTTTGTTTGAATTTAAAGTGTTTTATTTAGAATTTATTGATATTTTGAATTTGACTAATTAAGTGATTAATTAGATATGGTTTGAATTCTTACATTTAGTATCTTGTATTCGAATTTTAAAAATTGTATTAGATTACTGAACCGCTGATACGAAAAATTGAATTTTTATGATTTTATGGTGGAATTTTGATTTGTGAACTCTTTAAGAGTTCAGGTGGGGAGTGTGAAGAGAAACTTTTTCTCTTCTCCCCATGGCAATGAAGGACGCGCGATGCTCGCGCATCCTACCTTAGAATGCGACTTCGGTATTTATTGCTGGAACGATAGGAAGAGATGTTTTGATTTCAAAAGCATGATCGCTGTAATTTTTTTACAGTTTGTTGATGAGGATAGCCTCCCTTTTTCGAAAAACCAGATTAAGTATTTGATAATACTTACTGTAAATATGTAATGACTCATGTATCTGTAAATACTCATTAAATAATTCAAGAAAAGAATTAAGAAAGCACCTCTTTCATTGATTTTAAGTTCGAATGTTTTGAAAATTTTCCACATGTGATTTCATTTTTCGCTCAATTAATTAGAATTTGATTTTTAAACAATTTTGTTTTTCATTCCAAGATCTCCCGCTTCGGAAACTTCGGTTCAAAACGTCAACTTTGGCAGCATTTTTTACGATATTTTCTTCATTTGTCAAAAAATTGAGAAGCACGGCACATTATGTAGTTTCTAAGTAAGATAATTTCCAAGTTTGAAAAGTTTGAGAGAAAAATTGAATTTAAAAATGAATCAGAAAGTAAGCAGTTTTTATTGGAATACACCCTTATTAATAAAATAAAAATAGTCGTTCCTTTTAACATTGTGTAGTTTAGATTTCTTTTTTAAAAATGTTATTAACAAATGATATTTTGTTATCATTCGAAAGAACTAAATAAAGTGAAGTAACTTTTATCTTAAAGATTTTTCTCTATCCCTTATCATTAATTAGTTATAAAATAAAATCGAAAAATATTCCGGGGCTAAAACTTACTCCCTTAACATGATCTGTCGGTCAGTTGGTCGATTGGGTTTCACGGACATCTTTTTCCACACAACAGCTAAACAGACCGGGGCCACCATTTAAAGTTGAATCTCCACAACATTCATGCTTAAATTAGGATTCGGATCCGGAACCTCTTCTCTAACATCCAGCGCCCTAACCACTAGACAAGAGATCCCGTCCATACTTAAAATGAATTCGGCCAACAAAAAAAATATTGCGCATTAGTCACAAAGTTTCATATATATATATTTTTTAATTTACGGGTTAAGGATCTTCCCTTGGCAGTATTTCCCACTTTAGATCTTTTTCTTATCTGCTTCCCTGGCATCCCTAGCTATAACGCTGATATTGAATTATCTCTTTATAACTGACTGCGTTTAACAAAAGAAAATCTTATTAACTCATTAGTGTTACTGGGAAAACTACACATATTTTCATTATAACGCATGACAGGAAAGTAATCTGTTAAAAAATCGAATTAAAACCCATGTGTATCATTAAACATTCCCGCTCACGTTATAATAATTTATGCAAAAGAGCTAAATTTGACTGATTAGAAAGTTTCGGCAGAAAGTTCAAGTAGTATTTATATTTTACTCTAATCGCGAAGCGCAAATAACGATTGGAAAGTCACAAAGGATTTAAACAATGTCTAATAATTCTAACAAACAGTATAACAATATAACATTTCACTCTAATCGCGAGGTAGGAAAAAACGAGTTGACTAATACTCTAATAATTCTAATAACTTACTAACTACAATAAACAATATAACAATATTTTACTCTAATCTCGAGACCGCAAATAACGATTTCACTTTCAAGTCAGATTTAAACAATATCTAAAAATTCTAATAACTAATAATATTCCAATGTACAATACATAATAATTCTAGCTTTATCATTAAAAATTATATGTAATTACATAAATTTTATATTTTGCTAAAATTATTTACTGACTTATTATTTATTACGGAATTGGTATTAGCCATCCTTGAGTCTGATAACTTCTTTCAATAAAATGTCAAATCATTTAAAAATCTGGCATTTTTCATGTGATATTAAGTGAGTTTGTGATTAAAAAATCTAAATATACATACATAGGTTTTATTCTTTTAACCTTCTGTAGAGTTTTCACATCGAAGGACACAAATCACTTTTCTAGTAGTAACTCCTGATGAAGAGTTGCTTCATTTTCTCTGTGGGTGATTTTTAGATTCCAAGGTAATACTTAAAATCTTAAAACATAAAAAAAAACTATAAGGAGGAAAATTCGTATTTGTATAGATATGCAGGTCTTCTGTCAATTTGTAACTCGTTTCATTATAAGTTTTACTGCTAACTAAATTTTAAGAATCACAGGAAAAAATGCCAAATCCATTACTCAAAAGAATTAAATTTACACAATCCTTTCTCCCATTTAAAATTCATTTCAACATATTTTAGACGAAATTTTATCCTGTGGTAGCTATAAGCTAAGAAAAGTGATAAAATTAATATATCTAATATAATTTTATAAATGTTTTATTTTTAAAATTTCTTCAGGTATGTGCCCATAAAAAGTTCATTTTAATGTGTCAACTTCATTTAGTGCAATGTTTTGTGTGTGTGTGTGTGTGTGTTTCTGTATCAAGTTTACATTAAAGAATTTTATATAAGAATTTATTTTTATTGCTTTTATATTTAAAATGTGTTTTAATCATGATTTATACATTTAAAATATGTTTTATACTTAATAAAACTATATGCTGCCTGACAAAAAAAAAGTAAAAAAATAATGTTTCTAAAAAATTTTACAGGTTGATAAACATATTATGTTCTTGAAAAAAATTAATATCACTACTTTTTGTATCCCCCCCCACACCCACATTGCTCTATTTAGTTCAAGCAGAGTCCTACGCGGGTTGTGTCGTACCCAAAAATTCAATTTGAAGCCAAACCACATCCCGACCCGAACCAGAAAGAATAATTTTCGGCGACCCGCAACCAGACGCAAAACCGACATATTCCAATCCGAATCCGCAATGAAAGTAAATCATGTTTTAATGGAATTATGAAAAGTAATCTACAATTATATCTCTAATACTAATTTTATCTTTTCTATAGAAAAATCAAAATATCTATATTCTTTAATATTCAAATATAGTAAAACCTCCGAAAGCGGACATCCCGGGATTGTTGTATAGAATCCTGCATCAGGTCGGGTTGTCTCTATTTTTCTTATTTCGTGTCAAGCAGACTCTAATTTTTTTTCTGCGGTTCGGGTTCACCGTAGAATAATTCTTGCAGTTCAGATTTAGGTTTTTTGCAAGTCGGGTTCTTTGTATTTTCACAAAAAGTTTGACAAGGACTATGTTTCAGATGAAAATAAGTGCGTATTTGAATATGAATGAGTCTATATTCATTTTAATGCATGGTAAATAAAACATAAAAAAAAGTGATCATTGATTATTCTTTCTTTACGATACAATTAGGAGCCATTTCTTCTTCTTTCAGCATACGAAAAAATTACTAACATCGTTTTTGGATATACACAAAAATACACGTGTCGTATTCGTGACAGTATATGCACACATACACTTCTTGCACGTGTATAGATTAGGAGGTGTCCACTCAGGGTCAAATCTAGCCTTTTATGCACCCGGGGCAAATATGGACTTTGGCGCCGTCCCTCCTCCGCAAAATATATTGACAAAGAGAAATTTACTAATTTTCTAATAGCCGACGTATTTTAAAATTTTAAATATGTAATCATAAAATATATAATACTGAACTACGTAATCTGCTTTGTCAAATATTGATTCATTAAAATCTTGAAAACGGAATCGAAAAGAATCGAAAAAAAATTCCGCATTATAAATCGACAAAGAAAAATCGACAAACAAAATCTTCATTTGGCGGCCCTTTGTTCTGGCACCCGGGGCAGATGCACCCTCTGCCCCCCCCCCCCCCCACCGCCTAGTTTCGACCCTGTGTCCACTATTCAAAAGTAAAAGCGTATAAATATATCAGTGTTTTATGAATTGAAATAAGTGTTTTACAAACTCGCTAAATATAGATGTCCGTTTCGGCAAGTGTCAAAACTCAACCCGCAACCGAACCGAACCCGAAACAATGAAAATCAACCCGTCCTCAACAAGAACCGGAGCAAAAAATGTAGAAGTCAACCCGTCCCGAATCCGACCCGAAACGAAAAAATATAGCTCAAAACCGAACCGTGGGTCGGGTCGGATGCGGGTAAAAACGAGTAACCTCACCAGATGCAGGACTCTAATGCAAAGCTTATAATCTGATGCATTTTAATTATGTTTATCAGAAAAAAAAAGATTTGTCAACTTTGAAGTGATATACACTTATATTGTGAAAAAGCACCAGACCCTTTCGATTTTGGATTTTTTGTCGAATACGTAGAGCAATACTTCACGAATTCTTCTGTAACTCCTGAAACATAAAGAACATGCTTAGCATAATATTTTTCAGCGAAGGTTTAATGAGGAAGGTAATTAGGGGACCAACAAACAACTTAAATAAAAAATCATATTTGCAATCACCTTATAAAATAAAATACGTGGAATTACCTTAGCTATAGCACATGACTATGTGAATCTTTTACGCTATTTAACACTCGTTTGTAGATATAGCCCATATATTCGGGGATATATAAAAGTTTCTTTAAAAGTAGGTCAAGAAATTCATAAGTTGCATCTCATATAAAAAGACCAGTCGAATGGTGTGAAAATTCAGACCGATATCGTCGATATAGTGAGCTGCATTTCAGTTTTTTTTTTTCAGTTGCTGGATGAAATGCATAAACAACAGGCAAGCATATACTGTACAGTGTTTAATGCGTCTCTGTACATAACTATACATGATACGATGACTGTTTATAAAGCCAAAAATAGTAATGGGCACCTTAACCCTAGATCTACCGGGAATTTTATTCAAGTTTTAATAAAACGTTCTACACCAGAATTTTTATTTAAAACTATTTAACTTATTTATTTACCTTATTTTTGTCTGGTTTATATACTTAGTTTATTTTAAAGAAATTTCTGGTTTGAATGAATATTTTGTATGTACCTGTCGGGTCCAATGGACCCGTCTGGTAGACGGAGGGTTAACAACATATTCTAAATTGGAGGTGATTCGCCAAAGTTTGCGATATCAAATTCAGTGCATCCGTTCAAAAGTTATACGCGAACGTATCGCTCACCCGCAATAAAAGTGACACATCTCGCAAAAATTCATTTTGCGTTTTTTTCCACTAATAGATCTGTCATAGGTGTGTGTTGCAACACAATCAGTTTCATAAGTGTAGTTATACGGAAATTCACTTTTTTACGCTATATGTTATTCGTGACCACAGAAGAGCGGTGCATTGTGTGAAGAGGTAAAATTATCCAACCCTCCAAACCTCATCCTACGCCTTCATTCTTAAATATTTTATGCTTTTATGCAATTTTTTACTCCTGCATGCAGAGCCAAGTGCTATAATGTCATGTTAAAGTAAAATCATGCATTTTTTTTTTTTTTTTGCCTCTCCTGTGAAATTTACTTATGTCGAGATGGGTCACTTTTCATGCGGATGAGCGATATGTAAAAATAAATAGTAAACAGATGTATAATATCCTTTGTTTAAATTCTGGTAAAAATTGGTGTTATTTTTACTGATAAAAACTGCTTGTATTTTTTGGTTTGTAATTTTAACCATAGAGTTATTTTAACCATCTGTTTGTTATATTAATTATGTGTTTTCATTTTTGTAACTTAAAAATAAAGCTTTCTTTATTTGTGGGAAAATACAGTATATTTTTTACAACATTGAAACAATTTGACATTATGTGTAAAAATTGTACTTTATAATAAAATGATGTATTTATCTTAGCTTTCCTACAGTAACATTTTTCTTTTATGTGTTCTTATCAGTTAATAAGGGATTTTTGGAAATTGTGGCCTTGTTCTGTAATGGAAATAGGTATATAATGCTTCATTCGATGATGCATGATGACGTTCTAAATATATAATTGAGTAATCATAGTAAGCCAAAATCAAGCTCCGAATCAAACTTGATGGATTAGCTGGAGCCAAAAAATGACGGCAAAGGAATGATTGAGCAACAATGAAACAGAAAAATTATATTCTTATCAAATCGTGACATAAGTATTTATCATTACATACCCATCTCATTTTTATATGAATTATGTTTTGTCACAGGAAAAGGCTTTGTGTTCTAAATTGCTATAATGAAAAATGCTGTGAATAAAAGCCCAATCGATTTTCTTAAAATGCCCATTCCCGTTATTGTCATACAGTATTTTTTTTATACGGTATCGCTAATGACATCTGTAATATGTTATAAGGTATAGAAAACTATACTGTAAAAGATGTGTTTATATTACGACAAAAAGTACCTGTTCGGATAAATCATTTATTTTACAGTGAAAATTTGGAGTTAGTTTATGAACTTTCTCTATACTCATAGTTAATCCAATAGCACAGTCGGTAGACGTCACGTAACGCACAGTGGCGTCACTGTCGTTATATAATCACAATGGTAGTCAAAATGTGGCATCTTTATTTATTTACATTATGACTTTGCTAAGTCATCCTAACCGATTTTAGAGTTATTTGCATCTTGCTACAAAATAGGACATATTAACTTCAAAGTGACTTGGACATAACTCATTTGCCACGTCACGTGATAGTATTATGGATAGCCAGAGTTGCATTTGGGTCACGGTGGTATTAGGTTATATATAAACAATAGGGTATATATAGACAGTCGATAGACGTTATGTACCGCACAGTGACGTCACTGTCGTTACATAGTCACAATGGTAGTCAAAAGCGGCATCTTTATTTAAACGCATTATGACTTTGCTAAGTCACCGTAACCGATTTTAGAGTTATTTGCATCTTGCCACAAAATAGGACATATTGACTTCACAGTGACTTGGACATGATTCATTTGCCACGTCACGTGATAGTATTGTGGATAGCCAGAGTTGCATTTGGGTCACGGTGATATTAGGGTATATATAAACAATTTGGTCATATATTTTAAGGGGAATATTAGGTTTTAAAAGCCAATTTTTTGCTAAATAAATGTTTTTATCGGCGTTTTAGCTGTCCGTTTTCTCCTCAAATAAGTTTTCTTTTTCTGACGCTGAATGGCACCGGTAAAAATATTCGAACATGAACGAGATTACAGATGATATTCTTCTGAAAGCAAAGCATCAATTTTTCATATAAACATCGACCTACTGGTAAAGGACGGAAAATCGTATGATGTCGTTTAACATTCTCCAGCTATCTCAAAAAAAAAAAAAAAAAAAAAAAAAAAAAAAAAAATACGCAGCCTACTGGGAACATATCTCAAAAGCTGCAACTTCATTATTTTATATCTGTATGCGACGATCACGGTAGTGAATCAAAAAAGAAATTAAAATTCCTGATAATCGTTTTCCGAAATTATACGATTATTTCATCTATTAAAATAAATATAACTACGAAAATATTTTTTATATAGTTACAAATATTCCGACTTTGCATTATAAGTAAAATCATATTTATTTTAAGCCTAACGTCATATGTATAATCTAGGTACAGCACACTGTTGCATTTATGGATGAACGAAGAAACAGCATTCTTCCTTAAAAAGTCCAAAACTATACAATTTCCACTTTTTTTTTTTACAAACTTTGAAAATTTTAAAATTAATTATAATCTCTTTTTATACTTTAGTATGCCACTATATAGATACAATGTGTCAGTTTTCAGTTTTATCTATTAAAAAAAAACATTTACTTCTGTGTATAAGTAAGGAATCATCATTATCGAATAACACTTTTTGTAAATGGGGTGCAAGAAAAGAGAAAAAACAATAGCAATTTTTTAAAAATATATTTCTATTGATGAATATAAACTGAAATGCGGATAAAATAGATTAATATGTTTCATATTTGTGAAAAAAGGTGGCAACACACATGCGATTGTTACATTTCGTCTATTCAAAAAGTTGTATAATTATTGAATTTCTTTTATACATTTCATCAGCTGTTAAAATTTATATTTTTAAATATTTGCTGGTGTTCCACAGCGAAACATAAAAATAAAACAGTTCGAATTTTTTTTTTTTTAAATAGTTTGCTCTTCATGTTCTTAAAAACATGCCATATCCTGAAGAATATATTAATTTTACAACAGCCTTTTAATCTGACTTACCATTATTGTAAGTGTATGACACATTTGAAATGGTTATCTTCAATGAAACTTTATATAAAGAAACGGGTATTAGAAAAGCTGTTCGTACAAGAGCGTGTATAAAATCATTACGTTTGTCGGTCGTCTCCAAATGATACATTATTATTCGCATCACTTTTTTGACGCCAAGCGTCTGAGCAATTTACGTACATATTTTAATAATGACTTATATAATAGTATAGCGAACAATGCTCATTTTCATCGACGTGGGGTTTTTAAGTTTTATTTGAGGCATTTAATATTAATATATTCAGTTAAATGGTGTTCGTTACAATAAGAATTGTATGAGTTTGTCTCTTTTAAACAAGGAAAGCTTCTTTCTAGCTCTTGTGTAAGAATTTAATTCAATTTTTTATAGGATAATTTTATACTATTAAACAAACTAATAAATCTTTTTTATTCTAAGCAATGAATTTGTATTTCATTTCCCACTAAAATATTATTTGGAAGGCTAATTACGTTTATTGTACAGCGTGGACATGGTTACAAATGAGATGTTTAGAGATCGGTTAAAAAAACTAAATAACATTTGGTGCCATTTTCTATGTGGAACCTGCGGAGTGGATTTAACCAGAAAAAAACAAAAACAATTTAGATTTTCCCTACTATCGGTCAAAGTTGCACATCAGGCTAAATTTACCCAGTAAAATAGGCATAAGAGCTAAAAAAAGCAAATTTTTCACATGATTGCCTAACATTTTAATCATTAACATTAAGATAATTTTTCAACATTTAGGTATTTGTTTTTTTAACATTTGTGATTTGTATCTTGCAATCTGTTGCTATGTTTATTTTCATGCCAAATTCTGTCTGAAACACCACTTTTGTCCTCATGGCAATCTGAAATCATTTCTTTCTTTATAAATCTATTCCCAGTCTTCTAAATTGTATCTACACGAAGTTTTGCGTCGCATGTCCCAATGGATTTTTTATAACTGAGCTCTCAACTCGTCACCTTTAATTATAGACACTATATTACAATTTGATTACAATAAATTATTTCTTATAGGAGGGTATTTTCATCAGAGCTTATAAAATACAATCTGAATATCTAGTATATACAATTACAGTCGTGGCACAAACTATGGATAATTTAATTATATTCATTATTATTGTAATTATTAAACCGTATACCTTATTATTAGTTGCTTTTTGAAAACAGAATTACCAACAGATTTAAGTTTGCGAACATACTCTGTACTTATCCTTGCACCATAACATCATTTTAGATATATGGTCAGTTCATCCCATTTTTATTAATAAATGATTACTTATAAAAAGGCACTTTATCCCGTGTTGCACAACCAGTGGGGTAAAACTGCATGGATATGTTAATTTTAGAGGAAATGATAAACTTTAGATTTTCGATTGTATTTTATTTTGCAACTTTAACTAAGGAACTAAACTAATAATATTTCAATTATAAGGCTAGTGATTTAATAGTTAAAAATTGAAGGAAAATTATCTTCATTATAGAGCAGTTCACATCACGTGCCTTTCGCCGGAGAACAATGAAAGAAGCTGTAGGGCACACAAACAGAAAAAGCATTGATAAAGGTAGCGATAGCTGTCCTACAGCAGCAGCAAAAACCTATTCGTGACGTCACCTTGCACAGCTCTATAATTTGAGAGATTCCAGATAAGATGTTCACTTCTTTATCAGTTTTATAAAAATAGAAATCACTCTTGTCCATTGTAGTTTTGACTGACTTTTCTTCAAAATTTGTTTAAGGGCTCTTCGGTTATTGTTTTCCTGTAAAGCTTTTTTATCCCACAGGATATCCGGTTTTACCCTAAGAGAATGCGAATCCAAAAGCAAGCCGTAAAAATATCATTTAGGTATTAGAAACAGTTTCATTGTGGTAAATAGATACTTATTAATTATGCTACACATAATAATATAAAAGTTTAAGCAACTTCAAATGTGTTCATATTTAAGAATTTTGAAAATTACATTTATTTTTTAAAGGTATAAAATATTTTTTAAAACACAGAAACTACATAAATGCAAGTATGGAGATATCTTAATAGCCGCACCGCCCTAAACCTAGGTATTTCAACCCTTACCTCCTAGAGAGCTGCTGAAATTGAGTGGAAACTGAGCAAGCCGATTTCACGTGACTATACGATTTTACCCGACTTTCTCCTATACAATAACTTTTTTTGTAAAAAGATGTTTTAATTCTGGTTTCTCTTTTCTTTCAATTCAGCATTAAATATTTCTTGAAATGTTAAACATTTGCATTTCAATTTTCATAAGCTTGCAAACTTGTAAAACCTCAAATTTCAAAATTGTCCGCAGTTTCGGCAACCATTTTCCATCAAATAAAGATCCAGTATGATACTATATCTGATTAAATTTTTAAAAAATGTACGAAACCTACGATTAAAAAAAGTCACAAGACAAAAAAATAGTTTCATATCAGGGCTGCCACAGGCGACTATTTTACTATTCTATTCGCACCACTATTAAAAAAAATAAATTTCTTAGTATATTTCTCTTGCAAATGTTGTCAAACAGTATATCAAAGATTCTTGTTTTGAGAAAGTGGTGCGAAATAGAATTGAAAAATAGTCGCCTGTGGCAGCCCTGCTTTTGTAAAATTAGTTTTAAAGTGATATAACATAGGTTAGTAAATAATTAAAATAGTTAAAAATTAGCTAATATTTGGGCACATTATGCAGTGCCTCATATGATGATAACTATAATTCTAACAATTTTAGAAAAATATGTACTTTCAGTTACATATTTTTAATTTTATGAGAATCAAAATAACTGCGGTTCATTATCAATTCAAAATTGTTACTTTACCTGTTTTATTTGCAATTTAACATCTGAAAATAAATTCAACTCAAAATTTAGCATTGTTCTTTACAAGAACACGTAATTTTCTGTAAATCAAATAACCAAATGAAAGCTAAACTGTCAACTGACAGAATCACTTATCTGTATTATTTATTTATTTAGAATAAACTATTTCATTAATATCAAAGGATTTTCCCCCAAAAATCCATAAAATGCATGGAGAAAAACGAAAGCATATTGCGAACTTTTTCATTCTAATTAATGAAAAGTTGAGTTGTCTGCTTTGAATTTAATACTTTTGAAACATCAAAACACAACATGTTTGTAATTCTACTGTTCATTGTCACTATTCTGGGTGCGAATGATAAAAATGACTATTTCACTGAAAATTTTTAAAATAGTGTGCCATTCGTTAAAAAATTTTTGGGTATATCCAAAAATTCATTCCTACATTTAGTAAAATCAAATTTGTCATTTTGTTGACACTCGAAAAATCAAAACGGAAAATCATATCAAGGATTATAATTATAATTATAGTTAATTGAGTTTGAAAGTACCCCCCCCCCCACAAATTATTTTATTAAACACATTTATATTTAACTTTGAATTTATGCTCAGAATAAAAAGAGAAAAAGAAATATTCAAAAGAAATAAATCATTAAATTTTGTTAAAAGAAACATTGTAGCGTGACATCCTTAAATTAAATCTCAAACATTAATGATAAAATTAATCTCAAATCAATTTGTACAATAAATGGAATATTAACGATGTGACTGCGTTTTGTCTTTTAAATAATATTTAATTCATTTATAAATCCTTCTGATAAAGAAAACTCAGCTATTGATTGTTATTAGACTTCTATATCGCTTTTTTTTTAATATTAAAAGACATTTTGTATAACGTTTTACCATAGCATTTAAGTTATTTGTCGCATCGAATAATAAACCCGTAAACAGATCGCATGCTACACAAATAGAGTTGCGTGCACGTAGTTAATTGCCGCCAATGTTTCTGATGCTTCACTCAAACTATATAAAATAAATGCGGAAAATACATTCTCCCGAGAGAATATCCTAATAAGAGAAACGCTGAACCATACGAAAATTGCGACGCTGAAAATAGTTTTAAAGCGCAAATAAAGGGTTTTAAATTTCAAAATTAATATTAATGGCCAATGCAGAGAAAAGTTTGAATAAACTAATCGATTAATACCATGCACATTTTGAAATCTTTGGCCCTTTCTTTACACTGTGGCTCAAATTAAAAGAATTTTACCATGTGAAACTTTTAAAATAATGGCAATATATTTCGTCCTCTGAGCACAAATTATCATCCTTAAAAAATGCTTCAACACAGGAAAAATAAAGTTAACTAAAAGCAGCTGATATAAACATAATAAGTTTTAAAAGAAATAGATTAAAAAAAAAATATGCCCGTTAAAATTATGTTCACCACTATTAACTTAAGGCTCCTGTGCCTGCAGGCGAAGACACTCGCGAGCTAAAGCTAAACTATAGGGAGGTCATTTTCTAATACCTCGTTTGCATTTCGACACTTTTATTTATTTATTTATTTATTTATTTGCATTGAATAGGTGAGGTCCATCTCTACATCGCCCCTTTTTTACTTTTTCAGTTTTGGTTGCAGATATTTTATAGAATGACACTTTCACCCGAAAATGAAAGTATCATTCTAAAAAATATCTGCAACCAAAATCGAAAAAGTAAAAAAGGAGCGATGTAGAGATGGACCTCACCTATTCAATGCATATATATATATATATATATATATATATATTTATTTATTTATTTAAAAGTGTCGAAATGCAAACGAGATATTAGAAAATAAGCTCCCCATAGGTTTAGCAGTAGCTCGCGAGTGTCTTCACCTGCAGGGACAGGAGACTTAAGACTAGCGACTATACGTGGTGTCTAGATATAGTAAAATGGCTATGCGCTAATGTGATGAAACCACTTACAACGCCAACTAGCGGCAAACTTTTGAGTTAGTGTTCCTATCTTTAAAATGATACGCGATGTGAGAAAAAAGTCAGTTACAAAGTTGTAGAGCGCCCTTTATTTAATATGAAATGGGCCGAGATCCAGATAGATTTTTGCTGTTAGCGAAATAAGATTGATCAATGAGAAGCTTGCATTTTTGCAGGCTTTTCGCTGTTTACTTCTAAGAGCGAAAAATCCCCAAAAATGCAGGCTTCCGATTGGTCAATCTCGTCTCACTAACAGTGAAAAATCTTTCTGGATACCGGCCATGATGTCTTGCATGTAAAAAGAACTTCATTAAAAGGCCTGAAATATAAAATTTATATAAAACCTCCAGCTTAAATACACCACTAATAGCATGCAGAAGTGTGACATTATAAGGCAGACTTACATTTGTTAATACAACTAACAGATGTAAACAAGGTACAGTTTATTTTAATAACAAAATCAAGTTAAGTATGCTCAATTTGTCCACAATAGGAAGCAATATATCATGTTTCCTGCATATATTCTGAAGGTGAACACATTCAGCATGCTTAATTTGATTTTTTAGCCTTATAACTCATACCGTTTCCGAGATAGGAACGCTAACTCCTTAATTTACCGCTGAGTAGCGCTGTAAGCGGTCTCACTGCGTAGCACATCGCCACTTTACTATGCTAATATACCTAGACACCAAGTTCATGACTATAGATTTGCCAGTCTGAAGTTAATGGGGATAGATTTTAGGGGGTACCCTGTAATTCTATAATAAAAACTCATTATCAAAAAATCCTCTTAAATCTCTCATCTCATCGTAATCTCATAATCAAAAACTCGTTATGATGAATCGTCACAAAAATTAAGAAGAAAAAAAGAATATGCTAGTAATATACCCACGGTGAAATTTATGCATTTAAAATCTGGAATGCATGAAAGGAATCAATACCCATGAACTCGGTATGATATAAAGCATGAGTCACACCTAAATGTAACAAAAAGAATACGAAAGTGCAGAGCGGTTATGTTTGTCAGTGACAAACCTACACATCTCCGTAATTGAGACATATCGCAGATTATGCCGCCCATCAAAGGCTTAAGGAGGTGGTCTTTATCTTTAACATCAAATGAATTAGGTATCGTGCCACGCGAAAAATAGTAATGGTATCAGCTAGCGTGCACTGCTTCATCCTTTTCCTTTCTAGCCACCCCAGTGACCCAGAAGACGCTTATGCTGCGAACTGGATAGCTAGCGAACACCCATGAGGCAAAATGTGAATGGGCTGCATGAAGATCGCAAATTCCATCCAGCCTTTCTTTGATTCGCTGCCTGCAGGAAGAATTAGAGCTAGGAATCACAATGCCACCACCACTGCAAGCATGGCGTCACGATTTCATTCTACGACTACATACTGAAACCGCTAGTGCAAAAAAAGTGTCCGTGCCCAGTGCAAGACGAAACACACTCATCCATACACACAAGAGGTTTGACCGCTTTCAGACAGGTGGTTAATAGTTCCATACCCCAGATAATTACTAAGGAGGAGAAAATGTCTCTATTATGGCCTCTCAACCCCCCAATTTCTCGTTCTTGATTGCCGTGGAGTGCGTGTTCGTCGTTTCAATTTGAGCTCCGGTGTTGTTGCGTGTGCCCCCTTCAACCGCTCAAAAAATGCATCAAGTATATATATTTCGCAAGGACGCTCTAACATACCAAAACGACGGGGAGGGTCGGCAACACATTTGCGTACAAGGAAATAGACGGATCCCACCTTTAGTCAAGGATGATGATTCTATTCAGCGAAGCCGTCACCGCCAAGGATGGATATCTTAATAAACCTGTACATCACCTGGGCACACACTAAGGGGAGGGGTTTCCTTGGTGATAACACCGAGAATCAGCATGAAATAGATCTGGGTAAACAGAAATTTGCTTCTTTTCTTATGCGAAATAAAGAAAAAAATCTCCCCGCGCTCCTTTTGTTTGATTCATCTGCGATTTTTCCACGCGATTTACTCTATAATTAGAATGCTACACCTACGTTATACAGAAACGGAGAACTTGAAAAAATAACTCATTGCTTAAAAATTTCAAAGGAAATATGTTTGTATTCGATATTATAAATTTAAATACGTATTCTGTATTTATCTGATAAAGTCCATCATTTTGCGAAAATGTAAGCATTTTTATTTGCCGTCTAATATACTATATACTACATATACAGGGTGTCTCAGAATCAGGATTGTAACCTTTAAGAGATGGTAAACAACAAATAACTTTTTGTATAGGAAACCAGGTCACCTCGCAGTTGCTTTAATCAGTCAAAATACACGGTAAATCACTCTAATCTGAATCTTTATTAAAAAAAATAACTTTAACACAATTTTAAACATTTTAATTATTTTAAATTTTTCACATACTTACCTGTTTTTTGTGAAATACGGTGAAATCACGAAAAGTGCTCGAAGTGCGTACTGGTTTAAGCAATGTCACCGTATATAATGTCGATTGCATTCAGAAATATTGAGCGTCTGTTTCAGCGTTGTTTTGATGCGAATGGTGACCACTTCCACCACTTCTTTTGCTTTCTTTACATTTCACAGGAATCAAGGTAATTCGGTTGAAAACTCAGTTATAATATTTTCATGATTGTTAAAGCTATGAACAAAAATCTGAGTTGAGATTTAAGTGGGACACCCATACTTTTACTCAATAAAGAGATTGTGACCCTGATTTTCTGTATAAAAATTGTTTGTTGTAGTGTATTCTACCACCTTTAAAGCTTGTGACCCATGAAGCACCCTGTATACATATGAACATGTAGTAACACAAAACACGTCTATCTGCTTTAATTTAATTTTATTAACAAGCTGTAAGGAAATTGTTTTGACACCCGAGTTCGACATTTTCTATCCCTAACTACTCTAATAAAATACCAATTAAATTAAACATTACTTTTATTATTTAGAAAGTATTTTTCTCAATTTTAGAACAAAAATTTTAGTTCTACCGAGTCAGTAAGTTCAAAAGTAATTTTAAAGTGGAAACAAGTTTATTTTTAATCGATTTTGAAAGGGGGAAAAAAAGAGATGTCATCATGTTTACGCACAGAGTTAAGGATCGATAGCTTTTCACGTATATGTTAGAGTTTATATAATAATTAAAAGGGTGATAGAAATAACTTGTTGATATCAAGACTCTAATATTATTACAAATAGTGATTATCACATTAGAGAGTTATTATTGATATAAATTGATTAATTGTTTGAACTGCAATATATTACCGTATTTTATGGAAGAAACGCCGCGGCGTTTACGAGTTTAAAAGTTAACTTTTTTCCAAGTGCGGCGTTTACGATTTTTTTAAATACCAACTGAGTTTCCATAATTTAAAAATTCATAAAAATATTTAAAATCGGATTTAAATATTTTAAATAAAACTTCAGGCATCTCAAGATTCGATTGGAAGGTAAGCAGACATAGACATTAATGGGACTCCCGCTAAGATTTCGTTTTTTTTTTTCGCATTGAAGGACTTACTCCATTACTCACGTTACTCCATTTTGACCTTTTTCATTATTAAAATTGTACATACTACTATTCCACATATCCCCTATCACTATATGGATTTTAATGGTTTAGCACTTGAAAAACAATTTCATACTACATTCGCAGTATATGTCGCCAAAAGCAACGATTAGCTTAAAATGCGGTAAATATTTTGGTGTTGTATACCAAATTAGCTGCATAGTTTTTTGTTTAATTTGGTTGATTTGTCCGAAATATATAGAATATGGTCTTTCGTGTAATGTTTTGCTGTGGGTCTACAGATGATTTAAAATTTTTATCATTCACAAAAAAGCGGGATTTTGGAATAATTCATTTAAATTTTCAATATCAGATGTTAAAATTTCGTGATATAGGTCGGAAACATAATCCGATTAGTTTGAAATTCTTCCAATACATTTGCCTGTTATTCCGTTTTGTTTCTTCTTCGCTATTAAAAATCCGTAAAGACGGCTTTAGGGATTTTAACGATTTACTGCATGAAAAATATTTTCATATAATTGAAATGCATTCAAAATACAATTTCTGAGAGGAGAGGCATATTTCAGTATATATATCTCCACGTCTCTCATTTGTTTTATACCTCTTTAAAAAATACAGTGGAGGGTAAATAAAATTTTGAAGTATGTGCATGCAAAGAAATTAGCAACTTCTTTTATAATTATTTGTGTACTGTTGTGTTTTTAAAGAGAATCAACCAGTGATTGCATTTACAGTGAGATAACTCTAACTTTCTGTGCTAATGCGTTTTGGATACAACCGGATATGAATAAATCCAAATAATTGAAAGAACCATAAATTAAACGTTTTTGTGAAATAAAAATTTCTCTAAAATAGCTTTTGTTAAGTAAAAAATGAATGCTTAATAAATGTTGAAAATAAGATCTTTGTTACTACAAACAGTTAAAGTTACAGTAATTAACATACATGGAGGTTACATATATAGTCCCAATATGTCCAACAACAATGTCTTGTCGCAGACTCTAAATATCCATTTAGGAACTACCCAAAATAAAAGTTGAACATTTTTATTAAACATAAATTTTAATGCTGGTTTAACCTCTTAAGGATCGCCTAATATTTGGAAAAACCATCAAAAAAGTACCTATTTTTTTACAGAAATTGGATAATTACAAGGTTTCTAAATAAAATATGCAATTAGTTTTTTTTAAGGCGACAAAAAAAAGATGTTATACAACAAATTCACATTTGTAGAAAAGCCATCATGCGAGAATTCTGTGTCTTAATGTTTGTTTTACACCATACAAAGTAATGCAAATAAGACCTTTATTTTTTACATCTTGGATCTTTATTTATCATCATCAAACAATTTTTTACAAATAATATTTGAAATAATATATATATCTTAAATTTTGATTATTAATAATTTTTTGAGAGTGATTTCCAAACATGCAACACAAAGTCCAACATCACAATCAGCGCCAAAAACCAAACCAAAACGGTAATATTCAAAGACTTCACACGGAAATGCCAGTTAAATTTTTCTGGTTTTAGAACTTTTTCCAGCAATTAAATCTCCAGCCCGGAAATATGACTGGCACGAGAAATAACGAACGACACCTCTGTCCGTGATGTTGACGGGGGAGAGAATTAAGGGGTTAAATAGTAATTTGGGGAGAATTTTCTTTTCGAAAAATTCACACATATTACGTTTCAACATTTTTTTATTTCATGAAATTGATCAGGATATTTGGAGGTCCGGGGTGTGCATAGTTGGTATTTTACTGCAGTTGATTCAAAATAAATTTCTTGCATATAGTTCATTCATTTTATCTCAAATTCTCTTGAACTAGTATTCATTCCTTAGTGTGAATAGTTAGGACAGTTAAAGAATATTCACATAAAAAAAGTTAAAAGCTCAAAGATCATTCAAACAGGATTTTCAATATTTAAACTTCTTCTATTTTATGAATCTATCTTAATTTTAACACCACAAATAAGGGTGAAAATAAAGTAAAATATATAACAAAACAAAATAAAGAACTTTAAACTGCAAAATATATGCCTGTATTTATCAGTTCAATGTTATTGAAGGCTTATTTGTATTCACAAACCATCGATTCAAATATTTCGCAACGTATTTTTCACAAAGTTTGCATAAAGGGTTTTTAAAAAGAATTTACTTAGCTCTTTTCAGAAAAGTATCAATAAAGAGAAATTATCTTTTCAAAGTTTCATTTTACGCATTTTCATTTTCTGATAGTTAACTTTTAGAAGAATTCTTTAAAATTTCACAATGATAAAGTAATACTTTGAGAATTCATCTCTTAAAATGAACACCGTCCTGTAACTGGCTTTTAATTTGGCCGAACACGCTTAGTTTTCGTTCATTTTTATTAGCTGGAGTTCAATTTGTTTAATTAATTCTTCTTCCTAAAACTCAAGATAATACATAGTTCTCAAATTCATTTTTTAAAATATGTTTTCATTCCTCGGAATATTAAATACTGTGATATTAGTAATACTTTTCATAATTTACGCATTTTCGCCAAAACGTCTTTGAAGGACATTTACTGTAGAAAGGCGAAAACTTGTTTCATGTCCATACCTCTGTCTGTCTGACAATAACTGCCGCAAAAACCATCTGATTTGCTTGAAATTAGGTACATATGTTTGTGAGATAGAATTAGTTGTTTAGTTTTTGGCGTTGTTTGGTTAATTCGTTCAAAAAAGTTCGGACGATTTTAAAATCTTATCATTCATTTCGAAGAAAATGTATTATCATATAATTAATAATCTGATATTTACAGTGACAGAAACATAAGGTACGAAATTTTATTATTCTATATCATAATTACAATGAATACTTCGAAAAATAAAATTTCAATATACAGGGTGTTTCAAAACTATATGTGAGAAATACAAAGGCGGTAGAGGGGATCTAAATAAGCAGATTTCGTATAGGAATGTGGGTGCGGAAAGACAGCATTGAGGCAATAGAGGTAGCTGTTTAGTTCGGCGGATGAAAACGCTTCGTTGGATTGAGTCGTTATTCCCCGCACGGATTTCGAGCAACATGCATCGTTACACAAATGCGGACACGCATTTTACGTATGGGGCTACACAAGGAAATGCAGCGACTACTCAAAGGATAGACATTGAATGATTCCCGGGTAGGAATCTGCCGGATCACCAAACATTTGAGCGTCTTCATCGGGAATTGTGCTCGAGTGGATCGTTTTATGCTTCAAGGCGTGACACAGGCACTGTAAGATACCGCAGAACTCCTGCAGTGGAAGAAACAGTATTAGGCTCAGTAGAGGATAGTCCTTTGACAAGCTCGAGAGTTGTTGGATTCCAACTGGGTGTAAGCCATGTAACTGTTTGGAGGACTACATGAAGATGGAATGCATCCGTATCATTTGCAGAGAGGGCAAGCACTGCAGCCTGCTGATTATCCTCTACTTGTCAACTTTGTCCGCTAGTACCTACAGCAGGCTAAAGTCAACTCCACCTTCCCTGCGGATGTTTTATTCACTCACGAGGTTACCTTTTCTCGTCTCGGGTGTATTTAACACCCATAATTCTCACCTTCGGGCTCGTGATAACCCACATAGCACAAGAACACATGGCTACCAAGAAAGGTTTTCCATTAATATTAGGTCAGGCATTCTGCACAACAACTTAGTAGGATCTTACATTCCACCGAGCCCATTAAACAGCCGCACATACGGTATCTTCCTACAAGAGGACTTACCTGAACTTCTGGTCGATGTTCCTCCAGATGTTCGCACACGAATGGTAGTTCCAGCATGATGGAGCCCCAGCTCACTTCAGCAGGAATGTTAGGAATCACCTGGACGCTGTCTACGGTCAGTATTGGATCGGATGGGGGGGACCTGTTCCTTGTCCACCGCTCTCCCCAGATTTGGCATGCTTGGATTTCTTCTTTAGGAATCACATTAAGAGCATGATGTACGATAATCCCATCACATGTGAAGAAGATCTGGTGGACCGATTATCTGTTTCTGCTGGAAATGTGCGTGTCATGCCTGATGTTTTTACTAACGTACGCCAATCCATGCCCCATCGCTGTGAATCTTGTATCGCTGTTATGGGGCTTTTGAGCAACTATTGTAAACTGTTTGATAAATAAATTGTTGGTTTCATTTGTCTTTGCTTGTCTTTTCACTTATATGTTGTTAATACTACCTTACGTGCTAGCACTTCAACGCTGCATTTAGCATCCAAATTCCTATTTGAAATATGCTTATTTAGGTCCCGTCTATCTGCCTTTACATTTCTGACATGTAGTTTTGAAACACCCTGCATAATTGTAACAAACAATGTGATTATTTTTTTCCGTAGTGTAAAAGGAAACAGGATGCCTTTTAGAAAGTAGTTATTTTAAGGTATGGACTCAAATTTCGGGGCTTTCAAATGGCAATACCGGCTTTTTTTAATTGAAAAGTGATCCTCATAGTGAAAAACTATAAGTGCCACTGAAATAGTACTTGTCTAGCACTCGAAACGGTGATTTAAAACAAACACAATGAAGAGCAGGAAGAACATCAAATGCGTCCGTATAGGTGCTAAAATCGAATCATTTTAGTCTGAATACAAAATTTTAAAGTGTTTCCCATCTCAGATGTTGATACATCACATGTGGGACATTGTGAGCAACAGTAAATTATGGCATTCAAAACACTGCAGAATATCAGTTTAATGCTGTTTTCCATACCTCACGCCCTTAGTCAATTCAAAGTGCATAAATTGAAATTGAAATAAACCAATGAATGGAAACCCACTCAGGATAGTTCGGGTGATCATGGCGACCATGAGAATGCGAAATTTTGGCACATGACAAAGCCATCAAAGTGTCACTGTATGAAGTACACATAGAACACTAAATGCTAAGACGTTCACTAAATGCTCTTCTTTTCGTTTAAGTTTGTTCTTCGAGTGCTAATAATGACCATTTTAACGATGCTTATGTTTTTTCTCTATGTACATTCTTTTTCTTTGAAAAAAGTGGCAATTTGAATTTTTTGAAATTTTGTCATTCTAACCGTAACTGCGCTAGCTAGAATGTTGCTTCTCATCACCTTAATTTCAGGCTCAAACTTTAAAATATCTACAACCCAATGGTAACCCGTTTCCACGAACTGCTAGAATCGCAAATACTGATAAAGTTTTTTCATGATTTTTATGAAACACAGATGATTTTATACTATAATTATTAAAATCATGCCATTTTTACACAAAAAATATAATAAAAAGAATTTTAAATTATATACTTAGAAGAGTAATCTAATAAGAAGAGTTATTTTTAATTTTTTTTTCATATAAAGAAAGGAATTAAATTATAATTGCTGAAGCTCCCAGAAGATCATAGAAAAAAATTTATCTTGTGTTTGTGTATGCTTTGTAATATTATAATTAGGGTCAAAATTTTAGACAAGTTGTAGACAAACAAGTTTTAGACAAACGAACTGGTGAAACAAACATAAAAAAATTCAACTTTCTAACTTTAATAGCTTTTATAAAATGTGTTCCTAAATATGAAAAATATATATATATTCACACTCTTAAGCATAGCGTTGTTTGTGTAGAACTTAAGAGTCTGTTCTAGGGATTTACATATTGAGAAACTATACAAATCATATATTTTTGAAATTGTCATATTCTGGTTTATTTTAACGGCAAAATTGCAAATTCGAAACATTGAAGGATTTTATGTATTCTGTGCCCTTAAAATTGAAATGCCTTTAAGCTAATGTTTTGATTTGTTTTTCAAATTTTCAATTCATCTACTAACGAAAAGAACGCTGGCTAGATGGAATAGTTAGTGTCACAAATTCTTAGATCGCGTTTTAGAGTTCAAGGATCGGCCGTTCAAACACTTATCATGTAACAGACTATATTTTATTAGGAATGTATAATGTATCGCTTCTTTTTTGATTAGATAGGAGAAGGGTGCGGTGCAAGGAAATCGCCTTCTTTCATCAGAATTGTAAAGCACATCGTATGAGTTAGCGTAGGCCACAAATGCCAAATTATCAAATAGGTAGTGTATTCACTTCCCTATGTCTATGTGTTCCGCAACTTTTACGAGCCTGCTTTCAAACAAGTCTGCTACTCCTCTCAGGTTATTTCTTATAAAAATAATACCGTAATAATGAAACAATGTTAAAAGTACAAATTCGAGATGTAATGTTCATCAAATCTTAATATCTTGGAGTCTTAGAAACCTCTTCAGAATATTTTTAGATGGATGATAGACGTATGTTGTATGTGCGAATTCTTTCTCTAGCAATATTTTCTAAAAAGGGTAACTAATACTAGACTAATAAATAATCAAACATTATAGATAAATTTTTATCACTAGCAATTAAGTAGGTGCACTGTTTTGATATTCTATTTTGCACTAATATCAGATATTTGACAACTTGATACATAAAAATTAAATTACTGTGCGTTAAAATCTGGTTTGAAGTCGCGGATTGGAAAGAGGTCCTCGATAATGGAATTAGCTAAAGTCCTTTAGACGTCATAACCCGGTAGTGTAGGTCACCAGCGTGGTGTCTTTATTAAAATATCGTACGATTTCGTTGGTGCTAATGGTCTTTAATTTCAGCATCCGCTATTGATAAACATATAATCAATCAAAAAAAAAAAAAATCTGCCGCCACACCGCAAATTTTCCGAGAAAGCATAATTAAAAAAAAAAAAAAAAAAAAAAAAAAAAAAACTATCATGACATCACTTTACTAAAGTTTTGAAAAGGACTGATGTTTATACTCAAACCTAAAGTTTAAAAGTGCCATTTAAAAAAAGAAAGATGAATATTTTGCGGTTCAGTATAAGTGTAACCATTTACCTCCGGCATTAAAAAATTTTCTCCAGCAATTTTCTACCTTCAATAAAACCACACAGAGTCTAGTATCAGGAAACAAAAATTCGGTGGTTTTCCGGAAGCAAGTCATTTCAACAGATTGAGACATTATTTCTGTCTCGTTAACCAATCGTAGAATTGTCTCTAACTTCCAGGAAAGGGGTGGGTAGAAGCAAATTTTCTCTCCATTAGATATGGTTGAAAGCCTTTTGATTCACCTTCTCAAAAGACTATTTACTGAAATCTTTTTCTCCTATTATTTTATTACAAGGCCGTACGGAGCTCGCTTTTGGTTCAGTACTTTTAAAATGTCTTCAAATAATATGACAACTAAGTGGATAAAAGGGATAATTAGAATAAGATTTTTTTTTTTAAGTTACGAGTTTATTTTAAGATTTATTTCATTCTACTTTTTATATTCTGTTTTCTTTAACAATGCTATTTAAGAAATTTAAGGCTTCTATGATATTTCGCAAAAGTTATTCCAAATCACTGAAATGAAAAAAAAAACTAATTGCAATTTTATTGTTTTCAGAACATGTTTCACGAACAAAACCATTTTCGTTACACTCTCAGAAAAACTGCAAATTTACTCTTCAATTTTCACGGGCAACAGCCTTATTTTATGAAAAACGGTCTGATCCACTAAAAAAATACGGTACGACCCCATACATTTTCCTCCGCTAGGGTGTAACCCTTCATTTTAGTAGTGTTTCGAAAAATAATGTCACTTAACCGCGACCGTAACATATTTTTTAACCCGCCAAAAAAGCGATTCTGTGATGATTATCTAACGTGCTAGGTGCCACGGAACAGTAAGTAAAGTGTTATTGTGTTTTGAAGTGCATTATATCTTTGCCCCGTAAAATTACGGGCTGCACAAAATGATGGGCATGATTTTTTTTTTTTTTTTTTTTTTTTTTTTTACGAGGTATGACTGGAATCTCTGCTGCCGTCCTCTGCCCGTAATTTTACAGGGATATTTTTAGATACTTAGAAAATTAAGGTCAATCCACAAATTCTTGCAGTTCTAGACTATCTGTTAGCAAAAATACGGTACGACCCCATACATTTTCCTCCGCTAGGGGTGTACACGTTGACACAAAAGGATAGGCATGGATTTTTTTTTTTTTTTTTTTTTTTTTTTTTTTTTTTTTTTTTTTTTTTGCGGGGTATGACTGAAATCTCTGCTAACGGCCTCTGCCCGTAATTTTACATGGATATTTTTAACAGCGTAGTAGCATTTTTTTAAAAAGTAGAATTCTTCAAACGTTTTACTTTCATCATAATTATATTACAGAATTTCTCATTAGAAAAGCAATGTTCTAACTCCTTCGACGACTCTTTACAGAAGAACCACATAAAAGTTGAAACTTTCCGTTGACAACACGGCAGTTCGCTAACTCACTAAATACTCGCTAAAATGCATTGTACGCCAGATCAACTAACTTATACTGCTCCGTACGAGTTTGTTGCCGAAACATCAGTGAAGGCTTACTGTGGAGACACGAAAACTTTTGGTTTCCGTTTGTCTGTCTGTTAGTCTGTCTGTCTGTTCCATGATAACTGCCGCAAAAAGCATCCGATTAGCTTGAAATTAAGTGGGTATGTTCGTGAAGTACCCGGATTTAGCTGTATAGTTTTTTGTTATATTTGGTTCATTCGTTCGGAAAATATAGAATATTTTATTTTGCGCAATAATGCTTTTCTATAGCAATTCAGACGATTTTTCCATTTTTATTTGTTGAAAGCAAATGGCTCATATGACTGACGGATTTAAATTGTAAATTATGTATAATGAAATTTTCTAATTAGAACAATATATTATTCATATTAGTTTGAAATTTTGTGTATATATTTGTCAGAGTTTTTAAATTCGGTGTATAACTTATGGAAGAATTTTATATATGTGTCCCAATAATATCAAATGTTTTCTTTTTTTAAATGCACATATTTCATTGTTTTAATATTCTTTTAAATGTTGCCTAGCAACGGAACTACACCTAAAAATATCGTAAATATGAAAGTATGTGCAATTGTTTGGAGTCAAATCAACGACCAAAGGGATGAATTAATGCCTTTTGCGTCTTTACATATAGATGGAATTTACCTTAGAAATAAAGAAAGGCTGTGTTCGACTTATTTTGCTCAAATATTTTTCTTTTAAATCTAAAAGTTCATTATTTTCATAAGGAATAAATTGACATTTTGCTATAAAATTTAGAAATCATTTTTTTTTTTTTTTTTTTTTTTTTTTTTTTTTTACCGTTGCCAAGAAAATCAGATCCTGGAATAATAATTTATCCTAAACAGTTAATTTTGATTTGAAAGATTTTCATGTGCAAGAGAAAAATGAAATAAAAAAAAAAAGACATGAATACGTCTTCATATTGGAATTAAAACAAAAATACGAAAAGAATGTGAATTTGACCTCAAATATAAAAAATAAAACGAATACGCTTTGAAATTGAAATAATTGTGCTATGATATTAATTCTTATTATTAAAAAAATGTTACCAATATCTCACGGTTTATCGTCTGCACACGGCTAACAAAAATGCTTAATTTTTTATCGATAATTTCAATGGAAAAAAAAAACAACTTTTGAAAAGCAAATAGATAGTAAATGTCAAAATTATTCACCGCAAAATTATCTCTCTCGAAAATGACGTCATTGTATCGGGAAATAAATATTTTCTTTCTTAAAAACCAAACATTAACTAGATTGCCAGAAAAAATATTTTTTAAAGACTGTTACTTCTTAATGCCGCCTCATTTTAGAAACTATGAATGAAATTTATTTTATTTTTAAAAGGAAATTATATTTTTGGTCATAAAACCTAAACTTTTAATCTAATTGCGTCAATGTAAATTATCGTCTCTTTGCCGGTATTAAAAAATAAGGCTCGGAAGTGTAAAAATCAATCTAAGATTTACAATAACCACTAGCACAATGAATAAGAAGTTACATATGGAAATTTAATGAGACCACGGGGGGTTCAGGGGGGCGGAGCCCCCTGAAGAAATCTATTTTTTTATCTAAAAAAATACCAGAATTAGCAGCGCATGAAAATTTCAGAATATCCTTACATAACGTTTTTAAATTAACGCCTCTAATGCCTGAAAACTTCGTATTTTTTATTCTTATAAATAATTACATAATTTGAAAACTTTGAATTGCGGTTTGCAGGGAGTTTAATATTACCCAAAAGTGTGTTTAAAAATAATGACTTGCAGAGCTGACGTTGAGGCTCCTGATCTGCAGATTTACTAGTATATATATATATATATATATATATATATATATATATATATATATATATATATAGTATAATTTTCTTCTTCTTATCTATATCTCTTTATTTCTTGCTGTTTTTTAACCTCTTGAGACCCGAAGTTAAAATAATACTGCAAATACTCATTCATTGCTTTTTCACAAACAAAATGACACTATAGATGACAGAAAAAAGTATGTTTCTGAAATTGGTACTTTAGGGGGCTGGTAATTTGGGTTCACAAATATGAATTTATAATTAGTATCACCCCTCCCTCCAAAAAAAATTATCAATTTAATTATGAATAACCTAAATTCACACAATAAATAATTAAGGTCTCTAAATAAGTGAATAATCTACAAAACATCGAATTTATATTTCATTGTAAAGTGTTTAAATCAAATAATTATGAAAATTGCCTATTTTCTTGGCTGCACTGTCTTGAAAGCAGTTTGCTAACTCAGATGAAAATAACATTTATTTTTTGAATAAATCAGTATTGGTGCTTCCATTTATTGGTTTCGTTTTAAAGGAAAAACATTCAGCTATGTAGAAGTGATGCCAAAACGTAAACTAAAACAATCAGTTTAGCTTTTATAAGGAAAAGAGCCAAGGTACCCATTTGCGTACTCAGGACTGAAGAGGATAAATCACGACTAGTTTGTACAATTGATTTGATTGTATTTTATTTTTATTCTATTCTGTTTAACAGTTTTGTTTAGAGATTCCATGTTATTTCACAAAAGATACATTCAGTGAAAAGGAACAAAGTTGCCCGCAGTTTTGAACAAAATCATTAGTAGCAATTTTTTTTTCATAAGTGGAATTTTTTAAACGTTTTACTTTTACCATACTAATATTACAATATGTTGTCTCAAAAAGGTAAGGTTACAGCTGTTTCGAAGACTCTTTAGAAAGGAATGGGGTGAAAGTTTCATTTTCCCATACTGTTACAAATCTGCAGCATACTGTCCAGTCATTCGACCGTTTTTAAAGATAATGGTTACTTGACCAAAGTATGAAGCGTGTATCACCGTATTTTTGACCATTTTATGGTCAAAATAGAGATAAATTACGGTTACGTACACAAAACGGAGAAATGACTAAACAGTTTGCTGCAAATTTTTAACATTGTACACAAGAGGCCAATTGCAACCTTCTGAAAAGCTCTAATACTCCAAATACTCGCTAGACTGTTTTGTACGTCAATTAAATTTGTACAGCTGGCGTACGAGCTTGTACATTTATTCTCTTCTTTTACTCCATTTCTTTCTTTTGTATTATATGACTGATTTAATTCTAATTTATTATTATGTATCATTTAATCTTCCTATTTAAGGATTCCGTATTGTTTCACAAAAGATAATTAAAATCATTAAAATGAAATAAAATAACTCCAGTTTTATTGTTTCGAAGACATGTTTCACGAGCATAATAATTTTCAAAGCAATGAATATTTTAAAGTTTTACCTTCATCATTATTATATTAGAATGTAATGGAATGACATATTTTGAATTTTTTCGATGTCTCTTTAGAGAAAGTTATTAAAATTTTGTCTTTCCTTTGGCGACACGACAGTTAGAGCTTTGTCAAATTCGCTAATCTAGGAAACACTCGCTGGAATTCGTTGTACGTTCGCTCAAATTATAGAGTTGGCGTAAGAGCTTATGTAATTATTTTTCTTCTCTCTCTCTCTCTCTCTCTCTCTTTTTTTTTTTAAGTCACGCGTATTTTATTTCTTTTTTTATACGAATAATTTAATTATTCTTTTGTAGGTGCGTTCGTAATTATAAATACGTAGCACCTATAGTCGTCGTTCGGTCCGTCTGTCCATCCGTCCACACATAACAGAGCAAAAACCGAATGGTCTGACGTTTTAAATATAAAACTGTTGCAAAATTTTGTCGAGTCATTTCAAATTTTATGAAAATCGGATGTAAAGTTTAATTACAGGGACAGTCAAAATTTTTCGTTACATTACTGCCAATGGGAAAAAATATTCTAAGTGCATTTTAATGATGCTACAGCCTTTCGAACACAATGAAATTGATATGCACTGAGGAAGTGCACTAAAATTTACATTCAGTACAATATGCGGTGCAAAAAATATTTATAAAACTAATTATAGTACGAACGCATCTCATTTGCCACGTTTGACATGCAATTTCCAACTTGTTACTATTCTGTTTTATTTAATTTAATGATTCAATTTAATTGTTTTATATTATTTCACAAAATATATTTAAAATAACTTAAAAGAAATAAAGTTACTCGCAGTTTTCTTGTTTTGAGCGAAATCATTAGCATCTCCTTTTCTCAAAAAATAGATTTTTTTTCAAACCTTTTATTTTTACCATAATAATATTACAACATTTTGCCTCTAAAGAGCATGGTTGTAACTGCTTCAGTGACTCTTTAGAGAAGAATGAGATGAAAGTTTCGTTTTTCCCGTAGGCAATACGCCAATTACAATCTTATGAAGAGCTCAAGAATACTAAATACTCGCTAGAATGTTTTGTACGTCAGTTATATTTGTACAGCTGACGTACGAGCTTGTACATTTTTTCTTTCTTTTTTTCTTTTTTCTTTTTCTTTCTTTTTTTTACATGACTGATTTAATGCTACATTTTGCTATTCTGTTTCATTTAACCTTTCTTGTTTAAGGATTCTATATTATTTCACAAAAGATAAATCAAATCACTAAAGTGAAATAAAGTATGCAGCTTTCTTGTTTCGAAAACATGTTTCACGAATAAAATAAATTTCTATTCATTTTTTCAAGACGTAGAATTTTTGGACATTTTAACTTCATTATTATTATTATAATGTTACAAAATAGTAATAGAATGACAAAATTCTAAATTTTTTGACGACTCTTTAGAGAATATGATGAAAATCTCGTTTTTCATTTGGCAATACGACAGTTAGAACTTTGTAAAATTCACTAACCCTCGAAATACTGTCTAGAATATGTTGTCCGTCGTCAGCTAAAATTTTAGAATTGACGTAAGAGCTTATATCAAATTTTTCTTCTCTCTCTCTCTCTCTCTCTCTTCTTTTCAAGTCACGAGTTTTTTCTTTGTTTTTTTTATTTTATGACTAATTTAATTTTGCTTTTTTAAATATTCTGTTTTATTTAATTTAATGGTTCTATTTAGTTATTTTGTTTTATTTCGCAAAAGATATTTCAAATCACTGAAAAAAAATAAAGTAAGTGCGATTTTCTTGTTTTGCGACCATATTTCACGAATAAATCAATTTCTCAGCATTATTTTTCCAAAGTAGACTTTTTCGAACGTTTTACTTTTATTACAACTGTATCACAATTACAATATATTGCCTTGGATAGCAAACCTGTATAGCGTATCTCTCAAAAAGGACACCCGAACTTTGAAATTCAGTAATCCAATGACTATAAAAAACGTAAAGCTGAAGTAAATAACCTGTTTATAAATAAAATCATAAATTTTGTATACAAAAATTAAAAAAAAAAAAAACCCAGCTTATTTATTATTCAATAGATGGCGCCATATATCGGAACATGTAAGAAAGTAAACTTGCCCAAAGTAACTTTAAAATGCCCTGTTTTCACATTTCAAAATTTAAACTGCATGAAGAATAAAAAATGAGCTATCCTTGATACAAGTTTGCTTGAGCATTCTTACAGACAACGTAGCACCATCTATTGAGGAAAACTTTAACTATCTTTAAAATTATTGTATGCAAAATTTATGAGCTATCTTATAAATATGTATCTTATTTGATATCAAAATTTTTTATAGTTAAAGAATTATTGAATTTTAAAGTTCGAAAGCAATTTTAGAGACACACCCTATATAAATCTAAATGCAAATACTTGTAAACGCCAAAATAAATATTTCTAATGTAGAAAAAATAAAAACTGCATATAAAAATCCCCATCAATGCATTGGTAACATCTTTAATCCTTTTGCTAATATTACAGCAAGATACAAAACTTTGATGTTTTAATATTTCGAGTGTTTTTTTCTCGTTTTTTGATTAAGAAGTCTTAAATGAAAGAAAATTATTAATGACGCAGAAAAACCGATAACATACACGTAACAATTTCTGAGATACCTCAGCGACTATTCAACTTTTTTTTTTTTTTCATATGTTAAAATATTTGTGAAATATAACATCTTACAGTTCAACAAACTAGAAAAGCATACGCCTTTGTTTTGAAGTATAGGAAAAAAATATTTGTTTAATCCTTCTAGTAGTTTACACGTGAACAAATCTCTAAGTATGGCCGTATGCATGGATAGATACTCTTAAAAGAAATTATTTTAAAAATTAACTTGTTTCAGAAATAACTCGCTGTTTTCTTAAAAAATGTTTAAATGGATCAGAAATAGAAAATCTTAAGACGTTAGAAGAACGAAGAGATTACGAACAAAATATTTTAACCGTGAAAGAAAATGTATAACCAAATAAAATATCATCACTATTTTGGCAAACATATTTAATATTAAACTTTTCATTACTTAAAATTGTGTATTCTATAAGTTTTAAAGTAGAAGGTACAATAAAGTTTCCCGATAGTGTTCATAAACAAAATATCCTCATTTAATCAGGAAAATACTTCATATCCCTTCGAAGTAATGTCTTTTATTTGTAAAGCACTTTTGACAATGTACTGTACAGTTCCTGAAAATTGGTGGCAAAGTCCTCTTCCAAGAAACAAATGGAGACCCTAGTAACATAGAATAATGGATCTGAATGGTTGATCTTAAGTCATTGGCTAATATATCTTATCTATTCTATGAATAATTGGATCTGAAAATCGGTAAATTTTAAGACTCGTTTCAGGTGCGGGAACAGAACGAAGTCTGCTAGATCACGGTCAGTAGAGTACGGTCGATAAACGAGGACTACTGCTGTTCTCTCTACGAGTCATAAACTGCTTCAGGATGAGGGCCAAATATATCTGGTTAATTCAAAATCGTGTAACAAGTGTTCTCCATGCGATATCAAAAGAGGGCTTTGCCTGTAATTTTCATGAACTATACATCCGTTGACAGAATTGCGTTGTAAACAACAGGCATTACTTCGAAGGAGTATAAAGAATTTTTTCTGATTTAAGCAAGTATTCCTTGCTTGGTAAAACATATACATCTATCTTTATTGTCATATTTTGTACATTGTTATAAACAGAAAAGACACAATTTAAATTTTCATAGCGATTTTACAAATCTCGTGCTATCATAAAATTCTATTACGTTATCGGTTCCCACGACACCAACTTTTCACATTTGAAAACCTGTCTTTTAGGAGTCGAAACTGGCTTTACCTTCGCGCATACAGATTTCCCATATTAAATTGCGTAAAAATTTTAAAAAGAAAATGACTCGGTACCTAACACAATTTTACAAATTTGAAAGTCGAATTTCTATACCTAATGTAAATTGTTTAAAAAAGTGTTTTCTGAATTTTAAGTATAAGGAATAAAGTGGGTAACAACAGTTGCGAAATCTTTGACGGCTGATATAGATGTACCGTTTTCTCAGTAACTGCTTAAAGCGGTTTGAATAGACAGATCCTGGTTAAGATAGCATGGGAGTCTTTCGACTTTAAAAAAGGAATTTTCGATAGTTTTCGTTACAAAAAGTAAAAAGCTACTTATTGCAGCCGTCCGGATGAAAGCATTACCAGAAAATTTTGGTATATTTTCAGCGATCATGACCCCGAAACCCCAAAAGCATCCTCTGTTCAAATTATATATATATATATATATATGTAATAAAATTGAAATCACAAATATATGAATAAATTGGTAAAGTTCTAAAGATGAATTAGAAATGAACATAGGAAACCAGTATGTAAAATAAGAAACTATGAATAACTCACAGAATCTTCAGAGGAGCTTGTGAGTTCATTCATAAAAGATGCGTTATTTCATCCAATTTTGTCGGCATTAAGCCTAAAATGACAAAATTTAGCTACTTATAACGCAAAAATAACAGAAAATAGATAATAAAAATCCAAGAGATCAAAAAAAGATACACCTCACACAGGATATTAAAAATTAATAGAGCAAAATACCTAAATTACATTCTAGGAAGCATAACTGCAGCATGACTGGATGGTAAAACAGAGTTAGGACTATTTTAACATGTGGGCCTGCAGTTGATTATCTGACTGAAACCCATAACATTGGTGCCATCTCGTGTGAGAAAGGAAAAAAAAGTAAATTGGAACTGGATGATTAACAATAATGTTTGGTGCTGCCATCTTTACCCCAAAAAAAGAATGAAATTGATTGAAAAAAATAAAGAATTGACTTAGATTAACATTTAGTTGAAGTAGAATGAAAAAATAGCGATAAACTTGATAATTACTGAGTAAATACAAAAATAATATAAAGAATAGGAATAAATTAATAAAAAATAAAATAAAGAATTATATAAAAATAAATAAATAGAAGGGCAATTGATTAAATTAACTAATTTAAAGACAAAATATTATAATATAAAAAATGAGAATATAAATAACATTTAAAAAACAGTGAGGAATATTTTGAGAGAGTAAAATATAGCCTTGTATTATGTAACTAAATGTGAAAATTTAAAAAACAATGAGAAATATTGAGATAGTGAAATATATCCTTGTATTATGAAGCAATATGTGAAAATTGTTGAGAAATTTATGATGTTAAATGCATGATACCCCGTGTTTTTTTATTTAATTAATTAATTTATTTTTTTAAATATATCCATACAATATATAAGCATATATACATACACATATACAGGCTCACACATATATAAACATATAAGGTTTTAAACTTTTTTTAGCATTCCCAACCTCAACCCTCCGTAATGGTATTTTTATGTTTTTTTATTTTTTATTTTTTTTTAAATAGTGCATAATGTATGGGAAACATACACTCACACCTTTTTTTTAAATTTAATTATATATAAATCCACATATACATATATTATATATATATATATATATATATACATATATATAATTTTTTGTTGTGTATGCTTTTATAATTTTTCAGCAATCCACAACCCACCCTCCATAATAGTGTTTTCTATTTTTTAGTTTTTTTTAAAAATACATATTATATGCCTATATTGGTAAAAAGTAGAAAAAAATAGAAAAGAATGAATATTAAGATTTGAGCCATGCAGATGTAAAAGAGATGGGATAATTATAAGACAATGCTAATTGCTTTAATTTAAAAATGTTAGGCTGTAAGAATTGGGAGGAACATAAACGTTTGATACGAAGAAAATGATTATGTAGAATATTTCTATATTCAGAAATATGTAAGCAGGAATTGAAATTCGTAAAATTAATTACATTAAATGAAAATTCATTGCGTTTATCATAAATATTGAATTATTGTTATTAGGGAGAATATTAATTTTAACATCCGTAAAACTGATACTAGAATTATGTGGAAAAGTAGTACTAAGTTCTAGATTAGAATGGTACTTTACAGGAAGATATAAAGAATTATTATCTTTAACAGAAAGAATAATTATATCATCTATGTATCTGTAAAGCAACATATTATTGTTAATAAATTTACGTGCATAAAAGTAAAGATATAAGTCAGATAACATACTTGACAAAGCAGCTCTTTGAGGCATGCCCTGTATTTGAATACAAAAAGCATTGTCTTGGAAAATAAAATTATGAAATAGTAGAAAGTTAGTCGATGTGAAGTAGTCAGTATCAATGTTATCAGGTAAATTTAATAAAGGAAAATATTCTATAAATGATGTATTGATAATAGAATGCAAGTCTTTGAGAATGATATTATTAAATAGGTCTTTGAAATCTAAAGTAATAATATTATTGACATTTGTTAATGGCTTTATTTTATCCACCAATTCAAAACTGTTTTTAATGTAGTGAGTGTTGTCTTTGTTGACTGATAACTCATAAATTTGTGTAAGAATATTTAAAAATAATGTATTAGCACGAGTATTATATGTATTACAGCCTACAGTGACAGTGCGGAATTTAAGAGGATTTTTGTGAAATTTTGGAATCATGACTACATAAGGATGATTTAGGTTGTTATTTTTTATGCCTAGTAATTTATGATAGTTTAATATATGATTATTATTTTCCTTTAAAGTAACATGATGAAGTTTGAAAATATTATTAGAAGTAACTGTTTTAGTTAGAAGGTGATGACAGTAATATTTGCAGATGATAGCATAGTTATTAGCAGCCTTATCTACATATGTAATGATGAAATTATTTTGAAGTTCTGCAATATGTGGTTTAAGGGTGGAGAAAGAAACTGAATTTTTGGCAATATTCAGTTTTAATAATTGTTGTTTCAAAAGAAAGATGACATGATGCTTACAATCTACAAAATATTCAGTAGGTTTATTATAGTTAATAGCAATTTTATAAATGAAGAAATCTAAATCATATGTGAATTGTTTAATGATGGACTGTATATTACACTGTGAAGGAATACGATATTTAGTGCCATGACGCATCAAAGATCTTAAATGATTATTAGTGACAATGTCTAAATTACCAGTTATAACATGTCCATGATGGGCATTAATATATGTATTTAGATGGGGATTGCATTTACATGTAAAAGTATCAGTGTGTTTGACATTTTTAGAAAACTTATTATAATTGAAAATTTTACGACGTAAACTAATAGGATATTTAAAAGAGCTCTTTAGATTAACACTGTGAAGTGGGAATTTACATTGCTCGTTGTGAAAAAATTGATTAAGTTTAATTTTATTAAAAACAGGATAGTATATATAACAAAGCAAAAAATATACAGTCTACAGCTGAAATTCAACATTTTCATAAACATAAATTTAAAAATACGACAATTGAAATCCTTCAAATTCTAAAAAATAAATCAGAACGTCTCTATATGGAGTCGTCATATATGAAATATTATAATACCGTTTATCCATATGGACTTAATAGTGAAATATTTAATAGACCTGTTAAAGTCTTCACATCTATAAATAACACTATTGATTATTCTCCAATTTATCCTACACTTAATCATAATTTAAATTGTAAAACAGCACGAAACAAACGTGGAAAGGGATCATCAGCAGTAGTAGTTTCCAAAAAATATATCACTAAACAAATAAGTAATCTTCAAAGTAACTATTTAAAGCAATATAATTGGTTATTAATTCGAAAATACATATTTGCTATTAAAAGGAAACAGATTGCACAACATTTAAATGTATTTCTAAGTAAATCTTTCTCAAAACATTTCTCAGATATTTATTTTGATCTCATTATGACTAGAGTTAATCTTTTAAATATAAAATTACAAAAAAGAAACCCCATAAAATTCAAAACACAATTACTCAAATGATAATAACTTTTTCAAATCAAATATTTAATAAAATTAATATCAATTCTATAATTAATGATAAAAACTATTATTTTCCTATTAATAATCTTCATATATCAAAAACCTTTAAATATCCGAATACAATTGGCAGAAAGATATTTAACTACAATACATTTTCAAAAAATACATCTGTTGCAAGTAATTCTCCGTGTAAATGCAATGACCACAATCTAAAAAAATATATAAACAATGATCATGGACATATAATCACTGGAAATCTTAATGTTGTTAATGATTTTAAATTGAAAAAACTAATGGGTTATGGTACTAAATATAAACTCCCATCTAAATTTAATGTAAAATCTATTATCAATCAGTTTACATATGATATAGATGTTTTTATATATAAAATTTCAATCTCTTATAATAAGCCTACTGAATATGATGAATGGAACTGAATTTAATCAGTGGAAATTATTAGTAATTGAAAGACTAACTATGGCTTTAAAATATAATATTTCTGATTTAGTTACTATTAACACAAAGCATTTTTTCCAACAAATTAATAAATCACAAAAATACTATATTATTACATATATAGACAAATCTCCTAATAATTATGCAATCATATTTAAATCTTATTATCACCAACTTCTTACTAACTCTATTTCTTCTAATAACTCTTTTCAAAAAACTAATGAAAATGTAATTGTAAATAATCGTAAAATTCAAAGTTATTATAAACTATTAAAAATTCTCTCTACTAACTTTAATTATCCTTATTCCCAAATTTCATAAGACTCCTATTAAATTTAGGACTGTAACTATTGGTTGTAATACATATAATAATAAAGCCAATAAACTACTATTAGAAATTCTTAATCAATTATACTGACTACAAACAATTATAATACACATTGTATAAAAAACAGCTATCAACTGGTCACTATTATGAAAAATCTTAATTGTGTACATAATATAACGACATATGACTTCAAAGACCTTTTTAATAATATAGATTTATTAGATTTACATAATATTATAAATGCATTATTTAAACAGTATCATCAAAAACTGGATTTACCATCTAATATAGATATAGCTTATTTTAAATCTTTAACTAACTTCATAATCTAAATAATAATTATATCTTGCAAGATAACACATTATATTTACAACACATCGGTATACCACAAGGTGGCTGTACATCGAGTTTATTATCAGACTTATATTTATATCACTATGAACTTACTTTTACTAATAATAATCAACATTTATATCGTTATATTGATGACATAATTTTAATTGCCACTGATCAAACTAAAATTCCTCAATTTCCAGTAGATTATCCCAGTAATTTGGAATTAACGGAAAACCTCTTATTTAATAATACAATCAACTTCTTAGATCTTACAATTACAATAAAAGATAACAAAACAGTAACAGATCCATATGATAAACGTAAAGAATTTAAATTCAAAGTTAATACATTTACAAATTTTAAATCTTGTCTTCATAATTATGTATATCGAAATATAATACTTAACCATTTATATAGAATAAAATGTTTATGTTCTTCTGATCCAATTAATAATAATATTAAAAAACTAATTTATGATGTACTAAATCAAGGTTTTCCAAAGAAATTCATATATTCTTTAATATACAATTAGTACTTACATGATCTTTAAAAAAAAAAAAAAAAAAAAAAACAATTTAACACATGCGTAAACAAAATTACAAAAAACTTATAAAATAAAAAAATATTTATAAAAAAAATAAAAAATTGTAAGATAATAAAAAATTATTATAGGACGGTTGGGTGGGTAGATGTTAGAGTACGGAGGAGGGTGGTGTTGTCTGGATAATACGCAATGGTTAATTTATTTAAAAAAATTGATGGGGCATTTGAATTATAACTACATTACTAATACACTTTTTATATGGAGGTTGATTCGATATTTTATATATGTATGGTGACGTTAAATTTTTATTTCAATTCGTATTGAATTTATTTAGCTTAATTAATATTTAATCAAGTTAACAATTAACTTGTTTTTAATTTTTAGTATTCTCGGAACAATATCATATTAATTTCTAATAGTATACCATCTTTATGGTGAACAATATGCATAATAAGTTTATTTGATATAACTAATGATATTACAGTTTGTATTAAAATTGGGTTATTAGTTTTTTATTATTCCTCTATACTTTTTAATAATGTTTAATTTTGAACTTAGTATTAAATTAGTATTAACGGTTTTATGTGACTGTTAATCCCATATTCATATTCTTTAGTTTTATGGTTAATATGAAAATAAACCAAACAATTTATTTGTTATCATTAGGTAATTGGGAAATGAAGATTCTGACATAATTATATCAGCATCCCTTTTTTTTTCTTCCTGTTCATTTTATTAATTAATTTTTTTATATTTAAAAGTATTTCTTATAGTTTATATTTTTATTATATTTAATTTTTTTATATAAATTATTTAGTTTTATAGCATATTGCTATATTATATTATTATTGTTTTGAAATTATTTAAATTTTCCGTATAGATTAATTGGGTATGGTAGTAGAATATATTGTAATCATTCTATTAACATTTGTATTTATTTAATATTTATATGAATAATGAAATACAATATGGTATTTTTTTATTAGGATTTGTTGGGATATAGCAGTTGGTATATTATGAATGAATTAACTTATAATGGCATAATCTTATGACAATTTGTTCATATTAGTTTCAATTTAATATCATAGATGGCAGCACTAAAATTTAAATTGGATTCTGTCTGGTGCTTTGAATAGAGTAATAATATCAATTTTTAACACATGGTGGAGCTTAATGTTGGCTATTTGCGATTTTGTAAACTTATAGTTTTGGAATTTTTACCTTAGTTAAGAAATTAAAAAAAAAAAAACTTAAAGTGTTAAGAGGTAATTTAATTAGTATGTAATTATTTTCCATTTATATTATTTTAATTGCATTTATCACGGTATTTCAACTGTATACATTAGGTTTTAAAATCTCTGTTAACTTAACTGTAAAAATAACCTTAAACTTATCTAGCTTTAGGATACCATGTGCTGATGTGTATTTGGATAAAATAACTGGGATTTTATTAGGTATTTTGTGTAATATTACTATTTTTCCTAGCTATAAATTAATTATTTAAAAGGTTGTATTGCTTTTTCCATTTCATAGCATTTAATTTTATTCTGTTTTCATCTTGAAACTATTCTCTTGGTTGTATTGGTCGTTAGAGTACAGGAGAAAAAAAAATTTCAGCTTTTAGCTTTTTTTCTCACAGAAAACGACTGATTTTGCTTATATAATTGAATTCTGTACTCTTGATAACGTAATTCAATATATAAGCTTTTGAATTATTTTTATCGAAATCCATATTCTTCTTTTTTTTTCTTCATTATTAATTCTTGTTATATAGTACAAGGGACTTTATTTTATACATAGCAGCTTGTTTATTATGTTTTTGGTATCCATTCAGTGTGTTTGGGGACACTGTATTGTTGTAAATTCATACATACTATCACAATTATTGATGGTGGTCAGTAATGTTTAATTAATGGTTACATATATATATATATATACACACACATATATCTGATATTTGTTATACTGTAACTCTCGTATTTACGAATCGATTAAGATGATACTTAGTATATGCATAATAAATACCAATGTCTCGATCGAGTTCGTTGGCCAGCTTCATCCGCCATCTTGTTTCAAAACGGCGGCCATTTAAATAAAATTAAATTTTTAGAGGTTAAAAAAATAGAAATTGAAAAAGGTTGTTTTCTTAAGTGCTTGACATTGATACAAGGATTCCGGAGCATTTTCTGTTTCGTCATTATCTCAAAACATGGGGCTGGGATATAGAGGTTTGAATTTCTAGAGTGGATGACATTTTCAAACAATCTGATATCTGTCATGCGATAGCACGCGTATTTATTAACCTATTTGTATATGACTAAGCATGTGTACAGGACATAACAAGTTCTCGAACGAGTTCGTTAGTCAGTTTCAACAGTCCTTTTATTTCAAAATGGCAACCATTTAATTTTTTTATTTATTTAAAAAGAGGCACAAAAATAAATTAGAAATTGAAAAAGATTTTTTTTCCCCCACGTGTTTGAGCTTGATACTAGGATCCCGAAGCATTTTTTGTTTCGTCTTTATCTTAAAAAAATAGCTGATATATATGAGTTTGAATTTCTAGGATAGCTGTCATTTTGAAACAATCTGATTTTTGTCACGTGATAACACGCGTAATTAACCGATGTGACTAAGCATGTGTACAGTACGAACCAAAACCTTGACTGAGCTCATTAGCCAGCTGCATCCAAGTTTTTGCTTCAAAATGGCGGCCATTTAAAAATTTTAAAAAATTCTATATCTTAAAAAGAGGTATAAAAAATTAGAAATAGAAAAAATATTTTTTTTTTCCTTAAGTGTTTAACCTTGATACAAGGATTCCGGATATTTTTTGTTTCGTTTTATCTTAAAAAATGGCTAAGATTTAGCTGTTTAAATTTCTAAGGTTGGCTGACAATTTGAAGCAACCTGAATTTTTTTATGCGATAGCACGCGTATTTATTAACCTATTTGGATGTGAATAAGCATGTTTACAGAACATGCAAAGGTCTCGATCGAGTTTGTCAGACAGCTTCATCCGTCGTCTTGTTTCAAAATGGTGGGCATTTAAAAAAATGTTAAATTTTAAAATTAAAAAAAGAGGTAGAAAAATCATAAATTGAAACGATTTTTTGTTTTAAATGCCAGACCTTGATACAAGGATTCCAGAGTATTTTTTTTTTCGTCTTTATCTTAAAAAATGGTTGAGATATAGCAGTCTGAAATTCTAGGGTGTCTGGCATTTTGAAACAATTTGATTCTTCTCATGCAATAGTACTCGTACATATTAACCGATTTCAAAGTGACTGAGCATACGTAAAGGACTTACCAAGGTCTCGACCAAATTCCTTTGTTAGTTCACGTCATCCACCATGTTGTTTTAAAATAGCGGGCAGATCAAGACATCGCCAAATATAAATCGCTCTAAATGAAGAACATTGGATACAGCTGACTAATTTGCGAAATTCTCATTCATTTTTAGTATTGACGAATAATGATATTGAATATTCTATAATCGGGTTCCACTAATTTTAGCTTGGTGTATTTGAATAAAATAAGCTGGATTTTTAAAAACAAGGAATGTGAAAGCTGCCTTTTCCACTCGGAGCAGGCCGGGAGGACTTTTTTCGATTATAATTAGCTATCTGTATCGTTTTGTTCTTCCGAAAAATCAATTCATTTTTGGCAAAGTTAGTTTTATTGAATTTTTTTTTTTTTTTTTTTTTTGTGCAAAGTAGTGTAACTATTTAATTTTTTTTTTCTTTCTGGCCGAAAAATACTGCCAAAACTATTTTAAAAAGTCATAGAAATCACTTCAGTAGTTCCCGAGTAAAAGGAACTTCAATATGACTTGTTTTTCATATAAGATTTTGAAAGTGGTGTTTTGTTGCCCTCTTAAACTTTCTCCGTACTGCAGACAGCATTTCTCTCCAAGGAGTGTCTAAAACTTTCTAGTTCAATTAAAATAACTTTCATTAGTTTCACCGTTTGTAAGCAGTTTTTTTTTTTCAAAATTTATTGAAATTAAAAAAAAAAAAAGTAATATTTTAAATTTGAACTGCCACCATTTCTTTGAATCGTTTCGCCGGGCAATGATCTTAGTGAAACGTTCAGTTTTCTACATTCACCACGCAGGAATAGAGTATCATAAGCAGGATCCATCTTTTGCACTTGGTGCTATTCAGAAAATTTTCAGTTTGTCGACATTCGACCTAGCTTTCCATAATTCTTTATGTGTGATATATCTTTTAACGTTGAAAGGCAAATTTTGGAAAATATGTTGGGATTAGTTAATAAATATTCCCTTTTAAAAGTTTCTACATAGGTTAAACTGGGATTTTCAGATCACTGAAGATCACTGAGAGAAATTATAGTCAAAACTGATTTACTTTATTTTGACTCACTCTAATCTGATAAATTAGACATTTAGCTACATACATGGATTTGCTTTCATTACTACATTTAGGTAACTGAAAGGCCAGTGATATGCTTTCGTACGATTTCAGGTGAGACTCGGACAAAACGAACTGAACCTAGTAGTATGCCAATATTGGCTATATCTTGGCCCAATATTGAGCCACTGTTGCATTTATTTGCATGAGAAAATGTTCCAAATTGGAGTGATGACATATTGCAATATTGCGCAATATTGGCCAGAAATATGTAGCCAATGGGTACCAACAAAACAAATACTACACAAATATTGGCTTTATATATATTATATTTTAAATGAAGTGCCAATATTGGTTTTATTGGTTTTACATTAGTCAAACATTTTAAATGAAATGACAGATATTGGTTTGACATTGGTTAAACATTTTAAATGAAATGCCAGATATTGGTTTTATTTTTTACATTGACCAACCATTTCTGGACAATCGTGGCGGAGCATTTCCAAATATTATATTACATTTCTGAATATTTCATGTCAATGAATGCGATATTGGTCCAATATTGGGAGACGATATAGCCAATATTAGCTTTCTACTAGGGAAGTGCCGGCAGATATGATATGTCGATGTCTAAAATCAAACAATTTTAACGCAATTTTCAAGGGTATGTATTTCATAAAAAGACAAATATGGAAACAAAATTTATCACTTTCAAAATTTGAATGGTCATTACAAACACGCCATTAATAATAATATGAAACAGTTTATGTTTTGTTTAAAAATAAATAAAATGAATTTAAATTAGCAGCATATTTTTGGTAATCGTAAAAAAACACATAATATATTCTTTTATAATTCCAATATCGATATACTGACATTTATTATTTATCTTATTATTATTAAATGGTATGCACCATAAAAAAAAAAAAATAAGTGATAGGCTTTGTAGTTTTAAGTAGAGTGAAGTGTACCAAACGATCACAGTATAAAAATGAATTAATGAAAAGTATACAGAAGTAATGCAATTGTATTTAATGAACATATATAAGTAATTTTTTTCAATAACTAGAGTACTTTAAAGAGTAATAACTAGATAATAACTAGGTAATAACTAGGGTTAATAACTAGAGTGCTTTAAAAGGTAAGTGAAAGTTTAAAATTTACAGAATTTTATTTTAATAAAATAGATGCTCTTAAAACCTGCGTTAAAATTGCTTCATTCAAAAATTGCTATCGCGATGTCACATGTGTCCTTAAATGGTTCCCAACCCCAGACAGAACTCGTCCAAAAAACAGGAAAATGAACTAACAATACAATATTATTGAGTTATCAATGGTGTTCACAACGATGTGAAACCGCTTATCTAAAAATACAATCCATGTCTTTGTAATAGAATGCGACATTTTTGGTTACCCCCAAAAAACAATGTGTGTCCAAAGACTTTTTTCACGAAAATTGTAAATTTTTGACATGTACTTTTTTATGTGGAACCCTTCATTTATAAGTAGACATGTGAATTTAAATGCTTATGGCTAAAAAAGTATTTTACAGATATTTGAGATTGTACCTCTTTATAATGTCAAAAAAGAATTTTGATTAATTTTCAAAGTTTTAAGATTCAACCTTTAACATTTTATCATGGATGAAGTAGATTAAATATTGTGAAAAATTAGCTATTAATATACCTGAATACCTGATATGTTTACATAGGGATTGTTTTTCAAACCCCTTGATATTCTCTTAAATCGTTTCGCTGGGTAATCATATCAGTGAAGCGTTCAGTTTTCAATTATTCACCAGGCAGGAATCGAGTATCATTAGGATGATCCATCTCTTCCTCCTAGAGTTATTCAGAAAAGCTTTCAGTTCGCCGTCATTCGACCTATCTTTCCCTATCTCTAGATGTGTGTTGTATTCAATTTGTCATGGTGGGGAAAAAGAACTTCTGCAAAAGCGACGTTGCGTAAAAGGGCTCTCCCTTTTTAAAAAAAGGGGGGATTTGATCCCCCCTTTACGACGATAGGGATTTTCTTTCTGCAAGTGCGGGGGAGGTCTTCAAACTGACGTTTAATTGCTGACTTAAGAAAAAAGAGGGAAGTAGTATGGGATGCGACGCAAAATTTAAAGTTGGGAAAGGGTTCTGTTGATGAGAGCATGCCATGGGAGAGGGGAAAAGACTTCCATTAAAGAAATCAAGCTTCGACAAAAAGCTTTTCCCCTTTCACCAATATCTTTGACAACAGGAAGGTTGTTTTACATTATGGGATATACCTCTTGAGTTTTTAGGCAAGTGTAAGAAGTGTGTGCATTGGAAAGCGGAAAATTTTGCTGATGTTTTGTTACAGCTTAACTCATTTGAGCGATTTTTTTTTCATTTTTAAGTTGAATGTATGCGAAGCTCAAGCATAATAGGTTCCGTGCATCAGCTTCGTTTTCGAAGGGTTGCGTATTGAGGCAGCACCTTTCCTTCCATTATCAAAACTTAATTACGAAAAAAAGTAAAAAAAAGGAAATGTCTAGGAAAAAAAACTTCAATTTCGCAGTTTTTGAAGGGATGACACTAATGAGAGTTATTATAATTCGATAAAGATTCGGATTAAGATATAGTGCTTTAATTGAATCCTTTCGTGGTATTAATTTCCATATGCTTTTGGGATTAAAAACACATCCAAGGTACATTTTTTTACAGACTTTTTCAAAATTAGAATGGACAGATCATAAGGGAAACGAACAAAATGTAATTGGTTTGAATATTCTTTTGCGCTTAAGAACACTGTTATTACCCATAACTTGCAGAGATAACTGAAAATGATTTTAGTATTACTCTTGGCTTTTATAGATTTTTGCGAAATTAGAACGAACGTATCATAAGAGAAAAATCCAAAAATGGACTGCTTATACTTTTTTTTAACAAAATATTTTACAATAAAATTAATTCTTTTGAAAATTATCTCTGTATCAACAGAGGCAAACTGTAAAACAAAAATTAAGAACAATCATATCGCGAATAGTACCGTGTCCCGAATGCAATTCACACCGTGCACATTGTCATCACGTGTCTTGAAAAATGATTTATATCCACGTCACCGTTACGTCGGTATATCTCATTTTGTCACAAGGTACAAGTGACTCAAAAATCGGTCACGGTAACTTCACAGTGAAATCACGAAGCGGTGATCACCCGAGAGTCGTATTGTGATGAAATAATTATGCCACCGTGAAGTCTGCGATTATGAACCATGGATGTCACAGTGACATCATATTGATCACATGTATTATTAGAGGCACACTTGTGCAAGGACAGCATAACCTCATTTTCATGATTCTGAAAAAAATCGTTACTAAGGTGCTAACTGTAGGCTAGAAAAATAAAAACAAGAAAATTTGAATGGATAAATTCAAGCAATCAGACATATTCAATAAAACAAATCATGTCTAAGTAATATCTGTGTGTATCTTTAGGGGTAGATCACGCTGTTACGGGGGAAAAGTCTTCGAAATTAAGGAAAATGATCCACATTCACGTTTCACGTAAACAAAACCTTACACAACTACATTATTTTACTAGTGCCACAAAGAAACGAACCCACGAACTTTCGAATCAAACTTGTCACATTTGAGGCGTCGGGAATCGAAATGGACTATTCCACATTTTTGTGAAAAATGAGTTTGAAGTGTCAAAGCACTGTACACCATGCCATTTATTGACAGGATAATGTATTTTTTTAATTTTAAAATTATTGAAGTGATATAGCCAGTTTAACAGGTGGTCTAACGTATCTCGTACATTAAGTTGCCAGTACAAGAGTGGATCAAGATGCTTAGTCACTCTGACACTATCAACTTAATAACCACATACTTCCTGAAGAATCTGTGTCTCCTCTGGCCACTTTCGAAACTGGCCTAAAAGAGTATGACAAAAATTTGTTTCAAATTTTGAAAAGCCTTTTTCTCGAAATCGCAGCTGGCGAGGTGGGTCAAATCTGGTTCTCAATGCCACATTAGTAGTCAACACTAAGGCCATTGAGTTTAGTGCGAGAGAAATCATTGAATCAATCGTCTTGCAGACGGTAGTTCCTGACAGTTAAAATAAGAAGAAAACTAAAACTGATATTAATGTCCTTTACTCATACTGCAAGAAAAATTCATTTTTCTTGTTTCTGCGGGTTTTTTTTTCTAAAACCATCTCCATGTTTCAAAAAGTAAAAGAAAAATAAGTAACATTTTCTTGCATCTGAAACTTACCTTGTTATAATACTTTGAATTTTATGAATTTTCAACGTTTTCTGGTATTTAAAGACACGTTCTTTCGTTTTTGCAGCCAGAAAACGTGGAAAAATGCGCACATGTATTTTAAAATAAGGATATCGCCACCAGTTTTTATATATTTTGCACATAAAAATTTGTCAAAATAAACAAACATATACTTGTTTAGTGGAAAAAATCCGACTTTGTTATATTGAACCTTCATTGAGAAAAATTCTTAAAAAGGTCTACTTTTTGACCTTAGAAAATGGAATCTCTCCTTAAAATAGTTTATCTTAGATTTGAATTAAGTTTATTAAGGGGATTCGGTGCCCAAAAATGTATTCTGTATATAACATCTTGTTGTGTGGTGGGATTGTGTGGACCTTTATTTAAACAAAATTCGACCCAAAAATCAAATTCATTTTTGTGCATATTATTTTTTTCCAGTTTGTTCTGAGTTTCGGGATCATGTTTCAATAAAATAAAATCATTACAGGTACTAAGAGACCTTAAAATGTTACTAAATTAATATTTTTTGTTAACTATTTTAAATTTCCTCTTTCTTTTCCAATTTTCGTATTTCAAACTAGATTTTTTTTTTAGTACTTTGTTCTACAAATCTAAATATAGGATTTTCATATTTTATACAAATATTAGATCAGAAAATACATAATAACTGGATATATGCGGAATCAACTTATGAAAATCACCTATATTCAAGTTCAGATTTTGTTAATTCAAATTTCAAAGATATAAAAAATTTTTTGCTTTGTTATCTCGCATAGAATCTAAAGATACAGTAAAAAAATGTTTCAGACAATTTTCTCAATTATTGTAGAAACCTTAGCATCTTGATTACATAGAGAATATGAAAAAAATACGAACTGAGAAAAATGAGTTTAAACATTTCATTTACAAAAAAAAAAAAAAAAAAAAAGATATTAAAATTTTGAAAAATTAACCGTATCTCCTTTACTATTTATCAGATCCTCAAGAAATTTGGGCACAATGCGTCTAGAAATGTTAAGGTTCATTTATGGTTAAAAATCAGAAATTCGACATTTCATGTTAAAATAAGAGGTGCTGAGTTCTCTTAATCAAACATCAACATCTGGCAAGTCTATTTATTCCCGTAGCATAGAATTTTTGAATTTTAGAACGGATGAACTCTTCGAAGGCATTTTGATACCTTTTTCTTTTACTTTGATTTTGAGTCCTTGGTTGTTGAAGATCTCATTTGTGAGGTATCATCGGTACCATGTCAAACTATCCAATGTGAAAACAGTGGGCTACTTTTTTAAAATTTAGATTTCTTGATTGGTACAGCTTTTCTGAAATGGTAAAATTCCCTTTGTTTTCATTGTCCCATTAATTAATATGTCATTAAATAAGGCAAATTTTACTGTTTCAAAAAAGTGGTGTCAATCAAGAAATCTGAATTTTAAAAAAGTAGCCCACTATTTTCAAATTGGATAATTTGACATGGTTCCAACGATATGCGATCCAGTATTGTCATGTAGAAGATTTTGTACTTTTATATTGATCGATAATGGACATACATTTTCCAGTGCTTGGTGAATTTTTTCGATTTTTATGACTCTTCCTTTGCCTTTCTGATATACTAATAGTTAGGAGCCTATATTAATCACGCAATGACATTCGGAAACTGAAGTTAAACCAAGAGACGCACTTTTTTACAAATTTATCGTTTGCATTTTAATTATTTTTAATGATTTTTTTGCACAGGTATCTGTGGTCACTGTCCAATGTTGTATCTTTCTACTTTTTTTTCTTTGCTGTTTCATTCTGAGGACACTTTCATTTTTGGAACCAAACAATCAACTCGTTTTCTGAAATTGAAAATGTCTTTAGAATGAAATTGCAACAAAAATATAAAAAGTAAAAAGATACAACGTTATAGTTGCTGTAATTTCAATTGGCTTCTCAAGGACATCCATCCTCCCCACTTCATTCTTCTGTTGTCATGGAAAAAAAGGAGAGCAGTCAGTCAGCCAAATATGGTGTTACCATGGTTACTCACGTAAGATAAGGACCTGGAAACTGAATCTGAGAAGCCAATTGAAATTATATATGGAGCCGTCAGATATCCTATGTAAAAAATCATTTTAAAAAGTTGAAATGCAAACAAGAAATTTGCAAAGAACTTCTCCATTCGTTTAACATCCGCTTGAGAATTTTTATGCTGCTAGTGTAGGGTCTTAACTAGGGTTAAAGAAATTATAGTATATGATTCCACTTGCTGATACAAAACATTAACTTTTACTTATATTTTTGCTGTAACTTCCGTTTGAGGATGCTTTTGGTGGAAAACATTTGGTTGTTGTGTAAAAGCAATTTTGTATCGCATGTCACAATGTGATCAGGAAATGGACAATTTTTGTTGCGAAGAAGATAATCAAAGTTTTAAATGTGTAAGCTTCAGTAATCCTCATAAGCTTGAATTGATTGTCCTCAATAGCAGAAGAACATGAATAACTCTCGCCATCTTCAATTCACCTTCATCGGTCAATTTTTCCGTTTTTTTATAATCATTTGAAATTTTGGGCCTTAAACTTTAATGACACCTATCTCCTTCGGAAGACGTTTGGAACCCTTAGTTTCCTAGTTAATATTGTTTGTCTTGATGTGTACTATCACCCCTTAAAGTTTTGTCCAAGAGTTTAGATACACCCTGTACTTTACAATATAAATTTTTATTTTGCATAGTAACATTTCTGAAAATAGTTTGTCATTACACTTAATTTGTTCCAGAAGATCAGCGCATGAAGTAGGGAGCAATGAATAGAAGTGACAATTTGAATATTTAAAACATTATTGGAGCAAAAATTACAGTTATTTTCTTGAAAATTCTTTTCCAAATTGTAGAAAGGCATTACAGAATGCATTTTATGCTAACGCAAATTATATAAATGGTAAAATGTAACATATAACGCAGAGGAACACAAATTACCCACTTATTGGACAATCGCCCAAATATGTCAGTTAGCATTCAATAATTGACGTTGATTAAATTACTTTAAAACACTGAGTTTAGCATCAATCAATCACTATAAGTGGAAATTTGTTTTGCACCTTTAGCAGGGCTCCCAAATGGTCCGCCAACTGAACACCAATATTGTCTTGAAAAAAATTTCTTTTTAGATTTTTCTTGCAAAATGCACAGAAACCTGTAGAAATGCCTGTGCAAAATGCACAGAAATCTGCACAGTTATATGTTACATGTTATCATTTATATAATTTGCGTTAGCATAAAATGCATTCTGTAATGCCTTTCTACAATTTAGAAAAGAATTTTCAGGAAAATAACTGAAAATTTTGCTCCAATAATGTTTAAAATATTCAAATTGTCACTTCTGTCTATTGTTCCTTACTTCATGCGCTGATCTACTGGAACAAATTAAGTGTAATGACAAACTGTTTTTAGAAATGTTACAATGCAAAATCGGAAGTTAATTCTAGCGCTAATGCTGTAGAAACTACAATGAAATTTTCTGTTAAAAAAATATTGGTATTCATTTGGTAGACCATTTGGGAGCCCTGATCTTCAACTAAAAGATAAATACTGATATAAAAAAATTGCATTGGTAAAAATGTAAGATAAAATTAATGAACAAATTAAACATAACTTATAATGCAATATGTGACGAAACCAAGAACATTTTAGTTAAAAATATTAAAGTTAAAAACTTTGCACTTAAAATAAATTAATGGACTCTTTCCAATTTCATAGATATAAAGAAAATGAGTTATTGATTTATCATAACTATTTTAGCTTAAACTAAGTATCCCACTGCCTAAAAAAATCACTGATCAATAATTTGTTGGAAAAAAGACAGAAAATTCATTAAATATCTCATTAAAAACTACGGTTTTTAATGAAATAATACTTTGTCCATCTCAAGCATCTTTCCACCTCAACTAACAGCATTTCAAACAGAAAATTTGTCTCTATCTTTATTATTAATTTTTAATGCGAGCTTTATTCAACGAAATGAATTAAATCAAAATGCATTAACAGTGAAAGTCTAACGTTTTTCTGTGAATCCATGCAGTGAAATGACTTTAAAGCAGTTATTCAATAAAAGCAAAAAAAAAAAAAAGGAGATTTCTTAGAAAGAAAAGTTGCGGGATAAATTTCTAAAACAGTGGGATTTTCTTTAAGCCCGCCGTTTAGTTTTCTGTTTTAAATCGAACCATTTATGATAGACTTTTTCAGCATTCAAAAATTAAAAGAAAAAGCTTAAATATATCTTTTTAGTGCAGTTACATTAAGGAACCATAATTTCAGAATCAAATCTTTTAAACGGATAATAGAGAAGGATATTTTTTCTACGGCTAATTATAGTTCCTTTTATGAAAGATAATTTTAAATGTTTTTGTATGAAAAGGGATTTTGTTTTAAATATAAATGAGTTTATACACTATATTAAGTATTTTTGAAGTCCAATTCAATAAGAATTTGAAATTTGAAAAATAATTAATTTCAGACCCCTAATTTGAAAATCTAAATTAAAATATACTTATTCATAAGAAATACGTACACAATATAATATATATATATATATAAGTACATAAAGAAATACGTAAAGATATTTATCTGAAGCATGCTTAAAATATTTTTATATAAATGAACTATATCTTGTATTCTTCAGACCGCCTTCAAAATCATCCATTTAAACTTAATAATTTCAGCACAAACATTGACGCTGGATTTTTCTCTATATCTTACATATAATCATGTTCATAATTTAAAAATCGTGACAATTCAGACGCAAAACACTGTTTAATGGAAACTAATAGTCCAAATTCATATCTAGAAACAAGAATGATTTTTTATTAACACAATTGCCAATTTACCGAAATTTTTCAGAAGCCTTCAGAAAACTTCGGGTAAGTTGACAACTGTGACACAATTACACTTCTTGACAGTTTCTTCTGTCAAGTGGTAGTTCTAGTAAAAGCATAAAGATTTTATGAGACATAAGTTGGAATTCCGACCGGGAAAGTTATGTTATGTGAGTTACTTTTGTTAACAGACAACAAAGGGTGTATTTAAAGGTGGTATATGTCAAGTTGCACACATATTGATGAATTCTCATGAGACGGGATCATCGATAGCCTTCAAGAGGGGTATATCCCACGACCTTCAAGATCAACAATAGGCTTGAAGAGGGGCATATCCCACGACCTTCAAGATCAACGATAGGCTTGAAGAGGAGTATATGCCACGAACTTCAAGATCAACAATAGACTTGAAGAGGGGCATATCTCACAACCTTCAAGATCAACAAAGTTAAGTTTATCCGCAAGGATTTAGTAAACGTTCCAGACATTTGGGATTTCCTCTAGATGTTGGAGCATGTGGTATTTACGAAGCACTATATATGCAAAATACTATTTATATTGCTTGACATTACTTTACTTTTACATTACGCATCACTTTTTTCCATTTGTCAACAAAAATAACGCACGGTCGGAATTCCAACTTATGGCTGGTACAAAATTTTATGGCTTTACTAGAACCACCACTTGACAGAAGAAACTATCAAGGTCTAATTGTGTCACAATTGACGACTTTCCAGAAGTTTTCCGAAAGCTTCCGGAAATTTTGGGAAAGTTGGCAACTATGCCAGTAGTTAATCAGTGAGCGCATCAATGGTAATAACAGACAATTTATATCTGCTACAGGAGTACAAATATCCCGTAACACGAATTCTTGACAAATACAAGAAGATAGTCTGTATGCTTGTAGGCGTACGAGATGCATTATTGTTAAGTAAAGAATGTATACTTTTACAATGGCACCGAGAAGACATTGGAAAAGTTCAAAGGAGGCTTCAAAGGAGAGGACATGGGATCATGACCCTTCCGAATAAATAAAATTTCCATAGAACAATATATTGTTTTTAAATGTAAACACGTGTTAATCAAGTTTTATGTGTTTTTTTTTCTTCGGCTTAGTAACGCGAATATTTTTGACACATTCACAAACTCATTTTTATACATGAAAGCATCAAAGCTGAAGACAGTATTATTTAAGCACCAAAGAATAGAACGACGTTTTTATTTTCCTATAAATGCGTGGATCTTAAATTGTAACTAATTACCCTCCCAGTGATGATTACCTTATAGAGACTGTTGATTCTCTAAAATTGCCTTAAATTGCTAATTTTGGTAATCCATTCTGAACGATTCTTTGTTTTTATACGAAAATTAGAATTTTTTTTATGTTTAAACATAATCTGCAAATTCCATATATTTTCGAATATTTCTGCAAATTCTATGCTTTACCAATGAAAATGATTTAAAGAATGCATCAGAAAATTGTCATTTTGGATTTGAAAACTGCCTTTAAGTCTTAAAATTGTTCAAGAAGAGATGTGACACCTCACACCTATCCTTTAAAATGGCCATAAAAATTCCCCTAAAAATGCCAACAGCGAAGACTCTTCACTATTGACAGTCGAGCCGCGAGGTAAGCCGCAGGGCTCTCTGCATCACCCCCTTTTTTTAATGTGCATTTTGTTTAATTTTATCTTCATTTTAATTTTTAAGCACTGATGATGAGGCCTTAGAGGCTTCGAAACAGCTGTTTGCGATTTATACTCACTCCCATTTGTGCTTTTTCTAACGTTGTTTTTATTTCTTAATACATTGCCACAAAGTACAATCCTCCACTCCCCCCCCCCCTTTTTTTAAATAAAATTTACTATGTATAAATGACAAACTGACTTTGTTTACGCCACTGAACGCTAAAATGAAACCTAATTCGTGTATACGATAGTTATAAAACTACTTTTAAATTTTTATTCAGAAATAGAGGATAAGATCTACAAAAACTTGTTATTTAAATCAGACGATAACAGAATAATGATAAAATTATAATGTAACGATAATTTAACTTTAATCTAAGCGACAGTGTATACTTTTATTGAAACGAATTAGATAAACTCAAAATATCCGATGATTAAAACAAATAAATAAATAAACAAGCGATAGTAATTGATTTACAACATAAGACTTTTTAAGGGACAAAATCAGAAAATCCAGGGAATTTCTTTTCAGATTTAAAAAAAATTCGAGCATAATTGATCCTCATTCAAAGATTTATTTAAAAGATACGTCAAATTTATTTTAAGAAATAAACCGAAATACTTACTCGTATAAATGCACTTGCATGCATTTTAAACTTTCACTTTACAGATTATAAAAAAGGACAAAAAGAACCTATCTTTGTGAATAATCTAAGATTGTGAACATTTCTTCTATTAGAGGTAATGTAAATAAATTTCACTTTTAAATTGGCATTTTACATTTGGTATAATGTTGCTGCGTTTTTTGTTTTTGTTTTCTAACCCCATTTCACGCAAAAAATCGATTTGTCAATACACGAGTTACTGAAGTGATACGTTCTACTTTAAGCATTTAATGCGGCAAAATAATTCAATAAATAACCATTAAAAAATTAGTATTTGAACTTTTTTTAAATATTTCTGGATTGTTATCATTGTATTTATTCTATAATAACTTAAATACTTTTAGATCAAACAAACAATATGAATTCAAATAAATGAGGTTATTACACAAGAGGAAGACACATCAAATATTGGGCATATAAAGTATTTCAGTTTGAATGACAGTAATTAAACAACACAAACTTTGTTTAAAGTCTGACTTTTCATATTTCAGAATGGTAGTAATTCTACAAATTACCTCAAAAATAAATAAGTTATTATCATTTATAAAAGTTTGTTGTTTACAAGTGTTCTTTAGAGTATAATTTTATTTTTGAAAATTTACAAGTAAACGGATACAAATATCTTAAATAAAACTATAAAGTATGCATGAAAATGTTCCATTTCGGATTTTTTGAGACTACAACTTAAACAATCAAATATTAACAAAACTGTTCTTTGAAGACTGCTATTTGATAAATCTGAACAAGAGTAATTCTTCATATTTTCAGACAAAAATGTTTTAAGTTGAATTTTTGAATCTGATCATTTATGAAAGTATCTCTAACAGCAACGTGCCATGAATGTAACCAAAATGCAAAATCACAGTGACACAAATTCAACATTTACCATTCACATTGTCGTCACATGATATGGAGAATGGGTGGTAGTCTCGTCGAAGTTTATATGTCACATTCTGTTATGAGTTGTAAATGACTGAAAAAATGGCCACGGGAACTTCACAATAGATGCACCAAGTGAGATCACCTCTGCAATCATAATGTGATGAAATAAAGAAGCCACCTATTATTTTACAGTGTGTCTGCGACCGTTTGAGAGGATTGTAACGTCACAGAGACGTCTGATTGAATGTCTATGCTATTAGAGATGTTGTGTACGGGAGTGTTTTAAACGATAAATTTAATTCAAGGAAAATTACCAGCGAAATATTAAAAATATAATCCATGTTATGAAGAATCGGAATCGCAAATGTTTTGCAAATCTAAGTTGGATAACCACAATATTAGGTGGTTAGATTCAGGCTGATGTGCTCGATAATTGTATATATATATATGTGTGTGTGTGGATGTGGCTTGCGCTTTTTAAAACATCCTGACCGCAGTAAGAGGGTGCAGCTAATTCTCACGAGAATTAACAGAGCTTGCAATTTCTAAAAGACAATAAACCTGATGACTTAGTGATTTTCGCCTCTCTGAGAACGTAGATTAAAATTAACTTCAGAGTTATGTTGCGGGCTGACTTGGGAAGACGTCCAGTCAGACTCCGATAGCACGCCGAAATATTGAAGGCCGGTGGATTGCCGCAAAAAGACCCCTTTACCCCCTTAAAACCTGTATATAATTTGTATGTGTCCTGTAAATATAATTCATGCCTTACTCCAGACATTAAAATCGTGTTATTTCTACTCCATCGAGTCATCAATTAGAAGTATTTATTACCAAAGGTCAATTGCCAGTCAATTCCACATTCACACACATATATATATATATATATTAATTTAATTTTAATAAATAAAAATAGATGATGAATTGTAATTATATAATGGTTATATATATGGGGCATTCTCACAATCTTTTGACTTTCATGTCCCTGAATAATAATTTTTTATTTAATACACTTTTTTGTTTTGTTTTTATTTCATATAGTGGGGAACATCCCATTGCATAATTGCATAACAATATTAATGAGATAAATAAGTTTTGGACGATGTTGGGGGTCCAAATACTAGGAAAACTCATCTACCGTACCGTGTCCCTGATGCTGATTTTTAACTTTGGAGCTTCCTGGATAAAATTGTTTCAATAAAAATAATTCGATGTAATTTTTTTCTGAAACTGGAACTATTGTTTTATATAAATATGTAGCTAAAATTTAACCTGCACACATTTTTAGGGTTGTTATTATTTTTTAAACTCTGTCCCTGGGTTTTAGATTCCTTACCATCCCTCTTCTAAAATTATACAGAAAATCATTTCAGATGCAGCCACAGAATTTTTTTCAAGTTTTTTCTCATGCAGAAGTATGCTAGAGAAATAATGTCTAAAATTCTTTAGCAGGAAATTTACTGTAGAATTTAAGTCAGCATTTAAATATCAATTTCAAGCATCGTGGCTTTATTGGTAGTCTCACCGTACCCAAGCTTTATTCCTGCACTTTTCGAGGTAAATTAAAAATAATAATAATAATTTAATCCGATGTTAACAACTGTTTCTAAAAATCAATGAACTTTGAGGCTATCACTTAGTCTAAACATGATTTTCCTAAAAATAGGTGGTAATTTTCCTTAACGTTCCATCCTTACCGTCCCTTTTTTCCAATACCATCCCCTTTTTTTACCTTACCGTCCCTTCTTTAACACCCCTTTAAGACAATGTTATACAAAAAAATCTGTATTAAAAGTACTACATTGTTATTACTTCTTATTTGAATGCCCTGTGGGTACTATGCAAATTCATTATAAGTAAAAATTGAGAATAAAATAAAAAGTTATAGGGGTAAAATGGTAAGGAAAATTAAACTCGCAAGTTTAACTTAAACCTCAGTTAAATAAACAATTTTTCGATGCTGACCATTTTTTCTTTATTTTGAATCATTAAAGCATTCGTCTATTAGATTAAAATGTTATTTTAGCAAGTTTAATTTCGCCAGATTTTTTCCCCAAAAGTCAAAAGATTGTGAGAATGTCCCATATATATAAAATAAGAAAATAAATATGTTTCTTTGACGTTTCTGCATTGTTATCAAACTGTATGTTATACATTTTCTAGCGTTTTTGTTTAGAAACGATTAGCAATATTACTGTGTATTTGCGGTTAGAGAAAATAAATTCGCCTCAAATGCGATCGGAAGAAGCCAAAATGTTAGAAACTAATGAATTACAGAGACAAACTTTAATTTCAGCTTAGAGTAGGCTTTAAAATATAAATATACAGGCAAATTGCAGATGGATTATGAAATCCCATTCCAATCTTCAGTCATTCTAAATTATTCTTGTGTATTATGCCATGTTTTAAATTTCTTTAAAAAGTACGAGGTGCAAAAAATACTCAATAACGTATACATTAGTAAATATGGCATAACAACATTTTTCTAATAATTGATATTTTAATGCAGTGTTTCTCAAGCCTTCATAATAAGCGACGCAACATGATTTTTTTTTTATGAATTCTGCTTTTCACAATTTTTTCCATATAAAATTACCAGAATATTTAAGTGTATGTGCGTCTCTGTGTTTCTTGCAAAAACGTAATGTCAGAAAATATAGTTATTTAATAAAATCATTTACTCGCTCAATCCTATGAATTCTACGCTTTCTAAACCGTATACATAGAATGTGCCAGCAAAGCCATTGTGCAAACGATTAACATAAGTTATCTAAGAGTTACTAAATCATAAAATTACACCCGAGTGTTGAACTTCACCAAATACTTGATTTAGTTGCTAAAAATTCATAAAGAATTAGAATTTTCTAGTTTCACAAAAATAGTTCCTGAAAATTTTTTGCTTTTAATTATTTAATTCTTCATTTTCAAACGTCACGAAAGATTAAAGTAATATTTCAAAATAAACTGAGTTTTAATGCAATAGTGGAATTTTTTTAAAATAAATTTAAATAAAGTAAAGTAGTATTTCTACAAGCATAGATACAAAAAAAAATATTTAATTGAGTTCATTAGTAATCTTCAATTTGATAAAAGTACCCAAAAGTATATAAATACTGTTAAAGCTATTACAGCATAGAAAATATTGTGGACAAAAAATTCTGTTCCTAAATAATATACAATTTTAAAAAGTTCATCAAAAAACATAAAAAGCACAGGAAGCATTTCTCCAGAACACCCCTGTAATTGTGTAATTGGAAGAGATTTTTTTCTGTTATTGGATGAAATTTCAATTTTTGACTGTAGAATGTCAGGAAAATTTTATCTTCAGTTGTCGAAATTTTCGTGTTTTGAGGGGAAAAGGACATTTCATTTGTAATACGAAAAAGTGTTAGGTAGCCCAGTTACTGGAATAATCCAGTGATTTGACGAAAATGGAACTTTAGATCTGAGCAATTCAAGTAATTTTTACGTTAACTTGGTGAATTTTCTGCATTTTTGGGGATAATAGGCGAATTGAAGTGAAAATTGTCACGTTTTAACAAAATAAAATCAACCGAAAATGCATTTCACAGCTTTGTTATTTTATTTATTTATTTATTTTGTATTTGTGTGTGAGTGTGAAACTGTATATCTTAAAAAATAATAACAAATGTTCCAAATATAACTTTTATGTATTCAAAACGGCTAAAGATATTGAAGAGATCCAGTCTCTCAATAACAAAAGAGATGGAAGGCAAATGAAAATTTAATATAAACTGTATTAAAAAAAAATAATAATAATCCCTAATTTCTGTGAGCGGTCTGCGGAACTGTTCAACTTCTTTTTTTTTTAACAATCCCTGGTACATATTAAAATGTATATTGATTAATTCCTCGTCTTTCCATTTTCCTAAAACGAACACTTAGTGTCACATTTCAGGTGTCTTACTGATAGTTACAGGATATTATCAATTTAGCTTATAATTTTATTCAAGCGGTCTATCTGACCTACATCAGTTAATAGTTAATATTCGTTAATATTAGCCAAGGTTGTTTGATATAAGTATAATCAGGCACTGGCCATAGGTGCAGATTATTGTTGTAAGAAATTGTACTAATAAAGAACTTTTGATATAGCAAGTTTAGGATCATACTTTTAATTTTATGAATATATATATATATATATATACCACTATTTCCATTCATTTTTCATTCATCAATGTTTTATTGCTTCTTATTCACTTCTATAAAGTCCAGACAGCTTTTTTGAAAGGGTCATGCCTACTCTCCCTACCCCCATATCTTAAATTAGAAGATATTAAACATGTTAATATTTAAAATTGGATAAGACAATTTATAAATAAGAAAATTTTGTGACAAAATCAAAATTTTTCAAAATTTTCATTTTTCTAAAGACTCATTAAAAATATTTAAAATAACCTTTCATAATTTTAGAAAACTTTGAATAATTATTCTAGTCTCGGGATATAGGAGCCCCCTTATCCCCATCCCCCCGTGGGTGCCCCAATGTATTTTTTTTTTTTTTTTTTTTTTTTTTTGTAAAGTAGTTCATCTTTGATGCAGAGAATTGTTGATTGATTGACCGATATATGTAAGCTGCCGTACTAATTATTGCAAGATAATTAAAATCTCAACCATCTAAATATTAAACTAAAGCTTCTAAATACAACTTGAAAACCTAAAATGGTATTTGTAGTGTGATTTGTCAGCTGTCAGATCAAAAGAAAATATTTGAAGTTCGAGTTTCAGTTTTCTTCATTCATATTCTCGGCATCATTGCAGAAATAACGCTCTCCTCTAAAAAATAAACAAATGAATAAATGGAATGTTTGAACGTCTCAGCCCATCTTACCTGCCTCATTTCTTCATCATATGCGTAGATGAAGATATAGCCCTCCTAAGGCGGTCATTAAGGGGTTCCTAAGGCGATCATCTAAACCCCACAGTGACACCTGCCTATTATATCCAAATTTCGGAAAACAGACTGTATATCAAAGCCAATGGCTTTTATAGAAGATTAGGCATATGAGAAAATTTATTTCACATTAGTCTCACTAGGATTTCCGGATTTTTCTTTTCTTTTTTCTTTTTTCTTTGTTTTGTAACGGAATGGAAAGACAGTGTTTTTGATTTATTTCTCTCAAGTCAGTTGATTCTAATCGGGAATAAAATAATAATTTTAATAATGTTCTTTCTAATTTTTGATTCGTTATAGGTAATCGAATTCTAGTACGAACAAATAAAAGCAGTCCTTAATAGTTCCGTTTCTCTATAGCTGTAGTAAATTCCTAGAAATATATTAACATTTGAAGCACGTTTAAAAATATTTAAAACATATCTAATTTTAGATAGATTTCGTATGAAATACTATCTATTACATACTCCCCTATGTTGCAATTTCGGAAAATTTTTTGCAGATCTACACCGATCATGACCGCTAGAACTCAAAACCACCCCCAGTAAAAAACTTTATCTATCTATCTATCTATCTATATCACTTTTTTATGGACGCGATAACTTCCATAATTCTGCACAAATCTTTTCCAAACTGATACACAAAATCAAGGAGCATAAAATCTCGGTCAAGTTCGTTAATGGGCAAAATCGGACCAAGGGGGTGGAAACAGGGAGGGGTTTCGTGAAAAACGAAAAAACCCCATAACTTCTTAATTATAATACATATCGACTTAGTTTAAAGTTTTTATTAGTCTAAAAAAAGTGCCAAAATTTTATGTATGACAGATTTTTGATAAAATTAAATCAAGGGGCGAAAGAAATTGGGTTTTGGGGAGAAAAAAATGCATAACTTAGTCAAGTCTTAAGATATCAAATCCAACTGAATTTATTATAAATTGTCTTAGCATTATCTACAACTTTTATACTGACAAGTTTTTGATAGGACCAATTCTTACCGCAAAAAAATTAAAAACGAAAACAAAAAGGGGGTGGAGGGTTGTAGAAGAAAAAAAAATCCATAACTTCATCAATTCACAACATATCCATTCCACTTTAATTTATTATACATCTTCTGAATATTATCTACAACTTTTATATTAACAAGTTTTTGATAGGACCAATTCTTAGCGCAAAAACAAATTAAAAATATATAGAAGATGACAAAAAAAATATCGTATTTTTCAAATCCAAACTGCTTTTTTTCTGACTCATTTTTAAATTCATTTTTGCTTTCAAACGCATCCAATTGGTAGGTTCTCTTATTCAGAAACTATATAATGTGCCGTAAAGGTCGATTTTTTGATAGAGGCAGAATATATTTCAAAAAATGATGTCAAAGCGGGCATTTTGAACCGAATTTCTCGAAGCGATTGTGTTGGAAACTAAAAATATTGTCCTACTGAGAAAATAATTGTTTATAAATCAAGTTCTAATTAATAGAATGAAAAATAAAAACATAAGTCACTTATAAACCTCTTAAAAAATCACGTCTGCAAGTTTCATGTTTTTCCTTTTAAAAATGAACCTGAACATGTGTCAGAAAATTTCAAGTTGTTGAGCATGGTAAAACATTTTTTGAATATTGCCTTATCATAGTTCTAATAAAACCAGCTCTTATATAAAAATTAATTTAAAAACTTGTCAAAAGCGTCCAGATTAATATATAGCGGCCAGGGTTTATCTCAAATCATGATTTAGGTTTTGTTGTTGAAATTAGTACTTAACTTCGAAATCTACCTGCGTCTGTAGACTGAGCCGGCAGGGATTTTTTATTTATATATATATATCAAAATATATCTAAAATACATCTAAGAAAACAAAAAAAAATATATCGTTTAAATTTCATTTTAAATAAACTATTCTTTAAAATGAAGTAAATCAATTGATACATAAAAGAAACTGGAAAACTTTATTATTGGTTGAATAAATCAAGTAAATGCATTAACAACTAAATATAATTAAAACGAATAAAATATTGTAGGTTATTCCTTTAACCGGCTGGCCCGGATTTTTCCGTTTCTATAAATCATGTTAATATGGCTGTAGACAAAAATATTTTAAACAGAATTTTATTCTGTACCATGTATAGAAAGAAATGTTATTAAAGATATTATAGCATCGCACTGAGATTAATATAAATACATATATTCTGGAATTTACAAGCATTCTTATAAAAATACAGGAAAACCCTCGGACGGTGAAAGAGTTGATAGAAATTCTGCATTTAAAGAAAGTGAAGATTTCTATTTTTTTAAAAGTGGTAACTGTGACCCGCGAACCAAGTATTGAGTATCACTGTCTCAACCCATTTGTATCCGAAGCGTGCATTTTAGGAATTTCTTTTTTATTCTGAATTTCTGACTTTAAACCAGAAATTTTTAAAACTAATTTTTGCTTTAATTGATGACAGACGTTTCGTCATTACATAAAGTGAAAATTCTTCTTTAGGAGTTTCCGATATGGATTCCGAATTTCAGAATAAAAAGAAATTCCTGAAATGTACTTATATATGCGCTAATAATTGAAATGGGTTAACATATGATTTGTAGTATTTTGAAACTTTCGATTTGAATTTATTAGAAATCATTCTCCTTATTTCTTTTTTAATCTGTGTCAGTGGGAATTAAATTCAGTGCATAATTTTTTTATTTTCGAAAAGTACCTAAAATTTGTAGATTAATTCCAAAGTGTAAATAATGTTTTTAATGTTATCTATAAAAGAAAAACAATCTCACCATTAAAACAAGAACAAAAACGGTAGTTAATCAAAATTATCAGTTAGCGTTTTGATAAGCTGTAAATTAAATAAAACGTACCTCTCACTAGCAACAGATATTCTGTAATTAGTTAAAGGCCAGCAAAACTATCGGGGTGTTGAAGTCCAATGATTGTATTGTTAGAGGTTAGAGGCCCCGCGCCACTCCATACAATTCAAAATATCATTGCCTCTGTGTAAAATAATAACATTTTTAGCTGTTGATTTAAGTTTGTGTTTTTAAATATCTTTTGAGGAAAAAAAAACGAGCATTAACTTTATTTCTTAAAGCTAAAGCTAACATAATTATCGGGAATTTTTAGATTGGATGATCCTGAAAGTAAACTGCAAACTCGTACGTAAAAAATAAATATTTAAATATTGTGAAGAAGAAAAGATTTCGATAAACTCGAAATAATTATGGCACATTAAATGTGAAAGAAATTGCATGGTATTTTTCCTACATTTTATTCTATGTTATTATATTATTCTGATATATACAGTTTAAAAATACATTTTAATATTAGAATTGTTTAGATTTTTAATATTCCAGTAACAGTTAGAGACTTGGGTCCCGGAAAGTACTTTGCTAGAGCTCCACGCGACGTTGAGCCAGACCTGATTAGTTATCTGTAATTAGTCATGTTTATTATTAGACAGTACTAGTTTTTTGGCTATTTTACATTTTATACTATTTGCTTTGAGGCACAAGTTTAATAAAATATTTTGTACAATGTTTAAAGTTGCCATTGTGCCAAGCGCGTTTTGAAATTAGGTCGCAAGGTTGGAATGCCGCCTTGGTCCGTGTCACGTTTTTCTAGATAACTTTTTAGTTAATATCCGACATATAATATTATATTATATAACTACTGACAATTGTTTTCAAAAATCATTATCAACAATTCTTCGGGGATTCTGCTTCGATAGGTATGTCGAGCGCCCTCAACTTCCACGATGAGCGCCCACAAAGTAAAGTTTGTGTGTAATGGAAAATGTGATTTTCTCAAAAACAAGGTGATCTAGGTTAATCTCTACAGTTTTACTGCAAGTTTTAAACAAACTACTCCTAATTTTTCCATAATTTTAGTTTCGGTAGATTTGGAATTAGGGGAGGGGGGGCATATTTTTGCAGAACATTTTAGGCGATATCTCTAAAAACAAAATACCTAAAATTAAAACAAATATGTTTTGAGTTCACTGGTACGAGATCTTTCGGACGATACCCCACATGATACATAAAATAATATTTTTTTAAAGTAAATTAATCATCCCCCTAAATGTTTCCTAAAAATATTTGTCAATAGCTAATAAACTATAAATATTCGGGTCAATAGCCTTTATAACTCTGGCAAGTTTGAATTTCCTACGTTCCGTAGATTTCGAGATAACCGGCTATGACAGATGATCAAATAGACACACGGGTATCTTATAATGGTTCCGTTTTTACTTTTTAAGTACATTACCTTATAAATTTGTCCTGGAAAAGTGTTTTGAAATGACACGAATATATTTAAGGTCGAGACATATCAAATTCTGCCAGCTGTTACAGAAATTGCGACAGAAATACTGCCTATGTTGTAGAAGTGTGTACGTTGAACTAGAAATGTATCCTGAAAAAATGTTTTCAAATGACATGAGTACAGGTCAGGTTTGGGAAAACACGACGGCCGCAGTGAAGATCATCTCATCTAAATAATTCTAGGAATGTATCCGCGGTGGAATAAGAAAATAGATACAGAAGAGGAGTAGTTTGAAGGTGACTATATGTAACACATAATATCAGTAAATCATATTCATTCAGAAAGTCATTCCTTTTTTTATCCTAGTAATATATACTTATTACTGACGTACTTATTTATTTCTGAACTGATATAAAATTTAAATATTTATATTTGCCCCTCACTTTTTCAAGTATTCTTCTTACGTATACCATTCAGAATAAAATTATAAATAAATGATGTTATATTGATTTTCATATAACATGAAACATCGCTACCTTTAGATTTTTTTCTAATCTTTGACTGTTTCATAGCATATCTCTTGCGAACGAATGATAAAGGGTTAAGATATGTTTCCTATCATCATATATCTTAGAAATTCAAATATAACTATTCACTGAAAATACTCACATTCATTAAAATTATGTGTGTCACTTTTACTAAATTTATTCCTTTTAAAATATTGAGAAGATATTTTCAAATGCGTTATAAAATAACATAACACAGAGTTTTACGTTATATCAACCATAGAAATAAATTTATTTTATGTCATTCTACAACTTAACATCTCAATTTCATATTTCTCCAAAAAATGAACTCTTTTTCAAAATGTGAGACACTTGAAAGAGGATTCTTTGACATTAAAAGTAGGAATTATCAAAACAAACTTTTATCATTTTGAAAATTTTCTATAACGGTTTAATCCGATTTTCATCTTTTGTAGAACAATTGTGTCATCTTATACCATTTAAATATTTACTAAACTTTTAAAGGAATTTTAGAATTTTGTCACTTCGAAATTTAGAATTTTTTGTTCAATAATTATAAAATTGTTATCAAAATATGTTATATACTTATGGATTGATTTATTCGAAATACAAAAATGGAGGTAAAATTGTTATAAATCATAGTCTTAGATTATGCTAAAGACAATTTGTAAATAAGAAGAGAATGCACTTTTTCCTTGATGTCCCCTTTAGTCAATTTGAAGGCGCAAATGGTCACAAATTCAACATTCACAACATGACAAAAATTTGTCTCCTTTAGTAAGTCGCTAATGACTATCATTTATTGGCTCCATTGGGAAATCTATGTTAGTTTATTCGGGAAAGTTATGAGAAGACATCATAAGTCAGCAAAAGGCCTAATACCGCAGACACAACATGTGATGCCGCTATGTCGCCACAAATGGTCACAATTGTCACAGTCCCAATGATGACAAACATGGGAATTCTTTAATTCGTTAAAAAATAACCCCTACACTGCAAATGAAGTCGTCTTAAATTAAGACGTGATATATGTGACTGAAAAAGTTATTCAGACACTTAAGTGTCTAAATTTGAAATTTCAGACATGACAGATGTCTAAATTTAAGACACATAAGTGTCTCACTATGATCATGGCATAAATGAAGTGATAAAAATGTCTTAAAAATGGTGATATGTCTGAAATTAAGACATTTAGAAATTTAGACATAATGGACTAAATGCGATACAATTGTATCATATGTGTGATGACTGTATGTATAACTGTATTGCAATATGTATGCCAGCACCACCAGAAAATTGTTTTCGAATGGGTAACAGATGTTTAAAATATTTTTATCCATTAAATTTTGTATTATTTTATTTTTTAAAAAATTTAGTAATTTGTTTAGATCATGGGACGTCTGGAAAATTGAAATAGTTTGCATACTAAAGTTGTGGGACTAAGTTATTTTTGGCGCAATAAATGAATCAGTAATTGCTTTTCACAAACTATATTTATTTTCAAAAATTACTCGCTATCATGGACGTATGTCCAAGGAAGGGTCACCCCTCCCCCCCCCCCCAAATACTAAGATATGTACCGGTAGAAAGAAATTTAGGGAGGGACAAGATTTTGGAACAGTTGTGCCTGGAGTCAACAGTGTAATCCGCTTTTCTAAAATGCAGAACATAAACATGAAATAGGCAAACTAAGAATATTTTGACAGAACTTCTCGAGCAAGAAATTTTCAAAGATATAAACATAAAAATAAATGTAAAAATTTAACAATTAAGAAATAGTAATCGTTCAAAAATAAGTTTCAAACAACATTTTTGAAAATAGAGAACTTTTTTTCCCTCAATGGACTCTTCCCCCCCCCCTTAGCTCCCCTCCCCCCTCCCCCCCACACACCGTTCGAGATAGATAAATTTGAAATATATGAACATCAAAAGAAGAAAAGAATTCAAATTGTCTTCTACGAAGTGTTCAAAAGAGGGTGGGTTTCTCTGAAGTAAAATTCGTAGTAACATTTTCCCTTAACGTAAAATTATTCTATAGCCATTTATAAGAAAAGAAATATCATTTATTTTTAATTATCAGACATAAAGAAAACATAATTGATTAAATTTCATTATACTGGGAGGGAGAATGTTTCTCCCGTTCTTCCTACGTAATAACCACCAGGGGGGGCACTCTCAGTTGCGCATGCGTTTTAGATGTCTTTCGTTGGAACGTACGTTGTATTTCAAACCGAAAGTTTGTTTTTATGTACGCGTATTTCATTTTTTGCGAAATTTGAAGTTCTGTGATTTAATTCGTATTCACTTAGTTTATTTATGTATTGAATATATACATCTGACTTGTGTGCTTGACAACAAATGTTTTTTATAAGCTGTCGTCGATATAAAGGCGGGATAGAGACAGAAGCAGACAACACTTGAAGATTACATCCGGGAACTCTACAAAGAAAGTGTGTGGCAAGGTGTGTGTGGAAAGGACTTAGTGTTAATTTGTATCGATAATATTGTGTTATTCGACGTCGTCTTGTCAAAGCTGGTAAAAAAAAAAAAAAAAAAAAAAAAAAAAAAAAAAAAACATTTTTCTGGCGGGTTATGTTTTGAGGATGAAACATTTCATTCTTTAAATATGGCTAGCCGGACGTATTAAGGGATTTCCTTCTAAAATGATGCAAGTCTTTGCTCCTCACTGTAATAGTTTTTAAAATTTCAAATCGAGGAATTTTTCTTACTTCTTGTAACAGAATTCAAGCAAGTGTCACAATTTTTCTTTTTAGTAATAAAATTAGTGTTTTTTTATGATTTTCTAAATAGCACTTATCAAAATTTTGCAAAAAATGGTTTTAGTTTTGAATCTGTTTGCAAAAAACCCGCTAATTCTAGAAGTATATATTTTTAAACTTATGACGTTGCCTTTTATTACAAATTATATATTTTAAATTCTCATATTTTTTCCCAAATGTAAAATAATAAAATCACATTTTAAGTTAAATACATTTTCTTGTTTTCCATGGCAGTTCTTAGTTTTAATGGTTAATCCTTATCTCACACTAAACGGCCACAAGGATATAAAGAAAAATAAAAGCTTTGAAAGATTTCCTAATGCTTTCTTACTTCCTACCTAGGGATTACAATCCCGGGATCCCACTCTATTTTTAGTCCCGAAAATCCCGGGATTTTCGGAGTTGTCTTTATTTTTAATAGAACAATATTCAACTGAAATCAAAAAATATATTTACAGACTTTTGCTTTTGCAATAAAAATCAATTTTTATAAATTTATATATCATTGAAAAAGAATATATATCTCAAGTATTTTTTACATATATTTATAAGCGATTAAACGTTTTAACGTGTAAATCTTTTGACCTGCAAACAGACGTCACAACTATTAGTCAGGAAAAACGAAATCATTTGTTTATTTCGATTTCGCTGCGTGTGTAGAAAATATCTTCCCCTCTGTAAGTAATTTTTAAATTAGAGTTTACTGATAAGCGTTTCTTTCTTTTCGTGATTTTATATTTATTTTGCTTTAAAGATTTCTATCCTAGAATTGTAATCTTTAATTACGTAGTTATAAGAATAATGTAAAATTTAATTAGTCATAATAATTATTTTTTAATATTGTAAATATTAAGTCATTCAAAAACTTCTTTAACAGGAAATAAAAGGAACTATGTAGAAGATGAAACATAGACTTATACGAAAAATACAAAAATGACAGTTAGATGTTAAGATACATATTTAAGACAAAAGAGGTTGAAACTCTAAATTATTTTTTCTTCATGTTAGAATATTTATTTATTTATTTTTATTGATGATTGAATAGCTTTTGTGATTACCCTCTGATCTACATAAAAACTTGCACATGTGGCAAGATAAAATTTTTAAAAAATCTAATTTTTAAATGATAAGGATATTATTTTTTTTCGGGGATGTGTGGGGGGAGGGGTTTGAATGAAATTTTTGTAAAGCTGATATCTTAAATCTTGCACTGATTATAATTAAAGTTTTGAAGTTTTAGAGTAGTACAAGATTAAAAACCCAATATATATTTAACAAAATACAGAAGTATTTTTTTCTCAATGTTATTAAAGTAGAATATTTATTTTTTTATTCATAGTTAAATAGCTGTAGTGATTATCATCTGATATAAATGTAAAATTGCCTATGTGGCAATATAATTTTTTAAAAATCTAATTTTTAAATTATATGAACTTTCATTTTTTTTCGGGGGGAGGGGGGGGGGGGGGTGTTGGAATTTACTTGCAAATTTCGTGCATCTGATATTTTAAATGTTTTTCGACATTCAACCGAGTATATTAAATATTTTGAACTTTTAGAGTGGGACAAGGTTATAAAATATATATACATATATTTATCCATGTATCTTAATAGCGGACACTGCGGGACCGCGAAATTTGTCCGATAATCGGAGATGTCTGCTTTTGTGAGGCAAAAATACACAAATATGTATGCCTTGCGGATTAAAAAAGTATTCGCTAAATAGAGGTGTTCGCTATTCGGGAATGTCTATTAACCTCCACAACGGATACTCCCGAATGCCGGACATCTCAATTTAGATAACCATAATGCAGGGTTGCATTTTTTTCAAAAGAACTTCTTGATTAAAGCATGAGCATACTGGGCAGTGCCCCGCCTCCCTACGATTTTAGTGCCCCCCAAATTTGATGTGCAATATTTGTAAAGCTTATATTTTAAATCTGTTTCGAAATTGTACTGATTATAATCAATATTTTGAACTTTTAAAGTAAAATAAGATTAAAAACAAAACAAATAATAAAAAATCTAATATTTAAATAAATATCTTTTGTTTTTACTTTTGTTCTACTCCTGAAGTTCAAAATATTGAATATAATCAATACAATGTCGTAAAAAATTTAAATTATTAGCTTAACGAAAATAGCATACCAAAATTGAGAGCACCAAAGAAAAATCAGACTATATGAGGGTGGAGGGGCAGGACCACAGCCAAATATTTTTCCAGTATTCAACGTGGTCAAACATGGCTACGTATGATGCTTACAAAAAATGGATGCGATTCAGACGTTTGAAGTGTATGAAATTCAGACGCAAAAAGTGTCTGAAAAAATTAAGACATTTTAAAATGTCGGAAAATTGAACACTCCGTTTCAGACACTTAAGTGTCTGAATTTCAGACATTTTAATTTATAGTGTAGTGACCGTCATACGGTAGCTATAGGGTAATATCAAAGAGATTGACATTTTGATTTTCCCAACTGGTCACAGAATGAAATAGATTCGATGCCACAGAGACTTCGATATGGCCATTTTCCACGTCACGGGACAACAATGACCAAAATAAGAATTATGTTTTTGTCACGGAGCCTTCACATTTTAGTCATATTTTGGGAACGGTGCCATAAGAAAAACTGAGTACTCTATAGTTTCTCTCAAATATCTTTTTAAGTAATTTCTTACATGTAATAATTTTTTGTATAACCATTTTGAAGAAAACATAATGAAATAGGATTCGCAAGTGACAACGTATCGTTGTTAGGGTGCTATAAGGGTCATTTCATAAATATATCATAATTACGACGAAATAGTTCCATGTCGAATTGCCCATGGAACTATTAATAAAGAGGAACTGACACATTCTTAAAATAGTGAAGCTTCAACTGGAACCGCTTTCGCAAGGGCTTATTGCCTCCAGTGAAAATTTCCAGAAGTAAATTTATATAGAAATTTTCTCCGTATTTAAAGGCCTTATTAATTCAAAATTTCAGTTAAAAATAATGGCAGAAACATATATTTCAATTTGACTGGTCTAAATTTACTTTTGTGGATGTCACACCCTTTGTTTCCGCCATATTGTGACAACCGGTGAAACAAAACTGTTTTACCAGTAAACTGACACCAGAAAAAACTAATAGAAGTTTTTACCATATTTTTGAGAAAATATTTCCATGAATAAGACGCTTAAATAAGACAAAATTTTCTATTCAATTTTATTGGTGGGATGTTTGCCCCGGCGGTATTCAGAAACTGTAAATTCGATTTAGAAAAAGCAGCCGCCATCTTGTGACAACGTCTTCAGTTTCTTCACTCGCAATTGGTATACAGTACGATATATGTCTCTTTTTTATTCATAACTCCACTGAATTACCAAAATGAAGATAAATACAGAACACAATAAGCTGAATTTTACTGTGACTCAGAAGTTAGTTTTTAAATCAATGGACTTAATTGTCATGCTCACACAGAAAGTTCGAGTAAGCTCAAGTTTGGCAAAATTCTCTATAGTGTCATCTCAAGTTATCATAGAAATGCACCGTTATGTTTGTGTTTCCTAATTTGGGCTAAGACTTCGATTTTATAAAATTTTGGAAAAAGTGTTAGACGTCTTTTTTTTTCCAAATTTGCTACCGATGGTCTTTGAAGCTCAGGGCGCGCTTTAACCCTTTATCTATGGCATTATGATCTACTGCAATTTTTTTCATGTAATAATTTTTTTTCAGTTACTACAATGAAAATTAAAGGATAAATATAAAAAAAAAATACTCACCCGTGAGAAATTTAATTATTTAGAGGTAATTAATTAAAGTGGTACTTTAAAGTACCGTCAGTACACTAGGACTAAAATGTCGTAACAGAAAATCCACGACGAATTTCAACTGGCACCAGAAAATATTTTCGATTTAACAACTATGCGAAATATAGGCTTATTCTTATTTACAAATGAATCGTCTGGCAAATTCCGGTGCCAATCATTTATTTCAACACTTTAGAATTGAAAATGCTTTGCTCCTTAACCCCTTAACCTACAATGACGGGCATAGCCCGCGTATGATGATCGAGCCAAATGTAAATTCTTCGTACCACTAAAATTTCACAGTAAATATAGTTTAATTTAATTGTCGAAATTCCATGATTAAACAAGGCGAAAATCTCTATTAAATTTTAGTGGTAGATATGGATTTGCCAAACCGTGGAGCTGTTAAAAGTAAATAGTAGGTTAAGGGGTTAAAGGGTTAAAAAAACTATTTTTTTTATGTTTCGATCTTGTTAGCAGGCCTTTAGTTATGCGACGTCAATATTCCAGGTACAACATGTTTTCTCGCATCTCCACATATGCAATATATGAATTTACATATGCCATTTCTAACATAGCAAAAACGTGCCGGTGCCGCAACTTTTTTCGATTTCCTATAAAAAATAACAATGAAACAGAAAAGAAATACCAGGGAAATCATTACCACACTACATTTTATTAATTACATTTTAAAGCAGATTAAAACGAAAGATAACTTCACAGATGAAAAGTAAACAAGAAGTTTTTCTCCAACACCCAGTGTACTGACGGTACTTATAAGTAACACCGAGTAATTCAACAGTTAAATCAAATACATACACCATTCACCGAAAATAGCTAGTCATATTGTATTCTAAGATCACAATGAACACATAAAAAAACCCAACACTTATCTTATATCCTTTACTGTGTTTGCAGCAATGAAAAGACGAGCGTGGCAATCTGTACAAAATATCGGCACAAAACACATCGACTGCTTCAAAGATAGCTTCATTCCTCTCTAAAATAACAAACCTAGAACTACTGCTGCCATGTATTCGGATAAAGTAGAGTTAAAAGAGAGTTTTTTGCAAAGTACCATTAGAATATTAGTAATATTCACTATGGTATAAAAGTTTAAAGTGAGTGGTACTTATAAGTACCATCAGTAGATAAAGGGTTAAAGAGTCAGTAGATTTTAAGACATGTATAAACCCTTTTAAAGCAGTAATAATGCAATTCAAAGATGTAATTTCTGGCATTTTGTTAAAATAATGACACTTTTCAATATTTAAAATTTTAGTGATATCCTTGTTACACATGCAGCCTAAATTTGAAGATTGATTTTGTAGTAAGTACAGAAATAAATTAATAATTTTCTTTTCACTGACACTTAATTGAATCTAAATTTCTATTAACATCAATTTGTTCTCAAAACATTTTCCTCATTTTCTCTTATGCGGAGTTTTCACAAATTTTATCAAATTTTCTAACCATCTCAATAACCATGGAATCAGCAGTTTATGAATAAAAATGCGTGACTGAGTTCAAGAGAAAAGATTTAAAAGGCAATTGCAAGAATATGATTAAATAAGATTCAATGATGAAATAATACCAATGGACGTTCCAGTGTTAAATGCTCCGTCCTGCCTTTTACGTATCAACTTTGTCGCCTCTACCATCAATGAAGCCCAAAGCATTTCCAAATTATTTTATTTTTAGCTGCAGATATATGGTGATAGAAAAAATCATCCTTTTCTTCATTTATATACAGAGGGTGTCCAATTTGAAACACGCTTTAATTTTTTACCTTTTGGAGGTAAGTAGGCAATGGAACTTACAAAAGTGTTCAAAATAGGTAGGAATTGACATTATGACGATGAAAAATCACTGCCATTAATTTTTTTTAATTACACTTTTTTTTTTTTTTTTTTTTTTATTCACCACAGAAAAAAAATCTTCATGCCCTGATAAGTGCGACAATAAAAATTCCATCCTTCTGTAACCAAAACTCATCGAGTTCTGATTTTTTAAAGTTTATGAAATTTTGGAGCTTCGCTGCACAAAAAACTGACGGACAATTTTTAGTGCCGGAAAGCTCTGAAATTTCTTACAGTATCATAACTCGGTAAGTTATGGTTTTAGAATAAATCTATATATATATATTGTGTTGTATTTATATTACAAATATAACGGATGGTAAGGCAAGTAGACGCTATATTAAGGAGGATAAGTGGTGGTGTTTTGCTTCACACAAACAAAATTGTGCATGCATTACAAAGTATCAAATATGACATAGTGATTAGAGATGTTAATGAGACTGTTCATTTGGGATCTTACTGTGTCCTAATGTCCATTTTACACACAGTCACACACACACATAAAAATAAAATAAAATAAAATAAAAACTTAGGATGTTGTACAAATTATTCTACTTTTCTTACTTTCTTTTCTTCATACTTTTGATCTTGTTGATATATTGGGATATGTATTCTGTTCTTTCGGTTTTGAATGATGTTTCCCTAATTTAAAGCATTTGTTCAATATATTCCTTTCATGTCATTTGAAATTTACACACATGCGCATAAAAATAAAATAAAATAAAATAAAATAAAAACTTAGAACTCCGTGCAAATTATTCTACTCTTCAATTACTACTTTCTTTTCTTCATACTTCCGAGCTTGTTGATATACTGGGATATGTATTCCTTCCAGTTTTGAACTATTTTTCCCTAACTGAAAGCATTTGTTCAATGTATTAGTCCAAGAGCTGTTAAACATTTTTGGGGAAGGTATTTGAGGCACCCTGAAAATTTGTGCAACACTTCTTTTGTAATGGCTGAATACAAAATCGAATTTCTGGCTGAAGGATCGTGGCCCAAAAACTGTGCCAGACACGTGTCAAGTGCCATTTTTTGACTACCCCCCAAAAAAGGTATTTGAGGCACGCTGAGATTGAGACAGAATAATATTTATGTTTAGAAAAAAATATTTTGAAAATGACAGACACTTTAGTCGGCACAAAAACTGTGCCAGACACGTGTCAAGTGCCAAATGGCACTTGACACGTGTCTGGCACAGTTTTTGGGCCACGATCCTTCAGCCAGACATCCGATTTTGTATTCAGGCATTACAAAAGAAGTGTTGCACAAATTTTCAGGGTGCCTCAAATACCTACTCAAAAATGTTTAACAGCTCTCCTACTATATTCTTTTCATGTTAATTGAATTTTTTGTTATAATGACTGAAATGAGATTGAAATTATGCTAAACTAGCTGAAGTCTCGTGACAGAAACTTAAAGTTATTGGTATACATTATGGTAATCGCCCCCTTGATGAGATTTTTCTTGATGTAGCCATATTACTTCGCTTCTTTCGCCAGTTACTTGAGAAATTACGGAATTTATCAAACGAAGCCGAAGACCTCGAAACTTTCAATAATCATGGATCTTAAGTTATGAAATTAATTTTAACTTAATCACATATTGAGTTCTTAGGCCTGCGCTTTTGTCTGTTCAATTACGTGATATTGTAGACTGGATGTCATTACCAACAGGTTTTTTGAGTGAAACGGAGTCGTTCATGGCAGCCTAGTTTGTTAGAGCCAGGGTTGTAGTGGGTAGCTGCCCGGGTACCCAGCCAGCTACCCACCCGGGCTGGGTTTTTTATTAAAAAAACCCGGATTTTTTTACAACCATAAGGGTTGTAGTGTGTAGCTGCCCGGGTACCCACCCAGCTGCCCGCCCGGGCTGGGTTTTTTGCAACCCTGGTTAGAGCGTTAGCACATGAAACCAATGGTTCCAAGCTCAACTTTTTGCATGGGCATTTTTTGCTTAGTTGGAATTAAGAAAAAATGCTCTAAAAAAATTTCGCAATACATGATTGGATAAAATTAATTTCGGATTAATTTACCTTGTCCGTAATCTAAACCATGTTAAAAATATTGCGTTCTTCGAATTTTCTAACCACTTGCTTTGATAATTCAAAAATCTCGTGTTGCGATGCCTCGTACATTTGGGGTATGGATAAGTGTCCAGGGCCCGGCTTAGATTATCTAAGGGCCTCGGGGCAAGCATCATTCTGGGAGCCCCTTCTATCAATCTTGGAATCGTGAATTTTGCTGAAGTGACTAAACATACCTATACTGTATGTTTACATAAATTTCGCACCAGATACTATTCTCATTTGTGTACAGGGTAGCACAAGAAAGATGGTCACAACTTTAAGAGATGACAGAATAAATTTTTGTGAGGAATATGAAATCCTTTGAAGTGTAAATACAGGTTTTGCAGTCACTCTTCGGTAAGGAAAGCAAAGAGGGGAAGGTAATGGCCGCACCAAATTCCTAAATCTTCGAAAACTTAAGAATGTTCGTCACTTTTTGTCAATTTTAACCATTTGGCACCCTCTTAACAAAAAATCTGATTATGCAGATGGGGGCCTGCCCCTGCATTAGTCCGGCCCTATAAGTACGTAATGCTGAATATTTCTTATTCAGTAGAGATAGCAATGAGAAAAATAGAGTTTCAAAGTATGTATTTTCGTTTATCCATGAGAAATCAAGAGTAAATAGAACATTAATTTGTGCAGCTGCTTTGGTTATAATAGTAACTTACAGCAGCGATACTTTTTATCCGTGAAAAAATGAATTTTTTTTTTTTTACTTAATTATGTAAACAAGCTACATCCAAGGATTTCGGAAAGTGATTATTATCGGTACATAGTTGGGAAGAGGATTCTGGAATGGGACAAGTTTCATAAAAATATATATTAATAATCTTTTCGTCAGTTTTTCCTCAGTCAAAATTCAATTTTGTTATAATAATGTTTAAAATTATATGAAACTAAAAAACATAAAAAAGTCAAATTTTTTGAAATTTTTAATTTCCAAAACATTAAAAATGCGAAAATTATGTCTCACTCCCACTTCACTGGAGGGAGGATCGGGAATCACATGTAAAGTACAGGACAAGTAGGACTTTGCATTTTACCGAATATTATGTTTTCAGTGATCTAAATTAAATAAAACGCAAGATCAGTCTTTAATTATTACTATATGTGCTACAAAATTTACAGGTGAAATATTAAAAACATTTGTAGCTGAAAATTATCATTTTTATAGATCAAATGTAAGCAGTGAATTCTATTTTGAAATTGATTTTAACATTTAATATAGAATAATTTTTACAAAATATTTTCCATATTTCAAAAAAGTGTTAAAATTATCAAATGTAATATTTGCAGCTGTTTGGGAACATAGAAGGAAAAATGGAACATCTCCAACATGACATATGCTTTCTCCCAGTGTCCTATTCCTAGTTTCAGGCATTATGTTTAAGAATAGGACTTGTGGCAGTATCCCTGACAACTGTAATAAGAGTGAGTTTTGCTTGGCTAAATGATCGAGTGAGTTTTGCTTGCTGATCTTTGCATAGATTTGCAGTATTAGCATTGTGGGAGAATGATAAATGTGTTATGTCTTCTTTTAACTTTAATACAGAGCGAATGAATTTGCGGTATTGGCTGTCACGGTTATTTTATAAAGATATGTTAATTAAATATTTGTAGCTGTTTGGAACATAGAAGGAAAAATGGAACATTTCCAACATGACATATGCCTTTCTCCTAATGTCCTATTCCTAGTTTCAGGCATTATGTTTCAGCATAGGACTTGTGGCAGTATCCCTAAATACTGTAATAAGAGTGAGTTTTGCTCGGCTAAATGATCCAGTGAGTTTTGCTTGCTGATCTTTGCACAGATTTGCAGTATTAGCATTGTGGGAGAATGATAAATGTATTATGTCTTCTTTTAACTTTAATACAGTGAGAACGAATTTGCAGTAGTGGCTGTCATGGTTATTTTAAAAAGATATGTCGATTAAGTTGCTGTGGTTGTATAGTGTATAAGATACTGATCTTTGGTAGGGCTTTTGTAATGCTATGTATCACATTTAACATTTCTGGATCATCTTTGTTATCATTTTTCAAATATGCTCTGAAAAGTACGTCGGCCAAATATAATTGACTACCTGGAACATAAATGATTGTAAAATCATATTTTACTAATTTTAATACCATTTTTTGCATTCTCGCAGTAATTTTGGCTAAATGTTTGTTTACAATTGACTCTAATGCTTTATGATCTGTCTGTACAGTTACCTTATGAACATAGATAAAGTTATGATATCTTTCAAAGGCATATGTGATAGCTAGTAGTTCTTTTTCTATCGGAGTGTATTTTTCTCATTCTCAGTCAAAATTCTGGACGCGAAAGAAACTGGTTGTCCTTTCTGAACCAAACATGTTCCCAGACCATCTTTGGAGCTATCTCATTACAATACCGGGCCATCAAAAAATAATGCCTAGATTTTAAAAAAATCATACCATCGAAACCTTTATGTTAAATGAGTAAGTCTTTCACTACACGATAACTGGTGAACGCAAGTTTGGTTTTAGTTCACCAGAATTCATTTGCGTGTCTGTGTTATGCGCGGATTAGTTGCTCAGTCGTCAAGGTCAGTCGAAGCGTTAGACTGCAGCTGCTCAGTACGATGTTGACCGTGCAACAAAAAGCACAGTGCGTGATTTGGTATGTGGAGTCAAAGTCAATAGTCACTGTACAGCGGCTTTTTCGGAGAACTTATCCAGGTCGAATTGCTCCTGGTGCCCACATTGCACACATTTGCTCCTGATGCATACCGAACGGTGCTCACATTGAAACATACTAAGGTATGAAAAAAAATTTACTTTTTGCCGCACATTATAAAATTAAAACCATTAAATTACCTTTCATAGTTTTTTGTGAAAATTATTTAAAATCTAGGCATTATTTTTCGATGACACTGTATTATTTCCTCTTTAGGATTAAAAACTTTCAGGACATGACTTTTACTTAAAGTTTCTTTTATTTTTATAAAGGCATTTTCCTGTGCGTCCGACAAAACAAATTCTGTATTGAGTTTTAACAACTCTTTTAAGGAAACGGTTAATTCTGTAAGTTTTGGAATAAATTTTGAAACATAATTTAGCATTCCCAAAAACCTCCTGATATCCTTGTGGGAATGGCTATATAATGAGGTGTTAGCAAAAACTTCGGGTTTTCAGCAGATGTCGCTGTAAAAGGATTTTCTGGTCACTGGTTAGCCTCATCCACCATGTTGTCTTAAAATGGCAGGCACTTTAAGAAATCGCCGAATTTGGCAGCCAAATATAAGTTACTTTAAATAAAAGCAGCTGACTAATTTCGCGAAATTCTCATTCATAATGATTTAGTATTGATAAAAATTAGTATTGAATCTCCTATATTCGATTTCCACTAAATTGAGCTTCGTGTGTTTGAATAATATAAGTTGGCTTTTTATTGTAGCTGCAATCAAACTCGTGTAGTGAGGAAGTCACCACCTAAACTTGCTGTATTGGAGTCTTTGCATGGCGCATGGAAAGTAAAATTACTTCAAGGGTGGAACGTTGGTAAGAAGTTGAATTTTCATTTACTTAGAATAAAGTAATATTTAGGTTCACAGAGTCTATTTAAAGTGACATTAAGTGAGGATCGTGATTCTAAGAAAATAAAGTTATTTTAGAAACATTGTATATTTAGTGAAGTACCTGAAATTTAGCTAATTGGGAAATGATTTCTTACGCTCTTAAGTTTTCCTTATTACGCTTGTTTGGAGCAATCTAATTTGAATTTTTTCACTCCACTTCTTCTCCTTTTCATAAAATAAATTATTAAAATTGGATTTTGTTGTAAATTGGTGCCACGCCTTTTCATGAAGTTTTTAGCCCTGCAAAGCTTTTTATAGTCGTACCAAATTAGCCATGTTACTTTTAGGCTTAACTTAATTCGTGATTTGTAAACGCAGGGTATAGATAATGTGATAACAATTCATTATTATTATTTTTTTTTTTAAAGATTTCATAAGTGTCAAAATCGATTTCAAAATCAAACTTAATATTTACATTTTGTCTTTAAATATGAAACTTTTCAACTACGAGGGAAAGTAATTAAGTAAGTCAAAATTATTTTAATTACTCAATATATTCTTCATCAATATTTATGCGTTTATCCCACCGTTTTATTAGTTCTCTAATAGCAGCTGCATAAAATTCTTAGAGTTGCTGTTTCAGCCACATTAGGACTTCCCGTGTAACCTCTTCGTTATCTGCAAACGTCATCTTGTCTCCAAGTTGTTTTTTAGTGAACGAAACAGATCAAAATCTGTTATGAGTAAGTCCAGGTTGTATAATGGGTGTTCACACTCAGAAATGAATACTCAGATTTCACGAAATTTTCTTTGTTTTTGACGAAACGGTTTCCTGGAATATGCTCCGAGCGAATATTTCGTCAAATTGATGAAATTGCTTTCTTCACTTGTTTGACGATATAAATTTCCTCAAAAGTTTCGTCAAAAAGGGCTGGTGGTGCCATCTATTGAACAGTTTGGAAGCTCCTGTACCAAGGGAAGAAAAAATCCACTTCCCGTTTTCCTCAGCGTGATTTGAACCCGCGGGCTTTGGGGTGGGAGACACTTGCTTTACCGATCAGGCTATTGGGGACTTGTATGAATGTGCTTTTAGACTGATGTAATGAAAGCTGCCGCGTGATTATATTTTTATAAGATAGATTGTAATTTTATCGGTGCTGAAAGTTTTAAGGAAGGCTAATTTATTATTATGTTTTTCTCATGGTCAATGAATAATTATAATATGGCTTGATTAAATCATTTATAAGTGAAATTTTCTTTGCTCAATGGATGGTTAGGATATGGTCTGTTTAATTTGTTGCACACAAATAACGAATTGTGAAGTGCATATTGCGTGAGATTTTATCACTTTGAGTAGGTGGATAAGATTTTAACACTTTACTGTTTGTAAAAGGGAGAGGGGTCAATTATATTTATATCTGATTGAAAACAGAATATACTTCTTAAATAAATTTTAAAAAAAGATATCCCGGATCTTTGAAATTTTATTGATTAAATTTTCGTTTTGGATGTTTTTGAACACAGGAAATATATTCTTTTCGAATTAAAACGTAACGAACAACAACATAAGTAATAATAATAATAATAATAAGCATTCCTAAAAATTTTAACAGCTAAAAAAATAACTTATGAAGAAACAATAACTACCTATATTTCAGTATTTTCTGAAAAGCACTAAAAAGTGCTGTTTTAAAAATTAATTATTACGGGACTAATACAAACAAGCAAATATCTGCTTGCTAAAATCGCAGGATTTGAGGAGGTACAGCAACGGTTTCCTTAAAATGCATTGAGTCTGACCGTGATTGAGGAAAAACTTTCGTCAAATATCTGAGAGTTTACCTTTCCTTAAAAGTCACGTGATGGTGATAGGAAATGATCGTCAAAAACGACAAAATACAGCTTGAGGATTGCTAAATCGTCAAAAGGGAGAATTCTATTTCTGAGAGTGTTAAAGAAGTTTCTAATAAAACTTTTGAATTGTCTCCTAGGTATTAGGCCTGTCAAAATGCCTGGATGCATTATCGAACACCATCTTCCTTTTGAAACTGATTTACGCATGCGTACAAATGCTACCTAGTCAGTATGAAATGAATATCTTAAAACTAGATGATACTGCCATCATACATTCTTGGAAAGTACTTGTTACTACTTCATAATATGTCATATCAATTTATCACTTAATTAATGACTCTCCAACGTATAAACGTTTTTGATCTTGAAAATGTAAAAGTTGTAACGTATATAAATAAATTTACATTTACTCCATTTAGTGCAGAAGTGAAAAAAAATTACAGTGTTTAGTTTAACCAAAATTATTGTTTTGTCACTACTCCCACTAATCTCCTTTTGCCATTTCTCCCCTGTTGTTTTATGAAGCAATTTTAAATATTTTTTACTCTTTGAAGCACATAAAAAAAGAAACACATTAAGATTAAAGTGTTGTACTCTTTTTCTTAATATTATTCATATTCATACTGTTCATACTGTGAAATTCCAAACTAAAATCACTACCAAAATGAAACAAAATATTCATCTTTTTATAAAAATTGAAATCAAGCAAAATATTTTTTATCTTTTATTTATTTTCTTTCCAGCTTATTTCAATAACCACCCACACTGCTCCATTTTATCTTTAAGACTCTTGTCAAAAAAATTTTTCCTTATAACAACTTTGACATTTCATATTTTACAATTGTTTAGCGGGTTTATTTTTCATTAGTTTCTCATAAAATCACTATGATTTAAAACTGTTCTGAAGAGTTAGATAATTAAAACTGTTTTATGAAAAATATTTCTCAAAGCAAATGTTAGCTTAGTAGGGATCATGCTGTAGTTCATAATCAAATTATAACTATAAGATGTCCAGTTTCTAATTAGTAACAAAACATAAAGAAAAGGTACTGCCTCAGGAAATTACCGTACATTTTTCTACCTTTATTGCGCCACATAATTTGGTAGGATAATGCAGTAATTGAAAATTAATTTCGAAAATATCTATCTTTTATAGAATCTAATTAAAGTGGATATCATTTTAATATTTTGCGCTTTTCCAAGTTTTCGAGATATTCAAATTATATTAACTCCATCCAACTTGAATTTGGATTAAAGTTTTAAATTTCTTCAAAAGAAAAAGAAGTGAAAAAACTATATTTATACTGATAAAGTGTTTATCAAAAAGATTTTTTTATACAACATGTAAAATAACAGCATTTATTTTTCTATGAGCACCCAGGTGCTTCTAATAAGTTTCGAAAAGTAAGAGATTTGATTCTAAATCACAAAAAATATAAAACAAATCATCAAACAAATGCTAAAATGCTAGTAAAAGATACTTTATTTTTTACATTTTATGATGTTGCTTATAAAAATTCACGTATTATAAATAGTACATAGGCAAAATTATATAAGAATATAAACTTATAATAGTTTAATTATACATTGCCAGCAAATATTAGTTTCTACTTGAATGTGTATTTGGATATTCCTAATAGGATTCTGGGAGAGACAGTTTTGGATGTAAACCACAAATAATATGACACAAATCACCCAATAAGCGCTAAAATGCCAAGAAAAAAAATTATGTTTTACATTCCACTGTGTTGTTTAATAATTCATCATAACAACCGTATACTCGTATATTACAAAATTCATCTTTTTTTAATCCGAAACTTTATTACCTGTATAATTTTGTATATATGTACAAAAATTACATAAGAAATATAAACATAAATCGACAGAAAGCAGAAGATTTGGAGAGGAACAGATTTGAATGTAAATCAAAAAGATTGTATATCTAGTAATCACCAAAACACAACGGAAAGCTAAAAAAAGATATTTTTTTTCTAGGTTTTGTGATGATCTTGTTTCAAAAGGCAACTATAATAAGAAGATCACATACAAAATTAGAATCAAACATCGAATAATTGCTAATTGCTAGCAATTTTTTATGCATATTTGTGTACTTCAGAAAAGACTCTAAAGCGGACACAGTTGAATGTAAGACAAAACAAATTACCAAACGAACGCTAAGAAAATGGGTATAATTTTGTATACGTAAAAATATAAGAAATATAAACATAAATCGACAGAAAACAGAAAATTTGGAGAGGAACAGATTTGAATGTAAATCAAAATAATGTATATCTAGTAATCACCAAAACACACCGGAAAGCTAAAAAAGATATTTTTTTCTAGGTTTTGTGATGCTCTTGTTTACAAAGGCAAATATAGTAAAAAGATCCCATACAAAATTAGAATCAAACTTCGAATAATTGATAATTGCTAGCAAATGTTTATGCATATTTGTGTACTTCAGAAAAGACTCTAAAGTGAACACATTTGAATGTAAGACAAAACAAATTACCAAACACTTAAATGCTAAGAAAATGGCTATTTTAATATTTTATTATATTGGAGTTCCTGTGTTTAATTGAAAAATACATACAAAAAATCACAAAAGAAATGTAAACTTCCAATAGTGTATTTGTAAAATGCTAGAAAAACATTTTTTATGCATATTCGGTTACTTATAAAAAAAAAAAATCGCAAAGAGAAACACATGAATGTAACATAGAAATATCAAACAAATTACCAAATGCTAAAATGTTAAAAAAGAGCAAGTTTTATAGTTTATGTTTTTCTCTTTTTTATAAATTCATATACAATGAAAAGTACATATGGAAAATTACACCATAAATATAATCTTCTTTTGTGGTAATTGCCAATTGCTTGCAAAATATTTTTCATTATATTCAATTACTTATAAAACGATTCAAAATGACACACATTTGGATGTAAGATGGCTATAAAAAACAAATTACCAAACAATAAAATGCTATTAAACGCATTATTTTCGTATAATGTGGTCTTCCTGTTTATAAATTCCTGCAGAATCGTAAAAAAGAGCCCATTCCATACTAAGTCTGCCACAAATCATGGTATAAAAGTGTGACTGGTACTCTCGCCAATCTATTAGTAAGAGCGTATACCAGTTAATTATATACCGGGTGTTTCAAAAGTTCGGTGCGAAAATAAAATGCGATAAGAAAAAAGATCTATTGATCGGAGAGACATATCGTTTGCAGATAAATATTCAGCGTGGTACGGGATTTTGTTTGACACTATCATAAAAATTAGTTCGAAATCTCGACAATAGAGGGGCTACTGGAGATAATTCCGCGGAATAATTCCATATCGCTCACACAACGCAAGATTTTGATACAAAAATGTGTACATGCAGTAGTTTCTAATATTTTTGTACCCAAATCTTGCGCTGTTTGAGCAATGTGGATTTATTCCAGGGAATTATCTGCAGTAGCGCCCTCTGTTGTCGTGATTTTGAAATAATTTTTATGTTCATATCCAGCAAAGAGGAAATTGCTGGCCAGCAGCAAGATAGATGCTGGCAATGATGAAGAAGTGCTGGTTAATGGTCTACCACTGCATGACTACTGCTGGACAGCTTCAATCAAGTTTGCTGTTGGAAATCATCAGATAACATTCAGGTGGGCTTCCGTTTTATCTCATGCGCTGTCCCACCACTACATGGAAGTGCACGAACTTTTGCAGTATTATTGCTTGGAACTCTTACGCTAGGTGGCGTTGCGAATATAGAAGACATTGAGTATTTGAACACAAATCTGAAATAAATACCTTAACACAATTTAAGCTGTGAAGCTAATTTTTTTAACAGTGAATAATATAGCACCACAGCCACCAACAAAATAAATAAGCAAATGAATAGGTAAATAAATTCTTTATTTCAACGCACTTTTTTTTCCTCCTTAAATCTGGTATTACTACGTTATAAAGGATTTCGGTTTTCATAATTTACACAGTTCAGAATCAATAATACAAAAAAGCATATAAAATATATAGGATTTCTATACAATAAAATAATTTTTATACCGGTTTAATGATTGGGAACGTAAATCACTAAAGAAACAAACTTGAAATAGGGTAATGAGAGCTTGAAAACTACGAGCGGTCGTAGCATATGCTGAAAGCACTTGTTCATATCTGATCACGAAAACAAAACAGCATCGAGCGCAGTTAGTACGTGGGAGGATGACCACATGAAAACCGCTGCAAGTTCAAATATTTCTAATATAGACGCTTCTACAGATATTTCTAAAGCTCTTGGTGAAACTAACTTATAGAAAAAAGAGTCATAATTCTACAATACTTTGTTTTTTCTATAGAATTTCATAAGAAATTTTTGTATAGGAAAGCGCTGGGCCAGCAAAGGAATAGTAGTGGGATAGGTGCTAGGAGTGCAGGAAAAGTGCCGGCTTGAAGTAATGTGATGGCATACCAATGCTGGCCTGCTGTTGGACATCACTGATGGGCCAGCTGCATTCCGCGGGGACACTCTTGTACTGGTTTAAGTAATGGCACCATTGCACTTTACCGCTGATGGCAGTGCTGGTTACCATCTTTTTTCCAGCTGGTGGCCCAGTGTTTCTTTCTTTGCTGGGTACATACAAAATCCCGCAGCAAGCTGAATATTTATTTACAAACCTCATTTTCTCCGACCCATCCCAGCAAAGTAAGAAACACTGGGCCATCAGCTGGAAAAAATATGGCAACCAGCACTGCATCAGCGGTAAAGTGCAATGGCGCCATTACTTAAACTAGTACAAAAGTGTCCGCGTGGAATGCAGCTGGGCCGTCAGTGAGGGCCAACAGCAGGCCGGCATTGGTATGTCATCACATTACTTCAATCCGGCACTTTTCCTGCAGTGCTAGCACCTATCCCACTGCTATTCCTTTGCTGGCCCAGCACTTTCCCTTACAAAAATTTCTTATAGAATTCTATAAAAAAACAAAGTATTATGGCTCTTTTTTCTGTAAGCTAGTTTCACCAAGAGCTATAGAAATATCTGTAGAAGCGTCTATATTAGAAATATTTGAACTTGCAGCGGTTTCCACGTGGTCACCCTCCCAATTACTAACCGCGCTCGATGCTGTTTTGTTTTCGTGATCGGACATGAACAAGTGCTTTCAGCGTATGCTACGACCGCTCGCAGTTTTCAACTTCTCATTACCCTATTTCAAGTTTGTTTCTTTAGTGATTTACGTTCCCAATCATAAAACTGGTATAAAAATTATTGTATTGTATAGAAATCCTAGATATTTTATACGCCTTTTTTTTTGTTGATTCTGAACTGTGTAAATTATGAAAACCGAAATCCTTTGTAACGCAGTAAAACCAGATTTAAGGAGGAAAAAAATGCGTTGAAATAAAGGATTTATTTATTTATTCATTTACTTATTTATTTTGTTGGTGGTAGTGGTGCTATATTATTTACAGTTTAAAAAAATTAGCTTCACAGCTTAAATTGTGTTAAGATATTCATTTCAGATTTGTGTTCAAATGCTCAATGTCTTCGATATTCGCAACGCCACCTAGCGTAAGAGTTCCCAGCAATAATACTGCAAAAGTTCATGCACTTCCATGTAGTTGCGGGCCAGCGATTCTTTGAAATTTCCTTTTGCGTGGCTTAGATAAGGCTCAGAACTTTCTTCAAAATTTGTACCTCCGCTAATGCGATGGACGCTGGTAATTTGTTCTCCATTTATTTTGTTTTCAGGACAATTGACCTTCAAATGTTTTGGGCTCGAACAAATGAAACATCTAATAGCCCTTATGCGCTCAAAGATTTTTTTCCTTTCTTTCTCTAGATTTCGTTCTCTCCAGTTAGTTCTGCTTTCGGAATGCCCCCCTCTCGTTTCATCCTCATTTTCCATTTTCTCATCCCGCGAATTTTCTTCGAATTTCGGCTTTTTATTCCACAATTTTTTTGACACACATTTTATAGTTTCGTATTCGTCGAGATCTTTAGCTAGTGTTTCTGGATCTTTATATTTGGCCCACGAATCTATAAAATGTTCCCTTAATTCCACTGGAGCACGCCTCTTAATTTGTTCGGTGATTAGCAAATCCTTTAACTCCTTAAAATTTGTAACCTCAAGACCATTTAACCACCCTTCTAGAAAGCTATTTAGTTCAAAAATGAGGTCTTTCCACGGGCTATTCGGATTTCGTAAATGTTTACCTAATTTTTGCCTATAAGCCTCGTCACTCATTCTAAAGCGAGCTAACAGGATTGACTTCACATGCTGAAAGTTGTCAACTCTGTCTGTCGGTTCTCGCAAGATCAATTCGGCTATCTCTACAGGCAACAAGGCTTATAAATGAGTGACCAGATCCTCATTTTCTATCCCAGACCTTAATGCCTGTCTTTCAAACAAGTTTAAAAATAGAGTTATATCCGAACGTTCTGGATCAAAACGATGCATTATAGTTTTCAGCGCTAATTTAGGTTTTTCCGATCCGTTACTGGAAGTCGAGTTACGCCTCCCTGAATTTTGTGTTAATTTCAGTTGCCCTAATTGAAAATTTCGCTCTTTTTCTTTCTCTTCTTTTTCTTTTTTCTCTCTTTCTAAAAGTATTAGATCTTTCCTATCTTTTACTATATATCCCACTTGCGTTAATGCAAAGTCGGCATCATAATCGTCCGCGCCCTCTATCTTTTGGATAATCGTCGCGATTATGTCACTTTCCTCTATCTCAACTCCTAATACTTCTGCTAAATTTTGCAGATAAGCCTTTCTGCAATATTTCAATGCCGTTATTTTCGCCATTATCTATCGATTTTATATTCCTACAGATACTACAAAGAGAACCTAACGATTTCCTTCTTTATTTATTTATTTATTTATTTATTCATTTTTTCGGTTACCTCAAAAGATATGAATTTGGCACTTCACCGAGAATATTCTAGCCCTATCTATCGTTATAAAGTGGTTTTCAAACTTATTCACAATATACATAAATAAATTAGCAATCCTATAATAAATTTCAGATATTCTACGTTTTAGTATTAGTTTCGAAAAAGAAATATAACTTTCCATACTTTTACATTCCCTACACGCACAAAATATAGAAGTTAAAAAATATTTCTAAATGCTATAGGTAAACAATTTTCCCTGTTTTACTCAGAGTTGAACACTCCTTGCAAACCTTTTCATATGCTTTTTCTATTTTGAACACAAGTATATACACTGCTCAAAACAATTAAAGGATATTTGAAGTTTTATGTAAAATAAAGATATAAACGAAATTTTTTTTGCCGAAAATAGAAGAAGAGAATCACAAATGCAAATTTTTCTGGTTTTCAAACTGTGGAGTATGCAAATTTTGAGTTCGACGTCAAAAACGTCGCTTCAGCGGCAGCGAATGAAATTTGACTTTCGACTGGATAAAAGAGAATGAAGACAAGGATGATTGGCATTCAGTGATTGCTTTGTTTCGATGAGTACGATGTCTCAGCGAAGTCATTTGACAGATTCAGAAGCTTTGAGAATTGTTGGTAGGTTAGAAGGGGGCCAAACTCAAGCCGAAGTAGCGCAAGCCATTGGAGTGTCACAAAGTGTCATTTCCAGGATCTGGAACCGTTTTTTGGAGAGTGGATGTGCAGGCCGAAGACCAGGGCAAGGTCGTAGACGGGCAACAACGCCCAATGAAGATCGGTATTTAGCGTTAACAGCTCGGAGACACCGAACCATGAACGCTACTCTTCTCCAACAACACCTTCGCTCGGCTACAGGCACCACGATTTCAACTCAGACTGTCCGAAACCGGCTCCATGCTGTAGGTCTGTATGCTCGCCGACCGATGGTATGTGTTAGATTAACATCAAGGCATCGACGCGACCGCAGGGAGTGGAAAACCGAGCATGTCAACTGGAGGAGAAATGAATGGAACAATATTCTGTTTTCTGACGAGTCCCTTTTTCTGAGCATCCGGATAATAGGCGTATTTTCATCTGGAGGGACCGTGGCAGTAGGAATAATCCTGCGTTCGTGCACGAAAGTGTCAGATTTGGCGGTGGAGGAGTGTTGGTGTATGGTGGCATCTCCATTGACGGGCGCACTGACCTCTACATCATTCGAGATGGAGCTCTGACTGGTCGCCGATATAGGGATGAGATCCTCAGACCTATTGTTGTCCCTTACGCTGCAGCAATCGGAGATAACTTCATTTTAATGGACGATAACTGCAGGCCACATCGTGCAAACCTGGTGGAGGATTTCCTTTTCGAGGAAGGAATCGTTCGAATGGAATGGCCAGCGTGTTCTCCAGACATGAATCCAATCGAGCACGTTTGGGACGCTCTAGGAAGACGAGTTTCTGGCCGCCAACAACCCCCACAAACTCTCCAAGAACTGGAAAGAGCTCTTCTGGAAGAGTGGGGCAGAATACCCCAACTCGTCATTAATAGCCTCATTGAGTCCATGCCTCAAAGGTGTTCAACGTTGCTGGCCGCCCGTGGAAACCATACCCCCTACTGAAAATGATTTTCTTTGAAGAAAACACCTTTTCTTATTCTTTTTTTCTCATATGCACAAATTGTGTTTTTTTCCTTTAGTACACAAATGCGCAATAAAATGCATTTTTTCTGCCAAACATGTGTAATTTATTCTCATATAACCTACTATGTCTGTCGACCATGTATCAATCAGCTAAACAGTTTACCAGATACAAAATCCACCTAAAACTGCAATATCCTTTAATTGTTTTGAGCAGTGTATTTAGAAAAATCAATCATTAAATAATCCAAATTGATTCTAAAATATTTTTCAAGCTAACTTTCCTCAAAATTGTACTTTTCTTACATGACATAATTTTTTTTTCGCCCTAAGAATCTAGTTTAACTCTAGTTTTCTGTAGTCTTTCTTTATTTTTTTTATTTTTTATTTTTTTTTTTTACTAAATTTAAAAACAATGACAAAGAGTATCAGCTCCCTTGTACTACAATTAATTAAGTTTTATTAAGTAAAACTTATTAAGTTTTGTTAATTAAGTAAATTTATTAAGTAAAACTTTACTTAATTAATTAAGTAGAATTAATTAAGTAAATTTTTTATTTTAACTAACCAATTTTAAAAATTTCATTTACCTCAAAACAAAAGTTTTCCTTTAAAATATTAATTTATTATCAACATTTCAATTAATTAATAGATTAAGAGCCACTCAAAATAATGAGCCTACCTTTTGTTTTGCTGGGGCATTTTCTCTCGGAAACTGTTCTGCACGGCACTGCGCTGGAGTCTCCTTTCACTGCACACAGTCTTGCATCTGGATGTCGTCTAGAGCACTTTTTTGGGGGACTGTCCGTCACGATACCGGTGTCGCTTTTCTCTACACACTGTATTGTGTCTGGAGTACTTTCTCTTAAGTTTGTCTTTTAATGTTCAGAGTCCTTGCTGTGCATACCACCTTCTGCCAGGGCCGAAACTAAGGAGGGGGGGCAGAGGGGGCATGTGCCCCGGGCGCCCGAGCCAAGGGGCGTCAATTGAAAGATTATAACTTTGGAACCGAGTTATTTTCATCTGATGGACTGATGGCTTTCATTATTATGAAACAGCCATTATAAATGAAGCGTTAGGTAAAGATGAAAGAGCAGCAGTAAAAACTTTGAACTCTGATTTATTTTTTGTTCAGAATGGGAAAAAATGGCTCAGTTAAAGCGGAAACTCGGTTAAGCGGGACTCGGATAATCGGAACTCTAGTGTATAAGCAAACACTGTAAATAGCCGGGAATACATGCGAATTCTTTTATGTGAACGAACTATAATTGCAACAAACGTCACATTCAATTTACGTAGTTCAGTATTACATATTTTATAATTAAATATTTTAAATTTTAAAATAAGTCGGCCATTAGAAAATTAGTAAAATTCTCTTTGTAAATATACTTTGAGGAAGAAAAAGGCGCCAAAATTCATGTTTGCGCCGGGCGAAAAAAAGGCTAGTTTCGGCCCAATTTCTTGGTTATTTACTTGAATTACAACTATATTATTATTTTTGGGTAAGTTACAGCTTATGACAATGTTCATTTAAAAGCACAAGTTCAACAAGCATGGGATTGGCATCCAATCTTCTAATGGATTCTTTATCGATAAAAGTTTATTCCTTGCTCACAAGTTTGTAACGAAAACTGCTGCCGCTGTTTTCTTGTATACAACACTCCGTTGTGAACTCCTTTTACCTCTCGGTTTCCACCGGAGAAATCTTATCCTGCCTTAATCGGCAGACTGCTTCTATTTCCTCGGACCTGTCCGAAATCGCAGTCCCCAACTCTGAGAGCAACACCCTCCTTTGGATTCCAAAAACATCTCTCCCTTTCGTGTTCTCCCTTCGTTAACTCGCCTTTCTTCAAAATGAAATCACCAACAAGCTTCGATATCATAGGCCAAGAGGGACCCTCTCTTCTTGCGTGAGAAAATTTCACATCTTTGTTTCATTTTTAAATCGTCCTGGGAAAATATCGGCAAAGCTTGCTACTTAAAAGGGATTCCGTAACTCCTATTCTTTTCATGCCTTTCTCCTTTTTAGTCAAAGGTAAGATTGTTTGAGATGGATCGATCCTTTTGATTTTTTCTACAGAACCTTGAGACATAGAAATATTTTGAGCTGGGATGCTTATACACGCTTTTCCTATCTAGAATTCTGTTTGAAAATATATGGGACTTTTCTGTGAAATACATTGGATTCTTCACAATGACACCAACTCTGAGAGCCACACCGATTTGGACAAATACTATCTCGATCGCGACTAATATTTTAATTATGAAGAGGCTGCAATATCTAATTTAATATTATGAAATGCTATGAAAAAAATGATGAAGAAATAGACAAGATTTTTAAGCTATAAAGAAGAATCTGTTGTTTTTAAAAAAAACGCATTCTCGACACTAAAACTTTTTTTGAAGATGTTTTCGAAGATAACTTGTGTGATATGTGAATATTGACTGGACGAGTATCTCACGAACTGTCCTCACTGAAAATAAACGTTAAAGTGCGAGTATTTCTCGTGCTCAGAGGGTTCCGTACAATAAATGTATGAATTATTAACAGTATTATTAAAGAAAAATCGTTACTAAATGAATAATAAGACTTTGTAAAAAACTATACAATGTAGGGTTTGGTATAGCTGTCTATACTGGACAAGAATAAATTGGTACCATAAAAGTTCAAAGAGATATGAAGTCTAATTAATATCAAATATTGCTATTTTGTGTAACTCTTTTTAGGTAGATTTCGTATGAAATACTACCTATTGGCGACGTTCCTATGTTGGAATTTCTGAAAAATTTTTGCAGATCTACACCGATCATGACCCCTAGAGCCCAAAACCACACTCAGTAAAAAACTTTATATCTATCTATCTATCTATCTATCTATGTATCTATCTATATATATCACTTTCTTCTGGACACGATAACTTCCACAATTCTGCACCAATCTCTTCCAAACTGATACATAAAATCAAGGGGCATAAAATCTCGGTCATGTTCGTTAATGGGCAAAATCGGACCAAGGGGATGGAAATAGGGAGGGGTTTTGTGAAAACCGAAAACCCCCCATAACTTCTTAATTTTTGTACATATCGAATCAGTTTAAAGTTTTTATTACTTCTAAAAATAGGGCAAAAAATTTATGTATTACAGATTTTTGATAAAGATAAAAATGGGCTCAAGGTGCGCGAAAAATAGGGTTTTGGGGGGAAAAAAATTCATAACTTCGTCAATTCTCAAGATATCAAATCCAATTAATTTTATCATGAATCTCCTTAACATTATCTACAACTTTTATATTCACAAGTTTTTGATAGGACCTCAATTCGTACCGCAAAAAAAATTAAAAACGAAAACAAAAAGGGCGTTTGAAGAAGAAAAAAATCAATAACTCCGTCAATTCAAAAGATATAAAATCCCCATGAATTTATCATATATCTTCTTAATATTGTCTACAACATCTATATAGACAAGTTTTGGATAGGACCAATTCTTACAGCAAAAACAAATTAAAAATACATAGCGGTTGAAGAAAAAAATTATCTTAGTAAGGGTATATTCAAATCCAAACTGCTTATTTTCTTATTCATTTTACAATTCATTTTTACTCTCAAAGGCTTCCAATTGGTACCCTTTCTTACTCAGAAACTATATAATGTACCGTAATGGTCAATTTTTTGATAGAGGCAGAATATATTTTTAAACATGCTGGCAATGTGGGCCTTTTGAACCGAATTTTCCGAAGCGGATTGGGTTGGAAAAATCATCGTATTAAGGGAGTATTCAAATCCAAACTGCTTATTTTCTGACTCATTTTTAAATTCCTTTTTGCTCTCAAACGCACCCAATTGGTAGATTCGCTTACTCAGAAACTATATAATGTACCGTAATGATCGATTTTTTGACAGAAGCAGAATATATTTCAAAAAATGATGTCAAAGTGGGCGTTTTGAACGGAATTTCCCGAAGCGATTGTGTTAGAAACGAAAAATATTGTCTTACTGAGAAAATAATTGTTTATATATCAAGTTTTAATTGATTGAACGAAAATTAAAAACACAGGTCGCTTATAAATCTCTTCAAAAATCACGTCAACAAGTTTCATGTTTTTCCTATTAAAAATGAATCTGGAGTTACGCCAGAAATGTTCGAGTTGTTGAGCATGGAAAAGTATTTTTTTGAATACCGCCCTAACATGATTCTGATAAAAACCAGTTATTATATAAAAATGAAATAAAAACTCGTCAAAAGCGGCCAGATAAAATTGTTAATGTGGGTTTATCTCTAATCATGATTTGGTTTTTGTTTGTGAAATTGGTATACTTAACTTTGAAATCTACCTCCGCCTGTAGGCCGGGCCGGCAGGGATTTTTTTTAATTTGAACCTAATCTGTTTATGATGAACTTAATTCAGTACTGACAATAAAAGTAGTGCATATTTAAACTTCATTTGACATTTCATAAAACTAAATTCAACGTAGTAATAATCTTTTCTTTTTACAGCGTATCAAAAACAAAACCCTTGTTCAAAGTTTAAACTTTGCATTGTGCTAAGCGTGCTTCCAATAAAGGTTACAAAGCTCCAACGTCGTCCTGGTCCGTGCTGCGTTTTTCCAGATAACTTTTTAATTAACTATTAAAGACACGGGGGGCGTATTGACAGATACACTCAATGCAAACTAGTCGCGAATCCCATAGTTTTTATGTGATTAATTCTAATTAAATTGGTTTAACCTGTTTTTAACAATCCGACGTTTATTGCTTTTATACTGCTACTGGACCTTGCATACACAAATATATCATTAAAAGTTGTTATTTACACTTTAAAATCCGATGGTACATAGAGTACGCCGCCCCTGTCATTATGTATGTCCAAACCGTCCGTGTCTTTAAGGCTAATGTCAGTCTTTTGCACGCTTTTTTACTTACGTATAGGCGTTTAGTAAGTATTTTTTACTTACTACAAAATGCTAGCGGCATTGTGTGGGGATAATACGTAAGGAAAAAAGCGTGCAAAAAGAGGCCCGTCTGACATTAGCCTAAGGGTTAATATCTCGGCTAATTACCGACGATTTTTCTCGAAAATCATTATATACAACTTAGTAAACTTAATATAGAAAGAAAATATTTTTTTTTTTTGTAAGTAGCATTATCAGTCCCTCTACATTTTTCCTAAATATATTTGTGAATCTTTAATAAACTGTAAATGTGTGGGTCAATAGTCTTTATTACTTACCCGAATTTCAACTTTCCATGTTCCATAGGTTACGAGTAAAATGGCTGTGACAGACACAGGAATGATCTTATAATGGTTCCGTTTTTACTTTTTAAGTACGGCACCCTAAAAAAGGCTATTGTCTTACATTATATATTGTCTTATAATATTGTATAATGAAATTTGTGTTGCTGTTTCTTATCGTTTCAGATTACCAGTCCCTAATTTCTTTTGTTTCTGTCGATTATCTCCTGTGGCCAGACGGAATTATCAGAATGGCCTAGGCATGGACAGAGCTTACCAGTCTTTCTCCTAGATGGTAACACCACTGATTTTTCTTCTTGTTTTCTTTTGCATCACTTAATAGAGGTAAAAAAGCTGACGTGAACTGTATTAAGGCATACGGCGTGGAGGGCGGTAAACGGCAGAGGAAACGACAGGATAAAGAAGAGAGTTAGTGCAAGACAATGATTATTTGACAGAGAAAGAATAATGAATTCTGCTGTTATAATTTTTTAAACTGTTTTACTTGTAAACATCTGTAAATTGTGACATTGTAATGAATGTTTAATTAATCTAGAACTACTTATTTTCTTTTGTCATTTGATGCTTATTTCCATAATATATGATAAAAGGTACATAGACCCCCACAAGAAACAGAAATTTCTATTAGCGTGCAAGTAAACTGATAAAAAATCTTTTCAACTATGCATACGGGTGCTTCTAAAAATGTTCAAGAACGAAGACATTTTTCAATTTAAGACAGAAATATAGAACAAATCACCAAACTCTTTGAAATGCTAAGAAAAGATGTATTTTTATATTTTATGGTGTCTCTGCTTACAAATTCATATACAATGGAAAGTACATATATAAAGTTACACAAGAAATATAAACTTTTATTAAACTAGAACAAAATAAAATTATCACTTTGGTATCGAAAAGTTTATGCTTTATTTACACAGCTAATGAAATGATAATGTTGTTCATTCCATTATTTTTTTTTTCTGGAATCTCCTTCTCAATTTGCATCCCAATCGCTCCGAATACATTCCCGTGTTTTTCTACAAACAAATCTGATAAGGGAGAATTCGTTATCGCAGCTTTAAGAACCTCATCAGGACGGGATTTCTTTAGGCTCTTTGTTGTAGACCACAATAGAGAATAGAGTACTGAGATTAAACTTAGTTTGAGCACGAAATAATTAATCACTAAACAAGTCACAGTGAGCATTTTTTTTCTAGTTTATTTGAATTCATTCTCTATTATAGCATTAGCATATTCCACTAGTACACCTAGTACACTTATGCAGTTTTTCCAACGTGCTCTAGAAAATACTCTTAAATCTTTCGGTAACAAAAGTCTACAGGTATGAAATAAAACAAAAACACATTCTCTATGACTTTATACTATATGTTGCAGTTTTTGGTCTTTACTATGGAATATTTTGTATGTTAATGAAAGAGGTTATACAGGGTTGTGGAAGATAATATATGCTTCAAATATGTTCATATAAAATTGTCCCAGTTATACATTTTAATAGTATCAACTGTAAGCGTTGTAGACTGTTAGTTAAAGGTCACAAAAAAAAGAGTAATTCAAACTGTTTTACATAAGCGCATGCACGAGTACTGCGTGGCTCGCTTGCAGTGCCACGTACACAAAATGTCGACTCCTGGGCGAAAAGCATTATTGCTGGGCTGAAGATTTAAAACCCATTAGAGACATGGGATTTTTTTCCTTTTTGGCTTTATAAAAAATCGTGTCTACGTTCCCCCGCTGCCTAATGATTTGCTCAAGTTGTGACACATAATTGAAGAGACTATTGCTTCCGTAACTCCGGACTTGTTAATCGAAATGTGGGAAGAGTTGGACTTTAGTTTGGATATGTGCCGTATAACTAAAGGGGCACATATTGCACATTTGTAAGAAAAACTAGCTTACAAGGAAGGTCTCCATACAGGGAATACTCAGAATATGTTGAAAAAAATGCTAGTGAAACTATTCATGTATGTACTAAGGGATCAGTCAAATTTAACGGCGGAATTTCAGTAGAAAGTCTGTAAAAAATAATATACTTTCGAATATTTGGCGCGAAAATACGAAAGTGATAAGCGATTTGGCGAGCAGGATTTTTCTTCGCCAAAAGCAAACGATTTTAATGCATCTGAAAATTGTTTATTAATTGTTTTTTTAGAATGCACGGTTTTTAATGTATCTAAACTTAATCAATGAAAGAGGTTATTATATATATTTTTTAATTACATATATATGTTGCTTGTTGCTATAGTTATTTAATTTTATCACTGTAAAAATATTTTCTATGCTTTGCAAGTTGCAAATATCTATTTTAAGTTATAGTCAGCTGACATTTGATTGCCATAATACATTTCCATATCAAAGACGAAATCGTTTCCATAGCAACAAATTCAAATCGACAGTGTTCTATCTGCCTAATTTTTGAGCTTGAAATAATTTAAATCAATTTAAATTTTGCTTTAAATCGTAAAATATGATATTTAAATTTTATTATAAATTCATATAAATATATATGAGAAACTGTAGTTAAAACAAACTAAAAACGACAAAAATATAGTTAAAACAAATTAAAAATGACAAAACTAAAGTTATTTAAATTAAACTTATATAAACAAATTCAACATAAAAAGTTTTTCCTACATAAAAACGTATTTTTTTTTTCATCGCCAACCGATGATAAATCGCCAAATAAACGAAAATTTCGTTATTTTTTTACGGACGTTGTATCTGGGTTTCGCCAAAAAAAATTTTATAAACATATATATCCATATGAGAAGAACATTCTGTAATTTGTTCAGATTTTTCCGAGTATGCCCGTATGGAGACCTTCCTTGTTAGTTTACCTTCTATTTGATGTGTTATTTGTTGTAAATAGTCTAAATTAAACTGTTATAATATAGCATTGAAACTGGGACATTCTTTTATGGACACCTTGTACTAGAACACTCTTTCCTACCCTCATCGGCCACACCAGTGGCCGAGAAGTTCTGCTCTCAAAGCTGGTAGACGGGAGGTGCTGGGTTCGAACCCAATCGCACCCGTCGACCTAATTATTCGGAGTTTTCGTGGTTTTCTTCGAACCTTGGATTTCCTTGCGTAAATACGGATTAGGTTACCTTAGAAAGACCTCCACGAAGGGCACTCCACTCGTTTGGGTCAATATCCCTCGTGTAGAATATTGGCCGTGATAAATAACACCAACACCACCTACCCGTATCGCTTTTTCACTTAATTGGACGTAATTAAAAATGACACAGAGCTAAAAACATCTTTTTTTCTTCATACGTCGAAAATTTATAAGATATTTTAAATCCAATGTTATAAAGAACGCCTAAACTTCTTTCCAGTAGCGATAAAATAGACGTAGTTGTCTGTTAATGATAGTAGCAATCATCAATAACTATAGTTTCAAATCATAGCATGTAAAATGTAAAAGACGAAAAAAAAGATGTTATTTTCATTACAGTATTTGATATAAATTGAATAATAATTTCCGCCAAAATTAAATTAAAAGTTCTTAAAAAGAATTAAGTTTCTTCTTGTTTTGTAAGCTTTGGGAGACTCATTTCAAAGTGTTTAAACTTAGGTGATTGTGAATACAGAGAGATATCATGGGGAAAAGTTGTTGTCCTACTGTTTTGATATCTATTTACCTACTTTTCTTCCATAACTTCATATGATAGCGTGAATTGCAAACGACCCGGCATGAAGTACATTTTAACAGCAACTACATTGACTCACAGAAACAAGTGAGAGAAAGATGTACGTCTACATGAAAACCGCAGCTAAAGTAAAATTCCACTGAGTGGACATTATTACGCTTACATCTGCTTCGCGAGCGAGGAAATTTTAAATCAGAATTCAGAGATCGTTAAAAAGTCTTTTTTATATTAAAATAGTTTTGTTTCTGGGATTCGTTCTGCTTAACAGATCATGTATCGTAAAACAACACTTATAGTACGGTGAAGCTTTATTTTTTACTCCTTCATTACAGATAAACCTCGTATGAAGTTCAATATTTGTTAAACATAGGAATAAGAAAATGGTCCAAAGCAACTTCTGTCAACCAAGCTACCTGCTGCATTTTTGGGTTAGCGATCACAGCAGGAATTGTCATAGTGGCCTAGACCAATCATATTTTAAATATCTTAATAGTATACCAATTAGATTGAAGATGACTTATATGCAGACTAATAATATTACCCTATGTTTTTTCTGCAATAGAAAGCATAAAGACGGACTGTTTGCCAGCTATATTTTTTTTCAGTAGTGTCGTCAGCTGCCTTATTGATAACAAAACCATTTTCTTTTCAAAAATTTATTTCGAAATCTCGCGTTTAAAATATTTATTTCTTTTTTGCACGAGAAAAGATTTTCCTCAAAGATTTTCTCATGTTGGATCTAAAAAAGAACATAATCAAAAATAATGCTTTTATTTTCTACTTTGCGTCAATTTATCTAAGTTGGACGTATCACCAAAAGCAGTTATTTAACTATTAATAATAATTACACATTGCTTGTAAACCTCATATAAGTTTTGTTTTGTAATTTTGTAATACACCTTTTTTAAACACTATTTGTTCTTAATAGCCCATTTTAAATGTATTTTAGTTCTTAAATCCAAACTGGCTATTTTCTGATATATTTGTTAAATTAATTTTTGTTCGCAAACGTATCAAATTGACAGGTGCTCTTATTAATTAACTATGTAATCGAACTCTTTTTCCGTTTTTCAATAAAAAACAGAATTTTTTTCAGAAATTGCTGTCAAATTTGACGTTTTGAACCGAATTTCCTAACACTACAGCGTAATAAGGGGCAAAAATGACCTCCTGAGACAACAATCGTTTATAACTCAAAATCTTATTAACTTATGGGGAAATGAAAATAACTGTTCGATTACAAATCACTTCAATAATCATGTCTGCAAGTATCATGCTTTTATGTTTAAAAATGAGTCAGAAAATGTGTGAGAAATTTTCACGCTGTTGAGGGGGAAAATAATTTTTTTTTGAGAACCGCATTGATACAATTTTTTTTTCATCCGTTTAAAAAATAATTCATACATAAGAGAGTTAAACATACTTATTTCTAAAATGTTACAAAGCTAAATGTAGACACTAAGAGGTTGTTTGAGATACATGTTCTTTTAGTGATTATATCCCTTAGTTATATGGTCATTAGCAAAAATTACAGGTAGGTAAATCGATATTACTTGTAAAGAAGAAAGTCAAATCAAAAGAAATGAGAGCATTTCCCAAATCGGCAGGGTGTTTTAGATTAGAAACTTAGCGTCAGCCAGCTGTATAGATTAACATCTAATAGATAATTAAGACAGCTCAATATTGCCGAGAGGTCTGAAATATGATAGAGACAGAATGTTTATTTCAGTATGTTTTATGAAAACGCCAAAGAAACACATGATTTTATGAAAGCATGAGAACATAGAATTTGTTCAGTTGAATTGTGTGATTACAATCCATCAAGACTTTTTTTTCCATCTGCATTTGGCATAAACTGCAAATTAACTGGTGATTTTCAACCTCATCCTTTATGTATTGGACCGCACCCTTGCGTGTCAAAGTCAGGCCTGTCCTTAATAAACAGGGTTGGGTGAGATAACACCGTTCTCAGTTCTCTCTGATTTTTGTGATCGCTATTTTTTATCATGATTTCTTAAAACTTTTATCTAAAAAGCATACAGATGACGTAAAATGCTTCAAATTTTCGAATTTTCATACAATTCCGAAAATAACTAATTTATATAGTTTCACTCTATGTAACACTTAAACAGAGCTTTTAAGTTCGTTAACGAACAATACCACTGTATATGTATAACAATACCACTGTAGGAGTAAGTCTTCTCAGTTTTTATCAGAATACATCTTTTACTATTTTAGGTACAGTACATAAAAGAAAAAAAATGCGAACGATGGCTGTATTTTCAGATCTGATTAATGCAACAAAGAAAAAAAAGTAATGTTTAACATGTATAAAGTTCTTTATACGGGTACACTGTTAAAAAATTTGTAGTTTGTTGAACGAACATTTGGTGTTGCAGTAGCTGCAACCATAAAATGGTGAAACTTCACTCCAAGATTTGGAGGTCCGGTTGAACCTTAGCTCCAAATGTTCGATCAAGATTTCACCACCTTACAGTTGCTGGTGCAGCTACTGCAGCACCAAAAATTGGTTCAACCTATCATAAAATTTTTATCAGTGTATGTTGTTAATTTTGTCATAAGAGGTCATCTACATATTAAAATTGAACCTACCTTTTAAAAGTTCAATAGCAACACAATAATTGTATCGCATACTTAAATTTCCCATACCAAAAAATGTGAAATGTGCTAGAAATGATAAGTCAGCGAGATATAAATCATGGAAAAATGAATCAATCAATACTATAGATAAACGTGCGTTATTTAGGGATAACTCGAAAAATAGTTTATGTATTTTATGTCTTTTTGTTTCATATGATACTTTGCAAACATAACGCGCATGCACATTTTCTATAAATATGCTCTGTAATATTAGCTAGTAATTAGTAATGCTGTTACTAAAAATTAATAAGTTGAAGCATATATTTTTTTCCTTCGTTGCCTTTGAATCTCCATAGTCGAAAACCCCCTAATACTATAAAAAAATTTTCACGATTGGTTATAAGTTGCCAAGTTATTAGTAGATATAAAAAATCGGCAATTTTAAGGGCCATATTTGAAAATATTTTTTCTGCTTTTTCATGCATGCCAAGTATAGCAAGTAAACGCTATATTTACAGATATTCTGCTGATTATTATATCATCTTCATCATTCTAACACATTTAACGAACTCAACATATCAACTGTCCCTGAACGCACTTTAACGCGTATTTCGAATGTGTTTGAAGATAGGGCAATGCAGATTTATATTCAGGATAAATGCGGTATGGCAAATCGAGTGAAATTAAGAAATATAGTGATATCAAGGTTTACCAAATTTCGTATAAAGATGAATACGAATCTTCAAGAAAATTTCTCTATATCAGGATTATAGACAATCATAAATTGAGAGCTTTTGTCAAAACAGCTTTATTCTGCAACTTTTAGAAATAGAATCATGATCATCGTCCGTTTATTATTATTATTATTTACGTACTAAATACTTTTTAGAATATCTATTACAGCTAGAGAGTTGAAATTTCCCTCTCTAGTGAAATTTCAGTATTTTTCTATAAGTCAACTGTTTCTCTAAAACTGTCTAAAATCCTGAATGTATCCTTAATATTACAGAAGATAAACGGGAATAAATAACATTTTTTATGTGATTTTATGAATCTTTCAGTAATTGATTTAATTCATTTCTTTGTTAGATAAATGAAAAATGTTTCTTATTATTAAATGATACACTTGGGACATGCGTGCATGATTTGAAAAAGTTAGCTGAAATACTTTTTTATGGGTACCCTAACTTATCTACAGTCATAGATGGTAGTAAAAATTAGACACTTTAATTATCTTTAACACGCTCAATTGATTGGTAAATAATTCATATGAGTAGAATTTTTTCATCTGAGCGAAAATGAGTCCAAGCTGAGACATGAGCCCAAGGATCCTTGGCTTCAATTGCCAATGCTCTTCCAATTGAGCTATCCGAGCGAATATTGTGAACAGATTACTACACATAAAAATTAAACAGTCACACTGAATTAAATATAAGTATTTTTTGCGTTTATATAAACGAAAATACATGTTTTTTAATATATATTTAATAAATTTGAAATCACAAATATATGAAGAAATTGATAAAGTTCTAAAGATGATTTAGAAATGAACATAGGAAACCAGTATGTAAAATAAGATACTATGAATGACTCACAGAATCATCAGAGGAGCTTGTGAGATCATTCATAGAAGATGCGTTATTTCATCCTATTTTGTTGGCATTAAGCCTAAAATGACAAACTTTAGCTCCTTATAACGCAAACATTAGAGTAAATATATAATAAAAAGCTAAGAGATCCAAAGAAAGATACACCTCATACAGGATATTAAAAATTATTAGAGCACAATACCTGAATGACATACTAAGAGTCAAAACTACTGCATATCAGCATGGAAAACAATATATATATATATAGTATACATATATATATATATATATATATATATCTTTATAAATAAATTATATTATTATATACATCAAGATAAAACTGCTTTGCTTGCACTGTCGAAATGTCATCTGTACGCTTAAATTAGAAATACTATAGTAAGCCCTTTTTTTTTTTTTTTTTTTTTTTTTTTTTTTTTTTTTTTTTTTTTTTTTTACTTCGTTACCAGCAAACAAATTAATGAATAAAATTAATAGAAAAAATTGAAGAGGTTTATAGAAAAATCACATTTACCTCTCTTGTCACTTTTATTAATCATGCATTTACACACAACAGGAAAAGAAAAAAAAATATTCACATCGAATTGGGTAGCTATTTTCATGCCTCGCATACTATTTAGAAAAACAGTTGCAAATTCAGATAGCTTTTCAGAATACTTATTTTAAATCAGTGAAATCGTAACATATTACAGGCCCGTGGCTAATAGAAGTGATTACTTTCCTCTAAATTTTATATAAAATGAATAAGAATTTTTGTACAAAATTTAAAATCTAGTTTACTAAAGATTTTAAAACAATTTATCTTGAAAAACAGCTGAATCAACTGGCAACTTATTCTAGGGCTGCACAGTGCACAATCGCTGGCCCGCAGATCAGCAACTCCCTTTTTTTAAGAACAGAATAATTTACCTTATTTAATGACAAAAGCGTTGAAATTAAATAAGACAATGACTAGATTTTACAAATTGTGGTGGCAAATGATTTTCAGGCAAAAAGATTCTATTGCCTTTACTTATACCAACAGAGTTATTTGAGGTAATAAAAGGAGTATTTTTCTATAAATATCGTACACCTAAAAGAGCTGCATGGCAACAAAAAAAAAATTCGTTTTTAAGATAAATTCAAAGTCAGTAATTCTAAAATGAAACTTTCCTGTGTCAAAACTGTTACAAATCTGTTTCAAGTATCAACTTCTTTAAAATGCAATAACGCATAAATTAATTCTGCTTTTCCTCTCTTCCTAAAATTGGTATTTTTAGAATAACAACATTTTGCTAGATGCACTATATGGGAAAACATTTCATGATTAATTTTTAATCAAGTTCCTCATATTTAAAAAGTATATAGTTGCATAGTGACAAACCCTGTGAATTAAAAAATTGTAATTTATAAATAACTGGAGCAAGACAAAAAATTCTCTTTATTTATATCAACTTCTGTTGATAATCATTGGCATCTCACTAAACTTTGGCAGACAAAAACCTAGGTCATTAACACTTATAATCTATTATTAAAATTGTTAAAAAGTGTATCGAAAGCAAAGAGAGTTCATAGTAAGAAAAAAAGTACTGTGAAAACGTTATTCATCACACGTATAATCATACCTATCAGAACTACGCAGATTGCATTTTTTTTCTATAGATTTGAAATTAGCTTCATTATTATGTTTCTTATGGCAATCATTTACTGTTAAGGCATTCAGCAAAGCATCTAATCTAGCGCACATCTGCCATGATTTACGGTTTCTTCAGTAAATAGATGAGTTAGAAATTTCATCTTCGCGTTGGATACCTATTAATTAATTTCTCTGAATTACTCCCTTCTGTAAATGATGCTTTTATGAAAGAAATATTATCGAACATATAATGTTGCTTTCATTAATTATTTATTATATTTATGATTGTGATATCTTTATGTAATTAAAAATTATTAAAATGACTAACATTGTAGCATTGCTCAAAATAAATTTTGACTTTTTTTTTATCGTGCATTTAATTATAAAACAACAGAATTAGCATCATTCAATTTAACTTTGTTTTATAGATATTTTGTTCCTTATGAAGTTTATAAAGGCTTTATTTTACTAATTTTTCCTTGATACAACATTTAATTTCTTGCAAATTCGTTATTAAGATTGTACTAATTTTTACGAACCATAAAATGAGCGGTATGAATGAAAAAAAATGTACAATAATGGAAATTAAACAGGTGAAACAGCAATTATGTCATCTTTTTTACCAGACTGCCAAGAACGGCTATGTGTTTCACGCGTATCTGGGTATGTGGATTCCTTTATACTCTCGAAACATTCCAACGGCTGGATGGATTTTAATGAATGAGGTCTCTATCGATTCGTCTTAACCGTCCGATGGTTATAGGCTAAGTTTTGTTTTTTGTAAATTTAAAATGGTGACTGACCGTAGAATATAAAATGGCGGTAGAGACTGTAAAAAAAATTACGCAGCATATTGAGTGGCATATCATTGGATAGGTCTTTCAAAATGAAAACGATGTTTCATTGACTATTTTACAGTCAGAAGCTCCGTTTAAATATCACACAACCTGGAAGTTATATAGGTAGGATCTCTAGGTTCACTGCAACTATAACCTTCATAGACATCTATAGGCCTCATGAAAACAGTGTTTATAGATAGGAACTAACAATTAAACACAACTTAAAAGTCATCAATACAAGTAAATAAAAAATAGGTAAGTAATATAAAAAATAGTTTCACATTGATGAAAAATAATTGATTAGTTCGCTTTTTACGCAGTCGAGTTTTTTGATATTTTAAATTTAATTTTTACTTGTTGTTATACCTGTATTTGCTGCTTCATGCTAAATGTTAAAAAAAAAGAAAAACTACTCGTAAATGAAAAATTAAATACATTAAAAACTTATACGCAAATTATGTATATATAAATATTATAAAAAATCCTATAAAACTGAATCAGTTAATGACTGGTGGTTGCAAGTGTGCCGAAAATATACAGCTTCAAAAGGAAATAATTATAATTTTAAAAACTTAATGCACTGTTTAAAAAAATAGTTGTTAGAATCTATAAATTATTTATTTAATCGATCCGGAATTAAATCTAACTAGTATTGTTTTGCACTTCTTTAGATTTTTTTTATTATTAATTACTAAGAATTTAGAAAACTTTATTGAGTAAAAATTCTATTAAACACATTTCTTCCATCAGAGTTACATATATACTATATGTAGTACGTATTTAAAATTAAACGCAAGCCCTTGTGTATATATTAGTTTTAAAAAATACAGTCAGCTTAACTGTGTTTGAAGATATTAGAATGAAATGCAATCTTAAAAATCTTCATTAGCTATCTAATTTCAGTTATGTATTAATAATGATTTTTGGAGACTAATAAATATCACTTAGGTCCTGAATATTAATAGCCAGCATTGCAGCTTACTATTTAACAAATAATATTTTGAAATAACATTGCAAATGTGAAAAATATATTTAGCGTTTAGATGTTCAGAATATAATAAATATATAGATATAGAAAAATGATAAATATTTCATAATAGTTATAGCTTAAAGATAAATAATCACCAGATTCTATAGAAAAAGAATCTTCGTGCATATTTGGTATTCATCATTACAAGTAAAGGGTAGATTTACATGCAGTTCTCCATAGTTACTCCATAAATGCACAGTCAGAAACTTAGTTGAACTGATTGTCATAGAAATTCAACTAGAAATATAGCAATTAGCGATACAAGACAGTTTTTTGTACTTGTTGATTGTCTCTGAATACGAAAAGATACTTCATTAGTCAAGTTATTCAAACAATTTACAGGGATTTTTCTCTAATGACACATTTCACTTAATCCCACTAAATCTTAGATAACACATTTCTTGCGTGCCTCTAAGTCCTTTGAGATGTCCTTTTAGTCTAGGGAAAAGTTAACGTCATTAACCACGATGGTAATCGATGCAAGACTATTGGTCAAACGTCTTTTTAGTTGAAAATAACTGCAAGAAGTTAAGTTAAGATTTTAAAAGATCTACACAATTTTCATGAATCCTTAAATTAGAGAATGGTTAAATGAAATTTGGAAACATAAGAACAAAAATTACGCGGAAGAAAATTTTGCTTTATCAGAATTCCCATTGAAAAATAAAGTACAAACTAAAAAAACATATCTTTTTCTTTTTTATCCAACAGAAAATTTTGCCTTACAAATTCTTGAAATTGAAATCTAGAACATCATTATATTTTTAAATGTGAAACTTCCCTCTCTACAAAGCCAATTAGAGCCAGGCACATTATGGTTAAATCTATTTTCTATAATAGAAAATTGTGTAAAGTAATATCCTAAAATTTATCTCGATTGTAACAAACTCATCATTCATAAATATAGTTTTATTGATATCAGTTACTTCAATGTGGAATTAGAATGGTCTGGGCTTATTTAATGATTAAATCATTCAAGGCCTGTAAAACAGAATATATGAGCGAGTTTTCTAAATTAAATTCTAATAAAATCCAATTAATTAAAAAAAATATGCGTGAGATTTCAAGGTGCACCGGTTTCTCTAATTTAATATAAAATTATAAATTGCAAAGATTAATTGTATTTCAAATAAGAGGGCACATTATTCTTCACATTTGCACTTTAAAGTCAGTATGCTTAAATGTGACGACCCCTAAATGCGTTAATGATTTTCTAGTACTTAAAATCTGAACCGTGTATAAATGCTGAGACAGCGAATTTCGGGAATAAAACGCAAAACACTTCTCTGCGTTTAAAACGTTTGCTTTAGAAAAAATTCCCATTACAATTTACATCCTTCACTAAAAAAGCGCCCCCATACTCGCTAAATGCGGCGAAGAATCCCGAAAATGGCTCACTGATTTTCTTTTTTAAATTTGAAGATCAAATAACATTATGGACGGCATTTACCTGAAGTGTAAGCTCAAGAAAGGGTCACAAATTTTCAAATTAGAGTACCAAAATATTCTTCGCATTTTGATGATTTGTTTTCTTCAGAGACCTATTAGCGACGAACTGAATGCTCTAGATGCGGAGAGACTTTTAGGAGATTAACTGAGGTAAATTTAAGTGGTATTTTAATATATTTAATAAAATGATAAAGTAGATATGTGTTAAATAATAATATGTTTTGAGTTAAGAAATTAGGAATTTCAACATGATTCTTCAATAGTGTTTTTCTTTGATCGGGTACTTAAATACGTGTTTCAAATGATAAAAAAAAAATACTTGTTTTTGAATTTTTCATAAAAATGTGACATTGTCCTATTCAATCTGTGTGCTGATCCAGAATCAATATTCACCCCAATGCCATTCCACGATATAAAAATTTACAAAATCAGAAATATGAATTAAATGAATTAAATACTTCTATAACCGGTAATACCCACCAATGATTTGGCTGATAAAAATTTAGCTGGTAGCAATTATTTGTCCACTGACCTATTTCCTGTCAATAAATCGATTTTTACTGATGCTTTTCACGTTAATGAATCGAGTATTAATGATGATCTTCCGCTAAATTATTTTTCTGCAATTTTCTGATTTTTAGATTATGTATTATTTAATATGGATGGTTAATGAGGAATCAACAACTAATGCTGACTGTTTTGCAAGCACAAGTTTTTAAACTGACCACCATGAAGGTAATAATAGAAATTCTCCAATAATGTGTAATGTGTCTGTTCAAACATATTTAACATTGCATAAAAAAGTAAGTGATGAAGATTTTGAAATTTTGCAAACAATGAATGCATATTTTTGCAAACAATGAATGCATATTTTTAAAAACAAGCAGGCAAAACCAGATCAGATTCTATTTAAGAACAGTCTGGAGTACAACCAGAATCACATTCACAAATATTTTTTCCAGAAGTTAATCCATCTCATGATTTTGAAAGCTGTTTATTAAAAACAGTTCCCCAACAAATCAAACTCCAGCCAATCAAACTTGCTGAATGCTTAACAACAGAACATATATGAAAAAATAAAAGAGAAGTGAAGTGATAGAGCAAAAACAAATATAAAAATTTAAAAAAAGAGAGATGAATTAAAGCTTAAGAAAGCAAAACAGCATTTCAGAAACTAAATTTGACAAAAAAAATGAAGCGAGTCGCTCAACCAATCTGAAAGTAAAGGCGCAGCAGAAGCAGAATTTACGAAAAAGCCTAAACCTCAATCTTTTCTAGAGCCATATCATTCAGAAACCATAAAGAAAATTGAGGCCTACACTGAAGATGAAAAGTACAAATGAGTTAAAAGCAAACTGAAAAGCAAAAGATTTGGTAAAACTTGTACCAATCATTCATTATTGACTTTTTGTTTTTTCCATGGTCAAAGTTAATAGTTGGTTTTGAACTAAAGGCACAGTATTCAATAATTTTCTTCTTCATAAAATGTATATTTATCTAATAAAATGCCAAATATATCCTAAGTGCGACAAAACTATGGGGAATCGGGTCACATTTAGGCACAATAACTTTAAATGCTTACATCAATGGTCTATACAGAGTGCAAAGCATATAAGTTACACAACTAATTATCTAACAATTTATTTCATAAACATCTGTTTAAAAATTCATAGGTTACAAATATTATAGGTTTTATTAATAATTTTTTCAAATATTTATTTCCAAAAAATATATATTTTTTAATTAAGTTTCAAAAATATTATGAGATCTAAACCTATTAATTTTTTAACAGAAATCAATTTCCAGAACCTTCAGATATGCAAATCCAAAATTGCAGATCATTCCGCCAAATAGTTTTTGAATTATACTTAAAAAAACTACCTGCATTGTATTTGATTTTAAAACGATTGCAAATGAATTTAACATTAGGAGTTCCAACTTTCAAACCTTCATAATTCCTAAACTACTTGACTAAATGACTTCCCGTTCGGTATCCAAAGGTAACATGTACTGAAAAAGCCAAATATGATGTAAAATTTAAGTATTCGTATTGAACATTTTAAAATTTGGTAAAATTTCAGTATGCAAACGCCCTCTAAATTTTTTTAACACAAATTAAAAGCACAATTTCCAGTAAAACCGCTATTTCCGTATTTTTTCTGACAATTTTGAAGGCTAAAATGTATAAGGTGTGTTCTGTCTCTGTCTTTTTTTATGGGTTACTATACAATTTTTTAAATGGTGTCTACGCATAGGTAAGTTAATATTCGCATAACATTACGACCTCAAGCATAACATTACGAACTCTAGCGGCGAAATTCAGAACTTAGCGATCCGATATCAAAAAACTTTTAGAGGTGCCAGAAAACAGGAAATGGGAAAATTGTTCAGCATCATCTTTAACCCCTTGAAGGGCGGTGGTATATTATATATACCACTTAATTTTAATTCCCAAATGCCACATTGACACCATAATTTAAGAATTATGTTTTGCTTTTCATAATGTACGCGAAGAAAAGATTTTACTTACTTTCATATAAATTTGTTCGTAAATCCCGGTGTCATTCAATGATTTTAACATTTTAGCAACACAAGTACTTTGCCCCTGAAAGGGTTAAGCAGGAAATGACTCTCCACGTGCATGAATATTTTAAATAAAAACCTTAAATTTATTCGATTCCCGTCGATACTATAAAGTTGATTTCGTAACAGAAAAGAATAGTGTGAGAAAAATGTCTCGGAATTGTAATCAAACAACATGATTAAGACACAAGAAACACAACTCTATTGTCTATGGCCGAAATGGTCAGTATCGACAGCAAATCATTCGTTCTTGACAAAGCAATGACGCAAACTGCACCAGCTGACATCGCGGTTGTTGCTTTATATTTTGACTTTCATTGCGCAGTGAAAGTAATTTCTCACTAAATGGATGGCACTTAACAAGTTTCTAACGGACTTTTGATTTTTTTTCCAATCTCCAGTATTTTTGGAGATAGAATAGCGGAGTTCCGCATTTCACCACCAGGAGTACTGCGAGTAGTCGCACTGTGTTGCATATACTCGCTTAGCCATGTGTTGAAACCATGTTTTATAACTGCAGATACAACCATTCAATTACGCGGCTGCGTAACATACACGCTTTCGACCTTGTGTAATTCTTTATATTATTTAGTATCTCGTGTTGTTAAGTAACATCTTTAATTGTCGTAATATTTCATAATAATAGACTTTAATGAGACCAAAATGAAGCTGTTCTTGGAATATACCAAAAAATGATCGTGTTATTTTCTCAGTTTAATCAGCTCGATTACACTGAGCGGACCGTATATTGAGGAAATATAGAAATATATTTCGGATAATAATTAACCCTCCAGCCGCGGGAAACGCTATTTTTGCGTTCCAATGGGCTACTTTTTTAAAATTCAGCTTGCTTGATTACCACCTTTTTTTAAAAAATCTTGTAATTCGGCTTATTCTCGCATTATTTAATTTGTAATTAAAGTGGCTATTTCTACTTCAAAAAAGTGGAGGGAATCAAACAATCTTAATTTTTAAAAAAGTAACCCGCTGAAAAAGTCGCCCACGGCTGGAGGGTTAATAAGTTTAATGAAGCTTTTCCAGAGGGCAACAACTTGCTTTCGCAAATTCAATTTTTATACGCTTAACCCTTTATGCCCCGACAGTACTTTAAAGTACCATTAAAATAACTTGTTATAAAATTAATTTAATGCATCGATTAACCCTTTATGTACTAAATTATGAATTCATAAAAATTTTACCTTCTAAAGTAATGTATCTATAACTTATTCTAAACTGTATTACTACTAATCGATGTTTAAAGGAATTTTATAACAGGTTAATTTCATGGTACTTATAAGTACCATCAGTAGATAAAGGGTTAAGTAGTACTACAGTTTAGAATGAGTAATAGATGCTTTACTTTATCTCATTCCAAAAACATTATTGGTTGCACAAAAGAAAAATATATTTAAAAGAATGATTTCTTTTTCGTTTGCATCTTTTCAGCTTCCTTGACGTTGAAAGATTGGGGAGAAAAGTTTCATTTAAGAGATATTTCTCTATTTATATTGTAAGAGCATTATATTTGTACATTTCCTAATTCTATAAAATAGTGAAGTTATAAATATTGTACAAAATCCTCATAAATTCAAATTTAATTAATTAATTTTAATTAGCAAATTCCTTTTAAAATTTATGGAATGATTGTATAAATCTTCTAATTTCAAAAATTCACGAAAAATGCTTTAGAAGATGAAATTTTCATGTCTTCATAATTAGGGATATAAAGGGTTAATTAGGTTTTTATCGTTAATTTTAACATGTTTTAGATTGATCTATCACCAGATGTAGGTAATAACACACTTGAAGCAATACATCTGTAACAATGCACATGTGTCGCACGGGATAATGTGTGCGATCAGCATTAAATTGTTCAGATGGAAATTTTTAAAATTTCACTGTTCGATGGCTATTTGAGAAAACATGCATAATTCAATAAAAAATACAAAAATATAGTAAAGCGATTTTTCAATAATTTTTAAGTGAAGTCAGATTTACTATAGAAAAAGGCTGAATATACCATCACAAAATTCAATTATCATGCTGAAGGGACGATAGATTTATTTTGATGAAAGTCCAATGAATTACGAGGCACGTATGTAACGGTGAATTAAATAGCCGCCATAAGTATCTTATTATTAATATGTGGTATTATTATAACCTTCCTCTTAATGATATTTTAAAGAAAAATATGACATAAACTCTCATTATTTCTATAAAAACTTAAAATTTCTCACTATCTTCTTTTTATTTTTTTTAGTTCCTTGTTCGACAGCAGGAGTTGCAGAAATCGCATCCCGGTTATTTTGTAGAAATTTGTCTACCGTATTGTAAATCATCAAAATCGTTGTCTACCAATATTGTCACCTCCAATCAAAATCGTTAATTTGTCTACCAATATTATTATCGACCAATGAAATTCATTAATTTGTCTAACAGTCAAATTCGTTAATTTGTCTACTAGCACCATCCCTAAGTTGAGTTTCAGAGTCTGTGATGTCAATTAAAGCAGGTCTTTTTTTTAGTCGATAAAGGTTAAAAAATAATTTTAAAACATACTAGAAAATAGGAACGCAAAAAAAAATAAATACATAAATAAATCGGCTATCTAATGATTCATAGGCCTTCATGTGTATGTAACATTAATATCGATACTTACGTTAAATATAGTTTATAATAGCTCCATGTTTTATTAGAAATCACTCACTTATATTTTTTCAAAATAGCACATACTTTAATTAATCTTTTTTTTCAGTAGTTATGGGAAAATGGCAAAAAAAAAAAAAAAAAAAAAAAAAAAAAAAAAAAAAAAAAGATAATAATCTACTATTTTCCAACTATTTTTCCCTTACTTTCTACAGAAATGGAGTGCATGAGCTGCGCGAACTTAAAGAAATGGTGTTAAAAACTAAAAATTAATATCTCAAAAATAAATTGAGATGTAGTTTTCAAACAAATTGCATTTCAAAGTACTTTTTCCCCCTACACGATGGTATGAAAATTGAAAAGGTGCGATGCTTAGAAGCTTAAGTAATAGCAGTAGAGATTATCTCGTACAATGATACATCTGCTTTGTTTTACAGCTGGCTTATATTTTTTGGAGATGACACTTTATTGTTGGGAGAAAGAAATAGCATACCGGGGGCTAAAAAATTCATGTACCCTGTACATAGTGTTCGTTTTAAGGAATGGTGAAAGAATGGAGTACTCATTGTGCACGAAACTTTTGTATCTTCAAGTACTGTGGACAGTGGTTTCCAGCCTTTCACAGGATAAAAATGTTGAATTATTTAGTTCATTTGCTAATATTAAACTGCATATGCTATAATTGTATAAAATCATCCATTTCCTTGCAGTCGATTGATAATCTCATATGTATGTTTCATGTGATCTTACCTTCCCAGCAAAAAGAAAAAAAAAACTCTGCTCTGCTACAAAATGAAGGACTTGCAGCAAAAATGAGTTAGCTCCACTTTTGCACTTTTGGGAAATTAAAAAAAAAAAAAAACTTTTAAAGTTTTCTTTTTAAAGTTTTGTCAAAAGTATTTTTTCCATATGCATTAGTCCATACACCTGATCATGGTTTGCCACCAAATATATCTAAAAAGACCTATTTTGAGAAATTTATTTTCCCAAAACAGTGGACATCACAAAAATAAGAAAAATGGAGCTAACTCCTTCTTTCTGCAATCCCTACAATTACCTTCTTCCATGTTGCATTACTGTTGTCCTAAAATGCGCCAATAAAGTTGTACTAGCTTTTCTATAGGGATAGAAACCTGATTTTCAGTAATAAACTTTATCATGCTTTGTACAACTATTGAAAATATATTTCAAACTGTCCTTTCTACGGATTTATACAGAGTGTGCTAACCCTGTTTGAACTAATTGTATGCAAGAAAAAACAATGATTTTGTTTACTATTTTCATAATTTTTTCATTTTCGTTTTTTTTTCATCACATTTTCCCTTAAAATTTGTATTTTTCATCCAAAGAGAAAAAAAAAAATCCCGCAGTTTTTTACAGGAAAAACACTACTCACAGGTAGAATGTTAAGACTGTCTTTTGAAATAAAGTATACTGTCGATTATCCGAACTCTAATCCACCGAATATTCAATTATTCGAAGCTATATCCACGCATTTTTTTCATTTTACGGCTTAACCCCTCGCTGCGCAGCCCGAGACATGCTCGGGCATGCATTTTCCCGTCAAATTAATACTATTTGGTTGTTCCCACCAGTAATTTTTTAGTGAAAACTTTGTCTGATTTAATCAGGACATTTTCCCCAATAACGGTAGTCAAAAATTTCTCCTTTAAAGAACCGGTGATAAAGATTAAAAATTCTGTAAAAGACTCTCATCGCGAAGAATTACTTACGCAGCGAGAGGGTTAAATATGGATCATTTTTCTTTTCTTTTATTACAAAAAAATTATTTGGGGAAAAAGAATGAGTAAAAATTAAAAAATCTTTAAAAAAATAACAACACAACTGAAATTATATGAAAAAATAAAAATTCTCTTCTTTACTGCGTATTCGATGCGTTAAACAGTTTATCAAAAGTAAGTTTTGAAAAATGCCAGTGGGTAGGAAAATGCAAATTCCCAAAGGTGCTATAAAAATGTTAATAATTACCAGAATTGGATAATTGGCTTAACGGAAATTAGGGTCCGATGATGACGCTCATGATGGCATTGGAATTACCGCTTCAATAACAATAAAGACCATAATAAAAGGAGAACATTTTAAATGTAGAAAAGCAAAAGTTTTTTCTTATCTTAAGAGGTGTTTATAAACCTAGGGAACATTGGCAGTGTCAACAATTGCCACTCCTGTTGCAATTTTAATATTTCACAGCAGTGGGGTAATCAATTTTTCGTTAACGCTACAGTCAGTGAGCAGTATGTTTTCATTTGTTTAGTTATCCGAAATTTCGTGAATTCGAATTGGCCCTGTATCAACAAGTTCGGATAATCGGTGCTTTACTCTGTATTTATTAAGCAGGTTCTCAAATCCCCTGCTCAACAACGTGGAACTTTCTGTCACAATTTATGAGTTATTTTTAAACGTAAAGGCATAAAACTGGCAGACTTGACTATTGAAGCAATTTGGAAACGAAAGAAAGTTTTCCATTTTTTGATAAATAAATTACTTACCGCGTTATAAGCATATAAGCCTTTTTGGTCACGACCAGTTTTTCTCCTTTCTGGAGCTGCCTCGTGGAGAATTCGGTTCAAAACGCCAACTTTGACAGTATTTTCTGAAAGATCTTTTGCATTTACGAGATAAAACGGAAAACGTCTTTTGATTACATAGTTTCTGAATAACAACACCTGCCAATTTCTTGCGTTTCCCAACAAAAGTGAATTAAAAAATGTGTCAGAATGTAGCCCCTTTAGATTTGAGAACAGCCTTAACAGTGCCCGGCTAACAGTATGTGAGACTATGGGGAAAATATTTGATTGTGGGCTCTCGTGAAGTCTTTGTAGTCACAACTGGTATTAATTTTAAGAAAAAATACCTGTTGACTTTAGAGGTTCACTTTAAACGTTACGGCCAAGGACAGGTTCGCCGCTTGCCCTTTGCGATAATCAGGTCCCTGTAAAAAGCATTATTTATATACCTTGGTAGAAAACTGGCAAATGTCCAAAATCACTAATTTTGGTCTATGTCCACAAATAACGTCACAATAGTCGGAGGTATACTAGAAAAAGTGCGACTAATACATTCCGTAATAATCACTGTTATTTTTTCTATGCCCAAAACAAGTTCACATGAATCATATTTATAATAGAAGTAAAGGCTAATGTATTCCCTGTTATTTATTCCGCAAGGAAATTATTTTTTCAGTCATAACTCAAACAAATTAAAAAATTAAAAGTAATATTAAATCACCTTTTTTTTAATGCCACATATGGAACTTTGGTCATTTTCTACCAAAATATAGAGTTACTGATCTGCTGTAATTACCCACGCACACACATGCTACATTTTAAATTCATTGTTCGAATTTTAGCAGTTGCACTCTCATTTACTTAATTCGTCATCAAAAGCATAAATCGATTCAATTTATATAACTGATCCATGTAAATGAAATCATTAGGAATTTGAACTATTCTGAAGGGACACAAACGAATCAATCACAAAGCCTGTCGTCTGCACTGATTAAACAGCAATGCCAATACAAAATTGCTAATGTGTTATCTTTAATATATTCCGTAATAATCACCACTCTTTAATAATCATCGTTATTTCTGCTATGTTCAAAACCACTTCACGATATTAATAAACATAACATAAATAAACGCCAATATCATCCCTTTCTTTATTCGGCAAGAAAAACTTTTTTTCACTATTGAAACAAGTTTTGAAAAAACCCTTAAATTAATTTTATTCAAAATGCCAAATCTGAAGAATGGCCATTTTTCTAAGAAAGTACAAATCTATTACTATTATATTTAATTATTATCATACACAAAAACATACTACACTTTAAAATAGTCATGAGAACTTAAGCAATTTCAATCTCATTTACATAATTCATCATCAAAAGCATAAATCGATTCCATTTATTGCCAATATCCACCATAAATATTTCTATGTCCGAACATATTTACAATGTCTGCTTTTTAATTTATTCCGCAAAGAAATTGTTTCCCGTAATAATTGTAATAGATTTTAAAAATTTAATAAAAAAAAAAACATTAAATTAGATTTTTCTCAAAATACCAGATATGGTCATTGGTTCGATTTTTCAAAGATTATTTCTTTATTTATTGTGCAGATTTATTGATTTCGTTATTTATTGTACAGATTTATTTAACTACTATTATATACGAACGCAACCGCATACTGTATTTTAACTTAGTCATTAGAGCTTTAGCAATTTCACGACCATTTACATAATTCGTCATTAAAAGCATAATTTTTTTCCATTCCTAACCGATATCTAATAATTTCCATTTTTTAATAATCACCATAAATTTTCTATGTCCAAAATCACTTTATAATGTCCGCTGTTTAATTTATTCCGCAAGGAAATTATTTCCCGTAATAATTGTAATAAATTTTTAAAAATGGATCAGATTTTTCTCAAAATACCAGATATGATCATTGGACCTATATGTTACAAATTTATTATTTCTTTATTTATTGTGCAGATTTATTGATTTCTTCATTTATTGTACAAATTTATTGAACTACTGTTATATACGAACTCACACACATACTATACTTTAACTTAGAAATTAGAACTTTAGCAATTTCACGACCATTTACATAATTCGTCATTAAAAGCATAAATCTATTCCACTCATCCCGATATTTAATAATCTCAATTTTTTTGTAGTTACCACATTTTTTTCTATGTCAAAAACCTGTTTATAATGTTCGTTCTTTAAATTATTCCGCAAGGAAATTGTTTTCCGTAATAATTGTAATAGATTTATTTTAAAAATTAAAAAAAGAAAAAAAATGAATTAGATTTTCCTCAAAATACCAAATATGGTCATTGGCCCTATTTTCTACAGATTTGTTGATTTCTTTATTCATTGTACAAATTTATTGATTTCTGCGTATATTGGACAGACTTATTGAGAACTCACACCCGTACTACATTTAAAAATAGTCATTAGAACTTAAGCAATTTCACTCTCATTTACGTAATTCGTCATCAAATCTCAATTTTTTAGTAGTTACCACATTTTTTTCTATGTCAATAACCAGTTTATAATGTTCGTTCTTTAAATTATTCCGCAAGAAAATTGTTTTCCGTAATAATTGTAATAGATTTTAAAAATTGAAAAAAGAAAAAAAAAATGGATTAGATTTTCCTCAAAATACCAAATATGGTCATTGGCCATATTTGGTAATTTTTACAGGCGTAATTTTTTACCAGGCCGTAAATTCCAGGCGTAATTTTTTACAGATTTATTGATTTCTTTATTCATTGTACAAATTTATTGATTTCTGCGTATATTGGACAGATTTATTGAGCTACTATTGTATGAGAACTCACACCCGTACTACATTTAAAAATAGTCATTAGAACTTAAGCAATTTCATTCTCATTTACCTAGTTCATCATCAAAAGCTTAAATCGATTCCATTCATACCCGAGGCCTAATCATCTCCATTTTTTAATAATCGCCATTATTTTTTATGTCCAAAACCACTTTATAATGTCCTCTCTTTAATTTATTCCGTAAAGAAATTTGTTTTCCCGTAATAATCGTAACCAAAGAAAAAAAAAAGAAAGAAAGAAAGAAAGAAATTTAAACATTAAATCAGATTTTTCTTCAAATACCAGATATGGTGATTGGCCCTCCCTTTTTTTATATAGATTTATTGATTTATTTATTTATTGTACAGATTTATTGAGCTACTATTATATACGAGCTCACACACGTGCAAAATTTTAAAATAGTCATCAGAACTTAAGCAAATTCACTTTCATTTACGTAATTCGTCATCAAAAACATAAATTGATTCCATACATACCCAATAAATAGTCATCGCAATTTTTTAATAATTGTCATTATTTTTTCTATGTACAACACCGCTTTACAATGTCCTCTCTTTAACCTATTCTGGAAGTAAATTTGTTTTCCCGTAATAATCGTAATAACAACAACAAAAAAAAGCATTAAATCAGATTTTCCTTAAAATACCAGATATGGTGATTTGGCCCTCCCTTTTTTAATATATAGATTTAATGATTTATTTATTTATTGTACAGATTTATTGAGCTACTATTATATACGAGCTCACACACGTGCAAAATTTTAAAATAGTCATCAGAACTTAAGCAATTTCACTCTCATTTACGTAATTCGTCATCAAAAGCATAAATCAATTCCATTCATTCTCGATATCTAATCATCTCAATTTTTTAATTATCGCCATTATTTGTTCTATGTCCAAAATCTCTTTACAATGTCCTCCCTTTAATCTATTCCCCAAGGAAATTTGTTTTCCCGTAGTAATAGTAACAAAAAAAGAAAAAAAAAGATTCTTATGCATTAAATCAGATTTTTCTTAAAATACCAGATATGGTGATTGGGTCTCCCCTTTTTTATATTGATTTATTGCTTGATTTATTTATTGTACAGATTTATTGTGCTGCTATTATATACGAGATCACACACATGCTACCTTTTAAAATAGTCATCAGAACTTAAGCAATTTGACTCTCATTTACGTAATTCGTCATCAAAAGTATAAACCGATTCCATTCATTCTCGATACCTAATCATCTCAATTTTTTAGTAATCGCCATTATTTTTTCTATGTCCAAAACCACTTTACAATCTCCTCCCTTTAATCTATTCCGCAAGGAAATTTGTTTTCTCGTAATAATCGTAACAAAAAAAAAAAAAAAAGAAAGAAAAAAGAAAAAGAAATTTAAGCATTAAATCAGATTTTTCTTAAAATACCAGATATGATTATTGGCCCTCCCTTTTTTTATACATAGATTTATTGATTGATTTATTTATTGTACAGATTTATTGAGCCACTATTATATTTGTTACCTTTTAAAATCAGAACTTAAGCAATTTCATTCTAATTTGCGTAATTCGTCATCAAAAGCATAAACCGATTCCATTCATTCTCGATACCTAATCATCTCAATTTTTTAATAATCGCCATTATTTGCTCTATGTCCAAAATCTATTTACAATGTCCTCACTTTAATCTATTCCGCGAGGAAATTTGTTTTCCAATACCAATCGTAACAATAAAAAAAAAAAAAAAGAAAGAAAGAAATCAGATTTTTCTTAAAATACCAGATATGGGGATTGAGTCTGACTTTTTTTTTATATTGATTTATTAATTGATTGATTTATTGTACAGATTTATTGCGCTACTATTATATACGAGCTCACACACATGCTACCTTTTAAAATAGTCATCAGAACTTAAGGCAATTTCACTCTCATTTACGTAATTCGTCATCAAAAGCATAAATCGATTCCATTCATACCTGATCCATGCAAATGAAATCATTATGAATTAGAGCGAATCTGAAGGGACACAATTGAATTAATCTCATAAACCTGTCTTGTGCACTGATTAAACAACAAATATCCTAATTGTCTCAATGACATTGTCCAGTCATTAATTATTTCGTATTCTGATGAAGTTAAAGGGGAGCTTCCGGATCTTGCATTGTAGTATTTGATATAGACGGTAACTTCTAAGACTCTCTCGCCGGTGCTTTAAAATGCGATAACAGAAGCGAACGTTAAGTCTCCCTTATCGGCAATTCTCGATGAGTTGGATTAAGGTAAATTGGGAATATATGTAAATACGATAAGTTTGGCCAAAAGAGATTACTCAAAGTATTTTCTTTAAACATGACGTAGTTTTTTTTATGCGATGTTAGTATTTCAAAATGCATTTGTAGATTCAATGCTCTTTAAATTTCACGGTATTTTTATCTGGTTTATTAATAGGCGAATATATTTAAATTCCTTGATAGTTATCCTTTAACAAAATTAAACTGATTTATATTTTTTGTAATCTTAAAGATTCTAGTATTTAGAAATCTTAATTATTCGCAAAAATGTTATACAATACTTACATTTGGGGGATCGATGAAGAAAACCGATGAAATCATCAGTATAGAAGATGCAATAACGTTTGTATTCATATTATGGGAATGTTTTTGTAATCTAAAAGATTCTAGTATTTAGAAATCTTAATTATTCGTAAAAATGTTATACAATATTTATATTTGATGGATCGATGAAGAAAATTGATGAAATCATTAGTATAGAAGATGCAACAACATTTGTATCCATATTATGGGGATGTTTACCGTTATGTGATACGAGTTGAACATCCAAAAATGTCAAAACAAGGTTTTACTTAACATGTAAATTAACAACAATCAGTCAGTTAAGAAAATCACTGTACAAAAATCTGCAAGACAAGAATAGTAAGATTCTGAAAAATAATCGCGTTTTTATTATTATTATTATTATTATTATTATTATTATTAAGAAAACTGATAAGTTATGCAGCCATCTATGAAACATTTAATTTAACATGACGCTGTTATCTTCCCATATATTTCTGTTAAAAGTTTACTGATAATATGGCAAAATGATCCAGAATATAGAAAGTTTGAGGAAAAGTTATAAAAATAAAGTTTAACGTATACATAGAGTTGCATAGCCGAAGACGTAAAACGCAAACGGGATATATTTTTGTATGATACTTTAACAATTACGTATAATGAAAATAAAATGTAATTTCATAAAACATTTAATAGTATTATTAATTCATTCATTCATTCATTTTTTAAAATTTCAATTTAACGTTTACATACGTAACTGAAAATGGGATTGCAAAAAAAATATTTTTTCTATTCTTTGCAAAATTAAACGTATGCATAGAGCTATATAGCCGAAGATGTATAGCAAATAGAAAAACAGAAAATATTTTTGTCTGATAGTTTAATAATTATGCATAATGAAAATAAAATGTGATTTCTCAAAAGATTTTAATAGTATTATTAATTAAATAATTAATTCAATATTTATTTATTTCAATTTAACGTTTATATATGTAACTATGGGATTGCAAAAAATTAATTTTTATTCTTTACAAAATTTAACGTATACATAGAGCTATATATACGAAGGTGTAAAATGCAAATAGAAAATACTTTTGTATGATAGTTTAAAAATTGCGTATAATGAAAATAAAATGTAATTTCATAAAACGCTTTAACAGTATTATTAATTAATTAATTAATTTACTATTTTTTTAAATTTAAATTCAACATTTGCATATATAACTAAAAACGTGATTGCTAAAAATTATTTTTTTTATTCTTTGCTTAAGTAAACTGATAGATAAATAAATTTAAATATAAGTTTGCAATATATATCCATTACTTTTAAAGTATAAATTAGTTTAGAAAGTGAGTAAATGAAAAGTGGTTTATTTAAATAATTAATGAAAAAATGATAAAAATTATAACAATATTTGAGACATTTAAATGCAAAGCTGTGTAAATCAGTAATTTTGAAAAAATTAGTATTAAACGCATGCAGAGTATCGTTTAGACATACTAATCTGCACATAGGAATCTCATTATAGGGGATAGTTATATAAAATTTACCTGTAAATAACGCTCTAAGATATTTTCCCCCATAGAAAATCGTTCTGATGTGTTCAGAAAATCCTTATTTTGAGCATTAAAGAAAACGTAACTTACACAATTCTGCCTTTAAACACTTATTTAAGTTGATTTCAAAGTAACTGAAACTTTATCACAAGTAATTCGAAATATTAAAGTAAGATAAATAACTACCGTATTTACACGCGTATAAGCCGAACAAATTTGACCTAAAACTGTCTTTTAAAAAAGGGAGAGTCGGCTTATACGCGGGTCAGATTTTGGGAGAAAAGTTTGCGCCAATTTTTATATTTTATTAAGGAAATGTGATTTCATAAAACATTTTAATAGTATTATTAATTAATTTTGATGCCCATAAAATATAAAAATTGACGAAAAATTGACGCAAGTGGAAGCCCTGGTTATAAGCTAAAGAGCTTTCTGACTGGCATAGGCAAATTGATGTTTTATCAACAAATCATTTAAAGATAAACTGCGACAAATCTGTATTGAGTGGATGTATTCCCAACATGTGCAGAAAACATAGGGCAGCAATGGACCTTATGCACCTGATATGAAGTCGAGGCTAAATTCGTCTGCTGACGGTATTTACTGTTGAACATTAGCATAGCAGTCTATGGAGAATGAGTTATTAATTATTGTTTGTTAAAAATACCGCAATAATTTATTTGTTGTATCAATATATACGTAGTAATACATTGTTTTAAAAATTCAAATGTTATTCTGTATGAGAGGAAATTCCCTAAATTTACAAAATTTCGGTTAAAATTTATGCATTCAACATGGGTCGAGGCTAAAGTCGTCTTCTAGCGGTGTTTACGCCTGCGCATACTGGCATTCAGGTGGTGTAGTGGCTAGAATAAAAGATCAGCATACCGCCAGCTCTGGCGTTTGGCTTCACGTGCATTGAATAATAATTATAAAAAAATGAGAGGTTGGGAAGTGGGGGGTGGATAGTAAATAATTTTGTCTTTGCATTTTCTTATTCATAATTTTACTTAAAAAAATAATGAAATTTCTAAAAAATATTTTTTAAGGTAATGAAATTAATGCAATAAAAACTGTTTAAAATCTAAGAACACCGCTTTTGACGTTTATTTTAATAAATCTCCTAATAGACAAAATCTAGTGAATTTAGAAACGTCAATTTTGATTTAATGTGAAATAAAATTAATGATAATCATAAAAGGTATTTTGAGAGGAGGGGAGGGGAAATAATAATTAATTTTTGTCTTTAAATTTTATTATTCATAATTTTACCCTTTTTTTTATAAGAATACTTAACGTTATAGAAATCAATGCAATAAAAAACTAGATCAAAATCTGGAATTTTAACACTAAAGTAAATGGTGGAGGAATATTGCTTATTATTGAGTAAAACTGAAGCATTTTATTACTTCAGTGTCAGTATACACCTTTTTCTCAAGTACTTCAGTATCATTTAATAACATTTAATCAGGTATTTTTTAAAACATTTTTACTGTTACAAATTTTTTTATTCAAGTTCATCGTGTTTGGTTCAACAGATGACAGCAGCAGCAATGTAGACAGTTGATATTTTTATTTTCTCAGATTTTCGATTGTCGGAAATTCCTCAATAAATATTAAATAAGAGTTGAGAAATCACTTGAAATTATTATTATTACTCATAATTGAAAACAGGAATAATCGGGAACTATTTGGATTACATACATGTTTATTTATTTTTAATAATCGCTAATTTTAGTTTAACTGCTATCGCACTGGCCGCCATATTGGAAGGGTCAGAAAACGTCCCTAGATCACGCTCTCAGTTACTTCATTCGTTAACATAGGCTGATTTGGTGTTGCCTAGTGCCTAATGCCTAATTGGTGTTGCCTAGGTTGTTGAGTTCATCATGATTGTCTATTACATTATTTTTTATTAAGCATATTAAAACATAACTTCATTAACTCACTATATAATACATGGATATGTAGCTGTATCTGTGCATGAATTTATGTATATATTAAAAGTATTTATCGATATTTTATAGCACAGGGATTATTTTCTTCCAACTGGAAATACTTGCAACTTCTGTATCTATTGTGTCTATTTAGTCTTCTTGCATCTATGGCAATTTTTAAGACGTTGCTCATATTCAAAATATTAGAATAATTACTTTTTTTCACAAATTGAAAATATCGTTTGGTGATTTAATGTCTTTTAATGCAAGTATGCAAACGATATTTTTATTAAGAACTTATTGTTGATTAAACTTATTTATTATCTTAAAATTAGTATCATTTTTGAAAAGATTAATTGAAAAAAAAATTTTGAAAAGTCAAAATATTAGAATATTTATACAAGTGGTTCAAAATTTTAGAATATTTCACATTAATTATCACCAATTCATAACTGTGGCATTATTGATTAAATTTAGACGATTTTATTTAAAATCAGTATTCTTTTTGCAGTTTGTTTGCTTTTTCGTCTTAAAATGGGTCGTGTGAGTGATAATCCTTAATCTATTAAACTTCGTATGGTTGATTTGTATCGGCACGGTAAAAATCAATGTTATGTAGCTAATTATTTACGTTGTTCGCAATCAAGCGTTAGTAAAATACTAACACAACATTCAAAAAATGGAAATTTTCAAAATAACCGCCGAAATGGTGGCCGAAAACCAAAAAACCCTGCTAGAGATGACAGGAAACTAAAGCGTATAGTTAAGAAAAACCGTTTTAAAAGTGTGCGATTCTTGCACCGAAAATGGAAAGAAGAAAGAGTTGAAGTTTCTACACATCGACAACATTAACACGTCTCCATAAATTTAACCCCTTGTGGACGAGCGACCGGTATTCGTGCAGCGTAAGATGCTCAGAATCGGGGATTATTCTCACCAGTAAATTTTTATTGTAAATTTTGCCTTATTTAATCCGAGCATTTTCCCGATTCGATTAGGCAAAATTTTCTGTTTCAAAAACCAGCGATTAAAGATTAAAATTTCTGTAAAAGACGCTCGTTCCGAAGGGGTGTGTACCAAAAACAAAACCTCTCATGACTGCAAAACAAAAGCGTATAACATTGAATTGGTGTAAATCAAGACGTTTACGGGGCGAAGAAGATTGGAAAAATATATTACTTAGTGATGAAAGTATGTTTTGTGTTTCATATGGCAATCAAGGTATTCGAGTTTGGAGAATGAAGCATGAAGCATTTGATAAAGAATGTCTTAAACGTTCCGTAAAATTTGCTGTCAGTGTCATGGTTTGGAGTTGCATGAGTGCAGAAAGACCTGGAAAGTTATGCATCGTCTACGAAAAGGTTAACTCTCAGATATATCAAGAAATTTTGGAATATTACATGATTTCATCATCAGGAGATTTATTTGAAGATGATTTCATCTTTCAACAATATTTAGCGTCTCCGCATATCTTGGTGTCAACTAAGAATTGGTACCGCCAACGCAAAATTAAGGTACTTCCTTGGCCACCAATCTCACCAGACCTTACTCCCATCGAAAACTTATGGTGTATAATGAAGAAAAAAAGCCAAGAAAATCCTCCTTCAAGTAAAACTGAGTTAGTGGCACGTATAAAGTCTATTTGGGCTAATATTGATCGAAATATTTGTAAACACTTTGTATATAATATGCAATATCGATTGTACGCTAAAGGAGATGCTAAAAAACATTAACTACCATTTGCTTCATATTCATAAGGTAATATTGTTGCGTAAAATAAAATATTCTAATATTTTGAACCAATCCAAATTTTATTCAGATAATTTGGTGTGTTTCAGATAGCTGTATACCTAATTTATTGTACTGTATTTTATATTTTGTAAATGTTTAAATCTTATCTAAACATTCCAGATTTAATTTATAAGAAATTTAATTGCATTTACTTAGTATCAAAAATAAATAAATGAAAAATAATTTTCCCTTATTACTTTTTCTCAATTACTCTAATATTTTGAATATGAGCTGTAGTCTTCTTTCCTGTGTCTGAGATTTGAAAAGAGCGGTAATCGATGTTATCGCCTGTTTGGTTAAAAAGGCATCGATATCAATTCCAAAGGAGATGATTATGAAATCATTTAAAATCGCGGTATTATAGTAATTCTATGGATGACACTAAGGATTTATTTTATTTACGAACATGGTGACGAAGATTCATCAGATTCTGAGTCCGATTTTTATTACGGGGAAGTAACGAGGCGGGATTTCGTAGAACTTTTTGGAGATTCAGACAGTGATTCCGAATTTGAAGGATTCGGGTGATGATTCTTAATTTTTTATATAATTATTTTTGCTTGTTTAGTACTTCATTAAATATATGATTTTTGTCTGAATAGATATTGGAATTTTTTAGGGTCGGCTTATACGCTGGTCAAGAATTTTACCAATATTTTTCCATTCAAAATAGGGGGGTTGACTTATATGTGAACGGGCCATTACGCGGGTCAAGAATTTTACCAATATTTTTCCATTCAAGATAGGGGGATCGACTTATATGTGAACGGTCTTATACGCGAGTATACGGTAATTTTATTTTCATACAAATAGTTATTGCAAACAACGTTATTCTACTTTAACGGAAAAAATAAAAGTTTTTTATTGCAGAAACAATGCAATTTAAACAAAAGCTAACTTATTAAATGTGATCCTTAAAATAAAAATATTGGCATGAGGTACTTATAATGTGTTCAATGATTAGTTTATCTGCACAATAAATTTATTAACATTTGCTTAATTGCCTTTAGCACAAAATTGTGATTAATATTAACCTCTCTAACTATGAACAACAAATTAATTTGTAGACTACATGTATAGTAAGTGATGTAAAATATTGACAAAATAGATGGAGAAGTTTAGTTAAAATAATTAGTAGTAATTAGCAGAGGAATTTTCCGAAAATAGAGCATGAAACTTCCGAATTTTATTTTTCCGCTTGTATATCTATACATCCTAAAACTAATTGTTGTAAACGCGCATATATTATTCATAATAATGGTGCTCCAAGTGTTGAGTTCATCATGATTGTCTATTACATTATCTTTTATTAAGCATATTAAAACATAACTTCATTAACTCACTATATAATACATGGATATGTAGCTGTATATGTGCATGAATTTATGTATATATTAAAAATATTTATTGATTTTTTATACCAGAGGGATTATTTTCTTCCAACTGGAAATACTTGCAACTTCTGTATCTGTTGTGTCTATTTAGTCTTCTCGCATCTATGCCAATTTTTAATACTTTCCAAAATGGTTGAAAAGTGTTTATCAATTCGATCTGTCTGTCCGTCTGTCCGTCCTCTAGCTCTCGTAAAAATCATCGGATTTCCATATAAAGTTATTGAGGTTTACTATATGGAATGCGTGAAAATGAAGTGTTATAGTTCGCTTACTAGAACATACAAAATACAGGGTTACCCAAAAGGATTTATCAGGCTTCAAAAACCTGTTTATTTACAAGTATATGACGTACAAAGACGGGTGATACATGAAAAGATACATACACTCACCAAGTTTCTTGTCCATACTAAAAATGTTCAATGTGTGCGCCCTTAGTCACCCGGCATACATCTCAAAGGTAATCCAGTTCCGTCCATACGTTCAACAGCATGTTTCTGTGAATGTCCGCCACAGCAGCAGTGATGCATTCCTGCACGCGAGCCACGAGGTGACTTTTAAACTTGGTGAGTATTATCTCGCCGTATATCACTCGTCTTTATAGGTCGTATGCCTCTCAATACAAAATGTCTTGAAACCCGATGAATCATTTAGGCTAACCCCGTATTTCCATTATAGGTCTACGTGGAAAAATCATTTGCCAGTATAACACAACAAATTGTCAGTATACTCGCGTAATATTCGCGGGGTTTTTTGTGTGCGTTATTTAAACTGATAAGTTAAACAGCCGTCTATGGAGCATTTAATTTAACAGGGCGCTTTTACATTTCCATATACAGTCGAACCTCGTTATCCTGACACTCTAATGACCAGAAAAAAGTGTCGTCATAAGCGAAGTGTCGCGGTAACCGGAGATGGAGAAAAATATGTATATAAAAAGCTGCATTTTTAATTAATTTAAGGCAATTTTAAATTTGTAACTGTTTTTACAGTTTTAAGCTATAAAACATTATTATCGCGTCATGCGTTTCCTAACTGAACTAAATTTGTGCATATTATGTAGATATATACGTATCTATAAATCATATACAAGGCTAGACAAAAGAATTTGAATACTTTTCTGATTCTATGTGGTAATTGCTGAAATTGTGTTTTCAAATATGTTATGTGTTTTCTAACTTTCTTATTTAGACATTGCCTTACTAAACTGTGAAACTCTGTTATAGTATCCTAAATGTGTGTTGGAATGTGTTTCATAATCTATGCTTGATGCATGATCTTTCTTTCTTGTTTAAGTAAAAATTTGAATTTAAATTTAAGTTAAATATTTGTTAACTTACAAGGGAAGCACTTTTGGTGCTGCTCGCACCTAACATTGAGACCCGGTGCATTTATATTTTTTGATTTTACAGCAGCATAACTTTCTGAAAACGCAATTTTCGAGACCACTTATCGGACTATTAACATTGAAGTTTTTTAAAGAAAAGCATTTAAAAATAAAAATTAGTTAATAATAAATATAAAATATAGAAAAATGTTTAAAAATTCCTTAAAGAACCACGAATTTTATTTTGAAAAACTGTAACATTATATTCACACTTTTGACGGAGGAAAAGTTGGCGGGTTTTTTTTTTTTTTTTTCAAAAGTAGAGCTTTCCGGCAACCCTAGCCAAATGTCATAGCTGTTTGTCTCGAGGCTAATGAAAAAGACAGGCTACCGCGGTGTATTCCACGAGTCTTTTTTTACAGACCACTAGAGTGACGTGGTGCTCTTTTCATACAACTGCATTGGTATCGAGCATCACCTGACTCCAGCGGTCTGTAAAAAAAAGTTTAGTCTATAGTCAGTTTAGTCTATAAAATGTTCTTTAATTTACTTTAATTTTTTTAAACAGTGTTTTAAGTTATAAATAAAACATTTCAATTTGATTAAATATTTATCTCCCTTACTCCTTGATATCACTTGTAATATGCGTAAACGTGCCCCACTTGATGCGTAAACTTGCCCCGTTCCCGGGGCAAGTTTGCGCAAAGGACTTGGACCTAAAAAAATTTTTTTTAACGATTAAAAACACAAATAGGGCAGCAATTGAATACACAAATTTTGACTTTATTAACTGCTTTATAAAATCACAATGTCTAAAATTTCCTAAGTTGAAAATTCATTGAAAAAAATCCGCGTAAATGTGACTCGGTCTACCCTAATAGGAAAATTTAGTTTAGCAAGGAAACGCATGACAGGTTGAAATTTCTCTTTCAGCAGTTTATAGTAATAGATGGAAACATACTTGAATACTTTTGTACAACCCTGTAGTTTATCTAGAACCTTTATTACTCGCTACTATTTAACTAAAATTTAATTCAAATTAAAACACTCTTAAAACTACTGAAATCACATTTCCAGAAATTATCATTTATGGAGGGCCATGTATCCAATTCTTTGCGTCACACTGTATATCATTTTATCAATATTCTACAAACATTTCTTAGTAAACTAGATGTAGTTCACCGTAAAAATGCGTAACTCATTTAAAAACCACCTTTAAGAAATTTGCGCTCATACCCAGTATGAATTCTTTTGTGTTGCCCTGTATATGAATTATAGTATTTATACACACCATATTATGCATAAATATAGTGAAACATAAAAGCGCATATCATGATTAAAAATGCATTTCCAGCAATCATCGCTAACGTACGGTACTTCGGATACAATATAGTATCTGAAATCCTTTGTGTGTTCTTGTAAATGCTATACACTTCGTAATATACATGAAATAAGTTATAGTAAACCTCAGCGACATATATTAATTTTATTATATATGAAATAGTTTAACATAATTAAAATACGCCTTAAACTATTCCCTCCGCCCCTATATCATTATGTAACGGAATTCTTTTGTGTGGCCTTGTAAATGAATAATAACTATTCTTCTCACCGCATATTCTACACAATGTATATTTTAGTGCACTTCATAAATGCGTATTAATTTTATTATGTTTGGAAGCATGTAACAGCATTAAAAATCTTTTGAAACGATTTTTTCCCATTGGTGGCAATGTAATAGAATACCTTTGACGGTCCCTGTAAATGAACTAAACATTAGGGTGGGTCGAAAAAACCGAACTTTTTATAATCGAAATGTAATAGCGCGGAAAAGTTGCATTTTGTAATACAGAATAAATTTCTAAAATATTACATCGATCGGTTAACATCTTTTACCGCCGCAAGGGGGCCAAAGTTTCAAAAAATATGTTTTTTTTAATCATTTTTTTTAAATTATCCAAACATACAATACAATTTTTAATAGCAATAGCTACATTAAGATATGAGAAATGTCCCGGTAAATGTTCATTATGATGAAATCATATCTTTATTTGCCGCAAAAAGACCATCTTTTTGTAAAAATTTCAAAAATTTCAATTTTTCATTTTTTTTTCTAAATTTTTAAAATTTCTATAATATGTCTAGAAATAAATAATTTTACTTTATATCTATTAATATATCATAATTTTTTATAAGTATTTGTAATAGACTTGAAAATAAAGTTAATTGTTAATCATTCATTTTTCTTGACGATCGCTTCATCTACTGATGTTTTACTTCATAACAGCCAATTCATGCCACAAAAATTATATGAAATGAGCAAAATGTTTTAGTATTTTATTAATTAAAATATAGAGATTTTTAACCGAAACGGGTTAAATAAACTTAAAATGAAGAAGAATTTAATGTAAATGAATTTTATAATCTAACTTGCTTTCAGATGAAGCCATTATTTCTCGAGAGGCCAAAACTGATCAGATGTGATCCTCCCTCTGTTCTAGTAAACAAACTTTATCAGTGCTTCAATGAATAATTTCACGCATCTTTCTAGTGATTGAGTGGGACAAGGAAAGTTGTAATAGCTGGTATCTTTAATCGAACATTTTAAACTCACCAGCGTTTTTAGTCGATAAAGAAACCATAACAGGTGGTTCCGTTAGTTTTCAGTTTTGTCAGTAGACTAAAGCCATACCATTTTAAGCTTCAGTGTTGAAGTCTGCTATGATAAAGTGACGGATGGCACTATTCTAGTCCACAGAACTTCGTGCTTTTGCAATTTTCTTCATGGCTGGGGCCCTGATGTTCTCCCCTTCATATGCTGTCATTCCAGAGAGACTATTTGTATGATTTGCGAAATAGTCATTTCGTGAAAATACGGAAACTATAATCTTTCGTAGATTATCTGTCAAGTAACGTAAGTTACTAACTATAGTGCACAGATTCTGGAAAACATGAGTGATTCATTTTAATTGTGAACCAACTGATGCAGTACATTTTCAGGATGTACTGAAAGAGTATGACAAGTTAAGAAGAGGGTTTTGTTTGTTTCAACGTAGAGTCTCAAAATTCGAATAGCAGTAATGATCCACCTTGCGTGAAATATTTGTGCAGGGCCTCGGCAAAAAAGGTCAATTGTATACACGCGTGTTGAAAGAGCTTGCAATATTTCAGACATATACTTCTGGTCAGTTGACAAATCATCTTTATCAACAGCTAGGTGATCAGATTAAATTGGCTTAAATTTTGCAATTGGTAATAATTCGCAAATCGCAAGAGATCAACCAATTGGGCCACAATATGATAGAGAACCTGTTTTTTGTCATCAAGATGTTTGAAAAGATGTCTCAGTGGAAGCTCATTGAAGTGAGGTCAATCAAGCCAATAAAGTGGTTTTATAAAAGTTGTTCTCAACTAATCCTACTATTACACCACCTTTGCATCCTGTTTCGAAGACAGTTCCGCGAAATTCAACTGCAATTATTATTCCAGTCGGGATTTCATTTTTCTTCAAAAAATCTATAATGTCATTGCATATAGAAGTCGCCTTGCCAGACGATGGGCTCAAATGACGAAAATAATTCAGACCTGGTTCTAGTACAAAGAGATATGTTCCTCCTTGACTTCGCAAAGATGAAACTTTGCCACCTCTTTAACCTGTCAGATATTTCTATCTTTAGAGCCATCAAAATATAGAGTAAAAGGAGTACATTACAAAAAAAAAAAAAAAAAAAAAAAAAAAACGAACAAAGTGAAACGTGGCCCTCTAGCAGCGAGAAATTAATTTTACGTGCAGGCAGCTGCAGGTGTTTCTATCATTGAGCAATTTTTTTTAAATAGAATTACAGTGATCATGGTTAACAATGTGCATGAAATTAACAACATAAAATGCCTTCCCCAGCCTATTAGAAATGTAAAAATCTCAAAACATTACAAAAGTTATGAAAATTGAAAAAATGAAAAACTTTAATTGTTAACATTTTTTGGAATTTTTGGCAGTGTTGTGGCGGTAAAAGCAACGATGTCACAAAAATGAAATGTTAATGTTACATTACTAATATCTTGGCGTGGCTATTACGTTCTATTAGAAATTGAATAAGTATGTTTGGATAATTTAAAAAAAAAAAAAATGCTAAAAGTATGTTTTTTACGATTTTTTCGAAATTTGGACCCGTTGCGGCGGTAAAAGATATTAACCAATCGGTGTAATATTTTACGTATTTTATCTTTTTTTACAAAAGGCAACTTTTCCGCGCTATTACGTTTCGATTATAAATATTTCGGTTTTTTCGACCCACCCTACTAAACATGCTTACAAGCTTCGTTTGAAATAGGGAACGTGCGTGAATAACATCCAAAATTTTCGGGGCAATCCGAGTACATTTATGAGAGTTAGAGAGCGGACAGACGGACAGACAAACCGAAGACAAATACTTTTCAACTTTGTTGGAAAGTGTTAAAAAGACATATATTCCTTTGATATAAGTTTTCAATCAGTATAAGTTTAGTACGCCGCAGGAGTTTAACCATGGGTTCTAGTGTTCAAAACATTCCTGTTGAGCATGGAGAATAATTTCTGCTGTAATTCCTGTCACTTGAGGGTTTAAATAACTACATGTAGCAGGTTTGGCAGCATTATAGTGATCACTGTTAGTGACAAATACAGGAACTCAAACCTTTTTTATACTCTTTTATTTAATTTAGCTTGATTTTTTTAATGTAAATATGAAATTTAGTAATCGATTGAACTCACTGAATCGACTTACTGAGATGTTAGAATTATAAAAATTATGTACACCTTTGTGTTTCTGCTGACAATTCAACATTTTAAGACTTTCAGAAATTAATTATAAATTATTAAATTAACTGTAAGACATTTTTCCGTTAGCCAGCCGCTAGTGATAAATCACAAATAACCTTTATGGTTTTAACTCTTTGCCGCTTTCTTTTGTTACAAAATCAACGCGGTTAATTATGCACCAAACCGCTCACGTAAAGTAGGACATCTGGCTGTGAAACTGCTATAACGAAATATTTTTTTAAGTAAAAAGTAGAAAATATAAATTAAAAACAAAGAGTGCAATATCTTAAAAAATGCCCTTTTATCATTTAATAGTTGAATATAATTTAAATTAAGATTATAGGTTATAAAAACAATTTAGAAATAATGAATAGATATGAGATATAAATATCCAACTGGGCAAAAAATGTCCCGACCAGGATTCGAACTAGAGATCTCTTGGCTGAAGCCGCCAATGCTGTACCATCTGAGCTATCCCGGAAGAATCTGGTAGATCCTAATCACCTAGGTAACCTTACTGATTATAGCATCTGGTCTGATATGTGAATCAGCTCAACAGAATAAATCGCAGGTAATTTAACTCCAGTAAACGCTGGTTACCTAATTTCACTAGATTAATTTTAACACAATTATTCGGCCCCACCACTGGCCGAGATGTTCTTCTCTCGAAGGTGGTAGACGGGAGGTGCTTGTTTCGAACCGAATGGTGCCTGTCGGCCTATATGTTCGGAGTTTTCCGTGTTTTTCTTCGAACCTTGTATTTCCTTGCATAAACACGGGCTAGGTTCCCTTAGGAAGACCACCACGGAGGGTACCCCCCCCCCTCCTTTGTGCTCTCCGTCGTGCAGATAATTGGCCGTCATAAACAACACCAACAAAATTATTCTAATTGGTATATAAATCATATGAGAAGTAAATTTTCAACTGGTCGAGAAATGTCAGTACCAAGATTCGATATAGGGATCTCTTAGCTGAAGCGGCCAATGCTCTACCATCTAAGCTATCTCGGGCGAAGCTTAGATCCACCATATTCGTCTGGGATAGCTCTGATTCTGGGGCGGCTTCAGCAAAGTGGACCCTGGTTCGAATATTGGGCCGAACATTTTTCGCCCAGTTCGAAATTTACATCTCATAAGATTTATTTATTAATTAGAATAATTGTGTTAAAATTAATCTAATCAATAGATAGTTTAAAAAATGCCTTTTTTTCTCTCCTGTTGCCATACCTTAAAAAATTTAAAGTAAAAATAATTATGGGGCATTCTGACAATCTTTTGACTTTCGGAGAAAAAAATCTGGCGAAATTAAACTTCCTAAAATAACATTTTAATCCGATAGGCGGATGCCTTAATGATTCAAAATAAAGAAAAAATGGTCAGCAGCGAAAATTTTTTTATTTAACTGACGTTTAAGTTAAACTTGCGCGTTTAATTTTCCTTACCATTTTACCCCGATAACTTTTTATTTCCTTCTAAATTTTAGCTTATAATGAATTTGCACAGTACCCACAGGACATTCAAATAAGAGATAATAACAATGTGGTACTTTTAATACAGAATTTTTGCATAACATTGTCTTAAAGGGGTGTTAAAGAAGGGACGGTAAGTTAAAAAAAAGGGGATGGCATTGGAAAAAAGGAACGAAATGGTAAAAAAGGGGACGGTAAGGAAAATTACCACCTATTTTTAGGAAAATCATGTTAAGACTGAGTGATAGCCACAATGTTCATTGATTTTTAGAAACAGCTGTTAACATTGGATTATTTTTTTTTTTTTTTTTTTTTTTTTTTTAATTTACCTCGAAAAGTGTAGGAATAAACCTTGGGGACGGTGAGACTATCAATAAAGCCACGATGCTTGAAATTGACATTTAAATGCTGATTTTAATTCTACAGTAAATACTACTAGCATACTTCTGCATGAGAAAAAACTTGAAAAAAATTCTGTGGCTGCATCTGAAATGATTTTCTGTATAATTTTGCACCGTAAATCAAAAAATCTGTAAGGTTACTAAGAATTTTTTAGGAAAATGGGATGCCTAGAAATTTTTATGTAACTGCAACCCGGGTTACACATATAATTTTTGTAAGATTACTGTCATTTTAGTTGATTCTTTTGTAAAGCTATAAATTTCTGTAGCTTTACAAAAACTAGTTTTTCAGATTTACATTTTTTTTGTACAGTGTACAGATAAAATTTTAGTAAGTATACAGATTTCTGTAACTTTGCATCTGTAGAATTACAGATTTTTTTTTTTTTTTTTTTTTACAGTGTAACGGATAGCATCACAATACACTTATTTACATTGTTCTTATGAAAAGTGTGAGATTTTCATAACAGTGGTTTTTGTTAAGGGGGTCCGGGACACATTTTCAAATAATTTTTATTTATTGAGTTAAAATTTCGAAATTTTTTGTGATGATTAACCATACCATTTTTAAATACAATCACATGATAAAACTTCTCACAATTTTTTAAAAAATATATAAATTTTAAATTTTATTAAAAATGTGCGGTGGTTTAAAATCGTTATAACTCGAAACATTATTTGTAGAATTTCAATTTTTTTTCATTTAAATAAACAGAAATATATAAGTTTTAATTTAAATTCAGCATTTTAAAAAATATTAATTTAAATAAAAATTTAAAAAATTTAAAGTTAAAATTTGAAAAAAAATTACGTAACTTTAAAAAAAAAAATCACATTTTCAAAAGTAAATATTTTTTTCAAATTTGCTGAATCAAAATTAAAATAAAACAATTGAAAAAGACATGTTCAAATTTGAACCATTTATCTTTAACAGTTCCTGACTTATAACAATTTAAATACGAGAATTGGTGAAAAAAACCCATCATGAAGAAAAACGCAGTTTCGTAAAAAGTCGTTTTCATGACAACCATTGCTTGAAAGCTAGATCTTGAAAACAAACCAAAACTTAAAAAAAGAATATTTCCTGTTATAATTAAGATAGAAACATGATTTAAACTTCATTTTAAGAGGAAAAAAGCAGTGAAAACTTTAATGTAATAAAAATTTTGAAGAAAATTTTAAGATTTTTGTGTCCCGGGCCCACTTAATCAATCTAATTATTCTTGTAAATATTTTACTGAGCTCTAACTACCAATTTATTAAATCAGTTTCAATTTTAAAAAAAATATCTAAAAATTAAATTTTTGTTATATAAGTTGTTTTGGATATCCTCAGACATTAACGACGATAATTATTGAGGTGGGGCAATTTTTTGATTCATAATTCAGGGCATAAAGGGTTAAACAATAATAATTATCCCTATACACCAATAATTATATATAAGGGATGTCTGCAATTATAGCCGAATTAATGCTACCGCCACTCCATATATTAAAAAAAATCATAAACTACTTTTTGACAAATATTGATCACTTAATTTCATCTGGAATCAATCCAAATATATTAATACATGTTTACGGCGGAAGGGATTGTTTTAAGAGCACGAACGATTCTACAAACACTTATGATGGATGAGTTTTTAAAGGAAAAAAAATTCTTTTTCATAAAATACGTTGCAAAAATAAATACAGATGGAAACAAATATCAGTTAGAAAAAGCACTTTAAAAAGGTTTTAAATCGTCATCTTGGTTTAAATGCATTTTGATATACTCTATTTTTTGTCTAATAAAAGATCTATTTTGTATGAACATTTTCTTTTCTTAAATATCTGAAAATATATTTTTCAAGACATTTTGGCATCATCATTGACATTATATACAATTTCTTTACATTTTCGGCTTTTTGTAAATTGCTTTAATCCCAGATACTAAGTAAATACGAAAATTTAGACAATTATTAGTATAAAAATCACACACAAAAAAAAAGTTTCTAAATATATATATATATATATATATATATATATAATAAAAAAAACATTTTTATAGCGAATTTTCATTTTATTTTCATTTTATTGTTTGATTTTGGTAAATGAAAAAGAGATTGAACTTTTATAAAAAAAAGAGCAATTTATACTAGTACATACTTAAATTACATAAAAATGCAAATTTAACTACAGCCTCCTCGTGGTGATGCTAACAATGTAAAATTCTGATATAAATAACATTTTACATTGAAAATATTTAAGCCGGCTTACTATTACATTAGAAATTTAAGAAAAAACGACGGATTATATTACATTGTATTAAAATATTATACAATAGTAAGTGTGTAATATGACGCGAGCATAATAAGTATAAGGTAAAGCTAGGAGAGTCTGCGCACTTTTCAAAAGAATAAAAATAAAAAATCTAAATATTAATGTTTTGCTAAACTATGCATGAATAATTTTGACTTCATTTGTTTTTTATGCATTTCTATTGTTATTTTGTTGTTATGCTGTAATTTAATAGAACAGCAGTAATAAAACCAAGTAAACTATTTTTCGCAATCTCTCCTTACAGAGTTGGTAAGATTGCGCACATCAGTAGGAGAGATTGTTATTAAAAATAACTACAATTAAATTATTAACAACAATAATTACACTTAAAGGACATTGGTCTAAGGTTTTTGTGAGTAGATATTATATTATTAGGAGTGAATATTTCAATCTAATGTTTAAATAATAATTAAAGAAAGAATTTTAATTTAAGAAGAAGATTGAAATATCAGTAAAAGATCAGTAAAAAACCCTACTAAGATTACAAAATAACATTAATCTACTTGACAACATGCTTAACTTGAAAATTACATCATTTTCATTTCCACAGTTCCGATGTATTTTGTTTGCTAACCGAAGTTGTCGTTGTCCACAATCGATGCATTTATTGTTGAAAATTATGCAGATTTCGTACAATCACCTGCCACAAGCAATACATTGAATCCAGTCAGTGGCAGAGGCGCCATTTGAGGGGGGCTGGGGGAGCCCCCCCCCCCCCCCAAGGAATTTGATATTTCAGAAAATTTATCTGTCATTAAGGATGCACCGAATAGTGATTTTGGCCGAATACCGAATATTCGGCCTACAGGTAAACTGAATACCGAATATTCGGCCTACAGGTAAACCGAATACCGATTATTCGGGTAACCGAATACTAACTGTTGGGCCGAATACCGAATATTCGGCTGGCCGAATTATTAGTTTAAAGATATTAAAAAGTTAAATTTTAAAACAATTTTTTATGATACTTAACACAGATACATCCATTTTGATAAACAAGACCTTTTTAAAAGTAAGCTTTACACACACCCAATTTCCGGCACTTCTTCGCATGATATCATATATCACAGAAATAAAAGTGACTCTTTTTAAAATATAGTTACGATATCTTCATTATTGTTAAAGTAACAAATGAAAATCTAAGTTTGACCTGAAGTGAGATGAGATACACTTTATTTTTGATTTTGACTGATTAAGCGGATTGCGATACTGGTTTCTTGGGCAAAAATCGTCTGTCTTGATGTCTGTTATCACATCGGAAACTTTTTCCCGTTTTCTTTAAAAACACTCTTTTTGCGAAAAAGCAAAAGACAGATTATTTACAAGACATTGTTCAGAAACTTCCATTTGTGCATAATTTATTTCTATGCAGGTCATCTTTAATGGTTAATTTTTTTAAGTGATACTTATCAAACAGCCAATAAATAATTTAACAGCATTCTTCTTTGATTTAAATATAATTATGTTTCCAATTATTCTGAATATCTTTATAAATTGAGAGTTAAAAGTAGAAGTTGTGTAAAATTTTTAAAAATATCTTTCAAAAGATATTTTTAAGTATTCGGTTTGGCCGAATAGTTCGATATTCGGCAGACCGAATAGTTTGATATTCTGCCTAACCGAATATTCGGTAGCATGTCTGAATGCTGAATAGATACCGAATATTCGATGCATCCCTATCTGTCATCACAGGTCAGACTCAACATATTTTTTTTCATAAATTCCTCAAAAGCTAAAGTAACTTGTCAGATTTTATTATAATAAAAACACATGAAGTAAATAAACACTTTATGCATAGAAACTGATAATTATCAAAAATATTTTCTAAAGACTTTACTATTCCAACACTCTCAAGGTGAGACATTTCTCATTGATGAGTATTTTATCTAATTTTAAAAAGATACCTGAGAAAAAATTCTATTAATTGCTTCCTAGCCATGTGCAAAATGATCAAAGAAAACTCGTCCCTCTCAGGGCTAGAGTTTTCGAGGTGAAATTCCCCTTTAGTTCGAAATTTAGACTGTTTTTTTTTTTTTTTTTTTTTTTTTTTTTAAGGGGTTAATTCAAGTTCTTAATTATTGGAATTTTTTATTTTGCATTATTAGTGTCACATTATATTTACTGCAGTCATTACAACGCTATCAAATCATTTACTTTATTAAACCATATCATTTACAGTATGTTCTTAATAATTTCCTCAGCGTGATACTAGAGTTCTTCACGGATCGGTTTCTACACTATCCGAACCTGACAAAAGTTGTTAACGCGAAACATAACTCTAGCCTGACAAACTGCAAAATAAACCCGAAATATTCATACCTAAACTCAAAGTGAAAGAAAATGAATCTACGTTTAATTACATTTATGGAAAAGTAGTCTACGATTATATAGCTTATATGCACCCATTAATACTCTGATATACAGCTTTTTCATTTTAAAAATATTTAGATATTCCTTTTGAAAAATCGGTTCATCCAAAGAGAGACAAAGCATAACCAGAAATACTTAAAGTTAACCTTACACCTAGCGAAAAAAAATAGCATAAACCTGACTTGATCCGCAACTCGAGTTCGGGTAAAATCAGGTTACCCGACCCTATGCAAGACTGTCAACCTAACCCGAAACGAAAAAAAGAAACGTCAACCCGCCTCGATATGTGCCACGGATCGGATCGTGTCGGTTTTTAAAAAAATCCGGTTACGCGACCCAATGCAGACTAGAGATGAGACGGGTTAAGCCGGAGTCCGAAAGCCCGAGCCCGACAAGGGCTCCGGCGGGCTCGGGTTGGGTTGATTGTTGACGGCCAATTATCTACACGAGGGATATAGGCCCTAGGGTGAGTGCCTTCCGTGGAGGTCTTTCTAAGGGAACCTAATCCGTATTAACGCATGGAAATCCACGGCTCGAAGAAAACCACGAAAACTCCGAACGATTAGGCCGACGGGCGCGATTGGGTTCGAACCCAGCACCTCCCGTCTACCAGCTTCGAGAGCAGAACCTCTCAGCCACTGGTGGGGCCCGGCGGGCTCGGACTAATTCTTTCTGAAACCTGAAAATTTTATTTAATCATGAACAGTAAAAAAAATTAAAGAACTTTTTTCCCCCTTAAAAATTACTTATTCCTTTTCAAATCATTGCACTGCTTTTTTGATCAGAATAAGGGGAAACAGAAATTGTGTTTTTCTATTTTAGTTATTAGAATAGAATGCTATTTCAAAAGAAAATGATTAGTCATACATACAGATTTATGTTTCGCATTGCCGACGACGATGGTCCTACGATACGGCGCCACGAAAGAGGCGGGAATAATTAATTTGTTTTTAGTTTGATTTTCGTTTGTGGCAGAGATTATTTTGCAATTCAATTTTTTTTTTATTATTATTATTTAGAGATCTAACACAAAGAGAATATTTTCTTCTGTTTATAGTTTGCGGTTTGCGAATAATTTAGATTTCTACTGTACGCTTTTCATATGGGAATAACTTTAGTGATTATTATATCTATTATGAATTCTGCTGATGCTGAAGTTGTACGCTGCAATTTACGAAGTCACTTTCAGTCGTAAGTAAATTTAATTACCATATTATTCCGATAGAAATCAATCGAGCAGTATTTCCTCTTTTCCTGTAAAAGCACCGGGACATTAAAATTTTTAATTTAAGATTATTTTCAGGGTCACGCCTATCCCTAAAGATTGTTATGAGGAAGGAATTGGTTATAGTTAAAAATGTGCACCTTTTTTAGAAAATTTATAAATGTTGTTCGATTATTCGCTAGATAAATAGTAACTTTTATAAATTTTATGCATTTATTCATGAAACACACTTCATTAACATGCCCATAAGATTTTCTTATTAAAAGAGAAAATAGATGAGAATCCTTTTTAAGTATGGAGTACATTTTTATTTGATGCCAAATTTTTCTTTTGATAATATTAAATTTAAATTTTCCTTTAACAGTCATTTCTATGTAAAAAGTAGTTTACAAATGATAATTACATTTGAAACATTTTTTTAAATATTATGCATTTTTTTACTATTGCATATTTTCGCTATCGGGCTCTAATCACACAAAATGTTTCGGGCTCGAACTCTGAAAAAAAGAGTCCGAACTCATCTCTAATACAGACTCTACCTGATACCAAATGTTTTGCAAATTTCTGAATTGTGTAGAATTTAGATCATAGTCTGAAAAGGAATGCAGAAAATGATTAAGGAAATTTTTTACTCACAGAAAATCATTGGTGAAAATTTCATATCCCTATGAATCACAAAATTTGAAAACTTCTTGACCTGTTGACTATCACTCATTATCTCGTGACCGATTGAATTTCACAATTTTTTCCCCGACGATTTGACGAAATTCCCGATTTTTTTCCGTGATCGATTGACGAAATTCACAATTTTTTTCCGCGACCCTTTGTCAAAATTCACGATATTTTTTTCGACGTTTAACGAAATTTGCTATTTCTATCCAAGATATTTTGACGAAATTCGCGATTCTTTTCTACGATCATTTGTTGAAATTAGTTTTTTTTCTCGCAACCGACTGACATAATTTGCGATTGCTTTGCGCGATCGTTTAACGAAATTTTTGAATTTTTTGCGCGATTCTTTGACTGAATTCGCGATTTTTATCCGAAACCTTTGGCAAAATTCTCGTTTTTTTCCTTAATAATTCGAAATTCACAATTTTTTTTTTTTTTTTTTTTTTTTTTTTTTTTTTTGCACGACTGGTGAGCAAATTTGATTTTTTTTTTTTCTTTTTTTTGCGACCTAATGTTAAAACTGCATTTTCTTTCCCGCAACCGATTGGCAATAATAGCTTTTTGTTTCCAGGATCTTTGCAATATTTTTTCACGGTCCTTTTAGAAAGTAATATATTTTCCGCGACTAATTTGCCAAACTGGCTATTTTTTCCAAGTCCAATTGGCAAAATTTAAGATTTTTTTTCGCGGTCGATTGGAGAGTTGATTTCGCGTAGCTACGCAAAAGAAAAAGAAAAAAATACTGCGGTCTTTCACAAAAATTAAAAAATGTTCCTGGAAGAATCCCATGGTTTTAAAAGACGTTAAGAGGGCAAAATCCCGTTGGCTGTCTCAAGCCCTTCCCCTCAAAGAAAACTTTCTTCCAACCTCCAAGAATCTCTTGAAATGGCTCCCCACCCCTGGAGCAAAACCTGCAAAGAAGAAGTTGAAAAGTCAGGGAAAAAAAAAACTCCATTTTAGACAGGTCTCGGTATTAGCAAGTGTAATTATATGGGTTTTTTTTTTTTTTTTTTTTTTTTTTTTTTCCAAAGAAACGCGATTTTTTTTTTCAGTTTCCGAAAGAATTCTTTTTTTGGCAGGTTTAATTTTCACAAGTTTTACAGTAAATGTACCTATGCTCTTCAGAGGTTTACTATAGAAAGGATGTTTTAACAGCCAACTTAACCATAACTTGTAAAATGGAAACTGTCTCTAACGGAATCCTGTCTTAAACGGAAAACTTTAGTCAGTATCTTGAAAGTAATATCCGCTAAGATGAAAACCTGCTTAAAACGGAATTTTGAATCGTTTCTTGTTCGGAGGGAAAAGAATATCCCCCCCCCCTCAAACCTCACCCTTGGCTATGCCACTGTCCTCAAAGAAAACCTTGCCCTCCCCCCCCCCCAAGAAATTTCTGAAATGGCGTTCCTGGTCAGCGGTCGAAGTTGTCTCCTGGTACAGTTCCAGGCAGTCAATGCACTCATCCTCATTGACCTTCGTTTTTTTCCATCAGTTTTTTTTATCCCACTTTTTCTGGAAACAAGCATCTTATCTTCAGCCTTTTTTTTTTTTTTTTTGATAGAGACATCCTTCTTAGGTCTTTTTGTATGCATATTTAATGGTTCAGTAACATGAGTTGTACTCTGTTTTTTTTTACTTCGATAACATTAAACTACTTGGAATGGGTGAAAGCTTTACCAAAACATTGTAGGTGTTATTAGAAAATTTATATTTTAGTTAACAGAATTAATTTACTAGCAAATTAATTGTTCATAAATTATATATATATATATATTTATTTATTTATTTATTTTATTTATTAAGAAATATATTATTAATTTATTAACAAAAAAAATTACATAAAATTTATTTAATAACAACTGTTTGTTAATTTATTAATAAAATTGGTATCTACAAAAGTATTATTTTGCAGATCAATTTGATGCCAAATTTAGCTTCGATAATTATGTATAATTATGTGTTTTTCCGAAATTATTTCAAAATTGATTCATTCATATGTTTTTCACGTAATTTGCAATTCATGCAAATTTACCAATAAGCTGCGTAATCTCTCCTACCACTGAAACTTATTTGGAAATGCGCCATTTCTCCTAAGTAGTAGATGCGCAAAATCTCGTATTTCGGAGGGAGATATTGCGCGACTTTTTATTTAAACATGGCCACTTCTAAAATGAATTGTTGGTATTCGCATCCTTAGTGTAGGTTAGTAATTTATATGAAATCGTTTAAGTTCAAAATATTTTGTACTACAGACATTCTATAAAAATCCTGACGAACAGTTATGAATATTCAAGCACTTACTTTGGCAATACAAAACAAAATAGCAATGCTTTATCCAAGACGCTTGGAACAATCAATGTGGGCATTCATGTAGACACTGCACTAATGCTGCTGTACAACTACCTGGAGTCGCTGCGCGCGCACTCTGCTCTTTCCCATCGAATTTCTTTGTGCGCGATCTCTCCTGGCTTTACCTTAATCTGAAAAAAATAAGCTGATTTTTATATCCTTCAAACGAATTTTTTAAATAAATTTTACCATTATTATTTTTTTTTAAATTTCAAACAGAAAGATTATAATTAAATTTTACATTTAAGAATATTATCTCGTTCACCTACACAAAGAAAATGATGAGTTACGCAATTTTGTTAGGTTAAATGTCGTACACTGTCAAAACAAATCTGTAATTCAACAGATGTAAAGTTATAGAAATCTGTATACTTACCAAAATTTTATCTGTACATTGTACAAAAGAAGATTAAAATCTACAAACTGGTTTTGTAAAGCTACAGAAATCTGTAGCTTAAGAAAATAATCTACGAAAATTACAGTATTTTTACAAAATTTTTTTCTGTAACTCGGGTTGTAGTTACATAAAAAGTTCTAGACATCCCAGTTTCCTAAAAAAAATCCATAGTAACCTTACAGATTTTTTTATTTACGGTGCTAAAGTGTATCTTTTACATGAATTTTTGCTGTCGCTGTTACATAAAAAGTTCTAGGAATCCCAGTTTCCTAGAAAAATTTTAGTAACTTTACAGATTTTCTTTTACAGTGTATAAACGGACAAGTTGACTAAACATAAACAGCATAAAGATTTTACATTGACATTGAATTCAGCTTTAAAATATGCAATTTGAAAAGGTCATTCATAAAAAGCTTTCTTTACTAAGTGTGATTTTGCTATATAATAGCTTTCTGCGACACAATTACTTTATTTACATGCATTATAATTCTTATAGAAAAACAACAAATTATATGCAATAATAGCGCAGATTTCATTCTTCCACCTCTTTGTCTGAAATTTCTCCTATTCAGCAAACAGCAATTGAACCGATTAGTTTAAATTTCGTTGTATAAACGTTTACCGAGAAATCACTATTTTACAACAATAAATACTTATAACTAAACCACATATTATATGCAATAATCGAATAAATTCCATTCTCCTTCCTCTTTGTTTGAAATTTCTCTGATTCAGTAAACAGGAATTGAATCGCTTTAATTTAAAATTTTCCTAAAGTATACGGAAAATGAACTTTGCCTTTGGGAGTACCTTTAGCAGATACAGCAAGCACGACTTAACGAATCAGACCCTTTCACTGAAACAACAAACACTGAAATGGTAGCTGTGACGCGCTCCGATGATTAATTATTTGTCGCCATTATGAAGTTAATTGGAAGGACCGTGTCCTGTATTGTGGGACTTGACAAAGACGCCGGAGAGCATGCTTCTCCTAGCTTCACTATTCTCCAAAGTGCGATAACGAACCTTCTCCTATCTTCCTTATTTGCAGCAGGACAAGATAGCACATTGAAATGCAAATGAGAATGGATCCGCTCCAAAAAGAAGAAATAATAATAATAATAAAAAAACTCTCTGAAGTGTCATGTATTCAATGATCATAAAAGTCTTAACCATTAGCGACAAATGATTCTTAAATTTGTGTTATGTGCTTCATGAAAAAGGAGAATGAATTATTATTCTTAATCAATTCTTTTTTCGTTTAAAAAATGCTTGCAGATCAAAAGAAAGAAAATTCGCAAGGACGAAGTGGGGGGAAAAAAATGTTGAAAATTGTTTCATCTAATGTGTATTTTTATTCATGTCTATTTTGGAGTAATGGATATCTGTATATCGTGAATTATGATTGTTTGGCTGAAATTCTTTAATATGCGAAGAATTTATATCTTTATCTTATTTAAATGTCCTACATCTATTGAATTCATGTAATTACTATAAATATTTTCTGATTTCAGTCGCTAGTTATGAGAGGTTTGTTTTGTTATAAACCAAATAATACATATTTTAATAACCGACGAAAGTTTATATATTTTTAATATGCGCAATTGAAAAGAAAGCACATTTTCTAAGACTAAAATGTAAGATTAGTTTTTTTTTTAATATGGAAACCAACCTCTGATTAAAAAAAAAAAAAAAAAAAAAAAAAAAAAAAAAAAAAAATGTGTATTTTATTTAGATTGCTGTTGAATACTGTGAATGGTTATTCAAAATGAGATATTTTATAATATAAGTTTCTGGAAATAATTTTGTCAGTATGTTAGAAATTTCTCTAGAAATATATATACAAACATACATTGAATAATTTAAATGAACTGATATTTGCGTCGTATACATATATATATTTATTTATTGAAAAAGGCTGAATAAGACAAATTTGCTCTTTACAATTAAATTTTGGATTGTTTGTGTGTACTTTTTGGCTAACTGTTTACTTATTTTAGCTAATACCATCGTCATTAATATCAGCTAAAAAAGTGATGTAAAAAATCCTTTATTGCCAAGATATTGATATTTATATAAAAAGAAGCAATTTAAGCCAATTTTGTATTTCATTCATTCAACTAGATATTACTTTATTAATTTTTTTATGAACTCGCATTTTTCTAAAGAACGACACAATATATTGACAAAGGTATTTCAGGAAACACTGAAAATGTCTTATATTTTTAAGTTTATTTTCATTTTAAACAGATATTCATTATTTTTAAGGACAGTTGGAAATCAAATTCGTGAAAAAAGTTGTTTTTAACACTTTCCAGCAATGTTGAAAAGTATTTATCACTTCGGTTTGTCTGTCCGTCTGGCCGCACTCTAACTCTCCTAAATATACTCGTATTGCCCTGAAATTTTTGGATGTTATCGACGTTTACCATAGAACGTTCCCTATTTAAAATGAAGTTTGCAGCATGTTGAGTTTATTTACAGGGACAGTCAAACGTATTCCGTTACATTACGGCCAATGGGAAAAAATCGTTTCAAATGGTTTTTAATGGCGTTACACCCTTTCAAACATAATAAAATGTATATGCATTTATGAAGTGCACTAAAATATGCATACTGTAGAATATGCGGTGCAAAGAATAGCAATTATTCATTTACAGGGCCACACAAAAGAGTTCGTTACATAATGGTATGGGGAAGGGGGTAATTGTTCGCGGCGTATTTCAATTATGTTGAACCATCTCATATATAATGAAATTGATATACGTCGCTGAGGTTTACTATAAGTTATTTCATGTATAATACGAAGTGCATCGCATTTATAGGGACGCACAAAAGATTTCAGACACTATATTGTATCAATTCACATACAGGGCAACAGAAAAGATTTCTTAAGGGTTACTGAGTTTACGCTTAAATTGCTTATAGGTGGCTTTTAAATGAGTTATGCATTTGCATGATGAATTGCATTTAGTTTCCTAAGAAATGTTTGTAGAATATAGATAAAATGATTTATAGGGTCACGCAAAGAATTGGATATATAGCCGTCTATGGATGATAATTTCTGGGAATGTGATTTTAGTAGTTTTAAAAGTGTTTTAATTTGAATAAGATTTTAGCAGTAAACAGTGGCTTGTAATAAAAGTAAACTACAGGGCCGTACAAAAGTATTCAAGTATGTTTCCATCAATTAGTATAAATTGCTGAAAATGAAATTTCAACCTGTTATGCGTTTTCTTGCAAAACTAAATTTTTCCGTTATATAGTATATATATCAACCTACAGATCAAATACATGGCTGTTCAAAAGAATTGGAATACGTATTTGGCTATGGACGGTAACTGCAGAAATAATTTTTTTTTATGTTTTATGCATTTTCTAGAATATTTACTTAGTTATCTCACTTACCTTATTTCCCTAAATAACAAAATTTTGTTAAAGCATTCAGAAAGTGTTGGAAAGTGTTTCATAATCTATGCTTAATGCATGATTTTTCTTTCTTGTTTTTTTTTTCTTTCTAAATATTTTGAATCTTTTATTTTACCCCTTTTGACTTGTATATTACTTTTGTTTCTACGACAACGAGAAGTTAAAAAAAATTAAGTAATTCAGTTTGTTTACATTATACATAAACATTACATACATAAACTTTAAACTCAATTTCCCCAAAATGTCGTTTTTTGAACTCCTATGTACCTTTTTATAGAAACTACTGCATATTATTGCTTGTAATTTTGCCTGAATATCTTACATCTATCGCTGATCTATCTGAAGTGAACTTTCGTTACAATTATATGCGCAAAATTTTCAAAAAATGTTTTTCTTTGGAATTTTGCAAGTTTCCTCGTTATTTGAAAGTGGCTTTTATTCCAGATTTTTTAAAAAATATAACTAAAGAATATCTGTTTACAAAACTGCCTTCAATTTCTTAGGAATTATTCATATTTTGTATATAAAAAGTTTCAAGATAATATCTTTGGTAGTTTCTGAGAAAAGGTACATTAACTTAATATGGTAGGTATAGGAACTTCCAACCACTGTTAACAATTTGCAGCATTCTGGCAGGTCATTTGACCGTTTTTTCCGAAAACGGTTACATAACCGTAATTTTAACACTATTCTGACCATACTATTGGCCATTTTATGGTCAGAATATAGATAAATTATGGTTATGAAACCGTTTTTTCAAAAAAACGGTCGAATGACCTGCCAGAATGCTGCGAAATTTTTAACAGTGTACCCTTAAGGGAATATGTATCTTGCTAGGCAATTAAGCACAAAATTTGTTTCTTTGTTCTTTCACCATTACACTAGCAAATGCAGTGACCAAGTGCAGACCTTTTAATCAACTTGAAAAAAAAAAAAAAAAAAAAAACAATAATTACAGATTTTATTGTTCCAGGACAATAATATCTACAGTAGCAAGACTGATGTAATAACTTCAAAGACATGAAAATCCTCCCAGACAACACCAGATCCTACACTGTTAAAAATTTGCAGCATTCTGGCAGGTCATTTGACCGTTTTTTCCGAAAACGGTTACAACAACTGTAATTTAACACTATTCTGACCATATTATTGGCCATTTTATGGTCAGAATGTAGTTAAATTATGGTTATAAAACCATTTTTCAAAAAAACGGTCGAATGACCTGCCAGAATGCTGCAAAATTTTTAACAGTGTATATTAACTACATATATTGTTCTGACACCCAAGTAACTCCACTGCATATTTTTACTGTGACTTGCCAGACATCACTGCAAACATTTTGAAACTTTGTTTGTCATCTCATGAGTTTCTCTATAGCTCACATGCTCCCGATCTTGCACTTGCTGTTATCCAAGCTTTTCAATCTATTTACTTGCTATCTATTATTGTTATTTTTATTATGCTATCTATGGACACAACAACAAACTGATGTGCTATAGTTTCATAACAAGGTTATTTTATATCAAGTTCTGTCATTTTGCTCTATCTGCAGAAATACTGACACTAACAAGGGAAGGTCTCAGCAAGAGCCCGATCATCACAGGGGTACGTGCCCCGGGTCTACATTTTCAGGGGCCCTGTCAGGTTCTGAGAAACGTCTGCTTTTAGAACTATGGTTCTATATTATTTTTTGTCTTAATATATTATATATTGTATGGTCTGTGTACTGGAAATTTCAAAGTAACATTCTTTCCTTGTCTGAAACTGGATCTGAGCAGGTAAGTTGTACAGCTTGGATAGAGGGGTTTGCCCGACCTTTTGAGATGTCTGTTGGAGATGGGGAGACAAAAGAATTCCCTACATATACAATATAGTGAAACAATATAGTGTAATTGGAATATAAATATATTAAATATTTTAGGAAATATGAGCAGTTGTATGAAATAATTTTTATCTGCGCATGCGCGAACGATAACAAGGATCATTTTACATAATTTAATAGTCAACTCTATGGAGCAACTTATTAAAAAAAATCTAGTCAAATATCGTAAGAAATCAGAAAGATATCGGCGTTAAAGTGAGCAAATTTTTAGTTGTTCTCTAAAAGCAGCTGAATGATAAGGGATTTTACACAAATTTTCATTTTTTATTAACTGACTTTCAGAAAAAAGTTAGTATTTAGTGAGTATCAACGAGTAGATTTGGAAAAAATGCTTCGATTTTGATACTTCTTTTGATCATGGTATAGGCTCGTTCTGGTGGTTATCCAAGAAGAACTAAAGCATCAATAAAAAATTAAAATTAAAAAAAAATTAAAATTAAAAAGACAATTTGTGGAAAATCCCTTATCATTCTACTTCTTTTATAGAACAACTAAAAATTTGCTCACTCTAACACGGATATCTTTCTGAATTTTTACGATATTTGACTAGATTTTTTTTAATAAGTTGCTCCATAGTGTTGACTATTAAATTATGTAAAATGATCCTTGTTATCGTTCGCGCATGCGCAGATAAAAATTATTTCATACAACTGCTCATATTTCCTAAAATATTTAATATATTTATATTCCAATTGCACTATATTGTTTCTATTATATTTTGTCAATTTTTCTGAAACTGGAGTTAAATTTGGTTAAAAACCCTGCATGTTATAAGCAAAAACCATGCAAGAATTTTTTAATTTTTTAAATTAAATCGCTATATCTCTATTAATATACATGCTATTCTTACACAAAAGAATACACATATTGCACAATGTCAGTTTATTTGTATTTGGTAGCGATAGATCATTTTGTGCATTTTATTTTACAGGGTGATCCCAAGTATTCTTTTTTTGTTTGATTTTTTGTTGGCCCCCTCATTGCCCGCTTATCGAATCGACTTTCCTAAATATAAGGTCATACCTGTTCTTTTTAATCCTGAAATTCCAGAAGAATCTGTCAAGTATATTTCTAAATATTCGACAAAATGTCTAAAATTGAAAGTTGCCGGTCATTAATGGCAATATAGTGTATATGTGTAATGTAATATCCAGTAGCAGTATAAAAGCAATAAACATCAATTTGTTAAAAACAGACTAATTTAAGTGGTCTCTGGAAAAATTGGAAAAAAAGAAAAAAAAAGACCATTTTCAACATTTAATGTCTTAAAATGTATATGATTTTAAAACACAATTTTTATTGGGATGAAAGCTATAAGCATGTTCTTTCATATGTATTTAAAAAATTGCAAGATGCAGAATTAGTATTTATAGGGGGCTCGAAACTGTAAGACATTTGTCGGCAGAAAATTGGCATAACAACTTGCGCGCAGGATTACAAAAGAAATATTGCAACTAGAATGAAAATTTTGGTGCTTACTTATACTTCAGATTATATTAATTACCCTGAACTTAAATAAATTTGTATTTAAAGCATTTTTAAATTTTTAATGCAAAGTTGTATTTAGCTAATACAAAATTTTGGAAATTTCAACAGTATAATCGCCTAAAATAAATATTTTTTTGAACAGTAAAAAGGAAATTTTAGTTTCAATTTATACAGACTAACATGAAATATATGTTTTGAAATTTTCAGGAAAAAATATTCAGAAATATTTTGAGGTATGCTGCGCATTATGCCCAAAAACGTCATTTGGAGAAAAATGAATATAAGAAGCTCCGGAAACACAGCTTCAGCTATTGAGGGGGTATAATTCTAAAATCCATAACTTCTGTCTTAATGGGAACTTCAAGGAAATAGTTATATCAAAAATGTTCAGAAGAGAAAGGAGTGTAACATCTAAAAAGATTAAAATTTCTAAAATTTTGAAGCTTTATGAGTCCTGCGACACCTTCATTAGAATGAATCACATTAATACTATGGGATTCGCGACTAGTTTGCATTGAGTGGATCTCTCAATACGCCTCGGGTGAATTTAAAAGCTAACTGAAAACCTACCTGGAAAAACGCTGCACGGACCAAGGCGGCGTTGCAACTTTGCGACCTCCTTTCGAAGCGCACTTAGCACAATGCGAAATTTAAACTTTGAACAAAGGTTTTGTTTTAGCTACACTGTAGAAAGAAAGGTTATTACTACGCTGAATTTAGTTTCATGAAATGCCAAATGAAGTTTAAATATGCACTGTTTTTATTGTCAGTACCGAATTAAGTTCATTATAAACAGATTAGGATAATATTAAAAAACGAGTTATACAGAATAGCTATATTTGATATTATTTAGGTTCCATATCTCTTTGAACTTTCATGGTATATCCATTTACACTTTTGTAGTATATACAGACTAGCCCAACCCTACATTGTATAGTTTTTTACAAAATCTTAGTATTCTTTTGGCAATGGTTTTTTAATAATACAATTGCAAATTCATATTTTTATTCTACGGAACCCTCTGTGCATTTATTTTTTTAATAAGAACACTGTAAAAAAAAGACTTTATACACTAAATTATTCCTCATTTTTTAACACATAATTTCCGTACTCCTAGAAAACATATTTCAGACGTAAATGAAAAAAGAGGGGGGGGGGGGGATTCCGTTCAGTCCCTGCACGCATGCGTATTGACTCCATTAATACTAAAATTCAAATTTATTTTAAAAATGAAAAAAAAAAATTCTAGATTAAATTAAGATTTGTAAAGAAAATTAAAGTTAAGGTTTGTAATTTACTTAAAAACGAAAAAACAAACAGACAAAAATCTTTTCGAATTTAAAAATAAATAACAATTAATTTTCTCATTCATTCAGATGTATTCACAATTTATTTTTAAAAATTATAAAAAAAATATATTCGCATTTAAAATATATTCTGAATGAACACATTTAAATTAGATGTACTAATTAAATTGAAAAGAAAATGGATTTTGCTAAAAAAAAAAAAAAAAAAAAAAAAAAAAAAAACTAAGCATTTCTTCTCGAATAAAAATATAATATTCATAACATCTAACATTCATTCAATCAACAATCTAATTAAAAATATTTATAATTCATATTCTTAGGCTACATCAGTGGTTCCCAAACAATTTGACTCGCGGAGCCTTTTTTAGAAAGAATTTCTTAAACAAAGCCCCTGAAGCCTACTGTACATTATGTTATAAATTAATGGTTTTTGGGTGCATTTCTACCGAGCACAAAGAAGGAATGAACAGTAATCTAAACAATTGTGCACTGTCCCAGAAATAAAATTATATTTTGAAACTTTAACCGTAATATTGAATTTATTTTCTATTACCATCAAAACAGGTAAAAAATAAACACAACAACAATGTTTATCATAAATGTTACATTATTAGAGTGACGATCAATAACGCGTAAACGTTTAATCTGATGGGATTGTTTAGCACAAAAGTCTGAATTCCGGTCCAGTTGATAGTAACTGCAGACGAATGTTTCTTTCTACATTTAAAAGACTTCGAATATCTTGCTTCGTAGACATATGGCGTTAAAAAAGGCAGCAAAACTAATTATGCTTTGTTAGACAAAGTTTTAAATTCATCTATCAAATAAAATCAAAAATCAAAAGTATTATTAAAAATATTTCAGACCAGAATTTTTATTTAAAATTATTTAACTCTTCTTCTTTTTTTTATATGACTTATATCTGATTGATTTTTATTTTATTTATTTTATGAATAATTTCTGGTTCGAATCGAAAGAGTTTATTTGGTACCACCAAATAACCGGTTGTTGATATATTCAATGTGTTAACCCCTTAACAGTGACATTTGTTTTCTTACAAAAAAATTAAAAATGGGCCTGGACAGCACTTTTTCCATACTAAAATATTTACCTTACTTAATCGAAAAATATCTGACAATCAATAAAGATAAATTTACAGTTACAAATTAGTGGTATCAAAATGCTTTTAATAACGAAGCAAGCAAAGTGTTCTTGCCCGAATCCAGTTCGGGCCACACTGTTAAGGGGTTAACTTGCTATCAGATGTCAAATCGACGAGGACCTCGTGTTTCACTGAGTTTAAGCTGGGTGTTTTTTTGATAATGCTGAACACATTTAGTATAGATTTTAAGTCGTTCAATGTTTTTTTTTCTATTTAACTGCTGAAAAATGTTGTTCAAACAAGATTATAAAGCAATGGGATGCCCCTGAATATTTATTTGTACTTTTTTTTAATCTCCTGTTGTTTGCATTATTTTTTAACATGATGCACGTCATCGATATCATTATTTCCCTCAGAATTCGACCAATACACGTTTCATCTTAAAAGAAGACACGTTTGGTATTTACATCGGAAATTGTGACAGATTTTCATTGCAGTGATAGATTCATTTATTTCATTTTGCTGACAATATCGGCCAAATATGTCATTAGCATTCACAATCTTCAATAATTAAAAGTTTTGCCAGTTTAAAATTGTGGTTCTTCTAATATCACCTCTGCAGTTGCAACAATCATGAACACGGTTTTCCTCGAAATGACCATCTTACTTCGGTATGCATTAGGAGGATGCAGGCTTCCAATAACTTCACACATAAGTTTAAAAAGTTTTCTTTAAAGAGTTCGTGATTTTATATAGTGTATTATTTTAATGGCACCATTCATCTTTTTTTCATTTTTTCGGTGACAGCGTGTATCTGTAAATACCGCAATAGATGGTTCTACAGTGTTTTATTATCTCTTTAATTTTTGCAAATGCTCCAGTATTGTGACCCATCATTGCTTTCGCATCATCAGTGGTTTCATGCCCACATGTGTTTCCCAGGTAGTCATTCAAAAATACTTCGTCCCTTAGTTTGTTCATGTGTAGTTATCGACAAACAATATGATCTTGATAGTTTAATTTTAATCAAGTTAATTTTCTGAAACACGATAGTAATAGAGATGTTAAATCTCGTTCCCGGTGCCTATTTCAAGAAAGTAAGTTCAGTACATTCATGCATTTGTAGTGCACATTTAGTACATCTGAAGAGGCTATTAAGTGTTCTTTTACGTCATTAGTCACATAGTTAGTATTTTTAAGAAACGATGCTATTTGACAAGGGAATATTGGACACTAAATTGACAACTTTTTTCATAAAGCAAGTTCTTGACAATATCAATTTTACAAGGTTTATTAAGAGTCTCTGCAATTAAATGATCTTCGCGAACTCAAGCGACTCGTTAAACTATTAGGCAGGCGCCAGCTTAACGAGGGTGACGGGGTTAAGCCAAGCAAACTTACATCACTAATTTTAGAAAATTATTTTTGTCCTAATGAATCACAGTGATTAAGTAGGACAAAAATAAAAATTTAAGTTAGTGGTAGAAGTATGTATTCTTGCCTATTTCGCCCTGTGAAATCTGCGCCTACGTCCAAGACATTTCATATTTGCTAACAAGTGTTGTGATATTTTCTTTTGAAGAATGCATACGTTACTTTGCCCTTTATATTGAAAAAAAAAATCCGACGGTTTATCTTTCAAATCGGAATGGTTTCTTTCGAAATGACGCAGTTGAGCATGAAAAGTGGAGTTATTGGATAACACTTCAATTCAAGCTACACTGTGAGGTATTCAAATAACCACTTTTTCCTTCAGAATACAATTTTTCACTTTCTTATATTAAATCTGCGTTTGTTTCTCCATTCATCGCTTTTTTTATTAGAAAACGTAAAATTAGAGTACTAGTGGAAGCTAATACTTGCACTGGATATTTTTTTTAAGAAAATAACATTTAGTTTATTAAAAGTGTTCAAATAGTTGACAATAATTATCAATGTATAAATATTTTTGTAGCTAAAAAATCTGTTCACAATTAAAAAAAAAACAAAAAAAAACAACAACAACCTTGCTTTAAATGTGTTGGTTTCATTCAAAGTTTCTTTATTTTCCTAAAGTACGGCGGAGCCCCTGGAAAGTTCACACTGGTTTGGGAACCTCTATTGGGAAGCACAGTTTGGGAACCTCTGTCCTATATTAATACTAAAGTGTTAAAATTCTAGCCATAATCTCACACCGACGAAATCTTCCGGAAATTAACTTCAAAATTCCCAAGTTTTCTTTAAAAAATTAATCAAGCCATACCCTTTTGAAGGGAACAACATCATATATTTACTTCAAACTATACCGCTACTGAACAACTGTAGCCCAACGGTTAATATACTCGTCGCATAACAGTAAGGTACGTGGTTCGACCTAAGGTCAGAAACATTTCTTTATCCCCACTTTCTTCAACTGGCGTATATTTTACCTCCTGCAACGGAGAAAAAGAAAAGAACATTCTTCAAACAACGGAAATATATCGGCAGCTCTGTTGCCAGTAAAATTTCCGTGATTTCAAGAAAGTACCTCTGAGAGGAAATATCATATGCACGATGCTTTATTCGAGACTTTATCCAAATTCTGAAACATTTTCATTGTTGCCAACCATACAAAATGTACAACTAATGCAAAAATTCGATAAAATGTTCTGCATAAATATTACTTGTCTATACATGACCATAATGTAAACGGGCCGTATGTGAACTATAACTAATATGCAACTGTATTTGTTAAATCAAATGCCTGATATAGAACGGTTGCATTACCTGTAACTCAAGCAGAAGTTAAATTGTAACGTGACATTTAAAATTGTTGGCGCTTCATGGGTGCTTAACATTTTAAACACAGTGCTGAAAAATATTCAGTTAAAGCAGCGGTACTCACTTCCTTTTGCGAAAAAGCTTCTCACATCACTCCACTTTATACAAAAAGTTATATTCGCCTTATTTTATGATAAAAATTCCGCAATAAAATAATGTGAAGATTTCCAATTAACAAAAAGTGGTAACTTTTCGGTTAACGTAATAAGTAGAACCGTGTTAACGAAATTGTTTTTCAATAACACATCAAAACAATACTACATCATTTAAAAAATATATACTTCCGATTTAATTCTATTTTTCACTTTAATTTATAATTTAAACACGGTTACATTTTAATAAATATAAATTCTTCGAACAGTCCTAATATAATATTCAAGACTTTTAAACTAATAAAAATCAAAAATGTGCTTTTAAAAAATATTTATTGCTTTTCAGCTGTACCTAAGAAAATAGAGCTAAAATTTGTGCTCTAATACAATGGAAGAAAACTCTAATTATTAAGAAAAATCTATAGTTATCGATTTCTAACAGCTGGTAAAAAATCCATTTCTAGATCTTTTGAAACACCACAGTTGTTTTAACGAGGATACTCATACTCTCGTTTCCAAAATCTTAGACTTCCGTGACCTTTCTCATATGTAAGGCCTGCATTTCTGTAAAAAGTTTTTAGAAGTTTGTTCATTTACTATCTCGAAGTCAAAATTGTATCTGGCATTATCAAAGTTTTCGCCGTTTTAATCCCGCATATGAAACTGTATAGAGTAAAAATACAAAGATACTGCTTTTTAGGTTTAATTTAAGTGCATTAATTCCGTAATACAGTAGAGCCCGCATAAAACGAATTCTGCTAAAACGAAATATTCGATAAATTGAAATTTTAAATTTTAAAGCAGATCGTAACTTTGCTCCTTTGTTATTCCCTAATATAAAGACTGTTAATGTAACGTGACTGTGACATCAAAATCGTTACAAATGGTCCCAGAAACAACAAAATATGACTTTTTTATTTCATAAAATTATGATTCTCAGGTAACAGTCATTTTGGGACTATACTGTGAAGTCACCGTGAGTTATTTTTTAGTCATTTGGAATTCGTCACAAAATGGGACATATGGCTTCACGGTGACGTGGATACATTTTCGATGTTACGTGGCGACATTGCTGATAATAAGTGTTGCATTTGGTCCATAGTGCTTTCATGCTTTGCTCGTATTTGGACCACGGTGATATTGTAGCTACTCAGCCTTTAAAGCATATTTGAAAATCTAACTACCGTATAAAACGAGGAATTACAAGAAAAATATCACCCAAATTTTTAAAAACAATTAATTAACATAAAATTGACTTCATATTAACACGTTAAGCCCCGATGACTGAAGGTCTAAAATATGATATACAACCAAAAAAATATACAGGGTGATTCAAAAAAGATGGGAAAAATTTTAAGAGGTGATAGTACACACCCAAACAAACATTTTGTATCAAAGAATGCATGGTCGAAAACTAAACGTAAAAAAGTTAGAGGGCGCCAAAAGTTATGTTCTTATACGAGGCAAAAACACACAATGAACGATTAAGTTAAGTTACGAAAACAAACTTAATGGCATTTGATTACAATAAGTGCTCAAAACATTGACCGGCAGCTGTTATGCACGCAGTACAACGGCGAAGAACAGATTGGCGAATTTTCTGAAACACACCAGGCATATCGCGAACTTCCCCTACAGCAGCCGAAAGCTTGTCGACAAGTTTTTCTGCGGATTCAATGGGAGTCTCATACACAAGAGCCTTTAGCTGTCCCCACAAAAAAAAATCGAGACATGAAAGATCTGGCGAGCGCGGTGGTGCCTGGTGTGTTTCAGAAAATTCGCCAATCTGTTCTTCGCCGTTGTACTGCGTGCATAACAGCTACTGGTCAATGTTTTGAGCACTTATTGTAATCAAATGCCATTAAATTTGTTTTCGTAACTTAACTTAATCGTTCATTGTGTGTTTTTGCCTCGTATAAGAACATAACTTTTGGCGCCCTCTAACTTTTTTACGTTTAGTTTTCGACCATGCATTCTTTGATACAAAATGTTTGTTTGGGTGTGTACTATCACCTCTTAAAAATTTTCCCATCTTTTTTTAATCACCCCGTATATTGTTTTAAATAATTACTGAAAATTTATTTAAAATGTACTTACCTTTAATTTATTACAAGATTATACTTTCTTAATAATTACTTAAAACATTGTAAATTTTTCAGCTTCAGTGTCAGTCACCGTGGCACTCAAAGTGTTAAAAGGCAGAAAAAGTTAGGATTAAGGCAGTTTAAACCTGGTAATAAACTCAGAGCTCGTGCATTTCCTAAATTTTATTACCTTACCACTATTTTAAAATATAACTATCTTAAACATCTGCAATGGAAATAGACTACAAAGTTTACTGTTTTATAATGTTGATAACTAAGGTAGAAAATTTTGCGAATGCTGCAACCCCTGTAAATCGGATTTTTTGGGAACAAACCGAGCCTTTTAGGAATAAACTCGAATTTTTGGAGGAAGAAACCTAACTTTTTGGGAATAAACGGGATTTTTGCATTTAAAGTTTTACCCGAACCCGCAAATTCCATTTTAAGTCAACCCGCAACCCGAGCCGAACTCGCAAAAATAATTTCCGACAACCCGCAATATTTCAACCCGCAACCCGACCTGAACCCGCAATGTAAGGAAAGTAAATCATGTTTCAATGCTATTATGAAAAATAATCTACAATTGTATCTCTAATACCATTTTTTATGTTTTACGTAGAAGTATGAACAAATCTATATTCTTTAATGTTCAAATATAGTAAAACATCTGAGCACCTCGAGATCGTTGAATAGAGTCAAACATCAGGTCGGGTTATCCCGAATTTCGTTTTTTCGGCTTGGAATAAATCTAATTTTCTTTCTGCAGGTTGGGTTCACACTAGAAGAATTCTTTAAGGTCATATATAGTTTTTTTTACCACTCACGTAGTTGGGAGTTTCACAAAATGTTTGATCACAACTATGTTTCAGATGAAAATAAATACGTATTTGACTATCTAGGATTATATGTTCAATTTACTGCATGAGAAATAACATGTATATATAGGAAATGCGATCATGGATTATTCTTTCTTTAAGAACCATTTTTTCTTCTTACGAAATAGGAAAAATGTTATCAACATTTCGTTTCTGATACACACAAAAACAGAGGTATCATATTATTGATAGGTTATGTACACATACACATGTTACGTAAGTAAGTAAGCACCCACCCTGGGAACCCGCTTTTGGCTTATGGTTAGGTGTAACCCCCAAGCCCAGGGCAGGGAAAAGTTTTACTACCTGCGGAAACAAGCCCAGAACCCCAGTCTCCGGGAAAGAAGACTTCAGAACGACCCGCCTGACACGCCGAAGAGAGCACAAGAGGCAAGTGCCGTGTCCCCGAACCGCCTGTGAAAATTTATTATTATTTAAGATGGCGATTCTTTACCAATCACAATTGGCTACCCTATTGTTTCAGGGCGAGCCTAGAAATATAATACGATTATGATTTATATGTTTTGGAATTTACGTACTATTTGAAAAAAATTTAAGTATTTACATTCGTCTTTTCATTTGATAAGAAATATTTTTTCCCCTTTTTTTTCACCCTTTTAAACAAAAATATTTATACATATTTACAATATTTCTAGTGGTATTTAAGTTCTTAAAAATAAAACAATCTCAAAAACACCCTTCCATACACCACGTGGACCCATGACATGTCCACCACAGGCAATCAGAAGAGGTAATTATTGAATGTATTTATATTGAATAAAAGAATAATGGCTATTGAGAATATCGTAGTTAGCATAAAGTTTTTTAAGTTGTGCCGGGTCATTAATTATTTTTAGGATGTCCTGAAGGATTGTCGTTTCTGTTCTGTGAAATTTAAACTTCATGAATTTGCAGTTGCCGAAAATGTAATGCATCGGGTCTCCTCGACCACCACATTTACAAAGGTCGTCATCTTTTTTGCCGATATTATAAAGGAAAGACGGGAAGCTGCCGCGGCCTGTTAAAAAGTAAATAGATACTTTATCTTTTGAAATTATTTGGTTCTGAACTTTTGGTACCAGCCCGTGCGTATATCTGCCACCCCCTGAGTGATCCCAGTTGTACTGCCACCTGTCCAGTAATTGGGTTCGAATACATTTTATAAGATAGGACCGAGGCAATTTAACTCCTCGATCCACTGGTAGGTCGCAGTACTGGGCGGCATCATTCGCCAGCTCATCCGCCAGTTCATTACCCGCTATGCCAATGTGGCCTTTTATCCAAGTAATGTAAAGAATTTTATTTTGATTTTGTTTAATTAAATTATGGATGTAATAAATTGAGGGGTTAGTTGGAAATAAATTGTCTAAGGCTTTAATAGTAGACTGACTGTCACTTAATATTTGGAATTTTGTATAAGGGGAGTTAATGGCCCAATTAATTGCCGAAATTATTGCGTGCAGCTCCGCCTGAAAGATTGAATTTTCTGCTCTCAGTTTGACTGTTTTTTCATAAATTTTAATGTTATGATTGTAGGCTACCATTGCATATGCTGTGCCAGAGTCCACCTTAGAACCATCTGTGTAAATCGAAATAAGATTAGTTTTTGTGATAATTTTGTCTGTAACTATTAAGTTATTTATATGAATTTCCGGATTTATTTCCTATTTTAGGATTTTATTTTCTATATCATCTTTACATATTGGTTTGGGTTCTTTAAGTAATAAGTTTTTATTGTGTAAAATATTGTATTTTAGATTTTTATATTCCAGTGTTATTAAAATTGGTGGTATTCCTAATAGGACCTGTAACGTATGTGTTGCAACATTTTTATATGTTTTGGTTATTGACGTGAGACAAGTTCTTTGGATGGATTGGAGAGCGCGTTTATCTTTTATCCTGAGGTCTCCAAACCACACCTCCGAACCATAATCTATAATTTTTTCTAGTACTGCTATGTACCAGGTTCTAAGATAGCCTCTGTCCACCCCCCAAGTAGCCGAGAAGACCCGTTTAATGGATGAGGTTAGCTGTAAAATTTTGTTTTTTATGCTAGTTATGTGCTTGTCCCATTTTAAAGTACTCTGGAAAATTATCCCTAAAATTTTTATTTCCTTTAATGGCTTGATGGTATAGTTACCCAATTTAAAGGTTGGTGGACGTTTATCCAAAGTGTTTTTCCCCAACATAATAAAAGTCGTTTTTTCCTTTGAAATCTGTAAATTTAAGTTATTGCAAATATTATAAAAAAGTTTTATTTTTTGGTTGGTTTCGGTCTCTAAGATGAGTCGGCTCCTCGCTTTGACAACCATATTGAAGTCATCGCAAAAAACATACAGGTCTTCGAATTTACTGTAAAAGTTTATTAAGATTATATTTGCTATGATTAGCCACAGAAGCGGCCCAAGGCACGACCCCTGTGGACAGCCTTGATAAGTTGGTCTTTTAATGTTATTTGATAAATAATTTGTTATTAGTTCTCGTTCGGATAAGAAGCTAAGAAGGATACATTTTAAATATTGCGGAATTGGTAATTCGTTAATTTGTTGACCCAAAGTGACCCAATCGATATTGTCAAACGCCCCTACAATGTCGAATGAGATAATGCTGCAGTATTTATATTTTTCAAGATACGTTTTTGCTTTATGTTTTAATTTGTTTAACAGTTGAATTGTGCTTCTGTTCTCACGGAAGCCATACTGGGCACCGTGAAGAACATTTAATTTTTCTAAGTAGTGATTAATTCTTCGTTTTAGGATCCTCTCATAGATTTTTCCCAGCATGGGAAGGAGACAAATGGGTCTATAGGAGGAAGGTTGGCGTGGATTTTTATTACGTTTTGCGAAGAAGATCACATTTGCTATTTTCCATGATTTAGGAAAGTAGTTAAGAGTAAGACATTTGTTATATAAGTCACGTATTAGATGTTTAAAATTATTGTATATGTTTTTAATAATAAATGCATCAATTTTATCAAATCCAGGGGCTTTTAAATTATTTTGCTCATTAAGTGCTGATTTTATTTCTTTAAAAGATATTAGGGGGGGAGGGGGGGGAAGATCTTCCTCTGCCGCTGGGTCCATGAGAGGTGGATGCGGGTTTTGATGTATTGGGAAATGGTGGTTAAGTAATATGTTGAAAGTGTCTAATTTTGTAGTATATGGGGTTGAACCCTGTAGTGTTGTGTGTATGAAATGATTATTTTTGAGTCTATTATTCATTGCTATTTTAAAGGCTTGGCCAAATTTGTCTTTTGTTTTAGAGCAGAAACTCTGCCATGATTTAGTTTTTTGTTGTTTTATACGTTTTTTGTATATTGCTCTTTCTCTTTGTAGGAGGGTTCTCCACTTTGGGTCATTTGTTGATTTAAATCTTTTCCGTAATGCTGAGATTTTATTTCGCTGGACCTTCAGCTCTGCTGTCCACCAGTCAAATGTTGGATATAATTTGAAACTTTTTGTTTTTAGTGAGGATTTACAGGTGTCTAGAATTACTTGGTTAAAACCATCAAGCCATTCATCCAGTTCTAGTCGAGTTTTAGTATCAGATAAGGATTTAAGTAAATTATTAATTTTCGGTTTCAAGATGTAATTAAATTTTTTAAAATTTGAGTATCTTGTTTTAAATCTTTTAAGGTCTAGAATAACTGGTTTAAGATTTAATGAGAATCTGATATACCTGTGGTCCGACGTGCTCTCTACTGTGTCATCTACATACCATGAGTCCACGCAGTCCACCAGGTCTTGTGTACAAAGGGTTACATCTGGATTCCCCTTCATGGGACGATTCGGCTGTCCTATAAATGAATGAGGTGCCTCTATATCATTGATCAGAGTTAAGTTATTAGATAATAGTAAGTATGTCAAAATTTTTCCCCGTTCATCTTCTTTCTGATATCCTAAAAGTGACAAGTGGACATTGAGGTCTCCTCCCATTATGATGTGATTCAATGGTTCGAAGAAGTCCAGCCACTTCATATCACCTCTGAAATCACATTTTGGTCTGGCATACACAGAGCCTATTGTGATCTTGCCGGATTCAGTAGTAAGATTGACGAATACTGCATTATCGTCTTTATATGTCTCTATCACTTCCACGTCCTTTCGAGTTACCACAACTGCCGCTGTTTTATTTTTTGAGATAAATGCTTGCCAATTTGACGGAATTGACCATATGGCTTCGTTAAAGTAGTAAAAGTCCTGTAATAGAAGAACTAGTATTTTATGCTGATTTGCAAATCCCATTAAGGTTGATGTTGCAGAACTTGATCCCTGTAGATTAATTTGAATAAAGGTTAGTTCATTTGGAATATATATTTTCTGTGGTTTTGCAGGGTTATTCAGAATTTCTGTTATTATTTGTTCTTGGTTTACTGTTAAATTTCCATTTTGAGTATTGGAGTTGTTTGAGTTTGTTGAGTTATTAGAATTATTTATTTCTTCATTTATCGGATTGAACTTTCTTGATTAATTTGTATATTTTTATTTCTCTGTGACAGGTAGTACTGTAGTGTTGGACAGTCTGATGAACTCGATCTATGCGGGAAGTCGCTATTTCTTCCAGCACAGTTTCTGCCTATATCGAATTTATTTTATTTATTTGTGCTAGATTGCTTCGCTGTAGTATTAAATATTGTAAAGTCGGACATTCACTAGAACTAGCTGCATGCGGGAAGTCACTCGCACTCCCCATGCAGTTTCTGCATCTGTGTTGTTGTGGTTTATTTCTGTAATAACAATATTTTTGATCATGGCGTCCTGCACAGTATTCACACGTTGGAGATTGTCGGCAATTCTGATCCACGTGTCCGAAAGATTGACAGTTCTTACATCTTAATATAGGTTGGTAAGGTGCAATCCTGACCGATGTAAATCCCATGACGATCTTTCGTTGTCTCAGTAGATGAATCGCAACTGGAGCTTCTGCTTCAAAAATTAGTTGGTATGTTGAAGCTTTTTCTCTTTGTTTTCTATTAATGTAGTTTATTGGAATATCTGAATCATAAAGATTTTTTAGATTGGTTATTATTTCTTGTGGATCCATATATGTCGGGATCCCTAAAAGAATCAGTTTTCGGAGATCCGCAGCCTTATATTCTATATCCACAATGTCTTTTAGGGTTTCTATCTTCTCAATCGTCTCAAGCAGCTTATTCGTGTTTTCATCACTAAACGTTTTAATTATTAGTGTATTTTTGTTTTTGGCAAGTTCACAATATATTTGTTTATATTCAATTGTGTTTCTAGTTTCTCTTGTTAGCATGATTTTTATGTCATTGAGCGACATATTCGTGTTTTTCTGCCGAGTTATCAGGATAGCTGCTTTTGAATACTGTGCATGTACCGTTGGAATTGTTGTCTTCTTAGGTATTGCAGCCACCTCCGAATATAGTGAATTATCTGTATTTGCCTGTATGTTTTCTTCTATATTATTGCATTTTATGATTGGTTGTTGTTCCTCTACTGTTTCTATTTTTTCTCTTATCTTTTTAAGTTCTTCCAAGATGATTCTAGTATAAGGTATCGTTTCTTCTGTATTTTGCTGTTGAATTAAGTCTTCTATTACTTTATTTTTGTTTCTTATTTCTTTTAATTGTTTTTCTATTTCTTCTTTGTATTTTAATTCTTTTTCTAGTAGTTCATTCAATTCTTTATTGCATTTTTCCAATTCATTTGTTAGAGTGGGCTGTTCTTGCAACTTCTTAATCGTTTCTAATTGATCTTTTATGATTTGTTCGTGTTCAAGGATTTTTTGACGTTGATCTAACGTCACCTTATTGACGGTGTTGAGATTCGCCGTTATTCTATTATTTTCTTCTCTTTGTATTTCAAGGTCTTTCGCCATTTCACTTGCTTTAAAGATAATTTTGTCTAGGTATTTTTTAGCTTCTTCACAATCACCTCTTCTTCTACTTCTTGTAAGTGATTTATAAATCTCTATCATTTGAGTCATTGTCATCTTCTTTATAGCAAGTTCACCATACCTCGGCGTGGCTACTTCCTCCGGAGAATCTTGAGTCGACATTGAGGAATTTTGTGTGTTGTCTTCTCGTATAGATATTTGAGTTGCTCTTTCTTCTGTAGTTTTTAAGTCATGTCTGCCCGATTTTCCTGTCCCCGTTCTTCTACTCTTCTCCTTTAATTCTCTAATTATCTTTTCCTGCTGTTCCGCTCTTTTTTCCAGATTATTTTTGTTGTCATCTAATTCTCTTATTTTTTGTTTTATTTTGATGAGATATTTTTCTGCCATACTAGACGCTCCTTTAGCATGAGTGCTCTTCGTCTTGCTGTAGCTATCTATCAATTGTTCCAGCGACATTAATTTTGCCATGGGTTCTGAATATGTTGTCAGATTTTTTGGAAGGTCTTTAGTATTTAATCTTGGTGTTGAGTGTATTGATATACTGGAATCAAATGATCCTTCAGTTTCATGCTCCACAAGATCCTTTACTCTCTGTGGCTTTGGAGTCGCTTGGGCAGTTATTAACTGATTTTCTAATTCTTGGATTGTCTGATCCAGTTGTATCATCATTCTCTCTTTTTCCTCTACGATTTCTTTCAACTCCATTATTTCATGTTCTTTTTCCTTCAAGTTTTGCTCAATTTCGTCACTTTTCATCAGAGCACATTCTAATTTTTCTTTGTACTCTGCTATTTTAAGTTCGTTTTGTTCTTTATTTAATTTATTCTTCTTTTTATTTTTTAATTTCTGACTGTATTCGTGAAATATTTGTAGGAGCGTCGGTTCCGAGCTACTTATTTCATATGAATGTTCGCCTATTAAAGAGCTTTCTTCTTGTATTTGTGACTTATTCATTATTCCACTTTTATTTTGGACTTTTTATAATCTATTATTTCGTGAGAATTATTTATTTAGTATATTTATATCTGAAAGTTATATTGTAACTGGATCGGGGAGCCACTAGGCCCCTGCCACACATCTTTGAAGGAAAGGGAAATAGATAGTTAAAAGCAAAAACCAGTGGTCGTAACCACCGAAGATGACTTAGAATAAAATTAAATTGCCAAATGGGGGGTAATTTTGAATTAAAAAAAAAAAAAAAAAAAAAAAAAAAAGATAGTGATAGTAAAACCATTACTAATGGGAGAAAAGAGGGAAGTATGTGCTATTGCTCCCGTGCCACCAAGACCATACACTTAAATTATTAATTATCAGTTACTACTCTTTTACCAATAACATTGTTCCCCTGTGAAAAATGCATTACTGCATGTATACATTATCTCACTATTTTTCACAGGAGTTGTAGCGTTAAATTTTGTGGAGGAATTCGTAATTATGTACAATATAAAGAATTATATAATATAGTATGTAATATAAAATGTAATTTAATTCAATTTTAAATAATAGACAAATTCACATATGTACATTTTTGATATTGATAATTTGTTATAAATCATTGAAAGTAATTTATTAGTACACAAATTTGCATTTAATCACTCTTAATGTTGATCTGTTATGTACAACTTCAGCAATATTGTTCTAGTATGAGTATTGCACGTCGAGTCTCGATTTCCCATAAACGAACCAAAAAAGGAGTAAAAAAGGAGTAAAGGGAGTAATGGTAGATTGGGTGGACCTGTCAGATGGAAAACATTTGGAAAATATTTCTTAATGTACTGCAGTAGGAAAGCAAACAATACTCATCCAACACTACAAGGGTCCCGCCGACTTGCCTGTAAGATAATGTAAATAATATATAAACTTTTTTACCAAAAATAAAACCGACTTCAAAAACTACTGCAAAGTAAAAAGCGCACTTTTTGCTTTTATCGTGCAATCTGATTAAAATTTACATGTTCTCATTTCTTGATACAATTCAGATGTTTTCATGTATTAATTTAGTTTGCTTCTGTATTATTTAGCATTTTAAATAATGGTTGGCAATTGAGAATTGTAAATATGACTGCCGATTAGAAATTGTGAAGAAACATATTGGAGAAGATCCATTAGTGAATTTGAATGGGAATATCGCCAAATTAGTCAGTTATACACATGTTACGTGTGTGTAGATTCAGAAAAGAGGTGCCCGCTATTGAGAGATATAAACGCTCAAATCTATAAATTTTAGGAATTGAAAAAGTGTCCGCTAAATAGAGGTGTCCGCCTTTCAGGAGAAAAGCCATTATGGAGGTCTTATTGTGTATAGATTTTTAACATGAAATAACATTTTGGACATTCTTGTGAAATTCGGATCAACCCAAACCCCACCCGCTAGTGTCAAAACCCGAAACAATGAAATTCAACCCGACCCGCAGTAAAAAAGGTGGAAGTAAACCCGACCTTAACCCGAACCGCAACAAAAAATCTAGAACCAACCCGCGCCCGAGTTGGATCGGGTGTGGGTAAAAGTGAGCAACCCGACCCGATGCAAGACTGTAAACGGTATAAAACTAAAAATCTAATCTTTAATTGTGCTTTAAAATTACTTGCGGCTTCAAAAGTCCCACTTATAACGGTATACCTTTTTTTACACAATTGGCATTCTGCCTTTAGTTTATCAACATTATCAACAGTTATTATTTTGAAATTTTTTCCGTCTAATATAGCGCATCGTGTATCATCACAATTAAATTATTCACTTGATACATTTTCAACGAGAGCTCTAGAAGTATTAGTCATCCTTTCACGAGTCTTCGAAATAACAAGCCCCGTTAAATTTCAATGGTACTTTAAAAATACAGTACGCAGCAAAATGCTAAATGATCCTTTCTGTATTCCTGTCTATGACACATTAGTTTTTTGTCATATCAAAGGTAGAAGTATCAAGATTAAACATTAGAATTGTAACCATTCAGCAAAAATACTATAACAGTGTAGAAGCATTCGTTAAAATCCTTATCGTACCAGTATTTGAAAAAGTATGTTTATATTAACTTCCAGAAACGAATTCTAATACTAGACAAAACAGACAGGCACGCATTTTGCTTTTATGAAACTTTGACCTGCGGTTTATATAGAATTTTAACGTAAAAAAATATTTTGGACATTCTTTTAAAAAATCGTGTTAACATTAACCCGAACCGCAAGAGTAAAAAAGCCAACCCGAAACAATGAAAGCCAACCCGACCCGAACCTGAACCGCAACAAAAAATGTTGAAGTCAACCCAACCCGCAACGGAAAAATACAGCGCTGACCCAACCCAAACCGCGGGTGAGTCGGGTTCGGGTAAAAGCGGGTAGCCCGACCCGAAGCAGGACTTTAGTATGCAGTCAATTTCATTCGTCACGTTCGTCACGTCGTCGTTCATGATAAAACAATTATCGGAAACCCCTTTGAAGCCTTTTTTTCCTTCTTTGATTTAGATCAAGCACATTTGTCTTAATCACAAAGTGAAAAAACAATAATTCTAAGCTTATTATAACAATTCAATAACTGTTTCTTATAACTACACATTATCCTAAATATAGAATATGACTTACGACTCGATAACAAAAACAACTTTAAGCCCCTGTAAATACCCAGATCTAATAAATATGTTTTGAATCAGAAATTTTGCTCCAAAAATGTTGACTGATCTGTACCAGAAACAAATAAATTACATTTTATTACTTAAACTTTCTGGGTCAAAACATGCTTGCTTGATCCAAAGGATTATAAAATGGATATTTAGGCGCCAAATTAATGCTGTAATGGAATCGGCTATAGCCAGGTTCACGTATGATGCATACTTTTCACGTTTCTTTTACCTTCGTTAAAAATTGTTCCCCTATACCATGAAAAATAACTGCAAAATCACTATTTATTTTCGTGAATTCAACGTTTTGCGGTCATACATACAGAATAAATAAGAGTTTTCTTTCCGACTTTGCTCCTCGATAAAATCTGAAAGGAAATAGCTGTTGAAGAGTTATGTGAGTTATGTAAGAGCAACATGTAAACATTTGTTTGTAAGCAAAGATTTTAAGGTAATAAAGATATGTAAAATATTACTAAAAAAGCAATTTTCACATGGATGGATTGGCTGCTGCGGTCCAATATGTTCTTGGCTAATTAGAATACAGATATCATACTGTGCGATTTTTTTTTATGATATTAGCTTAAAGATCCAGTGTACAGTAATTCAGAGACTAATTTCAAGGCAGTAAACTCAATTGAAATTTCAAAAATTCATGTAGATATGCTGGAGAGTGCTTGGGTGAAATTGATAGTGGTACAGTCGCGGAAAAAAAAAAGTAAACAACCCCTACTAACTCCTTAACAAATTATCGTAGACGAAAGTTACTGGTACCGAAAGATTGGAAATAAAGCCTACTTTTAAATAATGTATATAAAATTTGCTTAGGGGGCCATCTACATATTAAAACGAATCCAAACTTCATTATTTTCAATGGCAATACCCAATTTTAATGAGATATTTTAAATCTTTGGTTCAAACTATGCCCAGACACCGAATTTCAAGTCATTTGAATGATAAGTTTTTGAATTATAAACATTCAAAATTTAGTGCTTCTAATGTTAAGTTACATTTTCATATTTTTATTTATATCGCCAGAAATTATGATCCTAATGTTCCAATTTTTTTGTGTAGTAATAATACTAATATACCCAAACATAAATACGTTGAATTTGCAATTTTTTTAATTTTCTGATATGAATTATGAATTATGAAATTAATTTTCAAAAGAATTATGAATTGCAACCTACAATTTTTTTGATAGATTCAGATTTATTAAGTCCTGCTTTATGGAAATCAAAAATTTCACATTTTTCTACCCAGTAGTTTTCAAATTATGCTTAAAAAACGCAAAATGATGTTTTAAGGGGCCGTCTATGATAGAAGTGGCTAAATATTTTGAAATGTCTTACGCTATCCTGTAATCTAACAGGCTTAATTGACTGCTTAAGGTGCCTTGATCAAGAAGGGAGCTCTCTCGGTCAACAATCGAATACCGAACTTCAATTTGGATACAGCCCTTAAATACGCTTGTTTTAAAATAATTAATTTCTCGGAAATTTATAGTACGAATTGCGTAAAAATTCGTTTTTAGACTAATTGAAGGGTATAGAGTTCATTTATGCTGTCAGAATTGTGTACTGCTATTGAAAAAAAAAAACAAAGTTATGGTTCTTTTTAATATGTAGATGCCCCCTAAGTTAATTTTATGTACATCCCTTAAAAGTAGACTTTATTTCCAATCGTTCGGTACCAGTAGCTTTCTTTTACGATAATTTGTTGAGGAGTTAGTAGGGGGGTGTTTATTTTTTTTTTCCACGACTCTACATATATAACTATGTGTTACTCTTACATGTTCAAGAAATATAACTTATCTATTTTACTTCTTTTAGATTATATTGAGCAAAAAAGTTGCAAAGATGGTTCTCATTTGCCCATTAATTGTTACGAATATTATTAAATGACTAGCGTAAATACCCGTCCTAGGACGGTGGGTAAAAATCATGGTTTTCACTTAAAATTTCAAATAACCAATAAAAATATTTATATACTATTCATAGACAATAAGGAAAAGTGACCTGAAAAGTTAAGTTCGGCGCTTGAGTAACACATAGGCCTCTGGGGTTTTAACAATAAATTTGTAAAAAGATGACAGAACAATGGAGATATTGCAGAACTTATTTAATTAGTAAAAGAAACAGATGTAGATATAGATATAATTTGAGTTTTATTATGAAGTCTTACTATAATTACTACTAAGTATTACAATTATTAATATTACTATTCGCTGTTGTTTTCATATTTTATATTTTTTCTTGACGATTAGAGTAGCCCTAGTGCCATATTTCAATTATATTAGTGTAATGGGGGAAAACGCAATTAAAAGTAATTTTAAATTCGCATTTTGTGAAAAACCCTTCTCACGACTTTTTAATTTGAAAAAGCATTTGCAAACTGTTTATGTTCCAGGACATCCCACTTTAAAAGAAATAGAAATTTTGAAATAATTCATTGATTGAATTATTTTTTTACATTTTCTACTATTAAGTTAAAATTTTCCCCACAAATTTAAACTCAAATATTATGTTAAAAATTAAAATTTTAACTGCATTAATATATCAGCAAATTGTTTTATACAGGGTGCAATATGTTACCTGTCTCCGACCTTTAATTTTTCAGCCGTTGGTTGTACATATGTAGTTCCAATTACAAAAGCCTTTCATATGAGCTAAATATTCATGTTGTGGCATTATTTAAAGTGAAAAATCAATTTTATAAAAATTACGAAAACTAACTTTTTATACGGTCCCCCAGTCCTTATGGTTATATTTAGTAAAAGTTTACACCTATCATAACAGATATAAGACAAAAAGTTTGACATCTGTACTACAAAAATTGACACAGTTATTAAATTTCAAAGTTTGAGATTTTTGCACATGATTTTGTCTTTTATTAAGGGATCAGTTAAAAGAGGAATTAAAGTAATTCGAGATCAAAATCAGAGTGCTATGTCCTTTTTAAGGCGAATCCATCTTTAGCCGGTATCACCAAATCGGGGAATCACCAAATAGGGTTATTTCATCTAAAAATTTGTCTCGAAGCTGGTAGACGGGAGGTGCTGGGTTCGATCCCAATCGCGCCCGTTGGCCTAATCGTTCGGAGTTTTCGTGGTTTTCTTCGAACCTTGGCTCTCCAAGCGTTAATACGGATTAGGTTCCCTTAGAAAGACCTCCACGGAAGGCACTCCCCCCCCTTAGGGCCTATATCCCACGTGCAGATAATTGGCCGACATAAATACAACCAACCAACCAATCATCTAAAAATTTGAGCTAACTTTTATGGGTCGAACAATATTCAAAAATACCAACGATACCGGCTAAAAGTGGCTTTGCCGTAAAAAGGACATTGCACCCTGATTTTGATCTCGAATTACTTTAATTCATCTTTTAACTGATCCCTCAATGAAAGACAAAATCATGTGCAAAAATCTCAAACTTTGAAATTTAATAACTGTGTCAATTTTTGTAGTACAGATGTCAAACTTTTTGTGTTATATCTGTTATGATAGGTGTAAACTTTTACTAAATATAACCATAGGGACTGGGGGACCGTATAAAAAGTTAGTTTTCGTAATTTTTATCAAATTGATTTTTGAATTTAAATAATGCCACAATATGAATATTTACCTCATCCGAAACGTTTTTGTAATTGGAACTATATGTCTAAGACCAACGGTTGAGAAATTAAAGGTCGGAGATAGATAACATATTGCACCCTGTATATTGCTTATGCATTCATTATATTTAAAAAAACTCATTTTATTTATTATGCAAACAAAGTTAGAAAAATAAATAAATGGATATAAGTCTTAAAAATGGATAAAACTAAATTATCACAATTTGAATTTTTCATTGTGTATAAATATACGTACGAAAATAGTAATAATAATTTTTTTCACTCTATTTAATTTTATATAAATTCATATAGCTTGAACTTAAAAAGTTTATCTCAAATTTAATCCTGATTTTTTTTTTTTTTTTTTTTTTTTTTTTTGTAAACATGCACAAAGAAAAATTGTAATAAATTTTGATCATCAAAAACCACCTTTTCTTTTATTCCATAAGTAAATTCCGACTGTTACTTGCATTAATATGACTGATTTTTTTCGCTGCAAATTTACTATTTTCAAATTCAAAATTTTATCTGCATTGGTATAATTAAAATATGTTGCAACATGGTATTATATTATAATTGCAATAAGAGCTGGTAAGAAAAACTGATTTTATTTGCAATGCCTTCAAAGTTAATAAAATGCTTAACAAATTACAATTTCCGCAGAATGTTTCTTTATTTATATCAATTGCCGATAGATAGATGCTAAAAAAATATTCAGAAACGCAGCGTATCCGATGCTCGGAAGTTCTTATTTATGTTACGTTTGTTTCACACATGATTTTTAAAATGTTTGTCGATTGCGCAAATCATTTAAATTTTGTTACTTTTGAAAGGTGAATGCTGAACAGAGGTGATTTCAGCTAGAAGAATTTTGTATTTAAGCAGATAAATTTTCTCATACACATCCAAATCGAAATTAAGACCAAAATGGCTCCATGGCTTTATGAGCAGAATCGGATGTTAACTGGTACACTCTAAATCGAAATGTCTTAAATTCAGACACTTAAGTGTCTGAAACGGAGTGTTCAATTTTCAGACATTTTAAAATGTCTGAATTTTTTCAGACACTTTTTGCGTCTGAATTTTAGACACTTCAAACGTCTGAATCGCAGCCATTTTTTTAAAGCACTACACGTAGCCATGTTTGACCACGTTGATCCTAGAAAAGTATATGGCCATTATTCTGCTCTACTCTCCCCCCCCCCCCCTACACACACAGCCTAATTTTAGGGGCTCCAAAATATGGTATGCAATTTTCATATAGCTGATAATTGAAATCTTTTTCGACTTTGTACTGATTATAATCAATATTTTGAATTTATAGAGTAGAATAAGATTAAAAATTAAAATATTTGTCACAATACAGTAAAACCTCTCAATAGTAGGCACCTTAGAACCGTGGAATTTGTTCGCCATTCGGAAGTGTCTGTTTTTCTGAGGTAAAAAATATAAAATATGTGCATGTTGTTAATAAAAAATGTGCTTCTTAAATAGTTGTGTCCTCTATGTAGGAGTGTCCGTTATGGAGATTTTACAACAAAACTTTCATAGGACAATTTTCTTCAGCGAACACTGACCTTTTTCAAGATAAATACATTTTTTTTACCTCATAAAAGCGAACACAATCGAATAGCAGGCAAATTCAACTTCCAAAACGCGTTCAATTCGCGAGGTGGCCGCGATTGAGAGTTTTTACTGTATTTATTTTTTTATTTAGTTTTTAATCTAATTCTACTTTTAAAGTTCAAAATGCTGATTATAATCAATAGAATGTTGAAACACATTTAAAATATAAGCTTTAAAAAAAAAATCCATATCGAATTTGGAGCACGTAAAATCGTAGGGGGGGGGGGGGGGAGGAACTGCCCATGCTTTAATCAGGCCCTCCTTCTGGAAAAAGTCCAACCCTGTATTATGATTCGATAAATGTACGTGTCAGTTTTAAGTGCAAAATCTAGCTATAAAAATCTACCTCTTTACTTTGTATTCATTTTTAATTTCAAATTACTTTTTAACTAAAAGTAATCAAAAAATCAATATTATATAATTATTTCAAATGAAATATATCTGTATATTTTTACCGCATTCTTACAATTACGTTAACGGTACATGATTACATGAATTTAAGAATCTAAAAATAATCATTAAAATTTAACAAAGTGACTACAGATAACGCGAGATCCTTTTTCTAAATCTTTGTTGACATCAACAAATTTTTTTCTGATTCAACGTCTACATTAGTGACGTCAATTTCCGTTCAAACAATCACTGTGGTTTTTGACTTTTGAATCATAAAAAGATTACATGTTGACTATTTTCAGTATGGCAAATGGGATATTTCTAAAATACTCGGAAACACTAAAATTATAGCAAAGAGAAATCTTTTAATTAGAATGACCGGATTTAATGAGTTTTATCAGTCAAAACATTTTAAAATAAATAAATGAACACAAGTAATTCGCTGTATTAAATATATGGGGGAATCAATGAATGGAAGGATGTTCGAACTATATTCTTTTTTAAAATTTATGATGTACACACTATGAGGCAGAAGAAAACTTCATTAGACAAGAAAAGCATAAATAAGCAGCTATTAACAGGAATGTTTACTATAAATGCTTTTGAATTCCAGTACATAACACATAATAAATCTATCAGAAATGTAAAAATCGATGTAAACATTACAAATGCTGCCGCATTAAATGCTTATAAAAATATTGTATACGTAAATAAATAACTAAAAAGGGTACTTCAGAGTAATAATTACACCAAAAAATACTATTAAGGTAGTCTTGATGGTAATTAAGAAGTATGAGCCAATCAATAGGCGATGTCACTGCGATTTTTAAAGTAATGGCTACATAAGAAAAGGCTTAGGAAGGTGTAAAATTAATAAATTCAGTAACCGCTAATATACACCATGCAGAGACACCTAAATTTATTTTAAAGATAACATTGGATAGAAAATAATACAGAAATATGATTGCAGATGATTTGAAGAGTAGAAATTTAAATATTAGCAAAATAAAATTTTAACATGGAAATACCATAGGCAAAATGCTTTGAACATATTTTGGCATAACTCAGGAACTAATAAAGGTATAGACTCGTGTGAGGTCTTCATTTAAAGAGAAAACAATCACAGAGAGTTTTAAATACATAGTTAAGACCCCACTTACCTGGGAAAAGGTCTGATTATTCCAAAAGCACATTCGCCCAGAGGACGTCCGGATTGGAGGCTACGTTAGTATCCGTTAATTAGGCAGACTTGGATATTTAAAAAATAAAATCCCCTTGCACATCCGGCTAGCTCTGTTAAAAGGATGGAAAATTTCCATCCTGAAAACATAGCCCGCCAGACAACAGTTCTCTTTACAAATTTGACGAGATGAAGAACACTGTATTAGTTTTATAGATAAATATTAATACGGAGTACCACTATGTCGATAGAAATTAAATCCCGGAACTTCACATTCCACAAAAAACAATCAAGTCAAAATAAATTATTACTTAAAATGTACGCGTTCATAAAAACAAGCATTCAGTTTGAATTACAAACGAACATCGAGTTCGAAAGGAAGACGCATGCGCAACGGAGAGTGCCCCCTGGTGAATGCGGAGCGGAGTTACAAAGTGTCTTAAAATTAGACACTTGCAGATTTTTTAGACACTTTTATCAGTTCGTGTACACTATGATCACAGTAAGACACTTAGGTGTTTTAAATTAAGACATCTATTGTGACTGAATTTTCAGATTCAGACACTTAAGTGTCTGAAATTCTTTTTCAGTCACATATGTATCTTAATTTAAGACGCCTTTATTTGCAGTGTAGGTTTTTTAAATGAATCACTCCAAGAGTCGTTCATTTGTTTCTAAATTTGTGGTCGTGAATGGCAACAGTGTTTGTTTCTTTATATCTGTTAATCCGTTGTTTATAATAGCTGGTTATCCGTTATTTTTAATTTAGAACTTAAAACATTATAATTGGATAGATTTTGAATTGTTTAGGAAAAAATGAAGAAGAATAGATGTGATACAAAACAGATTATGTATCTATTTCCCAAAGTTGAACAATCGGCATACTTACCGCATCGAAATATTTACACCTAATCTGGCCGAAATAAGTTTGCTTTTCTCGAGGATGAGTAAAAACTGTTATCGTCATCTCACTTGCGTATTATATAAATAGATGAAAGTTTTTAAAAATGTCTAATGAATGTAAATAACGATGAAAGCAATACTCACTCAAAAAAAATTATGTATTCTAAATTGCATTATTTATTACTGTGTAAAGCATGCCCCAGTATTTATCTGATCTACGAGATACATAAAAGAAACAAAAAAAAAATTAAAAACTCTAAATATGCAGACTGAAAAAATATAGTTTCAAGCTATCATTGTGATCGATTGATGTACATACGCCTGTACCAATTCTAATTAACCTGAAGTTAAAAAGAGATAGAATGTGATGAAATTCGTATGAAAAGGAAGGTCGGGGGGGGGGGGGGTGAGAACCACTCCCATATTAAATTCATATATTTATCAAATATTAAAAAAGGGAATTATATATTAATTCCCAATTATTATTAAATTCTTTGGAGATAAATGCTTGTTATTCTTCGAAGGAAAAGCTCTTTTTTTTTAAAGAATCAACTCTTTTTAATTATATTAACTCTATACAAATATAAAAAGTCCTTCCGGCCAGTGCCGGGAGGAAGAGGTAGCTTTCATAATCCTTATTTTAAAAAAGCCAACTTATATCATGCAAACACACGAAGCTCAATTTAGTGGAAACCGAATATAGGAGATTCAATACTAATTTTTATCAATATAATGAATGAGAATTTCCCAAAATTAGTCAGCTTTATCCAAGCTGCTTTTCTTTAAAGTAACTTATATTTGGCTGCCAAATTCGGCAATTTCTTAAAGTGCCTGTCATTTTAAGACAACATGGTGGATGAGGCTAAGCAGTGAACTTGGTCGAGACCTTAGTAATTGCTGTGCACATGCTCACTCACATCGGAATCGGTTAATATATAGGAGTGCTGTCGCATGCAAAAAATCAGATTTTTCAAAATGTCACCCACAATAGAAATTGAAACTACTATATCTGAGCCATTTTTTAAGATAAAGACAAACAAACAATGCTCCTAAATCCTTATATCAAGGTCAAATACTTAAGAAAGAAACCTTTTTCGATTTCTATTTTTTTTTGCACCTCACTTTAAATATATATATTTTTTAATTTAATGGCCGCCATTTTGAAACAAGATGACTGATGAATCTGGCCAGCGAACTTGGTCGAGGTGTTGATGTATACTATCCACATGCCTTCTTACATCGAAATAGGCGAATACGTGTGTTATCGCGTGACAAATACAAGATCGTTCCAAAATGTTAGCCATGCTAGAAATTCAAAGTGCTATAAATCAACCATTTTTTAAGATATCAACAAAAGAACAAATTTTCAGAAACGAAAACTGCTCCGGAATGTTTGTATCAAGGCCAAACACATAAAAAAATCTTTTTCATTTTCCAATTTTTAATACCTCATTTTGAATTTTAAATTTAATTTTTTTAAATGGCAACCATTTTGAAACAAGATGCCGTATGAAGCTGGCCAACGAACTCGGTCAAGACATTGGTATGTACTATGTACAGACCAAGTTACATCCAAATAGGTTCATAAATACGCCTGTTATCGCGTGACAAAAATCAGGTCGTTTTAAAATGTCAGCCACAAGAGAAATTCAAAATGCTATTACTCAGCCATTTTTTTTTAGATATAGACGAAAGAAGAACTGTTCCGGAATCTTTGTATTAAGGCGACAGTGGACGTTCAAAAACATTTTCTACAGTTTTTGCTCAATTGTTTTGAAATTTAATACACGCATAATTTGTGCAATAATTAAGAAAATTTCTTAATTTCATTAAAAAAAATTAATATGCAAATGAGTAATTAATTAATAATATGGTAATTAGTGATACAAATTAAAAATGCTCCATGCGCATTAAATTTTGTTTCAGAAACTTGTAATTTTTTTTTAGGATAGCTTTATGATATTATATCAAAAGTTGCTATACATTTTAAAATTATACTAAATTCCTTGGCAGAAAAAAATTAAAAACCTATAATATTGATCATTTTGGATAAAATTCAATAATAAAATATTACTTTTTGACCTTTATATGAAATAATGTACACATTTTAATAGCAAGTTTTGTAATAAAGTATATCAACAACAATATTACCAAGTATTATGAAAATTGGTATAAAATTAAGACGCATGGAGCATTTTGAACTTACTCAGTCGGCGAAAATTCTCATTTTGAGAAAACTGGATTTAAAGTTTTATTTTAAGTGTAGATTAACGATTGTTTACGTTAGAAAAACAGCTGTATCTCTGCAAAAAATTATCGGATTTGAATAATTTTTATTATATTTGAAAGTAGAAGATTGCCGGAACATTTTTTTCCATAAAACAAAAAATTGATTTTTTTAATGTTTTTTGTGATTTTGAACGTCCACGGTCGCCTTAAGGTCAAATACATACAAAAAATATCTTTTTCATTTTTCAATTTTTTGGTATCTCATTTAATTTTTTTTATTTTTTAATTTTTTTAAATGGCCGTCATTTTGAAACAAGATGGCGGATGAAGCTGGCCAACGAACTCGGTCGAGATATTTGTATGTACTATGTACACACCAAGGTACATCCAAGTCGGTTCATAAATACGTCTGTTATTACGTGAGAAAAATCAGGACGTTTCAAAATGTCAGCCACGCTAGAAATTCAAAATGCTATAACTCAGCCATTTCTTAAGATATAGACGAAACAAAAACTGCTCCCGAATCTTTTTATCAAGGTCAAACACATAAGAAGAAAATATTTTTTCAATTTTCAATTTTTGGTACCACATTTCAAATTTAAATTTTTCTTAAAAATTTAAATTGCCGCCATTTTTAAACAAGATGGCGGGTGAAGCTGGCCAACGAACCCGGTCGAGACATTGGTATGTACTATGTATAAACGAAGTTACATCCAAATCGGTTCATAAATACGCCTTTTATCGCGTGACAAAATTCAGGACGTTTCAAAATGTCAGCCACGCTTGAAATTCAAAATGCTATAACTCAGCCATTTTTTAAGATATAGACGAAACAAAAACTGCTCCGAAATCTTTGTATAAAGGTCAAATACATAAGAAAAAAATATTTTTCCACTTTCAATTTTTTGGTACCACATTTCAAATTTTAAATTTTTTAAAAAAAATTTAAATGGCCGCCATTTTGAAACAAAATGGCGGATGAAGCTGGCCAACGAACTCGGTCGAGAGATTGGTATGTACTATGTACACACCGAATTACATCCAAATCGGTTCATAAATATGCCTTTTATCGCGTGACAAAATTCAGGACGTTTCAAAATGTCAGCCACGCTAGAAATTCAAAATGCTATAACTCAGCCATTTTTTAAGATATAGACGAAACAAAAACTGCTCCGGAATCTTTGTATAAAGATCAAATACATAAGAAAAAAATATTTTTCCATTTTTAATTTTTTGGTACCACATTTCAAGTTTTAAAGTTTTTAAAAAATTTTAAATGGCCGCCATTTTGAAACAAAACGGCGGATGAAGCTGGCCAACGAACTCGGTCGAGACATTGGTATGTACTATGTACACACCGAATTATATCGAAATCGGTTCATAATTACGGGAGTTACAGTGTGACATAGGTCAGATATATATATATATATATATATATATATATATATATATATATATATATCAATTTTGAACGGAGGGTGGTTTCGGGGTCTGGGGGTCATGATCGATGAAAATATACCAAAATTTTTTGAAATCGCTTTCCTCCGAACGGCTGCAATAGGTAGCTTTTTTGTAAAGAAAGCTACCTAAAAGCAATGAAAAAACTTTTGGTTGCGTAAAAGAAATATTTAAGACATCGAGTCACACCCTTCGAAGCAAAAAAAGCTTTCTTTTACAGAGGGAGTAGAAGCTTATTACTGATAACATTTTCTGTGCATTAAATAATTAAATTGTTTAATATTAAATGTAACATTGTATTGACATTGAAAGACAGTTTTGTTAATCTTATGGTAAGTATTTCTTTCCTCTTTCGCACAATACTTCGCTTTCTTATTTTACTGGAGATTCTTTCACATATGAATGAAGGAACGGAATAGGAATTTTGAATAATGAATGTTAGACACTTTCAGATACATTTATTATGAATCTTTACTCAATACATTATTATTTCCGAGAGCAAAAGACATTTTTCTGAAAAGGATTACAATCTTGCCTTGTAACTAAATGTTGAACGATCAAAAAATTATGCATATGAGATATTTTCTTGTGTTGAGAAGAATATGAATGCGTCATTATTTTTTTATGTTCATTTCTTCTACAAATATGTACCCATAATGTAAAAAAAGGCAAATGGTTCTAAATGTAGGAAAATATAATATAACCATGAACAAAAATATGCAACAACATCTTCTGAATTGCGCATTATACCGAAAAGCATTCTTTAGCTTTAGAAACCTCAGAAAACAATATATTTTAGAGATTTAAGAGAGCATTTTACCTCAAAATTGATAAAAAAATTCGATTTTTAAAAAAATATATTAACACGTTCACGCCGGCGCGGTGGGTCACACTCGACTGTCTCAGAAATGTCAAGTCTCCGGTTTTTTGCACAACACTATTATTTTAGAGAAAATGTTGTTCCTTTAAATCTCCCAATTGTTCTAATTAAATAAAACAAAATTTTCTGTATTAAAATACTGGTATCCAAAAAGCCGGAAACTTTGCAGCTCTGAGATAGTCGAGTGTGACCCACCGCGCGTCTTCAAATTAGTTGGGCAAAAAGAATGATTTATTGAATGGAATTGACAGGGAAAAGCTAAAGTACATATTGTTGTAAGATAAAAAAAATAGTTCAAGTTTACCATTATCACCAATGTTCGATGTGAATTCCTTTCGTGACACTGCAAATGTCCCCTCGGTAAATCATTTCTTGCCACAGATTTGTCATCATGTTTCCGTCGATCAAATTAATGGCAATGCAGATTCTTAATTTTAGTTCAGGAATGGGTGCAGGACATGGCGGCTTGTAAACTTGATCCTTTACAAAACCCCATACACCGAAATCAAGCGATGAAAGATCTTGTGATCGTGGTGGCTATTGAATAACACCTCCACTCGCTAAGCGATAGCGTCAGTTATGACACCTAACGCCATCTATGAATAAACTTCGGCAATATTACTACTGATCTGACTTTCAACTAGTTAATTTCATTTAATATTTCGGAAGAAGTTCTTAACTTGCGAAATTGCCCAACTAATTTGTAGACAACCTGTATATGTGATAAATCTGCGTATTGAATTAACCTTCAGGTTTTTTTTAAATAAAAGTATGTGAAGATGAATTAGATTTCATCGTTTTACACTACATATATCAGTAAAAATATTATATTAAATGTAATCTCATATGTATCTAAAAATCCATGCGTAGTCTTGTGTAATACGCATTTGAAAATCTTTTAAAAAAAATGGGCAAAAAATCAATTTTTAAAAAAGTAGTACAGATTTTTTTAAAATTTAATTTTCTTACTTTTTAAAAATAATTAAATATGCAGTTAATTTTTTTTTTAAATGTACTCTTAGTTGAACATTGAGTTCACCATTTGAACCATATTAAAAAAAATGAAAATGAAAACTTGCCCCTTGAAGAAGCATTTATAAAAACAAAGTTTCTTTTGCTGCCAATGATTTTCGGAAACGTTTTCGATTAGTTTTTATAGCATAGTGATCAGTTTTTTCAACCTGGAATATAGGTGTTTCGGATGTCATCCATTCTCAAGTAAATATTTTCATGTTCAGCAACCATGATTTACAGACAAACATAATAAATTAGCAGCATTGACATTAACATTAAAAATTACGGTTATTTTGTTACTCTCGTATGTATAAATTCAGTTATGCAGCTGAAAATGTTTAATTAAGATAGCACCCTAAAAAGGAATTCCCGGATTGAGAAACTGATTAATACACTATAAAAACGATTCAGAACCGTTTCCGAAAATCAATAGCAGAAAAAGAGAGTTTGCTTTCATAAATGCTTTTATAAATATCGAAAATATATTGGTTTATGAGGTTTCTAAGGATAAAGGAACGCTTTTAGAATCTTGGATAATTCGGAAGAGGTTATTGTATCTTTTTGTTTGTGGTTAAATTATGTTTTCGTAGATTAAGATTCTTTTTTTTTCCATTGTATAGTATAATTTTCATTTTTTACTGCGTATCAAACAAAAAAAAAAAAAAAGAAATCGTTGAAAAAAGTAAATTTCTAACAGCTTGCTGGATTGACAAATGTGATTAAGGCTGTTTATCATGTTTCTCTGTTTATCATTATATTATTATATCATAGCTGCCAACTTTTGCGCTTTTTCTCACCACTAAAATTTGAAAGAAATTTTTCACTTATTTAATTGCGGATTTCGTCGCTTAAATAAGGGAAAACTTTCTTTTAAATTTTAGTGGTAAGGAAAAAGCGTAAAAGTTGGCAGCTGTGTTATATTAACTATTATTAGTTAATTATAATCAATATAATATAATATAATATTAATTATATTATATTATGTTACAGTATTTAATAAAAAATTAATAACAGGGAACAAATATGAAACATAAATAAATTATGATATATGTTATAATAAAAAACAGTTTTAGATTTATTTTTTTTAATTTTCCCAATACGCTTGAGAAAATTCTGTTTTGAAAGAAGAGTAAAATAAATCTGCCTAAGAAGAAGAATCCCAAGTAGAAAAACAATATCAGGCCAATATTCGTTCAAAATTGCCAAAAAAAACATTTCGCTGTTTCTCTGCAAATGTTTCTGTAATGCTGGCATTTCATTTAAAATATTTCCATTATGAATCAATATTTAATCAGTATTGATCGTCGTTGGTGTTATTTCGAATTTAAGCGTTAGCGCATTAACCCTTATTAACCAATTTTAACCGCCATATTAACCAATCCTAATTTGCTAATAGAAAGCCTCACATTAGCCTGAATATCAATTTTCACGTGTTTTCAGAGATATCCAATGTCAAAAATTGGGTTAATTACGAAGACGGTCTAAACGTTGAAATCCGCTATTTAAAGTTCAGAATCAATATAAATTTTATCAGTGCATTTGAATAAAAAATATTATTTGTGTCATAAAAACTCTAAATTAATCAATTAAATATTCCATCAAATAATTGATTTATTAACATTGCTTTTACATTTATTAACAATTTTTATGAGTTTAAACAGTTTTTCAGTGAATATACGATTACACAATTTTTACACATACAAAAATAAAAACAAAATTAAATAAAAAATTGCTGATAACATGCAAATTACGTTTGCATTATGTTGTAATTTTTTAATTTCCTACACTATTAATACGCATCATTTTAAAAATATTAAAACGTTGAATTAAACATATTCGAATATAACGGTTTAATTTCGTTTTGGATACGTTACATGCTACTCAGGGTAACAAAAGGAAGCTCGGTCTACTTCAGTTCATTGTAAAATACATTAGTACAGTGCTCACGCATACTATAGGAAGAATATTTTATGAAACGAATATTTCAACTAATACAGACACTGTAAAAAAAAAAAAAAAAAAAAAAAAAAAAAACGGAGATTCTACTGGCAATCGAGACGCCAGTACTATTTCCGTATTTTAACGGAAATTTCCCCCCATAAATTCCAGAAATACGGAAAAATTTCTGTAATTTATGGGGGAAAATTTTCGTAAAAATACGGATTTCTGGAATTTATGGGAGGAAATTTCCGTTAAAATACGGAAATAGTACTGGCGTCTCGATTGCCAGTAGAATCTCCGTTTTTTAGTTCTTTTTTTTTTTCACAGTGGATATTTAGATAATCCTAAATTTTAAAGCGAATATTTAAATATTCCACTTCATTTCCAATTGGAGAACAACAGGTGTTTAAGTCACGTTTTCATACATATATTTATAAAGCATATCTTTATTTTCCATGCATTTTCATTAATTATAGATTTTAGAGAAAGTATTTATCATTCTCAAAAACCTTTTTAAAAAAAGCAAAGACAGATTTTTTCCCCTTTGTCTAACATAAATAAGGATTTATTATTTAGGTAAAAAGCCGTATTTCGAAACGCAAAGAAGAGAATGGCTATTCGAACCTAGTACCATAAATCTGTATTTTCAGTTCGTAGTAAATTTTCTTTACACTTTATTCTTTTACTCTAAGCTGAAAAGAGATATATTCCTTGAAACCCTTGTGTATTTCTAATGCATCTGATACATGTGAACACAAAATCTAGCATTCAAATAAAACATTTTTGCCCAAACAACAAATGATAATCGGAAGTTGAAGCTGAATAAAGGTAGAAAATTCACTCAGTTGATTGGTTTCAAAAACACAACTCCATTAACATATTGATTAATACTAGAAAATGAACAAACTTTTTGAATTAAAAAGGCTTTTCTTTGCACCTTTTTAGGAATTAAAAGGGATCAAAACCTAAATAAAATTGTCGTATCAACTTGTGAGTACTTAAAATTAGCAAGATGTAATTTTCTTTTTATTTGAAAATTAAAAGCTGAAAGCTCAATTATGTGTAACTAAATTACCATAAAAAATAAAAAAAAAAAAAAATTTCAAGTATGCTCTTAAAAATTCGGATTGCGTAAATCCAGTGAATTTCGAGAAATGTATCGCAAAAAAGAATAATATTGATGCAAATTTTCCATGTCGTCCACTGCTTTACCAAAAACATATCGATTATTATGTTTTTCATTGTTCGTTGAGCATATGATGTTATTCGAGTAATTTTAACTATGGAATAATAATAACCTAATAGAATAATAATTATATTTTATTTTTATTTTTCTATGAAGATTCGTTACAGTTTCAGGAGAAATGCGTGCGTTGATGTAAACAATAACCCTTCAGTTCCTAATTACCCTGCAAGGCGCGCCTCTTTTTTGCTCGGTAATTCTTGAAAAAAATCCCAACGGGCAAGTTTAGGTCCATCTATTGGCTTTTCTGGGAAATAACAGAGATATTGTTTAATCCACATTTCCTGCTATGTATGACCGGATGCTTTTTATAACATTCCAAACTTCTTAGTACATTTTTGTTTCAGACAGTTCAACATTGCCTAAGGTTTGTGTTTGTCATTAATTGTAAAAAATTAGTATTGATATTCCTTTACGATTTATCGTTAGCATAACAGTTTTAGAAATCTTGTGCATGAACATTGTGACAGGATTATTGCTGCATGACATTGACCTGATGATTTTTATAGCATTTCCAAACTACTTTGTACATTTTTGACATAGCCTAAGGTTTGTGTTTACCATAAATTATAAAAGATGAGTACATATATTCCTTCATGATTTATCGTTAACTTAACAGTTTTAGAAATCTTGTATATAAATATTGTCACGAGATTATTGCTTCAGTGCATAGTGTGCACTGCGGGGTGTGGGATACTATAATACCCAAATAGGAACAAAAACAACAAAATTGCATATATTTGTCTTATTTAAAAGCTTAAAAACTAAAAACAATTGAAAAATTAAAATAACTCCAGTATACTCTACGTGGACACTGAATGGTTAACCCTTTGGCAATTCTATTTATAAACTGATGAAATGATGGACTGACACCAGAATTTATAAGCGAATTTATTAGAAAATACGAACTTGCTTAATTTCAAGTATGATATGAAAGGAAAATTTTAATAAAATATTCTTGGTGCCAGTAAAATAAAAAAATGGGTGTCCTTTTTTAAGGACATCGCCAGCAAAAGGGACCCTTTCCGGGGCAAAGCCCGTTTATTGCTAAAATGTTGAAATGAAAGAATGACACAGTAATTTGCAAGCAAATTTATTTGAGAATATGAAAATCTATATCGCACATATATATTAAACGGAAATTTTTTAAATCCAAAATTCTGGTGCAATTGTGGCATTCGGGAATTAAAAGTAAGCAGATTTATAAACATACGACCGCCCTTGAAAGGGTTAAATGAATACTAGCTAGTGTAATGGAATTCTGCTATAGTACAGTGCTGGAGAAAAGTTTACGACCACCATCGAAAACAGTTAAGCTCTTACTTTAATGAAAAAAACAATATCGTCGCAAAATTATACACATAAAGTTATACAAGTTTTGTTTTTTGTTTCAAATTACAATAATATATTTTTAAAAAATAAGCACAAATTAATTTCTAGACAATGCAATTTGGTGGAAAAAGACTAGGACCAGTATATTTAATATCTACCGGGTGTCCCAAAAATAACTGATGGATTTTAAAATTCAATAACTTGCAAACGGTAACAAATATTAAAAATATTCATACAGGAGAGTTGTGTATGATGTCAGGAGTTTTTATGCTGCGATTCTCAGTTTTAGTTAAAAATAGCATCGATAGATGACGCTGCAAGCAATAACTGCTAAATCCGGGCTCGATTTTTCGGCCTCTCTCTTCTTCCATGCGAAAAAAGGAAATTAAAATATATTGAATGGATCCCGAAGTACCAAAAATCGGATCTGCGCTGAGATTGCCTATTGTTCTCAGCACCATCTATTGTTTGAAATTCGAACTAAAATCAAGAATCACAGTAAAGAAACTCCTGACATCATACATAACTCCCCTGCAAGAATTTTTTTAATATCTGTCATCGTTTGCAAGTTATTGAATTTTAAAATCCATCAGTCATTTTTGGGACACCTGGTAAATTACACATGTAAATGTTGCATTAATTAAATGTGTACATTAATTTTTAGCTCACAGGCTATCAAAGCCTGAGAGCTAATGTGCCCGCAGGCTCTGTGCGTACGTATGACCGTATGTATGTATGTATGTATGTACGTATGTAACGCGATAAATCTTGATAGAAATATCCGATTTGCTTCAATTTTTTTTCTAGGTTCATTCTGATAAGGTTCTTCCTTGATTAGTTTTGGGGGTTTATTGGTTAATTATAAAGGGGGTTATGGGGGCTAATCCTTCCTTAACTTTAGTAAAGGGTTTTTCATGCATAATTATCAGATTTACTTCAAATTTGGTATACTGGTTAATTCTGATAAGGCGCTTCCCTGATTGAATTTAGAGGTTCATTGGTTAAGTATAAAGGGGATGGAACATAGGCTAATAACCCCCCCCCCCCCTTAATTTAGGTAAATGGATTTTTCTATCCGATTTGCTTGAAATTTGGTGTACCAGTTTATTCTGATATGGCGCTTCCCTGATAAAGTTTGGAGACTCATTGGTTAAGTATAAGGATGAGAAACAAGGGGGGGGGGGGAACAAGGGAATTAAGGGAGGTAAACCTTAATTTAATTTTCGAGGGACATTATTCTTTGAAATAAGAGTGAATAACCTGTGAGCTCAATGCCATCAGTTTAACTGGGCACTTTTCTTTTTTTAGTTCTTTGTTTGTTTCCCCTTAACACGGATGACTTCCAAAAGATGCTTTGGGAAGGATTTGGCCAGGTTTTTACATGCAGAAATGGGTATTGGTTTCATATTTCCAAAATGGCTGCTTTCAGTTCAACAATCGAATCAAACTGCTTTCTGTTGGCATAAACTTGACGAACCAGTATTCCCCACGTGTTTTCTATAGGATTTATATCAGGACTTTTAGATGAAATGTCTTAAGTATTGATGTTGTTTGCAGATAACCAATCTGAAGTTGACACAGACTTGCGAATATGTGTTTTCTTGAAGCAATGCCAATATCTGATCTATAAGTTCATCTTTAAGTGTTACAAAATTAGTGACAAGAATATCTTGATAGTCAAAGGATTTCATCTTTTTCTCGGTGAAAAGCTAATTTGTTTTTTCTTTTGAATTAAAGCTGCCCAAATGATGACTGAGCTTGTACACGTTTTGAAAGCAGGCATGGTTCACTTTGTAAATCATGCCAGTAATATCTTGAATCTTCTGTACCATCAAGAGTGAATATTTTTTCATTAGTGAAAACCACTTTGCGCGGGAGATTAAATTTTAAGACATTGGAAGATACGGATTTTAGTCTTGCATGAATGTGACGCTTTTGTAGTTTTGATTTGGCTTTTAATTTAGCATAATTCAAGTCTTCGGCACTTTTTAACAGATTTCTAACAGTTCTGCACGTTACTGAGAGTTCTAGAGTAGATTTTGTGATAGAAGAATAAGCACAATCTTGAACGGTCTTTCTAATAACGTTCCGTTTACACCAGGCTAAGAGTTTTTATGGTTAACTACTTCTTTTATTCCTAACATAATTCATTGGATTATAAAGAAAACTGTGCACAGCAGTTATAAATTTATTTATTTTTAAGGCAATATGCCTTTCAGCCAGCCCACAATCCAAAAAAGGCTTTATTTTGCCCTTTTTTTTCTTCAGTCAGTGATTTCCTGCGAGCCACGCTCAAAGCAGCAGTTGCATATCCCAAAACTTCAAATTTAGCAGCTACTCACCTATAAACATCAATCACAGATGAGCCCCGCATAAAATTCATGACGTCATCTCATTATGCTAGATTTGAAAGAAGATACTGCTCCTAAACTTATTTCCATTTGTTAATATTACAAGATTTTAAAACTCTTGCAAAAAAAAAAAAAAAAAATACTTTTTAACTTTTAAAATAGAATTACATTCACATGTTATATCAGATATTTGTGTCTCAATTCAAGATACCGGGTGTTCCAAAAACGACTCAAGGATTTCAAAATTCAATAACCTGCAAACGGCGACAGATATTAGAAAAACATTTTCAAAAGGGTTATGTGAGGTATCAGGAGTTTCTATGCTGCGATTTCCAGTTTTAGTTACAAATAACACCGATAGATGGCGCTGCAGGCAAAATCCAGGCTCCATTTTTCGGCCTCTCTCTTCTCCCATGCAAAAAAAGCGGAGATTAAAATGTTTTGAATGGATCCCGAAGTACCAAAAATCGGGTCTGGAATTAGCACCTATTTCTCGCAGCGCCATCTATTGTTTCAAATTCGAACTATAATCAAGAATCACAGTAAAAAAAACTCCTGGCATCATACATAATCCTCCTGCAAGAATGTTTTCAATATCTGTCACCGTTTGCAAGTTATTGAATTTTAAAATTCATCAGTCATTTTTGAGATACCCGGTATATAACTCTTTTCGGAATTTTATTCTAAACAACAAAATTAGCATGTGGTCTTAAACCTTTTTCGAGCACCGTAATCTGAAGTCTAAAACAGATTCAGTTATAGAACTCTGAGTTGAATTTTTTGGGAAATAAACATATCTCTTTCAATCGCTTTTTAAAATAAATAATGAATGCATAAATAGTGTATTGAAATTAAAATACTTGAATAAAGAGGCCAGTATTCTATAAAAAGATAATGCTTATTTACTAAGATGGTAAACGGACTTACTAAGCAAAACTTTCTAACCAAGAACTGACAAAGCTAAAAAATTACTCTTTTCTTCTATTTATAAGCGTTCAATTTGGCGCGTCTAGAAAAAAATTACGCCACGAGAAAAATAAACGTCATTATCACAATAACGTAAATTGCGTTGCCATAACGAGACAAAATGCTAGTAATAAATTTACGATGCCGATTAAGACAAGTAAAAATGAAAAGTACCGAATTATGGACAGAATTTAAATTTAGTCTATATTCATAAAATTTGACTTCCTTTCTGTTGTTTCTTGTTGTTAAAAGTGTGATACAAATGCTATGTGGAACGTTTAATTAAGATTCCCAGATTGTTAGGCACACTGATGAACTTGAAAAAAAAAGGGGGGGGGGGAATAGGAAACATTAAATTTAAAGTAACATAACGTAAATTACGTTGCCATAACGAGATAAAATGCTAGTAATAAATTTACGATGCCGATTAAGACAAGTATAAATGAAAAATACTGAATTATGGACAGAATTTAAAATTAGTCTAAATTCATCAAATTTGGTTTCCTTTCTGTTGTTTCTTGTTGTTAAAGGTGTGATAGAAATGCATTGTGGAACGTTTAAAATTTCCAGTCTGTTAGGCACACTGATGAACCGGCAAAATAAAAAGGAGAAAGAAAACATTCTAAATTTAAAATAACATAACATAAATTACGTTGCCATAACGAGATGAAATGCTAGTAATAAATTTACTATGCCGATTAAGACAAGTAAAAATAGAAAATACTGAATTATGGACTGAATTTAAAATTAGTCTATATTCATCAAATTTGGTTTTCTTCCTGTTGTTTTAGGTGTGATAGAAATACTATGTGAAATGTTTAATTAAAATTTCCAGTCTGTTAGGCACACTGATGAAACTCCAAAAAAAAAAGAGGGGAAAGGAAACATTCGAAATTTAAAATAACATATGCATCGTTTTAACGTGTAAAAACTATTTAAAATCTCAATTCTTAAAACAATAGAATAAAGAATAATACCAGCGAAATATAGTATGCATGCGTTTGTGAAGCGAGTTTTCTATAATTTTCTTTATGAATAAAATATGCTCGGAGGATAGTCTTCACATTGAATATAAACAGATTTGAAATTTTAAAATAGGAATAGCCCAATGTGAAAACATGTATGAAAATTTGAGTTAAAATTTAGTTCATATACAAATTTTCATAACGTTTCATTATTTTGCAATATTTTTAATCACTGTGAAAATAATTATGTTACATTACTCCAGCCTTGCTGCCTCCATTTTATTGAGTAATTTAACCGACATAACTAGTGTTACGTTACACTAATGTGTAATATTACACCAGTTATATCAGTTTAAACTACACCATTATATAAGTTATTTTACTCCATAAAATTGGAGGTAGCATGTTGCCACCAATTTTATGAAGTAACGTTACATAATTTTTTTACAGTGATGAAACGCATTATAATTACTGCTTTTTCATACTGATTTGTTTCTGTCCGTTTTTTAGATTTTTTTGTGTTTGTCTTTGATATGTATGCGCATCATTTCAGCGCTTTTTTTAATATATCCCGCTACATTTCACACCCATTTTGATTTTAAATAATGCAAAATTTTCATACATACTGCTTGAGAGAACGTAATGAACCGCAATCGAAATCCGAAAATAAAAACTTCCATAGATATACCCTTTCAAATTATCACTTTCACGATTTTTCGTATATTGCTTGAAAATCAATTTATATAAATATTGTGATGTAGTGGGCCAGAGCTTTTTGGTTCACTAAGCTCTTGTGAGATGATCGTTGAAAAATAATACATGTTTCTTACCAAAGTTCTTTATTAGAACAACTAAAATAGATTTGAAAAATGAAATAACAAACTTTACCATTCATAGGTAGACACTCTCACTTTTTATTAACAGTTCTATACTTCTCATAGCCAACCTGAGTAAAACGATTTTTACTCGCATCTCTTCCGTTGGTAAAAAAAACTACCTCACTTCATCAGTGTCACCCAGTCTACTATCAGCCTCCACACTAGCTTCTGCCTGAGTCTCTTTTTACTTTCACCTTAGGGACGAATTCCCACACATTGTCCAGCCACCCCTATTTCTTGGAAAAATTGAAATACCCTGTTGAGCAGATCCCAAGGGTAGAAGTATGCCTGGTATTTCCCCTGCATGCCTTTAGACAAAAGACCATTGTCCTCCACGGAAATGCCTGTTGCTTTCCCCGTCGAAAATTTGTGGCGAAGGTACGATATCACAACACCTCCCCCCAAAAGAGATTTCCACAGGAAATATTTGGCATGAATTCACGTAATAAGCCCTTTTAATAGATTTCCCGAGAGGTCAAGCACACCATTAAATCAGCAATAAAATATCATTTAGACTTTTGACCCAATTATGAAAGTTCTACTTAAATTCAAGAATACCCACTCTCAGTTTCAAAGGACATACCAAAATATGAAATTTTTAGAATTTTCCTTACACATAATTAATCAAAAGAATAAAAATAATTTACATTTTTGATGCTAGAACAATTAATTTAAATTTAAAATATTTGAATATAATACTAACTCAAAAAAGAAAAAAAACACTATAACACAATCTAGGTAACTAAATTTTTACATACAGCACAATATCTTAATAAAACGCCCTAATTACGAGTATTAAAATTTTGAACACTAAATTCCAAACAGAAAATCTAACTCTGATTCTAAATCTTCCTACTTAGACCATCTGCATTTCCATGTAATTTTCCTGGCTTATGTGTAATTTCAAAATTTAATGGCTGCAAAAATAGAGCCCAACGTGTCAAACGAGAGTTTGTACCAACCATTTTCTTTAAGTACACTAATGGATTATGATCGGTTTGTATTTCAAATTTTTGCCCATCCAAATAATAATTTAACTTTTTTAATCCATATACTATAGCCGCTAATTCTCTTTCTATCGTGCTATAATTTTGCTCCGCACGAGAAAATTTTTTGCTAAGATACAAAATTGGATGCTCTTCACCTGCAATAATTTGAGATAAAACAATTCCTGCCCCATACAAACTCGCATCTGTTTGCACAATGAATTTCTGCTTAAAATCAGGCGCATATAACACAGGACTTTTCATTAATTTTAACTTTAATTCTTCAAATGCATTATTACACTTCTCGTCCCATAAATTTTTCTTTTTTTATTTTCCCTTTTAAAGCATCTGTTAACGACACTGCTATGGTAGCATAATTCTTTATGTACCTCGCGTAATACCCTACCATTCCCAGATATGCTCTTAGCTGTGTTTTCGTCGTCGGAATTGGAAAATCTTTAATAGCCTGCAATTTAGCTTCACTAGGAGACCTTTTCCCTGACCCAACTTCGTGTCCCAGAAATTTTACGTGATCTTGCGCGAATTGGCATTTGGATGGTTTCACCGTTAGATTTGCTTCTTTTAACCGCTTAAGAACCGCTTCCACATCTTTTAAATGCTGTTCCCATGTCAAAGAAAATATAGCTATATCATCGATATATGGAACCGCAAATGACTCTAACCCATATAAAACTATGGCAATCAATTTACAAAAATAATATGCTGAATTTAAACGTCCAAACATCATGACTTTAGGTAAAAAAGTCCCGAATGGTGTTACAAAAGCCGCATATCTCTGAGCTTCTTCCGTGAGAGGAATCTGAAAATAACCTTTCGTCAGATCCATAACAGTAATAAAAGGCGCTGTACTCACTTTCTCAACAACCTCTTCAATGTTTGGCAAAGGGAAAAATTCAGTTCTGGTCTTTGCATTTAATTTCCTATAGTCCACACAAGGGTGAGCGTCTTTACCCGCACTCTCAACTAAAATCATAGGCGAAGCATAATCTGATTGCCCGACTTCAATCACACCCAAATCTAAAAGCCTCCGAATCTCTTCGCGCATAATCTCTAATTGCCTCGGCGACATACGATATGGTTTTGATCTTACCGGCACATCATCCGTTAAAACAATGTCCATTTTAACTAACGGGGTACTCCCAGGGTCCGTAGAAAAAACTTTCATATGACGCTCAATCATTGTCCTGAAATCTCCTATTTGCTCTGTAGAAACACGTTTTTCCAAATTACTTTCTTTTACTAATTCCCAAAAGTCTAATTTAGTGGGATCCGCAATGGGATAAGGAATTTCCGTTTGATCCTCAATTTCCTCACACTCCTCATCAATCAACAAATTTACAAATTCAGGTCTACTATAATATGGTTTAATTAAATTAACATGATAAATAGTAGACTTATTTCTCTTTTCCGGAATATCGATAGTATAATTAGTTTGAGATATTACGCTAGTAATATTTCCCGGTCCTATCCAATTAACCGCCATTTTATTTGGTTTCGAAGTAGCCAGAACTAACACTTTATCTCCAACATTAAATTTTCTATACACCGCATTCTTATCATACCATTGTTTTCGTTTCTCCTGACACTCTTTCATTCTTTTACACGCTAATTCTTGACAATGTTTCAATCTATTACTTAAGTTCAAAATATAGTCCACTACATTCTGATTTACCGTTTCCTTTTCCATCCAATTTTCATATACAAGAGTATGTGGCATTCGTAAATTCTTACCATGTACAAGTTCAGCAGGGCTAAATCCCGTGCTTTCATGACTTACAGTCCTCAAAGCAAATAAAGCCATTGGCAAGACTGCTTCCCAATCCTTTCCTGCCTCCAAACATAATGTCTTTATAACCTTTTTTAAACTACCATGCATCCGTTCAACGCTATTCAATTCCGGGTGGCAAACTGAACTATGTACAACCTTAATACCAAACCTATCAAAAAATTCCGATGCCAACTCACTTGTAAAGGACCTACCCAAATCTCATTGTACCTCTTTTGGATAACCAGTCCTAGAAAATATTTGTATTAGCCCCTCAATCACTGACGGAGAAGTTAAATCTTCTACTGGAATCGCATCTGGATATTTTGACGCAACACAAATTGAAGTAATCAAGTATCTATTATTTTTCTCGCTTAAACTCAAAGGGCCTACACCATCAATATTTATCCTGGAGAAAACTTCTGAAATTATTGGCACGAGCTTCAAGGGAGCTTTCTTTTTATCTCTATTTTTACCAACCTTTTGACACAGATCGCAAGTTCTTACAAATGCCTCAATTTCCTTGTAACAATTTGGCCAAAAATAGCATTTAATTACCCTATCTTTTGTTTTAGTCGCCCCTAAATGTCCCGCAACTTCCTCATGAAACATTTTCATTATTTTCTCTCTAAATTCTAATGGCAAACATAATTGTAATTTCTCATCCCCACTATTTGAATGTGAAACTCTTACTAATTTATTTCCCATTATTTTAAATTCCTTTTCTTCTACATTATTTGCCTTTTCCCATAATGTTTTTAAAGACAAGCATTGTTTCTGAGCTAAGCTGAAATCTTTCGCTGTAATTTTATTCAATCCCACATTATCTTTCACCTCCCATTTCGGTAATAACGTAAGATCTTCGATTTGACTTTCATCCTGTCTATTCTCATCCATTTGAACTACCTGCGTTTCTTTGTTCTGTGAGCAATCCCCAATTTCATCTGCCCTATCTGGTTGCTCCTCTAACTTTGCCTGATCAACAAACGACATTTCCTTATCAACATCCCGTTGCTCCATTCCTTTTTTTAAAGAATTCGTTTTACTACGGGTAACCACCATATTTATAAGAACACCATTTCCTTTATTTTGCTCAATAAGCTCCGCAGTTTTATTACCTAAGAGATAGTAACCTTGCTCCGACTCCGATGGTTTAATCGCCGCCTTAGTGGTGATGCAACCAAAATCCCCTTTTATAGTCACCCATGCTAATGGTAAACATTTACATTCATTATCAAGAGGTTGACGTACCCAAGTTATATCTCCAGTAAAATCCTCTGTTTTAACCCAATTTCTATCGCATAGATCAATCCCTGCTCCTGTGTCCCTCAAATAGTGTCTTTCAACCCCGTTTATTAGAGCTTTTTTTAGATAAGGTTTAAAACAATCCCCTAAATCTACATCATTACCTAAATGATTAACTGTATTGAACTGATTTTTCTTTTTTAACCATTCCGCACAATCTGGTTTTATGTGCCCTGGTTGATTACAAAAAAAAACACCTAATCTGCCTTTTCCTCTCAAAAGCCTGGTCTTGTTTAAGTTTATCATTTTTAAAATTTTCCGTTTTATTCTCTAACTCCGATTTAGCTTTTACTTCACCCCTAATTTTCGGATTTAAATTGCTTCTTTGCATCTCTGAATAAGGTTTTTTTTTCCCAAGATTTTTTTTCTGATTTCCTGAAACTACTTCTAATACTCTCATATTTGTCACATTTATCCGCAAGTTTCGAAGCCTCTTTCATTTCATCCCATTCATCCATAAATTTTTCTTTTACATCAAAAGGAACGCGTTTTTTTACTTGCTCTGTGAGCATGAGCTCTTTTAAAGACTCGAAATCCTTTATTTCTAATGATTCCAACCAATTATCCAAATAACCCCTTAATTCATATACCAAGTCTACCCATAACGCTCCAGGTTTCCTTTGATGATTTTCAAACTTCTGTTTTAAAGCACCTGTTCCCAATCTAAAACGATTTAATAAAACTTTTTTTACATGTTGAAAATCATCTCCTAATTCTGCTAGTTGCTTCACTATAATTTCCGCGATATCTGATGGCAATAAGGGAATTAATTGTCTAACCATATCCTCTTGCGAAATTTTAGCTTTTTCTGCCTGTTTTTCAAAGATCATAAAGAAAAGAGTGATGTCAATTAATTTACAATCAAAACGTGGAACTAATTCTTTCAAATTAATTTTTGGATTCCTATGCGAACCTACATTCATATCACTAGACGAAAGACTAACAGTTTCCGAAGAATTTTGAATTCTTAATTTTTCTAACTCAAATTGTCTTGTTTTTTCGCGCTCTTCGTCTTCCCGTTCCAAAGCTAATTTTTCCCGTTCCATTTCTTTTTGTTCTGCATCCTCCTTAAGAATACATTCTAAATTCGATTTAGCAAAACTCTCATTATAATCCGATGCTGCTAAAATAGCCTGAATTATAGTTTTTTTCTTATCAGTTGCCGACACGTTGGTCTCAAATTCCTCTGCCAGCAAAAGCAAGATGTTTTTAGTATATTTCCCTAGAAATTCTTCCATTGTTTTCCCCCAAAATATACTAATCACAACAATACACAAATATATACAATTTGTAAAACACAATAAAAATTACAATAAGGAATAGAATTTTATTCTCTAGATATATTTCAATGCATAAAACAATAATACAATTTTCCTACCGCAAATTTTCGTGCACTTGTTATATCCTTTAAAACTGAGTAAATCCTCAAAATTATTTTGATACTCACAGCACTATATAAATACAATTTATATAAAAACAACTAATCCTGCTATTTCCTACAGCATACCTATAAAATTTCAAATAACTTTATTGCTGTAATAAACAAAAGCTGTATATGCCCCAACTTTATAACTAAAAGTTACATCCACAACTATGATTAATTTTAATGATTAATATTCTTTTATTAATCAACCGTAATTTACTATCCTCAAGTAAATTATGAAATACATAAATATTAAATTTTCAAAACCAAATGAATTACCGTACAGCCCATAAGAAACCCGTTTAATATAAAAATTCTAACTAAAAATTCCGATCCCAAATTAATAGCTACCCTAGACTTTTTATCTATTAAACATATACAAATTACCAAGAACAGACATATACAATATTAAATCCTAACAGGCCTCTCTGGAAAATTTCATAAAACGGCTTACCTTCAAATGTAGACATTTCTCCACACTGCTCCAAGGCTTTCCTGCACTTTTTTTTTTCTTTTCAGGTACTGTCGTATCTCCGGATCTAACTTGATTTCCGCCGGGAAATTTACACACAAGCTGTCTCCATGGATTCCTAAGGGCGATCGATGAATAGTCTTCTATCCACTGCATTGGACGTTTACTGAAGAAATTTTCTATATCGTCGAATCCTTAGTCCTTGTTACATACCAGCTAACATATTCGACACTCCAGATTTCACAGTTCCTCACCGGATACACTTGAAAATCTTTCTCGTCAAACACAAGATTTCATCACCGACTGTCCTTGTTTCTAACACAGTTTCCTTCTGTACATCAAGTTCACGTGGGTCCAGTCTAATTTATGCTAGACCTAATTAATCCGTAAGCTGCCACCATTTATAATACTATAGCTGTGATGTAGTGGGCCAGAGCTTTTTGGTTCACTAAGCTCTTGTGAGATGATCGTTGAAAAATAATATATGTTTCTTACCAAAGTTCTTTATTAGAACAACTAAAATAGATTTGAAAAATGAAATAACAAACTTTACCATTCATAGGTAGACACTCTCACTTTTTATTAACAGTTCTATACTTCTCATAGCCAACCTGAGTAAAACGATTTTTACTCGCATCTCTTCCGTTGGTAAAAAAAACCACCTCACTTCATCAGTGTCACCCAGTCTACTATCAGCCTCCACACTAGCTTCTGCCTGAGTCTCTTTTTACTTTCACCTTAGGGACGAATTCCCACACATTGTCCAGCCACCCCTATTTCTTGGCAAAATTGAAATACCCTGTTGAGCAGATCCCAAGGGCAGAAGTATGCCTGGTATTTCCCCTGCATGCCTTTAGACAAAAGACCATTGTCCTCCACGGAAATGCCTGTTGCTTTCCCCGTCGAAAATTTGTGGCGAAGGTACGATATCACAATATATTAAATTTAAAAAATCAAAAACCCCACTGCGTAAAAAGCGAACTAATTGATTATTTCTCATCAATATGAAACTATTTTTTATATTACTTACCTTTTTTTATCTATTTGTATTGATGACTTTTAAGTTGTGTTTAATTATTAGTTCTTATCTACAAACACTGTTTCATGAGGCCTATAGATGTCTATTATGAAGGTTAGAGTTACAATAAAGGTAGCGATCCAAAGTACACAACTTCCACGTTGTGTAATATTTAAACGGAGCTTCTGACTGCAAAATGTTCAATGAAACATCGTCTTCATTTTCAAAGAGCTATCCAATGATATGACACTCAATAGGGTACGTAAAATTTTTGTCGTCTCTACCGCCATTTTGCAGTTTACGGCCGCCATTTTGAATTTATAAGAACAAAACCTATCCTATAACCATTGGACGGTTAAGACGAATCGATAGAGACCTCATTCATTAAAATTCATCCAGCCGTTGGGATGTTTCGAGGGTATAAAGAAATCCACATACACAGATACGCATGAAACACATAACCCTTCTTTTCAGTCGGGTAAAAAATAGCTGTAAATTTTTGGAAATTGCCGGATATTTAAACCGATAGTTCATTAAACTAACAACAATTAGTTTTGATTTAAACATTAAACATCTCCCAACTTATCATAAAAATCTCTTGAAATTTTATATTTTGGCTGATTTGAGGGTAAATATTGTCTTTCTACTGTCTTTATTACGTGCCACTTTTAAACATTTTTATGTTAGTGCCTTTTTCAAAATCCAGGCAATCTCATAAATTAATTTTATTCTTAAAGATTATTCTTAATAGGCATAATCCCAATCAAACTGCGCTTTTATTTTTTTCTGCACTAATTTTGACATCAGTTGGGATGGTTTATATTTCGTTCATTTGCCGCTTGCACATAAAATATAAATTCCTGGTTTCAGTGGATATTAACACAAATCTCTAGAAAGTAGATGTCATTTCTGTTGTACAATATTTATGGGAGAACACCCTTAAATACAAACAATAAGTATCGATATGTCCGCCCTGTGGCATGATTGGTAGCGGAGGCCGCTGACACGCTGAGGCTGAGGACCCGGGTTCGAATCCCGGGTACGGCATGGGTGTAATTGTGTTCGTCAAATGGATCCGCTGTGTCTCGGTTGTCTCCTTGGATACAGAAGAAGAAAAAACTAGAAGAATATATCTTTAAATGGAAGAAATAAAAAACTGTTATGTCCTGTTTGTAGTATCTGTTTTTGTGTACAATATAGATTATTCTTGGCAACGGCCATGGTTGCTATGGTCCCCAAAGAATCCTACACTACGGTGGAAGTCAAATATCAAATATCCATATTAAAAGTATGAAAAAGAAACAAAGAAAAATAATTTAAATTAGTTTGATCATGCAAATATTATAGGCTATTTTCATGAGTACTTGTACTGTAAGTCACATGCTACGATTTTTAGCTACTAGCATTTTAGAACGGAAAAATGTGACTTATTTTATGGGAGATATCTCATTAATTGAATAAGGCCAAGAAAACTCTACGGAAATAACGGTTGCCGAAAAGCATATTAGTTATCAGCTATGTGACTTACTCTACAAAAACCCATGGAACTATCCTATAGTATTTTGTACACTTTTCTTTGAACCTTTAACACTAGAACAGCGGTGATGAGTCATTTTGACCGGTACCAAAGGAAGATATGTCGATTCGAATCAGAAAACTTTTTATAAAATAAGTTAAATATAGACTGTACAAAAATAATTTCAATAAATAAGTTGAAAAGTTTTAAATAATACATCTGGTGTGAAATATTTTTATAAAACTTGAGTAAAATTTTCCGCGGTTCTAGTGTTAAATCATCACAATATTAAAATCAATAAATTAAATTTTTACTACTTCCTTTAGCCTATCTAGGACTGCATACAGTTGAAGTTTCAATTTTGTACACGTTATAAGAGCAAAACAACTTCTTAATATAACTATAAAAAAAATAGAAAAGGCGCAAAGCCTTTCGAAATAACCGTCTTTCTTCTTCAGGCGCAAAGAACACGTGTCGGGTTCCACTTTGAACGCGGGAGCAAGACAGAAAGGAATTGGAAGGTAATACGTTAAAGAAAACAGTCAATAGGAAAGTAGAAGGCATCAGACAATCACAGAAGAGATTTACCCAATCAGAAGAACACAAAACAGAAAGGGAATTATGGGGGAAATTGAATAATGGACCTTATTCAGGTGACGTCAGACGCCAGAGCTGGCGGTATGATGATCTGTTATTCTAGTTACTGCACCGACAGAATACCAGTATGCGCAGGCGCAAACACCGCTAGCAGACGACTTTAGCCTTGAACCAGGTTGAGTGCATACATTTTAACAGAAAATTTGCAAACTTGGGGAATTTTCTCACATACAGAACAACATTTTGAATTTAGATTACAATATATTAAGTATATGCTGCTGCATCAAAATATTTTTTGCGGTATTTTTAACAAACAAGCATTAATAACTCACACTCCATAGACTGATATGCTAAACACCACCAGTAAATACCGCCAGCAGACGAATTTTAGCCTCGACCTCAGGCCGTGTGCATAAGGTCCATAGCAGAGTCAAAAAATTAAAGGGAAAAGGCATCTAAAACTTCTGCTTTCCTATTGACTGTTTTTTTTATAAATTGCCCATTTTCCTTCCAGTCTTGCTCCGGGTATTAAAGTGGTAGCACGTGTTCTTTGCGCCTGAAGAAGAAAGACAAAGATCTTTCGAAAGGTCTACCTCATTCAAAGTTTTTGGTGGTGTTCGAAAAAGAATCTTTTAGTTCCTATTGTTTCAAACCAGTTTCAAGTTATATTCTTTAATATAATGAAATACTACGCAATTTGTTTGTGAGTACTATATAAACGATAGAAAAAAATAATTTCATTCTCTAAACAAACGACCATAATTATTCTATGTTAAAAGCAGTTACATGGTTTTTAAAAAATCCATAGAAGATTTTTTTATTAGATATTCAGAAAAATAGATTAAAGATGTGCAGTCAAATAGGAAAAACTGCTGATGAACTGTTTCTCTGAACTCTATTCAATTAAATTCTAATAAATCCCTTTCGATAATTTTTTTAAAACGTGTATTATAAGAATACTCATACTTAGTTAATTTTTTGGGGCTTTTCTTTTTTGACCGATTTTATGATTTATAGAAACGAAAAAGTACATAACAAAAGGCAAAATAAAATGTAAGAGAAAAATTACTTATCTTTGATTGTATAACTGTTATTATTATAATAAAAATTTCGTTTATTTTTTCCAAAACGTTTGTCCCAAACTACAAGGTATTTAGTCGATGTTTTCTCAGACACAATTGAAAAATGATGAAATATTATTCCATAAAAATGTCTTGTCTTTAAATATTTTTATGTCTTGAGTGACATAAACATATGTTACAAAACACGTCACTTAAAAATAGTTAACGGTTATCATAAAATCAATACGTTAACGAATTTAAATTATTAGTGTATTATTCTCAAATATCGCTAATAGACTCTATGAGTAATAGACTGATTATGTTAGTCTCAACTGTGAATTTGAGACTAAAATAATTAAACACACAATTTGTTCGTATAGTACTATATAAACGAGAGTAGAAAGAAATAGTTTTATTCCTTTGTCAAACGCCCATTTTTTTCTCTGTGCTAAAAGCACAAAGAAAGTTACATAGTTCCATAAAAAAGTTCCATAAAAAAAAAATCCTTCTAATTTTTTTCTTATTAAATATTCAGAAAAATAGATTAAGGATGTGCAGTCGAATTGAAAAACTGCTGATAAACTGATTCTCTGAACTCGTTTCAATTAAATTCCATTAAAATTACCCTGGAACATTTTTTCAAAAACGTGCATTATAAGAATACTAATATTTAGTTAATTTTCGGAGACTTTTCATTTTTGGTTGATATTATGATTTATAGTAAAAGGGAAAAAAACTACACAACCAGAGACAAAATAAAAGGTAAGTGAAAAATTCCTTATCTATGATTGTATAACTGCTATTATTATGTATAACTGTTATTATGTTAGAATCTTGAAGAAAAGTACTTAAGGGGGCTGGTCACTCAGCTTCGGAATCCTCCTCCGTAATGTTAAGTCTATGGACTTTTGATGCATTCTTATGTTTAAAATATCTTCTCGGGAAATTCATATTTTTAACAACTTTTCTCTGTGTACTCTTCTTAAAGGATGTCTCTTTTTTTCTTAGTTTTCAAAATATTTCTAAAATCAATGCTGAATTTAATATTTTATATGTTAAAAGCGGGCGAACTGTGAGTAAGATTTTAACACTTCATATAAAATTAAGCCTATACTTTAAAAATAGTTTGAGAACTAAGAAAAAAAGAGACATCTTTTAGGAAGTGTACACACAAAAAAAAAATAGAAGTTAAAAACATTAATTTCCCGAGGAGATATTTTAAATATACGAATGCATCCAATGCCCATAGACTTTACATTAGTGAGGGAAAATTGGAAGACCAGCCCCCTTAATGCTGACCTGAAATCCAAGCTAGGCTATTTGATGACATATTTTTTTTATTCATTTTTGTTCGCAACGTATGGAATTGGCACTTGCTTTTATTAAGAAGCAATGCAATCGAACTTTTTTCCCGTTTATCGGTAAAGTTAGAAGATTTTTCAGAAAATTCTGCCAGAGTTGACGCTTTAAACAAAATTTCTGTACACGATAGGGCCAGAAAGGCAAAAAACTGCCGTCCTGAGCCTCCAATAGCTTATAACTCAAGATATAATTCATTTATTGAAAAATGAAAGTAACAGTTCGACTACAAGCACTGCAATAATCATGCTTACAAATATAATGATTTTTTGTTTAAAAATTAATTAGAAAGTTTCGCGCTGTTTAGCGGGACCGGGGGGAGGGGTCTTATAACCGTCTTAAATTAAAATGATTGCTTATAAAGTTAACTCGACGTAAAATTTTAAAGGTTTGATTGTGAATGATTCCTCTTTACTTTAGCTGTTCTAAAAACCACAACAATCAACTTCAAATCGCATAGAAAAATCAAGGCGTATATTCAAATAAAGGTAAAGATTTTTATCATTTTTTCATGGCAACTTTGTTTTTCTCTATGCTATATTACAAACGCAGCACCTCAATTTCTGTTAGTTGTTTTTTTAACACTGCGGAATATTATTTGGAAACACTCACTGAAAGAATATTATTTTTCCAACAGTTCTTTTGAAGGTTCGAAAAAAAAACTTATTTTCTTCATCGAATAACATTACGATTCTTTCCCGACTTCAGGCTGCGTAGTACTACATATGTTATATACTTACCACACGAAAGTATGCATTTATAAATTGATTTTTAACATTTTTCTTTTCAATATTGTATCTAATAAATGAATCCTTGACTAAAACTAGTTGAACAAGGACAAAATGTTCTCCGTTTCGCGTTTCACTAAGCGATAAACAGCAAAACAGTTTTATTTAACAAAAGAGAGACCATTACAGAAAGTACTTTTGCTGTTTTCTTGTTTAGTCACTTTGATTTTGACAAAACGAAAGAAAAGAAACATATGTTAACTACGATTTTTGCTATTTTTTTATACAGGGTGTCCCAAGAAGATTGAAACGTGCTTTTCTGTTGGAGATACGTGGCCAATTGAAATTGCAAAAGTTTTCAAAATATAGTAGAATTTATGATTATGTTGATCAAATAATCCTGCCGTTAATGTTACAAAACTTACAGTTTTTAAATTTGTATGCGATTTCTGGATTCTATGAGTTTTATTTAGAGACATTTTTTCCATGTTTTGACAAGTAAAATTTTCATTCTTCTAAAAATGAAATTCAACGAGTTATGATACTTTGAATTTATGAAATTTCGGAGCGTTATGGCGCTAAAAACAGTGCAACTTTTGGTCCAGAAAGCTTCTAACTTGATTAAATTCAAAGTATCATAAATCGGTGAGTCTTGATCGCAGGCGAATAACATTTTTGCGGTTTGGTTGTCACAGCATGTGGAAAGTGCTTCTAAATATATCTTATATGACACAGGGACTGGATAAAAATGTTAAAGCTGTAACATTTTTTAAATAATGGCAGGACTATATGATCAACATAATCTTAATTTCTACCTTATTTTGAATAATTTTGCAATTAACATTGCCTACGGATCCCCAACAGGTAAAATATTAAAGCGTGTTTCAATATCTTTAGGATTTCCTGTAATTATATAGAAAACCGCAGATAAATCTATGTTCCGTAAAAGAAAAAAAAAGTTGAAAAACATGCAAACTTTCTTAAAACGTAAAATCCTAAAAATCGAAATAAAACGTTGATTTTATGTCATTAAACATACTTTTATACAAAACTTTTCATGCGGGCTATATTGCTTTATTTTTATTAAGAAAATACATAATGCAGCTGTAAGAATACAATTGGGTATCTGCAAGGCAACTGCCAAGTAACATATATGAAAAAAGTTTGTAGAAAAATGAGACTACGAGGAACGACTAAAAAGTTTTGAGTCTCAACTTTAACCCTTAAATGCATAGTGATGCACATCTACATCACTTTTCATTTAATTCTTGCCAACCAGTATATTAGAAATAGTAATGCTGCAAAGGTTACGAAAATATCAAGTTAAAAATCTATCTTAAAATTTCTGGTGTCCAGTCTTTAATATAAGAGTAAAAAATATAATTCTAAAAAAATAATTTATGCATTTAAGGGTTAAGTTTTACAAAATAAAAAAATTATATAAAATTAGGTATTTAGATTCATATTTATTAAAATATTAACTAATTTGCAGTATTTTAGTTTTTACTTGCATTGCAGATGTGCAACATAAGAAAAGGTTAACGTATTATACGAAAAATGTATCGCTGATTTTTTTTATTTTTTTTTTCGTGTGTTATAAACCCTTCAGAGAATCATGTATAATTTTTTTGGAATCAAATAAAAAATCATGCATTTAAGGGTTAAGAAGCGTTATAGCTGGATTAATCATATTACGATTTCACAACATATTCATTCCTTATAACAATTCATGTATACATTCACGACTTTTGTTTTTCGACAGTCATCAATATAAATGATAAAATAGCTTTATAGAATAATAAAATTATTTGTCTAGAGCTTTACACCAAACAAGAACTTCCATGATGAACTCTTCATTCAAAATATTTTTCTCCGAAGTGATTTTTTCAACACTGGGAAAAGATGAAAATCCGATGGAGCCAAATCAGGCGAATAAGAGGGCTACAGAAATCCCTCGAATCCATAATCTACGAACATGGATATTTACATGATTCTTAATAATTTAGAAATATATATATCAGTACATTGCGAATGTTTTTCAATACATTTAACCTTTATATGGGTTAATCTTAACTATACAAGCATATTGAAAAATTACAAAATCACATATAAAATTAAATATTCTAATTCTGGACAGTCATCGTATAAAAGTAAAGTATATGATAAAATTAAATATATATTTACATGATTCATAATATATATATATATATATATATATATATATATATATATATATATATATATGTATATATATATATATATATATATAAGGACAATCCTTTTCACAATATCCAGCACTCAAATCATACCGATTTTTTTCTTTCCTTTAAAAATAAACATAGATATTTACACGACTCTTAATTTCGAAAAATATAGATATGTGTACATTGTGAACAATTTTCAGTAAATTTAAATATTGTGCAGATGCTGATCATGATATACAGGGAAACAAAAAACTAATAGCAAATAAATATTTTTTTTTCAGGTTTCATTATTTTAAAGAATCAAGAAGTCTTTTTTTTTCTTTCAACAGTTTGTACTCCAAATTTGAAGGAATTTCATGAAAAGAAATTTCTGGATTTATTTTAGTGAATCGTAAGTGCGGTATGGAACGCAGCAATGAGCCGGTTTTTACTAAAAAAATCAAAAATCGCAATTTCAGTTAAATTATACCTAAGAAAACACAAGCGTACAAGGCAAATTCTTCATTTGACACAGTAGGTAAAAGCGCCCCCTACAATTCTCCAGAGCGAAACTCTGATTTCCCGAAAACAAAGGGATTTCGACTTTTTGCTATGGCTGTATAAAAGAAATCCTGTTTGGCCGTGTCAAAACACATATAAGAAAAAAAATCTTCATAATATTTGGCCCAGGGTGTTATCAAACTATGCTTAAACTATCAAACTTATTTTAATTTTGTACGATTATAATCGTACAAAATTAAAATGAAAGTCCGATGGCGCCAGATCGGGCGAATAAGGGGGCTACAGAAATCCCTTGAATCCATAATCGAAGAAAGAAGTTTGTACAATTACTACAAGACTAAGTTTGGCTTAATGTCATCAAAACAGGTATAAGAAAAAAACTCTAACGTCACGCCTTTCCTGTAAGAAAAAAAAACGTTATTTTCATAATATTTGGACCAGTGTGTTATGAAACTATGCTCTATAATCGTACAAAATTATTGATCTCTAACGTCACACCTTTCCTGTAAGAATCAAAACTTTTCACCACTTCCTCGTGTAATGAAAAATAAAACATTCAAGTTCCACCTATCTCTTTCAGAAATATTCTAGGCCTGAAACTTTTGGATCTATCTGCGTAGATAATTTTGTCACTCGGCCATTCATTCGATTAGAATCAACGCAAAAAAAATTCTGAGAAAAATATTGATCGGTAGTGTGGTTGACGGAGAGATAATTCGAACTATTTTTAGAGCTATACAGTTTTAACCTGATGAGTGTTATTGGGTCATTTTCAAAAACTGCTGTCGTTTCAAGGGGAATCCTTCGTACTCCCCCCTCTCCATTCTCAAAGTTTTAGAAATAAAGAAAATTAAATTGATGAAATCATTTTACGGGAATTCAATATTCCTTTCAAATGATGGCAAGATCGTAATCATGTCTCGCGGATTGAGAGAAAATATTAAAAGAATATTTGTAACATACCAGACTATATCTTCAGATCGTTAAAATTGTTAAATATCAAAATGATAATAAAAAATACCAGAAAATTAAGAAATAAATACTAATTCAATTAGAATAAGCATGATCAAATATTTAGATAAAAAAAAATTACTCTAATAGATTTTTTACATTTAAAATATTATTTTAGAATGCCCAATAACAATACCAAAAGTCATTTATATATGTGCATATATATATATATATATATATATATAATCGAAATTTTGCCTTCATAAAAGTTAGACTTTCGTATTGGCCTCATGACAGGAGTTAACCCATTCTTATGTTTGGCATAAATGAAATAAAATTTTATTTTATACATATTAATGACTAATTAAGAGAAAAAATCAATGTTAGATATTTTTTTATGTGTGACATAATAAGGTTGTGAAAATGCAACGTCAGTACAAGTCAATAACATTTTTGCCACATGAAAAGTTTTAAAGCTTTTTCTATATAGCCGTATATTACATTTACCACACATAGTTAGCTACAATATCCGTATCTTTGAATTGCTCAATTTTATTTTATTCTTTAAGTGCAGCTATGAACACAATCTGAAATTCGTCGATAAAAGTTTTCAAAACATTCCGTACTATTTTATTCATATTTCTGATTGTTTACAACGAGAATCAATTTAAAAAAAAATTTCTTGAAAATAAAAGTCAATATGTGTGTATCAAAATACAATATGTGATAATAAATTTGTTGAAAAATATATTCACAATAAAATAAAAAAGTAACAAACATAATGTTGCGAAAATGCAATGTCAAGTCTTTAATGGGTTAACAGCCAAAGAATTCACGAAAGATCACTATTACCTCAGCCTTTTTCATTTTGATCTTTTCAGCGGTTTCAGCGCGTAATTTGATTATACGTCTTAAATCTATGTTTTATTTATATTTTACTGTTATATTTATTTATGGATGACGTTTTAATTTTTTTATAGAATGTAAGCTGGAAACAAATTTTGAGCTATTTATATTAATTTAAATGTAAGGGGATTTATCCTTGGTAATCGTCTGCAAGCAATAGAGGTAGATTTTTAAAAAAATCACGATTGAAAATTATTTTAAAAACCATAAAAAATGAGTAAATTCCGATACAATTTTCAAAGAAATTGCGCTAGAGTTTAAAGAAAATTGCATTTGAAAGTAATCCCTCCCCTTTTATTCGACGATGTAATTATTGAAAATGTGTGATGTTTAAAAAAATTGCAGTACAAGCTAAATTTAATCGTCTGGTCTATCCACCGTCAAAACAACGTCAGTGTTAAGGACGGGCACGTTTGTCCTTTGTAGTATAGATAGACACGTCCTATATGTTTATAGTAATCTAGGAATATATTTGTATTTTCTGCTTGACAAATGCAAAACTAGAAATCATACAAATATTTCATTCAATTAGTTTAATGCCTTAACTTAAAAATAAAATAGCTACTTTAGGTCATTAGCTTCTCCGTAGATGACAAAAGATTATCAGCAGTATCTGTCCAGAGACAAAGCAAGGGATATTATTTTTAAAATTTAAAAAAAGCGCGTTATTTTTTTTTTCATTTACAGAATGAATTCTTAAATCAGATGATTCGTAATCTTTAGAATAAAAAAAAAAATCTGTAGTATTACGATTTTCGGTGTTTTGGAAAATTTACAATAAATCAAAGTTCATTTTTAAATCTTAAAAAAAAAAATTCAGTTGCTTGTGGTTTTTACATCAAACGCAATTTTTAAAAATTCAGTATTTCTCAAAAAAGCTCACTTTAAATATTTATTGAATTTAAAATGAAATTAATTTCATTTTCACTAAAAGATATTACTTACCTAAGTTCTGTACTTTGAGGAACTACAATGCTTATTTGAAACCAATAAACAAACAATTTTAATAAAGTATTGAAAGGATTGTTAGGAGAATCATGCACTGGATCTTCCCTTTTTAGAAAGATAATGTCCTGTTAGAATAATAATAATAATCAACTTAATCGCTCGCAGTTACAAACAATAACATTATTTTTATTAATCATTCACAACATCAATGTTTAATTTTAAATGTTTCCTGCCGTTTAATACATATGTACCGCTATTGATCCCTTATGACATTAAACTAAAAAATGCACAATTTAGCAGTATCCTAACATTTTATCAACATAATAAATCCTTGTTTCTGCATAGCAAAGTAGAAAAAAGCCTTTTTGCCGCCTTTTGAAAGCTCTAGCTTTTTGAAGTGATAAATCGTCTTTCATGAAGCGGGAAACTTTAATTAATTCAAATGGCGCATGTCATGGAAAATAAAATGCTTTCTGTCACAATGTGTCCGTTTCGATGCACGGTATACACTGCAAAACACGCCAAGAAACAGTAACGCGCGAACTTGTAACTTATCCCACTGGGAAGAAAGAGGACTGTTTTACACTTTGTTGAATAATTCTTTGCGACTTCTGACGGGAAAGGAAAAATAACTCAAACATATCTTGAAATTTAATATTTGAATTTACTCGACTAGAATGACTGTGAAATAACTACAAAATGAGTAATTACTTAATAATGAAACTAATTACTGAGAAGAGAAGCATAACATTATTCGTTTTCTTCTGATAAATAGTTTAGGGACTATATATAAAGTTTTGTTAAGAAGAGTAATAAATGTGTTTGTGTCGTCAGTCAGAGTGAAAATTCAACGTAATGTATTTCATTAGTGGATGGAGAAACATTATAAGTTATTCTTTGGGGGTTAAAGCGTAAGCACATGAGTGTTCGCACACCTAGTCCTACTTGACCAAGCAGCTTTTCAAAGTAATTTATTCCTTAATTTATTTTTCGGATACTTAAAAGTGTTTTAGCGATAAACTTGTTACATGTGACAGCAAACAGACTATTACGTTTAATTAATTAAAACTGCAAGATGATGTTGTCATGTTTATAAAAATATTTTTTTATATATTATACAGTGAAATCTGCTAAGACAGGATGACGAGAAACCGGGAAAATATTTTTGTATTGACAGGTACATGGTTTGTTATAATTATATTGTATCGATTAAGAATATTCTTCTGATTAAAGAAGGATATCTTTACATTCAGGTTCCGCTTTCACAGGTTTTATTGTATAAAAAATACTTCTATTTAAATTCTATTGTTATAATACATTCTGCTGAGAATTAAAGAAGTTGGGGAATAACGGTTTGTTAAGTACCCAGAAAACACACTGGCATCCTAAAAAATCCAGAGTATGTTATATTCATCATAACCAAATTATCTCTATGGTTGAAATTGTCCTGTAGACGTCACAGGATATTGTTTGTATTCCGAAATGTCACAGCTTTGGATATCCTGCATAGGACAGTAGTGAAATTTTTTAAACAATTACAAAATGAAGGAAACTGGAAATAAATCAAGGAAGATGTCTATTGAGCATTTGCATCCGATAAGAACAGCTACAGGCCTTTTTTTAAAGTAGAATGTAATTGGATAATTCGAGTTACACATCCTCAAAATATCGTGTGGATAGTTTTCATTGCATATAACTACATGATCTCTATGATCATTTTAGGACATCTAGAGAATGGTTGTAAATAATGGTTGTAAATTGCAATATGGGGTCTATTTATTTACCAGAAACAGAAATTTCGTTTTTATGTACCTGAAATAGACAATATAACAAAACTAGTTTGTTGTTTCTTTTTGTTTTATTTTTTGTTACGCTAGACTTATTTTATTTGGTCTAAAATATACAAAAGTGGCAAAGTAGACCATTATCTTAAGTTAACATGTTTTCCGGATCATTACGGATTCTCAAACTAAATTGGATTGGATTAATTTTCTACAAAAAGTTTGTGCGGCGGGAATATTCATTGTGTTTTGTATCTTTGTTATGGATCCTAACTTATATTTACGCTAGTACCACACAAAACCCAGTTTGGTCACCTGTCGCGATCGGGAAACTACCCCATCTGATCGTCAGCGACCCGTCGCCCCGGAAATTAAACCCCTAGTGCTGAAAGTGACGTCAGGATCTGTAGGCGATATTCTAAATTTCGAATCAAATCATATTCCTCGGACCCAGCTTTAGATTCATTCCTAGCCTTAGATTCATTCCTAGGGAAGCGACTAGTTCATACCACCAAAAGGCTCTGATATGATACGAAACTTGTAAAAACGTCTCCAGATTTTACTGTCACAAATTCACAACTAAAGCTTTATTTGCCAGATGCAATCTCATCATCTCACGCTCTCCTGTTAGAATCAGAGTTTGAATTTGCTACTTCTCGAATGTAGCCAATGCCTTAAGGGGACAAGGGACCTTAAAATATTTTTTTTTAATTTTTTGTAAATTTCACCTTAAATATTATTCAAGGGTACATTATATGCTTTATGGCATGCATTTATCACAAAAAAAAAATAAATAAATAATTTTTTTTTTTTTTGAGAAAAAAATGGAATTTTACGCGTCGTCTTAGAAATTTTTGAAATGCCCCCTGCGCATTCCATATCAATGAAAATCCCCAATATTTTTTATAAAAGTTTGGTTTATATATAAAAATAAATAGAGCATCGAATTTTATATATTTGAATTTAAAGGTAAAAAAAAAAAAAAAGAAAATTTTTGAAATTTTTTCGAAAAAATTTCCAAATTAAAAAAAAAAAAAATTATTTTATTTTTTGTAAATTTCATCTTAAATATTATTCAATGGTACATTATATGCATTATGGCATGCATTTATCACAAAAAAAATTAAAAAAAAATTATTTTTGAGAAAAAAAATGGAATTTTAGAAATCTTCGAAATGCCCCCTGCGCGTTCCATATCAATGAAAATCCCCAATATTTTTTATAAAAGTTTGATTTATATATATAAATAAAAAAGAGCATCGAATTTTATATATTTGAATTTAAAAGTAAAAAAAAAATTAAATTAAAAATTTTGAAATTTTTTCAAAAAAATTTCAAAAAATTTCAATTTTTTTTTTAAATATTATTTAAGGGTACATTATTTTCATCATGGCATGCATTTATCACAAAAAAAAATAAAAAATAAATTTTCTTTTTTATGAAAAAAATGGAATTTTATGTGTCATCTTAGAAATCTTCGAAATGCCCCCTGCGCATTCCATATCAATGAAAATCCCCAATATTTTTTTATAAAAGTTTGATTTATATATATATAAATAAAATAGAGCATAGAATTTTATATATTTGAATTTAAAGGTAAAAAAAATTAAAATTTCAAAATTTTTAATTTTTTTAACCTTTAAATTCAAATATATAAAATTCGATGCTCTATTTTATTTATATATATAAACCAAACTTTTATATAAAAAAAAAATATTGTGGATTTTCATTGATATGGAATGCGCAGGAGGCATTTCGAAGATTTCTAAAATGACGCGTAAAATTCCATGTTTTTCTCAAAAAAAAAAAAAAAAAAAATTGTGATAAATGCATGCCATAATGCATAATATAATGTACCCTTGAATAATAATTAGGTGAAATTTACAAAAAATAAAAAAAATTATTTTTAAGGATTTTAATGTCCCTTGTCCCCTTAACCTCTTGACAAATTGGCGATAGGTAAAAACAACAACACAATTTGATGATGGGAGATTTTAAGCTCTTATAACTAGCTCATTAATCGTGCTAATCCCTTTAAGAGCACCATCACACATTGTTAAATTATGCACAGTGATTTCATACCGGCTCATATCGGAATACTCTGGATTTGAAGCCTGTGAAAAAAGCTATCTTCAATATATCATAAACGAATTGTGTTCAAAAGGAAAAACACAAGCGTAGGACATTAGTTCATCATAACAATTTTCAACACCTTCTAGTGCATATGTGCAAATGAATCAAAAAGTATAAGAATTAGCGAGATTTTTCTATTTTTAAAACATACTTGTACTAGGCATATTTTATGGGACGAAACAACACCTGCATTGTACGACTATATTTCAAACTTTCTCATAGGGACTACATTGATTTCTAAACATGGCAAAAAAATATTTTTTTTTTATTTATTCTTATTGCTTATTTCTAAACACTGCAAAAAATTGCATTTAAAAATTAGCATTATTACTATATTCGTATACCATTCCAAGAAAACACAACCCTTCAACCACATTAATATGTCAAACATTAAAGGGATTTCCCCTGTGTAATTAATACTGAGTTTACTTTTGAAACGCTTATGGTAAGTTCGTAAAATTTTAGCCATGTATGCATTTCTGGATAGATAATATGCTAAAATGAAATTATTTTCAAAAAGTTTTGATTAAGTTAAAAAATTAATATACAATTTTAAAATATATTTAAGAAATATTATATTTTCAAATGCAATATTTTTAATTGAAAATTCAATTTTATTTATTTATTTATTTTTTTTTTTTTTGTTATGTAGACTGTCCAAAATTGACACATTGTTACAATTTCATGAAGTTACCTTAAACACTTTCAGAGCAAAAGTGTGCGTAAACACGGGATTTATCATCTTATCCGCTTGAAGGGCGGTGGTGCGTTTTTATAAAACTTAATTTTAATTCCCAAATGCCACAATGGCACCAGTATTTTGTAATAAAATTTTTCATTTATAATGTACTTGAAGAAAAGCTTTTACTTATTTTCAAACAAATTTATTCGCAAATTCTTTTGTCACTTTATCATTTAAAGATTTTAGCAACGGAAGTATTTTGTCCCTGAAAGGGTTAAAAAATTACTTTTGAAATAGTAATATAGTTAAAAGGTTCAAATTTTTTTAATGATATACAACTCGGGTAACTCAATGCGATTTTTTAAGATCGGTTAGTTGCATATATTTCAGAAATGATTAAAGTACGAGAATAAATAAATAAAAAAAAAAAAACATTTTTAACAAGTTTAACCTCTTCGTGTCCATTATACTGAATATTGTTTTTTAATGGGTTGTACAAACAAAAAGTATCCTATAAGTACTTTCACATTTCAAAAATTCATTAAAAAAATTAATAAATTGTGGTGTCGGAGTGTGGTTTGCACCATGATACTTGACAAAGGTTTGGATTTTTTAACTGCAATAGGAAAAATAATAATTCAAACAGATTAAAAAATATATATTTAAAAAATGCATGAAATTTTTAACTTGTCATGTTGGAGTTCAGTTTGCACTATTACATTTGTCGAAAAGCAGCATTTTTATGTTAAAAAGGAAGAAAACCATAAATCCGTTCACATTTCTCGCCAAATGGTCAGAGCTTTTGCTAGTTCAAAGAAAATTTGAACTATTTTTTCTTTGCCACAATGGGCTATGGGACACCACGGTGGTGAAAAGGTTAATGGTAATTTATTCCCTTAAAGTAAGATCCGATTAAAACATCCACTTGTTAATGTGCATAACAATCAGCAACAGTTTATTAGAAGATATTTCCAAGTTATTTCGGGCCGTGTAGAACCCATTAACGGAAGTTAATTATAGTTATCTGTTACATTTAAAACAATTTACGATCAATTTTCTATTGCACTTATCTTCCTTGCGCAAAATGTTTGCCAATCCTGTTATAATTTCACTATCATTTTCTAAAATCTGATAGAAGTTATTTAAATAATAGCCCATGATAACTCAATACGTATTTAAAATATGCCGTAACATTTGCAAAGTCATACCTATGCTAATTCTGTTCTGATAATTCTTCTTACATCACATAATTTTGCGTGTTATTATTCATAACAATGACATGAGGAATGTAAATTGATATTACGTGAGGATATGTCCAACATTTAAAAAAATATTTAAATGTTAAAAGCAAATCTTTGTAGCAAGGTATACACCGTAATTTTAGGTAGATTTCGTATGAAATACTACCTATTGGGATCGTTCCTATGTTGGAATTTCTGAAAAATTTTTGCAGATCTACACCGATCATGACCCCTAGAACCCAAAACCACCCTCAGTAAAAAACTTTATATATATATATATATATCACTTTCTTCTGGACACGATAACGTTCCTAATTCTGCAACAATCTCTTCCAAACTGATACATAAAATCAATGGGCATAAAATCTCGGTTAAGTTCGTTAATGGGCAAAATCGGACCAAGGGGATGGAAATAGGGAGGGGTTTTGTGAAAACCGAAAACCCCCCATAACTTCTTAATATTTGTACATATCAAATCAATTTAAAGTTTTTATTACTTCTAAAAATAGGACCAAAATTTCATGTATCACAGATTTTTGATAAAGTTAAAAATGGGCTCAAGGGGCGCAAAAAATAGGGTTTTCGGGAGAAAAAAATTCATAACTTCGTCAATTCTAAAGATATCAATTTCAATTAATTTTATTATAAATTTCCTTAATATTATCTACAACTTTTATATTCACAAGTTTTTAATAGGACCAATTCGTACTGCAAAAAAAATTAAAAACGAAAACAATAAGGGGGTTTGAAGAAGTAAAAAATCCTTAACTCCGTCAATTCAAAAGATATAAAATCCCCATGAATTTATCATATATCTTCTTAATATTGTCTACAACATCTATATAGACAAGTTATGGATAGGACCAATTCTTACAGCAAAAACAAATTAAAAATACATAGCGGTTGAAGAAAAAAATCATCTAAGTAAGGGTGTATTCAAATCCAAACAGCTTATTTTCTGACTCATTTTACAATTCATTTTTGCTCTCAGAGGCTTCCAATTGGTACGTTTTCTTACTCAGAAATTATATAATGTACCGTAATGGTCGATTTCTTGATAGAGGCAGAATATATTTTTTAAAAATGCTGTTAAAGTGGGCATTTTGAACCGAATTTCCCGATGCGGATTGTGTTGGAAAAATCATTGAATTAAGGATGCACTCAAATCCAAACTGCTTATTTTCTGACTCATTTTTAAATTCATTTTTCCTCTCAAACGCATTTAATTGATAGATTCACTTATTCAGAAACTATATAATGTACCGCAATGATCGATTTTTTGATAGAGGCAGAATATATTTCAAAATATTATGTCAAAGTGGGCATTTTGAACGGAATTTCCCGAAACAATTGTGTTATCACTTTCTTCTGGACACGATAACTTCCGCAATTCTGCACAAATCTCTTCCAAACTGATACATAAAATCAAGGGACATAAAATCTCGGTTAAGTTCGTTAATGGGCAAAAGCGGACCAAGGGGATGGAAATAGGGAGGGGTTTGTGAAAACCGAAAAAACCCCATAACGTCTTAATTTTTGTACATATCGAATCAGTTTAAAGTTTTTATTACTTCTAAAAATAGCGCCAAAAATTCATGCATCACAGATTTTTGATAAAATTAAAAATAGGCTCAAAGGGCACAAAAATAGGGTTTTTGGGAGAAAAAAATTCCTTACTTCGTCAATTCTCAAGATATCGAATCCAATTAATTTTATTATACATCTCCTTAATATTATCTACAACTTTTATACTCACAAGTTTTTGATAGGACCAATTCGTACCGCAAAAAAAAAAAAAAAAAATTAAAAACGAAAACAAAAAAGGGGTTTGAAGAAGAAAAATTTTCATATCTCCGTCAATTCACAAGATATAAAATCTCCATGAATTTATCATATATCTGCTTAATATTGTCTTCAACATTTATATAGACAAGTTTTTGATAGGGAAAATTCTTACAGCAAAAACAAATTAAAAATACATAGCGGTTGAAGAAAAAAGTCATCTTATTAAGGGTGCATTCAAATCCAAACAGTCTATTTTCTTACTCATTTTTAAATTCATTTTTGCTCTCAAACGCATCCAATTGCTAGATTCTCTTATTCAGAAACTATATAATGTACAGTAATGATCGATTTTTTTGATAGAGGCAAAATATATTTCAAAAAATGAAGTCAAAGTGGGCATTTTGAACAGAATTTCCCGACGCGATTGTGTTAGAAACGAAAAATATTGCCCTACTGAGAAAATAATTGTTTATTAATCAAGTTTTAATTAATTGAAAGGAAAATAAAAACACAGGTCGCTTATAAATCTTTTCAAAAAACACGTCAGCATGTTTCATATATATTTTTTTTTTTTATTAAAAATGAATCTGAAAATGTGCCAGAAAATTTCGAGTTGTTGAGCATGGAAAAATATTTTTTTTAATATCGCCTTAACATGATTCTGATAAAACCAGCTATTTTATAAAAAGGAAATAAAAACTCGTCAAAAGCAGACAGATAAAACTGTTAAAGTGGATTTATATCTAATAATGATTTAGTTCTTGTTGGTGAAATTAGTATACTTAACTTCGAAATCTACCTCTGCCTGTAGGCCGGGCCGGCAGGGATTTTTTTCTTCTTTAAAATAGCATTTTTCATGTCTCAAGACGTGAAATATTTCTCTCTTTAATGTAAGAAAAATGAGCAAGAAAGCTCAAATGTGAAAAGGAAAACAGTTATTATAGCCTATCATTTTTAAATCATTTGAATCATTGTAAAACTAACTTAATATTTGCTAAAAGTGATAAAAATATATTTAAAAGGCAAATAAATACCTTTATTTATTCAGATCGATATGTTTCTTTGCTCTGATGGCAACATTGACTGCCAGAATGATTCATTGTTGCCGTCAGAGCAATGAAACATGTCGATCTGAATAAATAAAGGTATTTATTTGCCTTTTAAATGTGTTTTTATCACTTTTAGCAAATATTAAGTTAGTTTGATGTTTCAAGTGATTTCCATATCTAGTTTTATAACAGTATTGTAATTAAATTCATCACATGATCTGTTTGTGGAGTGTTGAAATTGTTGCGTAGGGGACACAGGAGTTAAAATTACAAGTCTCCCACTCGGTCCGTTTTTTGAACACCACTTTTATTTAAAGAAAAATCTTCTTTATAAATTTTGTAGAAACGTTCCAGGAACAGCGTTTTTCTAGCAGTTGTTTCAGAAACCTACCACGAATTTCTTTCTAAAAAATTACTGTTTTTCAAAAAACGGACCAGTGGGAGCCCTGAAATGACAATTTCTCAGCACAAAATGTACATATTATTGCATTAAAATATCAACTAATGTCCAACATGTTACTTTAATGAATATCTCCACCTCCAGTATTTAAAAAAATATTTAAAACGTAAAAACATTTTTTTATAGAAAGCAACGCGCTACAACTTTTTTTTTCTTCAAATATTATTTTTCATCTTTCAAGATATTCAAATTTGTTTCTATTCGCTAAGACAAATTCGGAAGAAAACACCCTGTAAAAGCATATATTATTAGTATATTCTTATAAAGTTATTAGACAATAATATTTTAACTACAAGCTGACCCGCCCGACGTTACTTAGACCCGGGATTATAACCTTAAATACACCTAAAATCAGAGTTGAATTCAGGCATTTTTCTCCGGGAGAGATTTCTACAGCTTCTAAAGATACGCTGTAGTGTTCGGAGTGGGGGCTGAACGTCTAGACCATTAATAAGCATAAAATCCTAAATCTTCTGCGGAATTACACCCCACACTCGGGCCACTTCCAGAATTCAACACTGACTAAAATAATCTTACCGTTTCCCGGAGTTGCTTTAAATATATCTCGATCTCACTAAACTAGTCTGTTTTTCCAATTAACCCCCACGCGCCGAATGAAAAAGATCTCTCAACCGCAATGTCACCAATATTATCATGGTAACAGCTTTGGGCGATAAAGAGGGTTTCTTAATTTCTTAGCAAAGCCCCTCCGGAATCCTTTTTTTTCCTCGCTCTATGTTTGCGTTTCAGAGAAAAATCGATGTCCTTACTTTCCTTAATAATTAATTTTTAAAAAACTATTTCATGTTCATTTTTATCTTTTTAATCGATTCCCGAAAGTCTGCTTCACACAACGTTATACAATATAAAATTGGGTGAATAAGATATCAAATAGAAATTGATTGATTAAAAAAAAAAATCATTTTTGCAGAAATGGAGACACAAGAAAAATCACTGCAGGAATTCCGAATAAACATTATTGAAAAGATGACAAAATTTGCTATATCCGGCAAAGAGATTGAGATTAGATTGCGTTTGTGAGTCGTTCAAAATCCACGACGAACTTAAAAAATCGGTAAACTCAAGATATTTTTCTTCCAAGAAAGTAATAACAATTATCTAATTTAAAAAAATCCTGCCGTCTCGGTCTTCAGACATAGGTAGATTTCGAAGTTATGTACTAATTTCACCAACAAAAACTAAATCAAGATTAGAGATAAACCAAGTTTAACAATTTTACCTGGCTACCTTTGACAAGTTTTTAATTTAATATCAACTCTAAGAGCTGGTTTTATCAGAATCGTGTTAATACGATAATTTTTTCTTCAACCCCTATTTTTTTTTCTTTTCTGTAATAGTTGGTTCTATCAAAAACTTGGCAATATAAAAGTTGTAGATATTATTAAGCATATTTATGATAAATTTAAACGGATTTGATATCTTGTGAATTGACGAAGTTATGATTTTTTTTTCTTCTTCACCCCCTCCCTCCTAATTTTTATTTATTTATTTATTTATTTATTTTGCAGTAAGATTTGTTCCTATCAAAAACTTGTCAATATAAAAGTTGTAGATAATATTAAGAAAATTTATAATAAATTTAAATGGATTTCATATCTTCCGAATTGACAAAGTTATGAATATTTTTCTTCTAAAAACCTTATTTTTTCGCCACTTGAGCCCATTTTTAATGATATCAAAAATCCTTTATACATAAATTTTTGGCCCTTTTCCTAGAAGTAATAATAAATTTAAATTAATTTGATATGTGTTATAATTAAGAAGTTATGGGGTTTCTTTCCACAAAATCCCTCTCTATTTCCACCCTCTTGGTCCGATTTTACCCATTAACGAACTGGACCAAGATTCTCTGCCCCTTGATTTAATGTATCAGATTGGAAAAGATTTGTGCAGAATTAGGGAAGTTATCATGTCCATACATAAGTGATATATATATATATTCTTATTCGAGGATGGAGTATCACAGTTGACGTTTATTCCAACAGAGCGAAAATGTCCAGACCAGGAATCGAACATGGATACTTGGCGTGCTGTGCCAATGCCTTACCTGTTAGGCTATCCGGACGATAACTGGCTGAAATAATTCACTCTTATTTGTTGGACTTGGCTGCGAAATTCAGCACTAGTTTCATTCATCCGAACTATAACTATAGCATTTACATAATGAAAGTGTGTTTTAACACGGAAACTCCTGTATACCATGTATTAGGTCATAATGAAGGGAACGCATATTTTTTTCCAACTGGATTAAATCATATTCGAGGATGGAGTATCACAGTTGACGTTTATTCCAACAGAGCGAAAATGCCCAGACCAGGAATCGAACATGGATACTTGGCGTGTCGTGCCAATGCCTTACCTGTTAGGCTATCCGGACGATAACTGGCTGACATAATTCACTCTTATTTGTTGGACTTGGCTGCGAACTGCAGCACTAGTTTCATTCATCCGAGCTATAACTATAGCATTTACATGATGAAAGTGTGTTTTAACACGGAAACTCCTGTATACCATGTATTAGGTCATAATGAAGGGAACGAATATTTTTTCCAACTGGATTGAATCATATTTGAGGATGGAGTATCACAGTTGACGTTTATTCGATTCCTGGTCTGGACATTTTCGCTCTGTTAGAATAAACGTCAACTGTGATACTCCATCCTCGAATATGATTTAATCCAGTTGGAAAAAATATTCGTTCCCTTCATTATGACCTAATACATGGTATACAGGAGTTTCCGTGTTAAAACACACTTTCATCATGTAAATGCTATAGTTATAGCTCGTATGAATGAAACTAGTGCTGCAGTTCACAGCCAAGTTCAACAAATAAGAGTGAATTATGTCAGCCAGTTATCGTCCGGATAGCCTAACAGGTAAGGCATTGGCACAGCACGCCAAGTATCCATGTTCGATTCCTGGTCTGGACATTTTCGCTCTGTTGGAATAAACGTCAACTGTGATACTCCGTCCTCGAATATGATTTAATCCAGTTGGAAAAAATATACGTTCCCTTCATTATATATATATATATATATATATAGAGAGAGAGAGAGAGATTGATTGATTGATAGACTTATAGATACAGGTGAAGTGAGGGTGGTTTGGGGTTCAAGAGGTCATGATCGGCGTAGATCTGCAAACATTTTTTCAGAAATTCCAACGTATGGGAGAATATAATAGGTAGTATTTCTTACGAAATCTACCTAAAAAAATCCAAAATCTAAACCTCATGTGCATTTGAGTATATTTAAAATAAAAATCTTATACCTTTATTTATACTGAATAGATTTTCGTAACAATCTCCAACAAACAAGCATCCAGACAGATTAAACAGATACAGATAAAAATTTTATTTTATTAATATAAATAGTTACCGTCTCAACTGCTTAAGAGAATGTTCAAATATTATGTAAACAACCTGCAGCTTACGAGAGTTAAGATTTTCTTACTTTGGCTGATTAGAGGAGAAAGTGAGAAAAACCCACATAACACATATTTTACACAAGGTAAATAAAGAACAGTACACATTCTTTTTAACGACCTCCATAATAGCAACCAATTTCCACGATCGATTTAAAAAGCCTTTGTTTTATTGACGTATTGTTAATTTTACATCTAGTACAACGACGATTCAGGATCTTTAGCTTCAATATAAGAACCGTTTCTGGATTTGCTACTAGATTTTATTTATTGTATTGAAGGGTTAAAAAGACGTTTAAGAATGCTTCCGAGCTTTTCAAAAAAGAAAAATATATATTTCCTAAATTAGTGATTGTTTCTCTAATTACAGGTAAAAGCTCAGAAGGACCATTCAGTGTCACCTATATCTATTCTGAAGCGAAAGATTTTGTCTCCGAAATTACCGAACAACTTATTTCGCATCAAAGTACTTTTACAGAAACTGAATATTAAAAAAAATGTTATTTTTTTAAGGTAAATTTTAAAAAAATCGGAACCGAATTCTGACAGACTATTCGTTGTTTACATTTCTGCACTGTAAAAAAAGAACAATGTTTCTTCTAGCAATCAGCAATATCTAGCAATATCTAGTAATATCTAGCAATCTAGCAATAAGGTTTACAAAAGTACAATACTACATCTTCTGAGTTATCCACGATTCCGAAAGCGTTCATGTATCTCCGAGATTTAAAGAAGCATTTCTGAAACGAAGATTTCTTTTGCTGGCAGTAATTTTCAGAAACGTTTTCAAGTAGTTTTGTGTATTAATAATGAGCTTTCTCAACCAAATATCAACACGAAATATCAATTTTTTTATGTTATGAATTCTCAGGTAAACATTTTCAGCTGCGTGACAGAATTTATACATTCAAAAGTAACATAATAATGATATTTTTATGCTAATTATTTAGCATGTTTGTCTATTGAACATGTTTCATGAACATGAAAATGCTTACTTGAAAATTGATAGCATCGGGAAACCGATATTTCGTGTTCAGACCGGGTTAAGAAGACAGATTAATTCTCTGTAAAAAATACTTGATAACGCTTCCAAAATTTACGAGAAGAAAAATAAATTTTTGTCTCAGAAATTCTTCTTGAAATCTCGAAAATCAGTTGATTTCTGTGGTTCTTGAAGATAAAAGAAAGCTTTTCAGAATCCTGGGTAACTCGGGAGAAATTACGTCATATTTTTGTAAACCTTCTTGCTAGAACAAGAAATCTTTCTCTTTTTTTAAAGTGTGCGTTTTTACAAATTTTCCTCGATAAGGCTGCTAGTCTCTGGGCTTCCGAATTCCCCTCAGTAATGGGCATTTGGTGCATTCGTATATTTACGAGGGTGGTTCAATAATTATTGTCCCTAGTGTATATAAAATGTCTGTAGTGCGATTGTTGTTATGGAATATCGAAGCCCAATGTCTTAGATGTCTATATGGTCAATTTCAGAACCGCAGCTGTTATATTTACAAAGTTTTGTAGCGAGGAGTGAAAGGGGGGGGGTTAGGGGTGAAAGGCTAATTTTTAGCTTATGGAGCTAGATTTGTGACAGTGGACGAGACGTAGCTACTGTCGTTTGGACTCGGGATCATAGTGATGTAGCCACATCTCATCCACTGTCACAAATGTAGCGTCATAAGCTCCAAACCAGCATTTCACCTTCACCCCCCCCCCCGCTCCTTAAAAACTGCCTCAAAAATAGGTCTTTAAAACTTCACCCCTCCCTCCAAAAGTATGATAATATAGCAACTACGGTTCTGAAATTGAGCATATAAGCATTTAAGACATTAGGCTTCGATATTCCAAATCAATCATCGCAGTAAAAATATTTTATAAACACTAGGGACAATAATTATTGAACCACCCACGTAAAATATCTCATTGGGAAATTAATATTTTTAACTCATTTTTCCGGTGTACTCTTCTTAACCCTTTCAGGGGCAAGGTTCATGTATTCGTAAAATGTTGAATAATTGAATCACACCGATATTTACAAGAAAATTTATTTGTAAACAAGTAAAAGTATATTTTCGCGTACTTAGTAAAAGTGAAATTTTCAGTCAAAACTTCGGGTGCAAATGTGGCAATTAGAGATTAAAATTAGGTAATGCCATAATAGCATCACCGCCCTTCAAGGGGTTAAGGGTAGACATGACTGGATGCAATCCTATAGGAAATACGGGAGCTTTAAGTAAACTACCCGACCGATTTTGATGAAATTTGGAATCCATATTCACGGGATTATGCTCAAGCATTATGGCAGACCGTTTTTTTGTTGTTGTTGTTGTTTGTTTGTTTGTTTGTTTTTTGCGTCTAAAGCTTTTTATTTTAGAGCAATGGTAATTTTTTAGAAATTTTCTATTTTCAGAACTGTTTTTTTTTCTTAAACTAATTAATTTTTTTTTAAGTGTCTGGCACATATGGTCTTATATTTATACTCTACCACAACTTTTTTTTTAATCGAAATCGCTGGAGAACTTTAGGAGTTAATGGGGTTTATAGCTGAAAAGTACAGTTTTTCGGAGAGCTAAAAAACTTGGACACTTCTAACTTGTGAAACGTTCTTGCAGTTTTATCAAACACATGAATTAAAGTAAAACCAATTGGAAAAAAAATTAGTTACATATAATAAATGAGAATAAAAAGTTAGAGTAAAGTTAATGTGAGTGGGCGTGGCGTCCCTGTAGTGTCTTACCTTAAAGGGTGAACCTTTTTTTCTTAGTTCTCAAAATATTTTTTAAATATATGCTTAATTTTATATAAAATGTTAAAATCTTACTCACAGTTCGTCAGCTTTAAACGCATAAAATATTAAATTAAGCATGGATTTTAGAAATATTTTGAGAACTAAGTGAAAAAAAGAGATATCCTTTAAGAAGAGTACATAGAAAAAAGAAGTTAAAAATATTAATTTCCCGAGGAGATATTTTAAATATGCGCATTGTTCAGTAAACAGGGCGGGGGAAATTGTATGTAAGTATGCTGTTATGGCAGGGATTATTTTCCTCATAATTCGGAAAATTGTACATTAAAGTCTTGACCTACATATAAATCATTTAAAAACCAAATGTTGACGTAATTTCTAAAGATATACCACATGTTTTCGCTTATAACACAAGAAAATAGATTGATAATTACAGGTTCGCGTTGTACATCGGTTATAAAAACGAAATATTAAAAATTAAGAAAAAAATATGACAATAAGAATTTTGTTTTATAACTTAATGAACATGTTGTTTGTTTGAAAAAAAAAGTAATTTTGCTGTCTTCTTACATGAAAAGTAATAGTTACTACACGTTGGAATAATCTTTATTTTATTTTTGCTATGTATCTGAAGAAGGTTTCTTTGCAAAGAATGAGGTGCGCGTTATACGACGAAATACTTGAAATTGAAAAATTAAGTCTGGATGTTTAGATGCGCGTTATACACTGGAACACGTTCTATGTCAGAATATACTGTAATTATATATAACATTTTTTTTAAATCACATTGCTGGAAGACAGTAAAAGGTCGCTATAAAGAGCGTTCATTGTATTAAAATTGATTAACACGTTGAGTGCCAAGCCTATTTTGTCTGCCTTTCTGCTTGGGCCACGAAATAAGATTCCCGTTACACAATCTATAAGTGATGACTCACTGAACTGAAAGTTCAATGTCAGTCACCGGTGATTGACGTGGCACTCAACGTGTTAAACTGCAATTTAAAAAATATAAACAAGTAATTTTTAATTAAAACAAATAAAGCTTATTTCAAGGGATTGTTTCTTACCTTATTACACTAATATTTACTTATTGCACGTCAGTTGGAGTATTTAAGTGAGAGTGGATTGGCAAAACAGATTATTTTTACTGCAACTAATTATTGTTATCACGTTTGCTTTAAATCCCATTGTTGGAAAAATTGCTCCTTTTGACACGCAGTAAACTATGACACATAAAATTTTTGACGTGTCCCTGTAAAAAAATATACACACAATGCAAAGATTATTTTAATGACATAAAGCTGTACTGTGTACCTTAAAACGTATTCAAATTTCGTGACGATTGGCCATTCTCTTTTACCAAAGTTGGAGCCTATGCAGTAAAGGAAAAACAAGAAAACAGACGGAAGAAGAAATATACCCTTTTTGGATCTTAACCCTAGAACTACCGGAAATTTTACTCAAGTTTTATAAAAACATTCTACACCAGAATTTTTACTTAAAACTATTTAATTTGTTTATTTAACTTATTATTGTCTGATTTATACATTTAGTTTGTTTTGAAGAAATTTCTGGTTTGAATAGATATTTTGAATATACATGTCGGGTCCATTGGACCCTTCTGGTAGACAGATGGTTAATGAAGTAGATACAGGACTATTAACAGAACTTTAAAACAAAAAGAGATTTATAGCAATTGGTATATTCGTTCGAAATGCGTGAACATACACGCACGCACACACACATACATGCATGTATATATCCACACATATATACAGGGTGTCCCAAAAATATCTACACGGTGCGTCAGGTATTTGAGAATACACGTTATAGGTGAAATATCACTCTGTATATCATAGTTACAAATCTTTTTCTGTTACGTATAAACACGTCAGAACCTAAGGAAAAGAAGAGGCATGCTTTCATTGGCTTATTGGCTGAAGAACACTTCGATTTAGAGATTGCCACATTCTTGAAAGTCGCCCGGTTACTTGTCTTTAATGTAAGGAGAGAAATGAAGGCTGCCAGGTTTCATGTGGTAAACGTTTCATGTAGGAAACAACATTGTCAGCAATATGAAATCATCAAAACAACAGAATTCGTTAGTGAAGTCGGTGAAACTCCTGCGAAGTCGATAAGAGCACTCGCTAGGGAGATGCAGGTTGATGAGGCTACAATCTGATGTGTGATTCATGAGAACCTTCGTTAGAGAATACAGTGCTTGCCCAAGATAACCAGGAACAACCTGCCTGACAAGAGACAAGCGCCTTTTTAACAAGCTGAAACATCAAGAGGAGTCGGGAGTGCTCTTGTTTTCTTTCCAATGAGAAAAACTTTTCTCAGGTCAACAAAGTGAACCGCAAAAAGAACGGTTGTGCTTTAAAATCCCCGAAGAGGTTCTGACAGACACGTACAGAAAATTTCCAGCCTCATTCATGATTCTGGGGGTCCTGAGAAGCGAAGACGATCTGATGCTTCCACATTTCTTTCTTCGAGGTGCCAGAATCAACGTTGTTGCTTATACCGAGGTGTTAAAGAACTAAATTACTTCTGTAACACGTGGGAAGCCGTACGTTTTTTAACAAGATTTTGCACTATCCCATACAGCCGATACAAACCAAAATTGGATGGCTGAAGCATTCATGACGGTGTCATCCTCGTTGGCCCCAGCTACCCAGATATCAACCGAATGGCCTATTACATATGTGGCTTAGTTGAGAGGGACTCCAATAGTCATCCACACAGTGATGTTGCGGCCCTCAAGGCAGCCGTTGTGCATGCAGTGGCAAATGTTCTCAACACTCATCTGATCATTGCCTGCAGTGAGTTTTGAGAGTCTGTAGAGGCAATTATTGCGGTTGGTAGTGTTTCCAGTGAATGATGTCATCCAGTGTGTATGCGGTCACTTATACAGAACGTTAAAATTTTAAAAAATGCTCTATCTCTAGTGTATATTCCTGTTTGAAAGCAGACGTTGATTTGTTCTCAAATACCTGACGCACCCTGTATATTCTAGCAAGAAAATGCGCAACACTGGAAACTATTATGTTAGCGGCTAAATCGGCGTTGCGAATGGAGTTCAGAATAATATCGAGAAATCCGAACGTTTGTGTACGTCAACATGGTGTTTTTCCCGAAATATGTTGTTACACTATTAACCCTTTGACTACAGTTTGGAGCATGTAACGTCCCGGTTGACTATTTTTTATTATATTTGTACCACTTTTTAAAAAATAATTTCTGCCATACGCTTATACTAGGATTCTAGCAAAAAAATGCGCAACACTGGAGTCCATTATATTAGCGGTTAAATCGGCGTTGCGAATGGAGTTCAGAATAATATCGAGAAATCCGTACGATTGTGTACGTCAACATGGTGTTTTTCCCGAAAACTGTTGTTACACTATTAACCCTTTGGCTACAGTTTGAGAATATTACGTCCCAGTTGACTATTTTTTATTCTATTTGTAACACTTTAAAAAATAATTTCGGCCATACACTTATACTAGGATTCTAGCAAGAAAATGCGCAACACTGGAGTCTATTATATTAGCGGTTAAATCGGCGTTGCGAATGGAGTTCAGAATAATATAGAGAAATCCGTACGTTTGTGTACGTCAACATGGTGTTTTTCCCGAAAACTGTTGTTACACTATTAACCCTTTGGCTACAGTTTGAGAATATTACGTCCCAGTTGACTATTTTTTTAATCTATTTGTAACACTTTAAAAAGATAATCTCGGCCATACACTTATACTAGGATATTTTAAAGAGCAATGTACCACAAAGAAATTTTTTTGTAAACTGTGGTACATATAAAAATAGTAACTATTTCTGGCCCACGATCAAAGGGTTAAAGTTTATTTCCTCAACAGGAAATCGTTCGAATAACTGAGAGGATTGTTTTTTGAGAAGTCTGATGAACAGTATATCAGCTATACGATTTAAAAAATAACGAATAATGCAACGATTTCGTCATGATCATACAATAAAATGGCATGCTGAAACGAGTCTTCGTACACATGATTAAACATGCATATACTTGTCTAGGAATAGTAGAAGGAGAATTTGAACATCTATTGTAGTTTAAAATAAATAAATATGTTTTTGAAATTTTTTTGTAATATTTTTGGAGGGGGAACACCTTGTATATATACACATATATATAATAAAGTTGAAATCACAAATATATGAACAAATAGTAAAATTCTAAAGATGAACAAGATATGAACATGGGAAACCAGTATGTAAAATAAGAAACTATGAATAGCCCACAGAATCATCAGAGGTGCTTGTTGGTTAACATGTTAAGCGCCATGTCAGTCACCGGTGACTGACACTGAACTTTCCTTTTAGAACGCGTCATTCACCGATGACTGACGGTCTAAAATATGATATAAAACTAAATATATATATATATATATATATATATATATATATATATATATAACCATTAATTAAACATAACCTTCCACCGTCAAATATTATGAATTAAAGCTGTAAGTATTTAAAAAAAAAAAAAAATTAATGTAAGAATTATTATGGAAGAAAAAGAAAAAAGTGGACACCGACAAAAATTGAAAAGCTTATACATTGAATTACGTTATCAAGGGCACAGAATTCAATGATATAAGCAAAATGGTTGTTTTCTGTGGGAAAAATAAGCTAAAGCTAAAAGTTATTTTCCCCTGTGCCCAAACAACCATAAAATCAAGTGAATTGATTAAAAATGAAAGCAGAATAGAAACAAATAATATGAAATGGAAGAATCAATAAAACGTATTTAAATATTTATAGGATATAAAATATAAATAATAAACACCATACCGATTAATATTTCAGTATTTTACAAAAATCCACGCGCACATGGCTGCCAGTATATCAAAAAGATTAAGGTGAATAAAACAGTTAAGAAATCACAGTAAATGATACCAAAGGATGCAGTTAATACATTTTGAAATAAAATTTGAAATACCTTGTTAAACACATTTAATCTAATATAAAATAAATAGATATTAATTACATTATTTAAAATGCATTATTAAATTAATTAATAACAGTTTAACAATATCGTCAAAATTTAGCTAAAAATACCCCCTGGTGTATTAAATTATAACTGAAATGGAGCTAGAAAAATTAACAATTAGAGCTATCTTAAAGAGACAAATTTAGTGCTGCCATCTAGTATTACTTCTATTAAACAACTAACGCAAGATAAATATTTGTAAGCATTTGAATGTAAATAACTGTATAAATAATTGTAAGCATTTGAATGTAAATAACTGTATAAACAGCAAAACCAAACATATCCTTATATATAGAGAATTATAAACCGAATATAAACCACACAATGTATTTAAAAACTATTGTAAATAAAATTTAAAAGCATACAATATATTCTATTAGCTAACTTATTTAAACTAAACTAAGAATTAAATAATTCTAGAACATTGATAATATATAGCATATAGCTATATGCTATAATACAAAATAAAATTCAGTAATAATTAATATAAATAATTATTAAATATAAAAATTATTTTTTATGAATTATATATCAGATATTTATAAAATGAACAGGAAATAAAAAACATGTGGAAGTAAATAGAAGGTTAAATGATACTTAAATACCCATTACTTAAAAAGCACAAATATAGATTGTGGATTATCTTCAGACATCCATAAAAAACCATAAAGTATGAATGTGGGACATTCAAAAACATTAAACCGATAATAAATATTAAAAATAATAGAGTAATAATAATAAAAATAATTACCCAATTTTAATGCATACAGTATAACTATATTTATATTATACATACTTATATGTATATTATTCACTATAAGAATGGCATACTATTAGTAATTAATATGATATTGTCCTTAGTAAATTTAAAATTTAATAACAAATAATTGTAAATTAGATTAATCAATAATTAGGCTAATTATAATATTAATGAAATTCTCCAATTACATATAAAATATCAAATCAACATCCATATAAAATACGTAACAAAAATATAGTAATAATACAAGAGCCACCATTTTTTTTATATATATATATAATTAACCAATGCGTATTATCCAGACAACACCACCCTCCTCCGTACTCTAACATCTACCCACCCAACCAACCTATAATATTTTTTTTATATTATTTTACAATTTTTAATTTTTTATAGATATTTTTTTATTTTATAATTTTTTTGTAATTTTGTTTACGCATGTGTTAATTTGTTTTAATAGATCATGTAAGAAAAGTACTAATTGTATATTAATGAATATATGAATTTTTTTGGAAAACCATGATTTAATGCATCATAAATTAGTTTTTTAATATTATTGTTAATTAGAGGAGAAGAACATAAACATTTTATTCTATATAAATGATTAAGTATTATATTCCGAAATACAGAATGATGTAGACAAGATTTAAAATTTGTAAATGTATTAACTTTGAATTTAAATTCTTTACGTTTGTCATATAAATCTGTGATTGTTTTATTGTCTTTGATTGTAATTTTAAGATCTAAGAAGTTAATTGTATTGTTAGATAAAAGGTTTTCCGTTAATTCCAAATTAGTGGGATAATCAACTGGAAATCGAGTAATTGCAGATTGATCAGTATCAATTAAAATGATGTCATCAATATAACGATATAAATGTAGATTATTATTAGTAAAATTACGTTCATAATGATATAAGTATAAGTCAGAGAGTAAACTGGAAGTACAACCGCCTTGTGGTATACCGACATGCTGTAAATATAAAGTATTATCTTGCAATATATAATTATTATAGATAATGAAGTTAGTTAAAGATTTAAAATATGCAATATCTATATTAGATGGTAATTCCAGTTTTTTATAATATTTTTTAAATAATGCATTTATAATTTTATATAAATCTAATAGGTCTATATTATTAAAAATATCTTTGAAGTCATATGTCGTTATATTATAAACACAATGAAGATTTTTTAAAATATTAACAAGTTGATAGCTATTTTTTATACAATGTGTATTATCATTATTTGTAGTAAGTACATATAATTGATTAAGAATTTTTAAGAGAAGTGTATTGGCTTTATTATTATATGTATTACAACCAATAGTAACAGTCCTAAATTTAATAGGAGTTTTATGAAATTTGGGAATAAGAACTAAATATGGATAATTAAAATTAGTAGATAAAATATTTAATAGTTTATAATAACTTCGAATTTTACGATTGTTTACAATTACAGTTTCATTAGTTTTTTGAAATGACTTATTAGAAGAAATAGAATTTGTAAGAAGTTGGTGATAATATGATTTACATATAATAGCATAATTGTTAGGAGATTTGTCTACATATGTAATAACGTAGTTTTTTTGTAATTTAGTAATTTGTTGGAAATAATGCTTTGTATTAATAGAAACCAAATCAGCAATATTATTTTATATATATATATATATATATTGTTTTAAGTAATTACTGAAAATTTATTTAAAATTTACGTACCTTTTATTTATTACAGGATTATACTTTCTTAAAAATTACTAAAAATTACTTACAACATAGTAAATTTTTCAGCTTCAGTATCAGTCACTGTGGCACTCAACGTGTTAATTCATAGTGAAGATGCGTTATTTCATCCAATTTTGTCGGCATTAAGCCTAAAATGACAAAATTTAGCACCTAATAGCGCATCACAAAAGAAAATAAATGATAAAAAACAAGAGATCCAAAGAGAGATACACCTCACACAGGATATTTAAAATTATTAGAGCACAATACCTCAATTGCATACTAGGATCCAAAACTTCAAAAAGTTGACACACTATATTAAAGCATGTGAGGATGCAAACAGATTTAGGACTATTAGAACATGAGGGCAGCAGTTGCTGAAACCAAAATTTTGCTTCCAACTGGTGTGAAAAAGGAAAACTATATTGTAATTAGGTTTTTAACACAAATGTTTAGTGCTGCCATCTATACCCAAAAAATGAAATTAATTGAAGAAATCGAGAAATGGTTTTAGATTAACATTTATTTAAAGTAGAATGAAAATATATTAATAAACTTAATAAGTACTGAATGAATATAAAATAAAATAAATAAGTATATAAAAATCAGTAACTAAAAGGGCATTGATTAGATTAACTAATTTAAAAACAAATATTATATAATAAAAAATGAGTATATAAATAACATTTAAAAAACATTGATTATTTTGAGATAGTAAAATATAGCTTTGCATTATATACCAATATGTAAACATTAATGGAAAATATGATGTTAAATGCAAGATATCCCTATTTTATTTTTATTTTATATATATATCAATACAATATATAAGCACACATACATACACATATACATGCTCACTCACATATAAACATATAAGATTTTTAAACTATATATATATGTAAGCTTCACTTGTCTCCTTCTTTTGGATAGAGGCAATTTTGGGAGGGACAAAGAAAAGGGTGGGTCTTAAAACAAGGAAATTGTACTTACGTAACACGCGAACGCTCACTTACCCATTACCTGATTAAAATATTCTGATTATTCTTGAGAATTTTTGCTTTAAAAATGTATTAGTTTAGTTCTTTCAATTAATCACGTATAAGATGAGTTTCTTTTTATGAATGAAATAAAATATATGTATGTGGGCGAGTAGAAAAGTTGAAATTCAACAAACATATTTTTAACTCCGAAATGTAGTGTTTACCAGTAAGCCTTAATAAAAGTTTCTCATTAAAAGAACGATCGATTTAATAAAAGGCAATTATCATAATGACACGAAATCAGCCTGATTAAAATTAATCCTCAAAATAGTTTTATCGAAATTAAAACCAGATTTTAAAATTCGTCTAAAATAACAGCTAACATTTCTTAATTTAAAAAAGAGATTAAAATTGTTATACACGATTGCTTTAGTTAAAATTTAAAATGCATAATTAAAAAAATAAAAACTTTTAAGTTAAAAACCTAAATTAGTCACGCGAAGACACCCGCTAGTTAACGTTAAACCAGTGGCAGTGGCTATTTTTTTTTTTCTCGTTTGCATTTCAATATTTTAAATTGGTTTTTGTTTATTTATTTATTTATTTATTTAGGATATCTTAAAGGGAGCTCTAACCGGGTACCTATTACTTTTTCGATTTTGGTTGGAGATTTTTTTATGAAATTAATTTATTTTATTATTAATTGTATTTTTTCCATCTTTCTATTTTTCCTGTAATTTTCAAGTAATGTGGCTAGCTTAAAATATTGAAATTTTTTAAATGATACGCAAAAGTCCTTTAAAATAATTAGCATGATTTATTAAATTGTAATAATTATAAAAATATTTGAAAATAACTTGCCATTGTTTTTATTTTTTTAATTATTGGTGGATGATATGAATTTTACTTAAATGATGTTCTGTAGGGTTTCTACCTCTGAGGTCGTTGCTAAAGTATGTAACTCAACTTTTGTGAGTAACTTATTATAGTGAAGTTCATTAAGTAACGTTCATTTTCGAAACCCTGTTCCGAAGGTGAGTCAGGTCTGAGGTAACATATGATATATTTCTGTAATTTTATTTATTTTGAAAACATTGAAAATAAAATTGTCATTCGCAGCCTTATGTTGTCTGTAATTGAAATTTACAAAAAGTTACCAAAAAAAGGGACTTTTCTAAAAAAGTTAAAAAGATCTTCGAATATATAAACCCTTTTTAGAACCATCGTTGTCTCAGCAACTTAAGGCTGTTCTCAAATCAAAAAGGGCAACTTCCTGACAGAAGTTTTAATTTATTTTTGTTCGAAAATGCATAAAACTGGCTGGTGTTGTTCAGAAACTATGTCATCGAGCTGTTTTTTCCATTTTTTTGCAAACCCAATAGATCTTTCAGAAAATAATGTCAAAGTGGACGTTTTGAACCGAATTTCCGCGCGAAAGTAGAAAAATCACTCAAGAGCGGGCGAAAAACGGGTTTGTCACGTGATCGATATCGCTTATAACTCAATGGGTAATTTATTTATCAAAAAATTTAAAAAACAGTTCAATTCCCAATCGCTTCCATGGCCAGGCTTTCCCATTTTATATCTTTCCTTTAAAAAATGAATTTGTAAATGTGTCAGAACGTTTTGCGCTTGTTGAGCAGAGCAGTTAAGAACAGCCTTCAATTAGCAGTCTATTTAAAAAAAAAAACTAGAATGCATTCAATAATAAAGCGTTTTTATATATTGATATGTAAAGTGTTTGAAAAAGTAATGCTTATTTTGAATGTATTGAAGCCATTTTTTTAAAATATAATATGAGGTGACTAAAAATTACAACACACATGTGGTGATCAGGAATTATCTTGGATGACTCTGGATTACAAACTTTATGAATTATACACTCAATTTTCTCTCATTTCTACATAAAATTACGCTAACTGAAATATAGTAAATTGGTTAGTATTTTTATCCTAATATCGTAATGCATATTTTGTCGTTCCAATAAATGTTAAATCAAAATGGGAATTTAATACCATACTTTTACATCTTAAAAAAAACAAAAGTGAGTGGAGTTTTTTGTGAGACACTGTATATAAAAGAGAAGTAGTGGGATACAGCTGTACCATAAATAGCATTCCAGGGTTAAACAGCAAGTAACTAAGTAAATGAAATTCTTAATTTACAATAGTTTACAGGAAATTCTGTATAATTCAGTAGACGGTTCACAGTTATCGTAGTTACTATTTCAAATTATTCTATAAAATAGCTGACCCGCCCGGCGCACAGTGGGGCAGGAAGCTTCCAAAGTTGGCAGTAAATAAAATTTACTTTGAACAAAAAAGCACATCATGCATTCTTTTATAGACGTTACGTAGTAAAACTTAAAACTTTTACATAAGCTATAGAGTAATTTAGTAATTAATTTCAAATATTTTCTGTAAAAAAATAAGTTAAAAATAAGAAATTAAGATAGTTTTACAGAAATTAAATATTTATAAATCATCCATAATATCGTATTAAAAATGCAAAAAAAAAAACTGTTGTTGCAAGCAAAATTAGTAATTTTAATGATTCTGAAGCACACCTTAAAGTGTATATCAGCGACTCGTTTTGAAGGAGCGAATCCCCCTTTCTCAGGCAAAATGTATGTACTACTATCAAGACAGCAGAAGCAAAACTGTTTCTGCTATCTTAGTAGTAGCACACATTTTTTCTCTGAGGAAGAAGTGTTCGTTCCTTCAAAACACGTCGTTAGTATTTATTTTATAGTTTGTTTTAAAATTTTTAGAATATTTAATCCATACTATCATCTGGGTCATCATCACTGTCACTATCCTGATCACTAGATACATTGAGAGATGGAATTTTTAACAAATGTAGGCCTTCTTGTGGCTGATATCTTAACTTTTTCTTTCTTTTCATTTGTTTGCTAGTGATCACTGGATCCGAACTTAGAAGTAAAAAATTGAAAATATCTCTGTTAATTTTTTCTCGGCTGCACTTTCTAGAGTAGTATACTCTCCATACTCTTTAAAGTCTTTTTTCCTGGCTTTTTGTGCTTCCTCAGTCATCTGTCTTATGGGCAACAGAGCCAAACTTATAATTTCTGGTCCGTGAATCAAATACTTGCGTAATGTTGGGGTATGTTGTACTATGGATACTTCAAGACAAAATATCTGGATGTATCATGCACAAATACAAAATGCATGCGCAAAGAACAAAATCGCGTAATAGTTTTGCTCATAATTCTTTTGATCGTTCAGAAAACCTTTGAAACGGAATATGACGTCGGCCACGTTTGCTTTTCGATGCCCCTTCTGTTTGTTTTTCCAATCGAGGAAATGAAAGTGATTTATCAAGCCACTCCTTATTAATTCTAAAAAACCTTTCCTTTTCTCGTCAGGCTTTTGCCCATCGGAATTTATTTTGAAATTTAAAACATTTTATATATTTTTTTAAGATTGTAAAACTACTACGTGCGCAATTTTTTCCGATTCTGGAGCTCTTTTACCAAAAAATCATATTGCTTTTGAAAAGTATTTTTCTTTCGAACGTTTCATGATATTAAGAAGTTCTCTTCTGGTAATATATAATGTATTTAAATTCGTCCATAAAAAAACAATATGTAATCATGTTTATGTACGTACACTAACAAAAAATTGAGGATGATTAACTATAAAAATGACCATACAATTAAAAAAGGGGCAAAAAGGAGCAAAATTTTCTGACATATTTACCATACTAAAACTCTAACCTAACAGAAAAAATTATAGGTTACACTTAACCAGCTTTAACTCATAAATAAAACTTTCAATGTTTGTAGACACTGTTAATTTTTTTTATAAAATTCACTACTATATATTCTAAGCGTTACTTTATCAATAAAAATCATATTAAAAACAAATTAAAAGTTAATTTATTTTTGTTACATACCTGAAATTGAAAGTTCCATAGTCAAAAAATATTATTTTTAAATTATTACAGCGTAATTAACAAACGAATTTTGAAACAAAATTACTGATTTTTTTTTGTTGTTTATTATCATCGTGCGATATGCAGTTTAATTGCTTACTTTAATGACGACCAAGATAACTTTGCACACTTTTTAATACAAGGCAAATGTTTACTGACATCTGCTCTATTAAAGTGATGTATGTCGGGAGTTCAAAATAGAATTTCATTTTTTCGATTTTTTTTGCCAGATTTGAAGGCTTCTTGCCCCACTGTGCGACGTTGCCTTGGACCTTAAATATACCTAAAATCAGTGATGAATGATTTTATGTTTTTGACGAAAATCTTTCTGAACGAACTTAATTTTGTGGGCATCACTGCCATAGGCAGCGTACATCCTCATTTATATGTTTAAACTAAAATCTATCCAAGCGGACCTAGAGTTGGGGTCACACTGCCTTCGGGAGCGCATACCGGGCATGCTACGCATGCTTCTGTCTGTTTTAATTTTATACTTTTAAACGAACGTCTTTCCAAGTGAACCTAATGTTGTTCGCCACACTAACTTCGGCAGCATACACCCTCGAATTTGTTTGATTTTATGTTTTTTAACGAAAATCGTATGGCAGGGGGTAGCTAATCACTTATAAAGGGAACTATTATTCGATTGCGAGCATTTTGTCCGGTATCTAATATGTGTTCGTGGAATCAACATCTATCCATTATTTCACTAATTTTCACAAGTACAATTGTGTCTTTCTCAATCTGTGTTTCGATGTTATTTCATGCAGTTTTATGTTAATTAGGTCACAGTGGTCAGCTGGCAAAGTATAAATATATGAGTGAAAGATTGGACGGGTGGATTTGAATAGAGTCCCGCCTCACAGAGGAGCCTTAGACTTGAAGCTCTTGCTTTGGATTAAAAAATCGTTTCACTACCACATGCTTGGCGATTGCTGTCTTGTTTTAGTGGAAGAGTTCGCCATTTGGTAAGAAATTGCTTCATCGTATTTGAATAAAGTGATTTTGGGGAAACCACTGGTTTGTAGTTAGTAGAGGCATTTAGGACATTTGAATTGTTTTCTAACAAAGTCTGTTTAGACATATCACTTCTTTGACAGCGTAGCCGCCCTGGGTACGATCTTGAGAGGCCATTTTTCATTGCGTAAGTTAAATTTACATAAGTAATTTTGCATTTAATTACTTGAAATGTTATCTGATGTTAAATTGAATCTAAATTCGAGCAGCATATTTAAACTAACTAGATCCACGGCCAGCCCCAACTACATCTTTCTTTAATAAGCTTTGTTTGTTTTAACGCAAATCTGTGTCCTGCCGATTCTTTCATGTGACGTCTTTGCTGGAAACGTTACAATATATCCAATCGAAAGTACAGTTGTAAGCCACACTGGCTTCGGCAGGAAACATCGGGAGTGCTGCGCACGCTCTGGTGTATTTTTGCAAGCGAACCTCGAATTTGTATGATTTCATATTTATTAAACGCAAATCTTTTCAAACGAACTAAGGGGGCCCCCGTTATAGGAATTGGAAATCCAATTTCTGACATTTAGATATTTTAAACTTTCAATTCCGACCAAATGTTCCCGTGAAGAACCTAAATAATACAAAACGTGCACTCACCCCACACTCTTTTAAAGCGCGACATGATAACTTCCTGTATTGACAACCTTTGTTGAAAATGTAGATATTTCCGTGGATCTGCGAGAAACAAAAACCCCTCCAAAAATTTCCCAAAGAACAATTTTCTTAAAACGGAAAACAATATCTTCAAAGACACCAAAAGAAAAAATCTCTGGCGAATCCGTGAAACGACATCCCGACAATATTATTTTTTAAGACAAGAAATATTAATATGTTTTTAAACCAAATATATCGTTAGAATTGGAAAAATACTGGGAATATTGTTTTTCGTAACTTTATGAAGGAATCGGCGATTGCAATTTCAAAATGCAGAAAAAAAGTCCTTCCGGCCAGTGCCGGGAGGAAGAGGTAGCTTTCATATTCCTTATTTTAAAAAAGCCAACTTATATCATTCAAACACACGAAGCTCAATTTAGTGGAAACCGAATATAGAAGATTCAATACTAATTTTCATCAATATAATGAATGAGAATTTCGCGAAATTAGTCAGCTTTATCCAAGCTGCTTTTCTTTAAAGTAACTTATATTTGGCTGCCAAGTTCGGCGATTTCTTAAAGTGCCTGCCATTTTAAGACAACATGGTGGATGAGGCTAACCAGTGAACTTGGTCGAGACCTTAGTAATTGCTGTGCACATGCTCACTCACATCGGAATCGGTTGATATATACGAGTGCTGTCGCATGCAAAAAATCAGATTTTTCAAAATGTCACCCACAATAGAAATTGAAACTGCTATATCTGAGCCATTTTTTATGGTAAAGACAAACAAAAAATGCTCCTGAATCCTTATATCAAGGCCAAATACTTAAGAAAGAAACCTTTTTCAATTTCTAATTTTTTTGCACCTCACTTTAAATATATATATATTTTTTAATTTAATGGCCGCCATTTTGAAACAAGATGGCTGATGAATCTGGCCAGCAAACTTGGTCGAGGTATTGATGTATACTATCCACATGCCTTCTTACATCGAAATAGGCGAATACGTGTGTTATCGCGTGACAAATACAAGATTGTTTCAAAATGTTAGCCATGCTAGAAATTCAAAGCGCTATAATTCAACCCTTTTTTTAAGATATAAACAAAAGAACAAATTTTCAGAAACAAAAACAGCTCCGGTATCTTTGTATCAAGGCCAAACACATAAAAAAACATCTTTTTCATTTTCCAATTTTTAATACCTCATTTTAAATTTTAAATTTAAATTTTTTTTAATGGCAACCCTTTTGAAACAAAATGGCGAATGAAGCTGGCCAACGAACTCAGTCGAGACATTGGTATGTACTATGTACAGACCAAGTTACATCCAAATCGGTTCATAAATACGCCTGTTATCGCGTGACAAAAATCAGGTCGTTTTAAAATGTCAGCCACAATAGAAATTCAAAATGTTATTACTCAACCATTTTTTTTAGATATAGACGAAACAAAAACTGTTCCGGAGTCTTTGTATTAAGGTCAAACACATACGAAAAAAATCTTTTTCATTTTCCAATTTTTTGCTATCTCATTTTCATTTTTTAATTTTTTTAATTTTTTAAATGGCCGCCATTTTGAAACAAGATGGCGGATGAAGCTGGCCAACGAACTCAGTCGAGATATTTGTATGTACTATGTACACACCAAGGTACATCCAAATCGGTTCATAAATACGCCTGTTATTACGTGACAAAAATCAGGACGTTTCAAAATGTCAGCCACGCTAGAAATTGAATATGCTATAACTCAGTCATTTCTTAAGATATAGACGAAACAAAAACCCGGTCGAGACATTGGTATGTACTATGTATAAACGAAGTTACATCCAAATCGGTTCATAAATACGCCTTTTATCGCGTAACAAAAATCAGGACGTTTCAAAATGTCAGCCCCGCTAGAAATTCAAAATGATGCAACTCAGCCATTTTTTAAGATATAGACGAAACAAAAACTGCTCCGAAATCTTTGTATAAAGGTCAAATACATAAGAAAAAAATATTTTTCCATTTTCAATTTTTTGGTACCACATTTCAAATTTTAATTTTTTTTTTTAAATTTTAAATGGCCGCCATTTTGAAACAAAATGGCGGATGAAGCTGGCCAACGAACTCGGTTGAGACATTGGTATGTATGTGTACACACCGAATATCGAAATCGGTTCATAAATACGCCTTTTATCGCGTGACAAAATTGAGGACGTTTCAAAATGTCAGCCACGCTAGAAATTCAAAATGCTATAACTCAGCCATTTTTTAAGATATAGACGAAACAAAAACTGCTCCGAAATCTTTGTATAAAGGTCAAATACATAAGAAAAAAATATTTTTCCATTTTCAATTTTTTGGTACCACATTTCAAATTTTAATTTTTTTTTAATTTTAAATGGCCGCCATTTTGAAACAAAATGACGGATGAAGCTGGCCAACGAACTCGGTCGAGACATTGGTATGTACTATGTACACACTGAATTACATCGAAATCGGTTCATAATTACGAGAGTTACAGTGTGACATAAGTCATATATATATATACACTATGACGCAAAAGTTTAGACAATGAAGAAATTCTTACATACTTTGAAAAATATTTATTCAATTTTCAAATCACTGCTTGAAATTAATGTGCTGTACATATAAACAATATTTATAACAAAGAAAAGTGGAATTGTGCATATTGCAATAAATTAAATGGTAACAAAAATAAACTGCTGTCTCAAAAGTTTAGACACAAATTAAATAAAATCGAAATAAACAATTTTTAAAACCTGGTTGCGCATCCATGCTTATGTATTACGTCATATACACGAGATTGCATGGAAGAAACTAAATCTTGCATAGTTTGTGGATCGATATCGTACCATGCATTCTCAATAGATGTCTTAAGTTCCTTTTCAGAAGAGTATTGTCTAGCGTTGCTATAAACTTTGCGACACATGATGCTCCAAAGGTTTTCTATAGGGTTAAGATCTGGGCTACATGCTGGCCAGTCGAGAACTCTTATATTATGGGAATTAAACCAAGATTTTGAATGTTTTGCAGTGTGAATTGAAGCATTGTCTTGCTGAAATTCCCACTGAGGACCCCCCTAGAAGCTCAGCAAATGGCAGTAGGTTTTCTTCTAATGTCTGTGTATAATGCTGTGAAGTTTGACGACCACTGGTGAAGGTCAGAGATACTTGTCCATTATAGCAAAAGGCTGCCCAAACCATCACCGAGCCCACTCCTTGTCTGCGACTAAAAAAACGTCGAGGTTCCTTCCGCAAGTCATGCCAATACGATAAACAACCATCTGGACCATCCAGATTCCACTTTTTTTCATCGCTAAATATGACTGACTGCCATTTCTCTCCATATGACATATGCTTTCGAGCCCACATAAGTCTTTGTAACTTATGATATGGTTTCAGAGCTGGTTTCTTCTGCATTTTGCTATAAACGATTGTTCCTTTTTCCAAAATTCGTCTACGAATCGTATTCTTTGATACAGAGAGTCCCGATGAGCTTTGAACTCCACGTACGCTCATTTGTTGAGTACTCGCTAGTCTTTGTATCAGGCGATCCTCTCGTACATTTGTCACACGTGGCCTCCCAGACCGACATTTTGCTTTATATTCGGAACCACTCGATAAAACTCGATAAATAGATTTTTTTGACCTATTAATAATAGCAGAAATTTCAGAAACGCTCTTCCCTTCACCTTTCAACTGCCAAATCCTTGAAACCTCATTCACTTGAATTTCTTTAGCTCTCGGCATGTCGACTATGAAGCGCAATCGTTTGCAGAACTTAAGTACTCCAAATTTGTGACATCATCGATTCTAAATTTGCATATGCCAGCGAATATTCAAAGAAATTTAGAATAGTGTCTAAACTTTTGCGACAAGCACATTTGAATTTTTATGAAAAAAATTAGTATTATAGCAAATAAAACGACTGTCTTTTGTACATAGCATTTTAAATCAGTTTTTGAATATATTTACAGGTTTTTGTAATTCTGACGTCATAATTCTACATTTTAAAGCTGAATGACGTCATTGTCTAAACTTTTGCGTCATAGTGTATATATATCAATTTTGAACGGAGGGTGGTTTCGGGGTCTGGGGGTCATGATCGATGAAAATATACCAAAAATTTTTGAAATCGCTTTCCTCCGAACGGCTGCAATAGGTAGCTTTTTGTAATGAAAGCTACCTAAAACGAACTCCTACCTTTCGTCTTCGTGAAGATCCGAGGAAAGCCCAGAAAAACGCAGGCACAATCGGCGAAACGACTGAAACCCGCCATTTTGCGATGTTCCTTAAGGTTTTTAATTAGTATCTCGCCTAATTATCAAAAAATCAAAAATCTAATCCTTACGTGATTTCGCACCATAGATAAAGTAATATAAGTAGATTAATCCCTCCCCCCCCCCCACTCCCAGTTATTCTCCCATTACTTCTCTGTTCTGAATGGTAACAGCCATGAGAATTGGAGAAAGCGAATGGAACTTGGGATACTTATGTTGGGTAACATGGTGTATCTCCAAGTGGTACAATATTTTGAGAGCTTAATTTTACTTAAACATGTGCACATGTTTGAATCATAAAGAAGAAACAATATGTAGAATACCAATTTGTATAAGAATAGCTAGAATTTTATTTTTTACTCTTTTTTTGGATAATAAAAGTAGTCAAGCTATTCCATTATATAAACAAGTAAAAATTAAATTTAAAAAATCAAAAAACCCGACTGTGTAAAAAGCGAACTAATTAATTATTTCTCTCCAATGTGAAATTATTTTTTATATTACTTATCTATTTTTTTTATTTACTTGTATTGATGACTTTTAAGTTGTGTTTAATTGTTAGTTCCTATCTATAAACACTGTTTTGATGAGACCTATAGATGTCTATGAAGCTTAGAATTGCAGTAAAGCTAGAGATCCTACCTAAACAAACTCCAGGTTGTGTAATATTTAAACGGAGCTTCTGACTGTAAAATAATCAATGAAACATCGTCTTCATTTTGACAGACCTATCCAGTGTTATGCCTCTCAATAGGGTGCGTAAAATTTTTTTTCGTCCTTACCGCCATTTTGAATTTATAAAAACAAAACCTAGCCAATAACCATCGGATAGTTAAGACGATCCATAGAGACCTCATTAATTAAAAACCATCCAGCCGTTGGGATGTTTCGGGGGTATAAAGAAATCCACATACCCAGATACGCGTCAAACACATAACCCTTCTTGGCAGTCGGGTAAAAAAAGCTGCTCTATTCGTTTTGCATTACGCTGCTTATTTAACTTATGAAAATAAAACAGTTAAGACTTGTTTAAAAGATTTTTTTTAAGAAAGAATAAAAGGAAAGAAAAACTAAATATATTTTTTCTACACTTCATTGTTTTAAGCTATTAAAGCATTATTCTTTTCTAGTTATTTTGAAATTGTCATTTTTCACTGATTAGTCGTTAGCTCAGTTTAATAAATCTATATTTAGTAAGCATATTGATCTTGGTAATATAATTAAACTTTTCATTCTAGTTTTGCTGAGTAATTCATTGCAAAAAAAAAAAAAAAAAAAAGTAAAATTAAAGAAAGGGGTGGGAGGGGCAAACGATGAAGTAGAAACTTTTGAGGGAGTGGGTACATGAAAGAAGGGGAAATACGGGACAATATCGCTCCTGACTTTTAACATTAAAAACAAGTCACCCCCTTTTACCCCTCTAAAAAGTAAAGAGAAGGTATTCATTTGTAAATGGGCATGACTTTTATTTCGCGATGGAAAACAAGTACTACTTATGGGAATTGAAATCTCAGTTAAATACTGTTTTGATTCCCTTCGATGCTGAAAAATACCTTAAAATAAATGGAAAAACATTCTCATATATTTTTATAAAGTAATGATCTTATTCATTTCTGCCATAAAATTTTGTTAAGGATACAAATTGCTAATTGATAGTGAAAAAATCATTAATATTATGTTTTTATAAATGAAGGTCTAAAAATATGTAAATATATTTTCAGAACGCGCACGCTTAAACATCATTTTCTCGTTATATCGACCGGCGGATCATCGGCCATCTGCCACTCCAATGGTGTTCTTTCATTCGCGCAGCAGAATGAACTCCCCTCCCCCCTCATCGTGACTTACCTAGTAGTTCCTATATTTATGATTCAGACCTGTCTTCGTCTATCCTCATTCAAATTTTCAGACCTCTGCGCACCATAGATTTTCCGAGCCATCGCGGACAGACAAGCAATGGGATTGCTTGACTTTTTGACCCATTCATTATGAATCACCCTGTATTTATCTGCCTAACATTAATAATTATCAAAATAAGTTTAGACTGAAAATTTTCTTATGCATGAATTTTAACGGAATAGACTTTGATTATTAACCTTTTGCACTCGAGAGGTGATTCTCACTGACCACTAGTGTCTAGCGCAAATGGGTGCTCCAGATGCTGTGGACACCAGTATTTTAAACTAATTTTCTTCGTCTGATCTAATCGCCGAATAATCTGTGATAAAAGATGGCGAAATAAACTTCAAGATATTAGTAGTGTCCAAAGCATTTGGCGTCGCGATTTACGAGGAAAACCTGAAAACACTAGTGGTGAGGAGAGAGTCACCTCTCGAGTGCAAAGGGTTAACTTCTATTTAGCGAAAAAAAAATTATGAAAATTTGTAAACTAGAGGTTGGGCCAAAAAACTGATTATTCCCATGTGTTTTGTGACGATGTAAGTTTTGAATTTGAAGTGAAATAGCAGCAGAAATATGAAGTGAAATGGAAGTGAGCGCAGGTAAGAGAAAAGACACGTTATCCGAGAAGGCTGCAAGTGATATTTTATTCCAAAGTGTTTGTGTGTACACCAGCTTCTTTACAGCGGAGAATTGCGCATTTCAAGTAAGATGTTGAATTCTACGCAGTATTGCGCGAGTGTGCGTAGCAACTGCGCCCCAACAACTTACGTTCGTTGGTAGCAAGTGTTGACAATTTTATTTTTTTTTTTGCTCAAACCATTACGGGCCACCCGCGCCCGGGAGGTTGAGACACCACTACCCTAATCGCTTGCGAGCTTATGAGAGGTTTCGTGTTCAACTCCCAGTGACCCCGTTGCACACTCTTTGTGGAGTTCCTGTATGTGATCTTCATATATTGTCTATTTCCTAGTGCCTATCCCGTCCTTATATATCGACGATGGCTTATAAGCAGGAACTTAATGTCAAGTACACAAGTCTAATGTACGTGTTCCAACTTTTTTACAGCGGAGAATTGCACACTTCAAGTACGATGTGGAATTCTAAGCAGCATTCCTCGAGTTTTCTTAGAAACTGCGCCCCAACAACATACGTTCGTTGGTAGTAAGTGTTGACAAATTTTTGTCTGATATTTCGCACAAACCATTATGGTCCCTCCGCGGTCGGTTGGTTAAGACACCACTACGCCAATCGCTTGCAAGCTTAGAAGAGGTTTCGGGTTGAACTCCCGGTGACTCCGTTGCACACTCTTTGTGGAGATCCGGCATGTAATCTTCAGGTGTTGTCTATTTCCTTTTGCATATACCGCCCTTATATATCGACGACGGCTTATAAGCGGGAACTTGATGTCAAGTACACAAGTCGGACGTACGTGTTCAATAAACAAACAAACAAAGCATTATCACACAATGGAAGATTGGGACTTTTTGGGGTAATGAGGCAGGCCTCGAAATCACTGTCCGCCGATTCGGTCGCATCTTAACTCATCTATGGAAGACACGCCTGAAATTTCTGGATATAAATATTAACTAAGTAAAAGTCATTAAAGTGAGGGTAAATCGAGGTGGGCTGAGGCGTTACTACAAATTTCCAAGACACAGTGGCTTCGAAGTCATTCAATGTACATTGAAGCTAAAAACTGTGGCAAACACATCCAATTCACGTCGCCAAACACTTAAATGAGATATTCTCACACAACAATCGGCAACAGGCTAGTACTCTTTATACTTATCCACAAAAATAGGGGCTAATGAAACTTTTGCCTCATTCTGTAGATTGTTTAATAGGGGAAAAAATTATTTATCATATCTCTTTTACACTTTGATTTCACTGGTAATAAGAAATAGAAATTGGACTGTGAGTCTATACATAAGAGCTTTGTATAAATAATTATAAACTTTTCAACCAAAAAAAAAACCCGGCTTCAATTACTTGATGGTTTTCCGGACAACAGTCCAAGAAACAAAACCGTATAAAGAAGGAGGAAAATCGCCGGGTAGTAACTTTCTTCGTCAAACAGATAGCGCTACGTCACTTGATGTAAACCGTTGAAAATGAAGTACTTTAAATATGTTTAATTTATTTTATTTTATTTCATTGTGTTAATTTCTAAAAAAGTCCTTCCGGCCAGTGCCGGGAGGAAGAGGTAGCTTTCATAATCCTTATTTAAAAAAACCCAACTTATATCATGCAAACACACGAAGCTCAATTTAGTGGAAACCGAATATAGGAGATTCAATACTAATTTTTATCAATATAATGAATGAGAATTTCGCGAAATTAGTCAGCTTTATCCAAGCTGCTTTTCTTTAAAGTAACTTATATTTGGCTGCCAAATTCGGCAATTTCTTAAAGTGCTTGTCATTTTAAGACAACATGGTGGATGAGGCTAAGCAGTGAACTTGGTCGAGACCTTAGTAATTGCTGTGCACATGCTCACTCACATCGGAATCGGTTAATATATAGGAGTGCTGTCGCATGCAAAAAATCAGATTTTTCAAAATTTCACCCACAATAGAAATTGAAACTGCTATATCTGAGCCATTTTTTAAGGTAAAGACAAACAAAAAATGCTCCTGAATCCTTATATCAAGATTAAATACTTAAGAAAGAAACCTTTTTCAATTTCTAATTTTTTTGCACCTCACTTTAAATATATATATATTTTTTAATTTAATGGCCACCATTTTGAAACAAGATGGCTGACGAATCTGGCCAGCGAACTTGGTCGAGGTGTTGATGTATACTATCCACATGCCTTCTTACATCGAAATAGGCGAATACGTGTGTTATCGCGTGACAAATACAAGATCGTTTCAAAATGTTAGCCATGCTAGAAATTCAAAGTGCTATAAATCAACAATTTTTTAAGATATCAACAAAAGAACAAATTTTCAGAAACAAAAACTGCTCCGGAATCTTTGTATCAAGGCCAAACACATAAAAAAAATCTTTTTCATTTTCCAATTTTTTAATACCTCATTTTGAATTTTAAATTTAATTTTTTTTTAAATGGCAACCCTTTTGAAACAAGATGGCGAATGAAGCTGGCCAACGAACTCGGTCGAGACATTAGTATGTACTATGTACAGACCAAGTTACATCCAAATAGGTTCATAAATACGCCTGTTATCGCGTGACAAAATCAGGTCGTTTTAAAATGTCAGCCACAAGAGAAATTCAAAATGCTATTACTCAGCCATTTTTTTTTTAGATATAGACGAAAGAAAAACTGTTCCGGAATCTTTGTATTAAGGTCAAACACATACAAAAAAAATCTTTTTCATTTTCCAATTTTTTGGTATCTCATTTAAATTTTTTTATTTTTTAATTTTTTTAAATGGCCGCCATTTTGAAACAAGATGGCGGATGAAGCTGGCCAACGAACTCGGTCGAGATATTTGTATGTACTATGTACACACCAAGGTACATCCAAGTCGGTTCATAAATACGCCTGTTATTACGTGAGAAAAATCAGGACGTTTCAAAATGTCAGCCACGCTAGAAATTCAAAATGCTATAACTCAGCCATTTCTTAAGATATAGACGAAACAAAAACTGCTCCCGAATCTTTTTATCAAGGTCAAACACATAAGAAGAAAATATTTTTTCAATTTTCAATTTTTGGTACCACATTTCAAATTTAAATATTTCTTAAAAATTTAAATGGCCGCAAGTTTTAAACAAGATGGCGGGTGAAGCTGGCCAACGAACCCGGTCGAGACATTGGTATGTACTATGTATAAACGAAGTTACATCCAAATCGGTTCATAAATACGCCTTTTATCGCGTGACAAAATTCAGGACGTTTCAAAATGTCAGCCACGGTAGAAATTCAAAATGCTATAACTCAGCCATTTTTTAAGATATAGACGAAACAAAAACTGCTCCGAAATCTTTGTATAAAGGTCAAATACATAAGAAAAAAATATTTTTCCATTTTCAATTTTTTGGTACCACATTTCAAATTTAAAATTTTTAAAAATTTTTTAAATGGCCGCCATTTTGAAACAAAATGGCGGATGAAGCTGGCCAACGAACTCGGTCGAGAGATTGGTATGTACTATGTACACACCGAATTACATCCAAATCGGTTCATAAATACGCCTTTTATCGCGTGACAAAATTCAGGACGTTTCAAAATGTCAGCCACGCTAGAAATTCAAAATGCTATAACTCAGCCATTTTTTAAGATATAGACGAAACAAAAACTGCTCCGGAATCTTTGTATAAAGGTCAAATACATAAGAAAAAAATATTTTCCATATTTAATTTTTTGGTACCACATTTCAAATTTTAAATTTTTTTTTAAATTTTAAATGGCCGCCATTTTGAAACAAAATGGCGGATGAAGCTGGCCAACGAACTCGGTCGAGACATTGGTATGTACTATGTACACACCGAATTACATCGAAATCGGTTCATAAATACGAGAGTTACAGTGTGACATAGGTCAGATATATATATATATATATATATATATATATATATATATTGATATATATATATATATATATATATATCAATTTTGAACGGAGGGTGGTTTCGGGGTCTGGGGGTCATGATCGATGAAAATATACCAAAATTTTTTGAAATCGCTTTCCTCCGAACGGCTGCAATAGGTAGCTTTTTTGTAAAGAAAGCTACCTAAAAGTACTGAACCAATTTTGATGAAATTTAAATACAACCAATTCGAGAGTATCATTTTTCAATTAAAACAAAATCACATGAATCGGCTGCGTAGTCTCGGAGTAATCGGTGACCATGCATAAAAAAATAAAAATAAGACGCGTTTTCACAGTTCTCTTGCATATCGACTGCTCGTACAGTGACGCGCACATCCAGGTAACCCAGCTATTCGAAAGCAGCTAACCTTCAACAGAATAAGGCAAAATATTGATTTCATTGTTTTTTCTTGACTTTTAGGTAGCTTTCATTACAAAAAGCTACCTATTGCAGCCGTTCGGAGGAAAGCGATTTCAAAAAGTTTTGGTATATTTTCATCGATCATGACCCCCAGACCCCGAAACCACCCTCCGTTCAAAAGTTGATATATATATATATATATATATATATCCATATATATATATGATCTTTGTCACACTGTAACTCTCGTATTTATGAACCGATTTGGATGAAACTCGGTGTGTACATAGTACATACAAATGTCTCGACCGAGTTCGTTGGCCAGCTTCATCCGCCATTTTGTTTCAAAATGGCGGCCATTTAAAAAATTTTAAAAAATTTTAAATTTGAAAATTGGTACCAAAAAAATTAAAATTGAAAAATATTTTTTTTCTTATGTGTTTGACTTTGATACAAAGATTCCGGAGCATTTTTTGTTTCGTCTATATCTTAAAAAATGGCTGAGTTATAGCACTTTGAATTTCTAGCTTGGCTGACATTTTGAAACGACCTGATTTTTGTCACACGATAACAGGCGTATTTATGAATCGATTTGGATGTACCTTGGTGTATACATAATACGTACCAATGTCTCGACCGAGTTCGTTGGTCAGCTTCATTCGCCATCTTGTTTCAAAAGGGCTGCCACTTAAAAAAAAATTTTTAATTTTAAATTTAAAATGAGTTATCAAAAAATTGAAAAATGAAAAAGATTTTTTTTATGTGTTAGACCTTGATACAAAGATTCCGGAACTGTTTTTGTTTCGTATATATCTTAAAAAATGGTTGAATTATAGCACTTTGAATTTCTAGCATGGCTGACATTTTGAAACGATCTGATATTTGTCACGTGATAACACACGTACTTATTAACCTATTTCGATGTAAGAAGGCATGTGGATAGTATATCGTAATGTCTCGACCAAGTTCGCTGGCCAGCTTCATCCGCCATCTTGTTTCAAAATGGAGGCCATTAAATTTTTTTTTAATTTAAAATTCAAAATGAGGTACCAAAAAAATTAGAAAATGAAAAAGATTTTTTTTTATGTGTTTGACCTGTATACAAAGATTCCGGAACAGTTTTCTTTTCTTCTATATCTAAAAAAATGGCTGAGTTATAGCATTTTGAATTTCGATTGTGGCTGACATTTTGAAACAACCTGATTTTTGTCACGCGATAACAAGCGTATTTATGAACTGATTTGGATGTAACTTGGTGTGTACATAGTACATACCAATGTCTCGACCGAGTTCGTTGGTCAGCTTCATTCGCCATCTTGTTTCAAAAGGGCTGCCACTTAAAAAAAAATTTAAATTTTAAATTTAAAATAAGTTATCAAAAAATTGAAAAATGAAAAAGATTTTTTTATGTGTTTGACCTTGATACAAAGATTCCGGAACTGTTTTTGTTTCGTATATATCTTAAAAAATGGTTGAATTATAGCACTTTGAATTTCTAGCATGGCTGACATTTTGAAACGATCTGATATTTGTCACGTGATAACACACGTATTTATTAACCTATTTCGATGTAAGAAGGCATGTGGATAGTATATCGTAATGTCTTGACCAAGTTCGCTGGCCAGCTTCATCCGCCATCTTGTTTCAAATTGGAGGCCATTAAATTAAATAAAAAAATATATTTAAAGTGAGGTGCAAAAGAATTAGAAATTGGAAATGGTTTCTTTCTTAAGTATTTGACCATGATATAAGTATTCCGGAGCATTTTTGTTTTGTCTTTATCTTAGAAAATGGCTCAGATATAGCAGTTTGAATTTCTAATGTGGGTGACATTTTGAAAAATCTGATTTTTTGCCTGCGACAGAACTCGTATATATCAACCGATTCCGATGTGAGTGAGCATGTGCACAGGAATTACTAAGGTCTCGACCAAGTTCACTCGTTAGCCACATCCACCATGTTGTCTTAAAATGGCAGGAACTTCAAGATATCACCGAATTTGGCAACCAAATATAAGTTACTTTAAAAAAAAAAAGCAGCTTGGATAAAGCTGACTAATTTCGCGAAATTCTCATTCATAATGATTTATTATGGATAAAGATTAGGATTAAATCTCCTATAATCGGTTTCCACTAAATTGAGCTTCGTGTGTTTGAATAATATAAGCTTGCTTTTTAAAAATAAGGAATATGAAAGCTACCTCTTCCTCCCGGCACTGGCCGGAAGGACTTTTTTAAAAAGTAGTGAACCAATTTTGATGAAATTTAAATGGGAACCATTCGATAGTATCATTTTAGTTCAATTAAAAAAAAATCACATGAATTGGCCGTGTAGCTTTGTATTATTCAGTGAACATACGTAAAAAAATAACATACGCGTCGAATTGATAAAGTCGTCCTTTTTTGAAGTCGGTTAAAAATACTAATCGATAATCAGCATTAATTAAAAGTTTGCTAGCTTTTGCTTAATACACTTTATGTATTTAACGACTGCGTTATATTTGAGTGGATATGAAATGTGGATATAACTATGAGACACTCAATAGCCATGTGACTCAACAGGTATACATATATTATTACATACATGAAACATTAGCGGAGGCCAGGACTTAAACCTGGATCCACCGTGCGGTTGCTTTAAGAGTACCGTGCGGTTGCTTTAACCACTAAGCTACACTGTAAAAAAAAAATCTGTCAAATTGACAGGAAAAAAACTGTCAATTTTGGCGCCAGTAAAAAACCGTTTATTTTATAGAAAAAAGCTGTAATTTTTCATTAAAAGATTTTTTTCTGTACAAAAGACAGATTTGTTCTGCAAAAATTACAAAATTCAGTTTTTCTTTTACAGAAAAAAACTGTTTTTCTTCAAAACAGTTTTTTTCTGTAAAAAATACAATTCTTTTCTGTAAAAATTACAGATTTTTTTTTTTACAGTGTACCCTGGCCGACGTCCAAACCCGGCAATGTCTGTAATAATATATGTATACCTTTAATAAATGAATTCAGGCGTTAATTTATGTACTTTAATGTGACTCAAATGTTTGTCTTGTGTGACAAATTTTTGAGTAAAAAATGTTTAAGGTTACTAAATTTAAATAAAAGGATTTTCGATACTGACATGCTTTTATTTGATGTAAGACAGCATTTAACATTATATCGAAAAATAAACATTTCATAATAAATTATTATATCACTATTTCTCGTCACATCAGAAAAAGGTTGAAAATAATAGTCATGCATATTCGTGTAGTTTTATTCTTTTATTTTTATTCCTGTCGCACTGCATTCATTCCATCTTATCTTTAAACATTTAAAATAAAACTGATCGGACTTCCATCGAAAACATTTTAATATACGTCCTTTGAAAAGTCAAATGTTAAATGTGGAATAATTTTACTCTTCCACCTTTTAAAATATTCGAAATATTTCAGACTAGGAATTTTTTTTTTATCTTACTCGAAATTCGTTTTATCCGTTCTTGAAATATGCTGATAAGTTCTGGTTTAAAAGAAAAAAAAAAACAAGGCTTCAAAACATTCTTAAATAACAAGGAATTTCAAAAGTTTCAATATTTTAAATTCTCTTTATTCATGGCTTGAACAAGAAAATATATAATTTTATAATACTTGTTTTAAAAAAATAAAGTTATTTTACATCAAAATTCATATTTATGCAGTAAAAGCCATATTACAAGAAAATTAAGAAGTACGAGTACTGTTTTCAAATAACAAATGCGTTGTTCAATCAGTAACAACCAAATACTTAAATTAGTATATCTCTGCAGGACAATATGTATCGTTTACATGACCATTAAAAAAAAGATAAACATGGTGAAATTCACCTCAGCAACTTTATTTTAGCGGCGACCTCAGCCTTTAAATGTAAGTCAGTGTATGAATAGACAGACGTATAATAAAACAGATTTGTCATCATCAGGTTCAAAACAGATTTGTATAAGATTATCTGGGAAGAATAGTCCTTCAACCAAAAAGTTTCAAAAGTCAAAAAGTTTCAAAATTTAGCACGTATGCTAAATTTCAGCTTGATATGTACTGAAAAAATATTCAGCTGAAACTGAGAAAATTTATGTTAGTTACATTAAGATATATTTGCCAAAGTTAGCATATTATATGAAGGTCTCACAACCATAGCAGACCAAGTACACTTTTTAAAAAATGAGGTAGTTCATGTAGAAGGTACAGTAAACTGTGTTTTGTCAACTGCCATAGTGTGCCAAGTCTGTAATTCCCATACTTTCTCATAGATTGCATCTGTGTCCAGAGTTAGTGAAGTAATACAAGAAATCTTCACAACCATACTGAATCAAGTCCATTCATTAGTATACTACTCTTTCATCTGTGGTCCATTCTTGTCTAAATCTTACCTCATTGCTATCAAAAAACGTTGTAGTTTAATAAGTAGCAATTTTAAAACTTCTGATGAAAAATAAACGTTCGAGAATCATCAGAAGGATAAACTATGAATGGAAAGTAATATTGTTTTTAATGACGCCCTCCCCCTTCTCCCTGTAAACAAACGGTAAACATACCGACAGCGTTTTACTTAAAAAAAATCATTAGAAGGAACAAAAATCGAATCTCATAGTTCGATCTTTGGCCTAGAGAAGGATGTACGACAAAGAATAAGACCCCTGTGAAAGAGAAATTCTATTACAAAGTCTTCAACACACAGTTTAGTTTACGCTTCAAGCCACAGAAAAAGATGAAAACACTAGAAAAAGTCTTGAATCCGAAAGAGAGATCCACTTGCGGAAAGCTAAGTAGGCTAGAGAGAAAATGAAAACTGATAAAATTAAAGCCTCAGATGAAACTAACTACTGTACATTCGATTTACAAAAAGCACTTCCCTTTCCTAAGCTTTCAACATCCATAGCTTTTTATAAACGCAATCTATATGTTTATAACTTTGGGGTGCATGTTCGTCTGGGATGAAATAGAGCGAGGAAGAAGTTCTCAAGACCTTTCTAGCATTGTTGCAAGACACCTAAGAGAGAAAGCCCCTAAACTTAAGAAAATTATTTTATATTCTGATGCCGGGGGGGGGGGGGGAGGGGACAAAATTAGAACATTAAAATGTCTCTTACGCTGTTGAAACTAGCTAATAGTACAAAGACAATAGCAGAGTCAATTGATCGCAGATTTGTGGTGTCCGGCAATTTGGTCTGATTCAAGCAGCAAGTCGCAAGAAACAACATATCTATGTTCCTGCTGACTAGAAGGAAACTATTATGAATACAGAGAGGAAATGCTCTAAATTTGATGTCATTAAAGTTAAAAAATTCGATTTTGTGTCTACTGCAGCTTTGGAACAAAGTATCGCAAATAGAAAGAAGGATACCGATGGAGCTTATTGCAGTTGGATGGATATTAGATGGCTGCAAGTTGTGAGAGGTTCTCCTTTAATGTTACTGCTCAAAGAAACCCTCAATGAAGATCAATTTTACGCAAAATAACTTTGGAAAAACGGGCTTGTGGGCGCAAGTTACTTTTGCTTTCAAATGTCAGTCAAGATGCCTTGTACCTGTGCCGTTGAAATATCACTTTCGCAAAAAACAATGATATGATGATGTATTCTGCCATACATTCCGCCAAATCATCATGTATACTTCAAGACGCTTCCAGTAGAGACCAATACCAGGCTCCAAGCTACTTACTCTGGAATACATCATGATGACGGTGATGATAATGATAGTACTGTGTACAGTGAATTATTTACGATAACTGGTAATATGTTTCACTCGTTGAGTTGAATTTAGAGTAAAAATTAGAATAAGTAAATATAAATCAAAATTAAGAGTTTTTGTAGACATAATAAACAAGTCATTATTTGCATTTGGAAATTTCACAACCATACTGGACCAAGTCCTCACTTTTTTAATAAACGTATAAATTTACAACAGAAATATTCTTTGCCATTTGTAAAAGCAGGGCACTATAAAAATGATACTTTAAATTGAATATTGACACATATAATTCTTATAAATCACTTGATCTGAATTAACTATTTATTAAGAACTTTAAAGTGCTATTATTCACAATAGAGATAAATAGACTTGTTCTACCTTGGTTGTGAGCCCCTCATATATTTTAGACTTTTACTATGGTTTAAATATATCTTAGTGAAGATCAGTGACGACTCACAACTAGTTTTTTATAGCGCTATGTGGATAACTGCCAACTTTTACAATTCTTCCTTTATTTAATCGTATAAATTCACCAATTAAAGTAACGGTACAGATGGTGAATACCGTACCAGTAGCGGACACTTTAAATTTGAACTTAAATAATAAGTTTTGAAAGTCGCGATGAGGTTCACACCCTCATGAGGCTTCTATTACAGCCTTCTAGTGTTAACAATTGTAACTACAAAGACTTCAAGTCACCAGTTCCGGAACGAGATAATTTTAACTTAGAAATTGCAACCGTGTAGTCACCTTGCCGTGATTTCTTGTAGTGTGGAATAAGGAAAGCTAATTTTTGTATGCCTATGTTTACGCCATTTTTTTGTGCTTTCTACTTTCATATGATTAAAATTGGTGGTATGTAGAAGTTATTTTTATATTTCTTTTTGTATTTCGCATTCATCTGCTACCTTTTAACGGGAGTCCACTACTGGTACCGTAACGTATCACCATAAACAGTAGTAGACAGTCCTGTTAAAAACAGTAGTGCACTTAATTGGGAGAGCCTGTTTGTAAATAACAGGCTAGGGAATAAATGATTTAATGACTTTTTGCTAAGAAATACGTCAATTTCATCTGGAGTATCTCAGAATGCAATTAGAACTTGCGTCAATGAAGAACATCTGTTGAAATACTTCGAGGGGGTCTGCAGTTAATCATCAGAAAAGGATCTTGATTCGATATTTGAAAATTGAAGCAGGGTGTTCAACACCGACGAGACAACCTTTTTTCTAACTCTAAAAGCAGTAAAATTCTCTCTTTAAAAGGGAAAAACTTTTTACAAATAAACAAACGCTGACGAAAAGGAATATTTGGTGTCCTGTTTACGGAGAATGTAGGCGGGCACGTTGCGCCACCACTTCTTCTCTTCGAATACAAGAGAATACCGCAGGATTTTGCAGAAAGCATCCTCAATAATTTGGACATAAGAAAATTGAAGAACGGTTGAGTGGCAATTACCCTGAACTACGAATTCATTATGAGTGTGTTTCATCTTTGACTGATAAAACCCATATTAAACGCCCAGTGTTGATGTTTATAGATGGACACACTCTACACTAGATTTTACACATTAGCAGATTACGAATGAAAACGGAATCTTAGTAGTTCTGAACTCAACTGATTCAGACGATGTATGTTGAAGATTTTCGTGCGCTTAAAGGATACAGAAAACAAAAGACTCATGCGTGTTTGCTGAAAAACTCAGAAAGCTAATAGTCACAAAACGAGATTTCTCGCCTCTTCTTAAAGAAGTTTTCTATCAAAACTATTCACTAGTGACAATTAAAAATGGATTTTAAATATGCGATTTAGTGCCCTGGAATCCGCAAGCAGCTACTGACAAACTCACCAAAAGAAATCACACGGATGTTGATAGATAATCAAAGAATCACACTCTTTAGGAATTCGGAGGATGGATTAGAGTTCTAAAAACATTCATTTAGTGACCAAAAACTGCTGTCTGACAATGCTCGTAACTACACGAATATTACACCAGAAGACAAATCTCTGAAGTGTGTTATAAAATGAAGAATACGATTTAACCTGATGACTATAACGCAACTTCCGAATTTGCGTTCGAAAACGATCCAAATGCCGGAGTCGGAGAAAATGTTTATGCAAGAGGAATAAAAGAACAACAGAACGAAAACCCTCCAGATACTCCAAGTGAGTCCGATTTGCTGCATAAAAACCGCAGAGCGGCAGAATATATCTCTACATATGCGTGATAAGTATCAGACAGTTCCGACAATCATTCTGGTGTGTTTCAAGCTGCGTTCTGACGCGTATTTTGCCTACTTCTCTAGTTTTCTTGGAAAATCTTTTATTCTGAATCCATCTGCGGTTTATTAACAAAAGAATGAGGGGAATCAACAATGGGTCAGAAGATAAGGAGCTCGACTCTACTTGAAGGAAAGGTTCCTCTTTTGCTGGACATCAGTCTCTTTCCTGCTAAAGTCTGCAAAGACACCGCGTGGCCACAACAAACGAAGCCGACACTGATAACAGTTAGAAGGATGGTGCAGTGGCAGCCTAAGAGCGCTCTAAATGGCCAAAACCGCAAGAAAATCGGAATAGAAAAACGCCTAGCTACATTGTTAAGAGTGTTATCACCTCAAAAGCGCGAAGAGATGCCACAAAGATATAAAAAAAGAATAATAAAACAGCCATGGGAAAATATATCACAACCATAGCTTTACAGTATTCTATATAATCACTACAATATATACTTTTTTGATCGTATGCATACAGGTAGACATTAGCCTTTCGTGCTGAGAAAATTTAATTTTAATTTACATAGGATGCTTCTGCAACTAAGCAATTGTGTCGAGATTTACTAACTCAGATCAATGAAGGTGAAGGAATATGATTGGCTAGTGGACTTTTAGACAATTTAGAATTAGGTGCCGCATGCGGGTGTGGGTGCTGACCACAACATGAACATTGTTTCCAAACTACAACTGATCATATTGAAGCTGACAAATTGGTCTACAGGAATTTGTCAATCTTGTCTGTCATAATTGCTTTTATACCATTGATATGATTCAGTGACGTGCAGTTGAGTAACACGACCGTTGTTTGACTACTGCTAATGTATTGCCATGTCTAATTCTAAATAATCTAAGGGTGGGCTTGTAATGATACTATCATCGTTTAAAAACGAAAGCTATACAGGTCTAGATTTCTGTTTAAAGTTGAACCCCGCCCCTTACCAACATCCATGGCGAACTCGGGATTCGAGTCGGAGCCTCTTGACTAGTAGACAGCCCTCAAATCATAAGAAAAGCAGGCTGATAAGTGAAGGAACTTGGCAGACTTGTCAAAAACTTTTTAATAACTTTGATTACACTGCAATTTCGTGAAACACTTTTGCAACACTAACTGAACATAATAATTAACACTTCTAACTGAAATCATTTTCGATTGTGTTATGAATGTGTTGCGAATGTTTTGTGCAAAATAAAAAAGTTGTGCAAAAGGTGTTGTTAAAAATTACAAGAGGAGAAAATGTGTTTTCAAAGCATTTCAAAACATTCATTTTTAAAATTGTGTTATAAATGTTTAATAAATAGTATGTTTTAAGAGTGTTTGTGTGTTATTTTAAAGGCACCATGTAGAAAGTGTTTTGAAAGTGTTTTACATGTGTTGTTTTGTAGAGTTCTAAATTGAGTGGTGTTTAGAATGTGTTGTTAATTTGGTGAGAATGTGTTGTGCAGCACAACGCTATTGTAAGAAAATATTTTCATCAACACTATTTACAACACGATTTCAACACAATTAACAACACTATTTTTAGAACACATTTTCAGATAGCAACACTTTTGCAACATATTAAGAACACAATCACAACACAAAAAATATTTTGTATATGAAGTTTTCTAATTCACAACACATTAATGTGTTGTTAATTTGGTGACAAAAAATGTTCTAAAATGTGTTTATTTTTGTTTTTGAGAATTTGCAGTGTAGTGTCTTCGAATGTTTAAATTGTTATTATCGACAGTAACCAAACTGCTTGAGACAGTCCTCTATTCGTAAACATACATATTAGGCATGTGTCTTATTGAATACCGCCGATATCTGAATCTTAAATTTACAAATTTATTATAATTTAAAAATTGTTTATAGGATAAAGGAAGTAAATTTAAAAACTGTATTTTTTATTCTAATTTTTGAGTGGCTAATAAAATTAGAAATAAGTAAAAATGTAGATGACCGGCATAAATCTAGTTTACCAGTTCGATCAACTCATTCAGAAAGAATTGAAGAGAAAACGTGTTAAATCTTTCACGTAAAATTTTTAAGAAACGTCTTCAACTTCGCTTCGCAGACTATTGTCGTTGAAAGATGGAATTGAACACAAACAAATGGTGCTAAAAATCTTCTCCGTCAGAATTCTTGTGAATTTCCCATTTTTTATCTCACTGCGTAGAGTGCAATAAATGTCTTTCCCGAAACGCAATGTCACAAAGAAGAAAAACAAATGAGAAGAAATAAGTTTATAAAACAGAATAAAATATTTCCGTTCTGGTATTTTACAGTAAGTCATTTTTTGAAAAATGTGACAAAACAGATTATTTGCTGAAATGGATTAATCAGTTTGTAAGAAGGAAGATGTAATCAATACACTGAATTATAGCCTCTCTGTTGTTTTAAATTATAGTGATTTTCTTTCTGTTTAAATAAAAAGCTTTTCCGCAATTTGAGTTCTTTATATATTGTTCTAATTCTTTTAATTTAAGATTAAATGTTTTATCAATGCCATTTGTTAAATATCTTTAAAACTACTTGGAACTTCTAATACTAATTGAAATTAAAATATACATCGATTATTAAATATTGCAACATATTTCAAAAATTATCAATTTTAAGTAATTAAATCCCTTAAACATATTTTTAGAATATTTTAACTGCAGTAGATACTTTGTCGTATCTAAGTTACAAAATCGCCAGCCCAGGGCATAGTAGTCGGTTCAGCAGCTTGCGATTTAGCGTTTTGTTAATACTCAGTGCTATAGTGAGTATTTGTATCTGGAAGTAGTTTTTGAATCATTATTAATGAATAATTTCGTTATTTCATATTTGTATAAATTTTTCGTTTTCTGTTTTTTCTTCATTTTGCTTCTTTTTCTAATTATATGTAATATCAACGCAAACAAACACACTGAAAATTCATCTGGCTTGAAGATATAAAATAATTTTGAAGCTGTTTCAAGGCTTCATAAATGAACACCTTTCTGTTTAGAATTACATGAAAAAAGAGAATGAGAAACATCAATAGAAATGTATATGTGTTGCAGACTTTTCTCGTTCTTTTTTTTTTTCATTTTAAACTGAAAGGGTTCTTTTTCTGAAGCCTTGAAACAATTTCTTCAGCTAGTTTTGCTTTTCTTTTTGTTAGTTTTTTTCACATCATTTATTCATCATAACATTAGATGTTTTATTTTTTATTTATGCATTGATTACTTCCTTATTTAAAAGTTTACTTTTTTGTTATTTTCCAAAACTTGTCATTTATTTGAATATATATTCGATATTTTTAAGTACATTTAACACCTAATCAAATTTGAATAATTGTTAAATTTAATGTTTAGATACCTAATTTTATATTGTTGTTATAAGCGGCGCGAAAGTGAGAAATATTTATTGAAAAAAATAATCATTGAGCCCTGTCAAATTTTAATGATTTCATATACATCATTATAAAATAGAAGCTAGTACACACCCTTGCATTAAAAAACTTATAAACTTAAAATACGTCATTGTACGTATAATATAAAATAGATGCTATTATTAAGGTGTAAAGCGAAATATGATAAATTGGTTAGAGGAATTTTTGGCTAAAGAAAAAAATGTAAAACGGAAATGTATGGGCATATTTTTCTTACTGACAACTTTAGCTGAAAAACAATAAAACCCGCCTACACTATTGGGTTCTAAAAGAATTTCATCGTGAAATATGCTTTAAACTTTTTTCCTCTTCAAACGAATTTGAATCGTTTTAAAAAAGTTCTTGACAGAGGGATAAAAGGATATTTTATCAGCGATACAAAACAATAGGCGGGAAATGAAAACAATAATAATTTCAGAGGAAAAGATTATTTTGTTAAACTCAAATGTAGAAGTATCTGCATGACATTGTAAATTCTTATGGACTTGTACGATAATTGATATTAATTATAGTTAAATTAAAAGTTAATCACATGATCACGCTCGCATAATCTAAAACTTGCAATAATGCTATAATAATAATAAATATTCGGGTGTCGAGACTTGTAAAAAAACACACTGCAACGCTATCACTACTATTTTTATTGTTTTCTCTACCGTTATTTCCAAACAAAAATAATCTACCTCAGAAATTATTGTTTGAAATTAATGGCAGGCAAAATGATAAATACATAGTCTCCAGTGGCATGTCCTGACACAGATAAGCATAGCCAAAAGGAAAGTTTCATATGCAGATACAAGGATAGCACACATGAAAATACACAAGCAAAAGCAGAAAAAACGTACAAATAAACCAGAATAGCATAATAGAAAAAAATTAATCATCTCCTGTGTACACACAACATAGCACATACACAGATATGCTCTTTTTTAAAAAGTGACAAACACATAGCTGCAGCCAGAAAAATAGGCTGCAATAGCCATAGAATGTTTTTCATATACATGTATTAATACATATGTAGTGGAGACTGTTTTTTTTTTTTGTAAAACTTCCAAATGGGGTACAATGGACCACTCAAAACCGGGCCATTGTACCCCAGTTTTGTATCCTATATGATTTTATACGTTTGCATTATATATGAAATTAAGAATACTAAATTGTTTTATTTTTAATGAGTAAATTAACCATGATTCACGTAGTCTACATTTCTGTAGTATGCAATATACATATTATACTTTCAAATTATAAAATTAACCCAAATTAGAGACCAAAGAATAGTAAAGAAAGATTTTACTTATTCATTTATTTGTCACCTTTTATTTACTTTTTATAAATATTTAGTTAATTTTAAATTTCTACACTTTTACAAGCCTACAATTATATTAAACTCCTAGCACATTAAAAAAAATCATATACCTATTAGTTTGTATCCATTTATATTATAGATAAATTATAAGTGTTTAGTGAGACAAATTAATTTTAAAAATGTGTAATATTATATTACGTAAAGACATTTTCCCAGACAATGTAAATTAGACATGTAAAGGTCAAGATTTTTATATTATTTTATTAGTAACATATTAACTTAGCATAATTCTGTTATAATAAAAGATATATTCAACTTTATTTTCCATTATTACTTAAAAATAATATAACTAACTTTTTCATTAGTTATGCCAACAAACAATTCAAGGAAAGCATAGAGTAACAGACATATGGCCATTCAATGACATTGTCTTTGACACGCTGCGTCCCTTAAAAAAGCTTGTTTGCGCATGGATACAATTAAACGAAAGAAAAGTGCATTAATAATTCTGACTGATACAGCACTGAAAAAGATTATTGAAGAAGCAAAACAGAAGGAAGAGAATTTTTTTTAAAAAAACCGCTTTAATTAGAGCTAAAAAAATTTTATAAACAATGTTGGTTTCTGTTACAGAGAAAGAGGATAAAACTCAAGGCCCCATGACATGTTTCAAGGCAAAAAAAAAAGCAAAATTATGTATCAGAAAGTTCGAATGAACATCTCTGTTTATAGTAAAACAGAATAAAGTAATGAGGAAAATATTTCAGAGCGTAATGCTAATTTGGTAACGAAATAAAAGTTGGTATATATATTTTGGTCAAATTTATGCCAAAAAATACAATGTTTCTTTTTGTTGTTGTGGTTGATTTGGTAAGAGGATAAAAAAAAAGAATTATTCGTAAGATTCATGCTGTGAAAACTAATCAAAATGTGCTCATTTTTCCCGATAGTTTCCAGATATAATTGCAATGAATCTGCTAAAATACAAGTTTACAAGAAAACAGAACAGACACAAAAATCTTTTAGTATTTGCTAAATTTAATATTCATCAATCTTACATTATATGTGTGAATTGAGGCCATGATTAAACTAATATAATACATTCTATGTTTTATGCTACTAAAGAATGTACTCCATAAAAGTATATTTTTCTTTAATTTATTTGTGGTGCATAGAGCCACATGCAGTGGACTATTGTACCCCGGCCTTGGTGTACAATGGTCCATTTTGTCACTTGCTATTTGAAAAATATATTTAAAAAAGTGTGCATAATTATTAATTTTGAGTGAGTGAAATTTATACCTTAATATATAGATAATATGCATGCATCTTTTCAAACACAAAAAATCCCTGCCGACCCGGCCAACAGGCGGAGGTAGGTTTCGAAGTTAAGTATACTAATTTCACCAACAAAAACTAAATCATGATTAAATATAAATCCAATTTAACAGTTTTATCTGGCCGCTTTTGACGAGTTTTTATTTCATTTTCATATAATAGCTGGTTTTATCAGAATCATGTTAAGACGGTATTCAAAAAATACTTTTCCATGCTCAACAACTCGAAATTTTCTAGCACATTTTCAGATTCACTTTTAATAGAAACAATATGAAACTTGCTGACGTGATTTTTGAAGAGATTTATAAGCGACCTGTGTTTTTATTTTTCGTTCAATTAATTAAAACTTGATTTATAAACAATCACTTTCTCAGTAGGACAATATTTTTCGTTTCTGACACAATCGCTTCGGGAAATTCTGTTCAAAATGCCCACTTTGACATCATTTTTTGAAATATATTCTGCGTCTATCAAAAAATCGATCATTACGGTACATTATATAGTTTCTGATTAAGAGAATCTACCAATTGGATGCGTTTGAGAGCAAAAATGAATTTAAAAATGAGTCAGAAAATAAGCGGTTTGGATTTGAATACACCCTTAATAAGATGATTTTTTTCTTCAACCCCTATGTATTTTTAATTTGTTTTTGCTGTAAGAATTGGTCCTATCAAAAACTTGTGTATATAAATGTTGAAGACAATATTAAGAAGATATATGATAAATTCATGGGGATTTTATATCTTGTGAATTGACGGAGTTATGGAAATTTTTCTTATTTGATATCGTGAGAATTGACGAAGTTAGGAATTTTTTTCTCCCAAAAACCCTATTTTTTGCACCCCTTGAGCCCATTTTTAATTTTATCAAAAATCTGTGATACATAAATTTTAGACCCTATTTTTAGAAGTAATAAAAACTTTAAACTGATTTGATATGTACAAAAATTAAGAAGTTATGAGTTTTTTTCGGTTTTCACAAAACCCCTCCCTATTTCAATCCCCTTGGTCCGATTTTGCCCATTAACGAACTTGACCTAGATTTTACGCCCCTTGATTATGCATCAGTTTAGAAGAGATTTGTGCAGAATTGTGGAAGTTATCGTGTCCAGAAGAAAGTGATATATATATATATATAACCATTAAATAAACATTACCGACCACCAACAAAAACTGTGATATTATGAATGAAATGACAATTACAAATACAGTACCCCCCAAAACACATAACATGGATACTAAAATTACTATCTTACGAGTATGAATATGGAAGAAAAAAGGGAAAATATGGATACCGATAAAAATAATTGAAAAGCTTATATATTGAATTACGCTATCAAGGGTACAGAATTCAAATATATAAGCAAAATAGTCGTTTTCTGTAGAGAAAAAAAAAGCTAACAGCTGAAAAAAATTTTCCCCTGTACCCAAACGACTACATGACCGAAAGAATAAATGCAAGATGAATACAAAATAATATTAAATGCCATGAAATGGAAAAATCAATACATCCTTTTAAATAATTAATTTATATCAATGAAATTTAGTAATATTACTCTGCTTACCTAATAAAACCCCATTTTTATTTAATCCAAATACACACCAGCACATGTTATCCATTACCACTATAACTTTAAGGTTATTTTTGCAGTTAAGTTAACACAGATATTAGATAGATAGATAGATAGATATATAAAGTTTTTTACTGAGGGTGGTTTTGGGTTCTAGGGGTCGTGATCGGCGTAGATCTGCAAAATTTTTTCAGAAATTCCAACACAGGAACGATCCCAATAGGTAGTATTTCATACGAAATCTACCTAAAATCCAGTACTTTGAGAGTAAACAGTCAAAATTTACAAAAATAGTGTATTGTACCCCAGTCTCCCCTATATATTCATACATGGTGCCCTTAAGGCTATTCTCAAATGCTCTGCTCAACAAGCGCAAAACATTTTGACACATTTACAAATTCATTTTTTAACGGAAAGGTATAAAATTGAAAGGCCTGACTTTGGAAGCGATTTGGGATCGAACTGTGTTTTCTATTTTTTGATCAATAAATGACTTGTTGAGTTATATGCGATTTTGATCACGTTACAAACACGTTTTTAAACCTTTCTTGAGTATTTTTTCTCCTTTCGCGCGGAATTCGGTTCAAAATGCCCGCTTTGGCACTATTTTCTGAAAGATTAATTGCGTTTGCAAAAAAAAACGAAAAAGACAGCTCGATTACATAGTTTCTGAACAACAACACCTGCTAGTTTCATGCATTTCCGAACAAAAATAAATTAAAACTTATGTCATAAAGTTGCCCTTTTGTATTTTAGAACATACTAAGGATGTTCTCAAATAATTTATTTTTGTTCGGAAGTGCATGAAACTAGCAGGTGTTGTTGTTCAGAAACTATGTAATCGAGCTGTTTTTTTTCCCGTTTTTTTGCAAACTCAATAGATCTTTCAGAAAATAGTATCAAAGAGGGCGTTTTGAACCGAATTTCCGTGCGAAAGAAGAATATCCACTCAAGAAATGGTAAAAAACGTGTTTGTCACGTGATCAAAATCGCTTATAATTGTTTAGGTAATTTTTTGATCAAAAAATGGAAACCACAGTTCGATTCCAAATCGCTTCCATGATCAGGTTTTACAATTTAATATCTTTCCGTTAAAAAATGAATTTGTAAATGTGTCAAAACATTTTGCACTTGTTGAGCAGAGCAGTTGACCCTTAACATAAAATGCAAAATATTTCAAAATGTACAGATTAAACTCTTTAGTAATGATAAAAACAACCAACTAAATTTAAAGTTTTCTAAAAGAATACATAGAGTATGATACTCACAGTAAGTATGTCACTTACTTTTCACATGCTGCAATTTTAGACCATTTAGAATTAAACGGAGCATACAAAATACTTTGTTATATCAGCAATAGTCAATCATTAATCCGGTCACCTTTTTCACAAACTCGTAGTTCCCCTGATTCCAATAATACTGCTTGCAAATTTGTCAAAATGTTTCTATTGGTCACTCTGCAATATGACAAATAATTTTGTAATTGGTAAAATTCACTAACTTCTAAATTTGCACAAATTACTGAATCTTTATCGTCTATATACTACGATCTCACCTCTCAATGCGTTATTCAAAGTTTTTGTTATTGATTATTCATCAGATTTTTGTAGTAACCTGACTATAAGATTCAAGATTAGCATTTTCCTTAACCTTTCAAATTAAAATTTAAAAAAATAATGATACTAGTATTTAAATTGTGCACCTCAGTACATGCACATTCGTGCGGTTTGTTCAAGACTAATGAAAACCTGACATTGGAGCACCCTGTAGTTTAGACCGAATAAAGGAATTCAATCTTTTATGCCGTATTTCTTTGTTATTATTATTTAATTTTGTATTCCGGACTCCACTTCAAATTATTCAACAATTATTCTAAATCACCCTATGACCAGTGGAATTAACTATGAATGAACTATAATTTATTATCATTGAATCTACGCGTTAATACACAACTAAAACTTAATAAATATGTATTTAATGATAGAACACACTTTTTATATTATATTTTATTAGAACTACAAATTTTTACTCGATATCAAACCGTGTTCATGAATACATAAATTCTACATTTTGCATTAAATATTTTTCGTTAGAATTTATGAGGAATATATTTTCATTTTATTATATTTATGTAACCATATCACATATGCTAAACCTTTCTCAGTCAATAGAAAGTTTTTCATCCAAGTAGACGTTTATTCCATTCAGTGGTGTCATAAAAAAATTGAAATTTCCGAACGTATATCAGGGTGTAAAGTTTCAGTTTCATTTGCTATATTTGGTTCTATTTTTCAAATCTTCTGAGAAAAATATTCAAGCTTGATGCTGCGTTTGATCATTTAAAGAAAGGATTTGTATTTGCTAGCTACCTATCTTTAAAGTATGTAGTTTCGAATAAGTATTGATTAGTTTGCATTTATATGGATGCGATAATATGCGAACGCATTCGAAAGATTTTGAAGGAAATATTTTTTTGCCAAGTAGCAAATTTTCGTATCTGCAACTTTATAATAACGTAATTGAATAATCTTTAAGCAGCATATTTTAATACGAAATATGTTTGTACCAAGTAGCAAATTTTTGTATCTGCAACTTAATAATAACTTAATTGAATAATCTTTTTACAGCATATTTTAGTCCGATTTCATTATATTTTATTCATAAATTTTCGAAATAAGATATAATGTCACACATACGTGTCACAGTATATCTGTGTCCAAGTTTAAGTGAAAATGGTTATCGTTATGTTAACTCAATAGTGTTGTTATTCTGCAGCATATCAACTCTATTGAAACTCATTTCAGCAATTTTTCGTCAATGGTTTACACTGTATCGCTCATACTATGTTCTAGTCCCTGCGCATGTTGGAGTAAATGTATTTTGTTAACTAAGTCCTAATACAAATACATATAGAAAAAAATCTCACGATGTGACCGCACGTCTTAGAAAACGTGCTAAAAAGATCCTTAATGGAGCTGATGTGCACACAGTAATGAAGAAGCACAGGCTGGGTATTTGGGAGTTAACCATTACCACCTAAATTTCGACTATTCTATTACACATGTGTAAAATTATATCTTATTTTACCAAATTATGACCAAAATATAATGCGTTGTTTCCATAATTTTGTAATTTCTTTGTATTTCTTTTGATGTTTTTCATCGTGTATATATGTGTGTGTACGCATGTGCGTATATGGGGGTATTTGTAAGTAGGTTTGCTTATAAAAGTCAATAGCTCTATCGAGACTGACATACATGTTTACAAAAGCACATAATCGAAACGACACGTGTACGTACCGGCGTGTAGCCTAGCCCCTAGCGTCACACTTCCAAAAGGAACAAATGGATGTTTGAACATCTTGTTATTCAAAAGTTTTCGAAGCACTGACGTTACTTTTGTTACTTTGGGTAAATATATACATATACAGGTTGGTCATAAAAACGTGACCCTATTCAAAATGATCTCGCATAAATTCTGTCGTCATCAAAATTGATATATGCATAAAATGGACAATGGATAATCGATCGATAGATTTAAAAAATAGTTTAAATTTAAACTATGGGGGGGGGGGGGAATGCGGATCTCGTAGACGATTAACACGTTCACGCCGACACGGTGGGTCACACTCGACTGTCTCAGAGTTGTCAACTTTCCGACTTTTTACACACCACTATTATTTTAAAGAAAATGTTGTTCCTTTAAATCGCTAAATTTTTCTAATTAAATAAAACAACAATTTTTGTATTAAAATACTGGTATCCAAAAAGCCGGAGACTTGGCAGCTTCGAGACATTCGAGTGTGACCCACCGCGCCGGCGTGACCGTGTTAAGCATGGAGATAAATTTAAGATAATTTTAATTCATTGACAATGTAACTCTTACCTGTTCAATCCATTGTGTGGATCCATTTTCATTTGGTTACATGCTGAAGGCTATTGTAATGTTTTCAAATATCCACCAATGAAACACAAGCGACTACCATCTACTGGTTGGAAAATTGAACTATTTTTCAATTAATCAAGGAATGTATTTTATGCAGATACCAAGTTTCATGGCTATATCTTGATAATAGTTAACCTATGCTACACTATTCTGAATAAGATCACATATTTTTTAGTCACTCTATATACATATGTATGTCAGAAGAAAGAGATAGGAAAGATTGGGTTGATTTATTAAGTATCGGCTAACTTTAGATTTAATATTTTACATAAGTAAAATGCTTCATGGAGGATTTTTGGAAAATTTGACCCGTTGAGAAAAATCCGGACAAACAGAAAGAGAGATTGCTAAGGAGACGGATGGGTGTCGGTACCGTAATTTCCGGTGGATAAGTTGCGGATCAAACAAATAAATTTGACACATAACACCGAAAATTATATTTATTAAAGATATAATATCTGATAATATCTTTGGTCCTATATATTTAACTTCATCTATTAAAATTTCCGGTTTAAAGCAGGTTTAGTTTATCTGCAGCTTATAAGCCGGAAATTACGGTAATATGTTATAATTTATACTTGTGAGTCTCGCTACAAAAAGTTGAACTAATTTTTAGCGCTAAATCAAGGATAAATATGTCAGATTTATCATCACTGTAAAAACACAAAACAGGCAATGATCTGAGAAAATAAATGGCTTTATACGTAAGATTTACAAGGAGAGGGTCCGAGTTTGGTGTCACCGAATGCGATGAACATTTGTGTATCGATAGAGTATAGTTAGTGGCAGAATCCCAGAACAGCCGAGACACCTGATTTTTGGCGATTTTTCAAGACGCGCCAACCAAGTTTCCGGCAACCTAGAAATTCTCCCCAATCACAACGCCTGCATGTAATAAAGTTCCAAATACCATTCTTTTCATAAAATAAACATTCTACAAAGCAAATATCAAACAATTTACAATTACTTACATTTTACTCCCGATTATTTTCTGTTTTTCGAACTTTTCACTCCGAAATTTCCGATTTTAACCAAATTTTCAATCAATCAAAAAAAAAATTCAAAATTCCGTATGCACCAATTTCTAACACACAAAATACAATACTCATCAAATAAAACCAATGAAAATTCACACCTTTACTTCTGTTTAACGAAAGTTATTTAATCCTGCAAAGAGGTTCTAATATTAATCGAATTTAAAAATAAATCACACGTTCGAAACATCGAAAGTAAAAAGCTAGCAAACAAAAAAAGAATTCTTTCTGCTTGCCAGATGGCGCGCGCTGCGGCAGACGATTCAGAAATTACAGAATTTCAAACCTTTTCTCAAATTAAGCTCAATGTTTGATCTTATAAAGTGCCCTTCTACATGAGAAATACTTTTTTGTCCCTTAAAGATCAGTTTAAAATGTGGGTGCACAACCTTTTTAAGAGAAGGGCCACTTTAAAAAATTTCTGGGTTGTCGAGGGCCACATCAGTAACACGGAGATAATTCTATTTCGGGGAGATAATCTGTGGCTTATAATCAGATAAAAAATATGATTTCAGAGGAAGGGGGAGTTTTACCCCTCTAGATTCCCCTACCCAGTCAACATATCCGATTTAGTTGGCAAGGATATATCAACAGCTTACGTTTGTATATATAACATAGATATATAGCAAGGATTATTAAGACTGAATGACGATATTCTTTGGCTTTATTTGGAGGAGTAAATTTTGTTCTTTTAAAAGTGATAAAAACAAACATAGGCATGAAGTGTCGAAAAAAATGTGAACTTTATGAACGAAGGGGGGGGGAGAGGGAAGAGCCTATCAACGAAATTTGCGATTTTTCCGTGCCTGATCAACGAGATTCGCGATTTTTCCATTCCCGATCAACGAAATTTGCTATTTTTCCACGCCTGATCAACGAAATTTGCGATTCTTAACTGACTCTCACGAAATTTGCAATTTTTACCCCAACAAATTGACAAAATTAGCGATTTTTTCTCAAGATAATCTGACGAAATTCGCGATTTTTCTGGAGCCGATCAAAGAAATTTTCAATTTTTCCGCGCATCTGCTAGAAAGTTCGCGATTTTTCCGTGCTTGATCAACGAAATTTGTGAGCTTTCCGCGCCTGATCGATAAAATTCGCAATTTTTTCGCCTGACCAACGAAATTAACAAATTTTTTGGAGCCCGATCAACAACACTCGAGATTTTTCCGTGCCCGATCGACGAAATTTGCGATTTTCCCGCTCCCGATCAACGAAATTTTATATTTTTTCCCGCGGCAAATTGACGAAAATCGCGATTTTTTCTCACAATAAAACTGACTAAACTCGCGATTTTCCGCAGCCAACCAATGAAATTTTCTATTTTTCCGTGCATCAGCGAGAAAATTAGTGATTTTCCCGCGCCCAATCAACGGAATTAACGATTCTTAACTGACTCTGATGAAATTTGACGAAATTTACGATAACCATACGAAATACACGATTTCTCCGCAGCCGATCAAAAAAATTAATTTTCTTCCGCTCTTAATCGATAAAATATTTTTCCGCACCCGATCGACGAAATTCGTGATTCTCAACTGACTGACGAAATTTGCAATTTTTTCCCACGGTAAATTGACGAAATTGATCTTTTCTCGCAACTGACGAAACTCACGAAGTTTCCGCAGCCAATCAACAAAAGTTGCAATTTTTCCGCGTATCATAAAAAAAATTTGCAAATTTCCCGCGCATCATCGACAAAATTAACGAATTTCTCGTGCCCGATCAGCGAAATTTGCGATTTTTCAGCACCTGATCGACAAAATTCTCTTTCTTTCCGTGCCCGACAAACATAATTCGCGGGATTTTTCCGTGCCCGATCCGAGAAATTTCCTAATTTTTTCGCGCCTCATCGACAAATTTCGAGATTTTTCCGTGCTTGATCGACGAAATTTGCGATTTTTCCGCCCCTCATCGACAAAATTCGCGATTTTGTGCCAATCAACCAAATTCGCGATTTTTCCGAGCCTCATCTACAAAATTCGCTAATTTTCCGCACCCGAAAAGCGAAATTCGCGATTCTTAACTGACTGATTCCCGCGGCGAATTCACGAAATTCATGATTTTCTTCTGCGACCTCTGGACAAAAATTGCGATTTTTTTCCCTTTAGAAATTGTCGAATTCGCGGGCCACACGTTAACCCATCGCGGGCCACAGGTTGAGCATCCCTAGTTTAAAAGAAATATTTATGCATTAAAAAATTACAAGCAATGAATTTTAAAAGCGCATTGCATATATTTATACGAATTTAATTTGGGGACTTTTTTTATTCACGTGTTTTACCGATATTGTGTATTTCAATAAATAGTAGCGTACACTTATCAAATATTTATGCGCTACGTCAAACGAATCCATTGAGTTTTAGCGATTTTCTGGAAGTACACATTCAATGTTCAAATTATGATTTAACAATAACTTTTAAAATATTAATCTGATGCCAATGTTATTTAAAGTTCTTCCAACATCAGAAATAGATTTCATTAATTAAAAATTCGCTTAAAACCTTTACTTTTGCATTATTAAAATTACAAAAAGGCAATTTTAGCATTTTACAAAACAGATTTGTACAAATTTCTTTAAATTTCACAACTTCCGTTCATGAATTTTGCAAATATATTTTATTTCTAAAATTTATTATGGACAATTATCAAACATTTCAACTTCTATAATTTAAAACTAACGCACGTATGAGCGCTGCGAGCCCATTAAAACAACAACCGAAAGAACATTAATAGACACGCGAAACTCGCTGTGCAGCAATAGCTAAAATGCACGAAACTCGTCAATGCCGCGATTGGTAACGGACGTATAAGCGGTTAATGAGCGCTGCGCGCTCATTAACCGGAAAAAAACATCACTGGACACACGAAACTCGCTGTGCACAGATCTCTAAAATGCACGAAACTCGTCAATGCCGCGATCAGTAACGCGCGCCCATAAACCGAAAAAAAAACCATCACTGGACGCACGAAACTCGCTGTGCAGCAATATCTAAAATGCACGAAACTCGTCGATGCTGCAATCAGTAACGGCACTAACGCCAAAGCAAAAAAAAAAAAAAAACACTGGTTGCACGAAAATCGCATTGCAGCAATTTCTCAAATGCGCAAAACACGTTAAAGCTGCGTTCAATAACGCACTAATCAAACTATTAAAATCTGTATAAAATTGTACAAAAATACGAGATAAAATTTTCAAATTCTTTTTTGATTATATTAATAACGCATAAATATTAAGCGGTTTTTTAACTAATGAAAAATTATTTCTGATATAGAAATGCGCTTTCAATAACATAAATACGTCATCTCAATCTTCTAAATGTCATTGAAATATCATAATTTGAATCAATGAATTTTTAGTTCCAAAAAAGATACACCGTAGCTCAAAAATATCTCAGAAATGTACGTTACTATTTATTCAAATAAACAATATCCGTAAAATACGTGAATAAAAAACATCAAAATAAAAATTAATTCATTCAAACAGACGTCGCAAGCTTTTAAAATTTAAACACAAAACTCACGTAACAAACTTATTTCAAACGGGTAGTATTTCATGCGAAATCTCCCAAAAAGCCAACGATCCAATACACAAAATCCCTGCCGGTCCGGCCTACAGGCGAAGGTAGATTTCGAGGTTAAGTATACTAATTTCACCAACAAAAACTAAATCGTGATTACAGATAAACCTACTTTAACAATTTTATCTGGTCGCTTTTGACGAGTTTTTATTTCATTTTTATATAATAGCTGGTTTGATCGGAATCATGTTAAGGCGGCATTCAAAAAATACATGCTCAACAACTCAAAATTTTCTGTCACATTTTCAGATTCACTTTTAATAGAAACAATATGAAACTTGCTGACGTGATTTTTGAAGAGATTTATAAGCGACCTGTGTTTTTATTTTTCGTTCAATTAATTAAAACTTGATTTATAAACAATCATTTTCTGAGTAGGACAATATTTTTCGTTTCTAACGCAATCGCTTCGGGAAATTCTGTTCAAAATGCCCACTTTGACATCATTTTTTGAAATATATTCTGCCTCTATCAAAAAATCGATCGTTACTGTACATTATATAATTTCTGAGTATGATAATCTATCAATTGGATGCGTCTGAGAGCAAAAATGAATTTAAAAATGAGTAAGAAAGTAAGCAGTTTGGATTTTAATACACTCTTAATAAGATGATTTTTTTCTTCAACCGCTGTGTATTTTTAATTTGTTTTTGCTGTAAAAATTGGTCCTATCAGAAACTTGACAATATAAATGTTGTAGGCAATAATAAGAAGATATATGATAAATTCATGGGAATTTTATATCTTGTGAATTGACGGAGTTATGGAAATTCTTCTTCGTCAACCCCCCTTTTTTGTTTTCGATTTTTTTTCCGGTACGAATTGGTCCTATCAAAAACTTGTGAATATAAAAGTTGTAGATAATATTAAGGAGATTTATAATAAAATTAATTGGATTTGATATCTGAAGAATTGACGAAGTTGTGAATTTTTTTCTCCCAAAAACCCTATTTTTGCGCCCCTTGAGCCCATTTTTAATTTTATCAAAAATCTGGGATGCATAAATTTTTGGCCTTATTCTTATAAGTAATAAAAACTTTAAACTGATTTGATATCTACAAAAAATAAGAAGTTTTGGGGTTTTTTCGGTTTTCACAAAACCCCTCCCTATTTCAATCCCCTTGGTCCGATTTTGCCCATTAACGAACTTCACCGAGATTTTATGCCCCTTGATTTTATGTATCAGTTTGGAAGAGATTTGTGCAGAATTGTGGAAGTTATCGTGTCCAGAAGAAAGTGATATATATATATATATATATATATACAGTGGCGGTCAAAAGTTTCCGGCCAGTTAGTTTTTTTGATTTGTCTGACAGAATGTTTTAGCGAAGAAGAAGTTCAACTGCTCCAAAAGTTAGGAATAAGCAAATTACCTCTGACCACGTGATCATTTTGATTGGTTACTTAAGATACTTGATGCAAAGGGGAGGAATTCAAAATTCGCGCGTGCAAAAGTTTCCGGCCACATCGTCATTCATTAGTTTTTGCTATCGCTAATATGTTTTTTTTTTTTTGGTCATGTTTGTTAATTAATCAAGGTGAATAATGTATTTGAAATTCAAAAATGAAAAGTTTAACAATTTGTTGTTCCTAAATGAGTGATTTGTTTGTCGCTAAAGGGACAATCCTCTCGTGAGATTGCGGCAAAGTTGTCGATCGGAAAATTTGCTGTAAACGATTTTTTAAAAAAATATAAAGATGGTCATGGCCTTCGGAACTTGCCACAAACCGGGGGACCCCGGAAAACGACTATTCTTGAGGACAGAATTATCAGAAGAAAAGCAGTTGATGACCCGCTTAAAAATGCCGCTGCAATTCCACGCCATTTATGGTGTTAACAGCGATTTATGGTGTTATGGTTATTGCTGAAACAAGTTTATCTACAGTGTCAGGACGCTTATGTGACGTACAACTTTATGGAACTGTCGGTGTTAAAAAACCTTTCATAAGTAAAAAAATCCAGAGGGCCCGACTGGTATTTGCCAAGGAATATAAAGACTGGACAAGTGAAAACTGGAAAAAAGTACTATTTTAAGATGAATCGACGTTCAATCTTTTTGTGAGTGATAAAAAACGTTACAACCGACGACCTAAAAACAAAAGATAAGGTGCGAGATACATTATTCCTACAGTGAAGCAGGGCGGAGGACACGTTATGCTGTGGGGAGCATTTTCTGGACAATGCGCCTGTCCGTTATTTGAAATCCGCGGCAAGATGAATAGTGCAATGCATAAGGATATCTTGCAAGATCATTTGCTGCCTTATTGGAGGAAAAATTGTGGTCGCAACTATTTGTTTCATCATAAAAACGACCAAAAGCATACATCCAAGCTCGTTAAGCAGTGGGTTTCGCACAAAAAAACTTCGCTTTTGAAACGAACAGCCCAATCATCCGATCTGAATGTAATAGAAAATCTTTGAAACTAACTTGAAAACGTGTGTGGAATTATAAATATTCCAATTTAGCAGCATTTTCACAAAAATTGCAAGAACCGTGGACAAAACTTAACATCGATGATCTACAACTGTTCATTGAATCGATGCTACGTTGCTGCGCCGCAGTACTTATTGCTAATTGTATAAATATAAAATACTAATTGTAAATGTTGTTGATCACTGTTATTTTCTTTTATAACACCATTTTTTTCCAAACTTACCAAAGTGGCCGGAAACTTTTGAGAACATGCATTTTCTTTTGCAATTAATTTTGTCAATTAAATTTATTAATATTTAATTTTTATTCCATAAATAAGTTCTTAACTGTTAGTCAATAAAGTGTATAAGTATCACTTTGAGATTCCTCTTCATATGGAATGGATATACTTACAAATTAACCAAAAAATTTATGCTGGCCGGAAACTTTTGACCGCCACTGTAGATAGATAGATAGATAGATAGATAGATAGAAGTTTTTTACTGATGGTGGTTTTGGGTTCTAGGGGTCATGATCGGTGAAGATCTGCAAAAGTTTTTCAGAAATTCCAACATAGAGGAGAATGTAATAGGTAGTATTTCATACGAAATCTACCTAACAAACCAACATATCCCATTAAAGCGATCCAAATTCAAGATCAAACCATTGTAGGCGTGGAAAAAAATTACGAAACGAACTGGTAACAATGAAAATCCATTTATCGCCTCGCCAAATTGAACGACGCCAAGTGTCTCAGCTATTTTGGTATTCAGCCTAGTTAGTATATAGATATATGAGCGCCATAAAGCGCAATCCCGAGGGGGTCTTGAGAAAATAAGTCGCAAAGTTTAAACTACAGTTTCTAATCGGATAAATTTGCTTCTTTGGCAAGCTATTCAGTAGCATGGTAGCAGCATCCTGGATTTGAGATTTTTCTACCCGGGTTCAAATCCCCCTCGGACTTGTTTTTCAGAACGAAACTTTTTATCAATCATTTTCAAAGCGCAATTGAAAAAAATATGTATACTAATTGAAATTTACGAAAGATATGAATTAAATGTCTGTTTTTTAGCATATAAGTGCTTTTTTAACTGCAAAATTTTGCATGTTTAAATATATAATGAAAAAATAAAAAATAAAACGCATATTTATATGTGTACAGACCAGAAGTTTTTTATTGTTATTTAAAATTATTTAGAGTTATTTCAATGAATATCTACAATTTTTAACAGAGAAATAAATTAAAATAAGTGAACAAATATATTATTTTCATTTTGTTTCCTCATTTAAATACTTCGAATACTTCATGGTTTATTAAAAATATGCTTTTATATTTTGAATATGAAGTTTTAAAGTCTGGGATTCTTGATTTTTAATTAGAATAAGTGTCTACGTAGTAATTTCTTTCGGAAATCATTTTTTTTTCTTGTTTAATATTTTTATATAATGCAGTTTAATTATATAAATGCAATTTTATGTGCGAATATTTGCATGTTTATATATTTAATGAAAAGTAAAGATAAAATAAATAAATAAATAATATTAACAAACTAAACAAAAGTCAATTATAACTGTTATAGACCATAAAATTTAGCCATTTTAAAATTTCTTTACCGTTATTTACATAAATAAGCTACTATTTTTCACAGTGAAATAAATGTATCGTTTTTTTTACCAACTAGCTTTTTAACTTTTGAATTTTTTAAATCTTGGAGTTTTAGGATTATAGTTTATATAGATAGTCTTTGTGCTTAAAAATAAGTTCTAAAAAGATATTGAATTGCTGAAAATATTTATTACATAGGCAATAATTACAAAACCAAAAATCCGGTAAAAAAGTCATAAGAATTTAAAAAAGTTATTAAAAGAATCATTAAATATTCGAAATACTTTCATATAGAAACAAAATTAATATAATATAATTATTCAGGCAATTATATCACATGTTTTAATTTATTTCTCTGTGAAAAATAGTAGATTATTCATTGAAATAAGTGTAAATAATTTTAAATAACAACAAACAATTTATATGTCTATAGACATGTAAATGCGCATTTTTTTTCTTACTTTTCATTATATATTTAAACGTGCAAAATTTCGTAGTTAAAAAAGCCCTTATATGCTGCAAAACATGCATTATATCCATTTTTTTTTTTTTTATATATATATATATATATATAAATTTAATTTATTATACATATTTTTTCAATTGCGGTTCGAATGTGATTGATAAAAATTTTCGTTCCGAAAAACAAGTCCGAGACGGATTTGAACCCGGGTAGAAAAATCGCAAATCCAGCATGCTGCCGATCGTGACATCAATCGCTTGCCAAAGAAGTAAACTTATCCGATTATAAACTGTAGCGTAACCTCTTCGTTACTGAGCAAAAAATATTTTTTGAAAAAACATTGGAATAGGTTTTCCTGCTTAGTTTGGCTACAAAAATGATAATAATAAAATAATTAAAAAGGTGTATGCACCAGGGTACTAGTAAATGGAGGTCCACGTATGTGGACCTTGGGACTCAGTTGCGTAAAAAGTTGGAAAATTATTTTTAAAAATCATCGTAAATATTTGTTTATTTTTAAAATTGCGAAAATAAATGTCCTCTTTTAACATAACATAATAAAATATTATATTTATTTCTTTAAATGTATTAAATTAATTAAATCCTAAATCTTAAATTTTTTAAATAATTTTTGTCGTGCATTATTGCTAAGAAATGACTGCATAATTTAAATTTTATTACTTTATTTTTTACTTAGTGCAAAAAAAAAATTTAAAACAACTGTTTTTCAAAATGCATACATAAACTTTACACTTTATACACATAACCCTTCTTTTTGATTTACATTTTTCCAAACAACACTTAGATGCATTTTTGCTATTTATAAATTTTGTTAAATGTCCTACATTGTCAAGATCGGTTTCCTTATAAGGTACGTTAACTTTTCTTTGCTTCTTTAGAATTTCTTCTTTCAGAACATGAATGTATTCGTGGCCTACGTCTACGGGGGTTTATATGATTTCTTCCTTCATACTTGATCAGAGGTATAGCAATATACATCCTATAATCTATTAATGACATGTATTTTCATCTTCGTCGCTTTATTATCTCTTACGTAATGCACCCAGTAATTCGAAATCATTAGATTGCAAAGTAATTAAATACATACGTTGGCTGTTTGTTTGTTTTTGCTGCACAGTGATAATGTATGTTTTACCGATAAAAGATCTGTACCACCCATAGCTATGTTGTTCATTTTTGTTACAGCTGGATGTCTACTTTCATTTTTTTTCTTATCCTCTTTCGACCATTTCCTGCATTTACTTCACTCTCATGTTGAAAGAAACGTAACTGATTTGTTATATTTCCACTTTAAAACGGAAAGCTCATCATCTCCTATTACCTCATCCCACTCTCCTTTTTTCTGTTCTTTATCAGCTCTCAATTTTTGTGTAGCAGAACCTATTCTATTTGACGTAATAGTTCCTGAGAAAAAATATTATTTTGCAAAAAGTATTCTGCACATATCAAACAAGTAAATAAAATCTGTGTAAATTATATGGTTAAAATATTAGGACACACTTTAACACAATAATTTAACAATACCTCCACCTAAACGAAAATCCCACATATCATCTGTGGAAATACTGCCATTGCTAACATACGTATATACATAAATCTAATATCAATCCATCTCTAACAGACCGAGCAAAGAGGAAATTGCTGGCCAGCAGCAGGATAGGTGCTGGCAATCATGGAGAAGTGCTGGCTGATGGTCTACCACTGCATGACCACTGCTGGACAGCTTCAGTCAACTTTGCTGTTGGAAATCATCAGATAAAATTCTGGTGGGCATCCATTTTATCTCTTGCGCTGGCCCACCACTACATGGAAGTGCACGAACTTTTGCAGTATTATTGCTGGGAACCCTTACTCTAGGTGGCGCTGCGAATATCGAAGACATTGAGTATTTGAACACAAATCTGAAATAAATATCTTAACACAATTTAAGCTGTGAAGCTAATTTTTTTTGAAACTGTAAAAAATATAGCACCACTGCCACCAACAAAATAAATAAATAAATCAATAAATAAATAAATTCTTTATTTCAACGCACTTTTTTTTTCTCCTTAAATCTGGTTTTACTAAGTTACAAAGGATTTCGGTTTTCATAATTTAAACAGATCAGAATCAATAATAAAAAAAAGCGTATCAAATACATAGGATTTCTATACAATAGAATAATTTCTATACCACTTTAATGATTGGTAACGTAAATCACAAAAGAAACAAACTTGAAATAGTGTAATGAGAGCTTACAAACTCGGAGCAATCGTAGCGTACGCTGAAAGCACTTGTTCATGTCTGATCACGAGAACCAAGCAGCATCGAGCGCGGTCAGTACATAGGAGGGTGACCGCATGCAGTTCAAACATTTCTATAGACATTTCTATTATAGTCACTTCTACAAATGTTTCTATAGCTCTTGGTGAAACTAGCTTATAGAAAAAAGAGCCATAATTATATAATACTTTGTTTTTTTATAGAATTCTATAAGAAATTTTTGTAAGGGAAAGTGCTGGGCCAGCAAAGGGATAGCAGTGGGATAGGTGCTAGCACTGCAGGAAAAGTGCCGGATTGAAGTAATGTAATGGCATACCAATGCTGGCCTGCTGTTGGCCATCACTGATGGGCCATCTGCATTCGGGTTGGACACTTTTCGACAGGTTTAAGTAATGGCACCCTTGCACTTTACCGCTGGTAGCACTGCTGGCTGCCATCTTTTTTCCAGCTGATGGCCCACTGTTTCTTTCTTTGCTGGGGACAGAACAATTTTTTTATACCTAGAGAATTTGGTTTTGAAGGTAGATTTTGTAGGAAATCGCACTGCCCAGAAGGGGAATCATTTTCTAGTCCAAAGAAATATGTTTATGTCAAAGTAAGCATAACCCCTTGAGGGGCAAGCAAAAATGACTCTAAATGTTGAGTTCTCACCGGAATAATCCAAAAAATTTATTTTTAAATAAGGAAAAGCAATTTTTCAACGATTTTCCTCCAAAGTTAAAAAAATAAAAGTTAGTACAAATTTTCTGGTGAGAATCTTGTTTAAATTAGGTGGGATATATTTTATCCCACCGCCCCTCAAGGGGTTAAACATTTTTCTGTTATTAAATCTAAAAAGAGTGGCAGAATTACCAACAAAATATAGATAATTCCTTAGTCTAAAGAATCTATTTTGTCATTGTATCAACAAATTGCTTGATTGTCTTGCGATAAATATAATTTGGCTTAAGGGAATTTCGATATAACTATGAAAATATAGCGGCCTGTAAGATTCATCATATCATAAACCGTAGTATTTACTGACCTGTACTTAAGATTTTGTATGGAATTAAATTTCTTTGTGCAGCTAGTTCCTCAAAAAGCGCAATACTCATAACTGATGGTTAAATTTTAATGTGAAGAAAATTATTAATTTTAACAGTATTAGGCAATGTTTTTGTACACTTAAAAATAAACAGCTATTGAATTCCAATCATTTAGTTTAAAATGAATATCTAAGAATAAAATGTACATATGTATTAGTATTAATAGAATTAAGATTTAAAAAAAAAAAGTAAAATCAAAAGTTGGCCTAAGGTGACCTTCTAATATTTAATTATTATTATATATTATTTATGCGAAAGAATAATTTACAAATATGACTATATAAAATAATTATTATAATTTATTTTGAATAAAAAATGCATTATGTATTTAGCTGTGGTCTCCAATGTGTCTATGTATTTTCAATAAAATTGAAGAATTTAATCAGCATTAAATAATATATAATCAAACAATTATACAAAATCCACTTAATCTAGCTTAAATTGCATATTCTGTTTAAAAAAAACACATATTTTGTGTTAATTAAATATAAGAGGACTTTATTATTATTTCTAAATAAGACAACAGTATTCCCTGAGTTTAAGCCTATTTATAGTTATTGAGAACGGAGGTCCACGTATGTGGACCTCAATAAAATGTTACTTTTAAAATAAAAAAAATTCACAAAATAAACAAAACGAAGTTATCTAGGGAATATTTATAATGTTGTTAATAATAAAAAAAATTATGACAACTTAATTAAAATTTTAATATAGATAAATATTACTTTCTTTTATACAATCGCTGAATTGACGACATTTCAAAACCTCACTTGCAACCAACGGTTAAGCCATGAAAATAAGTCAAGTGTTAAAATCTGTTGGATTCATTTTGAAGTTCAAGCTGTCATAAATGGGAATTGATAATCAAAATTTAGATATTTGCGGTGGTTTTATTACAATGGGCTAAGATCCAAGGTCCACATATGTGGACCCCAGTAGCGAAGAGATTAAGAACTGTAGAAGTAAATAGCTGTAGAAGTACTGGCTAATGGTCTACCACTGCTGGGCAGCTTCAGTCAGCTTTGCTGTTGGAAATCATCAGATAAAATTCTGATCGACCTCCGTTTTATCCCATGCGCTGGCCCACCACACCATGGAAGTGCACAAACTTTTGCAGCATTATTGCTGGGAACCCTTACGCTAGGTGGCGTTGCAAATAACGAAGACATTGAGTATTTCGTAATTCATCGCAATAAAGCAGCACATACACTGGATGATGGCCTACCGCTTTATAAACACTGCTGGGTGGATGTCTGCTCATAGCAACAAAAAATATGTCTGATGGTTTACCACTGTATAAACACTGCAGGATAAGTGCTGGTACTGGATTAAACCCTTACGAAAATACACTGCTCAAAACAATTAAAGGATATTGCAGTTTTAGGTGGATTTTGTATCTGGTAAACTGTTTAGCTGATTGATACATGGTCGACAGACATAGTAGGTTATATGAGAATAAATTACACATGTTTGGCAGAAAAAAATGCATTTTATTGCGCATTTGTGTACTAAAGGAAAAAAACACAATTTGTGCATATGAGAAAAAAAGAATAAGAAAAGGTGTTTTCTTCAAAGAAAATCATTTTCAGTAGGGGGTATGGTTTCCACGGGCGGCCAGCAACGTTGAACACCTGTGAGGCATGGACTCAATGAGGCTATTAATGACGAGTTGGGGTATTCTGCCCCACTCTTCCAGAAGAGCTCTTTCCAGTTCTTGGAGAGTTTGTGGGGGTTGTTGGAGGCCAGAAACTCGTCTTCCTAGAGCGTCCCAAACGTGCTCGATCGGATTCATGTCTGGAGAACACGCTGGCCATTCCATTCGAACGATTCCTTCCTCGAAAAGGAAATCCTCCACCAGGTTTGCACGATGTGGCCTGCAGTTATCGTCCATTAAAATGAAGTTATCTCCGATTGCTGCAGCGTAAGGGACTACAATAGGTCTGAGGATCTCATCCCTATATCGGCGACCAGTCAGAGCTCCATCTCGAATGATGTAGAGGTCAGTGCGCCCGTCAATGGAGATGCCACCATACACCAACACTCCTCCACCGCCAAATCTGACACTTTCGTGCACGAACGCAGGATTATTCCTACTGCCACGGTCCCTCCAGATGAAAATACGCCTATTATCCGCATGCACAGAAAAACGGGACTCGTCAGAAAACAGAATATTGCTCCATTCATTTCTCCTCCAGTTGACATGCTCGGTTGCCCACTCCCTGCGGTCGCGACGATGCCTTGATGTTAATCTAACACATACCATCGGTCGGCGAGCATACAGACCTACAGCATGGAGCCGGTTTCGGACAGTCTGAGTTGAAATCGTGGTGCCTGTAGCCGAGCGAAGGTGTTGTTGGAGAAGAGTAACGTTCATGGTTCGGTGTCTCCGAGCTGTTAACGCTAAATACCGATCTTCATTGGGCGTTGTTGCCCGTCTACGACCTTGCCCTGGTCTTCGGCCTGCACATCCACTCTCCAAAAAACGGTTCCAGATCCTGGAAATGACACTTTGTGACACTCCAATGGCTTGCGCTACTTCGGCTTGAGTTTGGCCCCCTTCTAACCTACCAACAATTCTCAAAGCTTCTGAATCTGTCAAATGACTTCGCTGAGACATCGTACTCATCGAAACAAAGCAATCACTGAATGCCGATCATCCTTGTCTTCATTCTCTTTTATCCAGTTGAAAGTCAAATTTCATTCGCTGCCGCTGAAGCGACGTTTTTGACGTCGAACTCAAAATTTGCATACTCCACAGTTTGAAAACCAGAAAAATTTGCATTTGTCATTCTCTTCTTCTATTTTCGGCAAAAAAAATTTCGTTTATATCTTTATTTTATATAAAACTTCGAATATCCTTTAATTGTTTTGAGCAGTGTAGTTCATAGAACTGAATAGAACTCTATAGAATTCTTTACAAGTTCTATAGTATTCTAAGTCTTTCTTAGAATACTGTTTCTATAGAGTTTTGAAGAGTTTTATAGGATACTTTTTCTAAAGAAAATGTTTCTATAGAACTCGTTAGAATTTTTTTTTTCGGATTTCGGTTTCCATAATTTACACAGTTGAGGATCAATTAGCGTATAAAATATATAGGATTTATATACAATACAATACAATAATTTCTGTACAAGTTTAATGATAACACAAACCACAAAAGAAACAAACTTGAAACAGTGTAATGAGATCTCGAAAACTACGAGCGGTCGTAGAATACGCTGAAAGTACTTGTTCATGTCACATCACGGAAACCAAGCAGTTTCGAGCGCGGTTAGTGCTTGGGAGGGTGACCACATGAAAACCGCTGCAAGTTCAAATATTTTTATTGAAGTTCTATAGATATTTCTATTATAAACACTTCTACAGATATTTCTATAGCTTTTGGTGAAACTAGCTTACAGAAAAACGGGCCATAATTCTATAATATTCTATAATGCTTTTTCTATAAGTTGTTTTATGTAATTCTATAAGAAATATTTGTAAGGGAAAGTGTTGGCCCAGCAAAGAAATAGCAGTAGGAAATGTGCTAGCACTGCAGGAAATGTGTCGGATTGAAGTAATGTGATGGCATACCAATGCCGGCCTGCTGTTGGCCATCACTGATGGGCCAGCTGCATTCTGCATGGACACTTTTGTACTGGTTTAAGTAATGGCACCATTGCACTTTAAAGCTGATGGCAGTGCAGGCTGCCATCTTTTTTTCAGCTGATGGCCCACTGTTTCTTTCTTTGCTGGGGAATATTTGGAAATTCTAGGAGGACCTGCTTGCTAAAGTCTAAAACATAAATGTAAAATTTTGTTCAATTCCATGCATAGCTTCATACACCTTTCGATGGTACAGTAATGAAAATGGCAAAAAAACAGTTATTACATCGCCCTCTTCCGGCGAATTTTTTTTAAATTCAGGGATGTCCTGCTTGCCATCGCCAAAACCATACACAAAGAATTTGGTTCAATTACCTGTGCATAACCTCATACACTTATCAACGGTACAATCATGAAAATGGCACAAAATCGCTATTACAGAATTCTATTATAGTTAATAATAATTTAATTCTATTGAAGATAGAAGAATATTAAAAAAAATCTAACATTACAAGTTCCAAACTTTAAACCTTCAAAATTTCTAAACATTTTCACTGATTGACTTCCCGTTTTTCATCCGAAGGTAAAACGTAGCGAAAAATCTAAATATACTGTAAAATGTGTGTGTTTGTATTAAAAATTTCAGAGTTTGGTACAATTTGCGAATGAAAACGGACCCCTAAGTTTATTTTTTTCACAAGAATTGAAAGAAGATATAATTTGTAATCGAATGGTTATTTTCATTTTTCTCTGCGAGAATTTGGTGATTAAATTTCATGGGGTGTATGTTTATATATATATAGACTATACATATGAGACGTTCATAATCAAAGTAGATCAAGTTCAAAAAAGTTATCCAAAGGTATTTGGTTTTAAAATTCAAGGACAGTACTGTATTTTATCCAGAATCCTAAGAGATTAGTGTTATTTGTTGCTTACATTTTCAACCGAGTATTGTGTTTCTTACGGCAGCGAAGGTATTATTTTCTGTAGAGCAAAAATTCATCTTAAACTCCGTTCAATGAAAAAAAAGACTTGATCCACTTTGGCTCTGAACGCATTATATATTCATATATGTACAGCTTTGGCCAAAAGTATTAGGCACCTTAAATTTACTATATTTTGGTTTTTTTAAGGTAAAAAATAAAAGTCTTGTTGTTTTATAAACTATTATATTAACGTAAAATTACAAAAAATATCAATATATAGTGGATCCACCCTCGCTTTTAATAACAGCAGCAGTCTATTGGGACATACTGCGTACATGGTTTCCCCATTTTTGCGCAGTTACGGCATCCCACTCTTGGGTAAAATAATTTTTCAAAGTTGTTTTTGATGTTATGCTGTGTTGTCTGATTTTACGTTTCAATATGACAAAAAGATGCTGGATTGGATTAAGATCTGGGGACTGTGCTGACCAGTCTAGCAACACAATGTTACTGTCTTTAAACCAGCGCACCGTAGTGGCCGATTTATGACAAAGAGCATTGTTTTTTTTTAACTTGATGCCACGTAAACTGGTGTCAGCAAAAATGTGCATTAAAGAAGGCATCATCACAGTTTCCGGCACATTTATGTATTTTTGGCTGTTCATGTGGCCTTCACAAACAAAAATTGCACCAACGCCATCAGCAGCCATGCAACCCCATATCATAATGCTACCGCCTCCGTGTTTTACAGTAGGCTCCATGCAATCTGGATGATATTGTTCGTTGATACGTCGCCTCACAAAGGTCATGCCGGGTGATCCAAATAACCGGAAATAAAATAGAAATGATTCGTCTTAAAATATTCTCATTTTTATTACAAAAGCCGATTCTGGCTGAATGATGGTTATTTTTTCATTATAAGAAAGAGTTAAAATGCTTATCTCAATATTAGATTCATCCGACCACATAACATTTGACCAATCCTCTTCTACAAAATGGTGATGTCGACGAACGCACTCCAAGCGATTCTTCTTGTAGTTTTCTGAAAGCCAGGGCTTCGTACTGGCTTTGTACCATTTTAATCCAGCTTCTGCCTGTCTTCTTCTTGCCGTTCGAGCACTTAAAGTTTGTCCAATGTTTTCTGACAGAGCTGCAGCGAGCTCAGAAGAAGTTCTTTTGCGATCCCTAACAGACTTTCGTATTAGTTTTCTGTCCTGGCGTTGTCACATGTTTTCTGCCCGTTCTTGTATTGTTTGCCTGAGACCGAGTTTCCGTGAACCTTTTAATAACAGATTGCACCGCACTTCGAGAAGATTTCACCAACTTGCTTATCTCTTCTTGAAATTTGCTTTGTTCATGCAAATCCTGAATTCTCACTTTTTTTCAACTGGCAGCTCACTTTTTTTAGGCATTTTAGAATTAAATAATATAAAATTCGCCATTGCATCAAACTCGGAAGTTACATTGTGCTGTGAACATCAAATAACGACTGGTAAAATATTCGAGGTATTTTTTCAAAAAATTATATTTCTTTGTTTTAGGCCCCATCTGTGGCTCAGAGGTTCTGCTGTCGAAGCTGGTAGACGGGAGGTGCTGGATTCAAACCCAAACCGTCCTAAGCGTTCGGAGTTTTCGTGGTTTTCTTAGAACCTTGGGAAACCTTGCGTAAATACGGGTTAGGTTCCCTTAGAAAGACCCCCCAGGGAGGGCACTCCCCCTTTGGCGTGTATCCCTCAAGTAGATAATCGGCCATCAAAAATCAACCCAACTCAACCCTTTGTTTTAGTCGTCAGTCGTTCCAAATGGATTATCTATGTTTTGATTGACGTTTGACAACACCGCTTACGCCTTTGTATAAAGCATTTGTTATTATTTTTTATGATTCAAGTGTTTTGTAGGGATGTGCCTAATACTTTTGGCCAAGTCTGTATTACGTAATTTCGTGTATATAAAGAGAGAAATATAGTATTGATATAAATATATACAATAAACTGAGTAGGGCGTTCTGTTATTTTGTTTAGCGAGATTTTGTAATAACCTTCTAAAACTATCAAATATTACACTAAATGAAAGAATCGTTCACTTTAAAAAAAACGGACTAAAAAACGCAAAACTGGCAATCGAGACGCCAGTACTATTTCCGTATTTTAACGGAAATTTCTCCCATGAATTCCAGAAAAACGGAAAATTTTCTGTAATTTATGTGGAAAAATTTCCGTAGAAATACAGATTTCTGGAATTTATGGGGGGAAATTTCCGTTAAAATACGGAAATAGTACTGGCGTCTCGATTGCCAGTGGAATCTCCGTTTTTTAGTCCTTTTTTTTTACACTGCTGTATGTACTATATTATAACTTGGGTCTGATCCTCACTCCACAATTTTTTAAATGTATTAACCTGATTATAACCTCCTTAAGTATGTTTGGATAGTTTTTTATGTTTAAACTTCTGCCGTGTGAAGTGCGTTAAAATTTTAATATTTAATTAAATAAACTAGTCACTTTAAAAACAACATAAGTCACATATTTTTATTGAACGAAATAAGAAAAATTTGTTAAAATTTGTTTTCATTTTAATTATCATAACATGCATAACTACTAAATAACATATATTCTTAGATACCTAAGAAATATTATGAGTATAAATAAAGTGCTGTAAAAAATATAAAATATTTGTGTATAGCACTGTTTCTATACGTTCCTGAAAATTTTTGAATCTGTGACTTAAGTTATTTTTTAAATAATTTATTCAAATATAAAACTATTTTATTCTTAAATCTCTCTTATTCTTTTTTCTACTTTATTATTAGAATATTTATTCAAATATATAAAATATTTAAATAATGTAGTTTTACTCTTATGGTATGCCTTCATTTATGCTAAAAACATAAATGCACAAAAAAATTCACAGAAATTGTAACATGGAAATATAACATTTATGAGAGAAAACTCATTCTTAAAGTGTTAGAACGTTAATCAATTAAATTTTATTCAGTTACGTATAGCACATACTTTGTAACATTTGTACTTCAGCTAAGTAATAATAATTTAAATAAATTGTCTGTTGATGTAATACACTCACTTTCATTTCAAATTTATTGAAATGTTGCCGAATTGTTCAGATTAAATAAACTTTTTAAATTTGAAGTAGTACATAATATCACATTCAATTTGTACTCTTTATTTTACGTAAACATAAATACTATTTCACTTAAATGTATCTAAATATCAATTATTTTATTCTACATTCATACACTGTAAAAAAAGGAAAAATCAAATGTTTCTTAATCTAGCTATTATCTTTCTTAAGCTTTATGTAAACATAGTATAACATCTTACACTGTAATAAAAAAACAAATGTTTCTTAACCTAGCTATTATCTTTATTAAGGTTTATGTAAATATAATATAACATTTTACACTGTAATAAAAAATCAAATGTTTCTTAATCTAGCTCTTATCTTTATTAAGGTTTACGAAAATATAATATAACCTCTTCCGAGTTACCTGTGATTCTGTAAAGCGTTTACTTTATCTGTAGAAGCCCTTGAAACAAATAAATTTCCGAAAAAAAAAAAAAACACTTCCGAAACGTCTTTTTCATTTTTTCTGCTGAACGTAATTTTTGGAAACTTTTCCGAGTAGTTTTTACAGTGTATTTATCAGTTTCCTCTATCCCAAATATTGGTTTTTCGGATGCTATCAATTCTCAAATAAATATTTTCAGCTGCAAAATAGAATTTATACATGCAAGAGTAACAAAATGATGTTCATTTTATAGTTAGTTTTATAGTTAGTTAATGTGAATTCTATTAAATTTAATGTTACTGTTAATGCAGTTAATTTATCTTGATAGTTGAACAGGAAAATATTTACTTGAGAAATGATTAGCCTTCAAAAAACCGATATTTTGAGTTGATAATACTGATTAACACATTGTAAAAACTACTCAGAGACGTTTCCGAACATTACGGTCAGCAAAAGTAACTTTTTACCGAAATGCTATAATAAAATATAATAAAATATATCATTCAAATTTAAGTAAGTAGGTTTAAGTAATTCAGAAATATCGAACTTTCATTCCAGGCATAAAGATTGTACAGTAAGTTAGGCTTAAAATAACCATGTGCTATTCCTTAGAAAAGGGCTATTTAGGGAGGCTTGACCCAGTCAATGTGAGGGAGGTTCGACCAGATTCTCAAGGTTCCTTTAATTAAGTGGTTTTGGAAATATTTTTAATATACACTGTGCATAATGAAAGGTTAATGGTTATATATAAAAAAGAATGTAAATTTATTCTGTAAAGCTACAGTAAAATGAGGTGATGGAAAAGAAAAGGTTTAAAACTGATTAAAGAAAGATGTGAAAAATTGCTATAGTATCCACTGCAAGAAAAAATTTAATGGAATATAAATGGAAAAGTGTATAGGAACTTTTTCCATTTAAATATTACTTACAATAGGTAAATAGAAACAGTGGAAAAGACTAGAAAGGACCAGAAAGTATGAAAGCAGCAGTCTTAACCATTTCAGGGGCAGTAGTGTGTTTGTGAAACCACTTAATTTTAATTCCCAAACGCCGCAACGGCATCAAAAGTTTGCTACAATCTTTTCCATTTAATATGCATGTTAACAATAGCCTTTTTCTTATTTCAAATAAATTTGTTCGTAAATTCCGGTGCCAGTCATTTATTTAAACATTTTAGTACTAAAAATACTTTAACCCTGAAAGGGTTAAAAGATGTTAATGATAAGTTAAGTGCTCATTCGGCTGCAAAAGAACATAGCATTGATCGAAAAACTTTAGGAAGGTATGTAAACCAATTTCACCTGGATGAATACAGTGAGATGAAGCCAAACTATGTGACAACTACAGTTGTCAAGTCAAGTGTCACAAAAAGTAGGACAAGGAGGCAAATAAAAAAAAGCGGAACAGTGACTCCTAAATCAGGACATAATAATACATGAAACCTGAAATCCTATGAAAACGGAACCTGTTTCAAACAAAATACTGTCTTAAATGTTAAAATTTCATTTTACCTGCTGTACAATTACAGCTGCTCAGGCAAAATCCTCTTTCAAACCAAATTTTTCTCCTCTGACTTGCGATTGCGTCTAAACAGGTTTGTTTAAGCATCATATTTTCAAAAATATTTTTTATACTAATTAAATCATGTAGCATAAAGTTATTTTACTTTTTTTTAACTGATTTTTTTTTCTCTTCAGAAATATTTCAATATAAAACAAAGTGGATCAAGCCTCCCATATAGTGGGTCAACCCTCCCATATGTGGGGAGCCTTGACCCATTATTTTCTCATGATTAAATCAATCATTTTTCAAACTTCCTATATATTACACTTATGTAGCAATTTTATTTTGATTATTCATTGTATAGCGAATAAAATGATATATAAAACTTTATTCTACGTTCAATATTTAAAAAATAAAAAATCATTTTGGAAAAAGTGGGTCAATCCTCCCTAGTCTCCCCTAATTCAATATGATCAGCCCCTGCAGCGCTGCAAACATCAAAACGATAGTTTATTTACTAAATTCGCGGCTTCCACAATTTGATTTCGTAAATCTTGAACATTAAAAGGCATACACTCTTTCTTTAATGTACCCCCCCCCCCCTTTTATAGATAAAAATCGCAATGCATTAAGTCTGAAGTCCTCGGAGGCCATAGTTGCAACTATGTTAATGTAAGCTAATATACAATAGACGAAACTTTAGACTTTTCTTAATCCAGTGATGTGCAGAAGGTGTCTTATATAGTTTTTATCAAAAACATACTTAAAATATTATCTTTCTTTTTGAAACAGTTTGTATGCTTGTTTTCAAATAGGAAGTATGCCAATAATTTGGTATAGTATTTTATTATAATTGTTATTGTTATTACTTTTTGAACACTTCTACTATTTGATTTCATAAATATTTAACATTAAGTCTGGAGTTTGTATCAAAGACATTCTGAAAATATTATCTTTTATTCTTAAAATTATTATTCTCTTATTATTCCTTAATCTTTATTCTATCTCTTATTCTATAAAGTAGTTTGTAAGTAATATGATATACTGTTTTTTTATATTATTCTTATTATTATTTGCACACTGAATATTATCTGCATCAAAATTAACATTCTCCTAACGAGATCAATTTATTAGAATCGTTATTATTTAAGAGTTTCATAGACCATGAAATTATTAGAAAAATGAAAAGACGGATATGCGTGCAGTACTTAGTATGGGATTATTATCCGCCTAGCACATGTTCCGCGTGCCAGTATACATTTGCTACAACCGGTCATGAAACGGAAATAGCAAATTTACTATTGACAGAAATAACTTTCAAAATATTGACGTGTTTTTTAAATGCACAGACTTGCGTCCGAAAATCATAAGAGGCCAAAAATAATGAAACGAGTATTTTTAAAATATAGTTCAGATTTTGAACAGATTAAATCCTGCACTGTAAAAAAATTAGTGTAACTGCACACTAATTTTTACACTAAAAGTGGTGCAAGTTTTGTTAGTGAAACACCGAGACATATTCTTGGTGATTCATTACATTACATTTGGGCAAAGTAGTTGACACCATATTTGGTACACAATTACGCTAAATATTTTACAGTATACAATAACTTTAAAAAAAAAAAGAAAATCTTTACAACTCATAAAAATTCACATTTGGAAAGGGTTTGGTGAAATCCTTGAAATTTTTAAACATAACGTGCATGTTTTAAAACATAATTTAGATTTTTTCCAGATTCTATCCTTAAAAGACTGAAATCCTAAAATATCAGAAAAAAAGATCCGAAATTCTTTGCAATCGCAAAATTTCAAAAAATTTTGAAATTTTTTTAAAACTTGTTAAATTTTTTAAACTTGTGTAATCTTTTTTTCATCGTATTCGATATCCATATTATCGTAAGAGAGATCACTTATTTTTGATCAAAATATCCCGCTTAGAATTTTTCATTAAGGACTGTTTACAAACCCAAATTAGATACTTTCTGACACATTCCCGAAGTTTGTTTTCTTAAATGCAAGAAATTTGCATGTGTTCTTGCTCGAATACTAAGGAATTGGGTGTTTTAATTTTTTAGATAAAAGCAAATAATCTTTCAGAAAATGCTGTCAAATGTTTTCGGAACATTTCTGTCCGAGAAAGGCAGTCGAATGAAACAGCAGTCGATTATTACTCACTATGTAATACATTTATCGAATAATTAAAAACAATATTTGATTACAAACCACTTAAACCTGAAAGTTTCTTTTACGCATAAAAGCCACAGGACTCCGTAAATTTGTAAGAATGTTTCTCATTGTTTTACAGGTAAAACTGTGTTTTTGAGAAAGTTTTAATTGTTTCGATAGGGGAGAGCAGCCGAATTTGGACCACTTCACTTATTTTCAGGCGTAACTCACTTAGTTTTAGGAATATCTGCAAAAGGTCATTACACAAGATCAATCTATTCATCTACTAACTAAATAAATATTTAGATCAATTTATTTTTGAAAATTTTAAATTTTATTTTAAATTGAAAATTTTGTCAAAAGTGGTCCAAATTCAGCAACTGTTCGCCTAAGTTGGACCCCCAGTCTCCTAAATTGGATCAAATAATATCAGGTTGTTTTAATGACTAGGGAATATAACTAATTTTATTAAAAGCAAAGTTTGCGATTAATGAAACAATCAAACAAAATAACAGCAATGAAATGTAATGAAATCAAATATCTGAAAATAAGAGTAATTGTTTTAAATCAAAATGTATTCAAGATATAAATCAAAGTTATCAGTAATTAAGAATAGAAATTATGGAACTCATTGTCAGTTACTTGAATATCATGTAAGGAGTGATGCAAAGCTTATACATGAATTTTGTTTATTGTTTTTCTTTTCCAGCGCACACAACATGGAACCGTATATGGCAATATGAACACTGAATATTTCTGCTATTTTATTTTTCTTACAAATTAGGCCAAGCCAGCCATCACTGTCTAGATTTTTCTTTTTAGATTCTGAATTATCAGATTTTTTTTTTGCAACAGAAGTTTTCTTTACATTATGTTTGTAGTTCTTCTCTTCCATCATTTTCTTGCTAATTGCATTACGCCTATTTTTTAAAACTCGGTGTTCCAATTGCTTTTGTGCTATGAAAGCTTCCTTTTTGTCTTTTTTTTTTTTTTTTTTTTTTTTTTGATTTCAAGGTTTAGTTTATATGGCGATGATGTTAACACAACTGTTTTTTGGCACCCTCTGTACTTTGATTTAACCGAATTTAGCAAGAAAAATAACATTTCTAATGATTTTTTTGCTTTTGGGGAGGATTTGTAGCTGCAGCCTTATTGCAAGTTAATTTCTCCACAACATACTGTCTGCTTTTATTTTCCTACATTTTTAACAGCTTTTGCTGTCACGGGTGTTTTTCTTCCAGACAGTTTGTCTATGTCTTTTTCAACATTTGCATCAATGTTTGAGATTTTATGCGTTTTAATGGCAAAAAAGTATAATTCCACCCTCCAGAACTGTAAAAAATCTTCCATCACAAATATCCTGCAGGAGGAAAATGTTTGAATTCAACTCTGTAAATCAAATATGTCGTAGAAATAAAGAATTCAAAGAAAATAAATACAATTACATACAATATAAAAGACATTGCAAAAAAAAAATTTATTGTATAGACATGTAAAAATATTTTTATGTTTATATGGGCCTAAACTTTATAAAAAAAAATTAATCCAGATGTACAAAAAAAAAAACTTGCATGGAGATAGTAATCCATTATAAAATATAAAAAAAAATACAAAGCGTACCGTCCTCGAAATTCATTACTTACTTTTCAAATTTATGATCGCATATCTGGTCTAATTTAAGCTACTTAAATTGGTCCAATTACGGCAACTGCGCCATTTTTTTAAACAGTTAATTTCAAGACTAAGAACAAAAACGAAATAAAAAAATCCGCGTGAAAAATATGCGCAATAAACAGATGAATTCATATATGTATAGGAAAACATAACAACTTACCTTAGTTTTAAAATATTCACTTACGTTTAGTAGGAAAAAATTAGATCAAAACAGCTAACTTTAGGTTTTCTTAAATTGTCTGAAAACAGCACGTGGTAGGTGGCTGCTTCTTCTAATCATGAGTGACGTCATTCTGATGAGTAGGATTTCAGTGGTAGATGGAGTCTCTTCCTGTAATTAACGGCAGAATGGCAACGGTCCAATTAAAGCGGCGGTCCAAATATGGCTACTCTCCCCTAACCTGTTTTTTCTGAGAACATATAAAGTTAATAAAATTAAGATATCGGAGTTTAACTACTTATCCAATTACCCTCAGTTAATACTCTCACAAATAATTTCATAAACTATAGTTGTAGAGTTAACGCTTACCGTCAGATAATTTGCAGAATTTGGCTTTTATGGCAGAATTTGTAATTTCTTTATTATTATACATATTCATGTGCATATATTTTTGTTATTTTTTTTATTTTATCGAGAATGAAGTCTTGCTATTTCTTAGAAATTATATTATTTATTTTTACTTATTTATTTATTGTTCACAATGAGTGAATATGATAGTGATTTAGATAGCGATGATAGTATCAGCCTCATAAGTCGTGGAAGGCGAATACGCGTTAAATTATTTGTCATTCATTTTCGTATAAAAAAATTTCAAAACGCAAAATAATTTGTAGAAATTCCGGTAGAGTATTGTATGCCTTGTTGCGCTCATTAAAAGTATATGACGAAAAACGATATATCATTTAGTAGTAAACTACAGAAAAAGGACTGATTACAGTTAATTTTTAACGCTTTCGCATGGGAATTAATGCAGACAAAATTTGAGATAGGCATACCTTTCTTATACTAGTTATTTTGTCTCCGAAGCTACTCAGTACTACATTTTATTTAAATTAATTTTTAGGCAAAATTTGTTATTGAAACATGAATTGATGTTAATAACCATACTACTCTAATTTGAAAATCTCTCCAATATCAGTTTTAGCATTAATTTATTTTTTTAGTGGCATTTGTACCTTCCTTCTGCAAACATATTATATCATATTATATAAAATAAATATATATTAAACATAATTTTATATAATTTAATTTATTAATTAATATAATTATATAAAACTATAATATAGTGTAATATAATATATTTCATTTTATTTTATATTGCAATAATTTGATAGTTTATATACTTATATTTTACTTATATTTTTTTCTTGTTAATTAATTAATTTATTTTTTTCATTCATCTCAGAATTACAGTAGCTTTTCAAGCAGTAATCAAAAGTTTTAAAATCGTGCATCTGGGCAATATGTCTTTCACTGTTGTCGTTTTTAGAAAAGTTCTAAGCAAAGTTGTATATATATTTTTTAAAATCAATATTCAAAAAACATATTTATTCGAGAATTTTCTCCATACGTTCATTGTAAGCTCTACAAGCGTCCGATAACGATATCGACCGTTTTCTAAATCTTCTTAGTAAAATCCAGTTCCTGAAATACACTTTTAATGTAGCATATGTAAACACTTTCTACGATCTTTTTTATATATCTTAGCATATAACTTCCTCGCATTTATTCATTTTGTTGATACGACAGAATTCACCTAGATGCTTAACTGTGCTTGAAACGGTGAAAGTTGGGAATCATAAATCTTTATCTTCGAAGAAGATTTATTTTAAAGATACGTTCATCCTCATAACAATATGCTAACATATGTGATGGAAAGATAAATTGATTATTTTGGTAGACATCGTTTTCTTTTCTTTCCTATAAATCTTCTAAAAGATTACCTGGAGTGTTGGAAAATGTTAACACACTTAGATATTAACATAAATATGAGATTCTACTAATAACCACTATTACTCCTTGTTGAAGATATCTAAAGCATCAGTTTAAACGTTAAAAATTTTATTTGCATTTATGCCTTCTGTTTATATATTGTTATTTATTTATTTACTTATTTTGAATCAGCTGAGAACGGTGTTATCTTTTTATGCAGTGATCAAAGCTTAAAACTTTGCATGCACGAGTAATATTTTTTCCACAGTTAACATTTTTAGAAAATCTCAAAGCAAAACCATTATTCAAAAAGTATATTTATTCGAGAATCTTCTCCCTAAGTTCATTGTAAGTTCTACAAACATCTGATAACGCTATCGATTCTATTCTAAATCTATTCTTAGTAAAATCCAGTTTCTGAAATACACTATTCATCTTTTTTTATATACATTAGCATATGACTTGCTCCCGTTCATTTAGTATTGTTGATAGTTGATACGACAGAATTCACCTAGATGCTTAACTGTGCTTGAAACAATGAAAGTTGATAATAATAAATCTTTATGTTCGTAGAAAATTTATTTTCCAGATGCGTTCATCCTCATAAATGTATGCTAACATCTGTGATGGAAAGATAAATTGATTGCTTTGATAAAAATCGTTTTTTCTTTTTTATACATCTTTCTAAAAGATTATGTGAAGAGTTGAAAAATGTTAACACACTTATATTAACATATTAACATAAATACGATATGCTACTACTAATCAATGTTACTCCATGTTGAAGATATTTCCAGCATCAGTTAAAGCGTTAAATATTTTATTTGCAATTATACCTTCTCTCTCTATATTTTTATTTACTTATTTACTTATTTTAAATCAGACGAGAACTGAATTAGCCCTTTAAGCAGTTATCAAAACTTAAAACTCTGCATGCGCGAACAATCTTTTCTCCACTGCTAACATTTTTTCGAAAATCTCTAAGCAAAACTGTACAAAACATCATCATTCAAAAAATATATGTATTCGAAAATCTACTACTTATTTTCATTGTAAGTTCTACAAACATTTGATAACGCTATCAATTCTATTCTAAATCTTATTAGTAAAATCCAGTTTCTGAAATACACTTTTAATGTAGGATATGCAGACATTTTCTATCATCATTTTTATATAACTTGCTCGCATTCATTTAGTATTGTTGATAATTAATATGACAGAATTCACCTAGATGCTTAACTGTGCTTGAAGCGATGAAAATTGGGAATATTAAATCTTTATGTTTGCAGAAAATTTATTTTAAACATACGTTCATCCTCATAAAAGTATTCTAATATTTGTGATGGAAAGATAAATCGATTGTTTTGATGAAAGTGTTTTTTTTCTTCTTTTTTTACACATCTTTCTAAAAGATTACATGAAGAGTTGAAAAAAAGGTTAACACATTAAGATATTAATATATATCAAATCAGAAATATGCATTGGCACTAATAACCCTAATACTTCAGGTCGAAGATATCTCAGTCAAGTCAACGTAGTGCTTAAGGCGTGCCGACGTAGATAGTGTTATCGACACGCGAAACCTCCAATGAAATTGAAAAATGGACATAACTTTAAAATTTATAAAGTATCACAGGTATAAAAACATATTTTCAGATTATTAAACATTTATAAATATATTTACTAAAAATGTAGAGGGACAAATTAAGTGACTTGAAAAAAAATCTTTTCTTTGTATATCGTTTATGATATCCAGTGAAAGCTTTCATGACGCTGAACTCAAAAATACATTTCTTTTAATTATTACATTAGTATTACATTTTCAAAAATATTGTCGAGAATGTAGCGGAAAAATCTGTTCCCCCATCTAATTCCTAATCTACTGAAACTAAAATTATGAAAAAATTAGAGATAGTAGACATTAATTTAAGCCTTGCAGGAAAATTATTGCGATTACCCTAGGTTACATAGTTTTTGAGAAAATCGCATTTTTCAGTTACACACAAATTTCGATTTACGGGCATTCAGCAAAGGTGTTGAGCAGCTCTGGAGGTACCCATCGTAACAGAAGTATAAAGGCATTGTTGATCATGATTTTCGAAAAAAATCGTCGGTAATTAGCCGAGATATTAACCCTTAAAGATAATTTCAAAGGGGTACCGCACAATCTCCACGGATGCACTACATATACTTACAGGTATTCCACCCATCACACTTCATAGAATACGAATACGCCAAATCCTCAATCCTAAAGCTAAAACGTGACACAGTAATAGATTCTCTTTTTCCAAACACAACATTACAATACAAAGTCAGGAGCTGGCAGCTTCACCCCACTGAGGAGACTTCACACTTTCAAGTAAACACAACACGCAACAGCTACACACCTGCCCTTAGCACCACACTCTTCACTGATGGATCAGGCACAGAGACCGGCGTGGGCGCAGCTTTCTGCGCCACGGAAGGCACGGTGGTGGTCCATCAGTGGTCTGCAAGGCTAGATGATAATAACTCCGTATTCCAAGCGGAGCTTCTCGCAATACTAAACGCATTAGAATGGGAAGAATCCCACCCTAGCAATAGTATTACCATCTACAGTGACTGCATCTCTGGCCTGCAGGCAATACAGGCACACTGGACAAAACATCCTCTAGTACTGCAAATAAAACTAAAACTGAAGAATCTCCTACATCGAATCTCGTTATGTCACGTCTCGGCTCACAAAGGTACCTTTGGCAATGAACTGGCAGACGACCTAGCGAAGAAGGTTACACAGAAAGAAACAATAGACACACACCTCCCAGTGCCCCAGTCATACGTCAAAAGGGGCCTTAGAGCAAGGATACTGACGCGATGGCAGGAACACTGGGATACCTCATTCAAGGGCAGGCACACATATAAACTAATTCTTAAAGTTTCTCTCACACTATATAACTTAACACCGTACACCACCAGCTTCTTAACAGGACATGGCCCTTTCAAGATAAGATCCTCTGCCACTTGCGAATGCGGTGAACTTGGCACTGTAAATCACCCGTATTATAGTTGTAGTCTCACGCAACGCTGGCATTTGAGGCGTTCAGATATACTTCCAGTCAATTTGCTCCAAAATGTCCTTTCACGCACCCTCCTACTCAACAAATTAAAACACATTCACAATTTTCTTACTTACCTAAAAAACTTAACGTAAGTCCTGGTTCTGCTTATCCAGTCTCACTGCTACCACATCAAGCTTCAAACAGCACCAGAATCCAGTCCTCTTTATAGCCTCCAGTGATTTCTCCTATCCATCAAGTATGTGGTCTCCTACGAACGCAAGAGCCTCTGCTCGTGCTTCCCACCATTCCATCAAAAGATACATCTCCAATGGACGCTTGAGTATTTGCTCGTGCCATCTTACTTGTGCCAAGAAAATCATTACATCTCCAATGGACGCTTGAGTATTTGCTCGTGCCATCTTACTTGTGCCACGCGAATCATTCTTTTCCCTTCTTGCCGCCCCTTGTTGCGAAAGGGGTTCGTCCCCTGGCGGCCAGGAGCAGTGATGTAATTTTTTAAATATTATTTTATTATTATTATTATTATTATTTTATCTTAGATGTTCCTATTATCCCGCCCTCTGTCGCGAGTAGGCGTTTCCTGGCGGGCAGGCATTCGCCTTTTTTGTAAACTCACTTTGTTTTTCAAATAAATTCTGGGCTCTTGGTCGGTGGTGTGTGGCCAAACTTGGCGGGTGTGCGTCGCCCCTTGCACCTCTTGTGTATGTCCGTCTGCATACGGCCAGACAGGGCTGGATTCACTAACGAACCTCAACGTGTCGGGGAACATACCGGGAGAGACGTCAAGCTCTAAGGGGCAGGAAAACCCGCCCTGAGCAGTCTCTCTTAGGCTGTCTAACCCTTAAAGATAGGGACGGTTTGGACATACATAATGACAGGGGCGGCGTACTCTATGTACCATCGCCTTTTAAAGCCTAGTTAACATCTTTTAATGATATATATGTGTAATGCAAGGGCCAATAACAGCATAAAGGCAATAAACGTCAAATTCTTAAAAACAGACTAATTCAAGCGGTCTCAGGACTCTTAAAGCTTCAAAAAAATTTTAATTTAAATTTTTTTAGATATTAATCTTCTATCTTTTCTGAACATTTTAATATAATTCTTTCCTTCAAATTCTCATTATAACAGAAGTTATTTGAGTTTGAGAAGTATACCCGCTCAATAGCTGAAGCGGCATTTTCGAAACTTTTAAATCGTTTTTCTCCAAATGTCTTTTTTTGGGCATAACGCGCACGATATCTCAAAAACTTTTGAATATTTTTTCATGAAATTTTCAAAACATACGTTTCATGTTAATCTGTATAAACTGAACCTAAAATTTCCTTTTTATTGCTCAAAAAAAAATTTTTTTAAGTGATTATGTTGTTGAAATTTTCAAAATTTTATATTAGCTAAATACAACTTTGCATTAAATATATAAAAATGCTTTAAATACAAATTTATTTAGGTTCAGGGTAATTATTACAACCTGAAGTATAAGTAGGCACCAATTTTTTCTTCTAGTTGCTATATTTATTTTCTAATCGCGGGCGTAAGCTGTTATACCAATTTTCTGCTTGTCAAATGTCTGACTGTTTGGAGTCCCCTGTAAATCCTAATTCTGCATCTTGAATTTTTTTAAATACATAAAATGAAAGAACGTACTTATATCTTTCATCTAATAAAAAATTGTGTTTTAAAATCTCATATATTTTGAGATATTAAATGTTGAAACTGGTCTCCTTTTTTCCTTTTTTCCAATTTTAAGAATCCCGAGACTCCTTAATTACAACGAATTACATAAATACTATGGGATTCGCGACTATTTTGAATTAAATGGATCTTTCAATCGCCTCGAGTGACTTTAAAAGTTAATTAAAAACCTATCTGGAAAAACTCTGCACGGACCAAGGCGGCGTTACAAGTTTTGCGACCTCCTTTCGAAGCGCGCTTAGCACAATGCCAAATGTTAACTTTGAAGGAATGTTTTGTTTTAGCTACACTGTAGAAAGAAAAGTTAATACCCCGCTGAATTTAGTTTTTTGAAATTCCGAAGGTAGTTTAAATATGCACTACTTTTATTGTCAGTACCGAATTAAGTTCATTATATATAGATTAAGATCTATTAAACTAGTCGGATGTGTCAATCCTAAAACTTTTTTCTATCTCATACATGCTAATATTTCCTGACAAATGCAGCACAGCAGCGCCACCGGTTAGGTGATTAATGCCAAAATCTAATCAGGGACAATTTATGTGGACTTCTCTTTGAATTTGAAGTTTGATGAAAATCCGTGCATTAGTGTTTGAGATAGATCTATTTCAGAAATCGTGAAAAGTCCTGCATAGCAGTGGCACCTCTTGGACAATTTACATCAAAAACTTATCAGGATCATTTTATATCAGGGACTAACTGGATCTAAAGTTTGATGAAAATTCATGCATTAGTTCTTCAGATACAGCTATTGCGGAAATCGTGAAAATTGCAGCATAATAGCACCACCTGTTGGGTGATTAACACCAAAAACTAAACACCACTAATTTATATCGTTGGCTAACTGAATCTGAAGGTTGATGAAAATTTGTGCATTAGTTCCTGAGATAGAGCTATTGCAGTAATCATGAATAATGCAGTACAACAGCGCCACCTATTGGGCGATTTACACCAAAAGGTTATCAGCACCGAATTATATCAAAGACTAACTGAATCTGAAGTTTTCTGAAAATCCGTGCTTTAGTTCTTGAAATATAGCTATTGTGGAAATCATGAATAATGCAGCATAGCAGCACCAGATGCTGAGCGATTTACACCAAAAAGTAATCAACACCAATTTATATCAGGGACTAACTGAAGCTAAAGTTTTATTAAATTCTGTTCAACAGTTCATAAGATAGAGCGCCCACAAAATTTGTGTCACACACAGACAGACATTTTGTAAAAACATGTTTTTCATTACCTCTGTCTCCTAAAACATATAAATCCGTCGAAAACCGGAATTCGAAAATTTTCACGAATTCAATACTTTCTTCTTGGAAAGATAGACGAAAGTAAAAATGAGTTATACAGAACAGCTATATTTGATATTATTTAGGTTCCGTATCTCTTTGAACTTTCATGGTATATCCATTTACATTTTTCTAGTACATACTGTTATACTCAACTCTAATGTGTATAGTTTTTTACAAAGTCTTAGTATTCTTTTCGCAATGGTTTTTTTTAATAATACAATTACTAATTCATATATTTATTGTACGGATCCCTCTGTGCGCGAGTAATACTCGCACTGTTTTTATTTATTTATTTACTTATTTTGAATAATCTAAGAACTGATTTGGCTTTTTAAGCAGTAATTACACCTTAAAGTCCTACAAGCCTTTTTCATAACTAGCATCTTTCAAAAAATTTTAAGCAAAATCCTATAAAAAAAAAATCATCATTCAAAAAATATATTTCTTCGGGAGACTTCTCCTTATCTTCATTATAAGCCTCTACAAACATCTGATAACGGAATCGACCCTTTTCTAGATCTTCTTAGTAAAATTCAGTTTCTGAAATACACTTTTAATGTAGCATATGCAGACACTTATGATCTTTTTTATGTACCTTACAGGGATGAGAGCGCTCCGACCCAAATGTTTGATTTTCACCACAAAATTTTAATAGTATTCTTTGCTTTTACATTCTTTGCTTTATTAAATCTCAGAAATTCTGTCATTAAATACGACGAGAAATTCTATTAAAATTTAGTGGTAGTATTCGGTCATTTGGGTTGGAGTGCTCTCATTCCTGACCTTAGCATATAACTTACTCGTATTCATTTAGTATTGTTGATACGAAAGAATTCACCTAGATGCTTAACTGTGCTTGGAACGATGGAAGTTGGGAATATACCTCTATGTTTGGAGAAAATTTATTTTAAAGATACGTTCATCCACATAACAATATGCTAACATCTGTGATGGAAAGATTAATTGATTGTTTTGGCAGAAATATTTTTCTTTTAATACATAAATAAATCTTTCTAAAAGATAATCTGAAGTGTTGAAAAATATTAACACACATAGATAGCTACATATTAATATTAATATGAAATTCTACTCATAACCATATTACTCCATGTTAAAAATATCACCAGCATCAGTTTAAGAGTTAAAAGTTTTATTTCGTTTATAACTTCTCTTTATACATTTTTATTTATTTGTTTACTTATTTTGATTCAGCTGAGAACTGAATTAGCTTTAAGCAGTTTTCAAAACTTAAAACTCTGCATGCACGAACAATATTTTCTCCTCCACTAACATTTTTCCAAAATCTCTAAGCAAAACTTTACAAAACACCATCATTCAAAAAGTATATTTATTCGAAAATCTCCTCCTTAAGTTCATTGAAAGCTCTACAAACATCTGATAACGCTATCGATTCTATTCTAAATCTTCTTAGTAAAATCCAGTTTCTGAAATACACTTTTAATGTAGGATAGGAAGATATTTTCTATGATCTTTTTTATATACCTTAGCATATAACTTGCTCGCTTTCATTTAGTATTGTTGATAGTTGATATGACAGAATTCACCTAGATGCTTAACTGTGTATGAAACGATGAAAGTTGGGAATAATAAATCTTTATGTTCGGAGAAAATTTATTTTAAAGATACGTTCATCCTCATAAAACTATGCTAACATCTGTGATGGAAAGATAAATTAAATATTTTTTTGTTAGAAATATTTTGTACATATATATAAATCTTTCTAAAAGATTACCTGAAGTGTTGAAAAATATTAACACACATAGATATTAACATATTAACATAAATATGCAATGCTACTAATAACAATATTACTCAATGTTAATCTCCAGCATCAGTTTAAGCCTTAAAACTTTTATTTGCATTTATACCTTCTGTTTGCTTATTTTATTTATTTATTTACGTAATTTGAATGACCTAAGAATTGATATAACTTTTTAAGCAGTAATCAAAACTTAAAATGGTGTATGTCCGAACAATATTGTTTTCATGGTTTTCATGTTTTCATTGTCAAAAATTTCTAAGCAAAACTCGAAAATCTCCTCCTTAAGTTTATTGAAAACTCTACAAACGTCTGATAACGGCATCGACCCTTTTCTAAATCTTCTTAGTAAAATCCAGTTTCTGAAATACGCTTTTAATGTAGCATATGCAGACACTTTCTGTGATTTTTTTTTTATCTACCTTACCATATAACTTACTCGCGTTCATTTAGTGTTGTTGATACGACAGAATTCACCTAGATGCTTAACTGTGCTTGGAATGATGGAAGTTAGGAATAATAAATCTTTATGTTCGGGGTTGATTTATTTTAAAGATACGTTCATCCTCATAGCAATATGCTAACATCTGTGATGGAAAGATAAATCGATTGTTTTGGTAGAAATCGGTTATTATTATTATTTTTTCTTTTTTATAAATCTTTCTAAAAGATTAGCTGAAGAGTTGAAAAATATTAACACACGCAGATGAATTCGAAATTCTAAAGATAGGAAAGTTTTAATATATATCAAAATTGGTGAACAAAGTCGTGACGCAATGATCGCATGCACATCTGAATAAAAGATCAGACGTTAAAAAAGGAAACCGCCTGAAAAATGGCGATTTTGACTAGTCCTACTGGGCAAGCATTGTAGCGAACTGACGTGTTTTTGCACAACTTTAGCGAGAAAGAACGTAATGAAGAGTAATGGTGTAAGACGCAGCGGGGATTGCCTAAGTGGACAGTTATAGATATACGAAGAAAGTAAAATTGAAAATAAAGTATAATAAAGTATGTCACACCATTTCTTGTTTCGAAGTCTTCGACGAAAAAGTATGCGAGAAAAACGTTGCAGGCAAGCGAAAAAAAAATGTTCAAAAAATTTTAATGCATACTTTATCTGTTCAGTGATTAATCTGCGTTTTAAGCAAAGGGAATATTTCATTTTCGCCAAAATCCCTTTCGGTCAGAGAATTCAAAAAATGTATTTGCATAAATATTTTGATATAATTCATAGAATACATTTTCATTCCTGAAAGGTGTTGCAATGAAAAAGTTGACTGATGCTTTTTATAAAAGAATTTTGTGTGTCGTGCTTTTCGTTAAGTAATGCCTAAAAGTAAGATAGTTTTTATTTTGAATTTCATTGATTTCGTCAATGTTTTTAAATATATACGATGTAAGTTTCTCGTAATATGATTTTGTTTTTAAATTCATTTTACTTAGTATACATCAAATTTATTTATTAAATAACAATTTAGCAGAAAAAGAGTGGATATAAAAATGTAATTGAATATAAAATAATATATTCTTAATTAACGACAAGATAGATTTCTCGGTTCATTTTACAATTAATAAAAAAGTTTGCATTACATTCAATATGTTACCTAGTAGAAATATTGAATAAGGTACTTCTACCAAATAAGGCCATGCTCTTAATAATGCCATCAGCATAAATCTTCTAGGAATGGTCTAGAGCAACAACTGGTAGCATATACGTGACAGTTTGTTTGTCCTTGACATACGTGGATAGTTTAAACCACAACCGATACCGGCTTCGTCGTCATTTTCGAGCCACTGAATCTTTTGACGCGTCGTTGTTAAAACAGTAAATAAACTTTCATATGAAACCAGCGTAAATTATTGATTTAATTTTACAGCCTTTGCCTGTTGTTTGAGATAATTTAACGATCTTTTAGGATGTATATTGCAATATTCTATATTTTTAATTATGTTAATATCTAAAAGTAAAATATGTGAAAAACAGAAATCCCTTAAAAAAGCGAGGTAGTGTGAGACATGGTCTTATTGAGGGACACTTCATTTTTATTGTATATTATCTTTACTTAAGCTAATTAAAATTTTTCTGTGCCAGTATTTTTAGAAAACTATGGAATCTACCAAAGCGGTGGTAAAGAGAGTTTAATAGAGTGAAGGGAAAATCGAATAGCAGTTTTGACTATTCTAAACGGCATGCCCGTAATTTTTTTATAAATTTAACAGCCACAGTATATTTTATTACAAGGAGAACTCTCTATTTTGGTGTAATACCTGCAAAATGTCTGTTAATTAAAGCTAAATCATGTATTTAGAAAACTATGACTTTATTTCAAATACCTACTCCTAATAAAGGTACTTTGAAGTAACTTTTGTTTTGAACTCCCCTGATCACAGCTAAATAGCGGTATGAGTAATGCACGATTTAATATTCTAAAAATATGTATAAATATAATATCCAACAACATTTAAAATGTTAATTCTGGTACAACACAGTTTATTGTAATCTGAAATCTTAATGTGACCTTATTTGATCCAATTACCTTATTAAATATATAATCATTTATACCCTATTAAGTATAATACCCCATTAAATACCCTATTAAATATACAATCATTTCAGAAGTTATGAAAAGTTTATACAAGAGATGAAAGGAAGAAATTGTTATAAATCATCGTACAGTTTAGGTTGGCTTAAATGTGCTTCCAGACTTTCTTACTTTTACAGGTTGAAGCAGTGAAACGCAATCTATTGACGAAAATATTAACTATATTCAAAACTACTCTTAAAAAAATTACCAGACTTCTTATAAAGCATCATGAATTTTATCTTTCTATTTTTACATTTCAAAACTTACTCAGTTTTATATTTCAGTTATCCTTTCTGGAAATATATCTATGCACATAATTTATATATGCGCATATATATTGTATAAATATAGTAATATGTACAATCCTGGAAAGAAACGCAACTCCCCTCTCCCCACCCCTTGGTATTTCATTTTCAGAGATGGATTCGACAGGGAATTGTGTCTAATATGAATGCAATTGTTGAAATAGAAGCCGGCTACATATTAAAATTTGTACCAACTTTGAATTTTCAAATAGTAGCACCCGCTTTTGACATCATGTTTGAGTTCCTCGAATCAAAGCAGCCTGTGAAAATGTATGGTTTATATGCTTCTTGTTAAATCTTTATACCAACAATATACCAGGTTTTCTCCCTGTTAAAAAGTATATTTTTATTAGGACTATTATTTAATAAGTCTGCCTGTAAAAAGTATGGTTTATATGCTTTTTGATAAATCTTCATACTCAACCATATACCAGGCTTCCTTCCTATTAAAAATTATATTTTTAATTAGGAAAATTATTAATAAATTCATATTCATAAAAATGATGAGTTATGAACTACATTAATTTTTACATCAGCCGTCACAAACATGAATGAGTAAATTTACAGCTTTTCAATCATTAGTTTTATAGATATAGATACATTTTACTTTTTTGTGCTCTAAAGGGGCAGTCTCCAAATCATCAAAGCATTCACAGAAAAAAAAATTGTTAAAGACTAACTAGAAAAAAAAAAATTATGGACTTTTCATTCATATAAGATCATCTTATTTAATAATGCTGTATAAATTTTCTGGTAACCATTTATGTGTTACAGAACTGTCACTTTAAAATATTAATTTTATTTTTCAAAATTTATGAATGAACATAAAATACATTTTATTTTATAACTCTATGAAGATTTAAGAAAATTATGCAAATTAAGAAAAGCTATTCATTTCCGGTAAGCAGACGTAATTCATACTTCTACCATCTCTTTTGGACGATTTCATGATTAAACAGCATGGAGTGGTGAGGATTTCCCCCTTTCTTTAATTTTCAGGAATGTACATTTTTATTAAATAATGTAGCATATAGTATAGAAATATCTTCTTTCGGCAAGATTACTTTAAAATAATGGCATTTTGAATGTTATACATTGTGATTCATAAGCGTCGAAACAATAGCCTATATCCTTAAATATTGCCTCTAGACACACACTTTCAATTGCAAAGTCAAAATCTGATGAGATAAGTTGCAACTCCATAGGGGTGTATTTGAGAAAATACAAAAACTAAATTTTTATACGGCCCCCATAGTTTAAAATTTCCAATTAGGTAAAATTTTCTTATCCATTCCTGAATCAAACACAAAAATTCCATCTTCATATCTACAAAACTCACAGAGATATGGCCCCACTAGTGGCTGAGAGGTTCTGCTCTCTAAACTGGTAGACGGGAGGTGCTGGGTTCGAACCCAATCGCGCCCGTCGGCCTAATCGTTCGGAGTTTTCGTGGTTTTCTTCGAGCCATGGGTTTCCATGCGTAAATACGGGTTAGGTTCCCTTAGAAAGACCACCACGAAGGGCACTCTCCCCTCGGGCCTATATCCCTAGAGTAGATAATCGGCCGTCAACAATCAAACAAACAACCAACCACAGAGATATGCTCGTTTAAATAATTCGTCAGGTTTTAAGGGATTAAACACAAATTGAAATGCGTGTAATTCAAGAAACAATGTTACTTTAAGGGGTCCAGGAAAAATGTAAAAAATATATTTATTGAGCTAGAATTTTTTCTTTATGGTTAACCATATATCTTGCAAACAATATCACATGCTAAAATTTCTCATAAACGTTTTTAAAAAAATTAAAATGACTATTATTTTTAAAAGTGGGGTAAATTAAAATCGTTATAAATCAAAACATTGTTTGTTGAATTTCGAAATTTGTTCATGTAATTAAAGAGGAAAATATAGTTTTGATTTTGTTTTAGCATTTTTTAAATATTAATTAAAAAATATTAAAAATATAAATTTAAAACATAATGTAACTTATTTTTTTAAATCATATTTTCCAAAGTACATATTTTTTTCAAATGTGCCGAAAGTCCACCAGTGGCCGAGAGGTTCTGCTCTAAAAGCTAGTAGACGGGAGGTGCTGTGTTCGAACCCAACCGCGCCCGTCGGCCAAATTTTTCGGTGTTTTCCGTGGTTTTCTTCGAATCTTGGTTTTCCTTAAGTAACTACGGGTTAGGTTTCCTTAGAAAGATCCCCACAAAGGGCAGCCCTCCCCGTCAGGCCCATATCCGTATTGTAGGTAATTAGTTGACATAAACAACACACAAACGCACAAAATTGCCGAAACAAAATTAATGCAAAATAATCAAAAAAGACAAGTTCCAAGTTTGCACCATTTTTCTTTAACAATTCTTGACTTAAAATAATTTAAAGACGAGAAATTGTGAAAAAACACCACCATGCAGAAAAAACGCATTTAAAGTTTTAAACGAAGATTGGGTCCTTATAAAATATTTAAATGCTTTTTTAAAAAAATGCAGGCGAATAAGTAACTCCTTCCTGTAGATTCTTCCAATTCAGTATAACTTTTGCCCTTAAATATCCGTCAGTTGATTTAAAACAAAGTTTTTTTTCTAACATGTCGATTTCAAGTTTTCCCATAGTTGTAGCACTCACAACTTCAGATTTTATATCGCCCCGACGAGGCCGTTACAAAACGTCTGTATTCTGCCGGCCCGGCCCGTTTGAAAGTTTGGCTCCATTTTGCTGGCCCAGACCACGGGCTGTGCTCGGGGTTATTTTCTTTCAAGACACGCGGGCTGGGCCTGGTCTTCACACATTTCAGGCTGGGCGGGTCCGGGCCCAACGCATCTTTTGCATACCGAACCGGGACTGGCTTCCTTCTTCCTAGGTCTGCACGGGGCGAAAGTTTCCGTCTCGGTCTTGACCCAATCCATATTAAAATTATTGTCTCTGAGTGACCTGGCCTGTGCAAAAAATCAGTAAAATTTGGCTCAGCTCAAATATTTTTGCAAAAAATGCACATATTTTTAAATCGTCATTATTTTACGATTAAAATTTAATCTTTTTTTTTTTTTTTTTTTTTTTTTTTTTTTTTTTTTTTTTTTTTTTAAGGATAGTAGATTTCTAGGCAATAAAATTAAAATCTAGGCAGCAATTCTAGGCAGTAAAACCCGTAAAAAAATCTTACCTATGATGGAATCCTCTCTTAAATGGAAGAATGTGTTGATCCATGCAAAATGAATGTAATATTACCTAAGAAAAGAATAAAATACATTTACACCTGCTAAGGAAGGGAACTTGTCTGCAACGCATTTTTAGCTTTCCTACGTGATTCTCTCTTAGAAGATTTTACTGTATAGAATTTTTCAAAAGTCTCCAATACATGGAATATGGATTAACGATATTAATGATAAGTGAAACATTTACATACAAACAGAGATTCATTAAATATATATATATATCAAAACCTAGGTCGCTTCTTTAAAATTTAAGATTATAAACATAAAAAAGGGCCAAAATAAGTATCTTTCGTCAAAACCGCTCGTACGAAACAATTTTTAACCGTATCGACGTAAAAAACTATGTTTTGTGGAAATTCAGCCAGGCGAGGTCGGGCTCGGGCTGAGATTTTAACTTTTTTCCAGGCCGGACCGAACTTTTTTATTTATGGGTCGACCCGGAGTCGGGCCTGGATATTTCGGCCCGTCCAGACCTTTAAAGCAGACCTCCAGCATATTTTGAAAGCAAGTTTAACGTAAAATCCATACACTGCTATTTTATGTCCAAAGGAGAGGGACTGTCTTAAATCAACTTTTAATAATGTACAATTTGTGGATGATCCCTACATTTCATTGAAAATGCGCCAATAACTCGCCGCACAGAGGTAGTGTAAGTCACGAAATTTGTATTTTAATATCTCTGCGAGTTTTGCTGATATCGAGATGAAATTTTTTGTGTTTGGATAAGGAATTTTTCAAAATTGGAAATTTTATCCTAGGGGTGCCGTATAAAAGTTTAGTTTTTGCATTTTCTCAAACAGACACCCCATGGAGTTATAACTTATCTCATCAAACTTTGCACCTTTTTTATGAAATTTTGCAATTGGAAGTATGTGTCTAGGGGCAATATTTAAGGAAATAGGCTATTTTTTCGATGTTTATGAATCACACTGTATAAAGCTACCGGGGGTCATAAAAATCACGGTTCCATTTAGAAAAGGATTCTTTTTAAAATGGCAAGCAATAAAAATACTGTTTGTTGCAATGTACTTGGCTCAGCCTGACAGAAAGTTTGAGAAACAGAGAGATACTCAAGCATTTAATATAAAAACAACAAAAATAGAATAATATAAAGTTACAAATAAACCTATCAATTTCGAGACACATAATACGTGTCATGTCCAGTTCAGTACACAAGATAAAACAAGTCGTAAATTGTGCGTCAAACGTGGCAAAAGAGGTACTATAACGAGTTTCATAAATATTCAGATCTTGGTGCAATAGCTGTTGCACTCTTGTTCAAAAATGCATGAATGCAAAATTTATTCCGATTATATACATTAAATTAAGTAATACGGAAATAATATGACTCCAACTTAAATAGGACGTAATCACCATGGCAACCTAGAATCATTACCTATCATGGGATAGCATGAATTAATTACATTTGATAGGATTTAATAGAATGAAGAAAACTTTCATTAATATCTTTTAACATTTTGATTCCATTTTCATAAAATTTGAAATGGCTCGACATAATTCTGCAGCGATTAACGTAAAGCGAGGAGAGTCTGCGAAAATTTCAAAAGAATAATAATAAAAATCTAAACATTAATTTTTTGCTAAACTATGCATGAATAATTTTGACTTCATTTGTTTTTTATGCATTTCCATTGTTATTTTGTTGTTATACTGTAATTTAATAGAACAGCAGTAATAAAACCAAGAAAACTATTTTGCGCAATCTTTCCTTACAGGGTAGGAGAGAATGCGCATATGGGTAGGAGAGATTGCGCACGTGAGTAGAAGAGATTGTTATTAATAATAACTACAATTAAATTGTTAACAATAATAATTATACTTAATCGACATTGTTGAAAGGTTTTTGTGAGTAAATATTATTGTATTAGGAATTAATATTTCAACCAAATGTTTAAATAATAAATAAAAGAAAGAATTTTAACAACAGTTAAAAAAAATAATTTAAGAAGATTAAAATATCAGAAAAAGCAAGCCCTACTAAGATTACAAAATAACATTAATCTAGTTGATAACATCTTTAACTTGAAAATTACTTCATTATCATTGCCAGAGTTTCATTGTATTTTGTTTGCTAACCGAAGTTGTCGTCGTCCACAATCGATGCACTTATTGTTATAAATCGTGCATCTTTCGTGCAATCACCTGCAGCAAGCAATACATTGAATCTAGTCAGTTGTCGAAGTTGCCTCCTGTTACAGTTCCAGACATTCAGTGCACTCATCCTCATTGACCTTCGTTTTTTTTCCTTGAATTTTTTTATCCCACTTTTTGTGGAATCACCTTATCTTCAGCTTTTTTTTTTTTTTTTTTCGTAGCGGCATCCTTCTTAAGTCTTTTTTCAGGTATATTTTGTGGATCAGTAACATTAGTTGCACTCTGTTTCCTTTTGATTCCGATGGCATTACACTACTTGGAATGGGTGAAAGCTTTTCCAAAACATTGTATTAGAAAATTGATTTTAGTTAACAAAATTAATTTATTAGCAAATTGTTCATAAATTAAAAAATATATATAAATATTTAATTAAATTATTAACAAATATATTATTAATTTATTAATAAAAGTAATTGCATAAAATTAATTTAATAACAACTGTATTATTAATTTATTAATAAAAAAATTTATCTGCAAAAGTATTTTTTTTTTGCAAATTAATTTGTAGCCAAATTTAGTTTTGATAATTATATGTTTTTCCGAAATTATTTCAAAATGATTCATTCATATGTTTTATATGTAATTTATAATTCATACAAATTTATCAATAAGCTGCGTAATCTCTCCTAGCACTTAAAAGTATGGGGAAATGCGCCATCTCTCCTAAGTAGCAGATGCGCAAACTCTCCTATTTTGGTAGGAGAGATTGTGCGGCCTTTTATTTAAATATGGCCACTTCTAAAATGAATTGTTGGTGTTCGCATACTTAATCCAGGTTAGTATTTTATAAGAAATCGTTTAAGTTCAAAATATTTTGTATTACTGACGTTCTATAAAAAATCTGACGAACAGTTATGAAAATTCAAGCACTTACTTTGGAAAAACAAAACAAAATAGCACTGCTTCATCCAAGACGCTTGGAACAATCAATATGCACATTCATGTAGACACTGCACTAATGCTCCTGTAGAACTACCTGTAATCGCTGCGCGCGCACTCTACTCCTTCCCGTCGAATCTCTTTGTGCGCAATCTCTCCTACCGCGCGAACTCTCCATGCTTTACGTTATATATATTAAACTTCAAGCCATTCGGTTGGGTAGTTTTTACACTGTTATATGCGGGCAGACAGACGGACCAGACGACGGCTATAGGTGCTACGTATTTATATAATTGAAGAGCTAAGTGGAAGAACATGTTAAGTAACAAAAACTACATTTGAAGAAATTTGATGTGAAAGTTTTTGTTGTCAATTTTAATGATTTATTTTCTGTTTGATACCATGTGTTAAAAATATTAAGAAGTGTGGTACTAAACTCTATCAAAGAAACTTATTCATATTTCATTTTTAAATATTAAAAAATATTAATATTATTTGGATTATTAAATATTAAAATATTAAATATTAATGAATAATGTCTTAAATCTTCAAGGCTAAATAGAACTTTGGTATTTTAGCTTTACCATGTGATAGAATACCTGATAACCCCTTCGTCCAAACGATAAAATCATTTTTAAGAAAATTTAGCATAACATGTTCTTCCACTCAACTCTTCAATTGAGAACGCACCTAAAAAATGACGAAGAACCATAAAAATGTATCTAACCATAACAAATAAAATTATATCTACAAAAATGATTTTTAAAAGGTTTTCTCAAAAAAATTTCGTTTCAAATTTTAAATTTGGATTTTTATTTTTAAAATCGAACAAGGGTATAAATGAAAGTTTACTTATAATTGAAGGACTAAGTGGAAGAACATGTTAAGTAACAAAAATTATATTTGATGAAATTTGAAGTGAAAGTTTTTGCTGTAAATTTTATTGATTTATTTTCTGTTTGATATAATGTGTTTAAAATATTACCAGGCATGGTATTAAACTCAGAAAAACTTATTCATATTTAATTTTCAAATATTAAAAATTATTAATATTATTGACATTATTAAATATTAAAATATTAAATATTACTGAATAATGTCTTAAATCTTCAAGACTCTTAGAATCTTAGTATTTTAGCTTCACCATGTGATAGGATACCTCATAACGCTTTCATCCAAAAGATAAAAATTTTTTTTAGAAAAATGTAGCATAACATGTTCATCCACTCAGCTCTTCAATTGTTATCCTGTTTTTCTTTCTAATTCAAACCTTTAATTCCTGATAATCAAAGTTCATCTACGTGTTTCCGTATTTATTTAAGCACTTGATTAGTACAGTCATTTAGTTATTTGAAATTTGTTGCCTGATTGGAGATTAATATTAGAGAATTAGTTCAACGCGATACTTTTATCTGAATTTAGATGTACAATAAGTTAATAATTAATGGACATGATGATAATGATGATCATGATAATAATAAAGTTAACTTTAATTGGAATCTAAAACCAATTGTGAAAAGTTATTGATAAGTTTATCTTTCTAATTTCTGCATGGATTAATTACTGAAATTTTTTATATTGAGTAATATTTTAACACGAATACGTTGCTTTTTAAGAATCTACTTGAATCTCTAAATATTTTTCGACAAGCTACATCAAAAAATAAAACTTAGTTCATGCGCTCTTTGACTATCCCTTTAATGTTGTGAAATCTGCAATAGCCTTGTAATAAATATTTACATTTCTAGAAAAAAAAATTATTTAATATTTCTTATTTACTGTGTAAACAGTTCGTTAAAATATTACTGCAAGACGCGCTCTTATAAGAATCGATACTTATATATTTAATGTTTTTACTTTAGAGCATCCTGGTGATGATGTTTTCGTTAAGGTTTTTCTTTAAGTTGAAAATATTTTGATATTTTCTTACTTTTTTCCCATTGCAAACCTTTCGCCTCAATTAATGTTTTAGGATTTTAAGTTTTGTTTTTGAAGATCTTTTTAAATTTTTCATGTGAAAGCCAAGTACCAAAAAATTGAACAGATATTTTACATATGGTTTATTTTTTTCTGCTGATCATTAAATACAAAAATTGTGGTTAAGTTTAAAAATAAAAAACTCCTTTTTTAATGAAAATGAAAAATTTTCGTAATGGTTTTTCCCTTGGATATAAACATTTCTTTCAGCAAACATTTTTTTTTTTTTTTTTTTTAAATATTCTATCCTGTATGAGAATATATAAAAAAATTGCAAATTTACTTGGCGTCTAATTTTTTAAATGATTTCTTACAAAGGAAATTATGCAATTTGTTTCCACGTTTTTTTTTGTTTTTTTGTTTTTTTGTTTTTTTTTTAATGTATACCTACACATAACATTACAACGTATGCTCTGGTTTTTATAATTCTTTAGTTTTAACACTTTCCAACATAGTTGAAACGTATTTTTGAATCTGATTTGTCTGGCCATCTATCTGTCTGACTGTCTGTCCGTCTGGCCGTGCTCTAACTCGAGTAAATATACTCGGATTGCCATACAATTGACATAATGTTGTTGAGGCTTTTCATGGAATTTTCGGTAATGAAAATAAAGTGTATACCATTTATGGTTAGTTAACAGGGATACCGAAGAGTTATTCTGTTACTTTAAGGTGGGCCGGTACACAATTTAAAATAATTTTTATTTATTGAGTTAAAATTTTGATGGTTGATTTTTGACGGCCAATTATCTGCACGAGGGTTGTAGGCCCAGGGGGGAGTTCCCTTCGTGGTGGTCTTTCTAAGGGAACCTAACCCGTATTTACGCATGGAAATCCATGGCTCGAAGAAAACTCCGAACGATTAGGCCGACGGGCGCGATTGGGCTCGAACCCAGCACCTCCCGTCTACCAGCTTCGAGAGCAGAACCTCTCAGCCACTGGTGGGGCGTTGAAATTTTGAATTTTTTTGTGATGGTTACCCATGTTATTTGTAAACAAATTCACGTGATAAAACTTCTCATATATATATTTTTTTAATTTAATTTAAAATTCATTAAAAAACGGGGGGAGGGGGATTTAAAATCGTTATAACTCAAAATTTTATTTGTAGAATTTCATTTTTTTTTTCATTTAAATAAACAAAAATATATAAGTTTTAATTTACATTCGGCATTTTTAAAAATATTAATTTAAAAAAAATTATAAACATTTTAAGTAAATTTTTTTAAAAAAAAGTGGTGTAACTTGTAAAAAAAATCATATTTTCAAAAATAAATATTTTTTTCTAATTTGCTGAATCAAAATTAAAGTAAAATAATTGAAAAAGACATGTTCCAAATTTGAACCATTTATCTTTAACAGTTCCTGACTTATAACGATTTAAATAAGAGAAATGGTGAAAAAAGCCATCATGAAGAAAATCGCATTTTCACAAGAAATCGTTTTCATGACAACCATTGCTTGAAAGCTACATTTTGAAAACACACCAAAACGAAAAATTTAATATTTCCTGTTCTAGTTAAGATAGAAACAGGATTTAAACGTCATTTTAAGCAGAAAAACACAGAGAAAGTTTTAATGCAATAAAAGGTTTTTAGAAAATTTTGAGATTTTTGTGTCTCGGTCCCCTTTAAGGTCAATAGCGAAAAATCTTTTTCAGTGCATTTTAATATGTTACACTGTTTCAAACATAATGAAACTGATCTGAATTACTGAGGTAGATGGCAACATGCTTTCTATAGAGTATAGAGTAAGTAAGGCAGGTCGCACACTGAGGCAAACGAAGGAAAACAGAGTGCGGCTTAGAAGAACACACCGGTTGAAACAAAGAAGGAAGCTATTTTAAACCAGTTTCTCCACAAAAATAGAGATATCCTTTAAGAAGAGTACACAGAAAAAAGAAATTACAAATACTTGGGGAGATATTTTAAATAACAGATGCATTCTACGCCTATAGGTTTAATATTAGCGAGGGAAATTAGGAAGCTGACTTACAAACCCTATATATTTGGATTTTCTAATGAGTATACACTATTAAAAATTTGCAAGAAACTGTCCAGTCATTTGGCCGTTTTTATTGAAAATGGTTACATAACCGTAATTTAATGCTATTTCGTCCGTATTATTGCCCATATTATGGGCAGAATAGGGTTTTAATTACGGTTATTTAACCATTTTCTATAAAAACGGTCGAATGACTGAAGAGTTTGCTGCAAATTTTTAACAGTATAGTTACTCTCGTTTACAAATTAATGTTACATTATCTTTCAATACCTTTAGTCTCAATACCACGTAATTTTCAAAATGCGTTTCTCAATATCGACACAGTTCCCCTACACACTTTAACTCATATTTTGCGCGTTTTTGAAACTAGAGCAATGCGAATTTGGTATCTCGGGTAAATGCGGAATGAATAATCGAATAAAATAAAGAAATAAAGGGATTCAAATAAATATTTTCAAAATTCCCATAAAAATAAATATGTTTATCCCCCCCCCCCCCCCCCCCGCCCAAGATAAAATACCTGTAACAAGATTATGGAAAATCAGGAACAAAGAATTTTGGTGCAAGTCGTTTTAATTTGCTACCTGTACTGTTGAAATTAAGACAATCGTTCATTTTCCCCCATACTGTACACATGCATATGCATTATTGCGTGTTTTAGCATTGTCGTTTTTAGCGCATTACAATGTAGTTGAAAAGTAGAAATACTTTACAATGTAGTTGTTATATCCCACTATTGAAGTTGAAAAGTTGAAACACTTTACATTGTAGTTGTTCGCACCTCCCACAAGAAAATATCTGTAAAATTAAAGTATTTTTATCAATTATCGACTATCAATTATCTAACTCGATTAAATACAGCAATTTTTATATGGGCAATGAAGTTCAGTATAGAATGCTCGCTATTGAAGATGGAGTGCGCAGCATTTACAGTGCGTTTACAGGGACATACAAATAATTTTCATTACATTATGGTGTATAGGGGAAAATCAAGTGCAATGTATTATTTAAATTGCTTATTTAGATATCTCCTTTCATTTTACGAAAAAAAAATTCTTAAGGGATCTCAGGCTTCTTAAAGCTTTAAAATTTTCGAATTTTTAGTTTTTTTAGATCTTAAACCCCTATCTTTTCTGAACATTTTGATAAGTTTCCTTGAAATTGCCATTAAAACAAAAGTTATGACTTTTAGAATTATACCCGCTCAATAGCTGAAGCGGCGCTTACAAAACTTTTAAGTCATTTTCCTCCAAATGACGTTTTTGGGCATAACGCGCACGATATCTCAAAAACTTTCTGAATATTTTTTCATGAAATTTTCAAAACATATGTTTCGTGTTTGTCTGTATAAACTGAACCTAAAATTTCCTTTTTATTGCTCAAAAAAAATATTTTTATAGGTGATTATATTGTTGAATTTTTCTAAATTTCGCATTAACTAAATATAACTTTGTATTAAAAATATAAAAATGCTTTAAATACGAATTAATTTAGGTTCGGGGTAATTATTACTATCTGAAGTGTACGTAGGCACCAAAATTGTCCTTCTAATTGCAAAATTTAATGTGTAATCCTGAGCGTAATCTGTTATGCCAATTTTCTGCTCGTCAAATGTCTGACAGTTTGGAGCCCCCTGTAAATGCTATTTCTGCAACTTGCAATTTTTTAAATAGATGAAATGAAAGAACATACTTATATATTTTATCCCAATTAAAATTGGGTCTTAAAATTAAATACATTATAAGATATTAAATGTTGAAAATGGGTTTTTTTTTCATTTTTTCCAATTTTAAGAGTCCTGACACCCCTTAATAATATTATGTTAATGTTAGAAAGTGTTTCATAATCTAAGAATGATGCATGACTTTTCATTCTTCTCGATTTAGTTCTTGATTTTGAAGTTGGAACATTTTTCAAAAATTTCGAAATGTTTCAAGTATATTTTATCTCCTACTAGAAAGATTATATCAAACGCAACTCCCAGAAGAAAATATCTTTAAAATTATAGTATTTTTATCAATTATCGCTTTTCTTTTAATGAAATATCCTAAAGGCTTTTACACTATCTTTTAACAAAAAGAAAGAAAGAAAGAAAAAGCAAGAAAAGAAAGAAAAGAAAACGCGGCCAAGGGCGAGGGAGGCGTTTGTTATATCTGAAAATAACAATTAAGAATCTATACGGCATATTGTACGGAACAAGCGTGAAAAATACACGATCGTCACACGAAAAGGTTGAGAAGTTCATCATTGACGAAACAAAATATTGGATAGAGAATAGAGTCAGCTATAAGCGTGAAGATGAATTTTAATGATGAAGCTTGAACTTTACCTGGATCTTTCAGAGGGGTTAAAATGTTTGGAAACATGATTTTTTTTCTGTATGTGATACCTTCTTAGAGGCGTTCCCCGAGAGATTTATCGTGAAATCGTTTTTAATGTAAGAAATAAGCTAGTGTGTACGTAAATAAATATTCCAGGCAGCTGGTAAAATGCTTATTAGAAAAGAAATTCTATAAATTGCGAGTTTCAGCTTACATGTGATTGCAGAATAACATGTACGTTTGGGATTTGAAATATATTTTGATGCCAATCCTTCTATGTTAGCGTCCTCGCCGTCTTTTTCCGTCACGCAATTTTTCGTATTCAAAAGCTGATTTAACAAAAATTTCCTATTAATGTTAATTTTTTCTAGTGCGTAAGATAATTAAATATGTAAGGTATTAAAATGCCAATCCTCACATCAATGCTTTTCATATGGCTATATATATATTGTTATACCTAATGCTATGACAGTATGGATTTTAATTTGGTAATTTGTTTTTGTTTTTCCTCTTTCCTTTTTAATCTTGTTTCATTTTGAACATAATTGGTGTTCAATGGTTTATTTCCCAGTTTTCTGTGTATGGTAGTCCCAAATTCATATTCTTTAGCTTTTTTATGGCTAATATTAAGATGAAACCACACACTTTATTTGTGGAACTTTAGGCATTTGGGACCTGCAGATTCTGTCTAAGTTCTACAAATATCCATTTTTCTTTTTCTGCTCATTTTATTTATTTATTTATTTTTTATGTTTTATGGTAATTTTTATTCATTTTTAATGGTCATATATATAATGTCATTTTATTCATAATTTCAGTTTTTATTGGTGGTCAGAAATGTTTATTTAATGTTTATATATATATATATATATATATATATATATATATTGTAAATTGTTAAAATACAAGGTGATTCTAAATTTATGGTACAAACATTAAGGGTTGGTACAGGACACTGTAACAATCATTTATTGTATAGGAAGGTATGGCCGCAACTGATGAGCAACCGGGGGGGCCAATTTGGCCTTTTATTTTAATTCAAAATTTTTCATTCGTACCAGAAAATTCCAACTATTATCTTTAATTAAGGCTGTTCTCAAATCCAAAGGGTCAACTTTCTGACCTAAGTTTTAATTCATTTTTGTTCGGAAACGCATGAAACTAGAAGGTGTTTTTATTCAGATATTATGTCATCGAAATGTTTTTTCCGTTTGCTTGTAAACGCAATAGATCTTTCAGAAAATGCTGTCAAAGTTGGCATTTTGAACTGAACTCCCGAACGAAAGAAGAAAATCCAGACAGTAAGGGGAGAAAAATGCCGTGTCACGTGATCAAAATCGCTTATAACTCAATAGATAATTGATTGATCAAAAAATGGAAAAAACAATTCGATTCCAAATCGCTTCCATGGTCAGGGTTTCCAATTTTATATCTTTCCGTTACAAAATGAATTTGTAAATGTGTCAAAGCGTTTTGCGCTTGTTGAATAGAGCAGTTGAGAACAGCGTTAAGGGAGACATTTCATGATTACATAAAGAAAAATTTCTTCTTTGAAAATTTCCGGTATAAAATCGAAATTTTTGAATTTAAAAAAACGCAAAACTGTCAAACCTGTCCAACACAGAAAATACATGAAAAGAAATAGTAGTGGAGTTTTTTAATTCAAAGATTTCGATTTCATACCGGAAATTTTCAACGAAGAATTTTTCCTTTATGCAATCATGAAATGTCTGTCTTAAATAAAGAAAAGAATAGTATAGGAATTTTCTGGTATGAATGAGAAATTCTGAAATAAAAAAGGACCAAATTGGCCCTCATTGGTGTTTGTACCTCAACGCGTCACTTGCGCCCATACATTCCTACACAATAAATGATTGTTACAGTGTCCTGTACCAACTCTTACAGTTTGTACCATGAATTTAGAATCACCCTGTATATGTTAAATTCTATTAGACGCTTAAGGGGGCTGTTCACTCAGCTTCGGAATTCTCCTCCGTAATGTTAAGTCTACGGACTTTTGATACTTTCGTATATTTAAAATATCTTCTCGGGAAATTCACATTTTTAACATCTTTTTTATGTGTACTCTTCTTAAAGGATGTAGCTTTTTTTCTTAGTTTTCAAACTACTTCTAAAATCTATGCTGAATTTAATATTTTTTATTCGTTAAAAGCGGGCGAAGTGTGAGTAAAATTTTAACACTTCCTATAAAATTATGTCTATACTTTAGAAATAGTTTGAGAACAAAGAAAAAAAGAAACATCTTTTAGGAAGTGTACACAAAAAATAGAAGTTAAAAATATTAATTTCCCGAGGATATATTTTGAATATACGAATGCATCCAATGCCCATTAGTGAGGTGAAATCGGAAGCTGGGTGACCAGCCCCCTTAAAGGGTTAACTAATTTCTCAATTTTCTTTTCAGTTATTTCCACCGTATTTTTTTGCATTAATCGATACAAGGGGATATACCCAAGCTTCCGAATATAGGCGAAAACATTTTTTTTTTTTTTTATTGATAACTCTAATAGATTTTTTACAATTAGGGTAACTCTAGGGTATATGGCCATAGAGGAGAGATGGCCAGTCTAAATATCTCCAAAACTTGATCATGGATTGCAATATAAACATTGTTCGTATGAAATAGTTCAACGAGTTATTTATTGCGACGTGCGGTTGTTGTTTTCGATTATAAAAAGTAAGTGTAATTTTAATGTAAATTAAATAGGTGGTTGAATATTTTTTTGCCTTAGGTATCTGAATGTTTTGCAGCACGTACGCTGTATATATTTTTTACTATATGGACTTTTAAGTAACGTATATAATCTAATCTTTACTTCTAAGACTAAAACAAAGACTTACAATGGATATTGATGCTTTAACACGTTCACGCCGGCGCGGTGGGTCACACTCGACTGTCTCAGAGTTGGCAAGTCTCCGTCTTTTTGCACACCACTATTATTTTAGAGAAAATGTTGTTCCTTTAAATCGCCATATTCTTCTAATTAAATAAAATCACATTTTCTGTATTAAAATATTGGTATCCAAAAGACTTGTTAGCTCTGAGACAGTCGAGTGTGACCCACCGCGCCGGCGTGAACGTATTAAATTGGGCGAACATCAGTCCTTCAATTTCAGGAGCGATGGCCACATGAAATCGAGGACAGATGGCCACCTTTAATCAATATTTCAAAATTATACTTGGTGATGATTTTAACTAAATATAATTAAATTTAAAATAAATATATAACGTTTGCGTTTATAAATATATTATTTGATATAATTATTTAAATTTTAACTAATATAAATATTTTAATATTAATGATGTGAATTATCACATTGCTACAAAGCGTAAACCAACTTAGTGAAAAATGTCCAAGCCGGGAATCGAACCCGGGTCCCTGGAATAGATCTCCAGTGCTCTACCACTAAACCACAAGGACGATGTCCAGCTTGGCATTTCTCACTTATATAAGTCGGTAAGGCTGCTACTGCAGCACAAGATAGAGAAGTCTTCATGAGCACACATGCTAGTGGCGTAACATGAGACGCAAATAAACCCAGCATCGGTGAATATACAGTTTTAATTAATATTTCAACTACATTTCAGCAGTGAAATTACGCTTGAAATTATTGAATATTAATGATGTGAATTATCACCGCTTGATTCCCGGCTTGGACATTTTTCACTAAGTTGGTTTACGCTTTGTAGCAATGTGATAATTCACATCATTAATATTCAATAATTTCAAGCGTAATTTCACTACTGAAATGTAGTTGAAATATTAATTAAAATTGTATATTCACCGATGCTGGGTTTATTTGCGTCTCATGTTACGCCACTAGAATGTGTGCTCATGAAGACTTCTCTATCTTGTGCTGCAGTAGCAGCCTTACCGACTTATATAAGTGAGAAATGCCAAGCTGGACATCGTCCTTGTGGTTTAGTGGTAGAGCACTGGAGATCTATTCCAGGGACCCGGGTTCGATTCCCGGCTTGGACATTTTTCACTAAGTTGGTTTACGCTTTGTAGCAATGTGATAATTCACATCATTAATATTCAATAATTTCAAGCGTAATTTCACTGCTGAAATGTAGTTGAAATATTAATTAAAATAAATATTTTAATAATAATAATATAATAAGACCTAACGATTTATTTGTTTCAGAAAATACTGAAAAACGTCGGAAACTTTCATAACAGAAACTGATAAAGTTGATAAATAAACTAAATTAACGTAATAAACATACAATTAACGCGAGAAAAAAAAAACACTACAATTCCAGTAGCGAAGAAAACGAAATACATTTAAATTATCAGATACTACAGATTCCAAGTAAATAGAATTGGATTACGATCACTCTGTTGGTTGTGATAAACAATATCATATCACATTCAAAAAGAATGTCCGGATACAATGCATAAGGTACCTGAAGTGGTTCCATGACACGTGTACAAATTATCAAGACCTTTGCCAAGCATGTGGTAAAATTTTACAAAAAGTGAAGTATTGAAATTATACTTCAAATTTTGTTTATTCGTGTTTTCTTCACTCATTTTCCATCATATAACTGCATCTTTACAAATTGCTATATTTTTTTCATGATTAACTATATGAAATGTTTTTTTTTTTTATTATTATTTAAATTAACTTTTTCTTTCTTGTATTGGATGGCCATCTATCCTCGGCTTTAAGGAGAGGTGGCCATCTGCAATTTAAATTTCAATTTTGTTTAACGCTTTTTGTTTTCAATATTTAATTATTTTTTGCATAAAATATTATAAATATACACTGTAAAAAAATAATGCCAGTTTTCCGGTAGGAATCAGAAAAATCGTTGCCCTTATCGTACCGGAATAATTTCCAACCCGGCTCGGAATAAAATCCGTAAAATACCGTTTTACTGACTATTTCCTTATTTTTACGGATTTTATTCCGAGCTGGGTCGGAAATTATTCCGGTACGATAAGAACAACTATTTTTCCGATTCCTACCGGAAAACTGGCAGTATTTTTCTTACAGTGTATGTATGAGAATTTTAAATATGCATCAATATTTCTTGTATTTGCATTCTAAGAATTTTTATTTCAATCTTTAAAAACTATGGCCATCTATCCTAGAGTTAACCCTAATATATTTTTTTGGAATGCGCACTAACAATACTGAAAATCCTATTTATTTGAAAAAAGCAATTATGCGTTTAAATAAGGTTTTGAAATTCATTAAAAGCGATACTTTCGTATTGCCTTCGCGTAAGAAGTTAACAGCCGTAGAAATGGCCGAAGATCACTATTTACAATCAACCTTTTTGATTCTAATCATTCCAGTAGTTTAACCCTTTATGTACTAAATTATGAATTCATGAAGATTTTATCTTCTAAAGCCTTTTTCATGAATTATTTAAACTACATCAGAAGATTTACACAATCCTTTAATAAATTTTAGAAGGATTTTGGAAGGATTGAAGGATTTGGGAGGATTAATTAAATTTGAATTTATGGGGATTTTGTGCAATATTTATAACCCCACTCAATTTTTTTAATTTTGAATATTTTTCTTAGTATTTTGTAGAATTAGGAAATGTACAAATATAAGGTTCTTACAATAGAAATGTAAAAATATTTCCGAATTGAAAAATCCCCCCCCCCCTCCCCACCTTCGCCAAGAAAGCTGGAAAGATGCAAAGGCAAAAGAAATCGTCCTTTTAAAAATATTTTTGTTTTGTGTAACCCATAATGCTTTTGGAAAAAGATAAAGTAATGTGTCTATAGCTCATTCTAAACTGTGTTACAACTAATCGATGTATTAAATGAATTTTATAACAATTTATTTTAATGGTACTTATAAGTACCGTCAGTAGATAAAGGGTTAAGTGCATAATTTAATTACATGTCTTAAATTTGGGTTTTTACGTATGATATTTTATTTTATATTTATTTATTTATTGGTGAATGTTTTAATTTCGTTATGGAATATAAGTTGGAAACAAACGCTGAACTATTTGTATTACTTTAAATGCAAATGGATTTACTTTTTATAATAGTCTGCATGTGATAGAGATAGATTTTTTTTTAAATCCTGCTTGAAAATTATTTTTTAAACAATAAAAATTGATTAAATGGCGATACATTTTTCAAGCAAAGTACAATACCGTTTTCAAAGAAATTTCGTTTGAAAGTACATTTTTTCCCCTAATCGACGGTTTAAAAATTTTAAATGCACGATGTTTAGAAGTTTTATAAAATTGCACTAAAATTTAAATTTAATCGTCTTGTTTCGCCACCTTCAAAATGACGTCAACGTTGCGCACGGACACGTTTTTCCTTTATAATATAGATATGAGCCGTTGTTTTTGAAAATGAGGCAAGTTCCTTTTTGAAAAAATATAGTTAAGGCTAAATCTCTTCACAAATTAACACAAAAATTGTTTTTTTAATCAATTCGCAATAAATATCTTTTATTATCACTGCAAATTGGTTTCTAATCAGTCTCAAGGACTACCATTTCGTCAACGATATTTCAAATACATTGATTTTGAACGTGAAACAAGTCCACTTTGAATATAATTATATTTATGTTGCATATTATCAACAAACACAATCAGAATTTGCCAATTCTACTACAACTATGAAGAATTTGCAACCATAATTTATAACCATATGCATGCTACAACTTATTACTGAATATATTTTACTTTTTTTTTCCACTTTTCCTATATAAAATGTAATTAATTTTTTTGTTTTATTTTAAGTTTTCTGGAAAAGAAAGAAATACTGAAACTAGAAAACAGAAATTCTGCTTTTTCAGAATTCAGTGTCGCCCCCCGATGAAAAAAACATATATATGTATATCTAAATAGTACAAAACCTATTTCAATTTTAAGACTTAAAGCATACGCTTTTATTTTATTTAAAATGACGTCATTCGCACCCGCTTAAGAATTCCACATTTATGATCCACTCTTAAACATCGACAGTAAAACATGCATAGGACGTCACTATCGCAAAATAATACACAAATGGAGCAAAAAGATCCCATCATTAAAGAAACTCGACAAAAAAACGGCTGTCTAATGATTCATATGCCTTCATTTGTTTGAAACATTAATATAGATACAGTAAACTCTGTCTAAGGTGGAATCGATCGGGACTGAGAAAATTTTCCGTGGTAGACAATATTCCTGCTTATGCAAAAAAAGCTCCCCTCCCCCCCCCCCCCAAAAAAAAAAAACCCATCGAATTTGACGATTTTTTATTGCTTTTCCTGACTCGAAAATCGGTTAAAAACTGAAATTCGGAAAGATCTTTTGTCTTTATAGATAAATGAGAAACGCTATTCAATTTCTTAGTACTGCTGTAATACATGCGAATTGGAAGTTTACACACACACACACACAAAAAAAAAAAAGAAAAAGAAAAAAAAAAAAACAATAAATTTCGAAAATGAGACAGAACGCTATAACTTTGAATTTGAGTACATCCTTAAAGTATAATATCTTGCACTTTCGAAAATATATATTTTGATAAATGTTCATTCTACTAGAAATATTAACTTTTAAATATAATTTTGCATATGAAAAAATGGCACAAGCATAAATTCCTTAAAATTTAAACAGTTTCTGTCCTTTTGAATTAACTTTTTCAAAGTGTTACGGAATTTAACTAACATGCACGACATTGAGTATTTGACTTATCAGTTTTAAAGTTTAATAAACAAAATGCCTTTCATTTTTAAATTATCCTTTTTTCCGCCTTATGCAAAATTTTGGTTTCGGTGGGACCTTAAATTGCTTTCCGTTTCCGCGTTAGACAGATTCCGCCTTATGCAACATGAATTAATGTAATTTTCTATGGGTTCGCCGGGACTTGAAAAATTTTCCGCGGTAGACAGATTTCCGGCTTATACAGAGTCCGCCTTAGACAGAATTTACTGTACTTAAAATTAAATATAGTTTATAATAGTTCCATGTTTTAACAGAAATCATTCGTTTATATTTTTTCTCAAAATAGCACGTATTTTAATTACATTTTCTTTCGGTTGTTATGAGAAAATGGCAACAAATATATATAATTATTATTTTAGAATTATATTTCCTTTACTTTCTACAGAAATGGAGTACTTCCTTTGCCAATATTAAGCAAATGGCTCTAAAAACTACAAAAAAATTAATATTTCAAAAATAAATGGAGATACAGTTTCCAAACAAATTGCATTTAAAAGTACATTTTTTCCCAATACGACGGTATAAAAATTGAAAATGTGCGATGCTTAGAAGTTTAAAAAATTGCTATAGAGTACTTAATCGTACATTGATAGATTGTACATTTGTTTTACGACTGGCTTATACAACGTAACGTTATTTTCTGGAGACGACACAAAATAAGCTGGGAGAAAGAAATAGCATACCGGAGGCTAATAAATAAATAAGTAAATAAAATAAAATATTCAATTTTTTGTTATTGTAATTATAATCCGTTTAAAGAAAAAAATCAACGTTTTCAACAAACTATTGCTTTTGAAAGTGAAACAAGTCCACGGACCAAAACCATGATTTTTTTTTTCAGGTAGCACGAATAACTATTATTGCATATTAAATTTAGATCAAATAAGACACAAAAAAATATAACATAAGTTTGGTGGGTTTAAAAATATTCGTAAAATATTTTTACAAATATTTTTAATCCTCATTAAAATGCAAACCCTTCAATATCTAGGAAAACAAAAATGGAGCTGCAACACTTTCAAAATCGACGGCTCATATATATGGTTCTTTTAATTATTATTTTGATAACATCTTATGCAATTAATACAACTGTAAACATAGTTTTACACAGATATTAGATATAGAATATTGTAAAGACTATGTTTACTATATTCTGACAAATATTTTTATTAGCAGTCTTCAAATAATACCACCGCTCGGATGCATTTTGAGCTTTCCTCTCTTAAACATATGGAAAATACAGTTTAATGCTACGCTTAAATTTCATAAATTATTAAAAATATATATATTTAAAACTTGCTCATTTTATTCGAAACAGATAAAACTATTTTTTACAGCGTACGCTTTTTAAAACATTTTTGATCAAATTAAACGATGCATTATATAACTTTAGCAGTTCTGTGAATAAAACTAAAGCCAAAAACAATTCTAAATTTTCATAATTTGACTCTTTTTAGGGTTACAAAAGTAAAAACCATTATAAGATCACTCCTGTGTCTGTCTGTCCGTCTATCACAGCCATTTTACTCGTAAGCTATGGAACGTGGACGTTCAAATTAGCTGAAGTAATAAAGGCTATTGGCCCACATATTTATAGATTATTAACCATTCACAAATATATTTAGGGAAAATGTAGAGGGACCAAATTCTTGAAAAAAAATGTTTTCTTTGTGTATCGTGTGGGGTATCGCGCGAAAGCTTTCGTAACGCCGAACTCAAAAATGCATTTCTTTTAATTTTAGGTATTGTATTTTCGGAGATATCGTCGAAAATGTAAGGAAAAAACCGTCCACCCTCCCCCTTTATTTTCGAATCTACTGAAACTAAAATTATGAAAAAATTAGGGGTAGAAGAAGTTAATTTAAACCTTATGCAGGAAAACTATAGCCATTACCCTAGGTCCCATAGATTTTGAGAAAATCGCATTTTTCCGTTACACACAAATTTCGATTTGTCCCATATAGCATGAACTTTAGCAGCAAGTTTGATTTTTTCTGATATTATCTTGCCGTGACGAATTTGAATTGAGAAATTCGCAGCAAATCTCCCGCAAGGTATACCATCACCCACTTGCAAGAGTAGTTTGTTGTGAAACTGATGGCAAGACTTTCTTTAATTCACGAAAGTGAGGAAAGCAAAAAATCCCTCTGTTGAGAGAATAGACAATCAGCAGATACGCAGAAATTTCAGAAATTTTATGCGGTTAGCACCGCTTTTTTTAAACGCTATACTTATCAAATACAAAAAAAAGCTCGAATTGAAAAATACAAATATTACCCTAACTTGTTTATGGTGGTAAAAACGATGCATGCACCTTAAAAATGCATCAATAGACCTGATCAGGTCTATGGCACCCTTCGAAGGGGTTAAACTTATAGCGTGACAGTTGTAAACACTTAAAGTGACATGGAAAGATTACTATTTTACAGTAAGTTTGCAATATTTTTTATTACTTGTTTGCCGTTAATTTGATACAGCATGAATTTAACTCGCACGACAAGTTAGCTGCAAGTTCAAAGTGTGCTGACTTCGATTTGCATTATCTTGCTGCAGTCCTGTTATGAACTTTCAGTCTTGTTATGCTGAGCTTGCTGCAACTTTGCAGTTTTTCAAAGCAAGACTTGTGCAAATTTTCTGAAACTAAAAATGCTATGTGGGGTGGGCGTTTAGTAAAGGAGTTGAGGAGCGCTGTAGGTACCTATCGTCGTAGAAATATGAAAGGATTGTTGATAATAATTTTCGAAAAAAAATTTCGATAATTAGCCGAAATATTAACACTTAAAGACACGGGCGGTTTGGACATGCATAAAGATACGGGCGGTGTAATCTATGTGCCATCAGCTTTTAAAGCCTAGATTGCAACTTTTAATGATATATTTGTGTAATGCAATGCTCAGTTATTAATTCACATATTTATTGTACGGAACCCTCTGTACGCGAGTAATACTTGCACTTGACCGGTTATTTTTTTTTATTAAAAAACAAAATGTTTTTCATCAGAAGGTTATATATTTTTAAAAGTTGCTCGTTTTTCAAAGTTGAATTTACTTCAGATAAGAAAAAAATATAAAGTATTTTCCTTCAGAAAGCTATAAAATTAAATTCTACTAGTTTTTCAAAATTGATTTCACAACAATGTTTATCATTCATTTGTATTACAAATGAGCGGATTGGTTTATACAGCATAATAGTATTCCTCATGTACGAGTTCCGTGGTAGTTTTTACCAAAGCACTCTAAATTCGTCTTTATATGTTTAAAATAAATAATAAAGTCAAAAGTCAGATATGAATAAATACAACAGCATATTTGGTATTCATATATAAATGAAGGACATTTTACAGAATTCGTCCAAATTTGACATTTTAACTGATTTACTAGATATGTCGACAGCTGTGTGCTAGGGATGGGGTGCGAAGGGGTGCTGTCGCCCCGGGCGCGGAAATTGAGGGGGCGCCAAATATATACTACTGCCGCCGTTATTTTTATTTATTTTTTTTTTTTTTTTTTTTGTAAAATAAATATATATATGCATATCGGACATATTTTCCTAATGAAAGAATGTACATTTTTCGTTTCAAAGTTATTGCATCTTCCCTAACCTCACACCGAAAAGCAAATTTCTGAGTAAGGGATTCTTCCTTTTTAAAACTTGTTTTAAATCTTTGTCTTAAGTCTTTTGTTAACCTTCTCTTTTCTGAGCCCGGAATTTTCTTTCTGTGCTTGTGACAAAAACATATATTCTCAAAACAACATGCGGTTTAATCCAAAATGGCTGCAAACTGTTACTGTTAGATCAATTTTTCCTACACTTGTTTCCCAGATCCCCTTTACCAAATTATAAGTGCAATTTTCCCTTTAGTAATTATTAGTACTTTACATTATTTATACATTACTTACTTTACTTATACATACTTATACATTACTTTACATATACAGTATTACTTTATTTAGTAGTTTAGAATTTCTGAACTAAACCCACATAGCATTTTTAGTTTGCAGAAATTTGCAACAGTCTTGCTTTGAAAACCTGCAAAGTTGCAGTAAGCTCAGCATGACAAGACTGAAAGTTCATAATAAGACTGCAGCAAGATAATTCAAACGCCGAAGTCACCACACTTTGAATATGCAGCTAACTTATCGTGCAAGATAAATTCATGCCGTGTCAAATTTATTACAAACTAACGGCAAACAAGTAATCAAAAATACTGCAAACTTACTACAAAGTAGTAATCTTTCCATGCCACACTATAAGTTTAACCCCTTCGAAGAGGTTCATAGACCTGATCAGGTCTATTCATGCGAACGCACCGTCAGAAAGTGCTTGCATCGTTTTTATCATCATACAGAAGTTAAGGTAATATTTGTACTGCTTAGAACGAGCATTTTTTTATATTAGATAAGTATAGCGTTTAGAAAAAGCGGCGCCATTTCTGCGTATGTGCTGATTGTCTATTCTCTCAACAGGGGGATTTTTTGTCATCAGTTTTACAACAAACTACTCATGCAAGTGGGTGATGGTATACCTTGCGGGAGATTTGCTGCGAATTTATTTGTTACGGCAAGATAATATCAGAAAAAATCAAACTTGCTGCTAATGTTCATGCTATCTGGTAAATTAAGCCTTTTAATGTTTCAAAATAAACGCGAAATATGTATTCAATAGAGTTTAATTCTGTCTCTGCACTTCGCCAATTTTGTGACACCTGTGACAAAGAGAAGACGGAAGGGGGAGGGCGCCAAAATAAAACTTTGCCTCGGGCGCAGTTTTTGCATCAGTCCTGTATGTCGATGACAAAATGGTGATCATCAAGGAGCGACTTGAGATGTATTGACTTTACAAGAAAATTAAAAAGTCTGTTCAATTCTTAGTTACGTGATTATGAACAAACACTTTACTTTTTTTTTTCTTTGGCGAGCAAGACTTGTCATGCGATTCAGGAAAAAAAACTGAAATGGATTAAAATGAACACAGTGTTGAAACTATTATCCTATAACAAAGCAATCGGAAACTTTCAATTTGTCCATGAGATTTCTGCTAAATTTTATTTTTGCCTTTTAGGCAGTTGCCTTTAATCATTTAAAACAAAAAGAAAATACACCCTCCCTAAAAAGTCTTACTGAAAACTGTGTTCATACAAAAAATTTTCAGGCAAATTACAATGAAAATTGGATATTCAAATGTGTTAGAAATATTCGCGTTGTTGAGAGGGAGAAATTAAATTTTAAGAATAGTTTTAATTGCATATAGCACATTTCTCTAAATAAAATTTGACACACTTGTATCAAATTTCACTGTTAAAAAAAAAAACAATTCAAGTTATCCCCTATTAATATTTATATAATATGATACTCATTTATTATACATTTTAATGTAAAATCTATTCCTACAAAAAAGTGCAATGCAACGTAAAACTATAATGCGTTTACAAAATTCCTTTATGACTATTAATAAATTTTCCATTAATATGAAGAAAAGCGTTTATTTAATCAAAAGCTTTATTCTACATTATCATAATTAAAAGATCAATATAAAGATTGATTAATCTGTTTACACAAAACTACTAAGACTCAAAATGGAATTTTTTAATCGAATTTCTCAAAGGAAAAAGAAGATTTAAATTAAACACAGAAAAAAAAGCAGAAACTAAACATACTTTACAAATTACAGGCTTAAATATTTTCCGAAAAGGAATTGCTTGCAGTTTAAAGCTTTCAATTTATAGTTTCCTTTAAACGTTCTTCATATAACAGCATTTTGAATAAAAAAACGCATTCAAATGAAACGATAAAGTAGAAGTTTGTTGCGAAATTTGATTTAAAATGTGTGTTTTGAAAGCAGTTTTAGGTCCACACAAATCTGTATAATACTCTTTAGATTCTAAAGTGCAAATGAAATTTCTTTGCTGTAGACACATTTTGCTGTTTTTCGCATACTTTTAATGTTGAAACTAAAAAGTAAATAAATGATAAAGATGTTTATCTTTGTGATTACTAACAAGTGGAGTGAAGAGCTTGGTTACAACAAATCTATTTTAAGAAATGTCTATTCCCTTTTGGCGTAAAGAATTTAAAAATCAAACTCTAAAGAATTAAGTTTAATCTTTTATGTGGAGTCAATATAATCACTTCTTAAATCTATCACAGCATTTAAAAAGTATTCTTTTTAAGTTCAATATTTGCTTTACTTTTCCCATTCAAGACTTTTATTTATTAGTGTTATGTAATACGTATTCCGTCATAGAATTTTATTTTGCAATGATCTTTGTGTCCTTATTTTTTGAATTGATGGGTATAGGGTTACAGAAAGACCAAAATAAATATTATCGGGAATTAACTATGAAAAAAAAACATGTTGAATCAAATAGTTCTTTTAACATATTACCATTAATTCCATGAAGACTAACTCGGTGATTTTTGAAAGAATCGATGATGTAGACACGAAAAATTTTTGACTCGAGAGATCTTTAATTTTCTTTATCTATTGATGTCAAAGTTTTTTTTTTTTTTTTTTTTTAGCTTTACTACGCAAGTGTGTTGGGTTTTCATAAATAACGCATATGGATGATAATTCACGAGGATATTTTTAAACTTTGCCTGTAATTTCCATATTATTCTGTTGCGCTCATTTATTTTTTTTTTTCAAAAAAAATGATTTTTTTATTAGTAGTTAAATATTTATATATTAGTATTGTTAGTAAAGTTATTGTACTAAAAGTTATTTTATAGGAAGAATATGTGTTGCGTATCCGCTGGGTACGTCACTTAAGAAGGTGGCCATGACACTGTATTTAAAATAAAACACAAGTTTATTAAAAGCAATATCACAAATATCAGTTCAGTGGAGCTGGGGAGCTTAAATTAACAATGCTCAGCTAATTTTCAAATAAACATAATGTAATTTACTAAATTCAAATCCCAACTTACTTAAAAAAAAATGGCTGCCCTATTCGTACTTAAGAAGACTGCCACGTCGAAGTTTTCCAATAGCACTGTAAACAATGCACTAATAATAATAATAATATATAACACTTGAATAATAACACTTGCAAAATACATCAAAAGTCGCTGAATAGCTAGAATACCGTGGACTCCAAAATTCACTTTATTCGAAGTACTGAAACTAGCTTCTTCCCAAAAGCACGCTTCTAGGCTGTAGAAAAAATTTCTTCTCTCAATCCATGCCAACCGTCACGACAAAATGATATCTGATAGAGAATAAAGCTCTAGCAAGCTGCCTTGTAGAACCACTGGGGCACGATTTGGCAAATCCGCTCGATCCAACTTCAACCAGTGTATTTATACTCGCCAGCTGACCACAGAAAGCTAATTAGCATAATACACACAGCAAAAAGTGTTCTATGTTTTCTGCAGAGGATGTTAGACCTGTTTGTTAATGAACAATGTACTTGTTCCTCGACGTAAACATGACAAGCATAAAAGGCAAACAATATCTCTAATCAAATGCAGCTACTTTTAATAGACTGTTGATAGCAATTATAAAAGCCCACGGTCAACATGTTTATAGATCTTTTATTACATTGCAGGTCATGGATGTCAAATTCTTTTTGAATTTAACTAAACATGATCTACAGACTCTAAAGATAAGGACGCATTAAAATTTTCATTAATCTAAGAGTTTAATTAAGAATTCTGAAGTACATTTCACAATCAGCGAAGTATCTCCGCATAAAGATGTTTACGGTGGCTCCCAAGAAAGCTATTTTTAGACAGTGAACACGACAATCAAAACAGTAACTGAACTAAATACGAAAATTTTCGCAGACACCCGTTTAATATGTTTACTAAATTAACTAAATTTTTACATTTATAAATGGGCATAAATTTATTTCCTTTTAAATTAAAAAAAATGATCTCGTTTTTCAATAAAAATGAATAATTTTGAATACTCTTTCTTTCAGTTTTTGCTCCCCATAATCTGTGAAAAAAAATTACTAAAATTGCTTTGATTTACAGTTATCTTATTTAATCATTTATCGTACTTTCAGGAAATCATATTTCTCTTTACTTGTAAATTCAAGTACTTTTTCCATCAATATTTACTCCAGACTATGCAACTAACTTATACAGGACATTCGTAAACTGTTTCAACAAAGACAAGAGAGATAATGGTACCCATTCGGTCAACCAATTTCCGTATACAAGAACAAGACTCGCAATATATTTTAAATTAAAAAAAAAACAGTGTTCTCACTCTAAGGGAGGATTTTCGTTCATAATTTTAAATATAATATTTTAGCAAAGTTGTCAATGCTCTCTCAAGTGTCTCTTTGCTGTATGCCAAGTGTGATTACATCACTAAATGATGTACTGGAAATACACCGAAATTCGATTAGTATAATATACGTATATGTACTGTCTGCAATATTCTAAATCATGAGGCTCCTAGCTTATTGATGTTTGGACGCGAATGGTATTTCGGGCACTTCTCGCCATGCTATCCCATTTCACAGAAATAAAAATAAGTATATGAAAATAAATATCGCTAGTATGTCTTTATTACTTGTAAATTTAAGAACGAAAATCCGTGTTCAGCTTGGATTGAAACATCTTCTATTTTTAACTAATTAAGTGGATTATGCGACGCTTTTTTAGGTGCGTCCGTCATTATACAGGGTGTCCGGTCTCAACGGTGTCCAATGGCTAATTCCTAAACCGTTAGTCATAGACATATAGTTCCAATTACAAAAATGTTTTAAATGAGGTAAAGAAATATTTTAAGAGCGATTTGGGTCAATAAAAACATTTCTTAAAAAATTACGAAATTTAAATTTTTATACAGTCCCCCGGTCCTATAAGTTATATTTAGTGAAATTTTCCTTTTACACTGACAAGTAATACAAAAAAAGTCCCGTTATTCTACGATTAAAATTGACCGAGTAATAGCTGTTTAAAGTTGGAGCATATTTTTTGCTGCAAATTGGGGGTCATTCACAAATTTAGTCCAAATATAATTTCGTCAGATATAAAAAATGTTTCGGGGTAAAATTAACATTGCAATATAAATTTAAAATCTTTAATCATTCTCGCATGGAAAATATACAATTTGTAATAAACATTTAAGAAGAAAGAAAAAACAGAATTTTTGTTAAATAAAATGATTCTAAATTAACAGCCTCAATTCTTTACAAAATGATACGTATTTTAAAATATTATTAGATCGCACAAGCCTGCAAAAGTTGGGTTATGTCATGTTTTTTAGCTTTTGATAATTGATTCTTATATATTCTGTACCGCTGAATCCGAAATTGACCTTCATTTTTAACTATCATATCAGGATTATTTGCAAATTGCAAATTTCAAAGTTAACCCTAGATCTACCGGGAATTTTATTCAAGTTTTAATAAAACGTTCTACACCAGAATTTTTATTTAAAACTATTTAACTTATTTATTTACCTTATTTTTGTCTGGTTTATATACTTAGTTTATTTTAAAGAAATTTCTGGTTTGAATGAATATTTTGTATGTACCTGTCGGGTCCAATGGACCCGTCTGGTAGACGGAGGGTTAAGAAGTTCAATGTTAAAATTGAATTTCCTCCCCATCTCATCGGACCACTCAGCTGTTTATCTGTAAGAATCCCAGGATAAGCAAAAATATCGAATAAATTTTTTAATAAAATAAAATAAAATAAAATAAAAAATGTTTTACATATGTTTTATAGTATGAGATTTTCGCTATATTTTAACTTACACATTTGCGATTTGCAAAAAAATTCTAACGTGATGGTTAAAAATGAAGGTCATTTTCATATTCAGTGCTAAAAAGTTCGTAAAAATCAATTATCAAAAGTTAAAAAACACAACCATCTCCTCTAATTTATAGTATTCGATTTTTGTTATTCTTTGAATCTGAAAATTTATGATTTGCGAAATAACCTGATATGATGGTTAAAAATTAAGGTAATTTTCGGATTCAGTGCTAAAAAATACGTAAAAGTTAAAAAACCCAACAATCGCAGTCTTGTATTATCTAATCTAAAACTTCTTCTTAAACTCCTTGGCAGAAATCTATCCGAAATTTTTTGTGTTATCCTGTAAAATAAGTATAAATGGTAACCACCGAAAATCTTAATAATATTAGATTGTTATCGGATTTGCGCCACTGTGTAAAATGCGATCTCGATCGGATATTTAAAAGTGGGTTAAAGTTCGAGTACAAATTTTGAACTGGAAAAACATACATATGATTGTTGAAGTAACATAAAAACTTATAAAAAAACATAATTTTTGTTAAAAGAAATCATAAGAGAAACAGTCTCAAATCCTGACAAAATAAAACATATGTTATTTTAGCCAATTTCAGACTTAATCATAATACTTATAGGATTTTTTTTCAAAGCGCAGATGCACATGAAGTAAGATCTTCGAATACTTTAAACACTTGGTATATGATCCCTCAAAGCCAAGCCGAACTCATTTGTTTTCAGAGTAGAAAAGTGGCATAAGTCATGCATTTTTAAAGTTTCATAACTCGCTCAATTTTAGCGTTATATGAATGGAACTTTTTTTGTATTACTTATCAGTGTAATAGGAAAAAATTACTAAATATAACTTATAGGACCGGGGGACCGTATAAAAATTTAAATTTCGTAATTTTTTAAGAAATGTTTTTATTGACCCAAATCGCTTTGAAAATGTTTCTTTACCTGATTTAAAACATTTTTGTAATTGGAACTATATGTCTATGACTAACGGTTTAGGAATTAGCCATTGGACACCGTTGAGACCGGACACCCTGTATAAATACGTAGCACCTATAGTCGTCGCTCGCAGTCCGTCCGTCCGTCCGCATATAACAGAGCAAAAACTACCCAATCGAATGGTCTGAAATTTTAACTATATAATTGTTGCAATATTTTGTCGAGCCATTTCAAATGTTATGAAAATCGGATGTATAGTTTAATTACAGGGAACAGTCAAATTTTTGCGTTACATTACGACCAATGGGGAAAAAAATATTTCAAGTGCATTTTAACGATGTTACAGACTTTCGTAAAGAATGAAATTGATATTCACTTATTGAAGTGCACTAAAATATTCACTTAGTACAATATGCGGTGCAAAAAATATTTATAAAACTAGCTATAGTACGAACGCACCTCATTTGCCACGTTTGACGTGCAATTTCCAACTTGTTATATACAGAATTTGTTTGCACTGATGGGTATTATTATCACTTCTTTTTATCGAAAGAATTTACGATCACAGAGTATACGCTGAATACTTTCTAGCAATATTAACACAGATATGGAATGACATGTTACAAATCGGTATTTTATAAGGTACTTATAGGAATTTTATTTCAGTCTTTAATATACGCGTGGTTAGCAAAAGAATATGTGTAGCGTAATGTTGCAATATAGCAGCAATGAAAGTGTAGTTATGGTATAATTAAAGGTGTTTCGATAAAATCAATCACCTGGAGGTCAGAAAAAACTATCAGCCATCCCCTACTCCCGGCATAATCTTTTTCAGAATCTTGAAAAATGGGATATCCCATCTTACCGGCTAACATGTTCAACAATGACGTACAATGGGATCTCCTATCACTTTGACAGATCACAGTTCTTTCATAAAGTAAAAATAAGTTAATAAACCATTTAAGTGAACATATGCGCACCGTAGTTATTCTCAAATGGTGTCTAGTCAGTTCCATATTTTTACAGACACAAAAGCTTTCCGCTAATTCCGATATGAACAATAGATCCGCCAGAAAGAGTCATTTATCATTTTGCCACCCGAGTTATCTCGTTTGATTTACTAGCATTGTAAGAGCTGAGTCTATGTTTTGACGCCTATTTAATAGCTTTCAACCTTGAATATGCCATGAAAATTTGGAATAGTTCTGCCTTTAGTAAAGAATGCACCTGTGATAAGATAACGAGTCATTAAAGAATTTATGCAGATTAAAATATTCATCTCTTTTCACTATCCAAAGCTTGATATTTAAACTTTCATTTTCATCGAGCGAGAAATCCAGAAAAAAAAAGCTTGTCTCAGAGAAAGATTTATCATTGCGTGTATGTAGGATGACGTGAATTTTGATATTACATTTCGGAATTATAAAGTTTTTGATGAATCCATTTTAAAGGGCAAAGCATTGTCGCTCCTTTCGCAATTATACATTTCACATCAAAATCGCAAAATATCACTGTATTATAAACGACGAAATATGAGCTTTAACATTATATTTTTTTTTTTTTTTTTTTTACATTTCGATTAACCCTTTATGTACTGAATTATGAATTCATAAAAATTTTATCTTCTAAAGCAGTTTTCGTGAATTGTTTAAACTACATTAGAAGATTTACATAATCATTTAATAAGTTTTAGAAGGATTTTAGAAGGGTTAATTAAATTTGAGTTTATAGGGAGTTTGTGAAATATTTATAACCCCACCCCAATCTTTTATTTTAAATATTTTTCTTAGTATTTTGTAAAATTAGGAAATGTATAAATATAATGTTCTTACAATAGAAATATAGAAATGTTTCCGAATTGAAAAATCAACCCCCCCCCCCCCCCCCCACCTCCCAACGCCAAGAAAGCTGAAAAGATGCAAACGCAAAAGAAATCATCCTTTTAAAAATATTTTTGTTTTGTGTAACCAATAATGCTTTTGGAACAAAATAACGTAATGTATCTATAACTCATTCTAAACAGTATTACGACTAATCTATGTATTAAATGAATTTTATAACAAGTTATTTTACTGGTACTTATAAGTACCGCCAGTAGATAAATGGTTAAAGTGATAAAATGTAAGATTTTCGTAATTTAACGTTTTGTACTAAGTACAAACTTAGTTTTTACATTCAGAAATCTAAAAGGTAGTTTTTGAAGTTAAAATTTTTATTTTACAAATAAGATGTGTACTTATTCATAAGCAAATCACCTCTTCATTCAATTCAAAAGAAAGTAAAAGAGTGACTAAAAAGAAAGAAAAATCGAGTCTGGGTTAATTTTATTTTGCCGCTTTGTAAGAGATTATAGACATATTAGGAATTAAAATGTCAGTTTTCAAGTTATTATTTAATTCCAATTTACTTTGTTCTATACTTTCACAAATCGTACAGCACTGTGACATTACGTGACCTAGATGGCAACGTTGCAGTGACGCAGATGTAACGTCAATTTGTCCGTGTGTAATCGTATAAATAATAAATTGAGATATTAATTTTCTTAACTATAAAGAAAATTATGGCATATTTTTTGCATTCTGAAACAAATTATATTATGATTGTTTGTCATAGTAGAAAATTTTTATTTACCTAACATACCCTTATTTAATATATTACAATTTAGTTGAACTTGATAAAATATATCATTAAAGCAATCAATTAACCCAATAATCGCCCTTAGACTGTAATTCAGGTAGCGCATGGCGCATGAACTGCATAAATGTTCAAATAGTGTTCAAAAATACTCACACGCTACCTTTGTTACAGATTCGAATTATTTTATACTAAATTATAGAAAAATTTATTAATATAATAATGACCATTTTCTAAAAAGAAACTACTGAAGGATAAGGATAAGGAACTTTAATAAGGATATTCAAATTTTACCATGATACAAGTATTTTCATTTTTCGAAAGTTGAAGTATTCAAGAAGACAATTGGGTAATTCAATAATCGAGTATCAGATTTATACAGGGGCTTTAATAAAAATAAAGTAACAGAGATTATACCAGGCTAACGTCTATTGATCTCAGTTTTAGCGTATACAAATCAGTTCACAGACATTGTCAAAAATATCATATGGCAGTAAACGTGAGCAGATAAAATCTTATATAAAAAAAATTCCCTTTTCGTTCATCAATTTTACATACCTTCAAACCTTCTTGGTTTTTCTTTTTTTTAATCAGATATACAGCTCCAAGTCAAAAAATTAGAATAATAGACAAAAAAGGAATTGTGATAAAAGTTCTTTTATGTATCGCTTATACAAAAAGTAATACAGAATAAAACTTAATATTGTAAGAATCTACATAGATTGTAAAATCTTTTAGCATAAAAATTAAAGGAAATAATACAAAATCTAAAATAATTATTCACACTTGGAAAAAATCAAAATATTAGAATAACCATTTACCTGGTTCAAAATATTAGAATAATGCATTGTAAATAATACCAGCTTTAAAAAAAAAGAAAAAAATATTCCTTATTTTGTAGCATCACCTTTACATTTTCTAACAGCTCGAACTCGCTTTGCCAAGTTATCTACAATTGGTTCCCAATGTTTTCTACTCAGACATGACCATATCATTTTATGTTGGAAAGAAATTCAACTTTAATTTTTGGCGCAATATCTTGCAGTCTTTTCTTCATTATTCCCAAAAAATTTCCTATTGGATTTAAATCGGACGAATTAGCCGGCCAGGGATGTATGTTAATTTCGTGTTGGCTAAGACAGTTCTTGGTGGACACTGACCTGTGTGAAGGTGCTAAATCATGTTGGAAAATAAAATCGTCACTACATCGATCTTCCGACGATGGTATCATGAAATGCTCATGGATTTTTTGATATATCTGAGAATTAATACTTTCGTTAACGATGCATCGCCTTCCAGGTCCATCTGCAGTCATGCAAGCCAATACCATTACACTGGCTGCTAATTTCACTCATCGTTTCATGCAGTCCTTGTTATATGCTTCTTGATTCATTCGCCATACACGAACACCTTGATCACCATATGTTACGCAAAACACACCCTCATCATTAAACAATACCTTTTTCCAATCATCCAGACCCCATAAAAGTCCTTTTCTGTTTAATAGTCATGAGGGGCTTTATCTTTGGTACTCGAGAATGAAATCCAAGTTTATGGAGACGTCTTAGTGTTGTAGATTTACTCACATCAACATCGTATTCTTTCCGCTTTCGGTGCAACTATCTTATACCTCTAAAACAATTTTTAGTAATTCTCTTTAGCTTTCTATCATCTCTCTGAGAAGTTTTTTACTTTCGGCCGCTATTCAGATGCTCTTTTTCAAAATGTCCGTCGTTAAAATACTGCTTTATTTCTCTACTAACACTTGGTTGAGGATATTTTAAGTAAGTGGCGATATAGTGCTTATTACGACCTTCTTTATGCAAATCAATAATATGATCCTTTGTAAACTCCGTTATGTCGGACGAACCACCCAGGTTTCACACAAAATGAAACAATAATGAAGCAAAGCGTTTTTATAACTTAAGAAAAAGTCCCTCGGAAGCTAATTTTATGCTTAATTTATGCAACCTTCTGAAAAAATCAGGAAAATTTATAAGTATTCTAATTTTTTGAACCACCAATTTTAGTATTCTAATATTTTGAATAATGAAAATATTTTTACAAAAATACAATGTTCACTCAAAATTTAATCTTTTACAGTTTTATTTTTTTAATAACAGGTGAATTTATTAAAACATCAACCGTTGTTCTTTTTCAATTGTACTACAGTAAAATAAAGCTAAATGCAATTCCAAATACAAATGAAATATAATAGTCTAATTTTTGGACTTGGAGCTGTACATACATTGAACCAGAAACATATTTCAATAAAATACCACCTTCCTCCTATGTATCAGTTATATATTTTATTTAATTAAGAAAAATATCTGGTTCCAATACGCTTTTTTTGTTTGAAATAAACAATAAGGTTGTCAGCGATGCTTTTAGAAAGAAAAATATATTTCAATAAATATATAAATGTAAAATACTGTTGTCAAGAATCAGTTCAGATATACGGAGGGAAAAAAGAAAGAAAAATGTGTTATCGAAGTCAAAATAAAGCTTTAAATTTTCTATCACTATTTTTCTCTACATGATTCACGCGGTTTAAATTCCTGATAGAGGAAACTTTTATGTTTCATTTTACAAAATACAAATCTTTTGGGGAAAAGAAATGAAAAGCAAAAGTTTTATTTCGTCTTGAAAAAATTAAATGCACAAATCTTAAAAGAAAGGTTTTATAACTTGCGATTTCTAGTAAACAAAAAAATCATTATTGTGAGAGGTTTTTCTAACATGTTGTTTTGTGTGTTTTGTGGGTGTGCTCCGTTTAATAGTTGGTGTATTTTCTATCTATTGCTTAATTAAATCGATCATTTCAAAAAATAAATAAGTATTATTTTTTTCTTCAAAATACACTTTTTGTTGCAAACACATCCTAGAACTACGTGCACTATATGGCCAAAGGTGAGCGGCCACTTGCGATTTTAAACGTTTTGTTAAATATCTAGAAAAATACATGAGGAATTATCCTGAAACTCCAGGTGTGTAAACAGAATAGTACAGGTCATATATTTCCATGAAGATTTTTTCCCGAAACCCCATAGGGGACCGTCAACAAATTGAAAAAAATGAATATCTTTTGGACAACACTGTAAAAACTAATGTAGCAAAAGCGTTCACACTGTAGATTATGATTAAGTGGCTTATTGTAATAAATTGTGTTCGTTTTTATGAGAATAGCATGTATAATTCGTAGAGAAATTAAAGTTTTTATACAAAGAGTTCCAAATTTTGCTAAGTTTTTTTGCTTATAATTTGTAGAGTTCTTAATATAAAAAAAAGTTCTTTTCAGAAAATATGACAAATAACATTGTACACAATACCCTGCAATCAGAATGAAAAAAAAATAATTGTATGAAAAATGAGCAGTTTTACTAAATAATGATTCACCTCGCATACCCGAATGTAAACAAAATATAATTTGCATAATGTGTTAGCTAAATGTATAGAGCAACTTTTGTAAAAGTCTCAAAAACATAGCTTGAAAATTCTGAAAATTATCGTTGATAGAATAAGCTCAAAATCCGTTGTTTCAAAAATGAAGCAAAAAGATGAGGGGTTGTAGACATATATCCATTGATTAGTGCCAGTATAGCATACACAATATTGCACATACTACTGTATTTTGATACAGCCCCTCATCTTTTTGCTTCCTTTTTAGAATAACGGATTTTGAGCTTATTCTATAAACGATAATTTTCAGACTTTTCAAACTACATTTTTGACATTTTCAAAAACGTTGCTCTATACATTTAGCTAACACATTATGCAAATTATATTTTGTTTATATTCGGGCATGCGCAGTGAATCATTATTTAGTAAAACTGCTCATTTTTCATACAATTTTTATTATTTTTTCATTCTGATTGCAGGGTATTGTGTACAATGTTATTTGTCATATTTTCTGAAAAGAACTTTTTTTTTTATATTAAAAACTCTACAAATTATAAGCAAAAAACATGACAAAATTTGGGACTCTTTTTATAAAAACTTTAATTTCTCTACGAATAGGGTAACTCCGGGAGAATCGCCGCATACGGGATAGATGCCGCACCCCTTGTATTTCTTGTAATTATCGATAGATGGTCGTCAAACGCACAGTATAGGTGCGCAATGATATTATTTTAACATGTATATAGCGTGAATCCCATTTCGATGTTTACTTGTAGAAGTACAATCCTTAATTTGACGTAAGTGCATGATTTCACTGTCCAAACTTTTAAACACGTTATGTTTAAATACTTTTCATGCACTAAATACTAAATGCCTGCATGATTTCGAAGTCAAAACTAAGTGTACCGTTTGTATAGAGTACTGTGTGTATGGTTATGCCATTCCCCTTAGCGATGGCAGTTAACTGTGATGGCCGACGTCTGCACCATGCACAATGGGATACATGCCGCAGTTTCTTTTGTACTGGATGATTAACTATTATTAACTTTTCCTTTTCTTTTTGCAAAGACAAACCATGTTATAGGTATTATCAAGTTTACTAAAACCAAAGGAGAAAAAGGGGAAAATAAAAAGTAAGAAGGGCAAGAAAGATGCAAGTCAAGATGATAATAATGAAAAATTGGATTACGCGTAACACAGACGTTCTTTGCAAACTACTCCAAAAAAGAGGAAGTGTAATTGACTTCGTTGCATCATGTGTTTAAATGTAGTTACATAAAGACTGTACTTTTTCGACACTTTTTCTGTGGACTGTAATCGAAAAAACAGGTCTCTTAACCCATTCGGGATCATAGGTGCATATAAGCACCTTCATAAAGAGCTTACAAAATTTGTTTCTGGCACCAGTAAAAAAGAAAAGTAATCTTTGCTTTATTTAATTAGAGCATTTTCAAGATTATTTAAGTAAAGGTAACTTCTTTTTAAAAAGTGGTACCAGCCGAATAAAATTTGTGTAAAAGCCACCGGTCCCGAAAGGGTTAAGAAATAAATTATGTAAACACAATTTTACTTTTTTTCTTTTCCCTTTCTAATACAACGTTGCTGCTGAAATGACAATTAAAATTTAATGTAAAAAAAAAATAAATAAATCGATAATTTTAATAGTGAAAGTAGGCAGCAATTATTAATTTGAATCTACTAATACGTTTCATTGTACTCATTTAGTTTCATTTTGTTATTACATGGTTAATTATAGTCCAGATATGAATTATTTTTTAAATATTATTATTTGTAATTTCATCCTGTTCTTATTACAAGCGCGGCATAACTACCGCACAAGTGCGGCGCCTCAGCCTGAATATACGGGTGACGCGCCGCAGTGTAATGTTTTAGAAAAAAATGTTAAAAAATATTAATAATTTGTTTTAAAATTTTTTGTCGCAGTACACGCGTTGTATATTTAACATTAAATAGCACAGCATGATCTTTTTTATCTTATGTCCACCATGGGGCTTTATACACAAATTCAAAAAAATGTACGGCATAAATCCCGGAATTACCCTATACATGCTATTCTCATAAAAATGAACACAATTTATTACAATAAGGCACTTAATCATAATCTACACACTGTAAAAAATTTTCCGAAACGTTTCCGAATGTAACGGAGACCTGTGCTGCACGATACTAACGGAAAGGTTTCAAATTCGAGCAGAAAACTGTTTCGGTTATAATACGGAACATTTCCGATTCGCAATGAAATGTTTCTGAATATATCGGAAACCTTTCATTACGGATCGGAAAGGTTTCTGAATACATATGAAATCTTTCTGAAGACTAAGAAATGTTTTTGAATGTATAGGAAACCTTTTATTAGGAATTGGAAAGGTTTCTGAATATATGTGGAACCTTTCTGAAGACGAGGATTATTTTAAAATTTACATAAAAAAGCACAAATAACTGTACTAAAATTACTTGCAGGAGGATACATATAATGTAAAATCATTTAAAATACATTAGAAATATCTCAAAAATACATTAAAATTTTTAAGATATTTCTAATATATTTTAAATAATTTTATATTATGTGTAATGCACCTACAAGTAGTTTTAGTACATTTATTTGAGCTTTTTTACATAAATTTTAATTATTTACTCAAGTTGAATTTAGCACTAGTATTTGAACATTCAATTATTGAAGATTATTTTGTGAAAGGGGCTTAGTTTAGTAAAATGGATTTTGTGAAGAAGCCAGTTTTATTAAATGAATTTTTATGAAAGAGTCTTATATGGAAGTTCATTTCTGAATGATCTTTTTTCTGGGTTTATATATATATATATATCTGCTTGGATTTATTCTGAAAAAAAAAATCAATATTATTATAACTTTTTCATAATTTAGATAAAATTTTATTGCGTTTTAACATCTTGCAGTGATATTTTTTTAACCATGCGGATTATCAAATAACATTGAAGTTCCTGAACTGTATTATTATTGAAAATGGAATGATAAATTCTTTCGAAAAGCGTTTCACTTATTTTTTTAATCATTTATAGCATTATTTTTACTTATTATTTTAGTTCTTTATTAGCGTTTCTTTGTTGCACAGACATTTTAATACATAACATTTAATTATTATTAGTGCATGTAAATAAGATATGATTGCAATTTATGTTATTGTTGATTCAATATCGTATTATGCTTTTCACAGCATAATTTTAATAAATTAAAATGCCTTATAAGTTAAAGCAAGAAATTTTGTGTACTATATTTTCATAAAATAAGCTGATGGTTAATGATCTAGAATTTTTCAATTTTATTTACGGTAAAGTGCATAAGTTAAATAACAATAGTAATTTTTTTTTTTTTTTTTTTTTTTTTTTACAATTCAGTCTTGCAAAATCAGAAGAAAACATTTTTCTTTTCAAGCAAGAACATTTAGATGAACAAGTAAAATTCAAATAGCAAAAAATGCAATGGTTAATTTTTTCGAAGCATAAAAAAAAGTGTGTGTTTGTGGGGGGGGGGGGGGGATTTACATATCTAAACCTGAGTATTAAACAAATTAATGATCTTAAAACGATTCTTTTTATTTTTCTTTCAAAATTGGAGAAGAAAAAAGGTGAATATAAAAAATGAAATTTTTGAAATCTTTTTAGGAAACAGCAAAACAAATGAATCAATTTTATTTACTATAATGATTTATAAAAATAAATCCTATAATTGTAAGAATAGTTTACTGTTTATTTTTATTCACAATACCGTATTTTTTACGTAAAAGCAATCAACAATAATGAAGTAAAATGACAATGAACCTTCAGCTTATTTGATTAAAATATAATACATAAATTTTCTTTTAAGTTATAACGCATTTAATAATTTGTTAAGAACACGCTGTAAAAAGGAGAATACGATACCGCAATCAGTATGAACATCAAGTTTAACTATATTATCTTATTTTCATGCACACATGTATATATATTATAATAAAAAAACAGACAAAACAAAGTCTGATATATTAAAAAATAAATAGGTTATTAATTTCTTTTCGTGTACTGCAACAAAAAAACTAATAAAGAAGTAATAATAAATAATAGTAAGTAAAAGTAATACTGTAGATGGTTAAAAAAAAAGAAAACACTTACCCAGAATTACGATCGTTCCGCGTTCAAAATTACTAAATTTCCAAAGCTCTGAAAAAGTCCTTTGATAATATCCAAGATACATTTCTTGCATAATTTTAAAACGCAATAAAAAATACCCACAAAATATAACAAAAATGTTATAATATTGTTTTTTTTTTTTTTTTTTTTTTTTTTGTTTTTTTTTTTTTTTAAATAAAAGCGAATTCAAATACACGTGGTCCTATGCCGCCATCTCATACACAGGAGCTGACTTTCACTTTAGGCGATTGCTTCCCGTCCGTTTCAGCGTAAGGAGAAATAGTCTTGAAATACTTGGAGCGCATGCGTACAGGCGCTTTCTCTGTTACACGGAAAGTACGAGGAAAAGTAAATTGAAACACCCAGGAACATTCCCGGTTGTTTCGGAAAATAGAAATAGCTCTCACATATCCGGTACTATCAGAAATGTTCCTGTTAGAATAGTAAACGTTCCCACTATTTTTTACAGAGCAGTTTGAACGCTTTTGCTACATTAGTTTTTACAGGGTTGTCCAAAAGATATTCGTTTTTTTCAATTCGTTGACGGCCCCCTATGGGGTTTCGGGAAAAAATCTTCACGGAAATATATGACCTGGACTATTTTGTTTACACACCGGGAGTTTCAGGATAATTCCTCATATATTTTACAAGATATTTAAGAAAACGTCGAAAATCGCAAGTAGCCGGTCACCTTTGGCCATATAGTGTATGTCTTTTTACCCGACTGCCAAGAAGGGTTACTGTCTGGCTGGGATAAGAAAGACTCTAGAACCGGTCTCGGCTCGGTCCTGTTGAAAAGGTCTGTCGGCTTTATTTTAGGGAAGTCCCGCACTTTCTTTTTTCCCATTCAACTGACCATTCCGAGAATTAGCGGTCTTTTTTGTCCTATGGATGAAGTCCCCTCCCTACAAGTTTTGGAACCTTCGAAAGCAGGAAACCTATTCAGGGTTTTTCTTATCTCGGTCACACAGTATGTGTTTCACGCATATCTGGGTATGTGGATTTCTTCATACCCTCGAAAAATCCCAACGGCTGGATGGATTTTAATGAATGAGGCCTCTATCGATGCGTCTTAACCGTCCGAAGGTTATAGGCTAGGTTTTGATTTTATAAATTCAAAATGGCGGCCGTAAAATACAAGATGGTGGTAGAGGTTAAAAAAAAAATTACACACCCTATTGAGTGGCATATCATTGGATAGGTCTTTCAAAATGATGACGATGTTTCATTGACTATTTTACAGTCAAAAGCTCCGTTTAAATATTACACAACCTGGAAGTTGTGTAGGTAAGATCTCTAGCTTTACTGCAACTCTAATCTTCATAGACATCTATAGGCCTCATCAAAACAGTGTTTATAGATAGGAACTAACAATTAAACACAACTTAAAAGTCATCAATACAAGTAAATAAAAAAAATAGATATGTAATATAGAAAACAGTTTCACATTGGTGAGAAATGATTAATTACTTCGCTTTTTACGCAGTCGTGTTTTTTGATTTTTTTAATTTAATTTTTACTTGTTAATCTTTGCCTTTCAAACGATTTTTCCAAACGATGACGAACTTTTCCAACTGTCATTCACTGCATAAATGACATTAGTCAGTGCAGCCAACGAAAGAGACAGGCTGTGGTACTCCTTTTTTTCAGCCTATCTTGATCACATGCCAGTTCGATAATTGGTGAGAACCAGCCAATTTTCTTCACGCGACAGCCAAAAGGCGTAGAAGTATCGGTGCCTTCTCGTTGACTACGTTAGTCAGTGACTTACGTGGTTTTTGGATGCGATTAAAGATGTTGGTGGTGCTGGTGTCTTACTTGAAATTTATCTAGAATTAATTTGCGTCTTCTTCATTAACTAACCTTGGAATGCTACCCGTATTCCATCACTTCTATTTATTTATTTTTTTAGCTATATAATTTAATATTCCCTTTTGTTATTTTAAAATTTAAAAAAATTATAACTTTTTAAATATCCTATTTATATTTCGTTATTTTTGAAAACGCGATGTAGCAGACCTGGTAATTAAAAATAAGCAAAAGAAGTATAGCATTCCAGAATGAAAATTAATAGTTGGAAAGGATATAAAAATTATTAATCGCTTAGTTTTATCGAACACTGTATAAGAGGAGTTCTTTTCTTTTGGTTCCAAATTATTTTTGGATCCGCCAATGTGTGCTTTACTATACGAGATCACTAATTTTTACGATATAATCGTGATTTTAGACTTAAGAAAAGGATTATGTATAAATCTGAATGAATACATTTTCATGGTTATTAAATCCAGTTCAGCATTAACAATGAGACGGCAAAGTGAAGAAATTTGAGAATTTACGAAAGGGTGACCAATGTTATACAAAAAATCGTGTTTGTCAACCAAATGGAGAGAGAAAGTGTTTAAAAGTTTCAAAATAAATTGTTTGACCATGTGACGTATATAGTTATTTACTGTGATAATTTGTGATGAAACAAAGAGAATCATCGAAGTCAAGGAGGACGTATTTACAAAGGACATATTTGTGTTTTAAAAAATATTACTTTATAGTTTCCTTGGAGAAATTTTGCGAAATATATTAGTTTTTTGCTGTTTTTAATTTTTTTTTTAAGACTTGGACCTATTAAAAACTTGTCAGTATAAAAGTTGTAGCTAATATTTAGAAGATTTATTTAAAAAAGAAAAAAAAGTTTATTTGATATCTTGTGAATTGGCGAAGTTATCATTTTTTTTTTCCTTAAAATCCTATTTTTGCGACCTTTGAGTCCATTTTTAATAATATCAAAAATCTGTCATACATAAATTTTTGGCCATTTTCCTAGAAGTAATAATAACTTCAAACTGATTTCATATGTATAATAATTAAGAAGTTAATGTTTTTCTCTGTTTTCACAAAACCCTACCCATTTCCACCCCCTTGGTCCGATTTTGCCCATTAATGAAATTGACCGAAATTTTCTGCCCCTTGATTTTATGTTTCAGTTTGGAAGAGATTTCTGCAAAAATATCGAAGTTATCGTGCCCGTAAAAAAGTGATACATCGTAATATTCTATAATGGTTATATAGAGAGAGAAAGACAGATAAGATAAAGTTTTCAAGTGGGTGTGGTTTTGGGTTCTAAGAGTCATGATCGCCGTAGATCTGCAAAACTTTTTCAGAAATTCCAACATCGGGGATAATGTAACAGGTAATATTTCCTACGAAATCTACCTAAAAAGGTATTTCTGTAAAAAATATTACTCTATAGTTTCGCTGACGAATTTTTATAAGACATATTAGTGTTGAAAATATGTTTCTGTAAAAAGTATTACTCTGTAGCTTCCTTGACGAATTTTATGATGGATTGAACTTTCCAAGTAAGATAGAACAAAAATGACGATACAAAACCTGTCTCAGATAGCACTAATAATAATATGCCTTTTTTATAGTATATTAATATAATAATATGCCTTTTTTAAGACATTTTGCACTGGCCAACTACAGAACGTTTAGAAAACGTGCTTTACCACGATGATGAATGTGATTATGCACACTACTGTTAGACTTTCATATGCAAACGTTGATTTTCATATGAAAGTCTTTTCGAGTTTCTGATAAAGATACGATTTTTAGCAGTACTTTTTTTCATTTGTTGTGAGCTAATCCATATTTTATGCAAAAGCAACTTAAGAAGTTTTATTATGCTTTTGCAAGTTTTAATCGTCATAAAATAAAAACTGATAATGGACAAAAATCAAATTAAGCACCTGAGAAATATAATGAATACAAAAAAGTTTTTTAAAAATTTGTATTTTTGTGTAGCACAGACTTGAATGATTCCTGAATTTTTTTAAATACTTTTCCCGCTAAACAATGCGTTACTTTCTGACCCTTTTTCTGATTCATTTTTAAATAGCAACTTCCAGGCATGACTACTGAAGTGATTTGTAGTCTAAGGCGCATCCCACACTGAGACGACAAGCGACATGTAGCCGCAACATGTAGCACAAAAACCGGTCGAAACAAAGAATGAAGTTGTTTCAAACCTGTTTTAAACCAGTTTTTCCAGCGAATTCAAGCGACATGTCTTATGTGTCGCCTTAGTGTGGGATGCGCCTAACAGTTTTTTTTTTCACTTTCCGATAAATGGATGACATCTTCAGTTATAAGCGATTGTTGTCTCAATATGGCAGTTTTTTTTCCTTTCCTGCGCTGTCGCATCCCGAAATTTGATTCAAACCACCAATTTCGATAGTCTTTTCTCACAAATCTTCTCCCTTTAGTGAAAAACGGAAAAAAAACAGTTTGATTACACAGTTTCTTAATAAGAACACCTGCCAGTTTGTTACGTTTACGAACAAAATAAATTAAAAAATGTATCAGAAAGTAGCCAGTTTGGATTTGAGAATAGCCTTGAGAACAGCCTTGAGAACAGCCTTGAAATAGCTGGTTCTATTACAGTAAGCTGCATTTTTGTGAGAAATATATGCGCTCTATTACTACTTTAAAAATCGAATAAAAACAAAATTGGCCCCACTTTTTGTCTGAACAGCTATGCATAAGTGAATAAAACACAATGAACATGATTGAAAATTATTATATACTGTCTTGTGTCTTCTCGAAGAAGGAGGGAGTTGAGAAGAAAGTATCTGAAAAATAGAAAAATCTCATCATGAGTTAACTCCTATTAGCCAATTTTTTCTTCAACAATGAGGTACAATAGGTTTTCCTATCACTTTTGCAAATCACAGCCTGTTTTTCTAACCACCATCGGTCAAACGTCCAAAAGGCGCTAATCGGAGAAAGGGTCAGATGAACCCAACAGGTGATGCTAGATAAAGATCTAGAATCTTTCTCACGAAAAGATGCGCTCATTAAGGTGCCATCCGTGATATGCTCTTCGTAGTTATCAGTTACGATAGGTGTTAGTTGTATGCGCAAAATTTCTAGATTCATTCTTTGGTACTAATTGTCCCCCGTCTTTATTTACAGTTACTTTGTTGGAGATGCACAGAACCATGTAATCAGCTGATGATTCCTTTTAAGGAAAGGGTGGAGAACTATTGAAAAAAGAGATATTCATTATTCACTTTTAAGTAGGCAGATAGCAAAGTGCCGAATATCAAGACGACTATATCTAGCTTCATTAAGCTACCGTGGTTTGATTGGAGACTGACTATTTAAAGATAATAAGAATTTAATTCGCTCCAAGTGTAATAAAAGGATTTCATTTGTTAGATAAACACAATTTGAATAGAATAGTGCAAGTTTAACCCTTTAGTGCACAACTTTGCATATATGCAAACAACAGTGTTTTGAATTTAATAGATTTTTTTATTCGTATATACCTAAATCACACCAGAAAATTGAAATAGCAATATTTGCTTTAATTAATAGCAGACATTCCGTATTTAAATAAAGCGAAATTAACATTGAAACTTTTTGGTGTAAAGTCAGATTCTCTGAACTACGTAATTTCTAGAACGTATTCTATCATGAGAATTAAGGGTTGTTAAAGGTTCAGTTTTATAAAATAAATAATTATATAAAATAAAGTATTTGGAGACACACTTATTAAAATATTTACTAATTTGCAATATTTTAGCGTAAAACAGCCACACGATAGTAGGTTTTACTTGTATTGCAGATGTGCAACAGAAGGAAAGATTGACGTATTATACATGAAAAATGTATCTCTGATTTTTTTTCCTTATTTTTCCTGCACTGTTAAAAATTTGCAGCATTCTGGCAGGTCATTTGACCGTTTTTTCCGAAAACGGTTACACAACCGTAATTTAACACTATTCTGACCATATTATTGGCCATTTTATGGTCAGAATATAATTAAATTATGCTTATGAAACCGTTTTTTCAAAAAACGGTCGAATGACCTGCCAGAATGCTGCAAAATTTTTAACAGTGTGTGTAATAAACCTTTCAGGGAATCATATATAAATTTTTCGAAACAAAATAAAAAATCGCGCATTTAAGGGTTAATTTGTAACAATGTTGATGAAAAGGTGTGAAAAAATCGATAATGTAAGATATGCCTACTTTTATGTGTATACATCTACAAAACGTTTTATGATATATATGTAATATCGCTCACCCGCAAGAAAAGTGACACATCTCGCAAAAATTGATTTTGAGTTTTATTCCACTAATAGGTCTATCATAAGTGTGTCTTGCTATATAAACAGTTTCATAAGTGTAGTTATAAGGAATATCCCTTTATTACGCTATATGTCCACTTGTGACTACAGACGAGAGGTGGATTGTATAGGGAGGTAAAATTAACCAACCCTCAAAATTTCATCCTATGTCATCATTCTTAAGGGTTTTATGCTTTTATGCACGTTTTTATTCCTGCATACAGAGCTAAGTGCTGTAATTTCATGTTACAGTTAAACCATGCAAATTTTCTTCTGGCTCTCCTGTGAAATTTACTTTTGTCAAGATGTGTCACTTTTCTTGCAGTTGAGCGATATATATATATAATTAAACTTTCTGTAATAATAAACCATTTTAACAAATGAAAAATTGACCATAAAAATATAATCATTTATGATACCATAAAAATAGATCATCCAAAATGACATATATCAAAGTGTAATAATTGAAAATATAAGAATAAATATTTTTTTTTGTAGTTAATTCCAACTGTTTCACTACTTAGTTTTTCTAATTAAAAGAAAACTATATGTTTTATATATATATGTGTGTGTGTGTGTGTATAACAACTGTGGTGTTAAATTTTTACAAATCATAAATGACACAAAGTAAAATTTAGAAAAGAAAATATGGAAATAAATATACAAAATAATTAAAAATTCCGACAAATATTTAAGAAATTAATTTAAGACTTTAAAAAAAAAGCTCCTACTCAGTTTGTACACTGTAAAAAAGATACAAATTTCTGTATCTAACAAATTTTATAACTATATAACCTAACCTCTTTCGAGTAGTACACGTTTCCGAAAATTCGTTCCTTTACCATCAAAAACCTCACTAACTAAAGGATAACTGAGATTTAAAGTAGCATTTCTGAAACAAAAGTTTATTTTGCAGCTCGTTTCAACAAAGCAAGAAAATGAAACATTTCCGAGAATTTTTACAGTGAGAAATACTGTTTTTACGGATGCTATCAATTCCCAAGTAAACATTTCATGTTCAACAAGCAAACAAGCTAAATCAACAGCATTGACAGTAATATTAAAATCAGCATTATTTTCTTGCCCTTGCATGTATACTGAGTGGCCAAAAAATTAGAGACCTAAACCAGTCCGACAGTGACGTACTAGAATGACGTAACAGCGCAGAGATGCTTATATAAGGAACTTTCAGCTTCTTACGACGTAGCTGGAACAGAAGTTGCTGTAAAAAGGGGTAATACGAAAGATTTAAGTGACTTTGAAGGAGGAATGATCGTCGGTACAAGAAGAGCTGATGCCAGCATCTCTAAAATGACGACTATTTTGGGATTTTCTCGCCAGATACTGTTGGACGGGTGTTTAGAGAACTAGTCTGGACGGGTGTCTAGAACGAGGGTTTAGAGAGTGGCAGTTGAGAAAAAAAACTACAAGCGATAAGGGCCATTCTAGTCGGAAAAATCTGGTGAACGAGAGAGGTGAAAGGCGAAAAGCATGCAAAATCCGCAGCAACAAAAGGGCAACAACACGACAGATTACAGCTAAAATCAATGCAGGGGCATAACAAAGCATATCCCAAGGCACAACAGGAGAAAGGCAAAAGATAGGCTTTAGCAGCAGGACTCTATCACAAGGTATCACAGAAAAATAGGAAAAAGCGCCTGTTGTGGGCGAAGGAACGACGAATTTGGCAACTTGAGGCCTGGAAAAAAGTAGCCGATGAATCTCGTCTCCTGTTCCATCATGCAGATGGCAGAATCAGAATATGGCGCTAACAGCACGAATTCATCGACCCCTTCTGTCAAATGACAACTCTTCAGTCTGGTGGCGTTGGAATTATGGTGTGGGGAATGTTTTCCTGGAGCACATTGGGCCCTTTGATATCTGCGGATACAACTCTAAACAGCACAGCTTGCCTCAACATCATTGCCGATCACGTGCGCTCGTTTATGGCTAAAATGTTCCCTTAAGGATATGGTCACTTTCAACAGAACAATGCATCTTGCCATCGTGCTCGATCTTAATTTGGTCTTATATTGGTTTGAGAACACCAATCAGAGTTTAACCTGTTTCCATGGCCAGCTAAGGCACTTGATTCTGAAACATTTATCGTTTTTTACAGTGTACAAACTTAGTAGGAGCTTTTTAAGAAAATCTTAAATTAGCTTCTTCGAATATTTGTCGGAATTTTTCATTGTTCTCGATATTTATTTCCACATTTTCACTTCTAAATTTTGAATGTTGCGTCATTTATGATTCCTATTGCGCATTTGTGGGAGGAAATCAAAATAGCAATTCAAAGCTTGGAAAGGCCACCATTCAAACTGGCAACTTACATACAGCTGCCGTTATGTCAGCATGGATCAAAATTCCTCAGCAACGGTATCAGAAAACTGTTGAGTTCACACTGTAAAAGCAATCAGAAACATTGCAGTCCAAAGCAGAAACGATTCCGAAAATTCTCTTTAAACTATAAATTCTCTTCACTTACTAATTAAATTCGGAAACGTTACGCTCATTTCCGTGTAAAGTAATCGAAGCGAATACTCGGATTTTCTGCACATACACAATACGTTCTACAAACGTCATGATCACGTGATTTTTATTGTTCTGGTGTTGAATGTTACAAAAGAATAACGAAGAGATGTAACGTAGATTTTGATGAAAGCAAGCATTTATGTTTTATAATTTTTTTTTAGTTCACTTTTTAAAGTTCACTTCTTAAAACGTTCACTTTTTAAAAAGAATTAATGTTATCCGATTAATTTTATTGCATAATAATATAGTTGCCGTTAATCTTTTGTTATACATGCAAAGTTAAATAACTCGTCCGATAGTTTCTTTATACTGCTGTTCCATGAATCTGTGATAGATATTAGATATTTGATTAATGAGTGTTATAACGTAATTCTAGTATTAGTAAAGTTCAGATAGCACCGTTTATACGTTATTATATTTTCGTTTTGAGCTTAGGTTCCGATTCATAACTTTTATAACAATGAAATGTTTCATTTATGCGCAAAATAACTTCATGATTGCACTTGTACTGTACGTTTTTCTTCATTGTTTATGAATTACATATTTGTAAATACATTTTATTGAAAATTTAATTTATAGATCTATAAAGAATTCTTTTTTAAAATGCTCTCTCGTGAGTTCCCTCCTGCAAATAGATATATTTTGAAAATATTTAATTTTCCTACATAAAAAGATGGATTTTTTTATACTGTCAAATATTTATTTTTTTATCTCATAAGTATAGTATACTATTTCAATATATTTGATATCTATGAGTAATCATTTTATTTTCATGGATTGTAATATTTATAAAAAGATATATTTTTGAAAATGTTTTGTCTATTTTTAAATATTTTTCAATATAGTGTTTTACAACTATCATGATTCTAAATATATTTTTTAAAGTATTTATTTTATTTATATACTTGAGAAATGCTGAGAGAACCTGAGAAAATATATTTATTTATAAGTATACCATTCATGAAAATGAAATAATTATTCGTAGATATGAACTATTAGGTTGAGCAAAAAGTTCTGGGAAATTTTTAATCTAATAGTTACCCGAATTTATATCGTATATAGGAGTACTAGTGATATATTTATAGAAGTTCAGGAACTTTGGCTCCAAAATGCCTATTGAACAGTATGATTTGCGATTGCGTGTGTTGACCCGGCATTATTAGAAAAAAAAGCCTAACGATTCTGAAAGCCGTCAATGAGATTAATGAGGATGAAGATGCTGGTAACGGCGACAAACTTAGCCACCAAAACCGGAATCTGTTAGAACGGTGGCAGAAAGTCGTGTACTATGATGGTTTCTACTTTAAAGAATAATTCTTGTTACTTTTGTTATTAATTTGCGCATAACAACGCAACTTTCACAAATTTCCCAGAATTTTTTGCTCAATCTAGTATTTTGAAATTGTATAGCTTTTTACGCAGTAAAAAAAAAATAAATATTTAAAGGTATACAAAAAATCCATCTATTTATAAGTAGGAAAATTAAACATTTTCATAATGTATTTATTTACAGGATGGAACTCACGAGACCATATTTTAAAAAAGAATTATTTATAGGTCTATAAATCAAATTTTCAATAACGTCTTTTTATAAATGTATTATTCATAAACAACGAGGTTAAAACGCATAGCACAAGTGAAATTGTGAATTTCTTTAGTCATATAAACGATACATTTCATCATTACTAAAGTTGTGAATCGGAACATAAGTTCAAAATGAAAAGGTGATTAAAACGTATAAACAGTGTTTCCTGTACTTCACTAATACTAGTAGCACTACATTATTATTCATTAATCATACATCAAATATCTATCACAGATTCATGGACAACAGTATACAAAGTGAACCAAAAGTCTTGCCCTGATTATAATAATTCATTACAAAGTAAGCGTTTGAATAATAATGTAACTTGTTATATCATTGGATAGGTCAGTTTCAGTAGTTTTTTTGTGCAATAAGTGGCGCGATTGCTCCTTCAAGAGAGACTCGGGGAAGGAGGATTTTGTAAGGAAGATATTTTCGGCCGAAATGGTGTCGATTCAAGAGCAAACTCAATGTGTGCTTTGGTTTCACGAAACGAAATCGCCCATTAATGTTCGTCGAACATTTCGACGTTGTTATGGATGCAACCCTCCTGATGAAAAATGAATAAAGCGATGGTATGACAGGTTTAAAGAAACATGCAGCGTTGTTGGTCTGCCCAGAAGTGGCAGGCCTAATGTGAGTGAAGCAATTGTTGAACGCGTTCGGCAATCGTTTTAGCGGAGTCCTACTGAATCAGATCGTGAACTTCAAATATCTGCTGCTAAAGTTGTTGTGTGTACTGTAACAGAAGACATGTTAAGAACACTTGGCGGGAACTAGAATAACACTTAGACATTCTCCGAGCGACCAAGGGGGCAAATGTTGGAATTTACTGAGGTACGTGGTCTTATAAAAGAAAAATTATAACAGTACTTACAATGTACCCAAACAAACATATGTCTAATTATAATAGTTTGAGCACAATAAATATTTATAATCATGGCAAGACTTTTGGTTCACCCTGTATATTTCAAACGAGTTTTTTAACTTTTGTATGTGCAACAGACGATTAACAGCAACTCTAATATTATTATGCAATAGAATTCAATCAGATAATATTAATTCTTTTAAAAAGTGTGTCATTTTCTTAAATTAAAAAAAATATATATGGCATATCCAGGAAGGTTTCTGAAATACACAGAAACATTTCCGAAATACACAGAAATATTTCCAAAACAGAGACAAACATATATGAAATACATGCAAATACTATATTAAAACTTTTTTTTTGTTTTTTTGTTTTTTTTTTTTTTTTTTTACAATTTGAAATATATTTTTACTTTTTAAAACAAAAATAAATAAATATGGAAAGAAGTATTAGTCTAAATTAATTAACAGGGTTCGCAATCACCGTTCTCTACAATAGTTCGGAGGGCTAACTCCCTTTCTAATATATTGAATCCAGCAGTTTGTCCATGAATACAATGCCAAAGCATTTCTGAGGAAAATTTTTGGAAAAACACAGGTTTAATCTCATAAAGTAGTATGGCGTAGATATTTTCATACTGAATTTTATTTTATTTTTAAAAATATGAAAATGAAGTTGCTACAATTTTCACTGATATATATATTTCTTTTTAAACAAACTTTATTTGAATTCACCGCAAATTTTTAATTTGATATTAGTTAAAAATTAAATTTTAGGTAAGCTCAACAAAAACAAAAAATAAAAAAATGTTGTATTGCTCATACAAATATCAACAAGTCAGAAATTGTACGTCAAATGTGGCCAATAAAATGTTCGTACTGTAACTAGTTTTATAAATATTCAGATCTTGTTCTAATAGATGTTGCACTCTTATGCAAAAATGCATGAATACAAAATTTATTACAATTATATATATTAAATTCAGTAATACGGAAATACTATGATTCCATCTTAAATAGGACAACATCACCATGGCAACCTTGAATCATTACCTATCATGGGATATCATTGAAAAAATTATGATAGGATTTAATAGAATGAAGAAAACTTTTATTAATATCTTTTTAAGTTTTGATTCTATTTTCGTGAAATTTGAAATGACTCGACAAAATTCTGCAACGATTATGTACAGTGGGTTGCCAAATTATTAAGGACACTCATATTTTTTGCTAGTTTTCTACTTTTGAGTGCACTTGACTGAGTCTCTAAGTGGTTTAAGTGTTGCAGGAATGTATTTTACTGTTTTTAACATCTCTATAATTCAACTTTTAAGTACTTTTGATATGTTAAAAGGTTTGTTTGCTTTCTATAAATATTTTAATAACAGGAGATACGTTGAGTCTTTTACACACGCAATAGTGGAAGACGCTTTTCTTTAATTTAAACAAAATTCTTTAGGTTTTTTTGGAAAATTTAAAAATTATATGTTAGTATTATCTTTCTTTTATTGATTAAATATTTGTTTTTTTTTTTTTTTTTTTTTTTTTTTTTTTTTTTTTTTGCGAAATTATTTACGATTTTAATTTATTTTTTATTTTTATTGATTTCAGTATGGGTCGAGGGGTTGATTTGCCCCCCTAGGAAAAAATCTGAGGTAAAAATCCTTCTTCTGCATACGAGTCATTCCCAGAGGAAGATAGCAGTTCTTGCTGGAGTTTCCAATTCAGTAGTCAACAGGATAAAAATAAATCTGGACAAAAACCAGCCACTTTTGCCCAAACGAAAAGGTAAAAGTGGAAGAAAACGGACTACAACTCCACGTACCGATAGGAAAATCCGGGATATCTGTTTAGGAAGCAGAAAGAAAAGTATGGAACTCCTTACTCAGATCGTTCAAGAATCTGGAATACCAGTTTCTAAGAGAACTGTACAGCGGAGATTAGCGGAGGAAGGGTTGACAGGTCTTCGTCCAGCCAAGAAACCCCGGTTGACAGAAGCGATGAAGAAGAAGCGACTTTCCTGGGCTCGTGAACATCGCCAGAAGACAGTTGATGACTGATGTGAGGTCTGTTGTTAAGAGATTTATTATTTATGTCATTTAAAATCATTTATTTCTAAATTATTAACATATTTAATTTTTTCAGGTGTGTTTCTCAGATGAATCAGCCTTTGAGATTTTAGCAGATAAAAGCAACTTTGTCAGGCGATGCCCAGGCGAAAAATACAGCCCCGACTGCATCGTGGAAAGTGTTAAACACTCTGATAAAAAAGTGGTATGGTCTGTTATAAGCGCTAAAGGGGTTGGACGCCTCTACATTGTACAGGGAACCATGAGGCAATACCAGTACAGGCAAGTTCTGGAAAGGGAAACTCGGCTGCTGCCGAAAATTGAAGAATGGTTCCCAGGTGGTGAATAGTTCATGTTTATGCATGATTCAGCGCCTTGTCATAAAGGTAGAAGTGTTACAAAGTTTTTGGCAGACCACAATATCCAAGTTTTACCTTGGTCTGGCAATTCTCCTGTCATGAACCCCATAGAAAACTTATGGGAGATCACACGCCGGAAATCGCCAAAGATATGATTACAACCAAGGTACAACTCATCGAAAAACTAATAAATGTATGGCATAACAACCCTAAAATGAAAGAAAGTGCCAGAAATTGCATAGAAAGCATGCCGAGACGCATCGAAGCACTCCTCGAAGCCAAAGAAAATGTCACCAAATATTAATATTCTTTACTTAACATTAGTAAATTGACTGTATTATATTTTTGTTGGGTTTTTTTATGTAATAATGTTACGTAAATACTTAAACTATAACAATAAAGCTTTTTTAACTTAAAAACAGTGTTTATTTTCAAATTATATCCTAATATTGTACAAAAAACCTATACTTCATGACTGTCCCTAATAATTTGGCAATCCACTGTATATATTAAATTTCAAACCATTCGGCTGGGTAGTTTTTGTGCTAAGAGCAGACGACGATTATAGTTTCTACGTATTTATATAATTACGAACGCACCAACCAAAACTAATAAAAAAAGTATGTGTAAAAGTTTGAAAAAATGCTTCTAATATTAAGAAAGGTGCAGTATTCATTACTTGTGTGCACTGAAAGTGTGATGCAGTCATGGCAAAAAGTGAACCGGTGAGTTAGCTCTACGTAGTACAGGGTTATTACAAATGAATCATCGGGTTTTGAT